>OZ038428.1:7912342-9174806 GCA_964036235.1 Heterorhabditis bacteriophora | reverse complement strand
ATCTAAAAAAATTACTCTAGCTGAGATATGAGATTAAGAATGAACCTCGTCCAAAATGACAAAGGTATTTACTTTCTCAAAAAATTCTTTTTTATGATAACATGTGTAGCAAAGTACTGTGTGTTTTTCTGCAACAAAGAAAGAGGCCTACAGATGTATTGGATCTTTCGAAACACCTACGGGAAATTGATGATTTCCATGATATACATACGAAGAAATAAAAATGTAAGAGAAATTGGCAAAAGATAGAACAAATGATTGAGAATTGACTTATGCTTCAAATGAATCGTTTTCAATATCTAATTTCCAGTGCTCAGATATCAATATGTTATACTTTAAGTTGGAAATCATAATTGCATTTCATCTTAAGATTAATAGTTTAATATGAGAATATGAAAGTGACGGTTTTCTGACAGAGAAACAGATTTTACGAACACATTGGAATTCACATTGAATCACATGAAAAAAAGGTGATACTAGTCTTAGAAAAGCATAATTAGAGCCTAGGGAAAAGCACAAATACATAGTATGGTAAAGCAAATCTATGACAGTAACATATGCTGAGATTGCATGGAAATGTTGAATGAAGTAATTAACAGTGAGATGAGCCTAGGAAGTCAAACCACTCAGGCATATTGTTGAGAGAAATAGTTAATAGAAATGGCGAATTGGCAGAAAGTGCAGCATCGCCTAAAAATAGCCATCGCCTGTGATGGCTTTTCACAGACAGAGGCGCGTATATAAAAGCCGCGCGATTTTTAAAGATCATCGCAGATTTCAAAAGAACTGAGTGGCGTGGCGCTGAATATATTGTAATGAAAACACTACGCGTTCCTGTCTTCTCGCTCTTCAAAGATAGGCCAGAAAGACGAGAAGTCGATATTGCAACTACGCACTATTAAACCTCACTCAAACAGCCTTAATCAAATAATCCAAACCCAATCAATGACTTCATACACCTCTCCAGGATACTACGTTACATATTTTAACATCAACAAAACGAATCATAAGTTGTTTTCGACTGCAAAACTATGCTAATAGGCTGACTTTGCAACAAATTGCTTTCCTTAAAGAACAATAGTACTACTATTTTTGCCCTTATGGTTATCTTAATTTTTGTGCATATTGTATATTTCAATATATGAGGTAATATGCTATAGCAGCAGCTTTAAATGCTCTTAGTTTTATAGTTCTTATGCTACTTGGAAATTATATTTGCCTATATATTAGTTTAATTTTATAGTCTTTTAGTAACATTTTGAGTAACTTCAGTGATTAACCGCTCTCTAAGGAATGGCAAATATGATGGATAGTGGAATTCCCCGATGATTCCTCTCATATAGATAGGATTAATCTGTTTATCTAGGATTTTTAAGTTATACCTCATTACTATTTTTACAGAGATATTCTAAAATGACAAAACAATTTGTAAATGAATCGGTTAACTCGTCCTGGAAGAATCATAGGACTTATTCCAATTTCTCACTAGAACATTAGTGGTTTTTATTATCAGCTATTTATGGAAACATTGGATTATCATTCGTTTTCTTACGTAAAGAGCTTTTCAAATCCTACGTCCATGTTTTGCTCGTATAGTATCGAGATAAGCGACAAGAATAATTTGGACGGTTGAGTGGAAATAAATTCTAAGTATTGTTGGTGAAAAGTAGGTATAAATTCTACTCTTTAATAGTATTTGGCTGCTGCTTTTTTATAATGATAATTAACAGTGTTAATCGGCTACTGAACAACGGAGTTAGTTTTTCAAAAATACTTTGATGGTGATAGCTTTAGATTGAAGATTAACAATAATACTACAGATAAAAATGAATAAGAAAAAGCGCAAGGATTAAATCGTCCATTTTGATTAGGCCTGAGTTGAAATATTTTTGCTAATGATTACTTGCTGTTGTACCATCAACAGCTTGAGAGGTTATTAATGACTGTCCACCTGCTAACATATAACTCACATGATGTTATCACGATATCAATACCACAAAGAATACTGGGAACCACTTTTGATAAAAAAGATTTGAATAAATATCAACTTTTCAAACCTGTGATTTATAGAATTGTTTGATTCACATTTTTATTTGACAGGCTGATATTGATGGCATATCTCCTGATCATTAAATTCATAGCAATTCGCATAAAAACACTGTTATCATGTGTCGCTGCTGTGTTTACTAATATAAACCAAACCCACAGCATTTATCACATGCATTTTCATCAAAGGTTTGTGATTTTTGAATCATAAAGTAACAAAAGGAAGTGAAAGACAACACATTTAATGCGAGTGAGTAGTCAAATATGTGAATGGCAAAGAAATAGGCAAAAAATAGGAAAAGAAAACGAATCTTGTCTGTGGAAAGAATAGACTTCCCGAGGTATGGCAATTCTCTAGATACGAACCAATCAAGATTAGAATGGTTACCTTGAAATTACTTGGTGATGTTATCGGGTGGAGTAGTGTTTTTCACACCAGCATGGAGCGCTATTTAGCTGTCTTGACCCGTCTGTCTCCGTTTATTCAGTACTTCAGAAATATTTATGTCGATATAAAATAGACGTTACTACGTTAGATCAGCATGCCAATCTCATATTACAACTATATTTGTAATTCAACTTAACTGTAAATATCATTTTTCTGTAAAGAAAGGTAAGTTCTTGATGAAAGTACCTATAATCTCAGAAGCATTTGCATTAGCCAAAAATTGCAATATCAGTGTGGAAGAAAATAAATACACACAAATCTAATACATAGCTATGTGTTCCCTTTTTCATCGCTTACATTGAATTCAATTTAGTTGTATTGATAAGATCTAAACATTTTTACATATCACACAACCATACTTTAAACAAGATTTTGAAGCCAAGGAAAGTATCCGGTAAAAAAAATTAGCAAAAAAGACCGGAATGTGAATGAATAGTAAATATTTGAAATTATCGCATGACAAAGTTCTACTTAAAATACTGCTGAAGTGCTCTAAATACTATTTTGCAGATGCCTGGGAGATTGCGTGCAATTTTAGTGCAGAGATTTGAACCACACTTTATACATAACAATGATAACGCTCTAAAGTGGAATTCAAAATATAAAATCCATAATATAATTACCCAATATTTGACGAAAAAAATCTGTCATTATATCATAATGCGGAGTTGACTGAAAAACCTGAACTCTAAAATAGCACCAGCGAAACGATTGATTTGATATACTGGCAATATAAAAACCATAAGTACGTATTTAAAAAGAAAGATCATACTATTGATTGGTGTATTTAATAGGAGGCTTAAATTAAATAAGATCAAAAATTAATGATTTCACAGTAGTAAATACTTTCAGTTGCAAATCTCAACGAAAAGCCTAAAGTAGACTAACCTAAGCCATATATAAAAAAGTACTTAAGAACGGTTTCTCACAGTTGTTTATCTTATGTATTGATAAGGAATACGCAATTGAATGTCAAAATATGACCCTGTATATAGTCATTTTTATGACATTTATATATTCTTAATTCTGTAGATTACCGTATTTAGCGTTACATGACTGAAGGAAACTAGTTTACCTCTAAAATGTTTTGAATTAGGCGTTCCTAAATAAAAACAATAGTGACGAAATATACCTAATTTTTAGAAAATTTGTGTCTTGCCAGCACATTTTATTAATTATTGCAAATTTTTAAATTATAGTTCAATTGCCCACTTCTCTACTAAAATTACAGTAAATATCCAAAAACAAGCATTCAATGATTAATAAGGAAGGGATGAGATAGAAGGACTCCAATTGAGATTGTCAAACTTGAACACTCTAAGTACTAATGTTCCTTTGACGACCATCTAATTGTTCCGCATACTTCCTCGATGTCTTTTTAGATTGATGAACAAGTTGTTTATGCTCAGATACAAGCAGTCACATTTAATATAATTAAAATATTACAATTAAAGTTTTGTCTATATGTGTGGAAACGCATGCATTTGTTAAAGCAATTTATGCATCTTTCAACACTTTTGATAATTTGGTAATTGTAAGAAAATGGAAAAGAAGTAAAAACAATAGGCAAGTAGATGATAGATTAAAGACTACTACCAATGTTCTATCACAAGTGAAACGAGGAAATATGGAAAATATGCCAAAAATTCGAGCTACTTAATTTAATTCCCTTTATCATAATCACTCATGACTCGAAATTCGTGTTTCCCTACCCTATATTTCATAGGTTTATAAGCCAAACGATTTTGCTTATATGAAACAATGCGGGGATATGCATCATTATTTGATCTACGGAAACTACCGTAGTCATTATTGTGATGACTTATGCCATGGTTTGAGGTGGATGGTTTTGTGATTACAACACCATAACCTTACAATTTTCATTTAGTAATTTGAAAATAAGATATACATCAAAATAAAGGACTTTTTTTGCTTCCCTAACTATTGCCATATATTTAGTTTAAATGATTACTCTTTTCTTAGAATTATAAGTAGTGGTAATATTGTATTGTAGCTTGGCATTAGAAACAATATAATGCTAAAATAATTAAGCAATTGTATTTTTTACAGAACCTTGAATATAAATATTATATTTTTATATTGAAGTAAATTTCATATAAAAAAGTAGAAAAGAGATATTTTTCAAAAATACTTTGGTTTGTATATCCGTCGAGTGTCTATAGTACTTAATAAATTTAAAATCCGTTTAAATAATTCAGAATGTTTTAAACCAATTTAATTTTTCTAAATGTATTTGTAACAAAATATTATCAAATTACAATTAGCCATAGTTTCTATGGCAAAATTAAAAAATGCACACTACAAGTATTTGTGCAATGGATAAGCGTACAATTTTTTATTTCGTATAAGTAGAGATCGTATTTAAATATATTATTTGATTATTTCCTAGACAGTGCACTTCAAGAAAAGTGCTGTATAGGCCTTAATAAGCATGAACAACATAATTTACAGGTAGTAAAAGATCAAATAAGTTTGCATTTTAGTTTCTTGAGACTCACCAACAATTAGAACTTAGTAAGCGATCGTTCTCATGTAGGTTCCAGTTTGGAAAACTTGAGTAATTCTAAAAATTATCTCTTATTTGAAGTAATTCCAAATACCCTGCAGGTGTGCCAATGTGGTTGGTTATAAACAGAAACAATGTGCGGAGCACGAGGACTGCTGTTACAGTTCTCCTCATATAATGGTCGCACGTAGTCTTTATCTAACACGATAAAGATACGAAAATATTTTTCAAAGAAGACATAATCTACCTGCCGTCAACCAGTGTTCCAAATAAGCACACCAATGTTTTCTCTACTGTATTCACTCAGTTGTGTTTACGTCGCTGCTGCATTTAACAGGTTGTCTGAAGTATACAAGACTGTTTGCATAACACTTACTGCTAGTGAAAAATACATGTATTGGCACTGTAAACACCGTGAAATGAGTGAAACTGAGTAGAGCAGTTTCACTCCGGAAGGGAGTCGACAAAATAGTGGCGTCATTCATAGAAGACCTTTTAGAACATCACAAATTCATGCGTCAGTGTCCAATAAATTTCATATAATAGTAAAATAAATCTTAAGAAAAACTACGAATAATGTATTTCTTTAAATGAATTCCATATATTAAACTACTTCTTTAATTTAAAACAGCAAATTGAAGGTTGAATATGGCAAATATAAATATTAGTTTTTTTTCAATAAATAGTGTTAATTAAACGTTTTTGAAGCAGTTTCTCTGTACGAATTACTAAAATTTTATGAAGTTTATATGAGTTCGTGTTTTAAAAAGGATGAAAAATGTTTTATTTTCCTTTCATAATTTGCAAACTATTCATTCATTCCGCACTTCTGCTAAAAAGTTGTTAACAAATGTATCCATCCAGCTTTTTTAAATATAAAATCTGTTTACTTAAAAATATATATTTATAGCAAATAATTACGCAAATAATTCTAAGGAAACTCATTTAAATTCATTTAGAAAGTGTTAAATTTTCGAAAATAGGAGAAAATAGAAAAGAATCTATTGCTTCCAACCTTAATTTCTAAACATCTATAATTCTATAAATTATAGTAAGCAAATTCCAATTTATATAATAGAAATTTTAGCAACTCGCTTTTAACTTTACCCCGTAGTGAGTTACACTGTTTTTTGAATAAGGTATATCTCATTATCAACAGAGTGCCCTTATGTTTAACTAAATTTATCATTACTAATAATACCACCAACAATAGAAAATATTTAGTCATATACTCCGAATTCCAAACAAATTATTTTAGTAATATGTAAGGCCCCCTCTGTATATTTCAGCTAAAGCCTCGACTTTTTTATGTAACAATCAAAATTTTAAATTTTGTTCAATATGCTTATTTACAGTAGAGTGAAAATATTTATTTCTTATGACATAACTTTAGGAAGGTAATTAAAGTAATATTTCGTTTATTGTGTAATACAGCTTGGTTTTCTCTCCTTTGCATCTTCAAGAGATGATAACTTTCTTTGTAAACCACGTTTTTGCTCCAATGCGAAACTTTGGCCTATTGCGAACGCATCCTCGAATACTTCGTCTAGACCTTCCTTAATCGTACAAGTATAATAATGAAATATATGGTAAATATGTACGATATTGAACTTCTGACTAACTAATAAAAAATCAAGCATAAATCGAAGGGAAAACGATTCACCATACAAAGCGAATGATATGTTAGAGGTTTGTTTGTCTAAATGTAAAAAAAAAAACGTAGTTGTTATACTTTGTATCACTCGAGAGAAAGTTAAAAAGAATTAAGAATTAAAAAAGAACGGTACGAACCCCAGTCGTAGCAGAACATTCAAGGTACTTGCTAGCTCCTATCGTCTTGGCAAAGGATTCTGCTTGATTAAGAGGCATTGGCAAAAATCCTTTATCTTCTTCTCCATAATTATTAATTGGCGTTGATAATCGTTTGTCGATTTGTGTTCCGATTAAAACGAAGGGCACGTCACGGATGTTTTCAATTATAGTACCCATGATCTGAAAATTCCTTACTAGGTAGTTTTAGAATATTGATTTACTTTTTACACTTACACCCCTAAAAACCTATGAATATACATAATTTTAAAATTTTAAAATATATTCTGAGAAAAATGACATCATATTCACTGTGGCTTTTCTAATGCTCTCTATTTCTATAACAAATTAGTATGCAATTATCGTGTAAATGTTAAGTGGATTTCTGGCATCATCATGAATAAAAGCAGTGCCAATTGCACGTATTCAAGTATTAGATTATTTAATAGGGTCGCAAAATTGCCATACAATTACCGAGTATCCCTCAGTTCAAAGGGATTAAATAATGCAGCGATGTCAGAAAAGTACCTTTGAGTGAGAAGGCTTAGAAAAAAGGATTATGCGAAAGAACAAGAGACTGAGAAATATAATAGTATACGAATGATAATAGATGAGGATCAGAGCAGTTTAAACGTGGGTATTTTTCATCTGATACAAATCTACTTATCTTTATTATCATATTAAGAACTCCAAAACCCTTAGATATTGTTGAAGTTCGCCATGAAGCACCAAAACATCGAATGCATTTTATAAATTATTAATAGGCTCTTCCTGAGAACTATTCATAGATTCACTGCATATTATAAAGGAATTAGTTTTAAAATGTACTATTTTAACTGTTTCCTCTACACTAGATTGGTGTGCTACAGATACGCATATAAGGAAGACGTGGGCGTCGTAGAATGGTCTGTTTTCATCTTCTGAATCACTACTCAGCTGAACGAACACGCACTTTTGTCCGTTGAACGCCGTCACAATTTCTTTATGCTGAAATAAGATATTTAAATTCTCTGTAAATTAAGAACGAGCCGTTTTCATGTTCTCACTATAGTGCCGAAGCACATTAAAATTCGTCACTATTTAATATTTCAAATTTAACTTATATACTGCTATGAGGATAATTATATAATTATTGTGAATATTGTTAGTAGTTTTCAAAATACCTAGATATTTTATAGATTAATATTATAATGATCCAGAGAATTCTTATTTTTCTTATTGAAAAATTACTTCGTTGTTAAAAGGAAGACCCGATATTTCCGCATATTTCTTCATCATAGATGTCTTTCCCGCTTCATCATTTCCAACTACAATACATTTAACAACTGGTACGTCAGTGAGATTGGGCATCGCTGAAGGAAGAAAATGTAGTAAAGAGCAAATATTTAGGAGGTAAATGGGAACAAATATTATATTTCGTAAATGTGTAACGCAAGTGTTAAGGAGAGTTTATAAATAAAAACATACGTATATACATAGTGTTAAATTTTGAGTGATACGCCGAAGTGTACGAACTGTCTAAAAGTATAAAACGAATAATGGAAAATAATCGACTATATTTTTGCCTAATATGATTTTTATACTACCTAAGATATTTCTATTGAGGAATAAAAGTAATGTAATAAAGGCAGATGGGAGAGGAGTAGCAAGAAAATTCTGACAGAAAATTATGGAGATGTTGATTATGGAAAAGTGAAAAAGAACATTATTCACAGTAAATGACCGAAGATAAGTTGGTGGAAAACTCCTAAGCCTATGAGCAAACGAGGCGAGCACAGGAATTCGTTAAGGAAATGGCTAGTGTATGATTTTAAATATAAAAGTGGAAGGGACGAGAAGATGATGTACAATAAAAAGTGAATACATAATAATTGTTATTAAATCATTATCAGCCTTATTATAAGGGAAAAAACTGCACAAACCAATTTTATCACTTGTTAGTTATTTTGTTTTTATCTGAACAGGATACTTAATCATTTTTCAATTATTATTAATCAGTTGTTAGAAACCTAGCTCTGCGATTATTTCCACATCTTTCCACTTAGTCTATGGTTGTATATTTAATGTTTCATTCATAAGTAAAACTGAGTAAATAACGGAAATTTAACAAAATAAGTACAAATATACGAAGCTATTGATTTAATTGACTATTTTTGAAGTTAGTTTATTGACAGACTTCATTAAAATCTATGCCTTAATGTAGCTAGTTCCTATTTTAAAGTAGCTCAAGATATCTGGATTTGTTTTATAATGATGAAAAATTACTCCTTGCACTTTGCGTTTTAGAATCTCCTTTTAGAACGAACAATTTTCATAAGATTTAAGAACTTAAAAAGATCATCTAGTACCATACAATTGTTAGAGGAAAGAAAAAAGAACGCGGTGGAATTGAGAGAAATATAATAAAACCAATTGGTATTATATTTGCACTCTTCGTTTTAGAGGTTTATAAATGTTATTTATCACGATTCAGCAAGTCTAAAATTTTTCAGCATGAGATATACTGGTCATATTAGTTGTTTTCTTCATTATAAAAAAAAGATTTTAAAAAATCACCTAGCGACATTTTTATCATTAAAATACTGATCCGTTTATACAATCAGAGTAAGTGGTCAGTCATGGGGACAACCATCGATCAGACTACTCACTACGCATTACAAAAGACTCACTGGGAAATAGCAATGAACTCCATTCAAATTGAAGCATTAGAAACATCGAAGTAAACAGAATTCATACTAATGCAGTTATGGCTTGCAAATTTCAACCTTCTAGGTTATATGACGTCTACTTTGTTTACATGTATTCGTATATAAAAGTTGACACTAGAAAATGAAACGCCTAGATACAGGGGTATTCTGAAAATTCGAGTTACCAACATCCCAAATTTTCGCATTTTTGGAAAACCCAAGTAGTTTCTAGGATTTTTGATTTCCCAAATCCAGGGATGCCAAAATAATATTCACTGACTCAAGTTTAATTTCTGAGTCATACCACTGCATTTTCTTATCTGGTTTTTCGATCAGTTGGATTTTATCCAAATTTTTCACTGCATTTAAAAATTACACCAGTAAAATCTCGTTGTGTTCTTCCATTTGTTTATTTAGAGCACTTTGTAATATATATCTAATCTTTTGCTTATTTCCTATTACTCCTAGTGTGTCAAATGAAATAAGTAAAGAAGGAATTTCTATTTTACGTAAAGCATAGGTTAAATTCAATACGTTATTAAATATACTAGATACACCTTACATTCGAAAATATAAACAGTTCTATTACTAATGTATATAACAATAAATCTTATTGGCTATATAATAAGAATTTTCTCTTTTCAATCATATTTTCTAATTTAGAATTGGTGTGAGCGAAGTTGTAAATTGAAAACAAAACTATTTTTGTGAGTCATCGAGGGAATTGGGATGATGACAATTAGATAATTACTTGTTTTCTAAGTGAAAAAAGGACAATAAACTAATTGGTTATTAATAGCTTTACTTCCTTTATGAATAGATATTCAAATATTTGTGGTTACTAACAAAGTTCATGACCAAGGGGAAATATTTACTGTAGCTACTCGTTTATTTCTGCGACATTATTTTATTCATGTCCCTGTAATGAATGATCTGAGTTCTCGTAAAGAAAGAGTGTAGATATATTTTAAGTGGATGTGCTATTTCAATTGATAAAATAGTATATGAGATTCTACTTTAATACATTTGAAAGCCATTGCTAATCTTCTGCTTATTTTTTATGGATACAGCATTCTATTTGATATTAATAGTTAAAAACTAAGCCTATTACAAACATGTACTCCGATGTGGTCAGATCTTACGAAGTTCAGAGAAGTTGATAAGTCATAAAACACTTCGTTACGCAATTATTGTCTGCCAGTTCTGTGGCACTGCTTCAAAATAATAACTTTAGTGGCAAACCCAGGAAAAATGCACCGTAATGACTAAATAATGGAAGATCAAACATCACAAACATAAACTATTCTGCTCCACTACCTCTAAGTTTGCCTATTTCTAAAGTTAGAAATAGTTACACAGATAATAAAATTAACTATTCTGTTTTGAACAACTATGCGTAAAAATGCTTACAAAGGATTACACTAATTGCATTTTCCTCTAAGGAGAAGCGAAAATGCGGAAAGTAATTATAGTGAATTATTGTAGACGTTAAGCGAAAATTCTGAAAGAAAGAACAGTAATACTATAAAAATATAATGTAGGCGAAGAAGTATTATGCCCATTTTTATTAACAGGAGCTGCATGCACTTAATATTAGAGTGACGAGAAGGATTGGTGAGTCGAGACTAGCAATTACTAGAAAAGTAGAAGAAAAGGAAAGCGTGGGTCAGAAAGGAAAATACTTAATATACCTAAATGTGCAGCAAATTCAAAAGATTTTGGCTTTTGGAAACACGTTAGTGTTAGCAATAATGTCTTTTAAAGCCATTCAACATGATTGGTTAGATTTATCCCAAAAAAATAGTGTTGCTAACTAGTGATTGAGTGAATAAAGAGGGAACGGTAATATATATTGACCTAGAGGAAAAAAATTTACGTAAAACAAAACTTCTAAGAGATACTTGGCTTTAATTTGTATAATGAGAAGTAAGCAGCCAATGTTTATATATATAATAGATCATTTATTTAGTCAATCACTGTTGGTATTCTAGTTAAGTAGTCAGCCGTTCTAAGTATTAAGTAATAATAGTAAAGTTGCTTATGTTTCTCCCGGAACGGCTGACACGTGTCGTCAGACGGGAGGCCATTGTGTCGCGCCCGCGTACGATGAATAATGTAGATAGTTGAGTTAAAGGCTTCATCCTATCTCAAAATAGATTTAATGACATTTTTTTAATGAATAACATTTAATATTATTATTCAAATATTTTATTATAGTGAATATTTCAAAGATATTCAAAGTAGAAAGAGCTTTTATTTTAAGCTTTAATAGATTACAAAACTATAACTCTATAATGTTGTAACGTTACTATCACAGCGAACCGCAAGCAGAAGTTGGTAAATCTATCTATACTTACTAATAATAAAAAAATTCTCACCGACATGCTTGTGAGAGCAAAACAACTATACGAATGCGTATAGTTCAATACAAACACCAGTTCAATCGTAAGGTAGCATATAGCGTAGAACCCCTTTTTTTTAATGTTTATATATAGGATACTATTTAAATCCAAATTCATGCAGTTTTAATTAAAACAAGCAGTATTTTTTTATTTTAAAAATTTGTATAACAAGAATTAAGACCCAGTTTGTTATCTTAAAATTAACCAAAGAAGCCAAAGTGGTGAGTTATTTTTTGCGATATTTGAGAACAGCTGTCTAATCGTACTAAATAATAAGATAGTCATATTTAATTGTAAATTGAATAGTCTTTATACATAGACAAAAGTAAAAGCAAATTCCTTTAGGAATTTTTCGGTATTCCCCAAAATATTGGTTTCGGCATGAGTCTGGAAGTATATGTCGTAGGCTTAGTTCACTGTTCCAGATAAGGCCAGTATTTTGGAAAACAAATTATGGATTGCTATTTCCGGTCACCGAAAATTACTATCGTGTCTACTTATTTGCATTTTACATAGTACTTAATAGAAAATACTAACTTATAAATTAAATTCCACAAGAAAATGTCATTTAGCATGACCATGCCTTGGATATCGACAAAACGTCAAGAACACTGTGGAAGCTAAAGGGATTACTTGCGTAATAACGTTATTAGGACGAACTCTTAATATTTTAATACAAAATAATAGAAGACAGAAGTAAAATTTACCAATAAAACTGTGATATTCTATTGAACCAGTTAGCAAGATTATAGAAATGAAATAAGTTTGCTCTTTAGATAGGACTTGTCCACTTAAATTATTAATACTAATTGAGAATAACTAGTTAAACGAAAAATTCGACAAAATAAAGATAGTGAATAAAAAAACTAAATTTATGTGAGGGGGGTGGGTGACAGGAAGATGATGAGAAAATCATGGTGCTGCTTATAGATTTCAGCGGAACGCAGAATCGAGAGGTGGAATAAATGTATTAGGCATTCCAAACTGATCAGCCTAAGGCAGAGAACGACCAAAAAGCATCTCATTAAAACGACGTCATGTTCTAGAAATACGAATAGATACGAGATTGAATAGGCGTCAAAAGCCCAAATAAAAACAAAAGCATAACATCAAAATATCTCTAGGTCCAATTACAAACAAATTCAACAGGGATATATTTTTAATTCCTTTATTTCAGTATAAAACTTGAACAACTTTTTAAAAGTTGCTTCTAAAATGTTTAATGTGCTGATTTCAACCTATCACTTATGCATCTTATACTACGCCACTAATACTATGGTCTATAGAGTATTTCCGTATTATACACCTGTTCTTCAATTTACACTTAAATTTTTGTTACTACTATTAAAACGAATGTATTAAGGATTATGGGAACCTGAATTGATGGAGTTAACATTAATGTACTTCCCTACCTTCATTTTCCATTATGACCTTTGAAAACGTCTTGATATTTGTTTTACTTTCTATGATTTGCTCATTATTTATTTTCCTTTCTTTTTCAAAATAAATTGGTTCTTAGTGATAGTAACAACAGAAAAGCCGAAAAATAAAAAGACTGAAAAATAATTGCTGAAAATCTAATGTTTTAGCATTTAGTAAAGTTATACTTCGTCAATAATTATACGATATATTATGAATGGATTTAAAATGTGAAATTGATATAAATTGATTCCTTTTTGGATAAGAAATGCTTTATTCCTGCAAGATTCCTATTTCTCATCCTAAAAAAGTGATGTCATATGGCATCGCTTCCATCATTTCTAGAGGAAGAACTGAGCATTCATCATCCATAACCCCATAGGGAGTAACGATTTTTGGTGCTTTACAAAAACGTTGTGTTGTATGTAGAGCATTAACATGAGAAGGTCAAATTAATTATGACAAATAAAAAATAAAATACAATTGTGCTAGACAAAGAAAGCAGAACGTAAGTGGAAAAACTTTACTTAATAAATAATGAAAACAGAAAAAGAAGAAATTCGTCGCAAAATTTGTGTACTTTTCTTACCAGTGACATCTCTAATAATGGTTAAAACTATTTTAAATATATGAGGAAATTAATATCAGCAAACAAAAATAAGGATTTATGAAAAACAGTACTATGAATAACGTGTAGGATAGATAATAAGAAATCCTAACACTCTCCATGACATTGTGGCAACAAGCCACTATCCACTCCAACACTGTTATCATATAAAAAAATAACATTACTACTTGTCTAAGAGTGACTATCAAGAATTTGGTATTATATACTTATTAAGCCACACAGCAAATATTCGAAATGTCTTTGACAAAAACCTGGTGCTTCATCTATTCTCCTGAGATTTAAGGGCAAACTAGGCTTGAAATTATTTTAAAATTTCAATGGTCATTGATACAAAAAACATCTCCTTTTGTGAGCATATTTATGGTTATCTGGTACTTAATAACTGAAAACCTATAAAATACCAGTTTTTATTAGTTAAAAATGCATGCTAAACTTTGAATTAATATTAAATTCCTAATGGCAAAAAAAATATGATAATTAGTAGTATTAATTCTAATGATTGGAAGATTAAAAGACACAGATGGTCATAGGTTATATATGTTATTACCACACATTATAAATATAAAATAAATGTCATTATTAAGGATCTTCTACCAAATATGATGTCGTTCCGTATAAGATTATATATCAAAAAATTTATAAAATTTATATATTATTTTATTATAATAACTAGTCTTTGAGTCAATCAAGTAACGAAGAGCTTAAAAAGAAAGAATGGATTCTTTATATGAGGCTTATCTAAACATAGTTCATCAACCATATATCTTATTCCGTGTACAGCTTAATAATTTAGTCGAATCCTTTGTCTCATTTCTTTTCATAACATTCATATGTACAGTGCTTTAATTTTTTTTTAATTAAAAAAAAAGCTAATATTTTTATAATACAATTGACGAGAGCTCTCAACGACTATAAAATAATAGATTGAGCATAATCACTATATCATAACTTATCAGAAATATGATTAATATGAAAAATATATAGATGAACATAATGCTCACTTATCCATATAATTCCTCATAGATTTCCAACTATACACAGTTCACAAGACCGAAAAACTGGAATTGGTTCTCTTATTACTGCCTTAAATAAGTCTGAAATACTGCAACAACTGCTAATCTAATGAATAAATATGACAAAGTAGGCTAAGAAACGATGGCACATTTCGTTAAAATATGTATTAACAACGGAAATAATACAAACAATGTACCAAATAATTAGCAGTGGTCAACTAACGCTATCTTGATTGAGAGCCAGAAATATTTAGACAGGTGGGCCATTAACTAGGTTTTTAATGACATGTCTCTCAATTTCGCTCAGTGCTTTGGCCATGACAGATTTGAGATCTCAAACGGTTATCGTCATAAATTAGACGTACGAAAATTGCTTAAAGATTTTCTATTAGATTAAAGTCCAGAAAACGCGATGCTTGTTTTTGAGACCATCAAAGATGGAGCGAAATTGAGAGACATGTCATTAAAAACCTAGTTAATGGCCCACCTGTCTAAATATTTCTGGCTCTCAATCAAGATAGCGTTAGTTGACCACTGCTAATTATTTGGTACATTGTTTGTATTATTTCCGTTGTTAATACATATTTTAACGAAATGTGCCATGATTTCTAAATGAATTGTACGTGCATATGACACTGATGAGCCAATCACGGATAGCTCCGAAATTTGTTATGATTGCCATGAGTAAAATGTTATCTAATATCTCCAACAACACTACAGTCACTAATGATATTCCATTTCCTACATTCAAGTAGAGAAAAGATACTACAAACAAATCCAGGTTTAATCAGAAATCCGAATATTAAATAAAAAAATCAAACTTGTATGGGCTTAAATTTATTATTTCCCATAATAGGCATACATGAGAATAATTAATGAATAACTCCTAAAAAATAAAAAAATTAAATAATCTGATTTATTTTATAAATCTTTACACGTGTCATATAGAAAATCTACGAGATCACTCATGTGTGGGGATGGGTTGGGCATCCCCTCTGTGAATGTGTATTCACTAGTGCTTGCAACTGTCGGAGGGTACTGTGCAACCGTTCCAGCTCCATATCCAGAGTGGCCGCCTTTTGTTTTTCTTGACTCACCTACAGCAAAGAATTAAGGTAATGCCAAGTACTACAGATAAAAAATTATATGAAGCTTAATTTGAAATTACCGTGACAATAATTAGGTCTAAATAACGTAAATACAAACATATGTATAATGTATATAAATTGAAATTATAGCATGCGATGCTAAAGTTAACACTCGACTACTTTTGTCTATTACTTTTTCACACTATGAATCTCGTTTATGCATAGTCCATTGTTGGCCGCTTTATGTTGATATTTTATAAGTTCTTCTTTGATAAAAAAATAAAAGCGGAGAACTACAATAAATCTTGAGACCAACTTTTTAATGAATTCATGCACAAAATTAAGGTAGAGAAATAAAAATTATGTCAAGTATCCGCTGATAATGCCATCAGAAGAGAAAAAGCGCCATTGATTGCACTAGATATCACCATCACAATCTTTGACAACCTAGGAAAATCTATTTTTCATGCGAAATTTTCTCCTAAACGTGGAATAAGACTTGATAAATACTAGATCCGAAAATTCAACATTGATTCCAAATCTGTTTTCGTAATTATAAAATGTACGTTTTGAAGGAAGCTACAGGCAAGAAAATAATGGGTGTTAACTTTTATATTGTATGTTCTACAATGGTGCCATCGGAATATAAATAAATAAAATAATTTATGGTGGAATACTTGTCCTAATGTATGCAACATATCGCTATGAATTCTACGCTTGTTTCTCATTTTATTTACTTAATTGGAAGGTAGGGAGAGAGAGAAAGGGGGAGGGTGAATCACGCTTGAGACGCGTTTCTGTCTCGAATGAATCAGCAGGCGAATAAGAGAGCTAGACCGTACTGAGCCAGCCGAGAACGCATCGATTGCTTATTACGAAGAACATGCCCAAGCGTAATTGATATTAACATAATATGTATTAGTATACATACATATATTACAAAATAAAACTATTATTAATGCATAGTAATATAAGAAGTAATTTTAAACAAATAATAAATAAAGATATTAATACCTACCATTCCCTCAAGTTCTTGAATTCTGTCCATCTTTTTCTGCCTACATTTTGTAGCAGCCATTCTATTACGTGCACGTTTCCGCTCAAGTTTTCTTCTTTCTTGTTCGTCCATTGATAACCTTCAAGGAAAGTCAAATATTAAGTAATCCATAAAAACACAATTGACTATCTTTTGTGTTAACACTCATATAAATTTATACCTCAGTAATGCCTTTTGTACTTTACCTTCCCGTAAAACGAGAGCATTAAGTCTCAATCTATCTAGCATTCTTAAAACATTTAACGCGGGAAGCATTCACTTCCTCCGTTGCATGTTATGCGGATTTCATTCTGACAACCGGTTAGCGGCACTCAATCAGACATTTTCTATGTTCACGTCACTAGCCAAACATTACTAAAAATAAACTTAATTGGAATGTTAAAGAGCAATGAGTCATGTCCAGTCCTATTAAGTTCAACGTGTTATCAGCTATCAGTCATACTTAATCACGTATAATGAACCCAGGGGATACCAAGAATAGAACATATGCACAATGATGAATTGGAGTGTGTTAGAGGTGTTGAATGCGTTTTTTGCAATAAAATGATGTTGTTGTGGCTTAGCTTACCACTCATTCTGTTGCATGTGATGAATGTTGTAGAGAGGAGCATTGCGCAGACGGGCGTTCATGGTGGGCAGCGAGCGAGGAATGGTGCAGAATGGGCGATGACTCAGCCGCCGCCCGCTTGCGAAACAGACAACGCGGCCATTCCCCACTATCAAAACAGAACCTGCCTGACAGTATATTCGCTAACTTCACTAAGGAATCCTACTAGAACATCTATGATTACTTCATCCCACTTTCACAACAATTATTCATGAGTGGTTGAACGCATGTGATTCAGAAAGATAATCAATTCATCTTTCACATCCTATAATTCCTTCGTTACATTCAAGACCAAAGTAACAAACAAGTGGTACCCCATCCAAGAAATCTGATTAGCCAATCACTGTATCTCAATTAAATATAAGTTAAGCTTTACGAAACTATAAGGCATAAGATGACTCAGGAATTCTTATATTTACGTATGCGCCATTTTAAAATAACTGACCACTCACTTGCATTGAGATCGTATCCTTTCATCAAGAGTGACAGATTCATAATAGGAACTATTAATTGAATAACCAATAGGATACTGGCAATCGCAGCTATTCATATTCCAAGGTTGTAGGAATATATTTGAATAACCGTGCAACTACACCGTTATATATCATTAGAGTATGATGACAAGACCTTTACTCGTCCATATCACCCCCGCGGGGTTTCATCAGCTGACAGCTATTAGTCACATTATATTAGTAGGGACTTCCGTATTTTAAGGGTTTGTTGACCACTATCGATCAAAAAAGCATTTAATACCTAAGTTAAATCGTGATAATCTGCTTAAATTACATTGATATAAGATTTCCTAATATACATAGTGATTTTAGGTGGATAAATCGTGTTTAAATTCTACTATCTACTATGCATTAATGGAAACTATAATTAGAAAAATAACGAAACAGGAATTTAAAACTCCAGTATATGGACAATATCCACTTGATTTTCCATATCTCCCGATCGCTTCCCACTTTAAATACTTTAGTATGACGCAAATTCCCATTCTAAAGTATAATTCGCCTTAAAATATCCCTAGTATAATAACTATTCAAATGTGCTCTCAGTAAAGTAACTATCTTATACTGAACTTAGGTAGAGATTATTTCTACAGCTGATTATAAAGTCCTCTATTCTTATCACTAATTATTTTGTGGTATTTATCGACTTATACTTTTAAAATCCATAAAACAGCTTTAAAACAATTAAAGTATATCATAGTTATTAATTTTCTACCAACACTTCTTTGGATTTAGAATTTAGCATTACGTTTAGTCAGTGTCTCTGCAAAGGTGTGAATAGTACATAATTAGGTGAATTTATTCTGGATGTCAAATGAAATAATTCCGTCTAAATATAGAGACGAAGTCAGCAGTAATAGAAAGCTTATCAATACTACGGTATCCCTGGCTGTATCCTCGAGCTACAAGCGCGACGTATACTCCCAATTGTTGTCGATCCGTTGCCAGATTCCTTTCAATAACAACACGTCTCCAGCGCTTACCTTCGATGTGTCCCCATATCAGACAGAGCAATATAAGTGTTGAGATGGGGCAATCAGGAAAAGTACAGAAATCCCCGCTGGCCGACGAGGCTCACAGAACACTACTTCGTCGCCAGGGATACGAAATGAAAACAGCCTGAGTCAGAATGTGGAGAAAAGAGTGAAAGGATCAGAGAAAAAACAACCAAAACGGCGTATTAAGATATAATTTCCTCAGAATTAGTTTTAAAGAAAAATCAGATTCAACGAATCGATGCTGATCCCAGATCTGCAACTGTCCGAAAAATTTATAGAGAACATTTAAAAATTGCTAGTTCCGTAACCATCAGTACATGGTGTGTGGCCATTGACAGCTAATACAGCGACAAACAAGTGTGAATACTGCTTGTCTGACCGTCTATGCTCTCCAATGGCGGTGCTCCATCGTAAAAGACGAAAACAAGCTGTGTCAGAGCCACTAATGGGCTACTACTACTAGAATATCATTTATTGAAGTAATGAGTAGACCTATGATTACGATAAAGGTACGGTAAAGTGAGTGGAAACGCAAAACTAGATTTACCTATTATTATAATTACCTTAAACAAATAAAAACAACACTGAAAAAGATTATTTTAAAAAAAAGGTCTGGAATTTCACAGGAAAACATAAACAGAAATTAAGAGGTATGATGTTGTCTTTTCGCGCGAAAGTGGATATTTATCAATAGAGATAGGAATGACTATGCGAGCTGAAAATCAAAATATCAAAAAAGTGGTCTATTATACATTTAGCCAAAATATGTTAAACTCAATAGATGGGGTATTATCGATACTTTTCCCAAAATGGAAAAAGGAGAAAAGTATTTTTTTTAAATAAGTTTAAAGTTACTTATCGAAATGGCTTTCATATAAGGTGCAATTTTTAAGTCATAGTAAGTACTTTATCTGAGCAATGCTGTATTACTAATGTTTCCTCGACGTAAGAGACATTTGTTAAAATGGTTAATTCCGAATCATTCCATGATTTTATGATT
The DNA here is from genome assembly GCA_964036235.1 of Heterorhabditis bacteriophora. NCBI lineage: Eukaryota > Metazoa > Nematoda > Chromadorea > Rhabditida > Heterorhabditidae > Heterorhabditis > Heterorhabditis bacteriophora. Next base: position 9,154,565 of record OZ038428.1, on the reverse strand, counting down.
ACTGAAATTCAAATAGAAGGGTTCACTTAAAACGTGATCTAGAAGATTTTACAGAAGCCCATATAAATTAAAATCCTACATATGCTCACTGAAACGGGAAATCATAAATTGAATACTTATTAAAAAAGAAAATGAAGTGAGTTAAGTATTGACTAATAAACGTAACGAGAGACAATTGAAAATTAAACTCTTCTACTGTACATTAAGCATTCAAAATCTTAAGAGCTAGGTGAGTCAGTAAACTCGTCACTTTCATCGCCGCCTACGAATCTTAGGAGATTCTATCATATAGAAGTTTCCAAGTTTATGACTAATATTAAGGCTAATGGATACCACATAAGCTCTGCATTAGACACATACCTATGCTAAATCTATGGTTCCGCAATTATTTTCCACGAAAGTCACTGATATGCCTACCATGTTATCACTATTAACTTCAGATAGTCAATCACTATATCCCAAATTTTATTTGGAGCATGTCTACATAACCTTACGAAGTAATAACTATCTAATAATGAAAATTGTTTTAAAAGTTCAGGTTATTTAAAGTATGACTTACTCATTATACTCCATCTTCATGGTGGGTGCTGTAGGGGCTGAGGATGATGATCGTGATCTCTCAGACGTATTATCAGTCGATTCCTCAGATGCACACCTTGGCTCAAGTTTAACTTCCACCTTCTGTGTTTGTTCAACTGGAGCGGATGTGGAAGGTATAACAGATGCACTTGACCCAGAAGAAGTCCCAGGAATGGATGATGACAAAGATGAGGGAAAGCCGGTCGTCAGCCCTGCACTGTTTTGAGGCAACATGGGAAGATTGTGCATAATGGGCGTTTTAGCGCACATGGCACTAAGTATCGCTTGAAACTCCCTAAAAAAAATAACTTATAAGTTCTTTTTATATAATAGTAAATAGATTGCTGCAAAACCCTTCTGTAATAGTTAGTACTCCTAATGCAAAATATCTAGGAATATTTGGCAAAACAGGATTAACAAAAGACACCTTTAATGTACCTAAAATATTCTTTCCTAAATATATATTTCCTAGCATAATAGTTGTTGTGACCCAAAGGTTCTAACTGATTTATCTATGTGTCTTTCATGTTATTTCACAATTTGCACCAATGATCTCCCTTAGGTAGATCATGGCGCGCAAACTACAATGTTCAAACGAGTTAGTCGTTACAATAGTTCTGAATTCTTTTTCCAACCACAAATACTACATATTATTTTCTTAGAAGACCTGAGTCAATTTAAAATGCACCCATAACTACCCATAATCAGGGTAGAAGCAGTTCTTTAGTGAGTAACTGTTATTCCTTATCGCTCAGTGCGTAACTGTTTGCCCAGTTCTCTTATCACACACTGTAAACTGCACAGCGAATGAAACACAAGGTCGACTCATCCTAACGCGCTCCTGGAAGGATAGATTGACACCGAATAGAAATTGTAGATTACTAAGATATTTAAACCGCACGTCTATGTTGTGAAGGCCTTACATGTATTCTGAATGAATCATATAATTCGTGACAAACGTATGAAGAAAGCTGAAAACCTTTAGAGTACGAAAAACAATGCATATTAAGTGAATACGAGTAGACAGTAGCATTATAACTAAAACAGCATAGGAATGGAGGTTTACGAAATACATACGGTTGTTGACTACCAATCATTCATATTAATAATATGAAAACATGAATGTTCTAAATATTTCATAATGTGAAGACTTTAGCAATAACGGTTAATGAATGGTATCTGTTACCAGATAGCAGTTCTCTAAAAAAAAAATAGAATTGTATAAAATGGTGTGTTGCTGAATAATGGTCATCGACATGATTATTGTCATTGATATAGCTACTTTATTAATTGTATACTGTAAAGCGTTTCTAGGCTTAATAACTTGTAAATATTCTAAAATATAGAGCATATATTTTATCATATGATATACTAGATAGAATTAATATACGTTTTCCTTTCTATACCATATTCAGGAAGATTTTACTACTCCATAATAACTTATAAAAGCCTTTTTAAACAGATTTAGATAAGCCTTCATAAAACCCCTGTTCAAGATAGCTTTTGTCACAGATGAGCAGTTTTTTTGAAACTAACCTATTGGATGGAGACATCATAGGGCTAAACAGTTCCGTCGTGACTAGGGGAGCTATAAATCCTGGAGATAAAACTTTTTTAGCAGCTTCAAACTCGAAATTGTTGATTTGCTGCACACTTCGAAGGGCATCTGAAGGTAATATAAATATTAAGGAAAATAAGCATATTATAAGAAATTTCTTACTTTATACGGATACTGTACAGGAAATACGAGATTTGTGTAACCGTTTTATAAGATAAAACAATAAAAGTAAATACGGAAACTAACAGACAAATTAATAAAAAATCCCCACCCAAGAAACCTTGTGCATATTGGCTCTGGGCAAGTGTAGCTTCACCGTTAGATTCTGAAAAGAAAATTATGGGAAATACTTATTTACGGAATAAAGACTGTTATTAGAGGGAAAGAGGGAATCGTATTGCTTGAAGATGAATAAGCAATCAAGTGACAAGACGAAACAAGTTATTAACGGCCGCCCATCGTATATGACTCAGCATAGTATGATCGGAAACGATATCTTACATATGGTAGTTATTTGGCTCCACTTTTTTTTAAACTCAGTTCATCTAAAAGCTGCTGACTGTTATCAAAACCAGTACTGCATTACGACGATAGATCACCGGTAATGGAAGACCAAAAGACAACTCCACCAACCTGCAGAAGCTGCGGGTTCGAGTAGAGGCTTACGTGATGAGAAGTCAAGGGACAGCGTCCCTTTGCGGGCCTTGAATGCACCTTCTTGGCCCTCCATCCTGAGTCAATCGCCGCTGAATCACCGTCCGCCGCGCTCGCCCGCCACACTGAATCACTAGTCTCTCTCGCCGCGATCGATGACTAGTCGCGGCTCGATGCCGCGTGCGGCGGGCGCGTTTCTGATAGAACGTCGGATACGTCGCGCACGCGACGCCTGTCACCGCGCACAGTAGGAACAAAGAACTGCTGGCTACGGTAGAATGATAACCCGCGCTGATAATGCTGACTATAATCATTCAAATGTAAACCTTTACTATTGTATTTCTAGGAAACGAAGGAAATAACACTAGCCTACAAAATCAGAATAACATTGAATTAGCAAAGAAAAGAACTAGGAAACGTAGCATAAATAACATTTCTCTATTTCTACAACTCTAACTTCTGAATATGCTCTCCCTTCACCAAATTTTAACACCTCAATTGAGAGTACCACACTCTGAACTTCGCTTTGTTGCGCATATTGCGTGAACAATCAATTATTTTGTATGATAGGCATAAAACTGGTGGAGATAAACGCAAGAACTGGAATTTGGCTAGATGCAGGTGAAATAGCAAAAGAAGTTAGAGTCGCAGACAGAAGAGTGTAATCAAGCCCCCAGACACAACCTGCGAAGGAATGAACACAGAGACAAACATAGAGACACACCGGAAATCAATAGACAAACATACTAGATATTAAAACTTCAGAATTAATACATAATAAAGCTAATTTCTTATGCTAAAGAAATATTTCTCTAACAGACATTGTTGTATTAATTAATAATGAAGACTTCAAATATTATGTGCAAGAATATATCGCGAATGGATGAATAGGTTCCATGCTAATCATGCAATTTGCTAGTAGAGAGAATTTTCTATCAGAGAAGAGATAATGGAAACACGTGATTCCTTTGAGACAGCTGCTCCTAAGCAAATCAATCAAGCTAACCGCACAAAGCGGAAAATCCTGTCATAAAGTAGCCTCCAGCAAATCGCATATGCATAAAAAAGAATTAATAATAAAATCCTTTTGCACCCTTATTTGGCGAAATAATATATATCAGAACTAACTGATTATTTCGCAATACTATTTAAAAATTACTTAGAATTGGCATTTAAATCGAGTTGGTTGTTCACAAAATCTAAACATGTGGAAGTATATTCTTTGGGATAGGTTCGAAAATGCTGACAATGGAGTGATTCTTTCATACTCAAACGATATGTTACAATTCCTCGTCGCTCCATCTCCAAGGCAAAAGACTCAATAGAGTCTGCAGAACACACCTATAACATTTGGCTAAAATAACATCTAGCCTATATAACCAAAGAACGATTCTAAATAATAATAGCAAATCACCTCGTCTCCCGGACCATACAGATAGAGTTGGTTTAATGGAAGATCGCTAAGAGCCAAAAGGCGAAAATAAGCGTAATTTTTCTCGTAGACATCCTTTTCTATCAAAGATCGCAACCACATAACTCCCCTAAATAGCTAATAATACTTTGCGTTGAGAAATGGTTGTTTATGCCTGATATGTGAGAGATAAAGAAAAGGCGGGAAAAACATTAACTAACCTGTGGATAGAAAAGAAAGTAAACAAGACGGCTTTATATGACTCCCGTACTACGGCATGGTAATGAGAGGGAGGAAGAGTAGCGAATGAAATGGCCTGGGCAGACTGCGAAGGAGATGTATAGGCAGGCGAACTAAAAGTGTCGGTTGGATAGCAAAATCTGTAGATACTACATTTGATTTGTACCTGTATTAAATATACTCACTCAACATTATATTTACGATAATTAAATGGTAATAAATAATGCTTTGCTTACAAACACAGTTTTATTTTAAAGGGTAATTTACTAAACTGAGATTGAATATTGATGGAATAATTATGCACTTATTATGTCACACAATCTAGTTTTTGTAAACAACGTGTATTGCCTTTTCGATATTTCAGTAGATGGAATACACAATTAGCATTATATAAATTGAGAATTGAGTAGCATAAATAAGAACTCATAAAGTATAGCTCTGATAATTGCTTATATTTAAAATACTACAAGGAAAATAAAGGTTTTGCTTAGAGGTTCCAATATTTTATTTTACGTCTATTCATTTATAAAAATTAACTCAAATACTCTTTACTATCGAATATAATTGTGCTACTTTTTTTCAAAGCTAACTATTAACAAGGTTTTCAAAATTTATATAGTATAGACGTATTAAGTCAATAAGCAAGATATCTTTCTATATAGCTTTACAAGTAGATGTTCAATCCAATATAAATATTATCATGGATTTCCCATGACAATCAGAGTATTCAAAATGTACTTTGGATGATCATAATTTTGTTTACTACATAGATCTTAGTATGCATTATTTTTTGAAACCAGTTTGTAGAATGCTGTTAATATAGGAATGATAAAATTGTCATTAATCTGATTGGTACACCAGATTTGTTCTAGCTCTCATGTAACCATAATTTAGCATAAATCCCCTTGAATAAATCACTACTTATTACGTACACTTTATTTCTGTCAATTAATCGTTATCGCGAAATGTCTTATATATCAGAAAAAGTGATTAATCTGATTACTTAAACAGAAATATCAATGAAACGAGGGACCTACTAAGTTTTCTAAATATAATGCTCTCCTTATTAAAACATCTCATAGACATACCTATCAAAAATTATTCCACGGGCTTTCTCTTTGATTTTAAGTCCATTTTCTTCTGTGTCTAGAAGATCCCAAAATGTAGTAAAAGTAGAGCAACCATTCATTGAAAACAGGTGGAAGTAAATATTATTAGGAATAACAGATTCTCCTTTCTCGAATACCTCACGATAAAAAAGTTTTGCGAAGTGATGATAGGATGAGAACGACCGTACTTTTGCTATGGGAACAGTAAACCGAACAGTTGAATATCTAAAAACAAATTATGATGAGTTTTAATATCTAGCAGAAATACTTATAAACACAAAAAGCAGTGGTTGTACAGAATGTTAGCTTCCTAGACCAATAGAGTTACTGTATTCGATCTTTTCTCGTCTAAACTCATTGTCAAATTTAATTATATTAACTAACTAATTCCTGTTTTTACACCAACAAATCAGAATTTAAAGTACGACTAAATTAAAATATGTTTGCAAAAAAGACCTAACGACGATTATTTTCATAAAATTTTTTATTGATAGCATTTGTAATCCACTATGCATATATCCAATATAATCACAGGATTCTACTAATCTTAATGCACCAAAAATGTCCAAAACCGTTATCAATCTTCCAAGCTATTTATTAAGACAGTCACGTAAACTAAGTTATCTGAAGTAATGGTAGTCAGCAATGTACTTACACTTTACATGGTTCGAATCATTTTGTAAACAATTACCAAAATATTTATGAAATTTTCATAATTGTTTTCATATTTTCTTGAATTGTAACTTTGATTTAAAAAGTTAGAAATTTACAAGAACTAGAAAACATTTTGCTTGCACGTAAGACATAAAAGTATAGAAATGTGATATTAATCTTCTTACTTTAGGTTATTTACGAGTCCAATCTTCTACTTTTTTCCTTAAACCATGGATACTATTTTCTTGCTATTAGAATATATTTCCATATCGTACCATATTCCACTATTCCATTATGAACGAGATTACTAAATTTACAGGTGAATATGAAGATTCCGTGTTATTTAATTATCTAGCAGTGAAGAAAAGAAGTAATTATGACTTTATAAATAAATAAATCACCCTGATAATTGGTAGAACTCAGCGTACTTGGCTAGATATCTATCTCGACACCCAGCCCATCCGAACAGAATAATAACTGTATCTGAATTTTCTCTAAGGTCTATAATTACCCGAGTTTCAGCTTTGTCCAGCTCCGCTTTCAATGACATCCTAAAGTATTTGAGGACAGTAATATAAAAATGATGTGATTCCATTAACTATAATAGAATTGATATGTAATCAAAACGGTATCATAACGTTAATTTAAAAACGTCCAAAAAGTAAGACTTCCATAATCTGAAAATATTCACAAGTAATTGATAATAACAAAGAAAATACTGTGATAAACGAAGTTATTTAAACTTTAGCATGTTTATTGAAAACTTGCAACAAGATGACACCATTAGGGATTAATAGGCATTGGCAAAGAAAATAATGATTTAGAAATTAGAAAAGCATAAGAATTTATAAAAATAACAACCTAAAGATATGAACGACGAATAACATAATCTGGAATTAAGAAGCATTCTATGTAATGGTTTAGTGCTACTTTAACTAAAGACTGTTACAGATTTTCATCTAATATAACATAGTCAAAATAACTTGTAAATATCAGAAAATTCAATAATAACATCAGATATTAGAAAAGATTAACAAAAAACGATTTGGTGTTGGTTGTATTATATCTTGTTATATTTGTGAATGAAGCTATTTGCTATATCTGGTAAACATAGTTTAAAATAAAATATTAAAAATTGTTCAAGGTTTAGGCTCTACAGTGTTCATAAGTACATATAATAGTGAGTTTTAAAGCTAGTTATAAAAATATAATAAAGAAAAGATAACGAAAAATTTAATACTATATGACTAATAGATATTTAGTGCTTTAGCAGTAACAATTAAGTTGATATATGGTGAGATGATAGAATGGTTCTCGAATATACTTATACTGTATATTGACCTTCACTGAGCCTATACATCCAATAATTAAATAGTTCCAAACCAATTATAATGTGATGTAAATGCAAGTGACGCTGGTATATGACTCATTCAATACTGCACAAAAAACTACTCAATAATCAAGCAAAATACCTACCTGAAGAAAAAAATACTCAAAGCTAACATTTTTATGGATGGCAATGGAATAAGCAACGATAGCTGTCAAGAGAAAGAAAAATTGACTTTGTTGAATGATAGGTCTCCCTATTTATGTAAAATAACTATTTCGCTCAAACGCTAACGGCATGAGTTGACACATATTGCGTGTATATTATTTGCGCGGGAAGTCGCAGATGTTTTCCGGAAATGCACTGACGTTTAATCTTTATTTGGATTTCTACTTTGTAAAATGCGTGGATTATTTATTGGATTTTATTAACGTTTTTTTCTGTTTATACGCAGAAATTGTATATAGATGAACATATTTAACCGAGAAAAGTACGTTTGATATAGTATTCTAATAATATTACCATGAAATCATTAATTATTCCTTCTAGATATTTAATTTAGTATTGGAGTTGGTTAAAATCGACTACTCTTTTGCATAACATTATTTATTATGTACAAACAATCCATAGAACAATAGTTTTGAAGTATTTTAGTAACTGAATTAGCACTTACCCTGCCATATAATTTATTAACGGTAGGGAGACTATTAATTTAATAAATAGCGTACTATAAAACTAATATGAAGCTATTGAAAACCTTTATAAACATAGTGCTATAGTTTGTCATAGTGAGGATTTAATCAATAACTGCTATAAAAATTTGGGTGCTTCTTTAATCCTATTCAATAGGTAATTATTTAAGCGAGACTGATTCGAAAATACGTATTATATATGCATTCTCCGGTGGGTAGGACTAAAAGAACGAGTCGGCGTAGCTCTCAACCGAACAATTCCATGTTAATATCAATGCGTAATTCGTTACTATTAGATCGAAGAAATGGAAAAAGAAAGATATCAAGTTCTCTTGCCTCCTCTGATTCACCTCCTTCAAAGGTTTGTGATATATCTATAACTGTATTTTATGTTACATTAAAGTGAAGATGTAATTCTCGAAAATTTAAGGGTATCCTGCCACAACATGCAAAACTATCATCTCGACGTCGAAAAAATACTGAGGATTTAACCTTCAATGCACCACGTAGTAGGGGACGTCGACGTCATCCTCCATTGTTGTTTTCTTCACCAGTTTTACCCTCGGCTTCTATCTACTCAAAGGCAAAACTCTCACCAATGAAAACCAGAAGGCTTCAAAAAACGTCAATCCATTAATAAGTTTTGTGCAGTTTAAAGTCAAATAGATATTCATTGTGATTTTTGATTTTTTTTAGGTCAAGGAACAAATTTCCTAGGTGTTCTCTTTGCAAACGCAGCAAGGGAGAACTTTATTCATGTTCTTCTTGCCACTTACAGTGTATGTTGCTTTTATCTGTTTCGAAATGCGTTATTTTGAAGTAATGTTTTAGACCATTTACGAAAATGTTTGATGCTTTCTGATGATGCTGCAAAAATTGCAGAGAAGAAAATTGATTGGCTATGTCCCAAGGCAAGAATTTAGTTTATTTTTTTTTGGATCGATACAAGTTTTTTCTATTTATATTACATTATTAAAGTGCATCCGTTGTTCTGGATGTCTATCATTCGTTGATGATCCTCAAAATGTGGAATGCACGCACTGTCTATGCGCTTGGCACGGAGCATGCAGACCGAAGGGAATATATGTGGATCATAATTGGCTATGCCCTAAATGTGCAAAAGAAGTTACTGCCATCAAGTAAGAAGTGATTTATTATGTCTAGATGCTATTTAGTTTTAAAGTGATGCAGACATTTTAGTTTAACAAAGTCATCTAAAATTGAACAAAAAACAGAGGGACAGAATTTGGAAGCAGCAGAATCTGGAGCTTCACGGAGAAGAGGGCGTCCAAGGGGAAGTAGAATTCATAGGGATTCTACTTCTTCGATCTATTGCAATCAGACAACATCGAAGCATGTTAAGATTCCTTTGTTTATTTTTGTGTAAATATATGTCTATTTTTCCATTCACAATCCAATATTATATAGCACTTCGATTGAATTGGACGATGAATCTGCCGCGATCATAAGTGCAAGGAATGATTTATATAATCAGCTACTAGAGCAATCTGATTCTCAAAAAGGTGATCAAATGTATAGTCCTCGCCATCGAGAAAATACACGATCACCAATTAAAAGGACGAGACAAAACAGGCAACTAGCTTTACAGGAAGACACAGACATGTAAGACGCTTTTCCTGACATACACGAGTTTCGTCCTAATCACTAAGGTTAATAAGTCTGGTTTTTTTTTTTTTTTAGATTTTTATTGCAGGTTCTTAGCTGCAAAAGGAGCATTTGAAGAGGAAAAAAGCGATTGTAACAAATCAGAGGCCCCAAGTGGGTCGAATTTTCAATGGGTTTATATGGGTACCGGGAATAAAATGAAGGTTAGTGGCTTAAAACTGTTTGAATTTTATCGACTACTGTTATCACTACTATTTTAAGGCTGTCTATAACAGCCCATATCCCGATGATGTACGAGACGCGCCATCTATATATATTTGCACTTACTGTCTCAAACCAACTAGTGACGTTGATTCATATAGAATACATCAGGCTAGCTTAAGTCAAATTTTATTTTATTATTTAGAAAATAAAATATCTATTTATATCTATAAAATATCAAAAGTGTTCCAGACGTATTGTCCATTACATCATCCTCCTGGTTGTGAGATTTATCGTGATGAAAAAATATCTTTTTTTGAGGTGGATGGAGCTGATCAAAAGGTATAAGTTATTTTTATATTTTTACAGTAGGAAAGCAATATATATTCTTGTAGGTTAATTGCTATAATATCTTATTTAAATCATTCTAGTCATATTGTCGACATCTTTGCCTATTAGCAAAATTATTCATTTCTTCAAAAACCCTTCATCATGAGGTTGATACGTTTTTATTTTACATCCTTACTGAGAACAGTAATGAGGGATGTCGAATAGTTGGATATTTCTCTAAGGTATGGTTTAATAATTGTTACATGCTGAATAATATAGCACCGATTTGATAAATAACGTAGTTTACTAGGTTATCTTTTAATTTTATTCAGGAAAAGAATCCAAGTAAAAACAACAACTTGTCATGCCTCTTAACTCTACCGAATTCTCAGAGGTCTGGATACGGACGTCTTCTTATAGATATGAGTGAGACATTTGCCAACCAGTTTGAATTAATAGATTATTTAGGCCTACTGTATGTAAGTTCATCTAGGTTATGCGCTATCTCGTATAGAACGGAAGGTTGGCTCTCCTGAACATCCCCTTTCTGATTTGGGCTTATTCGCTTATAGGGGATACTGGCGGTCTAGTATTTTGTGCTATCTCAGGTATGTGCTCTATCGTAGTGCAAATATTTCTCAGATTTCAACGGGAAAATAGTATTCTTTAATAACCTAGATCAGTACGTAATGTTCCTCATACGTCTATCAAGGAAATGAGCCTTCGGACAAGAATACACCCCATAGATATAGTTAACCAGCTTATGAGGGATAGACTACTTGTGTATAAAGATGGCAATTACTTTGTTAAAACTGAGGTACGTTTAGTTTTAATTTATTTAAATAATCATACTCTGCGGAAATTTTAAAATCTTCAATTTATCGTTTGTTTTGGGACTTGTCAATGTTTTAACCGTTATTATTAATACTAGGTAGAAATCTATTTTTGGTGATAACTTAGCAAAACTTATCATTGAAAGGCGTTTTTCAAAAACTGCATCATTTTACTTTTCACCTGTTCTATGTACTTTATAATAATTAAGTTCACTACGGAAATATTTAAAATGACTGGGAACTAATTAAACAGTCTTTCAGTAGTAGTTTTAAACAATAATTCTTTCAAAGATTGGTATCATAACTTTGAAAATAAGTTTGCTTATCTCGTGTATTACTAAAAAATGAAAGGATCATATAAGACTAGACAATGTTATTAGTTTCTAGATAACAGTTGGCTAGTTATAAATTATCCCTAATAATCACATTAAGCACAAAAAAGTAGTTGCTTAGAAAGTCAGTTGTAATACGCCTATTTTTGTAATTTGATTTTACTTCCATATTTACTCTGTAGTTTCTTGCAGAAAAAAGCATACAAATGGCCGCTCGCCCTATGTCGTCGACGTGTTGTTGATGAATCGCATATTCAGTGGAAGCCAGATTTTGACGTTAATGCACTTGATCCTAATAAGCTTAATTACTATGTGTAATACATGTTATTTTTATTTGAAATATGTTGATCTCATTTCTGGTGGTTGTTGGTGATATAATTTCTCTAACACATTTTACTGGGGGAATTTTATACTGTTTATAGCTACTTACTAGTAATTCGGTGTATTATTGATGAAAGTTTATTAAGTTGCTATTTTATTAAATCAAATCTCAAATTAGAAATTCTAAGCCATCCGTGGTTCTGAAATTACATGTTTACTGTATTATGGTACTCTCGTTACAGATATTAAATAATTTTTCTCTTATTTTCACTCATTTGTTTCGTTTAATCGTTAAAATATCGATTAGATTAAGTGGTTATTGGTAATTATATAAGCCTATACAAATGGGTTTATGATAATTATTTTAAGGCTGAATCTCAAAGGGTTTTGTTTTCTTGACTTCTAATTAGAGGATAGCGTATATTAATTTGTTTTTATCTATTACCAACTCGTATGCATTTATTAAAAGCGCGGTAGGTGTACATGTTCATTTGACTCTGCTGCCTATTCACTCTTAAGAAGTAGTATTATGTTAACTTACCATATATTTTTTACAAATTCAGTTTCGTATAATGGAAAATGAGTCGGACGGTAATCTGGTTCATTTGCCGCCCGAACTGTTACTACTTGTGTTCAGTAATATTCCGGCCAGACATTTAATGAACAATGTTAGACGTGTTTGCTCCAAATTTAATCGATTGCTTTCTAACAGACAGTGGTGGCAAATCAGAATAAACGTAAGTGTGATCTAACAGTAATTTGATGTATTATGTTGATTCTGCTGTTCTTATTTTAAATAGATTTATAAGGATATTTTTTCGGAAAAATAGGACTAAAAATTTTAGACTTCACCAGAACAAATTCGTTTATCGACAAGTGAATTATCTTCAAATGATTTTGATGCTGCACGTACTTACGTTGAAATAGAGGAGGAAAGAAACCGGTGGAAAGCTTGGAGAAAACAGGAGAAGTGTGTTTTTTCCACATGAATTGTTCTTATGATTTATTTTGAGTTTTTCATTAACAATTGATTCAAGACGCATTGGTGATAGTTGTGGTCACATTGCGACGGTTGACGCTCTCCGAATCTTTAAATCATCTAATGGACAGCGGTTTTGTTTATCAGGAGGACGTGATAGATCGATAAAACTATGGGATCTTAATAAGATTCAGGTTTCCTCTTTATCAATTATCATCTACATATATGAGTTTTATCCTATAACAATAACTATTTAGGAGAACGAAAACAAATTATCGTGGGTTTCTGTCGATAAACAAGGTGCACATGGGGTTTGTCCTAATTATGACTTTAAATATCATATTTGAAACACAAACAGTTGAAGAGAAATAACCTTAAAGCTGAATTCTTTATAATTGCTTAGGGATGGATCTGGTGTATTGACCGTCCTAGCCAAACAGAGGATCAGTTTCTTTCGTGTGCATGGGATTGTACTATCAAACTGTGGAAGCTAACATCCTCTGATATAACAGTGAGTTTTTTCAAATCATAATATAATTTGAAATAGATTGGATATCATGAACGCACTTAGAGCGATATTTGCAACTCTGAGATTAATTATTACAGGCTATTTAGTATGAGTATTTTCATATATTACTATATATTCGGTATTCTTGAAAACTTTGCAAGAGAACCATGAATCTATAAAAATATCTATACTTCTTAAAAAAATGAAGCAGTGGTACTTCAAATATTTCATAGAATATATTTTCATGGTTGTCATATTAGTTATAAGTATTAAATTTACAACATAAAAACAGTGGATGTATACTCATTAACTTTTGCATCAAGTATTATTTCGTACTTTTTTCTTATTAACTGTTTCGTTGCCAAATTTATGTTTCTAAAATAACGTCAGAATAAATCCATAATTGGATATGGTATCGTTTCCCTCATCTTAATCTACTTGCTTTAAACATGAGATATTGGCATGAGAAGCAATGCTAGCATTGTGTTCCAGTGATCATATTGCATGCCTGTTATGTTGATCTAAGATGCATAAGTAATGTTAAGTATCACCTTCCATTTTGCGCGAGCATATTGAAATTATTGTCAATGCAGACCTTATTGACCTAATATATACATCAATACCTACTAATTATAAATTACTGCATTTTTAAAAATTATTCCTTTAATAACTCTATATTACAAAGTAGTAAGCACGTTATTAGAAACAATGGAACCCACATACGATTGCTATATATAATTAATATTTTATATTCATTCAATAGTTAATAATAGAAGATTTAATACAGGTTAATTCAGCGACATGAATACGTGAATGCGGGATATGTAGTATTATATCTTACATATTAAAGTTTTCGGCTGTTCCCTTGTAATTCCGATATTTTCCTAATATTACCCTATGTTTTCACTAGCTAATACAAGATTTAAATGTATAAATTACAATTCACATTATAGGAATTGGGATCGTCGAAAGTGGGTTCAGCTGCTACTTCTATAATTTCTAGTCGCGATGGTCTTGCAATGTGTTCGACTTTTTTAAGAAAGGTGTTTGTCAATTTGTATAGGCTTAGAATTTAATTACATGGAAAAATCTTTTGAACAAAATTTTATTCTTGTCGGTTAGATACTAGTAATATCATCTAATTTAATTCTAGGTTTGTCTAATAGACATAAAAAATGGACTTGATGTTGTCGCCAGCTATTCACACCATGCTGGTCCAGTTTTCTCACTTGCTAGGAAGGTCTGTCATGGATGTACATTTACCTGGTATTTGTATTGATATGTGTATGGTATGCTGAACTGCATTTTATGTAATATTCTAATCATTATCTTTAATTTAGGATGACTATATTTATTCTTGTGGAGAGGATCGACGAATTATTATAGTGGATAGGAGAAACATAAGTGCACCAGTCGCTGAAACGGTAACATAATTTATATAGATTCTTGTTTATAAAATGTAGGTATTCTACATTTTTATAATTTAATAGTTATTTTCAAAGCATTAAAGTTGTTTATCTTTACTATTACTATTATATTATTAGTTAAGCGTGCTAACAATGAAAATACGGCATTTTTTGTTAGGTTTTTATTAAATTTTGAAAGTCATCGTTAATATCATGCTAGATACTTCGTTTCCTGATTTTAAAGCTCTTTCTAGTTTTGCTTAAATTTTTCTGTATATTTTCGTCATGCAATAATCTTATAGATATTACCGCATTATGCACAATCATTATCTCTACATCATAATCAGTTAATATGTGGTACATATAGAGGCGGAATTTTCATGATGCAACCTGATTCACTCAAAATCATACATAAATTTAGGGTACGTTTATCTATTATTACTATTGAAATTCAGGCTCAACCCAGCAAATTTACTCTATATTTATCTATTTTCAGGTGTCCCCTGGTGTACCGGTTCGTCAGGTCATGCATACGAGGGGAGCGGTACTTGGTTTAAGTAGAAATAGAAAAATGAAGGCTAGTAATTATTTTGTATTTTTAACCTTTTTTTAATTGCGGATTTTTCACGCAAAATTACGATAGATATTTTAAAAATTTAGTATTTTATACTGTTATATATAATACAAGATTATCTTAAAAGTAGTCCCTTTGCTAGTATTGCTTCATCGTACATATGTATAGCAGAGCTTTCCGCACGATAAATGGCTCAGATTGGTTTGTTGTTGTTTTTAAATTGCATTTTTTGACGAATGAACTCAGATTGAAAGCGCCTAGGGGCGCTGAAGAAGTTATTTTCAAGATGTTTATTCTTGTATTAGTAGTACTGGACAAATCTGGACTGAGGAATTAAAACAAATGTTTAGGTGTATTCCCCGGGTGTGCAACCCGTTTTGTTAGCTGAATCACCAGAACTGGATAGTGAACCATCTCGCTTTGATTATTTCGATGGGAACCTGGCTATTGGAGGCGGAGATGGTGCTATACTATTTTGGCCTTATCCATAGTTACATGGAATAATTTAATACGTTTAGGATACTATATGTATGGATTTGTTGATATTTTTCGAAATGTCATTCTTTCATTAGCGTTAAAATATTATACTTTAGTATCCAATACACCATTCTTGAAAGTCTTAGGCTCTAAGTAATGTATTATACAATGTAATCAATGTATTATACAATGTAATCAATGTATTATACAATGTAATCAATGTATATATTGGGAACGTTTCTGTCCAACCATTCGTTCATACGGGATGCTGGTAGGATTTTGATGGGCTTCCGATTGCTTCACTGTTGTGTGCAATTATCATTCTTTCTTTTAGTATCTCTTGTACAGGATAAGTTGATTTATATCTTCTATTATTTGCTTGTTTAGATCGTTTGCATGTTTTGTATTTTATATCTCGGTTTTCACCGATGCTATGACTACTCAATCAGTGATGATGTATTAATATAGATTGATCATTCAATTCATTCAGTGGCACTGTGAATATTGTTCACCAGACATTTTGCTGCATTTGCAAAATGCGATGCTGGTCTACATCATTTTGATGAGTGTTTATTTTGTACAAGATAAGACTTGAAAGATTTATTCTTGAGTCATGTGCTAAAAAGTTAGATTAAAAGTACTGCTCGTTCCAAATCCATTAACAGCTAGTAGATGGAATCATATTTTAGTCAATATATAGGAGTTAGTGTATTCATTCGCCACAAATTTTCATTATTTCTCTCTAAGTTTCAAGTTTCCATCTTTTTAATCCCATTTTAAACTTACTTGACTCTACCTAGAAAATATCAATGGAGATAAGAAAGATTATTTAAGGAAACAAGTGATGTGTAAAGATCACTGATAATTATCAGATATTAGTTATGTGTATTCTTTGGACTCAGGCCACTCATTTCCGCCTTATTCATTACAACTGTTATCATTGTCTACATCAGAACATGTTGATGTTTAGATTCTCCGTTGCGAGAAGCAAATGAAAATGAAAAATTCATTACGAATTATGAATCATCTCAATTTAAGGAAAATACTAAAAAGCGAAGCAATTTTGATCTAAATTAAATAACAATTATACAAACAATATATGTATAAATTAAGGTAGTGTGACACTTGCATTCTGGATTGTATTTATAGCTATATGGGGCTATCAACACCTGAAGCTGGATTAAAATCTGGGGTCTTTTGTGGTTGAGGATAGCTACTAGAATCCATAACTATGAAAATTAAGGTATTAGATTATATGTCATGGACCTATAAGAGTGTTCATTTGCGATATATGCTTCTTAAGTCATTCGTAGTAGACACGGCTGATGAACAGTGTTTGAGCGTGTGGCGCATTGTTTCGATCGACTATTGACTCAGTCTACCAACTATGCTAGGAATGAAAGCCGAGCAGACGTCATCATGAGATACAGTTGGGAAATGGCCAGTTCATTGCCTGATCTACATTAGACTAATCGACATATAAAATAAACTAAAATGCGTTATGCAAATAATAGAGGCTCCCTTAATAGATCAATCTAAGGGATTGCCAGTGAGATGCTACTTATCGACTGTACGAACGAACTTTGTCCGCTGCACTGAAATGGCAATCTCTTATATGCTATGTAGAGTTTCAAGGGGATTTCGAGTAGGCGCGACAACAATACCGCGTTTTGATTAGGAATTAGCACACCGAGTTGCATGTTTTCGGCTTAAGGTGAGGATAAATACGCATAATAGAATCACAGTATTTCCACTATAGTCCATCTACAACTTTTCAAGAATTTTTAATTGGAAATCTCATTACTGCCAAGCATAGTTTTTTCATAACTTCTAGATGCTCACGGATCATGTTAGTCGCAATATATTATTACTACAGTGTCTTTCGTTATTAGTCCTATGTGCGTAGCGGGTGCGAAGTGCTAAATGAAAGCAAATACTAGGAATACATACGACTAAGGTTGTACATGATTACAGATGATATTTAGGATACGTTGTCGTGCCGAGACATAAGTAAAAATTCTAGTAATTACAGAAACTAAGTATGACAACGTAATCCTACGAAAAAGTAAAATGGCACCAAATCGATTAGATAAAGCTAGGGCAAGTGAGTGGAAATCGGCACATAAAAAGCAAATGGAAGCATACCAAATTTCGATTAACGGCGTGTTTAACTCGCCAGTTTAGTGATAAAGCACAAATAATATTTTCACTACAAATTAACAAAAGCTCAGGACTATAACTTAAATAGTGCGGTTATCATTCGTTTTACCGCAAACTCTGTTGCAAGATATTATTCCTTCAAGTATAAGGTGGCCAAATGGTTTGGCAGATAATTGACTGTTTCGTTTAGTGAAACGCCGATGTTTTCGGCCAGAACTATATTTTCTTGGCCGACGTTCGAGTACAAAGTAGAACGAATACCTAGATTGAATACGATGCGATTGGTAAGGATGAAAAATTTGTAGAGATATGTAAATAATAATAAATGTAGTTTTAAAGTTTTAAACTGACCGATCGAAATGATACAACCATGGTCTAAGGTAAGAGCAGCCCTCAGAATCCTTTGGATAAGCAAACTTGTCAAGTGTGCAGAAACCTCCCTCAGACAATAAGCAAGTATAAGCTCTAAGTCTGTAAGAGCTGAATTAAGTTTGTCTAGAATATTTCTGTCTCTTTGTCAATCAATGGTTCCCTTCAGGTTTTCCTACATTTCACTAGCGGTAAAGCGTTGACTTGCAATATTTTCGTCGAGTGATAAGCTTTTTGACCAATGATGCCTTTTCATTTGCGTTTGTATTTATGACAGGACTGACAATTTTTATGTAAAAAGTAATGGGTGGTCCTTGCTTGTTTCATTCAAGGGAGTACGATGTAGGTGTCTCTTCTTGTCGAACAAACAAACGTGGAAAAAGGCGCGCCCATCGTGAATCAGCGCATAATTTGCTTTTCACACTGGAAACCACTCTTATCACACATATGTGTAGACCGATAAAGTAAACAGGCAAGGTATGAGAAGTTACGTCTTGAAAAGCATCTCAATACCGATTTAGAATATCAAGGCGTGAAGAAGTAAATGCCACATGGCCAATGAGAGGAATATCTTTGTTACATTATAAGTTGTTTTATGTGCTTCCTCTGGTAAGTGCATTGTTCTAGAAATTGAGGCCTTGATGGGGTAAAAACAATATGATCGGAGCTCAATGAGTTCGGATTAACGTGGTTTCAACCAGGCGTCAGCGAGTTTTTATGTGACCGTTTTGAAAGACGGTGGCTTGATGAGATTAGATAGGGACGGAACGTCGGAAGAAAGCTGCTGGTCAGCGTAACACATACTATATTCTAAAGTATTGCGGACTTAAAAAATTTTATTACAAGAAATGGCTCCCTTAAGAAATAACATCTTTTGAAAGTAGAAAACCAACAAAGGTATGAATTTCTTGAAGCTACAGAGACATTCATTAGTACTTACAATACACGCAGAGAACTAACATTTCAAAGTATAGAGTAAACCATGTTTCGTTATAAGCTATAGATGTAAATTATAAATTTAGTACTAACCTTACTTTTTTTTCCATGAATTTGTACGAGAACTGGACACAAGACGTGTAGTTTAGTTCGAACTCATCAGTCCTGACGAAAACCTTTGGTGAAAAGGGGCTGATAGAGTATAGAGTTCCATTATACATGTGATCTGGTACTTCTATATGGCTGTTGCTGGCAGTACTCGCGCCAGAAAGCGCCATAAGAACAATAGTTAGCATCTTAAGTATAACTGATGGTGAGAGAGGCACTTCGTCTGCATAGACACCTATACGCTCCTAGCTCTTCAGTGCGCTGAGTAGACCCCGCCCCCACCTTTGTTTCCGCTGTAGAATAAAAAGTCTTACCACGATTTTCTGATTACTGTTAATTATAATTTATATTATTGTGTTGCTGTAATTGGTTATTACAGCTGTTCAAATAGATTTATTTATTTATTATCAGAACACGTGTCATAGCATATCTTATTTAACCATAGTGTTTCATAATCAATTCATTGAATCTAATGGTGACGGTCAACTTTGATACTTATGAGAAAATATATCGAGTTTATTATTTTATAAAATCAGGTTACTTATTCGATTTTGCTCTTCATACTGTTCGTCCTTATGCAAACTAGTTCCTTTGAATGATGTAGCACTAGATACTACAATATTAAAACATAATTAAAACCATGTGATCACAGAAATCTTAATTCGTATTTTCATTAATTAACCCGAAATGTATACGTAGTTCTGCACATAGTTGTTATGCGCACTTTGTTATCCGAATGTTTATTTTATTTTCTAGATACTTAGGACTATCACTCTTTATGCCAATACCGTAAGAGCTATAGCATAAACTAGAAAGGCAAACTTCCTTTACATAGTATTGTTTACTGTATGATAGGTTTATTTCTGTTTGCTAATATAAATGCTATATTGCTACATTCTCTTGTTCATATCCCTTTCCATACTTAGTATTTTTCCACTTTTTTAAAAACTAATTTATTAACACGTAATGGGTACTGTTAATTATTGCACTATTGAGGAAGTATTTTTTTATGATACTTAATAGAATATTATGTAGATAATTAACAATATATTTTACTATTTGTGCTATGAAATTTCTCTTATTTTAGCAGAATAGGCTACCATATTTATTTTTATTCAGTTCTGCAATGTATTAATCCTTCGTTATTTGTATCCTTCCTTTACTTCACCATTTTCTTACTTTCTTTTCTCAATGTATCTAGTAATCCACCCATTTCTATAATTCATTTATTCCATTCATTCGTCCAACCATTCTGCTCATTTAATTATACATTCATCCATCTATCTAACGTTCTCAACTGTTCGATAAAATAACGAATCCATATTCTTGATTGCTTGTATATTATTGCCATGTAAGCGGTGCTTTCCAAATTTCTCTTAATGTTGACCCCATTAGTCGAATTAGTCTTTGATTCTGCTGTTTTTATGAAATTGAATATTTGTTTGTAATGGAAACAAAAGTATTAATTAATTAAATTTATACTGCAGGTTGAATATTTTACGGAAAAGTCTTTTAATATTTCCATTATTAGGTATATTTTAAAGTTTTAGTCGTATATCTCGAAATTACTTCGTTTAGCAGATCTACTAATGTTAAATCGTTATTATAGTTAACAATATATTTTAGGGTACTTTGCATGTTTTTATTATTATTAAAGGTCTCGTAATCCTTCAAGAATTGTCAAGGAAAATTACTTATTTTGAATAAAATGCGAAATTATTTCCTAACTAAAAGTATATAAAGAAGTAGTTCATTATTAACTATTTTAACAAAATAGGTAAAAAAAATTAACAATAGATCTGGCGTAAACTACTGATAAAACAAACGCATATATACATATTTCGTGTGACTAAGTTACAACAATACATTCAGATAGTATTGTGAACTAAAGATTTTTAAAGTAGCATAAGATATCAGTTTCATTTATCTATTTACATAGTTAAAGTTTGCACAGCCAAATTTTTCTTAAAATGTTTATGCAAATTAAATGGCCTCGTTCTGTAATCAAGCGAAGTTACTTCCATTGGTTTAGCTGTAATCCTCCATGTATACATCTATGTTGCAAGCGAATTGCGCTCTATGAATATTGATTACATTGTTTGTAGAAAGCTACTTACAAAATAAATACTTCCCATACTTATTACCTTTCACTAATTTTTTACCTCTTGTCTCGGATTGTTTAGGGAATGTATGATGGTCGAATCTTGGTTATGAGCTGATCAAAATTTTCAACAAATTGCAATCATGTGCGAGTGCTTTAATTTAATACTTTAAGTATTATTATGTGGAGTCTGTTTGTTAGTTAATTACAAGCGAACCTGTATTGATTAGCTGATATATAATATGTTGGTAATAGGTTTAAAGATATTATCTAATTATAGATCTAGTTTTTTCTCAATTATAGTTTTAATTCTTAAATTACGCGTTCCTGATCTATTTAGTTTTACGCCCATTGTCGCAAAAATTGAGTACATCAGCGATAGACTGATAAGAAACCATCGATAGAGTAAGCCAAATAGCTAGAAGACATTAGACTCGCATTCCACAAAGACTTATTACCAGACACAATTAATGTAACTACTTACCATATGCGATTTCATTAAATTATGACCTCATTGTTATGTATTTTTTTTTTACTAATTTTATATGCCAGTATTTATTTGCTTATAGTAATAATTTATGTGTCAGATTATATCTACTACAGTCTCTTTACAATAATACCTTATTTTCTTGGTTTTTATTGATTCCTTCTTATCTGTTCAAAGTATCTCGAATTACTCATCATATCACGAGAGCCATTTTGTCACTGTAATGTTTCCTCGTTTAATCTCGATATGTTCCCATTTTGAGGATTTTCTCACTAGATTGCCATAGTTTTTTTATAATAATAGTTCTAGTTATATAATACTCTTTCAGAGTTTTGTAAATTTTCTTTCGTTTGATGGAGTGCTACAACTGTTTAATTTTCAATTAATATTTTCTTCTTTCCAGTAGTTCAGAGCAGTGATATGTAAGTTTTAAATAATAGGCTCAGATTGTTTTCATAATCTGAAGTTACCAAAATAACTATTAAATTTTGCTTAATAGATTGTTTACCGTGATGCACGGACAGATGCAGCGAAAGTCAAATCTAGCAACAGTACATGGCCCGTCTACACGTCAACGGAGCTATACAAAGCATCATGAAATGGATTTTAATAAAATGTATATTGCCATGGAGAAGGGACATAAGGTGTTTTACCTTTTAATACTATTTCATTTAATTTTGCTGAATTATCTTATTATATTAGTAGTTTATGGGTCATATTTAAGTTATCTTCAAGCTTTAAAGTTCAACAGCAAGATAATTGTTTAAAAAGGTTTAGACAAGTTTAAACTTTGCTTAACACATTTGATATGCTTTGAAATTTTCCATTTTGTTATTCGCTATGACATGCAAATTTAGCATTATAATATAGTCATATAAATTTGCTTGATATGTTAACGTAATTAGACAATGCTATACTTATGATATTATTCTCACGTGTTAACGAACTTTAATTTTCACCCCTCTGGGTGATTTTTCAAAAACTAGCGTAGTTATAGGTATGCAAGATAAACGTATTAAAAAAGTGGGATCCGGCTCATAAGCAACTAACACTAAATAAAGAAACACGACAATTATTTCTTACCAAACTTGAACAGACTGGTGTAAGGTACGTGTTTTTCGCTATTTTTACTACTCCATAGTTCAATGACAGTAAAAATGATGTATTTTGAAAATATTTTCAGAAATAAACCTGCTATCCTAGATATTAGACAAATTCGCGAAGTACAAACATTAGATTACAAATTATCAACTATAAAGATCTGTGACAAATGGAAGAAGGATAAAGAAATTCAAAATTTTGATCCCCTAAAAATACTTGTCATATCGCATGGAACAGGCTTTACTCTAAAGGAGTGGACTTTATTATGTAAGTTTCTTAAGAGATGAGAAAAACAATTAGAAAACTACTATTATTATTATTTGTTGAAGTTGAGTCTGCAAGTGCATGCCGTTTGTGGAGTCAAGGCGTACACAATCTTATGTTGGAAACACGCGACCGTGACTCATCTAGTCATGTCGTCCGAATTGAGAGATACATTACAAAACATTTTAGTAATCTTGTTTCACCTGCATCAGATTAGTGAGTTTGGAGCAATGTTTCTTAATGTATGAAAAAATGTGAAATATCTCCATCTTGTGTGGTAAAAGGCACATTAATTCGAATTAAGCTAAGTCAATTCTATATATATGATATCATGTATGAATTAATTTTTCCAATATAGGAACCGTTCATTTTAGTAGAAATTTTGATGCGTTCCTAGTTTTTTATGTTTTACAGTGTTGCTCGTAAACATATGAAACCATTTGTACAAACTTCTTTGCAATATAAAGTACAGTCAAAACAACTTCAAGAGGTAACTGAGGACCAAATGAACCTAGTACAATTTGGGAAAGCTACACGGCAGCTTATTCATTCGCATCAGGTCCATTTTTTGTATATTATTTAATAAATTGTACGTTTTAATTTTTCCTGAAATCGTCCATTTAAAAGACTTATTTTTACTTAGAATTATATTTAAGTTGTTTTCATCTCGTTTTACTGATCTTTCTGATGATGGAGCAACGGTTAGTTTCCCGAATTTTCTCCGATTCCTAGAAAAGAGACAAAATGACGAATTAAGCAATAACAGAACAAGAGCTATCGAATTTCTTCGGAGGTAGGTAGTTTTATTTTTTTCTCTTTTTTATTTTATTTTTATTTTTCTACTCTTTTTGATTAACTGGTTTTTAATTTGTGTTTAGATATTTGAATCAAGACCAATCGTTTAACCATGATAGGATAGAACCATCGTTATCAGTCATGGAGGTAAGCGATGTATATTTAGTACTATTTAATAGATAACTTGAAAAACAAAAACTACTTAAGCATAAAGTGGCATCTTCTTATACTTTTATTCATCGAAAAGTGAGAACTTCACGTCTGGTTTGAAAAAAAAGTCATAGGACTAAATTGGACTTCAAGCTTAATTCCTTAGTTTTTAATACATATTTGCTCTGTGTACATATAGTTGAATCAATAAAATTATAATTTCTATGCAAATCCTAGGAAAGTGATGCTTATATGGTTGATTTTCATATGGCAATAGCACATTATCCATTAGTCATTTAGTTTTAAAACATTAGGATAATAATAGTTTTAGTTTTGTGACTTCCTTTTTTCGCGTGAGAATTCTATATGGGATCCAGTTAATGAGAAGGTGACACAGGATATGAATAGACCATTATCCCACTACTGGATTGCTAGTAGCCATAATACGTAGGTGTCAAACTTATTATTCATTTAGTGTGTTTATGTATCAACATTGAATTTTCCTATAGATACTTGACTGGTGATCAGCTTCGTTCTGAATCTTCGCTTGATTCCTATGCTCAAGCTTTGTTAATGGGTTGTCGTTGCATTGAGTGTAAGTAAATGAAAATCACTTTAAGATAAATTACATTTTTTCTGAGATATGCAGAATTACTTATAGTAGACTGCTGGGATGGACAACGTAAGCCTAATTCGAATGAATATCAAGATATTGTTATCTATCACGGATATACAATGACTTCAAAATTGCTGTTGAAAGATGTACTGTATACAATCAAGCATTACGCTTTTAAAACTAGCGAGTATGTAAATTTTCAGCTTCGTTGTTTGGTATTATATTCATATGAGGCCCTAACGCTTAAATTTCGATTGTGTTCCAATTTTATCCTTACAGGTATCCTGTAATTCTATCTATCGAGGACAACTGCTCTGTTCCAGCTCAGCGCCTTTTGGCCCAAGAAATCAAGGAGATTCTTGGTGATGATCTCCTCACTCAGCCGGTGGGCTATTTTAGAAAGCAAGTAATCTACAATCTCCCAAATATTGACAACTCGTACATTCATTATCTTCTGGAAGAATTAAATTAATAATTATTTTTCACACGGAATTCCTTTTAAATATAGGTCAGCACAACAGAGACCCAATTACCATCTCCAGCAGCATTGAAAAGAAAAATCATTCTCAAACACAAGAAGCTTCCAATTGAAAATGAGGAACTTGCTGTTGTTATCAACAATGACGAATGTTAGGCATTATTCTTTTTTTTGTTGATAACTCATTGGTAATCAACGTGAATCTTCCCACCTATGCCCTTTTAATTTTGCTTTTTTATCATAACTGACATATAATACCAAAAATCAGTTATAGGACAGAATTTGAATTTCAGTTCAAGATACAGATATACTTGCCCGTGAATGTATCAAGAAAGGATTATTATACATTAAAGATAGTACAAGTCATGTAAGATCTTTCGACTAAAACTAATAGACATATTTCTTAAAAATTTATTACACTGCAAAGAGACAAATAATTTAGGAATGGACTGGCCATGTTTTTGTACTGTTTGCGGACAGACTGTGCTATTTACTTGATTCATGTGATGATGAGTATTCTGTTAAAGATGATTCTGTCAGCATAATAGGAGATGAAGATAAAGAAGCCAGTGAATTTTCGTTTTCTTTAAGAAGAACGTTTTTTAGGCTTAGACTTAGATAATTTCAGGAAGAAGCTTTGCATGGATTTGGATTGAGACCGGAAGAAATGCATGTAACAGAAGAATGGTTTCATGGACGTTGCGAAAGAGATGTAAATCTTTATGTGCCTATATGTTTTTCTATTTAAAGAAATCTATCGTTATTAAACTTCGTTTAGGAAGCAAAGGAGCGTATCTTGCAGCACAAAGAACGTGGTAATGGTCTGTTTATGATCCGAGACTCAAACTTGTTTAAAGGCGATTATTCACTTTCAATTCTACATGATGGCAATGTTCATCATGTTAGGATTAAAACAAAAATGATAGATAGTGAGTACTTTATGAGTATACAAAATTAGTTTTTGTTCTTTACGCATAAGCATCCTGTAGTATTTTAATTTCAGTTTACTACTAAATTCATGTCATATATTTCATAGTTTATAGGAGAAAAAAAATACTTCTTTATGGATAATAAAGTGTGTGATACATTGTATGAGCTTGTTTCTTATTACACACGACATTACCTTACTACTGCCTCGTTCAAAATGGCATTAGTTGTTCCATGTCCACAACCACAGCCACATCTTGGCCAACCGTAAGTGGTATTCTGCACCTAATTAATTTCTCTCATTGTTTGTGTTTAGAAATATTGAAGTGCATATTATTATTTAATATTTATGTACATATATAGGTGGTTTGCTGCTACGGCTAATAAGCAGATTGCTGAGGAGCTACTGAGTCAAATACCGGAGGATGGTGCTTTTCTTATTCGCCATTCAACTGGTGATCATTCTGTTTTTGTTCTATCAATCAGGTGGGCAAACACGCATATATAAATAAGAGTAATTATAAATAAATAACATATTACATTAATATGGTTTCATTGTACCAAGTAACTAAATTATTTTATTTTTTAAATTATACACTTCATTCGTAATTTAGAGTTTACGGCGAAATTTGGCATTATCGGTTGAAAAGAGATGGTCGTATTTTTGTCGTTAACCAAACAGTATTTGAGAATCTCAATCAGATCGTAGACTACTACAGTACGCGTGAATTTGTGCGTGGGATTGGTCTGAAGATACCAGTTAGTTTTACTTCACCTTCCCTTTCTTCATGACGAACATCTTTTTTATTACATCGTTTTTTATAAAATAACTTTGTCATGATAATACTTCAGATGCCAAGTATGATTATTTATTTAAAAAATCTTAGGTTAATGAAAACTATATGGGTAATGTCGTGGGTGATATGGCTACTACTCCAAGCTATTATCAAGAACTAAGCTCACTACATAAGGAGTTGAGTTCTTTGCTTTTATTTAATATTGGAATAATTCTGATATACTGAAGTTTTGCTCAATACATAGTCCAGTGACTTTAGGAGCTTGCACGTGCTCTTCGTCCATTTCGAGGTATCAACGAAGATGATCTTAATTTTCCTGCAAATGCCACAATTACTATCCTAAAGAAGGATGAGGGTCTTTGGCTAGGTTATCATTATGAAAAGTGTTTAGCAATAATATTTTCAGCTGCCTTTGTTTTGGATTTAATGTTCAAGTAAATTCTTCAGGGCAATATGGTTCTGCAAAAGGATGGTTTCCGTCTTCGTATGTACAGGAAATACTTCCAGAAAAAACTGCAACTCCAGGAGGCTAGTCTTCCTTATTATAGTTATTTCCATATAATTGTGACTAAGATTTTTAAATATTCACGGTTTTTAGTAACAAGCAACTACAACACAATTGAGTTAGCTGGTACAGTAATTGAGAGAGTGACAGACTGTGATCGTCCTCATGTTATCAAGATAACGCAAAGTGGACACTGGACCGGACAGCTATGGTTGATTTCATCTAATTGTTAGTTCTAAATCAATGTTATTTTAGAGTAAAATTCGTGTTTGTTTAATGGTTTTGAAGTTATTTAGCAATGGAAGATGCAGATGACTGGCAGAATCAGTTGCTGGACTTGACACGTTCAGTTAATGATAAACTTAGTACTCTGAGAACTAAAGAAAAAAATGCTCGAATTGCTGCTGAACTTTCTAATCTTGTGGTAACTTGATGTTATTATTATTTCTTATAGCTGTGAAGATATATTTTTCCTTGTTTTTGTGAATTAAGCGTATTTGTAAGAAGAGGGAAAACTTTTATCTAATTCATTCGTTAAAGCTCATAGGATTTTACAATAAATTAGAAACTATGTTAAAATTACCGGGGAAAATCTGGTAATTCCTTCCCTAATTTTGCTAAATATGAGTTGCGTTACCAATCGTAGTTCAAAACCATGTGTATACGCATAATAATTCTAATTTTTTTTGGTTTAATACTCATATTTAAGGTTTACTGTCAAGCTGTTCCATTTGATCCTGTTCATGTGAGAGGATCTTACAAGGAAATGTGCTCATTTGTTGAGAACAAGCTGGATAAACTTCTAGAAAAAGTATTAATTATTTATCGTCCTTTTGATATTTTCAGTATCTGATATGAGGGTAGCAGAATAAATTAACTTGGATTAAGGGCTTGGTACAATTCAACATTCGTCAACTTTCTCGTGTATACCCTCACGGCTCCCGTATTACTTCTGCCAATTATTTGCCGGTACCAATGTGGAATGCCAGTTGTCATATGGTCTGAATTTGAATATTTATCCAGGTCTTTTCTAATCAGCAGGTTCACACATATATATACTATTGTTAAATTAGTTAGTAATGATGGACTAATAATTTTAGGTTGCACTCAACTATCAAACTGGTGATAAAGCTATGCAATTAAATCAAGGAAAATTTATGGGAAACGGGAGGTGTGGCTATGTACTGAAGCCAGAATACATGTTGGATGAGAATTTTGATCCGCTTCAGGGAAGTAGGGTAAGAAAGCATCTAACATTATTTCCGGCCTTATAACATTGCTAGTTTTATAGGTCACAACATCCTGTCCTATTAGATTGTCTGTACAAATTATTGCTGGTCGTCATCTTTCGCGTAAAGATAAGAATAAGGGTATTTGTTCACCATTCGTTGAAGTTGAACTTGTTGGGTTGCCATGCGATGAAAGGATATATAAAACGAGAACAATTGGTAAGGATTTGCACGTAATTATTAATGCTGAAAATAATAAGCATTTTTTTAGCATCAAATGGTCTAAACCCAATATGGAACCAGACATTTACATTTGAAGTAAATTGTCCTGAGTTAGCACTTCTTCGTTTTCATGTTGAGGATGGGGATTTTGTTGGCCCGAAAACTGACCCATTTATAGGGCAAGCAGTGTTTCCACTAGACTCAATTCGATCAGGTAATGTTATTTACTTCTATATTTTCTACACTTGCCTTTTTCCTCCCAATATTTTTTTCGGTAATTTCTGAAATTGACTATAGGTTTTCGTTCTGTGCCACTTCTAAACCAATACAGTGAGGAATTAGAATTATCAGCTCTTCTAGTTGATGTACAGATGCTGACGATGGAAGGATCAGTGTTGGTTCGATCAGCTCACTCAGTACTTCAGGTAAATAAAATTGATTTTCTATAATGTAATTACTATTTTTGTTTTAAATCTTGCAGGCGACTCGATTTTCGAATCGGAAGATAACACCCAGCGATTCTGTCATAGCTTCAGCTCCTCGAGAGATCGCCCCACGGCCTCATAGTTTAGGAAATACTTCATCTATAGATTCTACAACATCACCGATAGGGAGCGCATCGTGGGAGAGAAAGTTTTCTGCTATGCATTCAGAAGATAGCACTGAAAGTTATGAGTAAGCTGTGATTATTTATCCAATCTTTGCTTAATTTTTTCCCTATGCTTTTATCATATTAATTTCCTACATTTATTTGTGTTTGATACTTTTGTTATATTCTTAAATGGATTTAGTACTAGTTTAATTGTGTTGCTCTATTTCTAGAAGCTCCAACGCTTCCAATGGCCACTCTACATTAGAAAAGGAGAGGAAAAAAAATAAGAGTATATTTACGAAAATGTTCTCATCAAGGAGCAAGGATAAGGATCATAATGTCTCTCTAGTTTTTATACGTAACAAGAGTGTACAGGATTAATTTTCAATTGTAACAAAGGATATGATGAAGGAATGTCTTCCATTATTTTTAAGTATTGGATTCTTGTTTTAGTCACAGCTTTATGTATTTTATATACTCCTACCGGTATCACGCTTAAATGTAAACTTCACGTGTTATCTGTTTTATATAGTTATATTATACATATCAAAGAAAATGTGCTCTATATCTGTGATTCCAGTTTTTCAAGTTATATGGTTGTTATTTCATTAAAAATTGTTATTGTTATGTTTTGTTACTACTCTACTTTTCATGTTAATATTTTTCTAGCACAGGTCTGTCAGTAATTGGTCCAAAGCCAGAATGCTAAAAACATTAACAGTCATCCAAATAATTAGGATCTGAAACTAATATTAGTTCCATTAAAAGTCTTAAACTGTATGTAGCATGAAAGTTGTGGAATATTTTTCGGGAATGATGAGTGCAAGAGGAATTTTACGGATATTCCGCTATTTCCAGTTTTTTTTATCAAGTGTACTGTGGTCTCACGTTATTTTTGGATAGAGCACCGTCTCGTCCATTTTCTTATTAAAGGACCATTGGCGAGTTCTAAACGAAACTATTCAATTCGAGAAGGTTGACATTATCTCTGAATGGGGGAGTTTTTGGGTTATTTGTGGTTATACTCGTTAGTGGTATTAGTTATGATACTATTTAGAGTGAAAATGCAAACCACTTTTGTGGTGTCTATTTAATATTTTGAATAGGTATTTAATAGTTACTATTTTCAAACGGATTTTTTGTGTTGTTTCTGCAAATTTCATGGTTTACAATTATTAGTAGATATTTATTATTACTATTAAGGCATTTACATGGAGTTATTTATTTGTTCATTTAGGAATGTTACCTGTGCAAATTCTTAAGGAGAACGCGCAGGAAGAACGCGGAGAAACCGCTCGACTTAGCTCATTTGTGGGCGCTATAGCTATTGGTGACCTTGTTAAATCCACTTTAGGTCCAAAGGGAATGGTAAGATTCACTGATATTCTATTCAGTATTTTTATTTATACTAAGATGTTCACGAAAGGAAAAGAAACATTTGATACTTATTTAATATTTGATGGATGTCAAATTTTTAAGGACAAAATTCTAATTAGTGGTGTAGCTGATAATCAGGGAATCAAGGTTACTAATGATGGAGCAACTATTCTTAAATCTATCGGCGTCGATAATCCTGCTGCAAAAGTTCTCGTTGGTATGTTTTACTAAGTAGCGATTAAATTCTCCTTGTTCTATTTTCGCAACGATAATTACTGGTTACAGATATGTCTATGACTCAAGATAATGAAGTGGGGGATGGTACCACTTCCGTTACGGTTCTTGCTGCAGAGCTTTTGAAGGAGGCTAGAAATTAACTTAAAATTTATTTACCACTTTAAGAAGCCATACTCTCTTTCTACTTATCCTCATTTATTGCATGTACGTTTCAGGCTGAGAAGCTAGTCAACCAGCGTATTCATCCACAGACAATAATCTCTGGCTATCGTCGCGCATTGAAAATTGCTCAAGAAGCTCTGCGAGCATCAAGTAATGAATCAGGGTATGTATTTTGCTTTCAAATAGATTTTTGTAGATTTTATCTGAATTAATGTATGTATTTATGGTTATTATAGTTATTTAGGGATAATTTGCAAGAGGATTTACTGAAGATTGCTCGGACCACTTTAGGCTCAAAAATTTTAGGTCAACACAAAGAACATTTTGCTCATTTGGCAGTCAGTGCAGTCATGAGACTTAAGGTAAGATTATTTTTAATAGATTTTTTTTGCTGTTTTGAAACAGGATTACATTTATTATTACTACCAATGTATATTTTGTAATTTGATGTTTAGGGATCCGGTAATTTAGACGCAATTCAAATTATAAAAAAACTTGGTGGATCAATGAATGAATCTTATCTTGATGAAGGTATTATTTTTCACTTCAACTACTTATATTTTAAAATGCTTATTATTACTTACATACTAGGGTTCCTTCTTGAGAAACTTCCTGGTATGTATCAGCCAAAGAGGATGGAGAAGGCTAAGATTCTCATTGCGAATACTCCAATGGATACAGATAAAGTAACATATCTTTTTACTCTAATAAATTCCACTCATGCTTCACTGATTAATGTAATGGCATACTCTTTTTAGGTGAAGGTGTTTGGTTCAAGAGTTCGTGTAGATTCAGTGGCGAAGGTTGCTGAATTAGAGGCTGCAGAAAAATTAAAGATGAAAGAAAAGGTGTTTTATTTCACTGTTAACTTTCCTTATTTCTGGAGAATTTATATTATATACTATAATTATTAAGACTGAGAAGAAATAATGCTTCATTATAATTTAGGTGGATAAAATTCTTGCTCATAAAGCAAATGTATTCATCAACCGTCAACTGATTTATAACTATCCCGAGCAGCTTTTTGCGGATGCTGGAGTTATGGCCATTGAGCATGCTGATTTTGAGGGGATTGAAAGACTTGCACTTGTTCTCGGTATTTTACAGTTAACTCATTATAAAATTTAGTAATATATTTTAAATTTGTATATAGGTAAATATTTAGTATAAGGATTATGTCTACAATGTCATGTAGTAGAAAAAATACTATAAAATAAATATGGTTACGCAAAGAAAAAGGTATCTAGTGGTTATGAATGCTGATAATTTTCTATTGGTTAACGGATATATATGTATTTTATCTATCATCAATCGATGAAGTTGGGAAAATATTTTATTGCATCATTTCAGGAGGAGAGATTGTTTCCACTTTTGATTCACCTGAAACGGCTAAATTTGGTTACTGTGAACTTATTGAAGAAGTAATGATAGGAGAAGATCGTCTTATTCGTTTCAGCGGCGTTCCACTTGGTTAGCCCAAGATTTTCTAGAAATTTTATATTAGGAGCTTTAAAAAGTAAAATAGTCAAAATTAGATTTGTTTAATATTTCGGCTATTGTAGGTGAAGCATGTTCCATTGTTCTCCGTGGAGCGACGCAACAGATTTTGGATGAAGCAGAACGTTCTCTTCATGATGTTCTATGCGTACTTATTACTCATGTGAAAGAGGCCAAAACTGTGGCTGGTGCTGGAGCATCTGAGATTTTAATGAGTACAGCTGCTATCATAGAAAGCCAGAAGGTTAAATTAGTAATTCTGCATTTGTGGTACTCATTACACTTTAATATATGAGATTGTATGGCTTATTTTTTTGAAAAATATTTTGTATTATATACCAGGTTTCTGGGAAAGAGGCAATGGCTGTAGAGTCATTTGGTCGTGCACTGGCACAACTTCCAACCATCATTTGTGATAATGCTGGGTTAGACAGTGCGGAATTAGTTACTAGACTACGTGCTGAACACGCGAATGGCCATCATAATATGGGAATCGGTAATTTATTTGTGACATTATAAATGAAGAATATGTAAATATACAATCTATAGTTCAACTACATCGTATTTTTTCCTTTATATTTCTATTAAGTATTTATACATTACAGATATAGAGAAGGGCGAAATTGCTGATGTTTTGACGTTGGGTGTGGTTGAATCATTCAACGTTAAGATGTGTATGATCTCGAGCGCGGCGGAGGCTGCAGAGCAGATTCTTAGAGTTGATGACATTATCAAATGTGCTCCACGTCCTCGTGCACCGGATAATAGACCCTGCTAGTAATAGTCATACAGTGCGAAAATTAAGTGCTTGTATTGCTTTGATATTCTTGTTTTCATAAGTAAAATCATATCCGTAATATTGTTTTAAAGCCTTTATTAATTAGGCTTATATCTTATATAAATTAATCCTTGGTTAGTTATAGTTTTAAATAACTAACGCTTTGGCTTCCTAAAATGTCTTTATGCTTACACTGACCATATGTCTTTTCGAAGTCATTTTGGTTTAAGCGTACCATAAGCTACTATTATTGTTATTTTTGTTTTCAGTTATGAAGTTTTTTCTTTTGTTATTTTTGATAGTTTAAAGTTACAGCGGCGAGTTCTATCTTCTCAGTACTTGATTGTAGTGTGCTGGTTGGCAAAGACATTCCTGCAGCTAAAGACTATGGGCAAACATTGACCGGTCGTGGGCTAGCTACTTAGGAAAGGGGGTATGAGGGTTGATGTAAAAGTGATGAAAAAAGGAATGAGTCACTTAGGATTAAATGGTGTATGTGGGAATATTTTAAGCTTGGTGTTATTTTACCAGGGGTTATAAAGATTAATGGGTAGTGAGTTTTATGAGATACTGGTAATTTTTTTAATAGTTATATTCCTTGGTACATCTCAAATATTTAGTTCTGTTCTATTAGGAAAGTTGGTATATCCCAATTCCTGATCTTCATGCTCGTAGCACGGAAATGTTCATAGGCTTCAGCAGTCTCTGACTGGTCAAATGTTTGCACAGTGGGTGACTGTGAGTCCCTCCCTACGCAGTCCGCACCAATCTCCCGCGATTATTCTCATACTTTGCTGGACCGGCCTGCAGTGAATCTACTAAGTTTTTGAGCTGTACATATACGAAATTATTTATCTTGTCATTAGTAACGTGGAAGTGCTTTACATATTCGAAATTTGAGTATTTTATTCAGCTATGTCAGTACCGCCTTCTCGGGCGCATTCAGAGGTATAAAGATAAATGAGAGATAGGATGATAATAGGGCATTTATTTAAATATATTATTTTAGGTATTCTCAGCTAGTCAGTATGGTGGTGTAGGTATAACACAACCTCGTCAGAGCATTAACTACTTTATCTTGCCAACATTCATCCTTCATGTTGTTGGATTAGCTTGTCTTTGGGCACTTTGGTATTATCTCAGGTAAATGGCTTCTAATAGCAATTATACTTCATTTCATAATTTTCACTGTTGAAGCTTTAAAGTTTAAAATAGTATCCCATTTCGTTCCGTTTTAATATCTACCTGATCTCTGTATTTGTTTGTTCGCAATCTGTTTACTCTATTAGATGACACCTGGCTTACCTTGAGTAGTCTTTTACAATTAGTATCACAAAACTCATTATGAAAATATCTGAATTTTATATCTAGGTAGGATTGAGTTTATCAGTTTATTTATTGTTTGTGATATCAAATGTTTCAAAATCAGATTCACAACTGTCTTTCCTTACCACCATCGTGTATTCTATTGCCGGGATGTCAATTTATATAAACCGAATTACGCACCTGAGGATTTCAATGTTTATGTCTCGTACCCTCTTCTCTACTGCCTCGCATTCATCCTACCACCTGTCGTTGTAAGTGTAGTTCCATAATTGATATGAGGTAATCTTATTTAATTGAAGAATACAAAAATACATTCCCAGAAACTAGTTCTAAAACAGTAGATAGAAAGTAATTAGTGATTCATATATATAGAAAGAATTGTACTAGTCTTTTAATGGGATGGGTTTTTTTTAAGTGACAAGCCATAATAAATTTGCTCTATATCTTAGTAGTTACTTACTTTTCACTCATTATTAGTGAAAAAGTTAAGCTTGATACTGTAATCAAATTGATTTCCTTATAGTCAGTGTTAAAAAAGTGATCAATCCGTTTCAATAATTAGCTAAGGAAGTCAGCAATTTTAAAAGCTTTTTGTTTAAAATTTTTTGATAAGTTTCTCGACCGCTATTTTGAGTCGTTTTCTTCATTGTGTAGTCAGTTCAACGATGTTCTTATGTTTGTCCATCTGCTTTCAGCGCTTATATGAGTGTTAGTGCACGCCCTGCGCCATTAAGTTAATGTAGATAATATTGCTATGAATTATTTCAAACACTACTGTATTGGTTATAATCAAAGAGAAGCACGAATTTTGAAAATAAAAGGTAATTATCTAATATAATACTTTACTTTTAATTATGAGCATAAATTTATGACTTAGTTCAATTGAAGATTCTTTCAAAGTACGAAATATAAGCACGCATGATCTATGAAAAGGAATTGAATACTATTGCAATTGTTCAAGTTAATAAAAACATGATTATATAATATTTTTGTTTATTGCTTCATAAATTTGATGCTTTTTAGCGTTTTTCAAATGATAAGTGGGTAAAGGTGTTTATAGGTTAAAGCAATAAGGTATTTGTAGATGTTCATCGGTGAAATCATGTTCTGGCTGTTTAGCACTAAACCACGAAAGATGGTTTATGCAAATTGTAGCGAGTGTAAGGTCCATCTTTTTACTCGAAGACTTCTCCGATTCATAGGTAGGATGTGATATCCAATAATATTTGATATTATCCATGGTACTGTTTACTTTACTAATAATTCCATCAAATAGTTGATGAATTATACTTCGATGAGTTTATTTAAAGGATTACATATAGATTTAATTTGCAATTAATCCATAAATTTCAAGCCGTTTTTCTATGTGGTGCACTGGTCACTCAAATTTTTGTGGATACTATCAAGCATATGACTGGTTATCAGAGGCCATATTTCCTATCTCTGTGTAATGTATCCATTACGTTAGTAACTTTTAACTTTGTGATTTTAAACTTGTTATTTTTATATTTCTTACTGTATTAATCCCCATTTTATAGTGCCTGCACTGCACCTCTAGATCACTCTCCCTCACCTTCACCTCATCTCGCCTGCAATTTTCGTGGAGCCGATGAACTCCGCTATGCTTGGCTTACTTTTCCATCTCTCCATGCTGCATTTTCTAGTTATTCTGCCATCTTCGCATCTGTGGGTTTAGTTTAATTTCAATAACGTATTCATTTGGTTTTTACTTATAACAAATCACTCAATTTTAATTGTAATTATATGCAAAAAAATATAAGGAAAATAGATCTTATTGGCAAATGTTGGTTTTAATTTTGCAGCTGATGATATTTTTTTGAACTATTTACTACTCAATTGTATTTTATGGGATATATCCAGATACAACTTAGATTTCTCGTAGTTCATCGTAGTAATATTAAATATATCTCACCACAAGTATTTTTGATACAGTTATTTGTGAGAAATGCTATAAGCGATCCTTTTTCTAAGAATAATTCATGCAATGTTTTTTTTTAGTGCTACATCTATTATATGATTAATTTACGCGGTGCACCCCTATTGCGGCCCTTTCTTATCTTTGGGTTCATTGGGCTGTGCATCGTTGACTCGTTCTCCAGAATAAATGGGTACAAAAACCACTGGAGGGATATCTGGGTTGGATGGCTCATCGGATTCCTCATTGCCTTCTTTTTGGTAATTTTATATTTATATTTGCACAAGGTATATCTAATGGGCCTCCTATAAGCAAGGCATAAATAGAGAGATAATAATATACGCTAAAATTTAAAGTATTTAGTGATGTTTCCAGTGCCATTGTGTTCTTTGCTTCCAAGAAGTTTATCACTTGGTTGCCGAGAAAATACCATTAGCTGAAGAAAGAGTGTCACCTTTCTTCAGCTGGTTTCGCCTTCCTAGAGTGCAAGCTCCTTCTATTAAGGAAGATTACGTGTAAGTTGAACGTCATAACATAATTGTTATTGCTCATTTGAGATGTAAGAAAGTAGTTCAGAGTGTATGAAGAGGATGTACCACAAAATAACACTGTCCCACGACATAGGAGGAACCACGATAGGCAGTATGAGGTAAAATTGTTTGATTTTTGGTCATGTTCACACACGAATTACAAGATTATGTTTTCAATAAGTTAATGTTCATCGTAATAACAAAATAGTTTAACAGAAATAAAATAATCTAAAAAGGTATATGACAAATCGGCAAAAAATCATTCTGAGCATTATTTTTTGTATTAGTTAT
Source organism: Heterorhabditis bacteriophora (assembly GCA_964036235.1). NCBI lineage: Eukaryota > Metazoa > Nematoda > Chromadorea > Rhabditida > Heterorhabditidae > Heterorhabditis > Heterorhabditis bacteriophora. The sequence goes on along the minus strand of OZ038428.1, from coordinate 9,116,783 downwards.
TATTTTAGTAAATGTATTAGGTGACAACTACAACTGAGTCATTCCATCGTACAATAAGTCCTCCACAACATAACGGTTATCAGTACCAGTAAGTCTGCAAATGAGGGAAATGCACGCAAAGTGCAAAGACTTTGAAATTCTCACATTATCCCATAATGTTAAAAATTTGATATCGCTATTTTGCATTCATTCTATATTTTTTCTCCCCTCCATGTTTTTATTCTTTTTTTATATTTGTTCACTGTACGTTCGACGGGTCGTGTAACCTGGATGTTCATTTGTCAGTGGTAGGTTTCGCTTCTTTACCTAAATATTCACATTATTAAGATGTAAAAAAATAATTCATGTTTTTTGGGAAACTATCTAGAAAGTCATATGGAACATTATATAGAAATCATACTTAAAACTGTTACCTCTGTTTTCAAAATAATATTTCCAAGTAACATTTTTCGAAATTTTTATTCTCATTGACCAAATTTGAAATATTTTAATTTTATGTGTAGAATTTACTCTATCTTGCATAGTATTGTACCAAATACATTGTCATGTGTTTTTATTTTACTAAGAGTTATAAGATAAATACATGTATGTATTTATTGTAATAGATTTTATTATACTTCGTATACATATGAATTTCAATATTAGACATATATCAATTAGTTTAGCTATAATATGTAGATCAGTTAATATAAAAAGAACTATCTTCGATCATAGTAAGTTTTATCTACAACTCGCAATGGCTTAGGATTTCAAATAGAAATGCAAAATATTCTATTTGCTGTTTATTTTCTTGTTTCTCCAATCAATGTTTGGGTCACAATGTGCCCAACAACTGCCCATCAGCACCAGTTTCAGTTAAGACACAAGGTGTGTAAACAATACCACCGTAGAAATTTGTTTCATTTCATCTTAGTGAATCTCTGTTTCTTAATGCTAGTTTCTTTTTACGAGACAATTACGGAAATCAGTATTTTCAGTGTTTGAAACTTTGGCTTCTTGAACAGAATGATTTTGCTCTTCATTCTTTTCTTGTTGGTTCTGCATTCATATGCGGATCAGTGCTCTTCCATTCCTCCTTCACTTTGGTGCACAAATACTGAGCTGAGCAGACAATGTGGTTTCCACCAATTTTGCGCAAGGTATGTGGTGGTTTAGGACTAATATGTGTGCTGTAAGGTTGGCGAGTTTTAAAGCTATTCTGGCTATTATTAATGTCATTTAGATATGAGGAGGCTACCCACAACCAGCCTATAAATATTACAGTCTTAATTGAAGCATTATGCCCTGACTGTCAAAAGTGGATAATCAATCAACTCTATCCCAAAATATTCAAGAACTTTGGCTCATTTGTCAACATTGAATTGGTTCCGTATGGGAATGCGAAGCTGGTGGTATAAAATAATTTATATATTCATGTTTATTACTATTTCTTTACATTATATATATATATATATATATATATATATAGAGAGAGAGAGATATGATAAATATGGAAAAACATAAAATGGGATCAAGGAGATTTTAATACCATCTAGAATCCTTTTGTAGAATAACTCAGTGGAGTGTCAACACGGAGAAGAAGAATGCCGAATTAATCGCTTCGAATCATGTATAATAGATTCCACTGAAACACAAGACCAATACGTTCCACTTATTTTTTGCATCGAAAACCAACTGAAGGCAAATCTTATACAGGCTTCATTTTCTTTCTTTCACTTACTTTATTTATTCATTGATTCATTCATCATAAAGTTTTCATATATAAACACTTAGTATCTTCATCTATTAAAACAATATAATTATTTTCGTCAGTTGTTCTAACAAGGTGTAATTAATTCTAGGTTGGTATTCCCTTTGATAAAGCATCTGTAAAGTGTTTCCGGACTCTCTCGATAGAACAAGAAATACAGCAACTGATTCAGTTAGTTATATCTGAAAAGAACTAAAACTTTTAAAAATTATATTATTCCATGACTTTATAGATCATGTCTTGTTTCCCACCTCGGAGAACGCCTTCAACAAAAGGCTGCAGCCCGCACAGGTAATTTCAGGTTATTTTTAAGAAATAATGGAAAAATTTTAAAGGCTATTATAATACTCTTTGAGTTTGTTATAATTTGTAAATCTCAAATTCAAGAAATATACTGGCATAGTCTTAACTTGGAAAGCAAAAATAATTATGTCCTAATTTTATGCATATATTTATTGAAATTATATAATTGTTATTCTTTTCTGATTTTTACAAGATACATCAAAAGTTCTGACAAAGAAATGTGAATTAGCACATTTCGCGTAGCTGACGCGGGTTTATTGCTCAAAACCTCCATATTCCGGATTTGACTCGATTCTGTCGTCTCCGAATTGCTTTATCTACGTCCTGCCACCATCCGTTCACACGAGCAAAGAGGGAATAGTGCGAATGCTGGGATGCTTTGTGGTACCAGATGACTGACTGTCGAAGCATCCTTTGGGATAGCAAGAGATCGATGAAGAAGATGACTTCTGACCTCGAAATTCGTCCAAAAGAACCGTTAAACTAGCACTGGGACTCTACCAACATGATATCTGTCGAGCCCTGTATTGCTTTGTCACAAGATACCCCATACTTGTCTGATGAATCTTCTTGTCCACTGCCGTCGCAGCTGTGAAACTATGCGACTTGGCATCTGTGTCAGGACTTTTGACGTATCCTCTATATAATAATTAGGATTATTTTTTCTGTTACAGCAAACATATGGCCAGATAAGCATACTCATGTACCGTGGGTCTTGTTTAACAACGTCTCCATTAGCAGTGCCCAACAATTAATCAACGATATTCCCTCTTTAATTTGCCAGTGGTAAGTTTGCCAGAAGAATTTATTTTCAGAAAACTGTATTTATAAAACTAATTATAACTATTTCAGGTATTTTGGCGATAAGCTCATTCCATACTGCGAAGCAGAAAAAACGAATATGCGCAAAAAATGTGGATATTTTAATTGATGCTAATGCCATTTAATAAAGCTTATTTATATCACTATTACTAACACTGTATGTTTCGAATAGGCTTAGAAGATGCTTTCATCCGTTCGTGAAAACGTAGATAAATATTAATTAATTGGAGTGTTTTTGCAACGTCAGAATGTTTTATAATTCAATATTCAATATCTCTACCTCATGATACATCTCATTTGAAAGCCTTCGATTCCTTATTTAAACTTTCTTGATTACTTTAACTATATTTTGATAAAATCGAAAGACAACATTTAGAGTCTTAATGAGGAAAAAAGAATAAGAGGGCAACATCAACCTTAACAAAACCTTGTTTAAAAAATTCTTTATTACTCTAAGTCTCGTGTTTGTATATTCTCCAGCCGTAGCAAGAAAAATATGTTATTTAGCATGATAAATGAGATTGGTATGTGTCGATATTTATATTCTAAATTTGAACGTCTCCAATTTTGATGCTTGTAGTTGTGCGCGTGTTTGTTATTATTATTCGTCTTTGTGACTAACCAATGCATTTACTTCGACTAAAAAGCATTTCTAGCTTCTCATATTTCTATGATGTGATCGCATAACGTCTTCGCGTGTATCATCCATATTTCTTCCACTACATGTTATCGCTCATCCGGGAAAGCCATTCGTATCCAGGAAACTAGTCAGTTTTTCATCGGTCGCCGCCTCCTTTCCATTCCCTACTCGTATTCGAATTGCGGCGCCCAGTAGAAATGGTCAACAATAGATCGGTTTGTTTACATTGTTCATCTAAAAGAAGAATGTAGTTTACCTTTTATTCACTGAGATTAAGTTATTTTAAAGCACCATTGTTCCAGAAATCTCCCAGAAATATTTGGTATGCTTAATATTTATAGTATTTATATTAACAAAATATTTCTACGTTACATTCTATAGTGGATAGTACTCACTTTCATACAATATTGTTTTGGAGATGCACAAGTTAAATATTAAATCAACTGCAGCGAGAGGTAATCTCAATCCATGTCGGTCAAGCTGGTGTCCAAATGGGTAATGCTTGTTGGGAGTTGTACTGTTTGGAACATGGAATTCAACCAGATGGCATCATGTCTGAGGATGACTCTATAGGTTTGAGTTCAAAAAAAAATTGTAGTGATAAATATATTCTTCATCAATTTAGGTCTTGAAGATGATTCGTTTAACACATTCTTTGCTGAAACCATGTCAGGGAAACATGTACCTAGGGCCATTATGATCGATCTAGAACCGACACCGATAGGTATAGGTAGACCATAACTATTCAAATTTATTCTTTTCCTAGGAACATCTTTCATAAACTTAACATGAGGGCGTTGTTTTGAAAATCATATTTTCCTTTTTCTCTTATTATCTCATACTTATCTTAGTGGCTCTCAGTTGATATATTTAAAATCTTTTTCATTGCAGTGCTTAAATAATTTTTAAACATATTTCTTTCTTTCGTTTTCTGTGCATTTTTCCCACTAAAATATTCTCTCTATTACTCCATTGAACTTAGCAGTAGGCTGCTATTATGATTGGGCAATCACAGACAATTGCCCCACATACAAATCTCGATAATGGCTCATTGAAGGAGACCAAATATCAAAACAATAGGTAGTGCTAGTTGATCTAAAATAATAATAATAATCAGAATATTTCGTTTTTTTAGAAATATTGACATAATGTATTATTATCTGCTAATGTTTTCAATGTACAGGACATATGGCTATTTATTTTGGGCTTATATACTGATGAATCCTCTTCTCAAAGAATAAAGAGTCAAAAATTATTGGAAAATTTAGATTCCAGTCTCAGTTGTTTTACTTGATATCTAGTACATTACATCACATCAAGGCTAGAAACATGTGTAGTGTCAGAAATTAGACTCTGTAAGGCCTATTACTACATTTTTAATGATTTTCCTTAAAGAATACTTATTTGTTTAATATTTGTTAGAGGCATATTAAATATAGCCAATTGGCGTGGTAATGTGCCAGCCCCTGTTCTAGTCATAAGCTTCATGCGGGAAGCTGAAACAACTACACTAAGCCTAAACCTAAGCCTAAGCCTAAGACACGGCTATGCTACGAGCGTATTTATGGTTGTTTGTTTTATTGCCAGACCTACCCAAAGGCAGACTTCCACGTAAATTATGGTTTCCAACATTTTGGAGGGCAACCAAGAAATGATTTGTTTACACATTTACAATTTCCAATGAAGAATATTACGATAAATAATATGCTGAAAATAGAGCATTTTACTTTGTCACAGTCAATCATATTGAGCCTAGATCTATGATCGTGATGAATATGTTTTCTACGGTTAACTTAGTTTAAACGGGGTACGAAGAAAGAATTAAATGACATTGTAAAACTCAAACAAAAAATAAATAATATTTGTCACAGATATAACACAGCACAAGCTTACACGATATTTCCTGGATGATATACTATATAGAATCTAATTCAATTTGCAAGAAAAAATATCTATGTTACGAATAGTGTTAGTTAATTAACACTCCACCGAGAAAATAATATTCCATCAGAAAAACATTGAAAGCTTTTCTCAATAAAAAATATTCATCTTTGAACGAAAGTCAAGACTAGTTCAGTACTACTCAGATTTTTTCCTCATCTTGAAAGTATAGAAGAGAGACAAATGAGTAGAATACTATGGAAATTTGTTTTCCATGGCAACTTTTCAGTTACTTCACAGGTTAAAATATCAGAAAAATCTATATGTAAAATTAACTGAAAAATTACTAAAAGAAAAAAATACAATTTCTAATTTATGTACTGGTTTTGTTGAATGCATTTTTAGAATTTAACTCATTTCAGACGAGATTCGTACAGGAACCTATAAACAGTTGTTCCATCCTGAACAACTTCTGACAGGAAAGGAAGATGCAGCAAACAATTATGCTAGAGGACATTACACAATTGGGAAGGAGATTATAGATGTATGCATCGACAGAATACGACGATTAGTTGAAGCGTGCAGAGGACTTCAAGTAAGAAGCCTGTTTTGAGGAACTATAAATTAATGGTATTATACTAATAAGACGTCGTTTTCATGGCTATTCAAGTGCTCTCGTTGCCAAATATATACCTAGATATTATTGCATTGCCAAATTCTCTATATTTAGTTTACTATTTTAAATAAGTTATGATGATAATGCAATTATACAGGGTTTCTTGATCTTTCACTCTTTCGGCGGCGGAACTGGTTCAGGATTTACTGCACTTCTCATGGAGCGCCTCTCTGTAGACTATGGCAAAAAGAGCAAATTAGAATTCTGTATATACCCTGCACCACAGGTTGTGTAGTTCCATTATTTAAAAAAGAACTAACTTTATTGTTCACAACTGCCAAAAATATTTGATCTAATTAAGGATCGTTATTTAAGCATGATTTCTTTATTTTGAGGTATCAACATCAATGGTTGAACCATATAATTCTATTCTGACGACGCACACAACTCTTGAACATTCTGACTGTTCATTTATGGTTGATAATGAAGCCATATATGATATTTGTCGACGACATCTCGATCTCGCTAGACCTACCTATACTAATTTGAACAGGCTTATCGCACAGGTTTTATTTTTAAATAGTTATATCCGAGATTTAGCATAATTAGAGCATATTTTTTAAAGCTATTCCTCTATTTTATAACTTTACAAATTTTGCTCATTCTACATATGTTAGTCTTAATCTTTTCAATTTTATGTAATCAGTTCTGTTACGGCATCATTGCGATTTGATGGAGCTCTCAACGTGGATCTAACGGAGTTCCAGGTAAGTCGTAGCTATAGTATTACTTTTTAAAAAGTCTTTTAAAGTGAACTATCGTGAGGTGTGAAAATCTAGACTAAGAATTTATGAACTCATTAACGAAGAATGTCTATATGAACTTTACAGACGAATTTGGTACCATATCCTCGTATTCACTTCCCGTTGACTACATATGCACCAATAATATCAGCGGAAAAGGCATACCATGAACAGATGACGGTAGATAATTATATATTTGGCAATTTTCCGTGTCATCCCTTATTAAAATTTACTAATTTATTATTCTATGGTTCCGGAAGAGGGTGCATCAAAAGTCCTGACACAGATGCCAAGTCGCATAGTTTCACAGCTGCGACGGCAGTGGACAAGAAGATTCATCAGACAAGTATGGGGTATCTTGTGACAAAGCAATACAGGGCTCGACAGATATCATGTTGGTAGAGTCCCAGTGCTAGTTTAACGGTTCTTTTGGACGAATTTCGAGGTCAGAAGTCATCTTCTTCATCGATCTCTTGCTATCCCAAAGGATGCTTCGACAGTCAGTCATCTGGTACCACAAAGCATCCCAGCATTCGCACTATTCCCTCTTTGCTCGTGTGAACGGATGGTGGCAGGACGTAGATAAAGCAATTCGGAGACGACAGAATCGAGTCAAATCCGGAATATGGAGGTTTTGAGCAATAAACCCGCGTCAGCTACGCGAAATGTGCTAATTCACATTTCTTTGTCAGAACTTTTGATGTACCTCTTCGACATACAAGGTGGACAAAAAATGACCGAATTAAAAATTTTTGTAACTGTTTCCAAAATAAACTTAAGATTCCATCCATGCTTATAATCTGTGGTCACAGAGATTAAAATCATGTGAATTTGAAGGTCACTGATTTGGGGTTATGAATTCATGAGGCATTTCTCCGTTTTCTTAGTTGTGTGAAATTCAGCATAAAAATTAATCTACTTGTATACAGAAATCTGCATTCTGGAGGAAGGCAGTTCTTTAGGAGAACGTTGTTGTACTAGGTGAAATTGATTTTTACTCCAGGCTCTACAAAATGTATGAATATTTCCCACTAAAACTGATCGCTTCACTTACCATCACACTTTTAGAAAAATCGCTTTTTTGCACGATCAATCCGTTGGCATCGATCTTTCTTGTACCCTTCTTCAAAAATAACACTGTTTCTGTGGTTACAAGGAGTGGATACGTCGTTTTTATCGTGAGAGAATACAATGCTCTCTAAGCGATCATAAGATAGTCATCTGATCAGTTTCCTTTATTTGGTGAGCTGCTGATTTTTCATTTTCTCCATTAACAGAAGACCTGGGAGTTAGGTAAATTTGTGAACTTGTAGAGCAAACTTCAAGAAATTTCTTGCAAAATACTTATTAATATCAGTCTCCTCAGAAATTTGTCCAATTAACTGATGTGTACCAGGCTTATCGAAATCATTGATGATGCGCTTCAAGACAATTTGAGTTTTGGCAGATGTTTTCACCGATTTGGGGCGTCTACTGTCATGTTTTCTCTGTGTATTATGGTTTCTTTCTTAGAAGATTGAGACAGTGATAACCATTAATTTATCAAGAACCAATTGAAATTAAATACAACTAATTTATATGATTGATAGCTTGTGCAACAGATGGTGGTAGCGAATTTCTGTTTTTGCAGAAGACATATTAGGAGCATAAAATCCATAAATATCGTGGTAGTTATTAATAATAACTAGTTCTTCTACAAAAAAACAATGTGCCCTCACAAAATTAATAATTGAGCTTTTCACTTGTTACACATGCCAAGGAAATTAATACTGTCGAAAAGGCAGATCTTCAAGCTATCAGAAACGCTTGTGAACGACTACTTTTGTTGAATTTGAAGAAAGTTATTTAACTTTTAAAATCGGTAATTTTTTTGTCCAGCCTGTACATAGTTATGTCTCATCCTCGAAAAAATATTTCTAAGATTTTCTAATTAATGCTATATATGTTTTATAATAGGTGGGTGAAATCACCCAACAGTGTTTCGAACCTGGAGCGCAAATGGTGAAGTGCGATCCGAGAAGGGGAAAATATATGGTAATTTTTAAAATAATGTGAATGTAATGGTTAAGTCTAATTTGCTACTAGGCAGTTCATTTGTGTATCTAGTGTCGTTTAAAAATGATACATTTTAAAATTTTCTGATATAAATCATAAGTAGAAATCTTAAGAAATTTACTATTTAACTATTGTAGATGATTAGGAAAAATATTTAAATGGGAAGGGCATCCTTAATCATAATTAAGGCAATAGCTAGTAAAAAATTATACTCGTTGAAGAAAAAAATTAACACTAAACTCTCCTCTCGCTTATAACTTTCTGATTTATCTAACAACTTTTTTGCTTTTATGCTAGAAAATAACATACCATTAACAGATAATATAATCATGTTGCATTTTAGTTTTTGTCTGACTCCATCTTAGTTACTCTTCTAGTGTATCTCCACTCTGTAACTGTTTTATTTCATATAAATCAGTCCAACTTTAACAAAGTAAATAATGCAATACTTGACGGTACGACAAAATTGATGTTGATTTCAAATTTGTGTTTAAAATTACAATATTCATGTTTTGAGGAAAATTATGGGCTAGAGAGAAGTCAAGTGTGATATTTTACTCTAGAATACAACGAGTAATACATTTTGCAATATGTAGCTGCGATCATATACTCTCATTATAATTCATTTTGTATATTTCGACTCATTTGAAGAACTTTTCGTCACAATGTGAATGCTGTTGAAGAGCAATCAACAATGATTAAAAATAATAAGTTATTATTTTCATGCATGCTGTTTACTGTTCCGAGGTGATGTTGTCCCTAAAGACGTTAATGCTGCTATTGCTTCAGTGAAAACGAAGAGAACTATCCAGTTTGTGGATTGGTCCCCTACGGGGTTCAAGGTATACAAACACTGCTTCATAATTTCTGATTAGTATGAAATAGTTATGTAGAAAATAGCACGCTAGGATTTCAAAGTTTTTTAAATAAGAAATAAAATATGGAGCAAAAATTACAGTGCTACCCAGGACTACTGGTAACAAAATGCATCGAGTGGACTAAGTTAACTGAGTCCACTATCGATTGTAATTTGCTTCTGAATGATTTATTTCGTATTCTCATTGCAGATCCGAATTCAGCTCCAAATTGCGGTTGTTTTCAGCGAAGTTTCCTAAGTACTATGGAAAGCTTTATTGTGATATAAAAGAATATCTCAGATTCGCGGTATTATTATAGGGAATATAAGTGGCCCACAAAAGGCGTCAATCACTTAGTAATATGGCTACTATTCAACAGTCCATTTTTTCTTGATGAATTGTAGTACTTTTTACTTCCATGCTCTGTTAGGAGTCACCAAAGTAGGGCTCACCAAAGGGCAGTATTACTTTATGTTGAATTTTGGGAAAACTAGGACCCAAAAACGAAGGTTTTATTTATTTATTTTGTTACCTATCGCTTCTCTATTAATCCGACAAGTCCTGTGATGGCCTTGTGGTGTAGGTCATACGAAGTGGAATTTGCAGCGAAGGATCGGTTCCATTCGAGAACTAAAAGGCGACTCCGTTTCTCTCTCCTTCTTCTTGCCAAACTCGTCCGATGGATAACTGTTCAACAATTGGCATCCAAAATAGCTGTTTGTGAGTGAGGAGAGTTGGTTAAACATGACGAAGTGTCACTTGGCCGATAAAGAAATTCCCTCGCATTAGTACAGTGTTTCTGTGACGAGTGCAAAACGATAGCCTAAGAGCATAGAAACAAAGCAGTTTATTCGCCCAACAAACATAGCTTACTTTGGCCGTTTTTATAGAAAAATATATAAAAATTCATACAACACTAATCATTTATGCTACGGATATGTGCATAGTCGTGGCCTAGTGGTAGTCGTCGCCACCTAAGGTGGATTGGCCACGGTACCGATCCCGCCGCATACGTTTTTGGTCTTCTCAGCTATTTAGTAACAGCTGATTATTTATTGTGCGTAAGTGCAATCCAGGCTGAAGTACGGAAGAGGCTTAAGTGGGGGTTTCGGCTATTCGTGAAACAAACCGCAGACGACCGAGCCGACGGTAGTTTTCGATGCACTGGGACGGTAAGTTTATTGGTAAGTTGTTCACTCTATTTGTCACAGCTTTCTTGACCAGGGGCTTTGCCTCAGTGCTCTTTTCCCACCTCCCCTTCGGGAGGAGAGAGGGGCGATTTTGGGCGCTTCTGAAGCGTTTGGCACCTAGTTGCCAAATACTAAGTAGTAAGGAGAGGTCATGCCAAATTTTTCAACAATCTAAACTAAACTAATCAATTATATTCATTTATATATAGATAGAACCTTAGCTACCTCTAGGCTAAGGTCTCCAAAATTAGGAAGGATACTACCCCTACCCTTAAAGGGTATAGGGTAGTATTCCCTCCAAAAGACCATATACTACCTCCCGTTACCGGAAGGTAGTTCTGGTCGTGTCCAGCCACTCGTTGTGAGTGGCTTTCGAAGGGCTTTTGAAGCCCGAAGAAACTGACAAATTTAAAAACATTAAAAATTAAGCACAGGAATGAAATGCTAGATGATAGCAGATCATTAGCCCGAGACACTGTCAGGAATGTTCTTCTATTGTTCCTCCAATTTCCATGGCAAGTGCTTGTATGGTCTTGTGGTGTAGGTCATGCGAAGTGGGAATAGAGGCACAGGATCGGATCCGCTCCGTTCCCAGGGGCCGTCTCCATCCCTACGTCTTCCTTATTGCCAAATTCGTCCGATGGATAGCTCCGCAACAATTGTCATCAAAATAGCTGCTTGTGTGTGAAGAGAGTTGACCGAACATGGAGAGGTATTTCACGTAAGAGGTAAAGAAATTCCCTCGCAAACAGTGAGAGGTACTTTGTGACGAGTGCGGAAACGGTCAGCTAAGAGTGTGGAAATAAAGCAGTTTAATCGATCAACACTAATGGCTTAGCCTGTCCAGTTATCTAGCCTAAAAGTTGATTATAGGAGCTATAAAAATATACAAAGTTATTTAACACCAATAGCACGACATAATCTACTCATCTCTATTTTCACGCCCCCTAAATAGTGTCGTCATAGCCAAGTGGTAGATGGCGGGGTATGAGTAGACGGATGCCGGTAACGATTCCGCCATTGTCACTTTTGCCCTTTTCATATTTAGGACTACCTGCTCATTTGTTCCAAGTCGCATCCCGGATGAGGTACGGAGCAGGCTGAACTGGGGGTCTCGGCTATTGGCGGAGGAAATCGCAGTCTACCGAACCAGCGGTAAGTTTCAATACACTTGGACGGAACGTTTAGAAGACCTCGAGGAGTGCAAGTTTACTGGTGGGTTTATTTCTTAAGATTTTCCAGGGCTTTCTTGAGCAGAGGCGTTTGCCTCATTGCTCTCAAGAGCCGGGGCTTTGCCTCAGTGCTCTTTTCCCACCTCCCCTTCGGGAGGAGAGTGGGATAATTTTGGACGCTTCTGAAGCGTTTGGCACTTAGGTGCTGAACGGCTTCAGAAGTATCTGGGCACATCGGTGCCTACTGACCCTAACGGGTCACGCTGAAAAACATTGGAAAGACGAAGCTATGCCCAATTTTTTATCTCTGCGTCTCCTATCTCTCGACGACAAAATCCAACCAGCGGGAGGTACGGAAACCGAAATGTGTATATGTCTTTGAATTTTCTAGTTTCTTCGGGCTTCAAAAGCCCTTCGAAAGCCACTCACAACGAGTGGCTGGACACGACCAGAACTACCTTCCGGTAACGGGAGGTAGTATATGGTCTTTTGGAGGGAATACTACCCTATACCCTTTAAGGGTAGGGGTAGTATCCTTCCTAATTTTGGAGACCTTAGCCTAGAGGTAGCTAAGGTTCTATCTATATATAAATGAATATAACTGATTAGTTTAGTTTAGATTGTTGAAAAATTTGGCATGACCTCCCGTTACTACTTAATATTTGGCACCTGGGTGCCAAAAAGCTCCTGAAGCGGTCCAGCACCTAAGTGCCAAACGCTTCAGAAGCGTCCAAAATTATCCCACTCTCCTCCCGAAGGGGAGGTGGGAAAAGAGCACTGAGGCAAAGCCCCGGCTCTTGAGAGCAATGAGGCAAACGCCTCTGCTCAAGAAAGCCCTGGAAAATCTTAAGAAATAAACCCACCAGTAAACTTGCACTCCTCGAGGTCTTCTAAACGTTCCGTCCAAGTGTATTGAAACTTACCGCTGGTTCGGTAGACTGCGATTTCCTCCGCCAATAGCCGAGACCCCCAGTTCAGCCTGCTCCGTACCTCATCCGGGATGCGACTTGGAACAAATGAGCAGGTAGTCCTAAATATGAAAAGGGCAAAAGTGACAATGGCGGAATCGTTACCGGCATCCGTCTACTCATACCCCGCCATCTACCACTTGGCTATGACGACACTATTTAGGGCGCGTGAAAATAGAGATGAGTAGATTATGTCGTGCTATTGGTGTTAAATAACTTTGTATATTTTTATAGCTCCTATAATCAACTTTTAGGCTAGATAACTGGACAGGCTAAGCCATTAGTGTTGATCGATTAAACTGCTTTATTTCCACACTCTTAGCTGACCGTTTCCGCACTCGTCACAAAGTACCTCTCACTGTTTGCGAGGGAATTTCTTTACCTCTTACGTGAAATACCTCTCCATGTTCGGTCAACTCTCTTCACACACAAGCAGCTATTTTGATGACAATTGTTGCGGAGCTATCCATCGGACGAATTTGGCAATAAGGAAGACGTAGGGATGGAGACGGCCCCTGGGAACGGAGCGGATCCGATCCTGTGCCTCTATTCCCACTTCGCATGACCTACACCACAAGACCATACAAGCACTTGCCATGGAAATTGGAGGAACAATAGAAGAACATTCCTGACAGTGTCTCGGGCTAATGATCTGCTATCATCTAGCATTTCATTCCTGTGCTTAATTTTTAATGTTTTTAAATTTGTCAGTTTCTTCGGGCTTCAAAAGCCCTTCGAAAGCCACTCACAACGAGTGGCTGGACACGACCAGAACTACCTTCCGGTAACGGGAGGTAGTATATGGTCTTTTGGAGGGAATACTACCCTATACCCTTTAAGGGTAGGGGTAGTATCCTTCCTAATTTTGGAGACCTTAGCCTAGAGGTAGCTAAGGTTCTATCTATATATAAATGAATATAATTGATTAGTTTAGTTTAGATTGTTGAAAAATTTGGCATGACCTCTCCTTACTACTTAGTATTTGGCAACTAGGTGCCAAACGCTTCAGAAGCGCCCAAAATCGCCCCTCTCTCCTCCCGAAGGGGAGGTGGGAAAAGAGCACTGAGGCAAAGCCCCTGGTCAAGAAAGCTGTGACAAATAGAGTGAACAACTTACCAATAAACTTACCGTCCCAGTGCATCGAAAACTACCGTCGGCTCGGTCGTCTGCGGTTTGTTTCACGAATAGCCGAAACCCCCACTTAAGCCTCTTCCGTACTTCAGCCTGGATTGCACTTACGCACAATAAATAATCAGCTGTTACTAAATAGCTGAGAAGACCAAAAACGTATGCGGCGGGATCGGTACCGTGGCCAATCCACCTTAGGTGGCGACGACTACCACTAGGCCACGACTATGCACATATCCGTAGCATAAATGATTAGTGTTGTATGAATTTTTATATATTTTTCTATAAAAACGGCCAAAGTAAGCTATGTTTGTTGGGCGAATAAACTGCTTTGTTTCTATGCTCTTAGGCTATCGTTTTGCACTCGTCACAGAAACACTGTACTAATGCGAGGGAATTTCTTTATCGGCCAAGTGACACTTCGTCATGTTTAACCAACTCTCCTCACTCACAAACAGCTATTTTGGATGCCAATTGTTGAACAGTTATCCATCGGACGAGTTTGGCAAGAAGAAGGAGAGAGAAACGGAGTCGCCTTTTAGTTCTCGAATGGAACCGATCCTTCGCTGCAAATTCCACTTCGTATGACCTACACCACAAGGCCATCACAGGACTTGTCGGATTAATAGAGAAGCGATAGGTAACAAAATAAATAAATAAAACCTTCGTTTTTGGGTCCTAGTTTTCCCAAAATTCAACATAAAGTAATACTGCCCTTTGGTGAGCCCTACTTTGGTGACTCCTAACAGAGCATGGAAGTAAAAAGTACTACAATTCATCAAGAAAAAATGGACTGTTGAATAGTAGCCATATTACTAAGTGATTGACGCCTTTTGTGGGCCACTTATATTCCCTATAATAATACCGCGAATCTGAGATATTCTTTTATATCACAATAAAGCTTTCCATAGTACTTAGGAAACTTCGCTGAAAACAACCGCAATTTGGAGCTGAATTCGGATCTGCAATGAGAATACGAAATAAATCATTCAGAAGCAAATTACAATCGATAGTGGACTCAGTTAACTTAGTCCACTCGATGCATTTTGTTACCAGTAGTCCTGGGTAGCACTGTATATGTTGTAATGAGTTTATTGATAGGAATAAAATCTAGGTGGGAATAAACTATCAACCACCAACAGTTGTACCTGGTGCGGATCTAGCCAAACTTCAAAGAGCTGTATGTATGCTGTCAAACACCACGGCCATCGCTGAGGCTTGGGCAAGATTGGATCACAAGTTTGATCTCATGTATGCTAAAAGAGCATTTGTTCATTGGTGAGTTTAAGAGTGATTTGTCAATAAAAGTTAGAAGCTGTTGTAAAGGAAGGAAGGAAAAAGGAGATGAAATGTGTACAATATAACAGGTACGTCGGCGAGGGTATGGAAGAAGGTGAGTTCAGTGAAGCACGGGAAGATTTAGCAGCCCTAGAAAAGGACTATGAAGAGGTATAGTGTTTTACACAATATTACCATATTTACATTGATTTTTATGTTTAGAATTAGCTATTTTTACTTTTGTTAGCAGTTTATTAGTAAATAACAAGTAAAAAAATTAAGTTCTTACAACCATCCCGAATTAATTAAATCTTGCGCGATTAAAATTGCTCCCATTAAAGAACAGAGATGAGACATGAAAATGTGAGCGACTGCAAGAGTGAATTTTGCAAAACTATATTTCTGAGATGTCGGTGTTTTGCTTATATACATGTAGAATAAATCACTACTACGCTATTTCCCATTCGTATTAGTTATATTTGTTAAATTAGTGTAGCAGCTTCTTCAATGCTCCATTTCCAGGTAGGGTTAGATGCTTCAGACCCTGACGACGAAGATGAATACAGCCAGTATTGAATTTAATACGAACTATTTGTCCATGAATAGTTTCAACTATTTTTATTCGCAATTGTATGTACTACAATGATCTAATAGCATTATGATGTCAGATATTATTTAAACCAGTAAAATAGTTTACTTGAAAAAGAGTAACCGTAGTCAAACCAGTACAACAAGTAAATCTATGATAATTTCATATTTTCTATATATAATTCGATTGTTGGGATAATATATATCGTACAATAACATTACATCTATAATACAATGCAGACAAACGAGGTAGCAAATATATTAAACTAAACTTTCCAAATGAGATCGTGAAGTTCTGAGATTCTCTGTTGAGAAAAACAGAGTATTCCTCAGTATTAATTATGCAGCACATTTATACATATCTAAAATTATTACAGGATGAGACCAAAAAATGAATGTATACTTGGATTTAAAAGAACATTGATATCGAGAAAAATATCAGCAGAATTCTACTGGATCGTCAAAGCTATCATGACTAGCATCATCGGAAGAATCTTCTATTAAAACATGTTCATTTTCATCATCACTATTACGTATATTCTGCGACTGTGATGCTTTTTGCAACTGAGTCCTCATTAATTGTGCCTGTGACGACCTATATGTTACTTGGTGACGTATCTTCTGTTCCCAAGATGCTCGTCCAATTTGCCACGAAAAAGTAAATGGCCTATTAATGTATGAAACAACGCTGAATTGGGAATTATTGAGATGAGACGACAAAATTATGTAGTAAGGAATGGTCCTGAAAATAAGTGTCTTAATGACTTGTATTCGTTTTAGGACTATAAATTAGACACAAAAAATATATAAATGAGGTAAAACTCAAACTAACAGTGAACAATAGTGACCATTATAACTTCCGCAAGTATGCATAACCTCGTATATCTCTCTACCTAGTTGTTGAACTTCAACTCCTAACAATTTTGCCTTCGGCTTTGTAAATTTATAAAGACCTCGAAAATTCACTAGAAAATTTCACTTCATGAGGTATATTTCTTAAAAAAAATAAAGACAAATAAGTAAACTAATAACTCACATTGGGATTTGTAATTGTAAAACATAGTTGTTCGAGCACAAATCTATAATGATTTTTTTAAAGTAAACGATCCATCAAAATGTAGCAGCAAGGCTACATTAAAATACCTGAACGGCGTATTCATCCATATATGTAAAGCGTGAACCCCATGTGTCACATACGGAGTCACAGAATGACAGAGTATCAAGAAATTTTCGTGTTGCTATAAGAGATGGCGAGAAACGAGGTTCATGTTCATGTAAGAAGCACAATACCTAAAAAAATGAGTTATAACTTATAAATTAAGCATAAGCATTTATTATCTAGAGCTAAAGTTCGAAAATAGTAAAAAAAAATTGATACTAAAAAACTGTATTTAAATGTAATAATGCTTCATATTATTTCAATGGTCCATAATTACTACCACTTCTGCGGGAGCTTTAGTCATTTCTATAATATCATTTACATCCCGTTCAAGATGTGGTCTACGTAATTCAGCAGATAAGTTGATATCAGTATCAAACGATTCGAAATCGACTTCACGTTTCGCATATAATAGTCGACCTAGCATATGGAACATCTGCAATATAGAGGTAGCAATTACTACAATAGTATTTTTCAACACTTCTTCTTAAATAATATCACAAATATAAGAATTTAACTAGTAATAGGAAATAAATACATCATCATTTAAAGTAGCTTCAAGAGCTGATGACAACGTAAATGTCTGGTCACTGCTTAGCAACGAAAACTGAAGCATATTTATGGCACTTCGAAGATCACCTGACAGTATACCGTAATTTTTCAAATAAATAAGTGTTATAAAATACAGTAAAATATATTTAATAAACTAACCACCGGCGACTCTTTCAATGGCTTGAAAATCACGTCTATCCAGCTGTAAATATTATATAGTAGGTATATATAGAATAATTTGTCATTAGACATAGAGTAGTGACACACTGTAACACATTATTCTAATATAAAATAAGTATGGATATACATTTATATTTATTTCATACCCTGGAAGTAATATTGAGATTGTCCGTAACATGCCTCAGTGCTTTCCGCATAAAAGTATTCGCCACAGCATTAAACGTAATCTGATCGATAGCGTATTCCTAAAAAGTGAAGGAGCATTCCTTACTTCTAAGTTAGGTTCAACAAGTATTACCTTCTTTAAATAATATTTCAAACGCAAGTACTGACTTGTAAAAACGATGGAGGAAACAGCCTTCGTGGTGAAAGATCCCAACATGATTCTATGGAAGACATACAAAAAATAAGTGCCTGTCGACTAAATCTAAGCATAGGACCAACTGAGTTGTGAAACGTGCGTAAATCACTAAAATACTTTTTAAATCAACAATACTCACTTAAGTTAAAGTTAAAATAATTGAATATAAAGAGCTCACTTGTATGCCTGATTTGGCACGTACTTAATTAAAACAAGTCGGCGAGCACTGCCTGATAAGCTATATTTCACAGACCTGATGAAATTTAAAAAAGATGTCATTTCATTCACCTAAAATTACAAATATTTATAAGTTTAGATCCGTTCCCTATGCTGTTGACTAGATTAACCAACCTCCTTAACAACAGTGTCTGCTCCGAATTGAACTACCTCATATTCAGAATCACATTCCCACTCAACTATATCAATTCCCAAATCTTTGCAGATAGCTCGGACAGCCACAGTTTTACCTTAAGATAAATTCATGTTGGAGTATTTTTTCCATAATTTTCGAGAACTTAAAATAAGTATGATATATATTAATATATAATAAAATAAAGCAAATGATTCACTAGTTGATTACCGCATCCAGAAGGTCCAGTGAGAAGAAGAATTTGCCCATCTTTAGAAGTCTTACTACAGCATTTATCCCTAATCCAATTACGAAGCTTAAACACCATTCAAGATTACATTAGCATAAAATATCTAAAACAAATCAAATTCATAATAATTGCAATCTTTGGACCTAGTATCCAAATTACAAAGTGTGAAAAAAAATTTTTACTGACCTCTTTGATTTTGGCAGGATGAAGCGCAAGATTACTAACTGTTTCTGGAGCAGTGTCAATAAATAAGTCATGGAAGAACGGCAAAGGGTTGGCCCAACTGTCTATCATGGAATATTTTCATCTGCCCCAACAATAATTTATTACAAGTACTTTTATTATTTAAATATATAAACTAATATCTAGCAGGTGAAAATGCATTGGAATTTAACAAATAAAAGCTACTGGATTCCCCGTTTTCTAGCTTACTTTTTTTCTTCAGTTCTCTCTTCTCTCTTCTTCCTGAATAGGTAGGAATCGTCGTACGAGTGTAATAAGGCGCGAAAGTCTGGCTACCTCCATTATCCCAACTAGTACTGCTTCTCGATACTTGTTTTTCACAAATAACAGTTATTTCATCGTCATCGCTTTCATCAATGTGATAAGTCCTCTTTCGTTTTGTTCCGCTATTTCCCAGTTGTGACATATTGACTAGCCTCTATGAAATGGAAAGAACAATTTCTAGCCTTATACTCGTGGACCATGAGAACGAGAAACAAGCATTAATATCGTACTATGTTCACAGATAACTCGCAAGTGATGCGCGGAAGTTTTTTAGAAGCAAAGTATTATTAGCTCGTAGTTTAATTTTATCAATAGTTTTAAGTAAGCGATGTTTCAATTTATGCATAGTAATTATTTAAACAGTATCAAGTTTTCAGTTGTGTTATTATGTTTTGTGTTTAATATTTTCCAGAACATTTATACTATCTATTAGTGGTAACTAGTTCATTATACTAAACTAATAGTAGATTTTCATTATATCAGTATCGGTATTTGCTTAATTTCACATATATATATATATATTTAGTCTTATATATAGAGAGACTTTGATTTTAATGTTAAATGTATGGAATATGGTATTAGAGAATATATTTTTGTAGCTTATGTTGCGTCCGCGGTCGTCGATAATTCAATCTGATGCTGAGGGATTTACACGGCCAGCTGAGTTCGCTACCATTGAACATGTGAAATCAGTTCCACCACTCCTAAATGTTCCTAGATCAGTACAAACGCCATATGAGGTTAACAAAAACTTTGGTTAAAAATGTATAGACTTGGATTTTTTGTACTTAAAATTTAATGTGTATTTAAGAAATTAGGGAATACTAGAATAAGTAATTGCGTAATGCTTTTGAAGTATAAAAATTAGATACTTTACGAAAGGGAAATTTTGAACATCATATTCCTACCTTAACACCATTTTAGATGCACATTGTATTTTTAAAGGATTCTGAATTTCAGAATAAACCAGCAAATCGTATTCTCCCTCGTAAACGATATGTTATTATGCCTCCTAAACCTGGGCAGAAGTCTCATATTTTTCCTGGTGTGCATCATTTGAAGCAGTTGAAACAAAGCACGTCTACTGCTTATCAAAAACGGATTGTTAGTTTTTTATTAGTTGTACTAATAAAAGCAATAGGGGTTGAGGACATATATTTGAAACTCTGTTTTATAGATTCAAGAAATCAACGTCCCACGACAGATTGAACAATCTGTTGATATGGATTTAGGTATTCGGATTGCAAGACCATTTCCTAACACGCGATATGTGCTGAGAATTCCCAAAAAGGAAATTCCTGACGAATCGTAAGCTTTAGTTATACCTCATTGCATTATTAGATTTACGAATATCATATAAAATTTGCAAATATCTTGTTGTTGCGAGTAGGAATAAGACTTCCTTGTTCGTCCCATCGGAGACATCAGAGATAACAAAGAAGATCCAACATATACCAACTGTTCCTCCTAGTATGTCTATGGGTGGAGAATATGCACTCGATGAATTTGATGTAGTGGACGATGTAGGTTGGTTCTTAATATATTCGATTACACTGTATTTTCACCCATCTGGTTAAAACATTGAATTAAATTCAATCTAATCTAATAGTTGCTACTTTTAAAAGTTCTTAATTTACTTTATTCCTTATTATGAGTAAGGAACACTCAATAATAAGCACTCACCAAAGTTTAACTGCTGAGCAAGTAAAATCAGTTCGTTCTTAGTTAATTGAATGTTTGTAATGTTTGATATTGACTTCTATATTTAAAAAATATTTATAATGTGGATGCAGGAATTTTATTTTTTCGTATTGTTAAATTATTAATATGGTTTTTGTACCATATAAATAGTTTTTCCAGATCATCTGACAGTTACAGCCCCTTCCGAGGCTTCATATTTTACTAGTGCAGTTCGTAGAAAGGATAATGAAAGATTCCTGTCAGTATTAATGCTATCTCTATGTATAATATGCTGTATTTCTCAATATTTAGCATGCCATTATTTTAGGTGTCCAGAAGTCAACTGCTTCTGGCGTGGTGCTACGCAAACAGCTCTACGAAGACATATGGCTGGTACACATAAAAAAATTAAGAACTCAGCATTAGGAATGGACGGGATTAATTCTGAAACAAATAGGATTGTCAAACCTAAGGGGGTGTGAAATTTTTATGTTTGAATGAACACGTTATACAGCGATAATATTAAGTGATTGTTGTATTTATATTATCATATTCTCTAGGTGAAATGCAGTGAATGCAATGCAATGGCATACTCACGACCCCTTTTACTACGACATATGAGTAAAGTACATGGGATAGAGGCTCCACTTATTTACAAAACCTTTCAAAGTAGAGATCAGTTACAGGTGAGTGTCGTTAAAATTGATATATTATAAATGTATTCTTAATTAATTATGCGAATTTAATTGGTGAGTAATCCAGGGATGGCTAGAAAAGCTTCGTGATACGCATGCGGTGGAATTTGTTGTATCATCTGGTTCAAAGAAATGGGGGCAAGGATTACAGGTTTGTCGTATTGCTTGTATAGTGTTACTGTTCTTATTTCAAGAAACTTTAGGTGCACTACCTGACATGTTCGCGAAGTGGTGATCAAAAAGAGCGACCTAATAAGAAGTTCATCCGACCTCCTCGTCCATCTATTAAATGTGGAAAGAATTGTATGGCCTATCTCAAGGTAAACTTTTCTTAGCAACTTCGTGCTCCCACTTTTTTCTATTCAAATATATATATGAATAACAATTTTTTTATGTGGTATTTGCAGATGAAGCAAAATCCGACCATATCAGAACTGCAAATTGAAGGATGTCTTCACCACAGCGGTCATGAAATCGACGCTTCTAAAATTGAGCTGGAACATCAGGAGGTGGGAAGCGTTCAAGAACAAAACCTGGATCAGGACGGTCAATATTTTATACTACACTGTAGGTGAAATAACCTACCACGTCAACATATAACCGTTTTAAGTTGTGGATATTGCTACATCAATACTGTATGACTAATCAGTATTTAGTGGCATCGCATTGGTCTAGTTGCCCAACAGTATGAGATGGGTACTCTCCAATTAGACGTCAATAACATGCGACCTATAAGAGGTAGTCCATTACGAATACTACTGTTGTAATAAGGACTTATGATAACTTATTAAGATCTCCTGGGAAGCAGTGGGCGTTTCAGACTGATGACAGATGCTGGTTTGTGTGAGCACTTGCCGAAATGGATACTTCAGGTTTTTCTTGAGCTTGTTACTGTACTCATTCCTGCACAATTCCATAAAATTCAGTTAACTGGGCGGACTGATGTCCTTAGTGGCGATGAAGACTTAAAAGGGAGGGACAATTATATGACGTATCACCATCAAAGGAAGGGTGACAATCGATTTGAAGTCGAAACCTTCGATCTATTGAGTGATGACATGGTATAGATTTTTGAAGAAAATTTATTTTGAGCAGTTTAATTTCACCCAATTTCAGATCCTTAACTACGACTATGAGAGTGATGATTCGGGGTCAGTCAATGTTGACGTACAAGGATGACAATGCTACCGTCGTGTACCACAATAACCCATTTTGCTCACCCATTAGTTTTCGAGTAGTTTATATTCCTTCCCTTATTAAGTGATCATTGTTTGTTCTAGCGTCGACTAGTCTTACTGAACCCTAAAGTCTATTAATAAAATTAAAAACAATACAATATACGAAAACAGTTAGGGCAATGATGACGAAAGTACATTAACATTAATTCGCAATAAATAAAAACAAACAAGGTGACTTCATGATCAATACTTAATTAGTCTTTTTTCCCTCGGGTGTCCGTATAGGCTCCTTAAAGTGAAGGAAAACCAGAGAAAAGAGAAGCACTCCGACCATCATTGAGAATGATGATGCATAATAAGGATATGCTGAACGAAGGAATCTCTCGTACTGAGTATGCAGTAAAGGACGCACTGACACCTGAAAATAATTGAGTGCATACTCCAGTACATAAAAAGATGGTCAGTGGTCATACCTGTTGGACATCATGTAGGTGAGTGTACCCAACTCTTCTGTAGTCAATGAGGAATTTGAACACGCCGTAAACGTCCGGCAATTTGAAACGAGTGGAGAGGCGACCACCCTGTACGAGAAATAATGGAAATAGATCCAAACATCAACGAACCAGGAGGTTACCTTATTTTGGAGAGTGGTTCGCACGAAGGGATCAATTCTTACAAACTCTAATTGCATATCGTTGCCTTGGAATGGCCGCCATTGCCCATTATGTAATTCTTCAATATCAATAGCGTATTCCTTAAGTGAAACGCTATATTGTGTACCAAATAAATATGAAAACAGAGAAACAATAGAAACTAACTACGTCCTCAGTGATAGTGTATTCTTTGGGTATGTCTTTTTCTCCAACTTTATGGTGCTCTACTTTCTTTACACGCAATACCCCATTTTCCTTTAGAACCCATTTGGATAAAGCAGTTATCAGATCTAGATTTCCAGACGACACATCTCTGCAATTACGAATTATATTGTTTTATAAATACATCCGAAAATAATACAGCTATAAAAGTAGTGACCATTTTTGCAAATAATTAATAATAGAAAGTGTAGATAATAATGCAAAGATATTGCATACCTCTCTTCTGTTAGAATCTTATTGACTTGTGCTTTAATAAATTCATCTCCAAATAATTCAATTGAACCGCAGAACACAACTCTAGCATTATTTCTGGCCTGTAGGGCTCCAATGAGTAGTGCATTCTTACCAATAGCAGCAGGATACTAAAGATATAATCATTATTAAGTATTTGGAATATTTATAATTGCCAACTTACTCACTTCGTCAATAGGATTAGTGGGTTTAAAAGAATATGCAGTAGTAGCTGCTCGGAGAATTTCAAGACGCAAGCGATTCTTCTTATCCGAAATTAGAGCCACACCCTATAACAGTAATGATTTATGCATTTGAAATAGGTTCGCTCACTTAAAATGTTCGCACCCTAAATAACACAGGATTCATCTTATTATTATCACCGACGATTAACTGAGCATTGATTAACTGTTCCTTGCCAGCCACAATGGTTGTATGATAACCGTTGTCCTGAAGTTGAAATGTAATCATTATATATAGATTTCCTACAAAAAATAAAAAAATACATATATTTTTTTTCAAATCATGAGAAATTGAGTGTTTACAACTTGTACATCTAATTAAAAACGACCTTGTAATATTTAATAACCTATAGTTCTAAAAATACAAGTTAATTTTCCGTAGATTACAGTGATTTTGTGAAATATATCATAAATAAGTAAAATTTGTCGAGACTAACCAGGGATATATCATAGTTATGATGATCAATTAAAGAAGTATCTGCTTCATCATATTCAAATCCGTGCTCAGCCGCTAACTCCCTTATAGCAGTTCCAATATTCGATGCACCAGCTACCAACAAGTTCCCACCCTCATCAACAAAACGAGTAATTTCCTTCACTGACAACGAACCACCGAATTCTAAATTGGTAAATTTTACATAACGAGAAATTCAGTTACATTAGTGATCAAACGTATAATAAATAAATTTGTATAATCGCCACTTACCTTCAACCGATGGTGCAAATATTATGAGATGCTCGTAAATAAGTTCCCCATATTTAAAGACTGCCAAATTAGAATCATCAGCTACGCGTATTGTCAATTTATGACCCCGATCTATAAATTAAAATTAAAAATTAGGATTTAGCATATAATACGATCTTAGATGGATAACAAATATAATTATACCTTGCAAGGAGCGAAAGAAAGTGGAATGCGTTTCTTTAATATTCAAGTTATCCACTAGGACTAAGATCCGATCTGCAATCGCCAAGCCAAGAAAAGCATTCAGCAAGACTATTAACCGCATATCAGACTATAGCGTGATTCCTGAGCTTAAAATATATTTAATCCTATTAAATCTTGATGAATACCTATACCCAATCTAAAAATGAACGAAATAGCCACGTCTGCAATAATTACTACGCTAAATATCAGGAACGTAAGTTTAATTGGTTTAAATGCATATCGTGTTGAGACCTAATATTTGAAAAAACGAATTAATCTTCGAAATTGGACTTGGACCTGGCCTTCACCATACTAAATATTAAAGATATTTATACAAATGGGAATTTTCACATCTTTATGTACTTCACACATGTATACAAGACCAACGTTAAAATTATATTAATTATACAGTGGGTAGCCAATACATTACTAATGTAATCACTATTAGTAGAGACAAACACCCGGAGCTCCATCAGTGGTTAAAAACAGAGCAGTGCATTCTAACTTTCAATATTTACGTCTAGCGACACATAGTTGCGTCAATTTGTTTAACTTGAGGCAAGGAAAGTATAACTTTCCTTCGATAGCCTGTACGATCTTCGTTATAAATGGGATTTCGTTCGAAATATACAGTTTCCAAGTTCTTTAAATTCTTCAGTTTGTCTATTTCGGACCAGGAATTTATACAGTTATCATTAGCCTAAATTTTCCATATTTTATATACTTAAATAAGCGATGGAGAACCAATTTTCTTAACTAAAACATACCCAAATATCCTCCAAGCTAGTGAGACCCTTAATTGAATCGAAACTACTTATTTGATTATTTGAGATGTCAAGAACCCGCAATTTAGTCTGAAAATACCCGTAACGTTTGTAGTATTTCGCAATGTTACATAACTTTGAAGGCAAAGAGTAACTTATTATTCCCATACAATGCAATTGCTCGTAACACTAAGTAAATAAATTCACCAGAGCTGAAATTTCACTGATATCATCCAATCCTTGATCACTTAAATACAACTCTTCTATACCAGTAAGATGTTTAACATTCTCCATTTTAGTGAGACGATTACCCTATAAAATTATTGCAAATATAGAAAACATCGAAGAAAATTTTAAAATAAACATATACCGGTATACTAAGAAGAACCAAATTAACAAGAGAATCCAGTCCTTCAATTAGACGGATTTTGTTCTTGCCTAAGTACAATTCGCGTAGATTCGTCAAGTGTGTTATATTTTCAATCTTCTTAATCCTAAAATAAACTAAGAGAACTTAATATTTATAATGAATACAACAAAATACATCAAGTCCCCTTTCAATAAAAATAAAAACAACCTATTATCTCCAAGTTCAAGTAATTGTAGTTCAAACAGCGAATCGAGGCCAGAGATCAACGATATTTTATTATGAACAAGATATAGGTGGGTTAGCTTAGTAAGAGTTGATAAACCACGAATTTCACGTATTCTTAAAAGATAATAATTACACTGTAATTGAATGCAGTATTTAAATGGCTAAATATTAATACATTATCAATATATAACAAACCTATTATAACTCAGGTCCAATTTCTCCAAATTCACAAGTGCTTCTAGATTGGATATTTCTGATAACTGATTCTCATATAAGTCTAGTTGTGTCAGACTGGAGACTGCCAATAGATTTTCATTTAAAATTACCAGAAAGTTGTTCCTCATAATTAGTTCCTAAATCGAAAATAGCTGGTTATGTATTTAAGCCTAAAAAAAGCGATATATTGGTTCTGTATCCTAGGACCCTACAATATAATTCTTAATTCAGCTGCAGATATGTATGATACAAGTAGCCTTCTTTTATCAAAATGCTACTTTCAAATGAGACCATTAAAGTAAATATAACTCACTCTGAGTAGTTTAAATCGTGCAAGGTCAGGAATATGATCAGCACGGGTATGCGTAAGATCAATACACTATAAAAAGCACAAAAACTACACGTAAATGTTTTGTGTGACTTTTATAAATCAACTTTAAAATATAAAAATACCATCTCATCCTCTTTGAAATCAAACAAATTGTACTGATTTCTAACAACTTGCTCTTTCCTTTCCTTTTCTTCGTGAGATATAGATTCAGCTTCACCTTCCAAGTCAGACATTGCTCTAAAAATATTTATTTATCTACTATCTAAATTTTCCGATATACAGAAGCGACATTCATGAGTATTAAAAATGAAACGAAATCAATAGAATTAAACTGAAAATCTCCACTAAAAACACAAAAATACCACATTCTACCTATAATGTCAATTTATAAAACAACGTAAATCAAATATACTTAGCTAACACTAATTCATAAACTGAATATCATTTAATGTTTCCCGAATGGATCAGACCAAACACGTTGGTTACGTGCAAGTTCCTCTTTTGAAGCTCGTAAAAGCGCCCTTTCTTCTGCCTGAACCTTCTTGTAGTAATCATTGTGCAACTTCGGATAAAATGTAACGGAGTACACAATTATTCCCGTCAATATTACAGTTCCAAGAACAGCAATGGTACCAACAGTAGGTCGAGAATATTTAGTCAGAATGGGGAATTTATTTTTGACAGCTAACCAGAATGGAACAGGTGCACCTGTTGGCACTCTCATCTTCCTGATTGCACCTCAAGTATATGATCATAAATAGATAATTATACTGAATATTTAGTACACATCAGGAGAAATTAAAACCTGAACAATCCGTGGTTACTCCCAAATACAATCGTCAAAATGTTAATTGTAAAATTATTCTATTATTAATATTTACATATAAAATTCTCAAAAACAGTCCTTAAAATAAGACGAAAATATAAATTCATAATATATATTTCACTTTCGAACCATAAATGGGAAAATTTTGCTTCTAATTAATTTAAAAATTGAAGTACTCGCTATGTTTTCATATTCAACAATTTTGAAGAGTTACAGAATAACTACAATATTCATTTTGAGGTCAGTTATAAAATATTAGATACTAGAATTAGTATAAAAATACTACATAAGAAATGAGCTCAGACCCCTGGAACTCCGCCTCTAAAGTCGTAACTAGAGTGTAGACAGCAGATTGTAACCGCAGTGTTCGTTGCAGAACTGGGTGCATATAATACCTCAATTACACAGAAATAATGTACCATTGTTATCTAAAGAAGCTGTTTTATATGTTATTTTGCGAATATTACTGTATTTTGTAGCTGTTGAAGCATTAACTCTAGTTGATATAGCACTCGAAAAAGCAAGAGTAAAATATGCAACGAATTAACTACAAATATAGTAATATAAAACGTGCACGGCAAAAGCAAATGTAAACAAATAGTGTTTTCATAATTATTGTCGTATCTATATATAATCTACTGCGCGTTTGTTATTAGATTGTCACTGCAGGTTTTTCACGGCTACCTGAATTTCCTTATTTGTCTTTCATGTGTAAACACCAAGCATTTAAACTACTCCAGGTTTTCCTCATTTTCTTTTTCAATCTGGAATGACGGACATCTCGTCCAGAGCACATGCTTTTGTATATATTTTATATTGTTATTCTAGAATTCAATAGAAAAATTACCAATTCTTTTGCAACATATTTTCTCATACTATAAATTTACCTTAATTTTTGCTAAATGCATACCCATTCAGTACTGAACTGTGAGGATGAATCTATAGATACACTTCATTACCTCAATATATCTAAAAGTATTTCTCTGTTGACTTGTTTAGTATTTTTAAGTGAAAAAGTATGTAACATAAAAGGAAAGCTTAAACACTTGATATAATAGGATACAGTAATCCATAGAAGTTTATCTGAGGATTATATGCCTTATCATAAAAGGCAAGATCTTCATCAATCCCCTTCATACGAATTTTTATACCATAAATGCTGACAGCTATTTATATTAACGCTAAACTATCTCATTGGGTTCGTTAAGTATGTGATCATATACATCTTGTTTATTGCAAAAGTATGCGTCACTGTAATTTTGTGGTTCCCACATTTTTACAGAAGAAAACAGATTGGTCATGTTATTTCTTCATTGTAGTTGTGACTTACTCTTTTAACACATGTACATTGTGATTAAAAACTTATATTTAAACTTTATCGGGATAGAAAATATAGTTATTGATAGATAACTGAACTATTGGTACGTATGTGAACATTCATTATGATTAGAGAATGCACTATTCATAGAACATTTACTAATGTAGTGCTCAGGTTATCAATTCGTCATAATTCTACAGATCATTTATTACTAACGAGAACACATAAAAAAAAGATAATCAAGATATCGGAATTTGGTTTAATTTAGATTGCTCTTTAAAAAATTGTATAATTCACTAAAAGTCAATGCATAAAATAGCATAGTTATAGTATGTGTCAGAATAAAATCTGAGTGTATCTACGTTGTTCGGTTCTATTAAATTATTTGGAATCAAATACATGTTGAGAGGCTTGTACAACTTTGCAAAGTAATTTATAATTTTTTATTTCTCCAATTATTATATCGTTAGTGTCATGCATACCAATGCAAAACAAGCATTTCCTAATTAAAATATTTGATTGTTTTTGATAAGCACTAAATTCTAACAATTAATTGTTCACTCTTGAGAATATGCTGAAATATTTGAAACCCCGTCTAAAGATTTTGTTGCACATATTGTGATCCAAATAATATTGAATGCTCCACATGAGTGCGAGTTCAAAAAGATGAGGGTAGACACCATAAAATAATGACATTTTATTGTAGGCTATCTGAATACAAGTCAGTTCGACTACAATAAATCACAGTGTTGGTAGCAGTGACATCATTGTTTCAAATGTAGGTTTTGGTCGGTTGCTGTGGTTTGTACAACATTCTACTAGAGTCTAGCCTGTGTAGAGACTGCTCGATTAGTAACCTGAGTGTATTTAAGTGGTTTTCAGACTGTACAGCCACTTACCTCATGTACCATCTTTTGGAATTAGGATCAACTACATATGTAGTTATTGTAGATCACGGTTTATGAAATACTTTTTGGTATATTATATGAAAGTCCTTTTTCTAAGACAGTTTTAACTAGACATAATATTGGATAACGGTTTCACCATTTGTCTTAGTTTATATGGTCAGGCATGGATATCTACTAATGCATTAGGCTTATTTAATTGAGACTCGTAGTACTAACAATATTTAAAGGATTTTACATTATTAGTTTAATTTAAGTTAATTATATACTTTGATATTTACTAAACTCTATTATGGAATATTTTCTTCTAATATCTTGTCTTCAGATAGTTGTTATAATTTCATTATTTTCTCATAAGTTCTATTGTAGATGTCAGTAGATTTGAACTAACCCCTTTCTAATCAATAACTTTTCTGAACTTATGGTTTTATTGAAAAAGTAAATTAACAATCAACATCCAATTATATCCAATTGTATTCCCTATCTGTTAACGAGAATGGGGTCAATCTTTAAGCCTGAATATCTTTCAATTTAAAGTACTCTTATTACAAAGCGATGCAACCAAATTTTGAGACTAATTCTCTTGATATGGTAGCGATATTCTGTGCTTTTTACATTAATATCTAATTAATACCATATACTTATCGTTTACACAGCATATCATATCTATATTTCTCATATCTATTTGGGGCAACACTTATCATGAGAAAACATAGCTCAATCTATCTTATCTTAAGATCCATTGAGCATTTTCCAAGTGCAAAGGTACTTTTAACGACACTGAGTTGTCCCATTTGAATATCTAGTTGAGAATGTGGCTTCTCCTCTTTGTCGGGATAACAACAGTACTAATTATCTTAATCAGGTCAGTATTTATTATATAATTAATACTTCTAATCCTCTAAAATTGTTAGGATATAATCATAACTAATTCATAAATTTCTAAGTAATTTGCTGTTTTATTGTAAGTATACGATTCTCTTAAATATCCAAGTCTCAATTATTTTTTATTATGAGTAGAAATTTCATAAATATCTGGTGGATAACATTTTTACTTAGACTCTACATTAAACACTTTGATTACTGGACTGACAGAGGCATTCCTGGACCGAAACCTTCGCTTTTCATTGGGAATTTACCAGATATTGCGAAAATAGAATACCCTGTAACGCTTAGAATCAGAGAATGGACGCAGGTACAATATATCTAAGAAAAATTACTCTGGGTTTCTTTTATCTAAATAATTTGATACTTGTTACTAATGAAAATTATAAACATATCATGATAATTAAAAATTGAAAAATACTGTGCAATTCATCTATGCTTTAGAAGTACGGGAAGGTATACGGGTTTTTCGAAGGTTACCGCAAAGTTCTTGTCATCAGTGATTTAGATATGTTACAAGAGATGTTCGTTAAGAAATTTGACTACTTCTACGGAAGGAAAGTAAGTTTAAAATGGTTAAACAGCAAAGAAACAAGTAATTAGACCTGTTTCAAATTATGATTATAGATTAATCAGACTATTGAATCTAAAGATAGTTTCCATTGGATTACAACTCTATTAATAAGTACACAACATATTGTTTAAGATCTAGGTAAAAACTAATTGTGGCATTATTATATATATTTATTGTTAGAATAAAACTGCTACAGCTGGCTGCTATATCGGGTAATGTGGATGATGATCCAAGGGTGCATGTTTTCGAATCTCGAGGCTCTCGCTGGAAGCGACTTCGTTCTCTTGCAAATCCAGTATTTACTGTAAATAGTCTCAAAAAGGTACAAGCTAAATTCATTTTCAAGAGTAATTCATAATGAGCTAGTCATTTATATTTTTAAACTCAAAATAATGCATATATTTTTTATTGGACTCTAACGTATCTTTAAACATTCACATTTCACTTTAGTTTTTAACTAAGAACCGAAAATTATTATTAGATTCGCCATACCGTCGAAGACTCTGCCTTGCACTTGGTCAACCACATGGCAAAACACGCCGATAAAGATGCATTTAATATCCATGAGTATGTTCATAATAATAACCTTTCAACTCAAATAGAACTATTGTAGTCCTTTCGATCTATATTCCATAAAACAATTAAAATTCATTGCTTCTAATATTTGTTTTTGTTTTGCTTGTAGATTTTACCAAGAGTATACTATGGATATTATCCTCCGTGTTGCCATGGGTCAAAAAGGATCAAAACAATTTGAGAATCCAACCACCCAGATGGTCGCCAAGGTAATACAATATAGTGACTAATGACTCAGTTACGTCAAAGTCGTGGGAGTAGGTACCTATCTTATCTTTTAACTTCATAGTTCTATAACTATGACGTGTTACAATCAAATTATCAGATTGTTCGTTATCTTTGAAGCAAAATAAGGAATATAGGGAATAGTAGTTTAGCTGATATTTGATATAAATGGTACCTCATTTTGTTTTTACATATGTATACCTGCCAAAAATTTTCACGCACATATATAGACTTGGCTAATTTAGGTATTTCTACGAGATGAAAACAATCCATGGTTCTACACTGCCAATATTATTCCTTATATTGGATCCTTAGTCAGGGATACGCTTCTTTTTGTTGGCAAAACTACAGGAACTCTCCCATTTACAATAGTATATGATCAAGTCACCAAAGCTGTGGAAGACAGAATTAAACAAAGAGTTAGTATAATTTTTTTAAACAGATTTTGCACTTTGTTAGGGACTTCTAAATTTAATATTTTCTCCTTATACTTTTATTATATATTACGACTAATATTTTACGAGTAAGAGAGCATGTTGTTGGCAAATGATATTCTCTTTATTATGCATGTTATTTTTTGTAATATTTATAAATTTCTCCGTTTTCACTTCTTAAATTTAGGCAAAAGGCATAAAAACCAGTGATGAAAGTGATCAGCTAGATCTCATCGACATGTTTCTAGACTTAAAAGTAGAGGAGAACCATATAGATAAGAGCAGTGAATTCACGAAGACTAATATGCATGTTTGTACCCTTTAAAACTTGCAATTAATTTAATCTTTAAAAGAAGTCAGATAAATACAGAAACATATAATCCCAATATTTTATTTAAACAGGTCTCTAAATCACTAACTAAGATGGAGATAGTGGCTCAGTGTTTCGTATTTCTTCTGGCCGGTTTTGACACTACAGCTAACTCTCTTGCCTATGCCTCTTATCTTTTAGCTAATTACCCGGAAGTACGTAAAAAGCTTCAGGATGAAATCGACACGTTTTGCAACGATGAGGTAAAATTATTTGTTTTCTATCCAACTAGAATCATTTCTGGTATTGATTTACGGGAATATAGTTATTTTTAGAGTATTAATTACGAGACCTTGTCAAGCATGAAATATCTCGACTGTGTAGTTAAAGAAGCCCTTAGAATGTATCCATTAGCTTCATTGTGAGTTATTTTATATATCAAATGTATATTTTTAATATTAATATCAATTTGACTAAAATATATTTATCCATGATAAATCTTGTGGCGTTAGCCTTCACATTAGTGGAAATATTATATTAATAGTAAAACAAGGTTTATTTCAGCGCAAGTTCCCGTGAATGTTTGAAATCAACTACTCTGGGTGACCTAGAAATAGAGAAAGGGACTCTAGTGATGGCGGATCCATGGACAATCCATTACGATAAGACAGTGTGGGGGCAGGATGCTGATGAGTTTGTACCAGAGAGGTGAGGGAAATATTATAAATAAGAGAAAAAAAAACTGGAAAAACGAGTCGAAATTATTCCAACTGCAGAAATAATGACTAGATTAAAATGCTTTGATTAGGTGGGAATCAACCGAACGTCGCCATCTTTTATCTTGGTTCCCATTTGGAGCAGGTCCTCGACAATGTGTTGGAATGAGACTAGCATATATGGAGGAAAAATTGGCTTTAATCCATATATTGAAAAAATTCGACATTGTTAAAGGACCCAAAACAGAGGTTGGAAGAATGTATTTTAAATTATTCTAACAAAGCCATAATGAATTTTGGCTTTAATATATGTTTGCATAAAAATTACTTTAGCTCATGAACTGATTTTATTTAGGAAAAATTAAACCTTGTTGGTTGCTTCACCACATCCCCAACATCAGTCACCGTCTATCTCAAGAGCAGAAGCGAATAAATGGATATGAATATTTTATTTAGTAGATATAAATTAATACGGATCACTGCACTTGACTTAGATGCATAATGTTAAGCTGTTACAGTATTGAGCATAAAAATGGTACCTTAAATTAAATTAATAAAATTATATATGTAAAGCATAACACTTGAAAATTATGAAGATACTTAATTAGTCTTTTTTCCCTCGGGTGTCCGTATAGGCTCCTTAAAGTGAAGGAAAACCAGAGAAAAGAGAAGCACTCCGACCATCATTGAGAATGATGATGCATAATAAGGATATGCTGAACGAAGGAATCTCTCGTACTGAGTATGCAGTAAAGGACGCACTGACACCTGAAAATAATTGAGTGCATACTCCAGTACATAAAAAGATGGTCAGTGGTCATACCTGTTGGACATCATGTAGGTGAGTGTACCCAACTCTTCTGTAGTCAATGAGGAATTTGAACACGCCGTAAACGTCCGGCAATTTGAAACGAGTGGAGAGGCGACCACCCTGTACGAGAAATAATGGAAATAGATCCAAACATCAACGAACCAGGAGGTTACCTTATTTTGGAGAGTGGTTCGCACGAAGGGATCAATTTCATAAGAACTAAGTTGAAGGCTTATCAGCCTTTAGACATGTAGATCCATTCATCTATGGAAATGGCGATTTCTTAAAAACCTAAACTTAGCATATTACACTTAAATTTGCAGTTCCTTGTTGCATTAATTTTAATTTTTAATTAAATATGCGATTATTCCAATTCTTGCTTTATAAATACATACTCAGACTAAATGTAACATGACTCTTAATGAATGAATGAAACCATGCTATCATGCCCTTGCCACTTTTCTATTAAATAATCCTCTATACGCCCTCATATATTTATTTATAATATTATGACGATTAAAAAAAACAGTGAGAATTGCTAATTCATTACTTTTAATTACACATGATATATAACCTGAGGAATTAACTTTTCCCCTTAAAGACTAAATAATAAGGCTACCTGTGGCGACCACCGAGAAAATGAGATCCTAGCACTTAGCCAATATCCAAAGTGATACAAAGTTAAAACCCTTATCTATAAACTAAATGTTTTGTGTGAACAATACAATAAAACAGAATAGTTACTGGTTGTAATATTGTTCTATACAGAAAATAAGTGGTAGCAGGCACAATAGAGCACACTTGGTAGTAATTAGATCTATAGGCTTATAATAAAATTTCTACAAGAAACCGGTAGTTTTTTTTGGACACTTTGAAATTTCTCCAAAATATAAATTTGTCACAGCCACTACATAGCAAGTAGCCGTGGTGCAATAGAACTGCAAAATATTCACTGATTGTTTACACTAAGAGTTGGAGAATAGTTGTCTCGAGAGGAGGAAGGACGATCAAACGGTGGACTTGGAGACACTGTTGTTGACTGTCGACCTGCTTGTAGACGGTAGAGCGTTGTTAGAAGACCCACTGTTGTATTCATCTGTCGTTCTACACCCGTCATCTTAACTCATTTAAAATAAACAAAATTAAAATGCTATAAATACTGGATTGATTGTTCAACCTGAAGTTCTATCCTCGATAGTCGTGCTCCTATTGTAGCTCCATTACCTGCTTGAGCCGTACTGGTCTTATCCTGACCTGGCTTTCCGAGAGTTTGATCCAGCCTTATAGTAACAATTTAAACCGACAAAAAATTTCCACATATTCAACTGTTTTTGTAATTATTCGTTTATTTGTACCCAGCACAGATGCTTCAAAAATAATTTTATTTCATTTCATCTTTAAAACTGATGGCAAAAACTGACGTGAGAAATTCAACTGTAAAATGTATCTATACTCTCTCACCGTCTTTGTAGTTCCTTTATGCGTACCATCATATTCAAATGTCCCTGTGAGTACTGTTCAATGACATCACGCACGTCATATGGCTTACGTGCTTGCTGAAATCTAGCGATATCGATTAAATGCTTCCTTCAAGAATGTGGTTTTATTTTGATAGAAAATCAGAGATAATTCGAAAACAACGCTTTGAGCTACACGTTCTCAATTTCACCAATTAAGTGTAATCAACACTTAACTAAATAAATAAAACTACGATCTCATTTACTATGATTTATACATTATACAATAAAAACCAAATATCAAAGTAGAACATAACGTTACGCTTAGAAACAAAGCATGCTAGTTTTTTATTAACAGAAAAATGTTGAAAACAAGATATTTTCATTTTTCACCCACTACTAATGAAAATGTTTAAGATGAATAGCACTCACTGCGGTGGCTTAAGTAATTTACCATCGCCAATTTAATTCCATATTGAAAGTTGAAATAATATAAAATGATAATTTGTTTACTATACATACCTGAAATTTCCTCCTTGCCAGAAAGTATTTAATTTTCCTTATTGCTCGAATTGCATCTTTGTATGGCTTCGTTAGTTCACAAATACTAAAATGATCGTGAGTGACAATAGAATGAATTTTCTGCATTTAAAGTCACACCTGATACGCTGGAAAATGAACAGAATTTACTGTGAAATCCTAATTGGAATTGATATTTCTTCTCCTTCATATTCGAGATCGAGACCATCTCCACGAGATTCCATCTTGCCTTAAAATGAGTAAATTAAAGACAACAGTAAATTCATAGGCTATAAACGGTAAAAGATAGATCATTTCAAAAGTAGGAAAACATATTTCTGAGGAAATATATTGTTATTTTTCAGTACTATTAGTAATGATATTATAAATATTAAATAGGAAGGATACATACCGCGAAATACCTTATCATCCTCAGTGTCGCTATTTCGTCCCTCTTTGCCCTTTCTCAGCTCACCCATTTCCATGTCCACACTCACGGCAGAAGTGCGACTACGCTTCGTGTTTTGTCCGAAGTTGGTTCTATAATGTTTCCTTAACCTTAATATTAGTTTACATATAACTAATTTATAAGCATAACAATTCTTAGCACTAAAGAATTTAAAATATGTTTTACTTTGATTGTTGCCTTTTAAAAAGCCTCTTCCTGTTCGTCAAGCTGTCATTGTGATGTGTTGTCCCATTTGGTCGTTTGTGGGTTTCACTCGATTCACCAGCCAAAGGATCAACATGTACTCGCCTATAATGTTATCTCTAGCTTCCAGACACAGTGTCTACATTTTCTTTTGTCTTTTTATTACTCTTTTTTGGCATCTAGCCCACCAAGTAGCCGTTATATCCTTATCTGCTGCGTGGCATCTCCATAAGCACTGTATCAGTGTGGCAGCTGCAGGAATTTGTCGATTAAAATGTTTTTGCCGTTGTTTCTGCTGAACTTTCAACGCAAATCCTGAGCCAAGAATACCCTGTAACTTCACCACTTTAAAATAAAAAAATGAAAATGTTCTTAGGCTGTCGTTCTTTACTTAGTATAGCCTTTATCAGATAATAAAAAATCATGTCATAATAAGATATTTGCTATAACTAACATCATTTAAAAAAAATAAATAACATACATAATTACAATTTAAGGAGAAACTCACTGCGGGAAGTGCAAAAAAACTAATGGCAAAGATAGAAAAGCAAGAAGCGACAATGCGCCCAAGCCACGTTTGCGGGACCACATCGCCATATCCAATAGTCGTCATCGTGATCTGAGTAAACATTGATTCCTAAATATCCTTACCACTCAATATTCTAAATATAGAAAACTGAACCTATAGGTTTTTTAATATTCTTATCCAATCAAATTATACATATAAACGGAGCGTCAAAAGTTCTGACAAAGAAATGTGAATTAGCACATTTCGCGTAGCTGACGCGGGTTTATTGCTCAAAACCTCCATATTCCGGATTTGACTCGATTCTGTCGTCTCCGAATTGCTTTATCTACGTCCTGCCACCATCCGTTCACACGAGCAAAGAGGGAATAGTGCGAATGCTGGGATGCTTTGTGGTACCAGATGACTGACTGTCGAAGCATCCTTTGGGATAGCAAGAGATCGATGAAGAAGATGACTTCTGACCTCGAAATTCGTCCAAAAGAACCGTTAAACTAGCACTGGGACTCTACCAACATGATATCTGTCGAGCCCTGTATTGCTTTGTCACAAGATACCCCATACTTGTCTGATGAATCTTCTTGTCCACTGCCGTCGCAGCTGTGAAACTATGCGACTTGGCATCTGTGTCAGGCGCATCTATACGGTTAAGAAAACGTTTTAAGGCTTCTATGATTATATTTTTGTTTTTCGAATGTAAGTATGATTATTTACTACTCTCCTAAATCAATTACGAAAATGCGAAATCATCGGATAAAAAAATTATTGAGAAGCTTTGATAATAAAACAGGTACACTTACCACTCCCCACCACAGAGCATCGGCATAACTAGTAAATGCTTGTTTCCCATCTGGTGAAACATGGTCTTTCTCAGCCAAATAAACAAAGTATGAAGAAAATATGAGACCGAGAAAGCCAATGTAGAGCGTAGTTATTAATTCCTGACGATGGATAAATACCACAGATCCAAGAAGACGCCTTAAGTTAAAGGATTAAAAAATTTACATTACAAACATTAAATCGTTCTATCGTAGTTACTTAAACGCACCATGTACCGCCTTGCCGATCCACATGTAGCATTCTTAGGATTTGTAGAAACCTAATACCTCTGAAAAATTCCATATTTCCTCTCATCTAAAATACTTGTTATAGTAATGTTAAACTGTATTAATTGAAGTATTTATTAATGCCTTCTAATTTATTTTAAAAAATGAAAAATATAATTATTTTAGACTCCCTACCGTATAGCACTAGTCGCAAAAACTTGTCCCTCACTGCCTAGTAAAATTACTGTGACACTGGCGACAACCACGCAGAGATCTAAAGGCACTTTTCTAAAGTATTATGCAAAACAGAGGGAACGATTGTGCCAAAGAAACATATTCATAAGATTTCGAATATTCAAAGAACTCCCTGTATTTTGTATGACTAGTTATACCATATAAATATGATTTTACCTAATTTACTATTTTAATTAAGTAATATAAAGTTAAGCCTAATTAAGAAAATAATTCAATACGAATATGATGTTATTTTCGATTTATATGTAAAGATGCGAATAAAGATACAGGGAGATTGATAGTATATAAGAGTTGATAAGTTTTTGTGCATGAGAATGCCTTGGCTCACACTTTCTTCCATTTCGCAGGAAGATAAACGATGTCTAGCCTTGCTTGGACCGATCATTCTATTTCGTTTAATGGAATAACACTATATAATAAGCAAAAATTAAGCCGGTAGGAATTTTTTTAATAACTAAGAAACCAAATAGCACTACATCAACAAAACCTAATGAACAGCGAGTGCAAAGTAGGTATAAAGTATTTATAGGATACAAAATAAGAAAAAAATTACATGGAAGAGTTTAGAGGATAAATAAAAACCCTGTGATCAGCTTACTCAGCCACATATGTTAAATAAGAGAAATGAGTAAAAAAAGATTGTTGAAAAAAAGCAGTAGACTGTATTAATAATCTACGTAAAGAGAGTAATAAGTAGAAATTGTGAAATATGACGTAGTCAGTAAAAACCTTGAAACATTCTGCTGTGAATGGAAACTCGTTAAATGCGCGCTATTTTTTGGCTAAGCTTGTAACATATGAACTTCAGAAGCATGTTTTCAAAATAGTATTTTTCTGATTAATTATGATTGTAGTAATAACTAACCTATAAATGAGATTGGTTTTTTTGCAAATTTCATCCGACCCCAGAAACCAAGGTATTTCGATCGACAACCAGCTGCCCATAGTCGAATACTATACTCGATGGCGAAGAAGATTACCAGAAATACTTCCTACAACAGAAAATTGATTTAATTTAAATGGAAAAATCTCCACTCTCAGAAGAACAGAATTAATATAACCCATACAGAATTTGGACCGACTGGTGTCTACTAGATGAGTCTCAATCAACAACTATATTACAAGCAGGAAGTACCAGTGTAAGTTAAATTGGTTGTGGCTGATATTTCAATTACATCTATTTTTTCCTGCGTTTTCAAAAAAAAGTGTTCATTGAAAAAGTTCATCCTGTAAGTGTCGATAGAATTATGTTTTAAAATACTGCTTTTTACTACCATAACTACTCCTTAAACAAAATAACAAAAGAATATACACGAACTAACCAGTATATACAGTAGCTCAGCTGCGAATCGACTGTGCTGCTCTACTGTAGAGAGGACACTGAGGATGAGACATACCAGAACAACCACAAAGACACTAGAAAAGCATAAATGTAGATAGCGAGATGTCCAGTTTAATTTAAATATTAATATGAACTAAAACATTGGTTTGTTTCAACATATCGTAATTTTATCAGTATGAATACAGTCTAATCACGAACATAATGTATATTTTTCTTATGTACTAAAAGTTAGGACACTTCTGTTATATAAAAAACAATGTTATTTGTTTTCTTATGAGTTTTAAATTTTTTAATTTTAAAGTGCTCCTCTTCATATATGATAATTTAATCTATTGAAGAATTTAGCTAATATAATTCAGTTTCACATTTATTACTTATACGCCCAAAAATTTTTGGTAGCTTGAAGGTCTAGAAATTTCAACGAACTATAATTACTTTTCTAAATTTAAGGTAAGAATTATAATCCTAACTGAGAATAATTACTTATATATTGGAAATAATATGTTTACCTAAAGTGGTACATGAAGCATTTCCAACCAGCAGGCCGTTCAAGGCAGTTGTATACCTGTAACAACAGACACGGTACTTTGTACTCTTGTACGGACAATAATTTCTATTGTACTCTTTATATTACTCTTATATTATATTTTAACTAAAAATTATACCCTTTCATTTCATACCTTGCTTTGAAAAGTTGGCTTGGCTGCTTTTCTTTCTTTTTGTGTTCTATATCGAGAATCGAACATCTATAAAAAAAATCATTTATTAATGCATGTAATTTTAAACTATAAATGATTTGGTCTCTCTTTAATTTAATCCTTGTTTACAAAAGATAACGTTTCCCATAGTTTTTAACACACAGTTTATTGTATGCACCATTGAGTTCAGCTTCTTACCTCCTCCCCAGTTACTGTAAATCATCGCTTCGATGAATTATCAGGTAGGCCATGTACTTCCCAAGTCCCATATGACAAACCATGGCTCAGTTGTGAATACATTCTATTAAATATCTACTAATGTGTAAGAAAGCAGTGTGTAATTAAGAAGTTGTACAATAGGTGACGAAAACAAATTCATTCGAATATTTTGCTGGAGTTCAGTGGTTCTTCACCAAATTTAAACTGGAAAATTCAACAGCATTTGGACTAAGCAGGTTATTTTTGTTGTTTAGAAAACGAGCTATATTTACGCAGTGTATATACTTAGAAAAGAAAAGGTTAGCTAGTAAATAAATCAAGTAAACAGTTAAAAACTAAGCACACTGTTAATTAACGTAGAACACAAAAATATGACAGAATATATCTAATTCGATTTATAAGCATTGTTAGACATTTGCTCTCTTGTCAATATCATTAGCAACTGAATTCTTATGAGTATTAAATTACACTATGCCTATGCGTTTTGATTGTAACGTAAATAAGATGCATGTGTAACTCGAATAAATCTTTCAAATTGAAATGGTTTTTTCCTATGGAAGAGATTTTGTATTTGGAGATAACCAGACTCGAATTCGTTAAGAGAGACGGACTACTTTGTCGCTGAAAACAAAACCAATGCATAAGATCATTATTTGAAGTAGATATTACTCATAATCCATTCATGTGCAATCAATAAGGATGAAATGCTGGAGGAATATTATGGCAAAGCCATTTCATTATTGCATATTTTTTGACTTATCAGTTATTGCATAATTCCGTCACAGTTCGAAAGTACGAGCTTGAAACTGCCGTTCTACAGAGGAACATTAAGAGACGTTTATTTTACTTACATCGAAACATTTTTCTATACGAATAAAACCTATCTGAAAAATAGTCTCGCTTATTTTCTTAGGCCATGTAATATACCCTTACTGTTAAACTTATTTTATGGAATCTAGTGATATCTTCAGAAGAGTGAAACTGATTACTTAATTATGCTGGAAAATATAATTACGTCAATACACAAAATTAGCAAATCCTATTTTAATTAATTTGCATGAATCGTACAAATTGACAACACACGTATATTTTACGCGATAAGTGACTAATACAGGAAAAATGCTGAATATCAGTCTTCGTACTGGAATTATGAATACAAACCTGAAGCATTTAGAGTACTTTAGCTCTTTCTATATTGCGGAAGAGTAGCTAAATGATAGCTATAAATTGTGGTAATATTAGATCAAGACTGAAGATATAGATACTTGTGTGGACTGTAAAGCAAATACGATTTCGAATAATATTCGTAAAGAATGCTGGTCAGAAGGAAAAAGCTCACATATTATAAAAACAGCTAGGAGTTAGGCATATATATATGCTTAGCAAGATTATATATAAAATCACTCAAGGAAGAATTTCCATCAAAGTATTTCAGTGGATTAAGAATGTGTGGGAGGTAAATGACATATATTGGCGATAGAAGAGTATAATGGGGTAATACGACTACTATCTGAGTATTCTCGGCGCATCTAACGTTGTTATTTCTGATTGTGTTACATTTCACATTATTCTAAGAGAAATAAAAATTCCAACATTAATACCATAAATAAAAACGCCACTAGGAAATAATCACAAAGTCTTATAAAAGTTTATGATAACAAACTATTGACATTAATAGTAACTGGAACAGCAAAAGTTAATCTGATAAATTATATATATTGCTAAAATATATTTCTAAATATACGTGGCAAAAGCTTTCGTTCATCCAGACTGTAGAGTGCAGAAGATAGGCTTGCAATATATTTTGAGATTTTCGAGGTGATAACAAGAGATAAGTGTGGTTAAAGTGATGATAATAAAATAGTTGGCCACATCTAAACGAAAAATTATGGAAAACTGATGTCACAGGCTAGATGAT
This sequence comes from Heterorhabditis bacteriophora, assembly GCA_964036235.1. NCBI lineage: Eukaryota > Metazoa > Nematoda > Chromadorea > Rhabditida > Heterorhabditidae > Heterorhabditis > Heterorhabditis bacteriophora. The sequence goes on along the minus strand of OZ038428.1, from coordinate 9,073,427 downwards.
CACTCTACTCGCTATATATAACGCTGTCATCTTCTAGAGTGAAACAATTATATAATTATTGTAGACGTGTTCATTGAGAAACTGAAATATTGTTTTTCTAATTTACTTGTAAAAGCTCTTCGATTAAGCCTTTAGAATAAGAATAATTAGCGAAAACAACCACTATAGATTTAATAATCTAGTGCAAAATATGACTTCGCCTTTTGTAATTGGTATGTTGCTGTTTTAGCATTATTTTACCTAATTTAAGGCTTATTACAAATGTATCTAATACTGATTCGTTAGTAGACAGTATCTTTTAATACATAACTCATTATTAGATTGTTTTCACACGGCCATAGTTTGTTTTGCTTTCCTTAGGTATGATTACATTTCGGTGTGCTTTGTTGTTTGTTTGAGGTCGCACAACAAACCACATTTGTGAGAATTAGCCCTCATTCTGATAAGCGTTCTAACGAACTCCTCACAACAAACGTAATATATTGGAATTAGTAGGCTGATAAAGAATTATTTTAAATTGGAAGTCTCTCTATCGTCTCCCCGAGAATATAGGATGGAGCAATGCATAATTTGTACATGACATTCTTTAAACAAGAGTTTAAAAATCGTTCTGTTCATTAAATATATCACTTTACTGAACTAATTGATTAATACTAATGCATAACTGAAATAAATTTATTTCCCAACAAGACATAATCATTTTAATTTTAAGTGATTCCCATGTCTGGTGTGTAATATGAGGTAGATATGCGCAGAGGGATGAGTGCAGAAAGGCGTCACGGCTTAGTAGTCGTAGCACAGCCATAATATGATGGTTATGTTGCCGTGCTATACGTTTTGCATAAGCCTTTCATGTTATATTGTATAGAAACTCTTTTAATTTAACTTCACTGATAACTAATGCTTTTTTTTGCTGCTTGCTAGGGATCGTTGAATAAAAATTTTAATCCTTTAATTCTATTTGTGAGATGGAAATACTTAAATAGTTAGACTAAGGTCAAAACAAGTGAGATTGAAAGTGTATCTCAAAGGGTAGAATTGTGTTCTGAAGTTTTCTCCTATTTTTTAATTTTAGTTAGAATCTGTTGACAGGGTACCAGCCTGCCCCTTAATTTCTAAATATCGCTTGATTTTTCCAATACTACCTCATGACAAAAATCAACTTGATCAATCCCAATAACTTTGAAAGGAGCTGACAACGGCCAACTATGGAGCAAATTATGGAACATGAAATCAACTGAAAGTGTAAAGATATAAAACTAAGTAGTGTGTTGGTACTTTGACAACATTTAAACTAAGTACAGTCAAGGAAATAGGAAAGTAAATACAAATATTTATGGGAAGTGTAGTGAAAATAGAAACGTGAAGCTCTACAGTAAAATAAAAACGAAAACGGAAAATAAAAGTTATCGCACGGATTAATTTCTGTGGCCAGTTTTCCAAGAGACGCTTTAAATAAGGAAACAGAAAAATCCTTCAATATGCATTCGTGAAAATGAAGGGATAATATAATATAAAGAATTCTGTTATATTAGAAAAATGTAAAGGCGTATGACGTAGATAATACACAACTACGATATGATATTGTAAATATGCTCTACTACACTCTTAACCACTGTCCATGCAGCAAACGACAATATCACTCAAAACGTGTTTGATAGTAATCATTTCGTGCTTCAAACCATACATTTAGTGAATTACGCATTATCGAAAACGAAATTCCAGGCTAACTTTAAATTTCATTCATATATCCCTCCTCTTCTGAAGTATTAGGTGGTTGCAGAAGTTTTAGTCTTTTTTTTTCAAAATTTCAATTTTATTTCAACAATAAACAAAAAGCAGTTCAATCATCAAAATATTTTCCCTCGCTTTCTATGACTTTCTGCCATCTCTCGGGTAACTTTCGGATTCCTTTATGAAAAAACGACATTGGCTTGGAGGTAATGAAATCATCGATCCATTTTCGCCTCTCAGCCGCACCTCGAAAGTACTGTCACCCTAGACACTTCTGCATCAACCGGAGTAAATTCAATCCAAAGGTGCCAAGTCCGGAGAATACGCCGCGTGCGGGAGAACTTCCCAGACTAAGTTAAAAATAGTTTGCTGAGTACTAAGAGCAACATGAGGCCTAGCGTTGTCATGCAGCAAAACGACCTTCCGACTTCCTTGTCCAGTAAATGGTCGTTTTTGTTCAATTGCATTGAACAAATCAGTCAGTTGATGACCGTAACGCCCGGCTGTAATCGTCTCCACTTGGTTGAAGGAGTTCATAAACAGTACACCCTTCATATCCCACCAGATACACAGAGGGACATTTTTGGCGTGGATGTTGTTGGCTGTCCGGGCTATACCCATGAATATGTGTGCTTAGGATTGTCGTACATAATCCATTTTTCGTCAGCTGTAACAATTTCCCACAAAAAGTTCTTCTTGCATTGTCTGGCAAGCAACGAGACGCATGAGTTGAGCCGGCGGCCAATGCTGTCTTCGGAGAGTTCATGTGGTGCCCACTTTCCGAGCTTGCGAATTTTCTCCATCTCATTAAATCATCTCGAAACTGTTGTTTGATCAACTCCCAACTGTTCAGCGAGTCCCTTTCGTGTCTACGACGGATCTTCATCCAATAATGCTTCGAAAGCACCAGTCTTCGTTGGTCGTGGTGTCCCAGAGCGTTGTCGGTCACTGACATCAAAATCACCAGCTTTAAAACGTCGGAACCAATATCTGCAAGTACTGTGGGAGAGAACTCCTTCACCGAGTACAGATCATATTGATTGGCTTGCTTCAGCAGCATTCTTTCCTTGTTGGAACTCAAAGAGAATACAGTGTCGAATATACCGTTTTTGGTGGCTCATCTAATTCGAATTATTTTGTGAGGTTAAGTTTACCATTAAATCTTGACTTATGGCTTTTCACAAACTACAAACCCAACACTACAAAAACGCAAAAGAGCGGGAATTTATTTAGGTTTTAAATAATTGTACTAAAGCGCTGAAAAAAAAGACTAAAACTTATGCAACCCCCTAATAAAATGTGTACTTTAGGCATTACTCTTAATCGATATCGCCACTTTACAGAAATGGTTTAACAGTTTATTAGTTCTAGACATAAGCCTAAAAATACAAAAAGCGTTTGAAAAGAATACTTAAAATAATACTTAATATAGCTGAGCAAAGAGTTGTGATTGAGCTCCCCAGTGAATAATAGTAACGACAACTTCCGCAAAAGTTAGAGTGAGACTAGGCATATATAAACCAAAATATAAAGAACCACCTTCTAAACCAAAATTACAAAAAGCTAGATTATTGCTTGGAGGTGAAAGCGATAAAAGTAGTATTTTAAAACATTGTGTGATGTTTGTTTTCGTATAAAATTACTTAAATATGTATTAAATATGAGACAAAGTAGAATTACTGGTTATATTCGAATGTAATATACATTTCTGTTTAAAGCAAAAACCAAGAGACTATTAAAGCTATTTGTGAACTCATTTATGATCTTCTTAAGAAGGGAAAGAACATAGGTAGATTTAAAATGTGAATATATTGAAAATATGTATTGGTAATAGATAGCAGTTGGAACAAAATCTATTCTATAATGAGATTTAAAGTCTGTGCTAGTGGGGAAATGAATAAACGGATGAGGCATTGTGGTAATGTAGATCAGAAATATTTTTATTTAAAGGTTATAATAAGAGGAAACCTTTTATAATATAATCCGCATTTATTTTAAGGTAAGAAATATTAAATTAAATTAAGCTCTATAACTGAATTTCATCAAGATCCTGCCTATTGTTTTTGGATTTGAGAACTTCACCTCGGAATTACTTTTGAATCAATAGTAGTTGAAATACTTCTATGTAGTGCCGCCATAAGAAAAAAAATAAAACTATATTTTCAGAACGACTTGTTAAAACTGAATTAGTAAAGTTTTGTCATTACCTTTTCCAAGCCATCTCCAGCAATAACACCGAGTGCTCCAGGAGGTAAGAAAGTAGTACTCTCCTCCTCTGACTGTCTATCCGATAATACCATTCTAAAATAAAATGATGAATAAATTAGTAAAGTCACAGTCACTCAGAAATACAAATTCTTATCCGTAAAAAAAAGAGAAAACTTAAATATTTTTCTAGAACTTTTCTTATTAACTAAAATTTATGCGATTATCAAGAACTTTAACATCATACAGACGAACTGAAGAAGCCAAATAAAGACATAAATATTAAATAAAGGACTATTTAAATAAATAAATAAATGATTGGCACCAGTTCAAAGATCTATGATAGTCTATTTATGGTAAAAAGTATACAGAATAGTGACTTACTAGATAATCACATTGAATCAATAAGATTAAAAGCTCTTCAATTCACAATAGTAAAGTGGCTTCTAAAGCATTATCCTAGTGGATTGAATCTCACCACATAATTTTTAGAATTTTATATTCTTCAGATAAAGCAAAGATGAAAGAAGCAATTAGAATCTCAGAACACCGTTTGTCTACATTAACGTAATAATGAATTCCGGATAGAACGCATAATGGCGAATATATCAACTACCCTTTTAATACTGCCCTATTTATCGTCTTATTTAAATAGTAAAGACACGAAAAAAACCGTTCTATTTTCTAAATTTAAATATTAGCGCATTTAGCTTCGCTTACTCAAATCCATTTACCGCCATTGATATCTTTTCATTGCACCCAGTTTTATTTTCGCTTTATTTTTAGAACATAAACACTTTTTCCCCTTGTTCATATATAAAATTTTCCGATATCCTTTTTATTTCTAGATATTTCCTTGGAAACTTTAATATTTTACAGATTACATGTACTTCCGCTTTCACATTTGATTAACTAGAACATAGAATCGGGTAAATGGCTGAATCTGAATAGAATTTGCACAGTGAAATATTATTAAGCTTTTAATCACTCTTTCAATGCCGTCGTTATGAATTGCAATCTACTTAAACATATTCTTATAAGAGATGTTACTCATTTGCAGTAGAGTCCATAGCACCATTGAATGACGATGGATTTCAAAACCATGTTATGTAAAAAACACATGTATATAAGAAAAAATATATGCAAAATATTTAAAAACATCTTATAAATGATTATCTTTGTTGATAAAAAAGTAAGCAGTAACTAATATGCGGAAAAATTAAGAAGAATCACTATAATAGTATCAATAATTCTATGCCTATATATAATAAAAACAAAGTACCTAGACTTTAAGTCACTTAAAAACTTAGTATGACATAAAATATGAGATAAATTTATTTGTAAAATCCATCTATAAGTGTGACAATTGTGTGAAGCAAAAATGATGATAATAGTGATAATCGTTTTGAAGCCTGAGGGATATAATGAGTTGAGGCAAGGTAGCCAAGGAAACGACTGTGCGCCGTCCTCAGCAGACTCCCACTTGGTAGAATTAGAGAACAGCGGGCAAAAAAAATTAAGAACGGTAATAAAAAATAAATTGAGAAGGATTAAACTTGTATGAATAGGAAATGGGCATATGAAATACGCAATAAAAGTGAATATGACTAAGTGGAAAAGAATCCTTAAACAATAAATCAAAAAGTAGGTATAATGCTAAATTTTAGAAGACTCAGACATTGTGTAACAGATGTAATATGAAACAATGTAAACCCTATAGTGCGCATATATATATACATGCATACATGTGTAGCCAAAAGTAGTTAAAGCAGTCAAAATAATCTGATTCAATGGAGATTAGCTTGTTAACAATAAATAATCGCTACTATTTCATAACGTTACGATGGTTCTTATCGATATATCGTTTACTACTTTCTCTACGTACTATCGTAAGAATTCTAAAATCTTGCAAACTATTCTTATCATATCATTTTATATTGGTAATAACTATATTTTAACCGGAATATATGAAACTATAGTAACAATATAAATCGATAATGAGTGACGCTATGGTCATATATGATTCTACCAATAGTACGTGGGTAAATCAACGACATGACCAACTGTGAGATAAGCGTCTGTCAGTAAGTTTATGTGCACAAAAAAAGCAGTTAATACATACTCCAAATGACTGCTTATGTGACATGCCCAAACACTCATAAAATAAATCATAAAAATTATTGATAATTATCACTAGATTTTATAATTAAAATAAAACCTCAACAACTTGCATTTACTTCAAGTACCATAGTTGAGAATAAAGCATTACTCTTCTAGCGATTATGCTATCCTGAATGTGAACATTAATAAATTAATCTTATAGATTTACATTTCCGATATCCTTCACCCATAAAAGCTTAGCATCCTGATTATCCACTTTGCGGGGCCTCACAATTACAGCATTTTAGTTCACAATTGGCACTACTAAAAGAACATAGCAGAGCCACAATTAGGTGGTTTAAAATTTGGGGGAAGTTATATTGTTTAGCGTATGGTAAACAGTATATGGTAAAGTGAGAAAAATGAAGAGGCAAACTGAATAGGATACTGGACAACACCTGGCTTCTGATTTAATAAAATATGCGCTATAGGGGTAGAAGGCAAAACTACCGTAGTTATAGTTAGAATTACAACGGCAAGGAAAAATAATTAATTAAATTATGATTAGATATTTTACTGAAACTTTGTGTCTTTTCTTTAATGAAATTTTACGATTTTAGAAGAATAATACAGTCAAATTGTGGTCAGTTTTATTTAGAGATTAATGTCATACTTAAAGTCACGCGTAGTCATCGTCTTTTAAGTCACTGTTCGATCTGTATAAATAAACCTGACTCTGTACATTTCAAAATTACTTACGCGCCAACCGATACCCGTTTAGTTATTGCAGAAGCAAGAATTCCTACGCGAACCAGACTACAGTTTCGTACTAATTACTTTGCAGTTTGATTTGATCTACATTTGAAACATGGAATTATTATATCCCATGAATTTCAATTGCTTTATGCAATGGAAGTTTGTTATACATGGCAACTTGAATCACTAGGCGTGCTGTATTGTTCAATAATAAATATATGTCCTTATAGTTCTATTGAGTTATTTATTACAAATATTTCGAGCCTTTAAACAATGTCCCCGAAATCTTGTTGCTAGGTAGATTAAAGTAATCATTTATATTTTCTATTCTCAATTCTAGTCCATATAAATTTATATGTACCAGTATAAAATCAGTTTGAAACTATTCACTACTTTTAAAAACTTCACTTCAAATACTTGTTTTATGATGGGTATTGGTTTACTAGTCGTACATATTTAATTTTTACCACATTTACTTTTATTTCTTAAAATATCCGTTTTATTCAGCTTGTTGGCAAAGGGATTTCGTGGTGAGACGTGAGTTATTAATAAGATAGGACTGCGAATTAAAAACATGGTAAGTATATTGCTTTCATAATAGTCTATTAGTATTTTTATTGATTAGAATTGTTTCAAACTTTCAAAATACTTGAAAAGATTGCTTTTAATTGTAGTTGGACACTTAGCTTTTTGAGTAACTTTGCTATTTTAGCGCGAGGTAATCTCTATCCATGTTGGACAAGCTGGAATCCAAATAGGTAATTCCTGCTGGGAACTCTATTGTTTAGAACACGGAATACGGCCAGACGGAACTATGGACGAGTCAAAAAATGATTCTGACTCTTTTACTACTTTCTTCTCAGATACAGGAAGTGGGCACTATGTTCCGCGAGCAATTATGGTTGATTTGGAGCCTACAGTTATCGGTAGCTTTGTTACTTAAATTCAATTCATATGCTTAAATATAGATATATCATAAGCTTAAGGTGAAATAAAAACTGGTGCATATAAGCAATTATTTCATCCCGATCAGCTAATTACTGGAAAAGAGGATGCAGCAAACAATTATGCCCGTGGCCATTATACTGTTGGAAAGGCCAGTTTTCTGTTTAAAAGTGTTTGAATTTTGAACTGAACTAGGAGATTTAGGATGTTTCAGGAAATCATTGATATTGTTCTGGATCGTACTCGTCGGTTAGCAGATAATTGCAGTGGTCTGCAAGGTTTCTTAGTATTCCATTCATTTGGAGGTGGTACAGGTTCCGGTTTTACTTCACTTCTAATGGAACGCCTCACTGTTGATTATGGAAGAAAGAGTAAATTAGAATTCTCCATTTATCCGGCTCCTCAGGTAAAGTTTTCTTTTGTTAATTACACAAATTACGATGAATTACTTGTTCGCAGGTTTCTACATCTGTTGTCGAACCATATAACTCTGTATTAACTACGCATACAACATTAGAACATTCTGACTGCGCATTTATGGTGGATAATGAGGCGATTTACGATATTTGCCGCAGGAACCTGGATGTAGAGAGACCGAGCTATTCAAACTTGAACAGGATTATTTCACAAGTATTGTTTAGTTACGGGCATTTTGAAGATCAACTAAACTGGATAGTATATATTTTTAGTGTGTTAATTATAGGTCGTATCTTCGATTACTGCATCCCTTCGTTTTGAAGGCGCTCTTAACGTTGATCTCAATGAGTTCCAGACAAATCTTGTCCCATATCCTCGCATTCATTTTCCTTTAGCCACATACTCTCCTTTGATTTCGGCAGAAAAGGTTCGTATATTGTCACTTCAACGCGACATTTGTAGATTTCTTACTTTAAAATCCCTAAATATTATAGGCCTGGCATGAATCACTTTCTGTGAATGATGTCACGAATATGTGTTTTGAGCCTTCCAATCAAATGGTCAAATGTGATCCACGTCATGGTAAGTATATGGCTGTTTGCTTGCTCTACAGGGGAGACGTTGTTCCAAAGGACGTTAATCAGACGATATCTGCTATGAAAACTAAAAAGATCATTCAATTCGTTGATTGGTGTCCAACTGGATTTAAGGTGTGTTGCCTCATTTGTTTTAATTATTTGAAGATATTTCTTAGCACTTGTTAATAGTGGCTGTAGGTGGGAATCAACTACCAACCTCCTACTGTTGTTCCTGGTGGAGATCTAGCTAAAGTCCCACGTTCCGTGTGCATGCTATCAAATACAACTGCCATAGCTGAAGCATGGGCTCGTCTCAATAATAAATTCGACCTAATGTACGCAAAACGTGCATTTGTCCATTGGTTAGTTCTTTAGGAAATAACTATACATTAGGAAAGAGCTTCCATGTATTTTTCTTTTAATTTAGGTACGTAGGCGAGGGCATGGAAGAAGGCGAATTTAGTGAAGCGCGAGAGGATATGGCTGCTCTAGAAAAAGACTATGAAGAGGTTTTCATTTAGTTAAAATAACATTTTTGCTACCAGCTCTTATGGTATTTGCAGGTTGGCCTCGATACAAATCCAGACGAATATGGGGATTTCTAAGGAAAATAATGGCTATTAAATTACTATCAATGTGAATTTACCCAATAAATAATTCGAAATATTGTTTCTTAGAGTGGCTAATAGATAGCACTCACAATATTTTGATGTTGAACTACTAAACGGGTAAGTTTGCGAAAAGAAGTAATTCAACTCACATATTGTCCATAACCAATTCTAAACAGAAACAGACGGAGCTGTGCTATAGGAATTCGAATTTACCAAAGGCGAAATATACGTTACTGTGACGTGTTGCTTTCCTAACTGCAATCTTATCATGGCCAATAAAATTATTGCTAGACCGACCTAAAATCGGACGAAGTACATGGGGCTGAATTCAATCTTTATTCAATATGCATCTAGTAACACGAGACGCATTGCTAATACTCAAAGTGGGAGTCTAACACAACAATTCTCAACAATATTCAGAATCAAAGGTGGATGGCTATTAAATAACGGACACCGCTGTCATAGTAGGTAGCTCAGAGAACATTCCGCTGTGAAATCAACAATCATATACCAGAACAAGAGGTGAGTGAACTTGTAACGAAGCAAAGACTCAAAAAACACGGTAAGCCATTCTCACTGGAGAGTGGTGTGCCTTTCAATGATCTTGGCACCCCATTTTCCACAGGATAGGAGATAATATGAATAGAATGGCAAGTAAACAATATGGGGTGAAACAAGTGATTCTAAGGCGAATCATTTCTCTTCAATAAACAAAATCTAGTCATGAAGGCAGTAAAACAGCATGGTACGTACATGTATGCTAACATACATGTACATAACAACTATTTCCTAAATAAACATAGAAAACCAATGGGAAAGAATTGAGGGTAGAGATGTGAACCGGAGAAAGCCATTTATTATTTCCCACACTTCAATATCATTGATACATTTATCTACTATCAAATTAAAAATCTGCCAACCTGTATGTCGTAAGGGTTCAGATTCGATAATTAGTGAGTGGAATAACTCAGGTAACGCTCTCATTTAACAAAAAAACTTGAGCTGATATAAACAACATAAATATACGAGAGCGTACAGTAATGTGTAAGGTGTAACAATGTAACAACGGGGTAGCAACAGTTAACAATTTGTTTGTAGTTTTTGAATTTTGCTTAAACGAAAATGAACGACAACTGGGTTGGTATGAGCAAACAAACAACCAAAATACATAACCGTAACAATGATGAACGCAGAAGAGAAGACAGACTAGGGTAAGGTTAGTTTCAATGGGTTCATTCGCACCCAAGTTTGAGATTAAGAGTATTCGAATTGAACCATTCCATAACCCTCCTAAGTTGTATTCCCAAAATAAATGATCTACCTAATTTTTGTAGAGAAGGTGAGCTACCATATGTTCTCCTATATATCAGTCTAAGAAAAATCTATGTCACCTCCAAGTATGAAATGGCTTACGTGATCCTCATTCCTCAATTCCTTGCATTAAGCAACTGAAGCAGTGGCGTCCACATTTCACGATTAGAACAAAGCGATAAAACTGCTCGTTGCATGTCGCAACGCTTGTTCACCACACTGAAGTCTCTATATTCGGCAGAAAAATCAAAAATATCCAGCTGAAAGAAGTGAATAATTAAATATCACATGAAAAGAGAGAAAAACTCATATGGTATTTCAATAACATTTACCCACATCTTTAGGTGGAGCTAGCAGAAATCGACGTGCAAATTCAACAATAAATAGACCACAATCATAATTATTCTCTTGTTGGGGTAATCTGGCAGGAACAATACAGCGCAACGGTTCTGTCCACACTGAACAATGTCGCCGCAGCCAGACATACTGGAATTTCTCATTAGGACGTTTTATTATAAATGTGAGGTTAGGTTAAACAAAATATAATACTGATCTAGGTCATTCATATATTCATTAAACAATAGACCTTGAGAAATTCATCGATAATAATAGCAATATTTTGAAGATTGTTATGATCATCAGTCAGCTGAGAGTCGAAACAAACGGTACGAGCCTGAGAAGTAAATGGATGGCAAACTATGGCAAGAGACCTGCAAAAATATCGTGAACATAACACAAGGAATGTAATACGTCGGTTTCTAAAAATATTATTTTCTCAAAAATTCATCTAATTTACCAATGCTCCCACTCATTGACGGGAACAACTATATAGTCGACATCCATTAAATCAAAATCCTCCACAAAATCGAGCACGTCTCCGAACCGAGCGTCTAACTGCATATAAAATCAAGTATCAATTATATTAATATTTTAAAAACATAACAAATAGAACAAGGAAAAATTCTAGTATAGATATGTAATCAATTATCTTAGTATATGTATCCATTTAACAGAGATAATAAATTAAACCATATAAAAATACTCAAAAGTACTCTCCTGTTGAATTTTTCCTCCTGAGATCCTTAAAAATGCGTAAATAACTCAATTGTGGAACCACACTTACATAATCATAAAGCGCTTTATTGTTATAGTCGTTATTATTATTATTATTAAACAATATTTATACGCCTTCAATTATTTAAGATTATATTTTACCTAAGAATTGAAACACTTTCATCTGTATTCTTTTCGTAACGGTTCTCTTCAAGCATAAAGAATCAACGTACTTTTTGGTCAGTGGTAAGTCCGTCACATTCATCTGTTTGTCCACCTTGCAATATCGACAGGTTATGCCAAAACACCGAAGGTAAAACAGTAACACGTTTATTACTAAAAGATATATTTATTTTTGCATGTTTAGTTAGTAAAATCGAAGAACAGTAGAATTAAGAAGATTAATTAAAAGCATTTTTTATGTAACTTACGGTTCATCGGGAAGAATATGCTCGACAACATGATTGAGATAAAAATCGACAATTGTGTCATTCAATAGGTCCTAAAATTAATGGTTATCTGATAATTATATAAGAAAAATCTCCATTGAAACATTAGTATAGAACTAGATTATAGATTTTTCCTATATTCACTTGTTTTACACAAAGAAACGCTAAATATCATCAGTATTTACGAAAAATTGATTTGCAATATGGCACAGTACTATGTAGTGTCTAAAAAAATATCAGATAAAATTATGCTTATTAACTAAATGTCTAAAGATTGGAAATTTTATTATACCACTGATTCAATTATAACTTAAGACCTAACTAAGCTCATAAAATTTAATATAGTTAACATTTCACATATAAAGACTAACTGCCAATCAGTGTAAAATATCAATAATCGTTATATGAATATTAAACTTATTTAAACGTGACTATACATATAAACTGTTTATAATGATTATTCATAATTTACATACGCTCACATGTGGGGTACAACCTATAACCACATAATGAGCCCACAGATCGCATTACAGTTTTGTATAACCTTTGTATCATATCAAGTCGTAGTATGCCCAAATCCTGATCCGTTGGTCTATAGTTTTTCATTAACAAAGTTCAAGGCAATATTTCGCAGTAAAAATTAGCGCTAATACTGGATTATAATTTTATAGCGTTATATATAACAAGAGAGTATCTTAATAGTTATTATATCAGCATATAAAATATCATTAACTAGTATAAAGAAAAAGTGCAATGATAGTAGTAGGTACAGGACATGTGTACTAACACAACTTCACCCCTAGTGAAACCAACTGTGAATACTTAACATATGACGAACAGACCAATGAGCACTTTAAGTTTTCTCCTTTAAATTCCTTTTAAAAATGAGCAATCAATTATGTATTGATCTTCTCACAGTGCACAGCATAAAATATTCAAGAGCAGGAAGTGGTGGGAATAGTTTCTCTCGTTACTTTACGCAGAATCATAGGCATGTAAAGCAATTAACCGTGTTTTAAAGTGCAAACTCATTCTAGCAAGCATCCAAATACTTGGAAAACACACCACATTTTAAAAACCGAGGACGATATATTGATCAACAATAGTTTATATTTTACAGTGGTTCCAAAGTAGCAAAAATATATAATCCAAAAACTGTCATAAAATATTAACGAATAATTTAAAATTGAAATAATCACTTTAAGTATGTAAAAAAGCTAAATTCAATCTATAACTAATGCAACTTCACCACATTAGCTGACCCATTTTATAACTGTAGCAACAATATCTTACGGGAGAACTATTTTGATATAAGTACTAGTTTACCTTCTCCTGTAGACAGAAAAAGTCAGCAAGACGAATACTGATTGATTGAAAGGGGAAACGAATTCGAAGCATCTCTGTCGAGGCAACTAGTTCAATAGCATCACTCTAAAAAAATATGCTAAATTAGTCACATATCTGTACATAACTTTAATTATGATGATATACGAATAATATACTAAAGAAAGAAACTCACTTTCGCTAGTTGCCGCAGTTCACTGGATTTTTCATCTTCGTCCATTGGCTCTTCATCTTCTGATTTACTCTCCTCAGAGTCAGCATCAAATGCACTCGATATCTGAGACTCACCAGTTGAAGAAAAATCATCTGTAAAAAACGGTAACTCTATATAAACATTAATGTAGATTCCCTCAAAATATAGATATAAAGAGTTATATAACTGTTGCACCATATATAAATTATTATTTATTTAGTGAATTATACTAAGTAAAAGGTTAGAAAAAATAGCAGAAAGAAATATAAAAAGTAAACGAACATATTAGCGGTTTATACATGCTCTTATATTATTTTATTTCTCAAAGGAAACATGGTGAAATAATGATAGGGTATGATCTAAGATTTTCAAATAATAAGTGTTGAAACCAAGGATATCAGCCTACCATATGTCATAAAATCATCTTGATACTGATATTTTTCGAAGCAACTCGAGTCAAATTGGTCCTCCGAAAAGGAAGATCCGCCTTGAAAATTCGAATAGCAACCGAATGTAGATATTGAAGAGTTTGGTTGTGTTGATACCTCCATGTTGATACAGCAATCGGATACTATGTACTATACATACAAATAAAAATCTGAAATAAATATAATTGCTTTCTACAAAATATTTAAAGTAAAATGCTACAGTAAAAAAAGCTAGAAACATTTATCTTAACCAAAAACAATCACTATAAGCTAAAAATGAACTCGTCTAGAAATAAAAAAGCGCATGGAGAATTTCTGTTTACAGCTACCAGATCTGATGGACAATCCTAACGGACAACTGGCGTAATGTATGAGCAGTGTAAGAGAAGAACAATCAATGATCATCGCAAGTAGACAGCCCAGCGTTTTTTTTTTAGCCATGACCAATGCAATTAGTTAGTATTTGGTCAATCGATAGCGATGCGAATAAATACCAGACACACAACTACCAACAAGAGTGAGACCACTGTTTGCCTTTGGTAGAGCAAGAGGTATCTGTACTATAGCGAAAATATATCAAAACAAATATCTAGGTCATGACTAAACATCCGAAAATGCATTAGAAATCGCAACAGAATGTATTCATATATAAAAAAACCCGATTAAATTTAAACTCGAAACAAGTGTGAAAACGGAACGAAATTATCCACCATGCGCAAGCGCATATGCAGTCTATTCAAGAAATGGTTATAGGCAAGATCCTATCTAACAAATGTCAGAATTCGAAATAAAAATTGTTTTAAAGGACACAGCCTAATTCAAGATACGAGACAAATATCTAGTTGATATATAGCAAAGGCAATATGAGTGTTGTGTCAAGGCCAGGCTACTTTTCACATTCATACATGTACCACATTTGAAAGCGCCGCAACCCTTTGGAATTGTTGCCTTTTGGTACCTTCCCTTCAGACAAACGATCGTTATCTAATCCACGTAATCTAATAGTGATCGATAGCCGACAGCAATGGCGCCAACATAAGAAAATATTCGATATAGTTATATATCAATAGTAAAAATTCTAGTCATTAAATAAAAACATAACATACACATGATTTGTAGAAACAATTTTTATTTATTACTTCGCAAACCAATTACCTCCCTTAAAGTTAATGACCTAAAAATAATAAAATCACCCAATTAAAAAAAAACCCAAAATCACTATAAATATTATTTACAACAAATCTAACTACTGGTTTTGCTACTTTAAGGGATCAGTCGTCAATTCAACACATTTTAAGTTCGGCAGAAAAGTGGTTTTTCCCAGTATATTTAGCATGGTTAATTCCATGAAGACTAGGAAATCCTACAATCACTGACAATGTATTTAACGGTGTCTATATATGAATAACCATATCAAAACATAAATAATATATTTTAAAGATAAGTGAGAACAGTATACAGAAGAAATATTCTTATAGAGTTTTACTCGATAACATTGGTCTAATAACGTGATTTTTATAATCAAGGTTCCAAATAGGAGCATGATAAAATATGCCACATTGTATTTTAGTATAATTTGTACATTTTAACAAAATGTTATTTGTATGTTTTATAATCAAAGCACCTCAAATACCCAAAAAACAAGCAAAAAAAACTGGATTTCGCTCAAACCACAGCTACGCAAAAGAAAATCAATGAAATGTGGCCTGGGTTTTGTAGATTCACTCCACGCCAAAATGGGCGGAACTTTCTGGTTAAAAGAAGTATAGTGTCGTCATGGAGTAATCTCGTATACTTAAATACATATATCATCGTTTGAAAACTAGGTAGTTTGAAAGTGGGAACGATATTTTAATTATTTTTAGGTAAATTATGAAATTAATTAGGTTTCTTGATGGAATAAAGGATTATATCTAAAATAATAACACGTGCTATTTAGCATAAAAGGTTACAAAGCATTAGTTGTTTTAATGTTTTGGCAGAATACATTTGAAAAAAACATTTCTGACAATCAGTGATAAAGTACTCATAAAGTAGTATCTAATAAAACACTGCATATAAGAACATAGGTGCACTTCAATCTTCATGCAATACCTTGGCTATGTTAATGTTTAGTGTTTAAATTATATTATTGGAAAACTGAATATGAGAATTACAGATATGCTTATAAGTCAAGTAAAATATGATCAATGTTGTATAAAAATGTAGAAGAACCAATACAACTGCACAAATCACCAACTATATGGATTCGAAAGCTTAATGAATATCTTTACAATTGATCAAAATGGAAAAGTACTATCATCTCGAGGTTGGTCAGAATTTTTAAAGTAATGAAAAGAAAAATGGCCAACGCAATGACGAAGCCTGTAGTAACATCCCTATCGTTTTAAATGTAAGATAAAAAAGTGTTCTAGATGTGAAAAATATAATGACTTTAGTCTATGCTTCATACTGAATAGCAAGCTCAACAATTTTAAAATTTATTAGAGACTAGAAAAATTAACTCTTACAATAGGGATAGGATAAAAAACGATGGCCCTAGGTTGTAACCTCGGTAGCATACAAAATGTAAAAAATTAAAGTTTTAATGCTGACAATAAAGTACTAGATCCCAAGGAAAATTTAAAAGTTAAATTAATAATTAACTTATAAAACAAATATTCTGCAATATATAATTTAAATCTGAGATAACTAAATGAAAAAAATGATGCTTCACTCATAGCATTATGGAAATGTTATCTATAGAACAGCTAAAGCAACCAGAAAGACAAATAAAAATATTTTTCTAAACAAATTAAGGGATAAAAGCTAAGATGAAGTATGGAGATATAACTAAATAAATGAATATTATATATAGCAGTAGAATTTCATAATTGATGAATCTTCTAGATGTATTCAAACATCACAAATGAGGGAGAGACACTAACGTAAATGTGATATACAGAAAAGTAGTATGCTCAATAAGGATAAAATAATATTTGCACAAATTATATATAATTAGTTAAAGTGTGCAGTTATAAGTAAGTAACCAATGAACAAAATCATAGCCAATCATTTTTTGCCATTCTGCAATCACTGAAGAGAGCTATTGATTGTATAATATTGCACAATATCTGGCGATAGAAGAATTATTCTGTTTGGTTCTAGAAAAGAAGTAATAAAATCTCTAGTCATTCTAACGTATAGAATAACAATTTCTAGCCAAAAATTAGATAGGTATATTTACAAGATCGATATAATAGGTAATATTAATGATATTCAGCTCATCCGATTATCGCAGAACCATACCATGAAAATGAAGTTCTCTTGTAACTGCGTCATAATAGGCATTCAAATATTTGAACGTGAGATTGTAGGCACCATTAAAAAATACTAATGTCACAGAGATCTACTATGCTGAACATTTATGTAGAACGCTAACACCATTATTTTAAGGCATTAAGTAGCTTGAAAATATTGGTTCTAATATAGTACTATTAATCTCTGAAAGGAAATCAGAGATGAAAAGATTTTTTTTAAACAACTCAACATTGATCCCACGACTAGTACAAAAGTTGTGAGTAAAATCGTCTTTAAAAAACAGTGAGAAACTCCAATGTTCCAATGTCCATCACTTGCCTTCCTACAAATTGTCATAAAATCAATCACTTATCATTGATTGTTCAATGTTTTATATACCGCACAAACAATTCAGTGATATTGAAGGGACAAGCATCACAGTAATATGTTGCATCGTTAGAAAATAAGTCTGACAGATGGCCTAGCAATCATATGGGCATTTCGTCCTTTAATCAATGGTTAACTGTGTGCATAACTTCATATATCATTTACTAGTGTTTTATCTGATATTCCATATTATAAAATAGTCTAAAATTAAATACGAATAATGCATTAACACTTTTGAAAGATTTCTACTTCTCGACAAAATTTACTGTATGAGTATATGGAAAATATTGTAATGTGCGCACTATTCATTAATTAATTAATGTGATACATATGATCAGATTCCCCCCCCCCCAATAATTGTTATTACAGGTAAACGGTTTTAATAAGACTTTATCGTTGTAGCGCTCCACTTTTAAATGGTAGCCATCGCAATTCATGATTTTCTTATTTATACTTATAAATTTTTAAAGTAATTTTTCAGATATATTCATGCCATATCAATCAGTATTCATTTTGTCAGTGCCGAAGTGATTAGCAGCAGAAATCTATAACATTTAATCCAGTATGGTCCATAATGTTTTGCTATCCAGTTTATTACTATTACGGGTCATCTCTTCTGTCTTGCTGGAAGAAAATGTTAGTCATTTGTCCATGTTACAAAATCGACACTTTTAATGAAACATGGTAATGTACAAAACTCAAAATTTTACTTCCGAAATGTATGCATTTATATTTAATAGTTTGCAATATTTTATGTAAGTAGTTTAAGAGACTATCCCACATACTTTTAAAAAGTGGCTTATTTAGGAGGTGCATACTCCGTTTAGCCCATCTTTTGGAACTGTTCTTGTGTCAACAATTGATGGTCATTTAAGAGCTTTAGATTCACAAAGTGGAACAATTAAATGGACAATACAAGAAGGTTAAAACACAGTTTGATTATATATGTGAACAAGACCATAATTTGTCTCCTAAGCCAAAATATTTCTAAAAGATTATATTTGAAAAACAATTATTAATTATAGATATCGAAGTACTATTATTACTAATGAATACAAAAGTAAGAGATTTAAACTGAAGTTCAAAACATAACAAAGTAATATTTACGTCTAATATCACTTAATTTATACATGAGTAGATACGTTGTTTCCAGTTGTAGGTATGCACCGTATTATTACCATGATATATGAAATTTATTTACTAAATTTTTTAGAACCTGTATTACGAGCTCCAAATGTTGTTAAACAAGGCTTCACTTTCCTACCTAATCCTCAAGATGGATCACTTTATGTACTTAAAGAAGGAACCCTAAAGAAACTTCCTTTTACTGTTCCGCAACTGGTGCATGTTTCTCCTTGTAAGGGCAGCGATGGAGTTCTTTATGCTGGTAAATTGAGTGCACTGCCTTTCTGTAGTGAATTATTTCTTGTTATGCTGTACATTTCTAAATATCACTAACTTGTACTATCTATAATCTTTTTTTTTGTGAATTTTAATGTAAATATTTACTGAAGATATGTATTTCAGGAAGCAAGAAGGATGTTTGGTTTGGAATAGATCCCATCACTGGTACAAAGGTTGATTTTAGTAGTTCTCGCTATCACGCAATTTAGAGAATAGCTAATGAGAAGCATTTTTTAACTAGAAAATATTTATAATAGTCAATGTTTCAACATCTAATTTAAGATTGTATTAGGTAATAGTGAGGGAAAACATTGAGTGAATTTATAGACTGATATTTTAAATTCTGATGAAGTATTTTAAGTTGGAAACTCTCTCGTCAGTAACGACTGAGAGGGTGTGTCCTGCCAATCAACAAAACACAGTGTTTGTGGGTCGAACTGAGTACCGCGTAAGTATGTTTGATACGAAAAATCGCGGCAAGACGTGGAATACAACTTTTTGTGATTATTCTGCTCATCTTCTTCCAGGTCAGTTATATCACACTATATTTAATAAGCTGTATTAAAACCATATATATTAATAGACATGATTTCATGTTTGTATATGACATTTAATGTCTTTTATGTAATTTATATTCCATATTTTCTTGTCTCCAATATTTTTCTAAAGAAAGTAGTTTAACAATACGTATTATAAACGTAAGTTTCAGTAGACAACAACTACCCTTACCGTCACTATGTATCATCTTCCTCTGGTAATATTCTCACAGTGAATTCAATGGGTAATATATTAGATTTTCCCCTAATTCAATTGATAAAAGTAACTTACTTACTTTTTTAATACCCATTATTTGTTTTAGGTCAGATTATTTGGGAGAGTGATCTGGAACAACCTATTGTAGCCATGTATTTACTACAGGATGATGGCCTTCATAAGCTGCCATTTACTGTTATGGGTCGAGAAACAATGGAAAATCTAGTAAAGGTATGCATTTATAATCTAATTAAAATATTGTTAGTAGAACTAGTATGTGTCAGTATAATTCTTTTCACTATTGATTATTTAAATTACACAGTAACATTATATAGATTTTGCCATGATGTAATTTTTCATTTCATCTTTTACAACTGCTAATTTACTACTAGTTGTAAAGCTAGTGATGCAAAATTATTTATAATTTTGAATTTACAAAACGTTCGAGGTTTTAACATGTGAAAAAATTTTTACCAGTAATGGTGCGTAGGTGTCCCCAGCTTAATATTTCGTAAATAAGAATAAAAGCAGATAAATTTGATACCAAATTGAAGTATCTTCTTCTCTTTCATATATTTTCTTTCGATATGTTTCAGTAGTTTTACTCTAATCTAAGTGGTTTAAGGGGCTGATATGTCGTTAAAAGTTCCTGGAAAATATCTGTTCACTCTCGCTCTGGTGTATTTTGCTGCGGTGACACCTCTCCGTTGGGTCCTCTTCTGCTCTTTCTTTTCCTCCTGGAGGTTGATCGTGATCTAAAATGGGAAGAAATAGACTCGGCATAATTATTGCTAATACTGGTAGTGCTCCATTTGATATATATATATATTTTTAACGGTAACCGGCGTTTAGTGACTTACTTTGAAGATCTAAAAGGTTCCTTATAGTAAGGTTCTTCCTTATGTACTTCACAGTCATCACCATCTGCTTCACTATTTGATACACTAAAATTGCATTATTAAGATATTAATATTACATCTTATCTTTTATCTTTAGAACTCATTAATTACCTATAGTCATAGCCACGACGGACCATATAACCATGAACAGGACATAAGGCTTTCATCACTGTGATGTTTCCACTTCCATCATATTTACATAGACATGGAAGTTCTTCTCCGGGTGGTAAGTATCGGCAGCTCGAGGTAGTATTGATTGTACTTTCCGAATCAGATTCGTCACAACTTTGCTCCTTGAATTTTTAATCTCATATCATATATCGCATCAAGAATTGTATAATAGAATATAGTGTTCTAACCTGTATTGGTGAGGGCAGATCTTCAATCACTATTGATTGTTTTGAACGTGACCTCGAAGAATAGTTAGATGCAGATTTCACAGAGGGAATGTCTTGAACAGATATTCTTGTATGAGTGCTTGCTTTATGTAAACTTCGGGACTGTTTATGAGAAACAGATAAATTAGGTTGTGACGACGAAGATCTGTAAAATTTTGCTTTAATATTCGGGAATCTTAAGCAATAGTTCATGTTAAACTCACATAGATCCTTTTCTTTTTCTAACATATGCTTGCATGGTGAAAACAATTAGGGATACGATCTCCAGTAGACTGACTACGGATGCTCCAATCCATAATCCTGTTAAACCTCCAAGATCCGCAAGAAAACTTGTAGCCTATAGCAATCGTTATTTATTACTTCAAATTTTTGTCATACTATATAATGTGGATCATTAGTTCTAAAAATAAAACTTTAACAAGCAATGGAATTAGATATTATATGGAGGGAATCTATGTTACTGATATCTTATTATGCTTACTGTGTATGCTGGAGTTTCTTGTAATGTTTCGTAGTTTAGTTCTTCATAGAATATCTGAATCATAGCTGCATTTTTTCTGTACTTTTCTAAGCACATGAAGTCTCCTGGAGTGCAGTCCATAACTTTGGCTGATCCGGATGGCCAACGAGCTGCGGAATATGTGACCTCGTAGTTGGTCTCCCTGTATGAGTTTTAGTATTTAACTCCATTTGGAAATGTAAAAATATTTATGGTGCTTACTCGCACGGTTGATGACAAAAACAGCCAGGTATTCCTTCCTTTTCCTTAGCATAGAGTTCTCCGAGATATAAGGTTGCATTACGTAAACAATCTCTTTCTTGCATATCAGTCGCATGACATGCTTCAATTCCTGGTTTTATTGGAATTGGAAACATAGGATCTCCACATCCGCATAACTGTATAATCATTTTCTGAGCACAGCTGCGATGGCATGCCTGAGATTGGATATTTAAAAGGAGAATTATACTACTGGAATTAAAATAATAGGGATTGGGTGATACTACCTTAACCTACTTCGACAGAATAATTGAATCCTTTGTAGATGAAGTTTGGATTATCCTCCCCTCCTGGTTGACAATGACCATATGGTGGTTCTAAGCGAATAAACTGCTTCTAAAAATTATTTTGCTATACATGTGAATTTCTAGGATAATTTTACAAATCTAACCATTCTAACTCCAAATGAAGACATGAAACCAGTAGGAGCACTGTATCCGAAAGCATCGGGAAATGGTACCATATGCCTGTCATGAACTGTGATTCTAAATCCAACAGCTTCTGACGTTGGTAAATATTCACTTACGTTCGCATAGAGCAATACACGCAATCCTGTAATTATATTATTTAGTAATGTGATATTATCGAATGAACATATTCTTACCATAGTTTGCGCCTGCCCTGTGTGAATCCATAGCTCCACTTCTGTCATGGTTGAAAGTATAGCAATTCCCGTATGTGTTGTCGTAGTATAATGTGAAATCTCTAGAAAGCGATCGATTTAAATCTGCAAGTAGGAGTTAAAAGTACATTATACATAGAAAAGTCCTTAACCTTTTTAAATCGCAATCCTTTTGGTTGAATGAGCATTTCAGAACAAACTCGTCTAATGGGTGTGACATACTTTCTTTCTCTTGAGGTGTCATTGAACCCACAGCAAACATTAGATTCTGCTGTGCTTGTGTAGCAATAGCGATTTCATCGGTTAAATTCTAAAACAAACTGTAAATCTGTATTCATGACACATCGGTGAAACAGTGACTCTACCTCAAATCCCAAGGCCTGTTTTACTTGTGGTGGCTCGGATGTAGTTGTGGTTGTTATATGTTGTTTTAACAGTAACTGTGACTCAGATTTTTCTGTGATATTTAGAGTGGAAAGTTCGTCATTAGGGTCAATTTCAATAACGATTCCATCTTCTCTATTAGATACACAGTGGTTATACTCCTTATGGCATAGGCAAATGTCAACCAAGTCCCTGATATCTTCATATTGTTTTTTTCCTTGATAAAATCGCATCGGACAATGCCCAGAATTATCGACACACTCTGAGCACAACTTTTCTTTCCAAGAAGTGTCTGAAATAATATAATATTCGTTCATGGATGTATGTTTTACAGAATGAGTGGGAATTTCATCAAAGAAATGTAAAATTCATATTAAATTCAGTTATAATAGATTTAGTTTTAAAGTACAGTGTTTAGTATAACTCTGCAATAAAAATATAAGTATATAGGTCCAAAACTTACAAGGAAAACACGGCCAAAGTGTCTTTGACACCATGTCAAGTTGACATAGGCATCTTGAAGGGTGTAGATTTCTTGGTGTTGACGAAAAATCTAAGGAAATTTTCCCTCTATATGCAGCAAAACATGATCCTTTCCTCTCAGCAGTTAGCTGGTCAACATCACAAAGACACTGCGCGAACGCCTGGTGATATCTTCGTTCATGCTTTCGACGTCGTGGTTTTCGTTTTTGCCGACGATCTGAGGAATACAATTAAAAATTTTATCAGTAGTTTAGCTAGACATTATTATTCGAATTTTTAATGAATATTGAGCTAGGATCTAGTTTTCGATACATATTTGTCGAACGCGCCTGTTGTTTAGTGCTCGATCAGAGTATCTCACTTGTTCGACTGTAGTTTTTAGCAAATAGCGCTACGTAAAGCATTAATTTTCTTAATATAATATGTAATAAAAAGTAAATTTGAGGATGTTTTTCGATGAACGATATCTATCATCCTATAGTACTTTTCGTGTTAATGTAAATTAGCTAAAAAAAGAAAATATTTGGGAACTATTACACGTAGAACTGGACTGTAGATGTGTAGCGAGGGCTGCAGCAATTCCTTCGGATTTTTCGCCATCAGATATTCTCTTTGCATACGCATCCATCTAAATTAATCGTTGAAGAATTTCTTATAATGTTAGTTTTGGAATCAAGATAATAATTCTTTTATAATTGGGAAATTCTTACTTACCATTGCTTTTGTCGATGGATTCAAGTTTATGGCACTTTTCTTGTATGGATTTAAATTACATAATGTTATAGATGGAAAAGGAGCATTTTCAAATTTCAACTAGAAATGAGAATTTATTAATTTGAATTGTCTTTATAAAGAAATAACTCACTTCCTAGTTATATTTTAATTTAATTTAGTGAGAAACGATAACTCACGTCGAGATCAACTGTTTTAGCATATTGTCGATATTTAGCTATGAGAAAAATAATTTGAATAAGAAGGCAAAGTAGACAGATAGAGAATGCGGTGTACCAAAACCACCTCCACCGATTAGTTGGTGCAAGTGCTGCGTGGCTGATGCCATGGAAAGTACTCTGTCTTTCAAATCGATTTCTAATTTCAGTATAGTTCAAGTGTCCACGTACCCGTATTTTCGTTAGACCTGAAAGTACTTGTGAAATTTACTGTTGATTACCTAAAGACATAAAGACTTGCCTCTATATTTAAGCAATGATACTTTATTATCCTGTACTGGAAAAATAGGACTATATCGATGTTTATTCATTGGATTCAAAATAAAGATTATAGAGGTTAGGCATGGAAGATACAAGTAAATGGTTATAATAAAGGAGGGAATAGTAGTAGAGATGTGATGGGCAAGACGTCTTGGTTTCTACTGAGTATCCATCATTAGAATCGCGACTAATGACAATGATGTTTCTACTGTGATTTTCCCATCAAATCCAGCTCATCAATTGCTGTTTACTCGCTAGGATGGGCAGAAAAACTACAGGATTGATGAGAGAGTCATTTGGGTACATTACTTGCGGCAGTGAGGAATCTAATCGTACAATTGTTATATATATATATACTATGAAATAGCGTTTAATAAAATATATGTGGTCATAACTTCAATAATTCAATGGTTTTTTATATATTATGCTTACCATGTTTTGTGAGTGGCTTGACAGACAATCTCCGTGCTACATTCCGCCAATGTCTGTTATGTTTTTCGTGTTCAGCTAATAGTTCATGATCAATCAAGTCTCTATCAACGAATCGAATATTCTTACTGTCTTCTGAGGTTTGTCTTGTACCGGCGAATGACGACTTATGAGTTTCAATACTTGATTGCTCTTGTGAGAGATTCCTTAGGTTTTGTATCTGGGCTTCCTCGTTCCTATCCATTCCTCAATTATTAGTAGAGCTTCAGCTCGACAAATCGAAAGAACAACCTTTCGGATGTTAATTAATTTGTAGCATGGAGAAATTCTGTGCTCAAAGACAATTGATGTTGATGTTGAATAGGATTGTGTAATCCTAATGCTAGTTAGTGGAATATAGTGACTTAGTAATGTTTGAGTGCAAAACTCAGTTGGGAAGCTGAAAAAAGGATTTCAAATATATCTAAGTATTATATGAAAATTGGGATATATTGATTCAAAAATAGGAGCTGTGCAAGGCGGCAGCCACAAATCAGTTGCGGCCGGAGGCAGCTGGAGGCGAGAGGCGCCTGCTATCCGACTTATGACGAGCTCATAAACAGAAAGAGCGAGAGATCACTTAGATTGTTCACACCTGGGTTTAAAGGCGTCGATCTTTAAAATTCCTATATCAAGATCTAGACACCGTTAGAATAACTGGCAGCTAGCAGTGAGTGAGGCGCTTGTTGAAAACTTATAATGATTGTTACACCATGTTGCGAAACAAGAACTGGTGAAAAATGAATAGCTTTTGAACATATTAGATGTATTATTTATGTCTTGTTAGTATTTTTTGTTTTTCCCATTATAAGAAGTAAGCATGTATTACTATGAAGGTATTATTACTCAATCCTTCTGTATTTTATAGAGTGCTTTTGCTCCCGATGTATGGAGCGATGTTCTCAAAGAAGGATCAGCAAGTACTACAAAAAACACCCTATTTCCAACGCTTTATGTTGGAGAATCGGCTTATGGTCTTTATGCTATTGCTGCATTTGTTGATAAACACACAATCACCTATGGACCTAAATATCTCGGGCCTCCTCTACTTGAAGGACCTAGTCCTATTGCACTTTCTGTAGGTTGTAACTTTATATTATTTAATTCTTTTATGTTTTCTCCATTTTAAATTTTATACTGCAAATTACTAAGAAAATATCTTCTTAAATAACCTTTAGAAAGTTGCAGGATGCAGATAAGGATAAATTTATTCCTCCAAAGCGTCCTGTTGTCACCATTGAGTACTCATCAATTACGCATAAAACTCTTGATGGAGAATTTTTGCTTTTAGGTGATATATAATGTATTTGCCTCATATATTACTTGTAACCTTTTATAAGTAGATTTTCACCGTACACATTCAACGTTATTATGCTGTATGGTTACATGATTATGATTCTCAAAATTATTGGTTCTTTCGATATTTTGATAAGATGGAGTTATTTGTTTACACCTGGAAATTAATCAGATTCCAGGCAATCGTAACACAGTATTTAAATATATAATTCATGAATCAAGATTTCCAGCCTGTTCAGTTAACATAAGCTCATGAACTTTTTGGAAGCTATATGCAAAGTGTGGAAGTACATGTTTTAAATATGAATACTATCTTAGGACACCATGAGCCACCTCCTTTGCATCTCGGTATCGTCATACCAGCTCACTTTCCCAATTTCCACGCATACCAACACCTTGCATTTAAACCAGATAACGAGAATATCAAAGAAGTTAGTTGATCTCTATGATAAATTTTTTTTCTATATATGAAGAATATGATATTTCAGTTTTATAGAAGACACATTATTGCAGTTGCCACCTGCGATAGCTGAAAATGTTGAGCATACACTAGGTGGTATGATCTATCAAATCTATTTGAAGCATCCCACTCCATTCTATATGGCACTGGCTACCGTGATTGTGCTGACCGTTAGCGTAATATGGATGTGTGGAAAACAGGTCTCTTTTACGTTGATTGGATGTGAGCTGCGATTTGCACTCTAGCGAAAACTTTGGAAGAAAAACTTGATAGAGTATTACACAGATAATGAAGACACTCTTATTTAAAGTTGAACTGCTATTTTGTTTTTAGTACTTTTCTGATATCAAATATCATTATTCTTACTTCATTACATATTTTACTGCATGTTTCTCCCACGCACGTCACTGCATTGCTATTTTTCCATCTTGTTTGTTAAGCAGTATATACGTGATGTATTGGGGTAATATTATCTAAATACCAACTTATTAACTTTGTTTATTATAGTATCATTTCACTAAAATCCATAGAAGAGCATTGTGAAGCCAACAAAATATTCCTTTTATTAGTGGGACTTTTCAATTTGTGAAGTTTAAGTGCTTATCATGGAAGAGGGATTTTTTCAAAATTTTAGAATGTTATAAATATAGAATGGTTTCATTAATTATCAATATTTTATGCTTAGCTTTTATTAGCGTTCATTTTGTATTTCAATGATACTGAGGTTTCCACAGCCATGAACACCTGTGTTGTTGGATTGTTGTAAAGGTGCTATTTGCTGCATTCCTGAATCCTCGTAAATAAATTGCTATTGTGAGTGCGCTTAACTGACAGTTTGAATGCGCCAGTATAACTTAGTTACATATTGTCATAACTAATTTATTAGTAGTTTTTTGACTATGAAAAATGCAAAATTATATAAATGTTTATAATTTTAATTTCGTAATTATTGTAATTACTAATGCTTTTTCCAGTCTGGGGTGGCTTCAGTCGTTATTGGAGAACCGAAAGGTGTTCCATCCTCAAGACAATCGAACTCTAGCAAATCGTGGATATTTTCGAGGACTGAAGATGTAAGTTTTTTATTCGTTCCATATGCTATTATAATTGGCTTGAATAAGTGTCGAATTATGCTTTTAAGATGGGGTAAATATTCTATAAGAAATTTTAGTTGAAATGTATTCATTATAAATATGCTCTCCGAGACTTATGGGCAGCCTGAGAAATGCAATGATTAAAGTTTTATTTGTAAAACAAGTATACATAAAATTGTTGAAGCTAAATATACTTATTCACAAAAAATACGTCTAATTTTAATGAGTTAATAGACGCTCTCAAGACGCTAATTGAAAGACAAATGACTTTTTTAGTAAAGAGGATGATTTCAAACAAAATTAGAGAGAAGCTGAGTATTTATTAAATGATGTTGGTTTTCTCTGTTAAGCTGGCAGGAATCAGAAAGTTTATTATGCTTAAAAATCATGGCAGGAATATTGCTTTGTAACTTTATATTCCTTTATTAGCATTATTGTTAAAAATGCAATAAATATAAATTTAGGTCCCAGAAGGTTGGATGAATATTGGAAAATTACAGTATAATCCTACAGAAATACTTGGCAGAGGTTGCGAGGGTACTGTTGTTTACAGGTTTGACAAATTCATTTTGTTAATAATTACTTGTAAATGTGAAATATTTAATATATCCTATTTAACTAAGCCTACTACCATATCATGATTATGCGATGTGTGCTATTGGTACATTTAATGTTTTGGAAGAAAAAGTAAGAGCTGAGATCAGAATAGATCTCAATTATGGATGAGCTTGATGTTTGTAGTTCTAGTGTTTATAAAATGTTTGCTTTCTCGCAAAAATCGATACCACATTTTCACATGGATTCTTTCATTTAGCATTTGAAAATATTTGTGTGATACTATCTCTAGTATTGTTGAACCACTCATTACATTGATTTACGAAGTTTAACATTATGATCATAGTATACAGGCGTTGGTCACAACTACCAGTTTCAAAGAAAATGTTAGGTGGTTGCATAAGTTTTAGTCTTTTTTTTCAGCACTTTGGTACAATTATTTAAAACCTAAATAAATTCCTGGTCTTTTGCGTTTTTGAAGTGTTGGGTCTGTAGTTTGTGAAAAGCCACAAGTCAAGATTTAATGGTAAACTTAACCTCACAAAATAATTCGAATTAGATGAGCCACCAAAAACGGCATATTCGACACTGTATTCTCTTTGAGTTCCAACAAGGAAAGAATGCTGCTGAAGCAAGCCAATCAATATGATCTGTACTCGGTGAAGGAGTTCTCTCCCACAGTACTTGCAGATATTGCTTCCTACGTTTTAAAGCTGGTGATTTTGATGTCAGTGACCGAAAACGCTCTGGGACACCACGAACGACGAAGACTGGTGCTTTCGAAGCATTATTGGGAGAAAATCCGTCACAGACACGAAAGGGACTCGCGGAAGAGTTGGGAGTTGATCAAACAACAGTTTCGAGATGATTTAATGAGATGGAGAAAATTCGCAAGCTCGGAAAGTGGGCACCACATGAACTCTCCGAAGACAGCATTGGCCGCCGGCTCAACATATGCATCTCGTTGCTTGCCAGACAATGCAAGAAGAACTTTTTGTGGAAAATTGTCACTGGTGACGAAATATGGATTATGTACGACAATCCTAAACGGACACATTCATGGGTAGACCCCGGACAGCCAACAACATCCACGCCAAAAGAGTCCTTCTGTGCATCTGGTGGGATATGAAGGGTGTGCTGTGTTATGAACTCCTTCAACCAGGTGAGACGGTTACTGCCGGGCGCTACGGTTGTCAACTGATTGATTTGCTAGATGCAGTTGAACAAAAACGGCCATTTTCTGGACAAGGAAGTGGGAAGGTCATTTTGCTGCATGACAACACTAGGCCTCATGTTGCTCTTAGTACTCAGCAAACTATTTTTAACTTAGTCTGGGAAGTTCTCCCGCACACAGCGTGTTCATCGGACTTCGTGCCTTCGGATTACCATTTATTCCGGTTGATGCAGAACTGTCTAGCGGAACAGCGCTTTCGAGATGCGGCTGAGGTGCGAAAATGGATCGATGACTTCATTACCTCCAAGCCAATGTCGTTTTTTCACAAAGGAATCCGAAAGTTACCCGAGAGATGGCAGAAGGTCATAGAAAGCGAGGAAAAATATTTCGATGATTGTACTGCATTTTGTATATTATGGAAATAAAGTGGAAGTTTTGAAAAAAAAGACTAAAACTTCTGCAACCACCTAATATATAATTGTCCGCTAAAAATCAAGGAATCAGATTGATTTTTTTCAATTAGTTCAACAGTTGGTAAATACCCAGTTTACGAAAGATGAATATCTTAATCGTTCGTGTATTAACAAAAGGTATTATATAGGCTCTATACATGTATATAGCTATGTCTGGGATTGGATGAAGAATAGATAAACAGAATATCAAGGATTATAACTATAACTCGAATGATATTTAAAGTTAGAAAGTCTAGGAAATAATGGGATATGAAATATTCACATTATAACTAGTTACAAATTGTATTTGATGTATTTTAATTCAACTTTAATGATAACTTTCAGGGGAAAATTTGATGGACGAGAAGTAGCAGTAAAACGTGTTGTATCTGAATTCATTCGTCTGGTTGATAGAGAAGCGGATCTTCTTCGGGAGAGTGATGCTCACCCTCACGTTATTCGCTACTTTTGCATGGTACATATAAAAGCAGAAGGTGTATGGCAAGCTATAATGTTGAAATTCTATAGGAATCAGACAGTCAGTTTCGATATCTAGCACTGGAATTATGCCTTGCATCATTGACAGACTATGTCGAAGTGAAAAAAGTCCGAGATGAGGTGGGTTTTACCAGAAAACACGGAAAAATTTCTTGTATAGAGGTTCTGGGAAAAAATAATTTTCTACATTTTAGGTTAATATTACTGCTCTTAATATACTTAGACAAGCTACTGATGGACTTGCCCATTTACATGGGCTGAATATAGGTTAGTTAATTTATAAAATTCTTTAAATGCTGAGTGCGAAGTACGTCATGCAGCAAATTTATTTAGTTAATGGAGTTTCATTTGATGCCAATTCAAGGAATGAGTTATGCCAATTGAGAAATTTTGCAATTATTATAAATGAATGACTGCTAAAGAATATCGTGATAGTTGTTTTGCCCGTTTATACTCTTATTTTGTAGTTGTCATTTACTTTGAAGAATTTGAGATAAATCTATAATTTCGTTTCACTTGTCAAAAAAATTTGAATTCAACAAATTGTATGCCACACCTTCAACAATTTTCTCGTTAGTCTTAGAACTTTCTTTATAGCTATAATTCGAAATAGTTTATATTCGACGTTTAAATGCGATCCTTCACTTAGGATATAGAGTTCAAATAAGCTTAAATATTAAATTGTGCTTGTTATAATGTGATCTGTCAGATACAAAGTGGCCGTTTTAGTTCACCGTGATATGAAACCGCAGAATGTACTATTGTCTATTAGTGGTCAGCGTGGTCAAGTACGTGCTGTAATTTCGGATTTTGGACTTTGCAAACGAATACAACCAGGAAAAAATTCATTATCAAGAAGAAGTGGAATGGCAGGTACCGATGGTTGGATTGCTCCTGAGGCTCTTTTCTCAGAAAGCACTGTGAGTTTCCTAGTTTATATTAATAAATATATTTTCTCTAGTAGTTTTTTACAGAGCTTTCCCGTGGATCTTTTTTCTCTTGGTTGCATATTTTACTATGTTCTTTCTGGAGGTTTACACCCGTTTGGCGATAATTTGCATAGGCAAGCAAATATCATCAATGGAGAATACAACCTTAATGGTGTAAAAAATGGTTAGTTTACCTTTTTGATTTCTATATAAGCAATCTATGGTTCCATTATGAAATTCTGATTATCTAGTTATTAAGGTGCTTTAGTTATGTAGTTTTAATATATTGTTATATAGACGAACACGTTGTTATTTCACTCATCGAGTCTATGTTGAAACGAGAACCAAAAGAACGCCCCACTGCTAATTCTGTGCTCGTCCATCCATTCTTTTGGAGAGCTGATCGACGATTACAGTTTTTTGGGGTTAGTGTGCATTTTATATATATTTGAAGCATTTTTAAATTTCGATTTTTTCTAATTTCTTGAAAATTCTTAGGATGTATCCGATCGCATAGAAAAAGAAGAAGACGGTAGTCCTGTTGTGCGGAGATTAGAAAAAAATGCTCGTGCTGTTGTGACTGGTAACTGGAGAAATGCCATCTGTGAAGCATTAGCTAATGGTATTAGACTTCTGTTCCCCTTATTAGTTTTATAGAATTATACCAACTTATACCAGATCTTCGGAAATTCCGGACATACAAGGGACACTCGGTGCGGGATTTACTACGTGCAATGAGAAATAAAAAGCATCATTATCGGGAACTGCCCCCTAGTGTTCAACAATCTCTTGGCTATATGCCCGAACAGTTCACTACATACTTCACTTCACGTTTTCCTTTAGTAAGTGTTTTATATTCCTTTATATTGGAGTAACCACTGGTCGATTATCTTTATGCCAACTGGTTATTTTCAGCTTCTTCTTCATGTTTATGAAGCCATGCAGTGGTGTTCAGCAGAGCCTATGTTTAGAAGTTACTACTCAGATGAAGTATGTTATTCATATCAAATCTTATTATGCGGTTAAATATGGTTGATAGATACAAGTGAAAAATTATTTGTAACAAAGAAGTTATAATGAAGGTTCGTGAGCGAATGGTTGATATAATAATGAAAGAAGAAGAACAAAGAAAAGAGGACACAGAAAATCTGAATTCGCAGCAGTGGATGCGCGGACAGGTGAACTCGCCAGAGAAAACCCATAAGAAAAGCGTCTTATAGCGAGTATTTCAAAAATTGTAAAATGCTGGAAATGTATGCCTTATAAAAGCACTAGCTTTTATGTTTCTATTTATTCCTTTTATAATTAATCTTTTCTCACTATATGTGGTGGCTCGTATTGTGGGCGTTTTGTACTTTTGTTTCAATATTGTTAATATTTCATTGCAGAGCTTCTGCATCTATAAATCTGTATTAAGCATAACTCGATTTTCTTTAGGGAATATTATATTTCTGGGTACTGGCTTATTGGTAGTATTCTTTTCGAGTATTTCGCTTAATTGTCATTACGAAGTTACCCTACTTGTTATCTATGTCAACGTATGTTATGCTTTAGTCATTTTTACTGTACATATTCTGGGTATGTGGTTGTTAGATCTTTGTTGTAATAATTATGTAGTCATTATTTACATATAAATAGCCCCACACCGCTAGTAATATTACTAAATAAATTTAACATGTTTTGATCTCTGGGTTTAGACATTGGCTGTGGTGCAGGTCGTACTGCTGTTAAATGTTTTAAATGTGAACAATAAACTAGTTATTCATTAAGGCTAGTATTAACGTAGAATATGAGTTTCGGGTTATATTTCGTGGTTTGTCCCATTAATGGTAACGTTTAATGGAAAGTTAGATGGTTATATTAGTCATCCTTGTGAGTTACTTATAATTGATAAATATAAGGTAGGCTGTGACACAAATATTTCCACAGAGGCTTCCATACATTATTGTACAGTTGGTTTTCTATTTCAAATACTGCATCTTCCACATCTAGATAAGTGGCTATCCAGAAAATTCACACTTAAAGATTGTATCCACACATAAAACTTTATTGAAATTGACAAGTGAACTTTAAAATATATGTACGAGAAAATATCGTCTGTAATTTTTATTCACTTTCCCAGGATTTTTATAAACCGCATATTTATCATAGCTAAAAAAGGCAAAGGTAATGTTTGATATCAATGAAATTGATTTTACACACATTTTGTATAATCCTATAAATCACTAAAAGTTGCACTGTAGCCATGTACACGCTTCATAAAAGACGTACGAGGACTCTTAACATTGAATTGACAGCAATTCATGGCCCACCAGTTACCAAATTTATAGTTTTAACGACCAAAACTGTATAAACGGCTACTGAAAAAGTCATATTTGAAAGGTTATATAAGAAATATTTCAAGTGGTAGACTAAGAATTATTCAATCTATCTTTAGCTAATCGCAAAATCTTTGAGGACTTAAGTACTCGAAGCTCTAGGAAAGTCAATATCAAAGATATGCAGATGCACACTGACATTTAGGACTACTGGTGACAAAATGCATCGAGTGCACTAAGCACACTAAGTCTACTATCGATTACAACTCGCTTCTGAATGATCTATTTTATATTCTAATTAAATATTCAGATTCAGCATCAAATTGCGGTTATTTTCAGTATAGTTTCCTTAGTTCTATGAAAAGCTTTATTGTGATAAAAAGAATGTCAGATTTAAGGGCTGATTATGGGAATATGAGTAAACCAGAGAAGGCGTAAATCATTCAATAATATGGTACCTGCCACTCACAGACGGCGACTTCCCTTCAGGCTTTTGAAGCTCAAAGAAACTAGAAAATTCATAAGCATAAAAAGTGGAACACAGGAATGAAGTGCAAGCAGATAGCAGATCACCAGCCTGAGACACTGTCAGGAATCATCTTCTATTGTTCCTCCAATTCCCATGGGCAGTCCTTGTATGGTCTTGTGGTGTAGGTCATGCGAAGTGGGAATAGAGGCACAGGATCGGATCCGCTCCGTTCCCAGGGGCCGTCTCCGTCCCTGCGTCTTCCTTATTGCCAAACTCGTCCGATGGATAGCTCCGCAACAATTTCCATCAAAATAGCTGCTTGTGTGTGAAGAGAGTTGACCGAACATGGAGAGGTATTTCACGTAAGAGGTAAAGAAATTCCCTCGCAAACAGTGAGAGGTACTTTGTGACGAGTGCGGAAACGGTCAGCTAAGAGTGTGGAAATAGAGCAGTTTAATCGATCAACACTAATGGCTTAGCCTGTCCAGTTATCTAGCCTAAAAGTTGATTATAGGAGCTATAAAAATATACAAAGTTATTTAACACCAATAGCACGACATAATCTACTCATCTCTATTTTCACGCCCCCTCCAGAGTGTCGTCATAGCCAAGTGGTAGATGTCGGGGTATGAGTAGACGGATGCCGGTAACGATTCCGCCATTGTCACTTTTGCCCTTTTCATATTTAGGACTACCTGCTCATTTGTTCCAAGTCACATCCCGGATGAGGTACGGAACAGGCTGAACTGGGGGTCTCGGCTATTGGTCGGGGAAATCGTAGTCTACCGAACCAGCGGTAAGATTAGATACACTTGGACGGTACGCTTGGAAGACCGCGAGGGATGTAAGTTCACTGGTGGGTTTATTTCTTAAGTTTTTCCAGGGCTTTCTTGAGCAGAGGCGTTTGCCTCATTGCTCTCAAGAGCCGGGGCTTTGCCTCAGTGCTCTTTTCCCACCTCCCCTTCGGGAGGAGAGTGGGATAATTTTGGACGCTTCTGAAGCGTTTGGCACTTAGGTGCTGGACCGCTTCAGGAGCTTTTTGGCACCCAGGTGCCAAATATTAAGTAGTAACGGGAGGTCATGCCAAATTTTTCAACAATCTAAACTAAACTAATCAGTTATATTCATTTATATATAGATAGAACCTTAGCTACCTCTAGGCTAAGGTCTCCAAAATTAGGAAGGATACTACCCCTACCCTTAAAGGGTATAGGGTAGTATTCCCTCCAAAAGACCATATACTACCTCCCGTTACCGGAAGTTAGTTCTGGTCGTGTCCAGCCACTCGTTGTGAGTGGCTTTCGAAGGGCTTTTGAAGCCCGAAGAAACTAGAAAATTCAAAGACATATACACATTTCGGTTTCCGTACCTCCCGCTGGTTTGGTTTTTGCTGCCGAGAGATAGGAGACGCAGAGATAAAAAATTGGGCATAGCTTCGTCTTTCCAATGTTTTTCAGCGTGACCCGTTAGGGTCAGTAGGCACCGATGTGCCCAGATACTTCTGAAGCCGTTCAGCACCTAAGTGCCAAACGCTTCAGAAGCGTCCAAAATTATCCCACTCTCCTCCCGAAGGGGAGGTGGGAAAAGAGCACTGAGGCAAAGCCCCGGCTCTTGAGAGCAATGAGGCAAACGCCTCTGCTCAAGAAAGCCCTGGAAAAACTTAAGAAATAAACCCACCAGTGAACTTACATCCCTCGCGGTCTTCCAAGCGTACCGTCCAAGTGTATCTAATCTTACCGCTGGTTCGGTAGACTACGATTTCCCCGACCAATAGCCGAGACCCCCAGTTCAGCCTGCTCCGTACCTCATCCGGGATGCGACTTGGAACAAATGAGCAGGTAGTCCTAAATATGAAAAGGGCAAAAGTGACAATGGCGGAATCGTTACCGGCATCCGTCTACTCATACCCCGCCATCTACCACTTGGCTATGACGACACTCCAGACGGGGCGTGAAAATAGAGATGAGTAGATTATGTCGTGCTATTGGTGTTAAATAACTTTGTATATTTTTATAGCTCCTATAATCAACTTTTAGGCTAGATAACTGGACAGGCTAAGCCATTAGTGTTGATCGATTAAACTGCTCTATTTCCACACTCTTAGCTGACCGTTTCCGCACTCGTCACAAAGTACCTCTCACTGTTTGCGAGGGAATTTCTTTACCTCTTACGTGAAATACCTCTCCATGTTCGGTCAACTCTCTTCACACACAAGCAGCTATTTTGATGGAAATTGTTGCGGAGCTATCCATCGGACGAGTTTGGCAATAAGGAAGACGCAGGGACGGAGACGGCCCCTGGGAACGGAGCGGATCCGATCCTGTGCCTCTATTCCCACTTCGCATGACCTACACCACAAGACCATACAAGGACTGCCCATGGGAATTGGAGGAACAATAGAAGATGATTCCTGACAGTGTCTCAGGCTGGTGATCTGCTATCTGCTTGCACTTCATTCCTGTGTTCCACTTTTTATGCTTATGAATTTTCTAGTTTCTTTGAGCTTCAAAAGCCTGAAGGGAAGTCGCCGTCTGTGAGTGGCAGGTACCATATTATTGAATGATTTACGCCTTCTCTGGTTTACTCATATTCCCATAATCAGCCCTTAAATCTGACATATTCTTTTTATCACAATAAAGCTTTTCATAGAACTAAGGAAACTATACTGAAAATAACCGCAATTTGATGCTGAATCTGAATATTTAATTAGAATATAAAATAGATCATTCAGAAGCGAGTTGTAATCGATAGTAGACTTAGTGTGCTTAGTGCACTCGATGCATTTTGTCACCAGTAGTCCTAAATGTCAGTGTATATACTTATGTACATGATATGTTATATAAGAAACGGATACTTTTCTTCTAATGGTTTTCTAATCATCCTATAAACAAATATATGTATATTATGACTTTAATGTGAGCATTCTTTTTGATAATAGTAAGAATCGTACCTTACCTAAAAAAACTGCTCCGAGGGGAACAAGACGACGTAAATCAATTCGATCCAGCAACATAGCACTAAGTGCAGGTATCTATATTATTTATATAAACAATAATTTCCTGCACTTAGTTTTTATTTAAATTTTTCAAGTGGTTTAGTTTTGTATCCGGTATTAAACAGAATTAATTATTACTGAACATGTACTACCCACTCATTTCATTCTAAGCATAGTTAGGTTCAAACAAAGAATACTTTAAGAGCAGATTTGCAGTAAAAACTATATTTTCTAGGAGAAAGTAGATGGAAAACTAACCATTACATCAATAGTGTGGTTATGCGTGTAACTAAGGAGGCATTTTAAAGAATCTTGACTAAAATAGCATAATGGCTGGAGAGGATCTGCATAAATCAAGTAAATGAAACGTACGAATTAGAAAAAACGAAAAAATAGCGAAGGTGCGGCAACGTAACATCATTTCCCATATTTATACTTACTTAAATCACTAAATATCGTCAACTACCGGTGAATCAGGGGTTAACGTTTTTTTTGCTTCGCTTTTACTTATAAGAGTATAATGTACAGTGAAACGGATCACAGAAACAAACTATACCAAATATAAGTTATTTTTCTTAAGACATTCCGCATATTCAGTATGAGAGGGCAGCCCCATAAGGTACAAATTGTTTAAGCAAAGCCATGGACCTAACCTATCTTAAGCTAGCAACAAGTAAAAAAATCTGTTGTTTGGACTAAGCAGTACCTTTAAGCTTCTCCTTCATAATTATACCAAAGTCCTGGTGTCTAAAATCCCATAGAATCGCTTAAAATACTAATATAATAATAAATAATAAACCAGTTTTAAAATCCTGAAGAATCCGCCTAGTTGTAAAGATACGTTGGTCTTGTGCCATACTTCAACCTGGACTAGAAGTGTTAAAACACTAACTAAGTAAAAAAGTACTCGAACAAAGAATTGTCCTTTATGGTAGCAAACGAAAAATTTAAATCGAATAACACCTATACAATAGTAAACAACTAATTTATGACAGGAATTATTCAAACATTGAACATAGATTTGACCTAAGATCACTAGTGGAATTTGGAATCAAGCCTATTTACATTCACACAAATAATATCTAATTGCCCTAACTTCAACACAAATATTCTTACAACAAATCTAACTAACGTCGTAAATCTATTCACTGTATTCTCCATCTTCAATCTCTCTCGATCTTGGAAAAAATACCCCGCCTTCTATTAGCTCAATATCAGAAAACGATTCAGATACGTTCTGAACCATAAAAGCAATTAAAATATTCTAAACACCTGTCAAACATAGGTTAATATTAAAATTGTTGAGACATACAATAATAATAAGAAGAAGAAGAACTTACATCATCTCCACCCTTATTACTTGTAGAAGACCCCGCCGCAGACTGTAGGTAAGGCAATGATACTACTAAAAAAAGTATAGTAACGACTCGGAATATAAGACCTAATTAGTTAAATCTACGTTTTACCAAAAAGTCGGGATATTTCGGAAATTTTTATGATGTCTATTATAATACGATATATAACAATTGCAGATTTTTTAAACTTTCGGATTTATAGGAATACTATCAATTTTTATGCTTAAATACATTCCCTCACACACGTAACACCATTAGAGCAGAATTCTTGCCTGTATTCACATTTTCTTCATTACTCTCCTCGCCCTTTTCTGTTCCATTATCTGACAGTGACTCCTCTGATGAACTACTCCACGATATATCTTGTCCTAAATAAAAGTACTTCACTTTCATTTTACTACCCTTAATAAAATAAGTATCATGGAAAAATTCACCAAAGGAAATATATAGTAACTAGAAAGTCTCTAAAGGATTTAAAGTTCCAATTGATAAAATTCTACAAATAATATATTTGATATAACATGCCTTCAATAACACCAATGATCCGTTTCTTTGACATCCCTTCAAGCTCTTCGGTTACCAATCGGATAATTTCATTACTAGATTTTCCCTAAAATTTTAAATCTGTTCAGACTATTTAGACTGCAAGCAAATGAAAAATGTACACTACCTTTATACATGGTGGTAACATCCCTTCAACCATGCGCCAATCCATGCAAGAAATGGCAGTAGCAGCAAGAGCAGATGGATCGCTAATCAGCGAAGAGAGAGGCACTTATATTATATATAATCAGAAAAAAAACATACAATAAAGTGGAAAAAAATGACATAAATATCCAGTGACATTACCTAAAAAGTTACACTATTTAAAATTCATAAAAACTGATAACTTACTAACTCTTGAGTCGCCTATTTTTTTCTCTAAGTTTATAGGGCTAAGCGTGTTAGATCTAAAAGTATTAAGAAAATCAATTGCAAGCGGATAGTTAATTAAAATAAAGACAACGAAACTTTCAATGTTAATGCGCTAATTGTTTCTAATTCTCTGAGAAATTATTAAAACTAGACCTTGAAGAATTCAGTGAAAGCTCATCCCCGCTTGATGACCATCGACTTGATTTCCTTTCTTTATCCCGATTGTTTCGACTTGACTTTGAAACCTGAACTCCGGAATTAAATTGATGAAATATTACAATAAATCATAGTGTAGTACGTTCTATTTTAATTCCATAATATAAATGTCTGTTAAACATAGTAAAAGCTGTAATAACATATTCAAAAAATTCGTTAACTAAAAGGAAGATGTGATAAATTGTATAACTACTATAAAAAAGATTAACAAACATAACATTTACCTTTCGTTTGTTAGACATAGTTTTGAATAAACAAAAAAGAACTTCCAAAACAATATTTTTACAGTAAATAGACCACTCGTCCTTATTTTAACTAGCTATGCTAATTTTTGGCATGTACAATAAGTCATACAATATTGTTTTCAGTAATTTCTCAAATTGCCTTTAATACAAAATTTATTTGGAAAACCTTTCTAGTTTCAGTTTTCAGCATTGTTATTGTATTATCAGCTACAATAACTAGGCATATTTCTCGTATATACTGCAGCAATTCTCTTACAAGTTTTCTCAGTATATTATTGAAAACTGCATTTCCAAATGCATAACGAGATGAATTTAACTTATCAATGTGTCTTTCAAAAATATACAGATTACTACGAATGTAAATTTCCACTAACTTTTGTTCGAAAAACTAAGGTGCGCGTGAAACCAAATACGAAAACCGCACACTTATTTTAACAGGCATCCAACAGTTCTAGCTAGCTTTGAACAACGTGTGATAGCTTCACTTATATCTCTGAAACATAAATACGCGAAGACAAAAGATGATACAAGACAAGCTACGTACACTAATTTTAATAATAAGATATGCATATGATTAAACATATTTACACTACTTGATATATTATTTTGAAGACTTTATAATGGCCCAAGAAAGTCGAAGCACTTATATTCCATTAACACATAGACCAAGATACTGTTTGTATGTTACATAACATTTGTAACTCAGCAATGTTGAAGATTTATTAATTAAATACAAATAATAGTTAAGAATCTCTAATGTAGCGTGTTTTCTGTGTAATTCATATGAGAAGGATATATGATGCACCCAGAATAGGGTCATAATTATGAGCTAATGCCAATTACCACAATTTTCGAAATTCAACTTCCCTCCGACAGAGTTTCAATATCTTCAAGTGTCAAGAGGAAGTGTTTTCGTAAATCTCCTATATATTTAATTATACTCTCCCTAGAAGCTGCTTTGCCCATTGTCACAGCGTGTCGTAAGCGGTGCGCCGTTTTCACTAAAGCACGTCTTAAAAGAACATCAGCATCAACAGTTCTGAAAACGTATACCTGTTTTTATTACGATGAGTTCCACAAGAATAAGAAAAGGAAGAACATACAGAGATAGTTTCTAGGAGACAATATGTACCTCTTATTTATACTTTCTGCTCTCAAACGATTTGCAATTTCACGAGCGTTTCTAACCACATCAGCAGGAAAAGTAGATAGTTCCACTAACTCGAAACCTTTAAAATCTCACATCAAATCAAGAGTACAAAGATTACAGTCTCATTCTTACATGAGATAAGTTCATATTTCTCACATACCTAAAAATAATGTATGAAATTAGTTTACAATGCACTTCAAACCAAATGGAAGGTTCTGCTAGCCTAAGGCTATACATCTGGTCATTTCTCACTACGACAGAGATGTAATTATTCGCCTAGATTTACCATTAAAGCGTAAACATCAAAATACGTGTTATCACAAAGCACATAAAGGTCAAACGTAGGCGGGGCATGGATTAAGTTGACTTAGCTCGCTAAAAAATCATAAGTTATTAAGGCTTAGCCAGAAAACGCATTCGTCTTACATAAGATGTTCCCAACTCATTCGGTATGTCAACAATTTGTTATATTTTATATTATGCAAATATATTCATTCAGCTATTGTAGTTAACATAAAATATAAATCATTAAGGGAACATGCATTAAAAAGACTAATAACTATCACTACAGAATTCCTCAAATTCTTCATATTACTCCTGGGGTTCTCCGCTCAATTCATTAACGACATCTCCATATGAATCTTCGTTTTGTCAAACATGGACAATCTCTTCATCACATGGATCACCAACGAAAATGGGTAAATAAAATTAAAAAAAAAAAATTTAACACGAAGAGATTAATTTTTCAGCACCGCAGTTAATGAATCACTATAATAAATCCATCACTCACCCAGGACCAGCAGACAGAGAACAGCTCAACCTATATAACCCCATTGGATATAGAGTACGTAGCTCTATAACCATACCATTCTTTCATTAAGCTTTATTACTTTTGATTACCCTTAATTTTATAGCCAGCAAATGCTATGCCAGGGATATATAATGACGGCCCTCAATACATGCGCCAGAGAGCCTACTCAGCAATTGAGGTAGTATGACTCAATACGAAATTTATAAAATGATCATAAATAATGTTTAGACAACCAGACAACCTTTTCTGACTCCTCCACTAACTGCCTTTGAGGCAAGCAAACGTCGAAGGACACAAAGTATGCTTGTTGAAAATAAGGTTTGTATGATTCAGAAAACTAAGTCTGAAATACTTTTCTTTCTTCACTAATCATCGCACAACTTGTGCACTTAAATTTAGGAGAAGATATTGTATCGTATAATGTAAAAACAAATTAAAGATGATGAATGGGACCAATCAACGTGTCACATGTAACAAACCAGATGGCTTTCTTTTCAGAAGAACGAGAAGTTATAGAGAGGTTTGAAAAAATAATAGATGGAAAGTACGAGTTTTAGTAGTTGAATAATTGCGAGTAATGTTTTCAGAAACCTGGCAAGGTAAATCGCACATCAAACAAGGTGAATCGCACATTAGATGTATTTGATCACAGCATTAATGAGGTAATATTTCTAAAAAGTTAGTATGTTAATAATATTTGTGACGTTTAAAAATAAGTGACGCAATAAGACGAGTTTTTAAGGAGTGTGGTTACTGTACTAGTATGGATATGCCATCATTCGGTCATAACCGTCAAAACTGCCCTGCTCTTGCATCACTCGACCCCTGTACTAAATGTGGCGCATTTGGAGAGGATAACCATACCGCTACGTTAGTTAAATATTTTCGATGTGGAACAAAACAGAATATCCTGCATATATATGAACATTTAGATATTGCCCATTTCAAAAGACAACGAAACTTGAATTGCGCAAAGAGTTTGAGGATCAGCTTCAGAGAAGTCAAAAACGTAGAGAGGAAATGCGTAAAAAGCTAATGAAAAGTACGGAAGAACAGATGGTACGTTATAAAATCCTACTAATAGAAGACTAAACTATTTTTACATTCTTATAGAATGTTGGTGATGTCATTTCGTCCCTCTGTGAACAACTTCATATCTTTCCAAGGTTTTAGTTACCTCATAGATGTAATGTT
Source organism: Heterorhabditis bacteriophora (assembly GCA_964036235.1). Classification (NCBI taxonomy): domain Eukaryota; kingdom Metazoa; phylum Nematoda; class Chromadorea; order Rhabditida; family Heterorhabditidae; genus Heterorhabditis; species Heterorhabditis bacteriophora. The sequence continues at coordinate 9,030,111 of OZ038428.1, read as the reverse complement.
GTCTGTGCCATTCACATATAATAACTATGATGACTTCATATTTTTGCAATTAGGTGGTACACTATGCAAAAGATCTTCATTTAATCGAAGAGTGACCCTTTTAACTAATAATAAGAAAGGATATAACCATTCATATAGAAAATTGGATATATATTTAACCATTTCTTTTTGATATATTACTTACATACTACTGCCACTTTTTAAAATAAATGTTAAGTATTTCGTAAAAATTGTTTTAGCTTAATAATTTAAGCAATTTAAACAAATATAACTCACCATAAAGTGGTCCTGTATATGGACCTTTATAAAGCTTATGAGATGGATCTACCATTTCATTACCATCTTCATCTATCTTTACCTGGGGAGAGAAGTGGTAGCTAAATAAATAGTATCATATAGCATTTTGACAAGAAAACTATTGGATCCATTTAAAGTAGAAATGTATTTGTCCAATATCCATATCTTTAGACATTAAATGTATTGCATGTAAATTCTTACTTTTCAACTGCAGAGTAACTGATATCCAGAATGGCAATATCCAAAAAATGAGTGGCAAAGATGGTGAATGCCTGATAAAAGCAAAATAGATTAGGAGTTGGTACCTTAACACACCAGAAATTCTCATACTCCTAGCTTTAAAAGTTTTTCAGCTATTGCATGTGAAATACCGATGCCTTCTTCTGTAGAAGTACCTATAATTTACAAATTGTATTGTAAAATTATTCATAAAACCTATGCCTCATAAAACGTAAACCTTCAATTATATAATTCTATCACCTGAAAAAATTGACTTACAATAGATTAAATATAGGCTTAACTTACTTCTTGCTAGCTCATCAATAACAATTAGTGATCTTTCATTAGCATATTGAAGAATAACAGCCATTTCACTCATCTCAACAGCGAATGCTGATAGATTTTGAGCAAGACAATCATTATGACCAATACGGGAAAATACCCGAGTAAAAACTGGAACTAATTATTAGAATATTCAAGTTGATACAACTAATAATATTATTCTCCTATATAATTGTTAAAGCTATCACTAAAACAGAATAACGAACTTGGAAGAACTGCAATCTGAGCTGGAACCATACTTCCCATTTGTGCCATTAAACACAGTTGACTCACTTGTTTCAGGTACGTAGATTTTCCAGCCTAAAATAAAAAATCCATAATAAGTCTATTTTCGTCAAAATATTTTAAGTGACAAAGATCATTCTCGTTATTTGTAGATGGAATTGAAGCAGATTAAATAAACACTTCGTAGCACTGCTACCTATAATAACATTTTTTTATTTTTACCTATCAAGAAATGGGAAAAAGTAGATTAAACAAACCATATTAGGCCCAGTGATGATAGCAAATCGCGAATCAGGGGTCAAGTACTAAAATTAAACTAAATCTCCACTATAGGTAAAACTCAAAATTGAGTTTATCGATTTTTTACTATTCTATATTAATTTAAAGTAAACAGCCCATTTACTATGCACTTTAGTTTCAATATCTCCTATAAATGTTGGCTTACCGTATCATTAGGTACTACCCGATCAGGCATGGAGTGATCTAGAAGAGGGTGTCGTGCTCCCTTTAGCATTACTGAAGTTCCAAAGCGAGGACGAACTGTGATAAAAGATTTGACCTATCTAAATTAAAGGAATAAATGTTGTAGCAGCAAAATCATATTGTTTTAGAATAACTATATAAGATAGTTCCCATACAAATTTCTTTCCAAGAATATAATGATACTGACAAATGATAATTCTCTTCCAGACCTCGATTAATTGATGTAATTTAAATAGCTACATGTTTTTTAAAAATGTTAAATATTCGATCGTAAAAATGGTAGATCTAAGATCCATAATGATATGTGAACAGCAATTTTCATATAAATCAGTAACCTTGGTTTCAAAATATTCGCAAATTTAACAGGTTTCTGGAAATTAGGGTTAAACAATTAACGGAAACAGCGAATTCGTGGGAATACTTAAATCAAAAATGCATGAGGAAAGGATATTAAACTGTGCTTTTAATAGTTCTTCTCTTCATGATGTTCAACGATTTTTAATTTTTCCAAGCCCTCAGTAATTTTTAAGTCAAAACTATATAACCTGACTGAGTAGTTGACGCATATACCGCAAGACTACAAAGAAAATCAATATTTGCGATGGCGTCCATTACATAATAAAGTACAGCAGCGTGAGGACGCATCTGAAAGTTGATTTTTCAAATATAAGTTTTCAATGTTTCGTAAATCACATTTTACGCAACTTAAGAAACAAATAGGTTAGAAATCCATACGTTTTCAATTATCTGCTGAATAACGATATCACCAGCGAGAAGAACTTCACAAACCGACTGCTCGATTCGATCTACACAGATAATTTTTAAGATAAGAAATGGTAAAAAGCAAGATTTAAGTGCTATATTAATATATTATTTAAACGCTCATAATTTAATGCCATATATGATGTTTTTAACTAAGTATAGGCAAATGCAATACAAAAAAATCTCACATTCTATACTATATCATGTTCAATTTACAGTTCTTAACGTGTTCTATGCATCTCCATTTAATTTTTTGATAAACTTATAATAACACTACTAGTAAATTAATGCTTCTTTTTACCAATATCATACTTCTTTAAACAGAAAATAACATAAAAATACAACAAGGACTAACCGTTATAACGGATTAAACTTCTTGAAGTGAATGTGATTGAAGAGCGATTACGGACCTCATTAATAAATATCTAAAATAAGTGCAAGTAGACAACTGCTTATCATAAATTATCATCGTTGATAACCTAAAAATTATTATATATCTGATTCTTTAATATACACGTGAGCCAACCGATGGTAATTTGATTGTGCCTGCATGAGGGGAAACCCATGTGTAGTGAAAACCACGGGTGGCTGAGAAAGACAGACGTGTATTTTCATTGGGCAGGTGATCATTCAGTTCTAGCTCTAAAATAAATACGATTTCCATAAACACTGTGGAAAGTGTCAACTGCTATTTTAGTATAATAACGTTGTGTTTGGATATCCTTCAGAAGCTCCTCATATGCTTTTCTTGCAACATCCAGATTTATTGAGAGTCCCTCCTGATGACAACAAAATATGAATACCCATATATATATATAACATTTATTAAATACGAATGCTAATAATCAAAATAGTAGAAATAAAGTACTTTAACAGCATAGCATTTCTGATTCCTAATGGTAATTGAGTTTTTTTTATTTGTGCTAAGCACATCTGAGTTTATACGATCATCCAGAATTTCAATTAACTCGTCAAGACGAGAGTCATTCAGGTGCTGAAAATAGTGCACTAATAATTTATATAATCTCTAACACTAAATTTTCCCAATTTTTAACGACTTAAAACAAAATCATACGTTCTTATTGTTGACTAGTAGTTGACTTTTAACATTTGACAAAACTTGACGTAAAGGCTCCACAATATGGAGTGTTCTTCTTAAATGAAGAAGCTAAAAATCAATAAAATTTCATATAGACATTTTTAAAAACAAATAATATATTCCTTCCTAATTAATAATCAATCACCTAAGCCACAATTATTTGGACAACAAACCTGCGTGATATTATATTCAGCTGACTGCACTGTTACCTCACTGTTTGTTCGGATGAACATTGCTAGTACATGATCAAGCTCATGTACACGCGCAATGATCTTTCGTAAACGTTCTAACAGCTAAAGACTTTGTTAATATGCACAAATCAATAGTATGGAACATTATCAACTCTTAATTATCTTTAAGCTTACATGTGGATCATCAATTAACTCCTCCACTGCATCGAGTCTAGCTTCAATTAAGGGCTTGTCTGTTGAAGGTTGTAAAAGGTTACTTCTTAAAAGTCGGGCACCGCTTGGAGTTAATGTCTTATTAATAATCGACATCAATGAACGATGATCCTAATCATACATATAATGATTAAAATTTTCTAACCTACTTTGTACCAGCAAAATCGACAAACTTAAAACAAACGAACTTTACTTAGAAATTCATCTACAATTTCCAAATTCTTCCATGATCCCAGATCTGAAATTAGAACTACCAGAAAAAAAAGGAAATAAATGTGTATTAGACTTACCAATCATGCACATATTCTCAACATCTTTAAATGTAAATCTAAGTGCACCAGATGAGAACACAATATTTTGAATATGCTCAATGTATTTAAGCAGTGCAGCACAGCATGACATGCACAATTGTCTGGAATAGCCATATTTATATAACAATTAATACTATTTCAGTAGGAACTGTCCCTCATAATATATATCAAATGCCATTAAAAAATTATTTTTAAAAATTCAAAATCTCCTTTGATAAATTAAATTACTTTTGTAGAATTAGTGCATCACAGTTTGAGATCTCCTTATTTGCTAACTGCTTAACTAATTCAGCACCACGGATGTTATTGAAATATCTAAAGAAAAAAGCAAACCAATTTTACTACGAAAATCTTATACATAAACATAATATCATCTTAGATTTTATAGTTCGATATTACATACTATATATAATAATAGTAATAAGAGAAAAATATAATTAACCAATCTTCTCTGCACAGTTGTAATAGTCACATCTGGAAAAGCCGTCTTGATGGCTTCAATGAGCAACAAAGTGGCCGACTTATCATTTATAGAAGCAGCAACTATAATCTGTAAGAATTTTAAATAAGATTGGTTTAAGAGATACTAAAAACTAGCAAGCCATTTTCTGCGCAAACAATAATTTTTAAGCAGTAATAACATGTTTAACCTGTAATCCTCACCAAACATTTTCTAAATGTTTATCCAGTCTAAATATGTAAACAAGCATACCTCGATGGGATCGAAGATTTGGACTTTTGCTTTTAAACGTGAATAAGCAGTGGAGTCTATAAATTCGTAAAGTTCAACGTCGGGATACCGTAAGTCCATCGCAGCTATTCCAAGATGTCCTTTTTCATTACCGCGACCTTCGACTACCGCTAAAATATAGTACAAATAATACTCACCCTCAAAAGTGCATAATAGGTTATAAGGAGAAAACTAACCAATGACAGTGTACGACCTAACTCTAGATGATTTGTTAGTAGTTCTAGTTTTCCCCCAACCATTTGCTTGACTACGAACGCGATATTTAGGTAGCAGAGAACGATTAAATATTGATGACAAATCCACAATATTTTCCACTGAACTTGAAAAATTGCTGAGCATAACGCCTTACCTCAGATCTACAAATAAATATTAAAAATGCAACAAAATTCTTTCAATCATTGTCTACAACAAATGTTTATGGATGAAATTATGAAAACTAAGATTTGACAACTATAACTATAACAGTACATAAATCACAATTCATTTACTAAACAATCTGGTTCCATTTATACCACATAAAAGCCATATAAGCACAACAACCTAAGAAAATAATAATCAAATATATCTATAGTTAACTATGCAAATTTATGGCATAAACAAAATAACGTAACGTGCTACAGCATTTATTAAATATTAACCAATTGTTGAAAAAGGCTATATTTATTAGCTTGTTATGTTTTTATAATAAGACTATTCCTTGCGAATATCTGGCTTGTACTGTGGATCAGCAGCAGAAGTAAAACATTTTGCGTAGAGATCCAACCGCTGAGTCATCTGTAAAGTGTCACCTGAATCTTTTATGAATCTTCTAATTAATTTTTACTAGTAATATAAACACAGATCTAGGGTACAAAGAAAGTATATAAGAGTACTCTAAATCCCCAAGCGTCCTTTGTCTGACGACAGAGATTTAAGTCCAATTCACCGATTATAACTCCCTCATGAGTACGCGATAGTTGCTATAAAATTCATTTCGAGATTACAACAAACAAAAAATCGTACTTTACCAAGTATTTTCTCTTGTAAAAAAAACGTCATTTACGAACCGGTGTACGGCTTCCATCTGGCGATGCAATGTAGCTGCTACCATAGAAATGACCGAAGTCTTTATGGGCTGAACACAAATTCTATAATCTTATTATTACGATTCGTGCAGTTTTAATGTTTTTTAAATGATTGTTCTTAATATAATTGGCGGTTTCGGCCACTGAATAGTTCCTTTAAGAGCTTAAACTATAAGATTTCGGATGTTACCTACTTGTAGATTTTTAGATAACTTCCTTGATGAAATTACTATAGCAAATATATCTAGGAGCTAAACTCAACAGGATGGGGAGATGAATTTATCTGTAGCCAAATTATTATGGCAAGTTTTAAAAAACTGACTGGTAGTATAATTTAGAAAATAAACAATGCAAGAAATCACCTTTTAACTAGGAATAAACAGGTTATACACTTTTTTTTACCTGGCAATCCATTTCCAGAGGTGAACTCATTAGGAAATATTTCCGTACCAATACGGTTAATCGCTACGGTAAAACAATGGTTGGCTATAGCTGCGTTTCGAGCTTCTATAGCCCATAAAGGTTCACTATAAATATTGTAATTCTTACATATAGCAGTAAGTATTTTTTACATTTATAAAGCACATCATTTTAAGCCCTGTTATTTCTCGAAAAAAACATAACCTAATATTCCAAGATTAAAATAAACTGTCCAGTATACTTATTACTTATATTCCGTTTTTCGCCAGAAAAACATTTTCTGCTCCATAGCACCTCCTTAATAGTATACAAATATATAATATTATCACATACACAAGGTTATACAGGCATTACCTTAGTTCTCCAACAGTGGCAGAAGGGTTGAAGATAATTTCAGCGCCATTAAGTGCATACATCATCCAATTTTGTGGATGGTGACGTCCATAACAGATGTTTATGCCTATTTTACCTAAACTAATGGAAATGATAAAAAGGAAAGACTTAACTATAAATTATAGCTTAAATTTATTGGCCTGAATTACTTCCATATTAATCTTGAATTATAAAAAAACATATATTAGTATATGCTAAACTGTGATTCCTTTTTATGTATACAATAATCATAAGAAAAAATAAGTTTCGGATATAAAAGTACCGAAAGTTGTCTCAAATACAGGGTGACCAAGGGTTGATTCCATATAGTATGAAGACTGAAATATGAAGCATTTAAAATATAAATGTTATGTATATATATACAATAACTAATGTACAATTTCACTAATATATAACTAAAAAACTGCTACATTATCCTAGAATCCACCTCATTGAAATCTCCAACTCTAGGAATATGATTCTTTCTACTCTTGCCGAGTACTCGACCTGTATGTGAAATGACTACAGCCGTGTTCCAGATTACGTCATCTTTAGACTCGTCACGTTCCAGAATAGGGGAAATTATTACCATACCATATTTGATTGCAAGCTGGAAAAAAATGGCTAAATACGGTAGACATATTAACAAACAATTGTAATATAGGTTTGATTTACGCACAAATCTGGACACTTTAAATGCGTAACCACTTATTGTACTGGCTCAAGCATGTTATATTATAACTTGAAATTTAAGCAAACAAAGTAAAACAAAAACTGTATAATTTGTATTTGTTGCTAAAATGTTACTTTCCACTGGATAATGATCTCAAGTTTTACCAGGAATTCCGCAAAAATAACTTAATTTGGCAAAAAATTCTATGAATTCCCTTAATTTAAAAACCATATGATTAAATTAATATTACCAAATCCTTTAAGCTTTCCAAATGAAAGAGTTTATATGGTATCAAATATTTAAAGAAGAATGTATGACCTGAGAAAGAAACTGAGTAGTGGGTCCCGTCTCCACACTCTCTGCAAATTCCGTCCACGGTAGGCGTTCACGAGTACAAAAGGCAAAAGGCATAGCTAAATAAGATAACGCAAAGAATGTTTCTGAATATTTATGGTAGTAGAACAAGAAAGATGTACGAATATTATGGCTATAATAATTCCATACAATATTTCCAAACAGGGAACGATCACGCTCGCTTACTCCAGGCCTCTTGAAGACAGACGATATTTGCACCAGCTATCGCAGAAGCCTCAATCATTATCCCCACTCTTCGATGAATGGCATCACGTTGTTCTTTAATAGGTGCCGTGGTTGGTAAAACAATAGCACTTTGTATAGCTGCCACACGAACCTTAATTTTAAATAGCATTATTAGTGAAAAAAATCCACCCAGAGTAAAATATTTGTGCATTCAATTAAACAACGTAGATCCACCTTTCTGGGCTCTCTCAGCTGCTCATTCGCAGCCGATATAATATATCCCTTAAGATCAAACTGTTCCGAAATAGCCAATTGTTGTGCTTCTACAGGAATGTCCAGTACACTTAAAAATTCATGTTCATTAATATAATATTTAGGAAGCAAAACAAAACATGCCAGAACAAATTAGTATTTTAGGAAGAAACTTATGCAAATAAATAAACTTTAATAGTTTAAGAATTAATACTCACGGATACGATTTGCCATAAAGGATACGAGCTACGTTTTCGTAAACACTATCACTGAGATTTTCTTTCAATGCAATATCAACTCCTTCAAATTCTTTCTTATGGTACATTGTCATAAGCTAAAAATATATGGAAAAATTCTAGTCATATAGTACGAAATTTTCCTCACATGGGCAAGTATTAAACTGTAGATTTTTAAATGAAGAATGATAAGACACTACTTCAAAATTCATTCTCAAACATTTTAAAAGTGCTGCCAAAACAAGAAGCAGCAATAACCGCATAAAAGTAACGCTGACATTATCTTATTATTTCTACATATTTAAATGCATAAGTACAATAGGCTTGTATCATAAAGTAAATATGCCAATACGATTTTATTCTTATGTGAAAACTAAATTTCAATTTTAAAGAGACATTTTATATTAAACGAATATAAGACGGTAGTTTAAATTAATTTAATTTGAAATTCTGACCCAATTAAATATGACTATATATTGCAACAAAAAAATGTAAGTGAGTCCAAGTTGTATACGGCAGATCAAGCCTGTTTGTTGCAACTATCAAACGTATATAAGGATTGAAAAATTTAGTAGAAACACGAATATAATATAGTCTTACAAATATAACATTTTTGAAGTATGAGTAAATAGCTATAATATTAAATTTGACTATATTATAATTGGATATAGCTTTATTTAGTAACAGAAACAAAAAAATGATTTGAAGATATACCTTCTACTGTATATACTACAAATTGCTAATGTGACTTTGTGGTTGGTACTATATTTTAATATACGTAATGAAACGAAGAAATGTAATACCAACATAATTCAATCGAAGAACAATGATAAGGCAACTAACGCTCACTTTACGTGCTACCACACTAAGATGATTTTTCATCTGCAGAAACCGCCCCGCGTTGCATCTCAGTTCTCCTCTGTTTATACACTATCTAAATGAATTACAACTCCAGCGAAAGCGGTTATAACAGCTGCTTTTTTCCAACTAAATACAAAAGTTGCTACCACTTAAAAGCTTAATAAATGGATGCAAATCCAAATAATAGAACTGAGATCTGTTTATGAATAAAGGAGTCAGGAAAATAAATTAAGCAAATATAATGATAACAGTTGTTAAAATTACTAGACTGCAAAAACAAGAAGGTAACTCTACTTAACTGTTTTAATTAAACAATGTAAAAGTAACCTGGAATGTTTGAAACTCCTCATACACTATCTAAACTATTCCATAACATCTTTGGATATTGATTATTCTGATGTATTTTAAGTATCCCTATTTTTCTACAATTACATGGTTTGATAAATAAACCAGTTTTTATCTACAATGTAATGTATTATGACTGTAGAGGGAACAATTAGATTGAGAATACTAAGCCCCTGATCCCATAAGCTTACATAGTCATTTCAGTTCACGGATGCATTGTTTAGATACCCCACATCGAATAATTTACTAACAGCCAGCGCGTACTTATATCCAAAGACACATCGTATCCGATTATTTGGCTAATTTCGGTTTTCAGACAAAAGATAACAAATGCGAACGTGTGAGGATTCTTGTTGCTTTTTGCAACTCTAAGGAACAGGATTTTTCTTGTTCAATAGTGTGATTAGTAATGACCAACTTTAGAATAAAAAGTTTGCACTTGAATAGGTTTACGATATAAAGCGACATAATAGGTCTAAGGGACATTAATTCACTTCAAAAAAATCTAATACTGCAGCGCGCTTATATCAATAAAGACAGTTGAATAATCTACATGTGCCGTAAAAACAATGACATTAACATAATATATCTTTCAATTTAGAGATAATAATTTAAAATTGGTTTTTCTCTTTAATTTTCCCAGGCTTTCGCAACACGCAACATTAGCGAGCGGGATCTGAAACGAGAAGCTATGTGGTATCTAACATTTGTCTGGATAGGCATGACGAATAAAAAGGCCATCACCTCACGGATGCGATAGCGATCAAATCATCGCCGAAAAAGAGGTATAGCAGGTATCGATAGAAATCAAACGTGCACAAAAACCAAAGTGTCGGAGTAGATGACAAATTAGTAGATGTTATTTATGATAATATTAGATAAGGCTATTAGCGCAGTTACAGATGAACAGAAGCCAAAAATATTATTATGAAATTAGTAAACTATAATATCGAAGAAATAAAAACATCCCTCAGTGATAGAGGCATGTCTAAGGCGTTTTAGAAGTACGAACACTGAAATAGAAATAACACGATAGGTAATTGGGAAATGCTAGGAGTGAATATAAAATTTATGCAACTAAAATATTCCTAGTTCTAACATTTAAAAAGTAAAGTACTTTAAAGATGTGCAATTAGTATTAACCAATACTACCATAACTATTATTATTAAGAATATTGGAAAATTTTAGAAATACTTATAGGCATAACTATAAGAGAAATGATATGCATTAAAAAACTACCTACATGTTGGTTATATTTTAAGGCTATATTTTTCGTCGAATATTTAGTTTTCTCGACCCGATTGCTTGGCTCAATATCTGCTACTTATGGTGAGATGGTTCGCAAACTTGCAAAAACGGGCGTAGGACCGAAATCGCGGAGGCATCATCCAGGCTATAAAAGTCGAGAACAAGAACATCAGAACATGACTGCAGGTACAATCTCCGTTTTGTCTAGGAATTCAATATTCATTCCTGTACTAGCCAAAATTTCTTAATATATAATTAATTTACCAGAATATATATAATTTTTTTTAAATTAACACTTATATTTAGCTTGTAATAGTTATAACACGTTTTTAAACATATAACATACTTTTACCAATAAAAATGTATTATAAATAATTGTAAATCCTACCTTTTCTATACATATATGTAGAAGTAAACTATACGGAAAGTATAGTATTTAAAAAAAAAGAAGAATAAATATAGTTTCAGGATGAGGTTTGCCCTCATATGTGTGGTTCTGGTAGCAGTAATAAAAGCAGCACCTATCGCGTGAGTTTTACAAAAGTTATAAATAATTTTAAAAAATATCACATAAAATGATGAAATATTTGGAGTAAACAAAGATAACCAAATTAAAGTCTCAGTTTTACTACCTATAGGCAAGAAGCGTTTTTCCAACGATTGCAAGCCCTCAGAGAGAAGAATGTAATTGCGGAGTACGCAATAAACACCGTAAGACAAACTTCTATTTATAGTATTCATCTTAATTAACAAGAACAAAGAACCTATAAATTATAAAAGTTCTTAAACTGTTTGCAATTAACAAACAACATGATTCAATAACAACAATTTTCAGAACAATGGACTCATCCCTGTCAAAGATATTAATGAAGACAACTACAAGCGCTTATTCACTAAAGAAAAAAACGATGGAGGATCGAAAAGGCGCAGTATATCTACTGCAAATAGGAGCGAGCTAAATATTCCAACCGTTTCGACTGGATACGAAGGAGGTGCCGGTGAAACTCCTGCTGCCACTCCATCAGAAACACCATCAAAGCCAGCCGGAGAGACACCTGCTCCATCAGGTGGATATGAAGGAGGTGCTGGTGAAACTCCTGCTGCCACTCCATCAGAAAAACCATCAAAGCCAGCTGGAGAGACACCTGCTCCATCAGGTGGATATGAAGGAGGTGCTGGTGAAACTCCTGCTGCCACTCCATCAGAAAAACCATCAAAGCCAGCCGGAGAGACACCTGCTCCATCAGGTGGATATGAAGGAGGTGCTGGTGAAACTCCTGCTGCCACTCCATCAGAAAAACCATCAAAGCCAGCTGGAGAGACACCTGCTCCATCAGGTGGATATGAAGGAGGTGCTGGTGAAACTCCTGCTGCCACTCCACCAGAAACACCATCAAAGCCAGCTGGAGAGACACCTGCTCCAGCAGGTGGATATGAAGGAGGTGCTGGTGAAACTCCTGCTGCCACTCCACCAGAAACACCATCAAAGCCAGCTGGAGAGACACCTGCTCCAGCAGGTGGATATGAAGGAGGTGCTGGTGAAACTCCTGCTGCCACTCCATCAGAAAAACCATCAAAGCCAGCTGGAGAGACACCTGCTCCATCAGGTGGATATGAAGGAGGTGCTGGTGAAACTCCTGCTGCCACTCCATCAGAAACACCATCAAAGCCAGCCGGAGAGACACCTACTCCATCAGGTGGATATGAAGGAGGTGCTGGTGAAATTCCTGCTGCCACTCCATCTCAGACACCATCAAAGCCAGCCGGAGAGACACCTGCTCCATCAGGTGGATATGAAGGGGGTGCTGGTGAAACTCCTGCTGCCACTCCATCAGAAAAACCATCAAAGCCAGCTGGAGAGACACCTGCTCCATCAGGTGGATATGAAGGAGGTGCTGGTGAAACTCCTGCTGCCACTCCATCAGAAACACCATCAAAGCCAGCTGGAGAGACACCTGCTCCATCAGGTGGATATGAAGGAGGTGCTGGTGAAACTCCTGCTGCCACTCCACCAGAAACACCATCAAAGCCAGCCGGAGAGACACCTGCTCCACCAGGTGGATATGATGGAGGTGATGGTGAAACACCTGCTGCCACTCCATCAGAAAAACCATCAAAGCCAGCCGGAGAGACACCTGCTCCAGCAGGTGGATATGAAGGAGGTGCTGGTGAAACTCCTGCTGCCACTCCATCAGAAAAACCATCAAAGCCAGCTGGAGAGACACCTGCTCCAGCAGGTGGATATGAAGGAGGTGCTGGTGAAACTCCTGCTGCCACTCCATCAGAAAAACCATCAAAGCCAGCTGGAGAGACACCTGCTCCAGCAGGTGGATATGAAGGAGGTGCCGGTGAAACTCCTGCTGCCACTCCACCAGAAACACCATCAAAGCCAGCCGGAGAGACACCTGCTCCATCAGGTGAATATGAAGGAGGTGCTGGTGAAACTCCTGCTGCCACTCCATCTCAGACACCATCAAAGCCAGCTGGAGAGACACCTGCTCCATCAGGTGGATATGAAGGAGGTGCCGGTGAAACTCCTGCTGCCACTCCACCAGAAACACCATCAAAGCCAGCCGGAGAGACACCTGCTCCACCAGGTGGATATGATGGAGGTGATGGTGAAACACCTGCTGCCACTCCATCAGAAAAACCATCAAAGCCAGCCGGAGAGACACCTGCTCCATCAGGTGGATATGAAGGAGGTGCTGGTGAAACTCCTGCTGCCACTCCATCAGAAACACCATCAAAGCCAGCCGGAGAGACACCTGCTCCATCAGCTGGATACGAAGGAGGTGCTGGAGAAACTCCTGCTGCTACTCCATCCCAGATACCAACACAGCCAGCTGGAGAGATACCTTCTCCATCAGGTGGATATGAAGGAGGTGCCGGTGAAACTCCTGCTGCCACTCCACCAGAAACACCATCAAAGCCAGCCGGAGAGACACCTGCTCCATCAGGTGAATATGAAGGAGGTGCTGGTGAAACTCCTGCTGCCACTCCATCCCAGATACCAACACAGCCAGCTGGAGAGATACCTTCTCCATCAGGTGAATATGAAGGAGGTGCTGGTGAAAGTCCTGCTGCCACTCCATCTCAGACACCATCAAAGCCAGCTGGAGAGACACCTGCTCCATCAGGTGGATACGAAGGAGGTGCCGGTGAAACTCCTGCTGCCACTCCACCAGAAACACCATCAAAGCCAGCCGGAGAGACACCTGCTCCACCAGGTGGATATGATGGAGGTGATGGTGAAACACCTGCTGCCACTCCATCAGAAAAACCATCAAAGCCAGCCGGAGAGACACCTGCTCCATCAGGTGGATATGATGGAGGTGATGGTGAAACACCTGCTGCCACTCCATCAGAAAAACCATCAAAGCCAGCCGGAGAGACACCTGCTCCAGCAGGTGGATATGAAGGAGGTGCTGGTGAAACTCCTGCTGCCACTCCACCAGAAACACCATCAAAGCCAGCCGGAGAGACACCTGCTCCACCAGGTGGATATGATGGAGGTGATGGTGAAACACCTGCTGCCACTCCATCAGAAAAACCATCAAAGCCAGCCGGAGAGACACCTGCTCCATCAGGTGGATATGATGGAGGTGATGGTGAAACACCTGCTGCCACTCCATCAGAAAAACCATCAAAGCCAGCCGGAGAGACACCTGCTCCAGCAGGTGGATATGAAGGAGGTGCTGGTGAAACTCCTGCTGCCACTCCATCAGAAAAACCATCAAAGCCAGCTGGAGAGACACCTGCTCCAGCAGGTGGATATGAAGGAGGTGCTGGTGAAACTCCTGCTGCCACTCCATCTCAGACACCATCAAAGCCAGCTGGAGAGACACCTGCTCCATCAGGTGGATATGAAGGAGGTGCTGGTGAAACTCCTGCTGCCACTCCATCAGAAAAACCATCAAAGCCAGCTGGAGAGACACCTGCTCCATCAGGTGGATATGAAGGAGGTGCTGGTGAAACTCCTGCTGCCACTCCAACAGAAACACCATCAAAGCCAGCCGGAGAGACACCTGCTCCATCAGGTGAATATGAAGGAGGTGCTGGTGAAACTCCTGCTGCCACTCCATCTCAGACACCATCAAAGCCAGCTGGAGAGACACCTGCTCCATCAGGTGGATATGAAGGAGGTGCTGGTGAAACTCCTGCTGCCACTCCAACAGAAACACCATCAAAGCCAGCCGGAGAGACACCTGCTCCATCAGGTGAATATGAAGGAGGTGCTGGTGAAACTCCTGCTGCCACTCCATCTCAGACACCATCAAAGCCAGCTGGAGAGACACCTGCTCCATCAGGTGGATATGAAGGAGGTGCTGGTGAAACTCCTGCTGCCACTCCATCAGAAAAACCATCAAAGCCAGCTGGAGAGACACCTGCTCCATCAGGTGGATATGAAGGAGGTGCTGGTGAAACTCCTGCTGCCACTCCATCTCAGACACCATCAAAGCCAGCTGGAGAGACACCTGCTCCATCAGGTGGATATGAAGGAGGTGCTGGTGAAACTCCTGCTGCCACTCCATCAGAAAAACCATCAAAGCCAGCCGGAGAGACACCTGCTCTATCAGGTGGATATGAAGGAGGTGCTGGTGAAACTCCTGCTGCCACTCCATCAGAAAAACCATCAAAGCCAGCTGGAGAGACACCTCCTCCATCAGGTGGATATGAAGGAGGTGCTGGTGAAACTCCTGCTGCCACTCCATCAGAAACACCATCAAAGCCAGCCGGAGAGACACCTGCTCCATCAGCTGGATACGAAGGAGGTGCTGGAGAAACTCCTGCTGCTACTCCATCCCAGATACCAACACAGCCAGCTGGAGAGATACCTTCTCCATCAGGTGGATATGAAGGAGGTGCCGGTGAAACTCCTGCTGCCACTCCACCAGAAACACCATCAAAGTCAGCCGGAGAGACACCTGCTCCATCAGGTGAATATGAAGGAGGTGCTGGTGAAACTCCTGCTGCCACTCCATCTCAGACACCATCAAAGCCAGCTGGAGAGACACCTGCTCCATCAGGTGGATATGAAGGAGGTGCTGGTGAAACTCCTGCTGCCACTCCACCAGTAGCACCATCAAAGCCAGCTGGAGAGACACCTGCTCCATCAGGTGGATATGAAGGAGGTGCCGGTGAAACTCCTGCTGCCACTCCACCAGAAACACCATCAAAGCCAGCTGGAGAGACACGTGCTCCAGCAGGTGGATATGAAGGAGGTGCTGGTGAAACTCCTGCTGCCACTCCACCAGTAGCACCATCAAAGCCAGCTGGAGAGACACCTGCTCCATCAGGTGGATATGAAGGAGGTGCTGGTGAAACTCCTGCTGCCACTCCATCTCAGACACCATCAAAGCCAGCTGGAGAGACACCTGCTCCATCAGGTGGATATGAAGGAGGTGCCGGTGAAACTCCTGCTGCCACTCCATCGCAGGTACCATCAAAGCCAGGGAAACAAAATGTGCCTACTAAAGTGTCTGCTCCTGGTACGTCACCAGAAGAAGAAAATGGTGCTGGTGTTGCTGTCCTAATACCCAACAACGCCGCTGATTTGGGATATTCGGGTAAGCAGACTGAACAAGCAGCCTCTTCTTATGTTTCCATTGGCTCAAATCAGGGAGAATTGTCTTATCCACAACTTTCTAATATTCCGTATTTATTTATTCCAATAGAGGCAGTTGATACTGAAAATCAGATTTATCCCGGAGTTAGCTATGTGTTAGTTCCTGGTGAATCTCAAGATCAGTATGGTTCCTTATTCTCGAAATTATAGTATTACTATAAGATATCGTTCTTGACCACATTACAATTTTCTTAGTAAACATAATTTTTCCTTTTGAAGGCAAATCTCTTTGTCTCAGTTCTTCTGATGCACTATCGTTTATGTAATCTACTGAGTGATTTTCAATATCTCTATCCTCAGTTAACTACAGATTCGAAATTTCATACTGATGTTATTAAATTATTTCTAGGTTGCCTCGTCTTGTTAAATAAGCTTACCTCATTTCAGCATGATCAGCTGTTGGAAGACGTGTCTTGACTGCTTCTGTTTGTACAAATTAGTTACGTCTTTCACGATGTTAACTGAGATATTGTTGTTGTCTACTTAATCATATATTTTCCCTTATTTATTAAACTTGTCAACAACTCCATGTCTCACTGGTTTAATACATTATATATTTACATATTATTTATAAATATTTGCCAATTACAAGTTGAATATGAATTTGCGACGACTTATTTTAGATGTAGATGATTTTTCTCGCCGAAAAGCGACTTTCCAATTTCATGGAAATATCACAGTAGAAATTTAAGTAAAAATTTTTTGGAATTTTATAATACGAACCTAAAATTGATAAAAGCGACTTTCGTACTCAAAATAATTATTTCAGTTAGAGAAAAATTATTCTACTTTACAGTGACAGTAAGTACAAGTAGTGAATGATGCCGACCACGTAGAGTTTAAAAAGTGTTCAAAAATGAGACTTTACTCTTTTTCCTCAATATAGCCTTCATACTCGCTTGTATGTTAATTTTTTCTCCACTCTTTATCAGTGAAGCATCTTTCTTTTTATCATTAAATATGTTAAGCACAATTATCCCCTGCAGTAATATATAAGTTTTTAACTTTTTTATTAGCTTATAGGAAATAAAACTTTTGGAGAAAGCTTATTTACATGTAGACCTAAGAGCATTATATTTCCTGTTACTCATAATTTAAAATTTTTAAGTATAATCCAATAATCCACCTAGCAGATACTCTTCAATTTTCCTTTCGAAACTTTCTGATGTATTATTAAAAATAGGTATATCGCATTGCAGTTACAAGAAGTAGTAAAAATAGTCGAATAAATTAAAGTTCGAGGATAAAAGGATAAAAATCCATATTAACAAATTAGAAAGACATATTTATGATATGATAAATTACAGATCAAAGTTTAAAGCGAGTTTATTTCTAGGTCTGATTTGAGATTCAAAAGTCAATAAAAAAATCCAGGGTTATAACTCTAATATTTTACAATATTAAGTAAATATAGGTTTGTAGATAAATGAAATTCTCGATAAACCAATATGAAAGTAATTCACCGAAATTTACTATATATTTCTAAGCGTCTATGCAAATTAGTTTGAATAAGAAAAACTTTTATTTCCACATTTTAGCATAAGAGTTGAAGTATATGTCTTTTTCAATATCTAAACGAAACGCAAGTTGTTTTCCCTCGATAGAGACTATATTATTGGTTTTGTTGTCACTTTTACCTAGCAACTTTAATAAAGTTGATTTTAATTTTGGATGTCCAAATAAAACAATAATCATAGCAGCAGATTCCTGAAAATGACGAATTAATAATCTGGCACTTGTAATTAATCGAACTCTTCTAGGATCTGTAGGACTACTACAATGACAATACAATATCTCTAAAAAAAACTCACTTGAATCGCATACAAACTAATAAGAATGCAGTTCCAAATTGGTTGCTCAGTATTGTTGAATTGATAGGACAAAAAATATAGAACTATCAATGTAAATTGTGAAAAAACTAGGTACAGAATAAGTTTATTGAGAACCCTAAATTATAAGTTACAAATCGAACGAAGCGATATCGGAGTGTATGTCAAGTATTCTTTCAAATATGGTTGCTTATATAATTAACAAACAATTTTTTCGATAAATTTTAATGTTTTCCTAAAACTTTTGTAATTGCAATTAGTGGATTTTAAATTATATACATACTTTTTATTCTATTGAGATTTTCGTAAATTACCTTTTAAAGTTTGCAAACTTACCCATATGCAAAATGGTGCATATATAGACGGGTGAGGTGCAATTAAAATTTCCCCTCAATGAACATCTTAACTACTAATTAAAGTATAATTGCCAAAACTGCAAAATGTTAATCTTTTACTCCTATATTTTCATCTCCCAATTTTCAATATTATAAAAATGACTATTAAATTACTGTTTCTTACAAAAATATAACTAGATATCTACCAACTATCTATTAAAATAATGAGGTAAGGCGTTTCAGAGTTAAACGAAATTAAACAAACAAGCAATATTAGCCCTATTTTCCAAGAGAATGATTTTATACATACCTGGCTGAACGAATATTTTCCACACTTTGGTATCTTCGACTAAAATTCTTATAATCTTTAGTTTTCTTATATACCCACAAACTTATATAAGGAAGAACTAAGAAGAGCTGTAAAAATAGACTTTACATATGCAATAGTTGCATTATTAAGCTTCAAATATGCTGTTACTCTTTCTTGCTATTTTTATACTCTGTAGTTTCCATTTCCTACTTTCTTCGTTCCTAATTTTCTTCTGTTTATTCAAAATCATACTTACTAGTGATGCTGATCCC
Organism: Heterorhabditis bacteriophora; assembly: GCA_964036235.1. NCBI lineage: Eukaryota > Metazoa > Nematoda > Chromadorea > Rhabditida > Heterorhabditidae > Heterorhabditis > Heterorhabditis bacteriophora. The sequence continues at coordinate 9,010,834 of OZ038428.1, read as the reverse complement.
ATAAATACAACTGCTGATATCCATAGCAAATATTCTATAACTTTATCTATAAACATATTGTTATCATAAAAATCCCCTTATTTCTACAAAGGATAGGTCATAAACTAGAGGAATATTAGAACTTTGACAGAAGCAGGCCTAAGAATATAATTTCTCACCTTTAGTTTGATTATAATATATCGTCATAGAAGTGCTCACAATCCACTGAAATTAATCATTATTAAGATATGAAATCAATTTCCTATTATGAATATGAACTCTTATTTCTATACCTGTATAATTGTAAGAGTGATTGCCAGAAGAGGAATATTATTGCAGAAATGCTCATAGTTTGACACAGCTAAAGTTGCCACAATACGTTCAATAACAAAGATAAGTAGGCTGAAGGAATTTCCGTATAGACCTCAAAGAACTTTATTATGAAATAGATAATTGATTTAAAATCCACCTAATCAACATGTTAAGCTCATTGTGATTAAAATGAGTGCACCATAGGTTTCAAAATAATTACTTGACACTTGATTTTTTCACATACCTATAGAATGAATGGTAGTGGCAATAAAATATAGAGGTTCCTCTTGTGGCACTCCAATTGCTGCTAATATACTAACCAAACAAGCAGATAAAAAAATGATAAAACCAGTAAATGGAAGTAAAATAAGAATTAGCTGAAGGTTTTTGTGGAATATCTAGAAGAACATTCTTCCTTGATTGCATTATATACATTCATAGCACTTTGAAAAGGTAAAATTAATATTGCAAACAAAACAGAGTACTTAGTATTATGTCACTAATACAAGTTATTTGAGTAAAAATAACGGTTTTAATGAACTGCATTATAAGACTTACCTTCTTTTGCAGTAGCACACGAAGAAAAATAAAGAGACAACCAACAAATATAACAATAGTTAAATACTGTATCAGTAAAAAAAATAGTGTAAGTCCCATAGTAATATGATCCACTGTTATTTTCGTTCTAAAGTGTGAAAAATAAATAAATAAGAATTATTTGTAAAAAAAACTATAACGATTGATATAAAAGATATACAAGTGCGCATAGACTAAAGATAAATCATACAACTCTTATTGAACAATTCAATTTGTATCTACAATTCTTACTGTTGCTAATTAAATATTTTTGAATGACGAATTATAACTATATTTAATTGTCTTTTGTACTTTAGAGCAATCGTCCACATTTAAAAAGACATTGTGTGGTGTCTTCTAGACTAAACGTTCCCTTTAAAGGAAGGGTTAGTTTGAGTGGTGGTTCAGTGGTAGAGTGAGATCATGTGTGTGAGAGAGAGACAGAAAACCAGTATTTTTAAGGATGAGTTTATTAATATAAAGAGATATGACAATGCAAATTAAACAAAGGGGAATAAAGTTAAGCGGAGCAAGACACCCACCGTGCCCTCTCCCAGTAGTACACCGCCTGCCCCCACCCTCTATGAGGGGCGGGGTTGACCCCTTTTTATCTGGGTGTTTTACAATAATTATTAAGGGTTTCTCGGATCATAGACCACGACACATTGTTTCATTAGATATTAATCTTTAAATCAACAGATCTTTTAGGTTAATTTATAAAGCCAGGCTTTTATACTTATTAAAAACAATATTTTTCAAAAACTCTCCACAGTAAACAGACGATGATGAAATTTTAAAGACGTCAACAGACAAATCAGTCAAACTTCATGCGTCATATTTCAATGTGAGAAGCGGAAAACCTATGAAGCAGATAACTTGGGCGTTTCATTACACGAGATATCGACTGTGAATCTGTGTTTAAAATAAATCCTACACGAAAAATTGAAAGGTTGTTCATTTCGAGAAAAATCTGAAGCGGAAATATTCTAACCCACTTTATATACAGAATCAATATAAAAACGATAATAAAATGCTTTATAGAAATTTTGTGTTAAATTATCCTATGTATAGAATTACGGAATAATATAATTGATACATTAATGCAAGAATATAGTCGTATTAAAGAAATATCTTGTTAATAATATTATAGAACAAATCCCAATTTCTCTATGTAAGTGTCATAATCACAAATATTTCGAAAATTATTTTCTTGAAGTACACGGCCATAACATAATACAAAGCATAAGTAACGAAATAGTATAATATAATAATTGTTTGGGAATGTTATATGAGCTAAAGTTTTAAATTTGTATGTTTTATTTTATAGAGTGAGCAAACTCAGGGAAAGAACGGTGTGGCTGACTTGATGTTTCTGTAGATGAGTGTGGAATGACGAATTGTATCTGGCCATTAGGGAGTAGTACAGGCTTCACTACAATATGATTAGGTACAAAGCTACCTTCTAAGAATGAGGGAGCTTGAAAACGGTCAGCAAGTGAATGACTCCCATATGAAGCAGAGATTTTCAAATTAACTGGTAACTCAGTTGTTGTCAACTGAGGTGGAGAAACATTAATTAAGGGTAAAGATGAAACTTGTGGAGCTTCTGATGGTGTGAGAATTGTTGTAAGGGGAGAAGTTGAAGATTCCTCCTTCTCTGCCGCTACTGTTTCAGTTGCAAAATTCTCAGTGGTAGTAGGAGATACTGTAGCCAGTGTCACATTTTTTGTCGAAGTTTCTTCGGCAAGGTCATTTGTTGATGTTATATCCTTGTTAGTAAGTCCATCTTCTTTCAAATTACCAGATTCATTATTGGAATTAGTATTATCTGAAAACCATATTATATTCGACATATTATGCAATAGCGCATTTGTATTAAAACTACTAGTATATTAAAAGAAATACCACGACTTATTACAATACATCACTGCAATTTAATCTTATCTTTAATCTATGGTTAAAAAATAGTTTTCAAATTCTTGAGATCTTTGAAATTGTGAGCAAAATCACTGAACGAAACTAATAGTTAACTAGTGAGTCTTCTCATTACCGTAGCCTACGAGTAAATGCTGAGTTACTATTATCACCTTTTATACCTATCGTGTATATAATTACTTCAATTATTACACTTAGATACTTTTACTCAGAAAAATAATGAAAACGTAGAATTTCTGTTCGATATATATCGATCTATTATAAAATTCAATTTAAAAATATATTTTTAAAATACGTCAGAAACTTGTTTTTAAACGAGCCATTTTGGATCCGTTTATTTTGGGAATGACTCCGAAACTCCTCGGGAAGATCCTTTGCCACATATTCCTCTACTCGTGTCCTGATTAAATATTCACCCTCTTTGGTAAAAGTTTCACTCACAGTACGCCCAGGACCGAAAATCTAAATATTACTTTGACTTAATATTCTATTACTGCAAATGTCCCATCTATCTTGCTATTTTATTCACTTTCGCTGTTACAAACAATACCTAACATAGAGTAACTACACGCAAATTACCGAACCTTTTTTGGGGATTCCTGTTCATTTATGTCAACGTTCGTATTATTAGCTGATTTCTGAAATAATGGACTAGAAATATTGTTCTAAATACGAAAAGCAAAAATATTACTTATATATATATATCATAAAAAAGGTTTTTGGATTTGAAATTGAAATATTCTTTTTTGCAAGCACGTTACTTAGAACAAAATGAACCTCTATTACAGCTGTTTCCGTTGAATTTGTACCAGATTGTGAAATATCAATTTTGTTAATATTTTCTTGCTTTGGAAAAGCGAAAAGTCTTCCGTCAGATCCAAGGAAGACACGACTGACGGATTGCGCAGTTTCGGAAGTAACAGGCTGCTCTACCAATAAGTATCTTTGAGGGGTACTGGTCAAACCTTGTTGCTGGAAAAAAAAATTTGTATTTTATAAAAACCATTATATACCCCATCTAGAGTTGTTTAGTTCTTTGTACTAATGATGCTATAATACATAGAAGTACTTTAGAAATTCGTACCCATTCATTCAAAGTGTTAACAGTCTTATTTATTTTAAAAACAACCTAAGAATACCAAACTATCCAGCAAAAATAAAGTGTTTAGACTTATGAAATGAGAGGGGGGAAAATTCTGCGATATTTTTTGGGAATTCATGAATTTTTCTTTCTTATTTAATACGGCACTCTTAAGAAAGTTCTCTTAACGTAATTATTTTGGCCTCATTATCAAGACTGAGAACTATCACTAGAATAATAGCTATTGTCACAAAAGTTATATTTCATTTCATTTAAAGATCTCATTATCAAAACACCAAGCTAAGCCTATAGTAACTTCATTTTTTTGTACTTGTTTGCTTAACTAACTATTCGACATAGAATAATACGTACATTTCTAGCACTACACTACAATTGATCTCCTAGAAAAAATTCAATTTTTTCTTGTACCAAGAGGTATTGTCAAGAAAACGAACTTGGTTAGCGAAACTGCTGGCTCTGAAATATGGGTGAAGGATGGCATTTTGTTGAATGACGTCAGGAGGTGGAAGACTAATAACATCGTCAGGCAGCAGAAACCGTGGCTTAAAATAACTGAAGATATCTATCTGTGACGAAAATGTTAAATTTATTGAAATAAATCATACTAGTGCACGAACATAATGGCAAATGTTAGCTTCGATCGCAGGAAAGGTATGGAAATATACGTATTCATGATAGTTCACTAAAATGTAACTTTCCTAAATATAGTTCCTTCTAACTTCCTATACCTATGATGCGTAGTCAACACTCCTTTATACGATTATTCAAGCGAATAGTCTCGAATAATCGTTGCGTTTTGAAATAAGTTAGCCAATTTTGGCATTGATTTTTTTTAAAGATGGGGGGGATAGTAGCTCAACATCTAATTTCTACTTAATAACTTTAAAGTCTACCTGCGGTGTGATATCCTCTTGTTTTTTTATATTATCCTTCACTGTTGTAGTGGAGTCATGAATCATGCCAAGATAATTTAATAAGCTAGCTTGCTGTTTACTAATATCATTTTGCTTAGCTTGTGAAGGTTCAATATTTAGAGTTTTATATAGGGATATATCATTATCACTCATTCTCTGGCGCCGCTCGTTAAGATCTTCTATTCCTCTAAATGTATCTCTAGGTATTTCTTGACGTAAATTTATTTGATGAAATTGATGAAATTCCTCTGGTTTTTTAATCTTTCCGTATCCTCTAATCATGTTGAAGTCAATAATCTTTGGGATTACTGAGGCTTCATTATTCACGATCTCAACAGGAATAGTTTCTCTGTTTGACACTAAAAATGGCCCAGCTAGATTATTGCTGTCAAAATGGGCATTAGCCTCTTCTCTGACTACATTTACTTTAGCCTTATTAGCGGGCCGAACACTGTGAAGTGGTAGTCGTTTTCTTCTCTTCAAATTTTTCCTCCGATAGTTTCTCATTCGTTTTGGACTAGCTGCACTCTTCAAGTGATCACCAGCGTTATTGAAAATTCTAGAAGAAGTTTGATTTAAAATAGTCTCGGAAACCTCTAAAGTGCTTTCCAATAATCCGTTATTTTCTACTTTTTGAATTGTTAGAGTTGATGGTTCTTCTGGTTGTGAAACAGTTGTTGTTTGTGGAGCAATGGTAGTAACTGGTTGTTGAATTTGTGATAAGAATGGTGCTTCTAGACTTTTAGTAGCATAGTTCTGGAATTGAGAATTTTTCGGCGAGGGCTGAAGTCCAACTATGAATTGCTTATTTTGATCATTAAATTGTGGAATAAGAAATGATTTCTCCTCTGATGTTCTCGAATGCTGAGGAATGAAAACAGCTGGACTATTAACAGAATTCTGGAGTCCATATGGTATAGGAAAAATCGAATTTTGTATTGGACGATAGAAGGGAATTGAGACAGTGTTAAGTGTAAAGGGCAATGAATAAGTCGGAAGTGAAAATGGCTGTGAAACGGGTGGTGTTGGAGAAGCAGATTTACTAGTTGTCGAATCAAGGTGGATTGAGAGAGGTTGCTGTAAAAGAAGCTATTTATTTTGAACTTACTCTAAGGAGCAACTTCATATTTTCGATAATTTCTGATTTTCTTTTTAAAAATTCAGTCTAATTTGACATTGAGATACATTAATTTAAAAATTATGAATCGTGTGGTTTATGAACAATACAAAGCTTTTTTTATTTCAATTCCTGGAAAAAAATATTTGTAGTATATATAGCGTATGGGTGATTACTTAGAAATTTGCTTACTTCCTATAATCTAGAATTAAAAATACAAAACCTGTAATGAGCGTTTCCATTGTTGGTTTTTTTCCAATTCATTCACTTTCTCCGGAATAACGGAGAAAGCACCAACATTTGCTGGTGATTGAAATTGGACAAAAGGTGATGGAGTTTTGACCTAAAGTGCCATTTTAGTGATGAAAAATTTCTTACATTTAGTATACTTTAGTGTTAAATCTATATAGAGATATAAGAGACATAACTTACAGTTTGAGTTCTGGGGAGAGAAATTAGATAAAAGGGTACGGCCTGAGCATTATTAGTGCTGTAAAAATGATGTAATTTAAAAAACTATCTCTATACTTTATTGTATAATTATCATATGTAGATATCCAAAAATTATTTAAAGAAATATATTTTCTTTACTTGCTAATGTGTGGCCTCTCCTGAGCCGATACAAGTGTCATAAGCATTAAATAAACCATCACAAAATCCCCCATACTGGAGAGAGTTCCTGGAGAAATATACCAATTGTAATCCTAAGTCAGTACAGATCTTGATTTCATCGAAAAAAATTCATATCTACATTAGAATAGGAAAGTCTCAGAAAACATTCACGGATAAGCTCTGAGAAATCGAATGAAGCATACGATCACCTCGAAAAACGAACTGTCGGGAGCTTCAAAAGCGAGAAAACCGAAGCGCATAATCAAGGATCGAGTACTCATCTAGCGAACTGATTATTTGGATGCGGATATAAAATCCGATTGTTAATTTTGCAAAGAAGCAAATACTGAAATATACATAAAGTTGATAGAGAGAATTCTAATAAAAGTACCCATAGTTTGCATATAAATGCATAATAGTAGATAAGAGTTTTCCAATAAATCATTACCTCACCTCAACAAGATCCACAAGTGTTATGGGTCAAAACACAGGTTTTAAGTTGGACGAAGTGGTATAATTAAGCATGACTATTTGAACTATTTTTGCATCCTTCCAATTTTCGAACTATGCTATCAGTGATCGAAGAAATGCAAAATAGATGAATAGAAAGATTTTATTATGTGCATATTCGAAAGCGGAAATTAATTGTCTTTTAGGTCTCCTATGGTGGTAAATAGAGTTAGCATTCAAGTAGTTCAATTCAAATTTTCAAATTTTTTATTTAAATTTGAATTCTAACCCTAGTATTTACACTACCAAGAAGACTAGCTTCGTTTTAATGCTGGTGTACTCAACGGATGTCATGTGAATATAGGTATTGATGTTGTAGATGCTATCAGAGATATATTTATCGAAATAATTCTTAAGCCTACCAAAATTCTTCATATCACATTTTAGGTAACTTTTTTCACTTAAGAATTCGATAAATTATAAAGAACAACAGCCGTTACATTCTTTATTAAAAACTATAACTCCACTATTCGCTCAACACCGTACCTGTAATGTAATGATTTCTTAAAATTGACAACAAATCATTCTTTGGTAGCTTGAATTATTGGGTAACGTTAGATTATTTCGGATATTTTATCGATCTGGGAAGATTTCTGAGAAGAGAATAGGAAGTAACACCAGTAGATTTACAATAGCAGAGCTAATATTATGTTTCTCGGACACTATGACGGTGGCCCCAATTTCCTAGCTTTAGAAGCATTCAGTATGAAATAGAAAGAATAAAACAAAGATATTGAAATTTGAAGACACGAAATCAACATAAATCGAAAAGTGCTTAATAAATAAATAGAAATTTATTTAGCTTTATTTACAAATAAATTTATAGGCAAACAAAATATAGTTTAATTACTCTGTCTGTTTTAGTTCCGACTGCAGGACTTGCACGTTTCCGGGTAAAAACACGGATTTTGGTAATAGGTGAACTGTAAATGGTAATTTCTTTATCCCCGTAAAGTCTATAGCATTTTTATTGATTAATCGATTAAAATTGGTTAGCCCAGAAGCATCATATTGGACATGTCTAGGCTGCTCATCAGAAACGACATGTATATCATCTGCATCATTTCTTGGAGTATGAGGTATACCATTAGTTAAAGGAGTAAGCTGAATTGGTACAACTCCTCGAGCTGTATGAATAAGGAATGCACTTCCCAAAACATTGTCAGTGTTAGATCCTAAAGCATCAACGGCTTCGTGGTGAGGCAACTGAGCAACAGTTTGGTGTTCAGCACCGATATCAGATTTGATACCAAATTGCGAAAGGTCAGTATCGGGACGAATTGGAATTTTTTCCTTAATAGTTCGTTTGATGAGAAAAGTCTTCTCAGAACTAGTTGTTGGAGTAGAGTCAGTAGCAGTCTAAATAAAGAATAAATTATAACATTTTAAGTTGAATAACCATATATATATATATATATATATATAATATTACTTAAACTTTTTATTTTTATTTTTAGCTACATGTATATATTTGTTCTTTTCTCCTTCCGCTAACTTATTATAAAATGTTAGAGTTCAGAAAAATATAGTTACTCTGAAGTCCATCAACTAAGTCCTAAACAAAGTGTAACGGAATGAATACGAAAAATAGATATAAAGATCATTTAAATATAAGAAATAACAACTACAAAATTAATTTTTCATTACTGCAGATCTCTTTCACAGTAATTTATAAGCCTACATTTTAATAATTCCTTCTTCAAACCTTCTTTTATTTTATCAATAACATAAATATATACTATAGAAAATAGATATATTCCTTTCTAAGCTATATTAATAATATTCTAAGCCTCACAATGGTAGCAGCTTCAATTATTGCAGAATCAGTTGTTGGTGTTAAAGTCTCCTATAATTTGGATTTTTTGTACATTTTAAACTTTTATATTAACGCGTAGTTTTTATATACTAACTCCTAACTTGAATTCAGAGCTTTTTTATAAGTTACCCCATTCTTCATAGTAGTTTGCGCGTCCAAGCTGGTTGTGCTTGAAGAATCCATTGTGGTTGCTTCTACCGGAGTTAAAGTTGATATGGATTCCTAAAATAATGAACATGCTGATAAAAGCAACAAATACCCTAATTTGTTTTTCAATATAGAGCCTAGCTATTGAGAATAATTTTTATTGTTTATCAAATAGCTTACCACAATACTAGGCGATTGAGCTTTCAACCCCTCTATCCATTCCGAAGAAGATTCCCTGAACGCAACTGTACAAGTATTTACAATTAATTGGTACGATTAAGCTTTTCACAAATAACATTTCCAATGTGAAATATGATTCTAATTTCAATATTATCAACTAATTTCGTCATAGGAAAATTATGGTTGCTTAAAAATTCAAATAAACCATCTAGAAAATATGTGTAGATAGGTGGATACACTTGATAGAATGTCTACAGTTCAGATCTGTCACTACTTACATTTAGTCCTTCGTGACCCATTTATATGTCTATTTTCTAAACGTCTAAGATAAGAAAAAAATAAGAAAATGTGTTTTCTATATACTATCCATTAAATTCTTTGTTACTTTTTGATGATTATAATATATAAGCAACGTTCAAGTACACGATGCACCACGTTTTTTGAATTTCGAAATCCATGATTTTAAAACTGTTAAATATGAGTATGTTTGCAACAATTTTCATATTGTATAGTATACAGGAAAATTTAAAATTCATAGTACCTGAGTGAACTGGTTGAATTATGATCCACAGTAGGTCGTTTTAAATCATTTGAGTAGATCTGTGTATCCGAGGGGATAGCTTGAGTGAAAAAGTGATCAGAAATGCGGCGTGAGATGCCTTTAATAGAGGTAGCAGGGTTACTGAGAATGCTTGGTTGATGTGAACGTGATTTCCAATAGGAATCTTGTCTTTCTTGGAGTTTTCTTAATAATTTTTGCAATTGAATATTACTTCCAACATCACTTCTAATCGGTAAAGAAGAACGCCTGAAAAGTTGTATAATATCATAAAGTTAGTGCATATTTATTTTACGGATTTACTAATTTTGTCGTATAAGGTTTGTATGGATGCTTCTTTTCGTATATTTTTGTAAGATTTATCTCTTGTAGAACTTCTATCCAATTGTGCTTACTAAGGTGTTATAAAACACAAGTCGAAATAAGTATTCCTACGCAATGTAAGCCTATAAGAAATACCAAGGTTTAATGAATACAAAACACTATTTGATTTACTGCAATTTAGGATTTAGTTTTTCAGCTAACCTTAATTTTAATTGAAGCGGCCGTGATGCCTCTACGAAAGTTTGTTGAACTGCATCTTCGACAAAAGGTGCTGAGCGACTTACTTTATTATTTCCATATGTTTGGCCTCCAAAGTTTACTTCTTCATTATTTTTATAAGAATATGTTGGTTCATTTTCCCAACTAGGCGAAGTTATTTCAGTTTGTTCATCTTTAACTATATGAGTCAGATTATCAAACTGGCTATATTCTGTTGGGATTTCATCGTTAATATCTTCTTGAGTAAGGAATTGCTGCTTTCGCCGATGATATTTACGTTCAGCTTCCAATCTTCGTTTACGAGCCTCCAAATCTTCTCTAAGTACAAATGATTTAGATTCTTTTTGCAACGTTCTGCTACTTTGATCCCAAAAATCATTGAGTCTATGTAAATTCGCTCTTAACGTATTGAGTTGTGGGTGATGTTGGTGAGACTGTAAACAAGAACAAAAATTATTAGTGTGTTTCGATTGTGGACATAAAAAATAGATTCGATACTGTCACTTTATCAATTCCATTATTATATCAACTGTTCAAAAAATAGATATAAATTTCAAGTAAACTCTTTGTTATCAAAAGTTATATTTTGAAACTAGCACTGTTACCACTTACCAGTTGCGTTTGTTCTCCACTATTCTTTACAAACTTGTGATTTGGTTTTTGCTGTTTTCCATAGTCCGTATTAAAGTTCTTGGCTACTTGCCCGTTTTTAACCATTATTTTATCTCTCTCCCCGATACCAAATCGATTAGTGCCAGTTGCATTGTAGTCAAGATTTCTACTTAGTTGACTATCTTGCATTAAATCAGGAACACTTCGCTGGCGCACAACTTTGTCGGCGTGAAACTAAAACAATATTATCTTTTGAAAACAATTGTAATTAGTGTGTACATATACAAAATAATAAAAAATTCAAAAATTCAAATTCCATCTCATGAAGGGAAAATAATTATGAAGGGCTTATAGGTGCATTTCACGTTGAACAACAGTAAATTTAATATTATTTTTATCCGTACTTCATTAGGTATCTGAGTACTCTCCAAAGTGCTCAAAATTCCTTCCAGAATGGTCTTTTGCTGTGCGTGTAATTGTGAACTGGGAGTGAGTATGGTAGAAGTGATGACATGTGGAACGGTTGTGCGAAGACGTATTCTATTTATATATAAAAAGAAGTATGTAACAGTATCTATATATTAAAACATTTACATTAAGACCATATTAGCATAATAATACAAACTTTTCACCTTCCAAACCCTCCTACGTTCTTCTTAACATCATCTGGAATAGGAGGCAGTTGATCTTTGGGTAACGGAGGGTATGATGCAAGAAGCACATCTGGATTGATTCCATCAGGTGTACCACCCTTAAGCCAGTCCGCTAGTGGGGCAGGTACGAAGTAGGTATTATATTTATCATCGGCTAATACTCTGTAGTCATTTAAATAGAACGAAGACTCGCGACTCAACTGTAATAATGACTTCTTTATAAATCAATGTAAATCATTATTGGACAGATCTTGTTTTACTTGATTCGAACTACTTTCACTTATTCAGTGATCTGAATCCAAACCTTGAAATTGTAGTACATTACTATAAGAAATTTGCCTATAACAATAAAACACTTGTATTTTGCTAGTTTATATAATATTTTTTAGTATCAATAAACTTTACGTAACTCTTACATATTTTCTAACAATTTCTATAAACATAAAATATCTAGCAATGGACTTACAGATTTTTTTGCAACGATCATATAAAAATATGATACTGGAATAGGAATGGTACGAGAGCCATGCGTTTGATTTCTATAATATATTATTTTAAGACTGAAGAGTTAGTACAAATATTGAACAAAACATTTGCAGTGAAGAAGAAACTTAGTATACTATTGTCTTTTTAAAACATTATAATTTAAGAATTCTGTCCTACCTATCATGTTCTCCTGAAATATCTTCCGTTCTTTTATTTGAATTGACTGAACTCGGTATGACTAAAGGAATATATAACATCAACAAAAGAGGACGCATTCTGAAGTTTAAGTGGTCTTTATAAAACCATGTTCGATTGGCAAGAAAACCCTATGAAAATAGATGTTAAATGTAATTATGGCATGAATTGTCATCATATGGAAAGTGTCTTAAACAATCGGTGGCTAACAATGCTAGAGAATGTCATCGGAACTCACCTGGAACGCGTCGGTAATAGGTATGCGAGTCCGGCTTTGCGGGATAGCCACTACACAAATCGGTACACGACAAGTTTCAAGACAAGGTGGAAAATTCAATGGAACATAAGTTTGGAAGGGAGTAGACAAGTGACTCAAACTAAACTAACAACTAAAAACGACTTTAACTATAAGTGATATAGCTTAAGAAGAAATCAATCTAAGAAATTATCTAAGATTTTAAGATCAATTAAGGCCTAAATTTGCTATACACACATGCGGTTATTAGTCGGATATTGAAAATATTAAATAAATATAAGTATTGATTAAAACCGCTAAAGAAAAAGTGGATGAAGATAAGGAATCGGCATGTTCCAAAATTATTTTTTCCAAGTGATGTTTATAGACAAATTTTCTAAAAATTAACACCATGATGGAAGAATTTTAGAAAAAATGTATATTATACTCCAATGACGACAAAAGTCGGCACTATTGTGTTTACAAATAGTTAATTCATTTAAGGAATAGTGAAGGATGACTATTAAAAGCACTATTGTCCAGTTAATTGTGGCGTGATAAATGTTTGCTGGTTATGAAAAAGTATGGTAAGAACGCCACCACCTTTGCTTTCTATAAATACCATTCGTTATATTCGGCTATATCTTGTTTCCTTTTGTTTTATTTCCCAGGCTTTAACAGTGATGCTGTTGTTGTAGAATCGTCGCTTTGACTCTGGTGCATCAAAACATCATTAAATGCACCATTGTTCACCATTGTATAGAGTTCCATGTTAAGTAGACTTAGATCCTCATATGTTCTTCATTTTCTTTTGGGATAAATAAAAAACACAATAAAATTACAAATAACAATAACCCAAGCCATGTATTTTAAATGCATACTAGAATTGGGTTATTATATTGAACTATTCCTAAACAAGTTGTCTGCAATCATAAAAAGATTTCTTAACGGTTACGGTTCCCATCCACCACTAATTAGTTTTGCAAGAAGCTTGATCGAATGATGATTTAATTGTTGCACCACTTTTTAAATGTAAGATATGCCAAATAAAAATATACTTAAATTAATAGATCATGCATTAATATTACTAATTATAATTTATGCTTATAATTTCCACATAATCTCAAGTTATCTCAAGTTTTATTTTGTCATTATTGTATAAGATTTGGAAAGTATTATGTAAATGGCTTCCATAAAGTAAAAATCATAGGCTAATGCAGTGATGCGTGATAAAAAACACTGTACAAGTATAAATTTTCCAGCAATATTAATAGAGTAAAATTTTTCAGCTTTTATAAAAGAAGATTTGTTTCTAATTTACAGATAAATATGGACTTTATATATATATATGTAATATTATAAAAAGCTTTAAAAGTATAAATGGCGAAATTAACAGACAAAACTTAATCATTTTCTGTTATAAGAGGACGAAAAGAATTTAGCTAGAAAAATACGCTATATGCTGTCACGAAGGATCGCTTCGAGAGCCAGATGCCAAAGGTGAATTATCTTTGATGGTGCGCCCAGCAGGTTGAGTGATCGGGAATAAAGGAAGCATGAATGGTGACAAGTTCTTGCAAGCCTGAAATCACGATTTTGACAAAGGTGTTTGTTTTATAGTACATCGACTGAAATGATCCATATTCGTTCCTAACCTGTACGCGTGGATATTTGGCATTTGGCCGCCTGCCCCTGGGTACACGGCTGGCCGCTAATAGGTTATCAATAGAGAATGCACCACAGTCGCGATTCTAAAGCGTTATGTTCTTATAAGCGCCTTCTTTAATCACGTCTCCTTCTAAAATATATTTCCTCTTACAGAATTTAAATCTCGCCCATCCGACTTCAACGCCTGTTCTTCTTTGGATACTGAACTTTTTGTATTCTCTTTTTTTCTCCACTTAGCTCTCCTGTTTTGGAACCAAACCTTGAAATTATGAGGATTAATAGATGCTATAATATACATAGTATTTTCTAAAAATAGGTTTTTTTTGTAATTTTGTACGATTATGACACTTGGTAAACTTCAAACATAAAATGAGAACTAAATGTTTGGCTTGTTACCCTTGAAATAAATTTGTTGTTACTGAAATCGGAGTAATTTAATATTGTTTTTCACTAGTAGGAAAGAAAGAACTTATAAATTGAACGTTTTCATAACGCGGTTTCGAAATGAATTTAGTTTTATCTGAAATATACTGGAAAACAGTGAGTAGGATTAATCCATGTTTGAATCAATAATAATGAGAAAGTGGAACTATCAGAATTACAAAAGGATAATCTGCCATGTGTTCTTCCCATTGCAACCGATTGTTTTTCCGCCCATCCACCACATCCGACAATGAATTCGACTAGGCTTATCTCAGTCGTTTGTTAATTTGGGATGGCTAAGATACACGAGTAGCAATCATTTATGGGATATCTTTGCCCACGACAAATACGATTCTCAGCTTTAAAACCAACGTTTGGTCAACATTTTAAAAATTCGTTACTAAGTAGTGCTTGAGAATTGACCGTAATGTGAACTGATTTTTAGTGAAAATTCGAAAAGTAAAAAACCTAATTCTATAATATATTGATTAAGTAATAAACTCTATTAGAATATCACCGTAGTTTCCTATACTGTTAGCCCTGGGGAATGATGATTGATTGCTCTGCCCGCCTGCCTATCTCATTGGCACGAAATGATAAACAAACTAAACGTTATGAATTCCCAACGGAAGTCAATGCATACGGTAGATGTCAATTTCCGCAGTTTTGCGTTCAGAATATACTACGGTTTTGACATCTCGCTAATTCAGACAGCCTAGAAAGATTCTAGGCAATAGTCGCAGATAATCACCCATGTGGGAATTGCTGCGAAAACTACACTGAGTAGATAAAAGAGCTAGGGAAGTGGGCAGAACAAATGTTACATTACCTATGTTGTGTATGGACATTAAATAAATTATCTAGATTGAAGACTATTTATTTTGAGATATGGCAAGAAATTGATAGGAATTTAAGCATTGCATTCACCTGTACCCTGCTCTCAAGAAGATCTAATCGCATTGCTAGTGCTTCTCTCATAAATACATCCGGGTAGTGACTGGCCTGTAAAATTAATAAATAATCTTCATTGATTTCTGTGAAAAGATTCAAAAGGATTAGGTAATCTACATTTTTAGAATTATACCTTCAATTAGGTGCAATGTCTTAGATAATTCTTCGATCTGTCTTATGTAATAAAATAGGATTAAAATCTTCCTAGTCACTATGGTTTAAGTGGTAATAACAAAAATTATTTCACACCTATGCATAATCTACTACTTTTAACACATTGTTTAAAGTATTAGTTTTTCTTTGTTATTTCTCACACATACTTTAGAACAATTTTTCAACGAATACATTGATCAGACTCCAAGTGATCATTTAGTTATAAATGTGGCAATTTAAAATGGCTTATTTATATCATATGAAGATATCGTTAATTTCACTCATTGTTTCACCAGACAGAGACGATTAAGATTCTCTATGTAATATTTAACTAAGTTACAAGTCTCATAACTCCTATAAATATTTATTAGTCTAAAGAATTTATCAAGGATGTAACAAACTTCAAAAGCACTCTCTAATTCTTCTAGTTGCCAACCGGAAAAATTGGTGCGAGTACGACGGCGCTTCGCAGCAGCACTCTCAGATGGTGAAAGATCTAGAACAGAATGTAAAATACAAAATATAAGCTTAGTTTGAAAGTAATTGCTCTTACAATTTAAAAACTAGACCTAATAAAACAGAAAGGGTGGAAATGACTAGACCTATAAAAAAAACACCTTGAGCTGAATAGCTATTGAGTACTTCTGGTGTACTATTTGAACTTCGTGATGACTCACTTGGTCCTTCAATAGATTCTTGTGGAAGAGTGAGGGCTAAATGAGAAAAAATATTTTGAAGGTATAAAAAGCTCCTTTTACTTTCGGAAATGCATTTAACGAACAAAATAAATAAACTGAAAGATAAGCAATATCACTAACCTGTGATAGTTAGTTGTTGTTTCCAATATTCATTCCATACATCATGTACGCTAACATTCGAAAACATAATAAAATTATGTACCGTAGCCCAGGTCTCAAAGTAGCTTGAAGTCAGAATTATTTCCAGTTTCTAGTAAGCTGTCAGCTGAACCAATCGGCGCCGAGAAGAGGCGGAGACTTACTAGAACTAGGCGGAGTCAGTAGAATCAACAAGCAATTAACATGCGAAGGATTTGTCCCTAGAGTATGTGATGGATCGCCTCGAAACCATTGCGCAACAGACGATCCAGACTTCATCATAACAATGTTAATAAGAGGAAAGAGGGAATGTGTTTGTGTATTTATCATGTTCATATATGCCATCCTCATCCTTAAAAGTCGAATATAAATAATTCTTTATAGTAATTAACTGAAAATCTATATATTAAATCCCATCATTAATAAAAATAGTGATAGTGACGTTAATAATAATAATAATAATAATAATAATAATAATAATAATACTTTTTAATTAATACAAGAGTGGTGGAATACCAGATTACTGACTTTAGAGCTGTATTGACCCTTCAATGAGTATGTTGAAATTCACTTTCAAGAAGATACTTTTTAAAATTTTTATCACATATTTAAGGATTACAAGAAACCCTCATATCAACATCTCTAATTTTTTTTAAACCGTAATAGTAGTAATAATGGTAATAATAAGTATAATCTGTGACATTCAATCTCCGACAATTTGGGGATAAGTTCTTATTTCCGCTGTCAAGCAGTTGTGCTTCTCAATTTTCGGGATCTGAGAAATTATTTAAATGAAGCCGAAATAGAATACATATGCACCATAAGCCAATTTCCATGCACGCATTAGCTCATCTCATTCCAAGGGCTCAATTCATTTCTGGTCCATTTTCATATAAATATGAATTTATTTTCTTGGCTGATAAATGAAGCTAAAACAGAAAATCCTTGATCGTATAAAAAGTTAGCCGTCGGCAATTAGATAGTGTATAACAAATTTGAGATTTAAAAAAACCGACGTACTTTAATCTAGGTAGAGTATAAACAACAACAGAAATTTATAAAATATAGATCTATAGAAACGCTTCTATGAGCATATCGTTAGTTACTAAACAACAAATTACAAATGTGACTAATTTCTTGGTACCAAGTAGAAACACAGGAACTTTGAATACAATATGTTTATTAGTATTTTTAAGAGTTTTACATTAATTATAATTATTCGATGTGCGATAAGTACATTAGTGTTTCTTACAATTTATCAGAATTTTCTTCCACTTTATCTCTTACTCTCGTTTTGAATTGATCTCTCTCTATCCCATGGGTCTACTGTCGCTTTTCGCGCACTCTCTTGACAAACCCTGTCATCGTGCTATGCTAATGACCTTCTCTCAGTACACAGTTATGATCGAATAATTGGAGATGACAGCAGCATATCATAAAATTGAAATCAAGCTATTTATTTCCACATTAATAATCGACTCAAAAATCTGTTTAAGTAATAGCTCAGTGGTTACTAAGCGTTCTTCCAAATACTGAATATATCTTGGAAAGTGGTGATTATATACATTCTTGTATTTACAAAATAAGTAGCTAACAAAGAATCCTATTTAGTTTCCTGAAATGGAATATTCCTATGTCAGTCATTTTACATTTCAAATACTCTCTGTTTTTATATTTACTCGATATTTTTAAACGTATTAGTCTATCATGCCAATTGGTCGCACCCTTCGCAATCATATTCTCGTAGATTCTTTATGAGATAAAATGTCCAAAATGTTTTATCCAAACGAGCCATCTAATGACGGTTATTACGCTATTCCCTTTGGGACTCAATGTTGCCAGCCGCGAATCACAATGCTTTATTAGCAATATATCTAAATTTGTAGTGAGGGGACAGAAATATCGGTGTATACTTCCAGATTAACGATTAAAGGAGCGAGGTTAGTTCCCTTAATTATTAGATAATTAAATAGTGTATTCAAGTTTAATATAAGGCCAGTAGAACATGGTATTATCAGTATACTCACGTCTGACTACTGGTGAATATTTTAGATATACAATAATGGCGTTAGGCTGTAAGACATAAATAATTCTGCACTTAGAGTTTTCCATCTTTAATGTTAAGCATAAACAGTTCGATTTTTTCTTACAGTAGTTATAAATGCTGCTCCAACTGAATGGCAAGCATTTACTTATTCTTCAAAATAGAAGCACAGTAACCTGTCTCAGGCTATAATGTGATCAATGATTTATGATGGTAACAATATCCTTTATTAATAATGGCACATTTAATGAAAGCCAAACATAATTTGTCAGAGATGTAAATTCTTTTCGTTTTGAATGGGATTTTGACAAAATTTGCGTATTCGAGCAAATTGACAATTCATCATGCCCGTACGCATCTGATAGAACGATTTATTATCAACGCATGTAGGACACCATAATTCTACCCATAGTTCAACATGAGAAGTGATTCTATATTATCAAATCACTTGATTTCCTTACTTAAAAATAACCACATCTATAGAAATATGTTATGAAAATCGCTTATAATAACAACTATACAACTATGATACATCATAAATGAATTTAATAGTACTCAAAGGAAAGCAATTCTAGATCATGTATCAAACTATTTCCCGAAAAGATATTTCTAGGGAAAGGATACAAAAGTCGTCTATAATAACAGTACTATACAAAAATGTGCTATATTATAACCAAATGCGGTACTAATCAAACAAATCATTGAGAAAATCATCGATGTCCTCATCAACTGTTCGTGTTATTTCTTGTACAGGCTCTATCCATACATCTTCAACAGATGATGTGGCTTTTGAGGATGTTGATTCTTCCTCTATAATGTGAAAGCATAATCTAAGCAATAATATTATGCAGTTAAATTCATAGAAATACGTACGTTCGTTATTAGCGTTGGACACTTTCGATTCCTTTAAACTAGAGTTAATTTCCTTTCGTTCTTCATCTGTTATCCACCGTTTTCTCTTCTTTTTCTCTACTTTTTTCTTTTGAGATCCATAATTAAGCATCTCTGAACACTGGCAACATAACCTTAGTTTCACTAGTGCGTTTTTTCGCACTCCCGCCTCTTCATAGCCAAAATTAACCTAAAATCAGAGTATCCATATTTATTTTAAAATAATATAATATTTTGTTTAGTAGAATCTTCAATTTCAAAACTTTGATGTGCAATGACATATCAAACCGTACTATAATAAGAAATTATTGCTAGTAAACGTATTTACACATTAGGGAGAAAAATAAGATAGCTCACCTCCCAACTAGTCAAGTCTTCAGAGTAATTGCACTTCTTGTTTCCACAAATAAATTGCCCCTTTCCATTTTTAACTTCTTTTTCAACACGCCATCTCATAGCTACTTTATTCTTCTTGAAGTAAGTCAAGTCAACTATACAATACTCTGTAAATCATATTAAAAAATAAATACTAACTCCATACTGTTTAAAATATTCATTTTCAAAATATATTGAATAAGGGATGTCTTCTGCTATTTACCCATATACATACATATATGTTTATTTGCTCTGGAATTATGATTAAAAGACAATGCAATTGCCAACCTTTAAATAATTTGTCATAATATTTTTTCGCCATACGAGTCTCCCAATTCGACGAAGCTGCTGCTTCTTCCTTCTCACTCCATAAAAACTTATGATTATCCTAAAACAAAACAAAAGTAAAGCATTTCATAAGTTTATAACGATCGAGTTTCTATTTTCTAATATTAAATTGGAACAACAAATGTTAAAGTAAAATACCCTAAGAACATCGTGGTCTGTGCGATCGTTTGAGGTATCTATCTGTAGCAATTTTGTAGCACCAGGATAAGATAAATAATACAAATTAATCATCTCTTTGTGACGAGAATAGGCATCCATCGCCATTAATCGAGACATTTGCCTGTTACACAAGTAATAATGCATATTCCTTGTTAATCTAATTATAAAGTCACAATTTTAGATAAAATATCCAATTCACTAAAAAAAAATTTCAAAGATTTGTGTTAAAAAAAAGCATTAATTATAACCTATGTACACGTCCGTGCTCTTCTTGAAACCATTGTTTAGCTTCATCGCGACCTGGTTTCTCCTAAAAAATGAATAGTCCATAAGCATAGTAAATTATGAGAAATTGATGAAACGTTTTCAGGATATGCACCTCTCCAAGATATTCTTTTTCAAGGAAGTCAGTTCGCCTACGCTTTTTCCTTTCGACCTCACTTTGATAATCAAACTCAGACTGAAGATCATCAACATTTAGATCTGGATTTCGTTTTATGGTCTCCATTCTTGTGACTGAAATTCAGTCTCAATAGGTAACAAGGTTGTAATTTATAAATGTAATATAGTGAATAATGAAAACCACAAAATGTTTAAAAGAATAAACAAACAATACACAGTAGTTATTCAAAACAAATACACTATTTGCAATAATAGCGAAGAAGATGTGTTTATAGTTTACGTAATAAATCATAAATAGATACCACATAAATCAGTTAAAAATAAAATGGAAACCAAACTAATTTATTGAATATAGCAGCTGTTGACAATAATATCCCTTTCGTTTTAAGGTTTCTTAATAATTTCATTTACTGTACCCCTGATTCTACCCTTTAATAACAAACCCTACTTAATGCGCTCACTCAGTAGGGTGTCCTTAATTCATGGCAAAGCTAGTTTTTTTTTTTTTAATTTTTGTCTGGAAGCTTTTATATATTTAATCAGAATAAATTCAGTACTTTAAGACATTATATATATTTCAAAACATCACATTTATTTTATGTAAGGAGTGATAAGAGGTGGAGTTGACCATATTTTGTTTTATATTTAATATTATCTTAAAATATCCAAAGTAAAAGAAATTTTGAGTACTAAAAACTATAATATTTAGGAGAATAATTTGCTAGTTTTATAAGATATTGGAACTTTGTACACGTGTGCCACGTTGCAATTGTACTAAAATTAGTATTGCATCACAACTAGAAGAGATCCCCAATGTTGATTAAAATGAACTTATTTTGCTAAGATATGTATATTTTATGTCATTTTTTGTTTTGCAATTAATACTTTTATAAACCATAAATCTAAATAACAGTTTTTTGTTAGAAATGATTGTATTATTTTTCGTGTAATGAGTATCTTCCATAGACTAACATTTTTATTATAATAGCTCTTTCCAAGGTTCATTTGCCCTGCTGTATTTGGTTTTATACGTTGCTGTCACATTGCCACGCGGCGCAAATTTGTGTAGCTCGGCCGATAGTGTTTTACTGCAGTCTCCACGGTGCGGCATATACATTCATTTGCTCCTACTTCCTAACAATTAGACCGAGTTTTTGTTAGCTCTATAGACTATATATTTATAAGTTTGTATTTACATTCTTAGAAGCTTATGGCTACTAGTTGGGATTACTAAATTTCTTAGACGAAGATCTTTTAAAATGACTTATTTCGTACCATTAAGAAGGATAAGTATTAATTATATTAGCGTTTATATAGTTTAGTAGGTTTCATTTGTCGCGCTATACGTAACATTCCACATTGCTTATGACTCAATTGACCGTCGATGCTCGGCTGGTTAGGCTGAGAAGTAAACACTGTGAACGCATGACCCTATTTCATTCTAATATCGTGCGATTTTCTGTTCATATAGTTTATTTCATTCTTTGGTAGCTCTTAATTTATTAGCTACTGGTCTATTTAATATTTAAAAAAATGGTCTTACTGGTCATATATCTTTAATATGTATGCCTTTGTTTTTCCTGTTTTTTAGTTTTGGTCATTATTTCCAAAATGTAGTGTCTACTTCTATGTATTCTTGGTCAATAAAATTCTTATTTCCTTTAGTTAATTGTGGATCAATAAATATTTGTCATAGATCTTAGCCCGACGTGGTTCGGTCTATCGGTCCCTCTTCTCAGTCCTACGGAACAGGCCAGGTACAGCCCCTCTTTCCCAAACGAGTCATGGAAAACGGACATGGATATGAACAGAACGGACACTCTAATGGATTTACGAACAGTGCGTTTCATATTGAGGAATTACAAAAAAGCTTTGCTTTTATGTATTACCTCGTTGACAAATTAAGATTATTTTATTTTACGCTTTACATATAAATAAATAAATATACCTTTTCCCACGTTAATTTTTGCTTTGATTTATGACTGAACTCAGATTAAATGTTTACTCGAAGAATGTAAGCGCATGTCAATGTTTATTTATATACAATACTATAAATATAAATATTCATTTATTTGATATGGGATCCAATGTGATTTCTCCAAGGCCGATTGCTCAGTTTTTATTAGCAAGCGGCGATTTGTTGCGCGTTCGGCGCACCAAGGCACAATCAATCAATGCAGAACTTTCGAGGTCAACGGGTTTTCGCTGTACTGTAAAAAGAACTTATAAGAATGTTTTGAATGAGGGAGCTTTGGCGCTATATCGTATAAATTAAAAACAAGTTTTATATACTTGCTTTGCTACTTATATTGGAGTAATACTTTGTTATGGTGGTGCAGAATATTCCTTAGTAATTGAACTTCGGACGTAATTTTTCTCTAGTAAATTAGCATGATTTAAATATTAAGGCGAACCGGAAACTTCAGCTACTTCTGCACCCCTGCAACCTACAGATGTCGTTCAAATGGATTACTCGACCGACTTTCCTAAGTTGCCTGATACCGCACCGGTCAATAACGCTATTAAAAGTACTGGCGCATGGTCTCGCCCCGTTGTAGCTTCTAAGCAGATTGTCCAGGTAAATATATTCTTTTGAGATTCTGATGTACAAGAATTCATTAATTAGATACATATGGTTAATTTTAAAGCAATTAGCATGATGTGGTTTTTGTACTTTAAATAAGATACATATTATTCTTTGTAGTCGTTCATCTTGGCTTCGGATGAACGCGCCAATAAGGTAAAAAGTTTTGGAAATACTAGCGAGGAGCACAAGAAGTGTCAAGCTATCGCTGCCGCTACTGGTAAATTTTTATTGTTATTACTTGGGTAGGAATGACATTGAGACTAGCTTTAATTGTGTAACTAACCATAATAGCTAGATAACCACAGATATTTTCTGCCTTTTATTCTTCAGTCATGGTTCAGGGACTAGGATTGAGCTGAGTGAGTCGAAAGACGGTGCTTTGACAGTGGTTATCAAAGGACTCCGTGGCAAAGTAGAGGAAGCCCGTGCTCGCCTCGTGCGTGATTTGCAAACACAGGCCAATCGTGAAATTGATATCCCTAAGGACCATCATAGAAAACTCATAGGTAAGCAATTAAATAATATACTTACAAATGTATAACGCTGAAAAAAAACTAGTTTATTTAAGTTATATAAATGAAAATTGTATATTTAGGAAAAGAGGGTTCCGCTTTACGCCAGCTAGAAGCGGATTCTAATTGTCGAATTACGATTCCGAGTAGAGATACTCCATCAGAAACAATAAAAATAGTTGGTCCTCGTGAGGGTATCGAAAAAGCAGTAGCCTATATCAAATCTGTATCTGATAGAGAGGTAACATGCAGTCATGTTTAATTTATAAAGCATAATAAGTTATCTAATTAGAATATTTCGCTCTTAATAATCATGAACTTTTGGAGATTTTATAACTTTATTTACCGTTTTAGATGTTTGGTGATTGACATGTGCTCACTTATCATTCAATGATAGCAATTAATCAGCACATATCAAGCGATTTGGACCATAGTGCAAATATATATACATTGTAGAAATAGTCATATTATCTTTTATGCGAAGTATATAAAAATACAGTAGTCTTGGACCACTTGTTTTTCTCACATAATTATCTTATAAAAAGTATTATGATTTGGATAAAAAGCTTTTTTGTACTATAGGTATGCAGTGATACACTGATGGAGATTAATCTTGTAGAAGTTGATTATATACATTTCAGTCAAAACTAGCACAAGAGCATATCGTTTGTCCTCGAAATCTATATCCATTTGTGAGAGGACCATTTAATGAGACATACGATAAACTTATATCGGAGACCGGTGCAAAGATTAACATCCCTCCTAGCCAGGCTAATAATGAGGTTTAATTCTTCATACTTTCAGTATTATTTGAAACTTCATGAAGTCATGAGAAAGTTCAAGAGTGGCTTTGTTTATATTTTTATACGATTTCAGGTTATTATCATAACCGGTGAGAAAGAAGGTGTTCATAAAGCTGCTGCTGTAATTCGGGGCATTATTGCTGATAAGGTTAGATAAAACCTTCATTTTTATTGTCTATAATTTTTAGTAAAGAAATAATTTATGGTCTTTTTATTTATTTTTTAGCAGTCTACAGCGAAATCAGTTACATGTACAGTGGCTCGTGCTCAACATCGTTACATTATCGGTCAGCAACGCCGTGGCCTACACGAAATTCTTAAGGAAACGGGAGTTTCTGTCGAAGTTTGTCTATCGTTCTGGTTAAATCCTAATATCCTTGCTTGTCTGAGTTAGTAGTTTCTTCGGAATCTTTCCATTAAAATATAACTGATTTTTCTCTTGAAAACTAAATTTTCTGATAATTTGGTGTTCCATATGTATCTAATGGATTTTTACAACAGGTGCCAAATGAGGACGAAAATTCGGACACTATCACGCTTCGCGGTGATCCATCCAAGCTAGGAGAAGCGTTGGCTCTTGTATATCAGAAAGCCAGTTCAGTCATCACTCAGCAAATTCAAGCTCCTAACTGGTTGCATAAACATATTATTGGACCTAAAGGTTCCATACTTCAGGTAAGAAGTGGCTTTTATTTTTGAAATGAAGACATGGTGTAGTATAACCTCGGACTTACTTCCCTATTAGTACTTGTAATCATGAATTTTCCAATTAACTTTATTTATTCTGATGATATCTTTTAGTACTGAAAAGTCAATAAATGTGCATCTAAAACTTTTCTAGTTTGCCCTTTTGTTGTGATTAAGTATGAAGTAAATATATAAATAGGCGGGTTAATATTTTCATTAGGTGACGTTAACTTAGGTTTATTGTTTGTTTGAAAGTATAAATTTTTTTACTTGCTATTTTTATAGCTACATTCATTTTAGACTCTGGTACCGAACCGTGGCAAGGTACAGATTGATTTTGAGGATGCTGGATCGATTTACTTGGAAGGTTCACCCGATGAAGTGAAAGTGTGTGCAATTTGGATAACTATTCCATATTTCCGTTTTTCCCTTGTTATAATATTTTGTGTTTACAGACAGCATACTCTGTGTTATCTGCTGAAGTAGCCCGTTTGGAAAAAGAGATGGCAGTTGAAAAGGTTAAAGTCCACCCTACTCTACACAGACATGTTATTGGCAGAGGGGGAGCACTCAGTAAGAACACAATTATTCTTTTCTACAGTCTTTCTCTGTGATGTTTTATAACACTATCTTATTTAGGATATAATGTTTATTTGTTAAGATATTTTAGCTGTTTTCATGAGTATTTTATCATTGCTAAGTTTATATACATATAGCTATATGAATAATAGCAATATATGAATTTACTTGGTCTTTTCAGAACAAAACTCTTTTCCTTATTTAACCTATATTATTAGGTTCACATTTTATTTGACTGTCTTTTATTTCGAATAATTTGCCATAAACAACAATTTCAGTATCAAAAATCAAGGAGGAATCTGGAGTGCAAATTTCCATTCCCAATGAGCAAACAAATTCCGACGAAATTATTGTAGAGGGGAGAAAGGATGGAGTGAAAAAGGCCGTTCAGGAGATCAAAGCCATTGTTTCTAAAATTGCAAGTCACTACAGCATTATCCATTTAATATAGAAATTTTTTAGAATGCTTTTAGTTTGCTTAATGTTGATTATTTTAGGAAAATGAGAAATCCCGTGATATTATCATAGAACAGCGTTTACATAAAATGATTATTGGAACAAAAGGAGAAAATATAGCTAAAATTCGTGATGCTCATCCAAACGTGGTAATTCACACGCTTGGTATTACTTAATAATTATGAATAGTTTAAAAATATATATTGTCTATAAATTATAACTAAATTTATAGGTCCTATCATTCCCTGACGTTAACAAAAAATCAGACGTCATAAATATTCGTGGCGATAAGATTGAAGTTGATAAGGTGTATAAGCAGCTGCAAACAATAGCGAAAGATTTGGTTTGTTATTCAATTTTTTAAAGGCTTAGATTTAGTAGTAATTCATCTTACAATTCTGATATTGATATGTTTAAGGCCGAAAGTAATTATCAACAAACTGTACCCATCTTCAAAGAATTTCATAAACACGTTATTGGCAAAGGTGGTTCGACTATTAAGAAAATTAGGGAGGATACTCAAACAAGAATCGATCTACCTGAGGTATATCAATTCCGGTGAACAATGCAATAGTTTTATTAGTATTGGTATAAATGTATTGCTTTTAGGGTGACTCGGGCGAAGAGCGCATTGCTGTAACTGGTAAAAAAGCAAATGTTGAAAAGGCCATTGAACAATTAAACAAAATTCAGAATGAGCTGGTATATTTTGAAGAATATTACTATACTTGCTTAATTGGTACTTTATAACGTTTAACATATATAGGCAAGCATTGTAACTGTCGAGGTGGATATTCCGGTAAAAGTCCAGTCTCGTCTGTTAGGTGGTGGACGCCGTCTTATCTTGGACATTCAAGACGAATGCGGTGGAGTGCACATAAAGTTTCCTGCTGAAAAGAGCGAAAGTACCAAGGTATAACTTTATTCTATCCTAATAGCGTTAATGTAAAAATTGAATACGTCGTAGTACCAGTTAAGATATTTAATATGAATTAGCCATCACTGTTTAAATGTTGTATAAAATTAGTTTTCCATTAGGTGACAATTCGTGGCCCCAAGGAAGATGTTGAAAAAGCGCAAAAGTTGTTGACTGACCTAGCTAAGGACAAAGAAGTAAACTTGCACGAGGATACTGTCATAGCTAAGCCTGAATTTCACCGTTTCCTCATTGGCAAGGGGGGTTCCAAAATAAATAAGGTACGTTTAAATAATTCGTATTTATATGAAGGTGACTTCATTTGTAATCTTCTAAGCTTTAGATGCGAGAAAACTTTGATGTGCGTGTTATGTTCCCCCGCGAAACTGATGCTGATAAGGAGACAATCCATCTTCTTGGTAAAAAAGATGATGTACTCAAAGTGAAACATGAGTTAGAAGATGCAGTGAAGCAATTGAATGAAACTGTTGAGATAAAGGTGAGATTTAAAATTACCATGTGCTGTTTATCAAACAATTTTCCAACAAAGATTTGGTATATCATATATTTTCATCTGTTATCTTACATCACAATCTATTTGTAGATTGATGTCGATCCAAAGC
The DNA here is from genome assembly GCA_964036235.1 of Heterorhabditis bacteriophora. NCBI lineage: Eukaryota > Metazoa > Nematoda > Chromadorea > Rhabditida > Heterorhabditidae > Heterorhabditis > Heterorhabditis bacteriophora. The sequence goes on along the minus strand of OZ038428.1, from coordinate 8,982,938 downwards.
ACCATAAACATTTTGTCATTCGTGGCGCTGCAGTTCTAAGAGAAATTCAAGACCAGAATGGTGGAGTCACAATTTCGTTCCCTAAGGTTCGATTTTTAAAATTTATTTTTTGGTTATTATTTCAATAACATAAGTAACTACAGGCTGGAACTGATTCTACATCTGTTATTATCAAGGGATCAAAGCAATGTGCTGAATCAGCCCGGATGCGCATTGAGGAAATTGTGGAGGATATTGTAGGTTTCATTATGACATTCTTATACCGGGCGTTAAATATACAAGATAACTTTAGGAGAAGCAGGTGACAATCCAGGTGGAAATTGCTGCCCAATTCCACAGATCTCTGTTAGCGAACCGAGGACAGAAAGTTCATGATATCCAGTCTAAACATGGTGTACAAATTAGGTTCCCTGATAGAAGACGTGGTTAGTTTTTTCCTTAAGCAAATTAATGATCTCCTATTGTTAATATTAGTTTTCAGACGGAGATGAAATAGATGCAACACTTGCTGATATAGTTGTAATATCGGGTCGCGATACAAAGTGCGAAGCCGCCAAGGAAGAGCTTCTTTCGATTGTTCCAGTTACAAGGGTTATTACTGTACCTCTTGAAATGCATAGAGCTCTCATTGGTCGTGGTGGAGAAACGGTACGGAAATTATCTTTTACGATTATATTACATGTCGAGTCGTCATGGTTTCTGGCAAAATATTCAAGCCTTCTTTGAAGTGTATTTCGTTTAGGTTCGCAAATTAATGCAAGACCATGATGTCAATGTGTCGATTCCAAAAGATAACGAATCTGAGAATATCACTGTTGTGGGACAAGTTGCAAATGTAGAAGGAGCTCTAGATGAAATAAGAGAGAAAATAAAGGAGTACGAAGCTCAGGCAGAGGACAGGGTATGAGCTAATATTATTTTTATTTTTATTCTTGTAACTTAGCTTATCTTTATAGAAGCTGCGCTCATTCCAATTGGCGATTGACATCCCCAATGAATACCACCAGCGTGTCATTGGACCTAAAGGAATAACGGTCAATGCTCTTCGGGCTAAGCACGAGGTGCAAATAAGTCTACCACGTGGAGAGGAAAAATGCGATCAAATCACTATTCAGGGTATGTATTGTTTGCGAGATTAGACATTTTTTGAAACGATTTTATTATGGGACTTATCAAAGTTCATTTATCTCAATTACTTTTGTAAGCTGTAAACAGTTATCGGTTTTAGTTATTTTATCATGTGCCTTTAAAGGATATGAATCTTCTGCACGTGCTTGCGCAGCGGAGATTGAAGCCATGATCGAAGAGATCCGTTCATTGTTTACTCAGGAAATAGCACTCGATCATCGCTTCCACGCTCGCATGATCGGATTGCGGGGGAAAAACCTTAAGAAGGTATGATTTTAACTGTTTGAGTGTGAAAATGGACTGTACAGCTGATTGTATTTCAATGTTTTTTTTAAAGTTATGCCATTTTATAGCTGATGGAAGATTTCGGTGTTGAAATTCGTATGCCGCGTGATTCATCTGATCCAAACTTAGTGGTTATTGCGGGTAAAAGTGAAGACGCTGTATATGATTGCATGGATTATCTACGCAGAGAAGAGGAAGATTTTCTACTCGAACATGCTGATAGAGTTAGTGCAAATATTTTAAAGTAGGTTGATATAAAATTGCAATTAATTATTTTGCAGAACCAGTTCCTTTCGCCTCGTATGCAAGAAGAGCACAAAGTTGTCAACCCGAATAAGGTTCAGATAAGTAATGCACCGTGGCAACAGCTTGACATAGGGAGCGCAGAGCAGTTTCCGGACATGGGCGGAGCAACTGCTCCTTCCCGATCTGCTGGTGGAGCATGGGGTAGTGCTCGTCGTTGGTAGAAATTCTCATGCTGATTTCAGTGATTTGACCGAACCATTTCGACCTTTGTGCTTCATTACAATTGTTATTGTGTTCTACCTATACAATACTGTTGTGCTATGATGTTAGTGAATGGAGATTTTATTTCTTCCTGTGTTTTGTTTATCTGGTTAATACCTTGCAAAGTGCCTTGTCTATTTAGATTAGATTATTTATCACGGGATACTTCAAACTAGTACTGTGACATCCAGAACTATTTATTATTAAATATTTATTTGTTTCGTTTTATAATCTTTTGACATGTTCGTTTTTACGAAATTAAGTTTATATGGATTTTTAATAGCGGCTATGTAATAACGGTATTCGGAATAAAACTGGTCAAATCATGGCTTGTTTGACGTCTTATGAAGTTATTCAAATAAGTGAAACTTTGATGACCTTGTGACCTCTAATATAAACAGAAATGTTTCGAGGCGTAATCTATGAGTAGGTTCAATTTAAACTAATTGAAAACGGATCATGAACATTGTAGAAATATGAGAAGAAAAATGTCGGAATATAAGGTTAGAGCAAAGTATTAATAATTATATATAGTTAATTTGGTTTGTATGACCACCATGGCGGTAATACATCTGTTAATTCCGATCATTACCTAACGACCAAAATTCAAACTGTAGTCTCTAAATGTGGCCCTGACGAGGTTGGTGGCTTAGGCTTGCGCAACTCAATCATTTATTTACGTTACTTCTCTAATTCTCTTAATCAGATGGATATCCTATCATTACACGTTTGGCATATGATACTCACGTTTTTGTTCTAAAATAGGCTTACGAGGTAGACTTCTGGTGCTTCTGTAAATCTTAATTGTATTTGTTAATCATAAATTATAGCAAAAGATATTCCCTCAATATAATTAGCCATAAATACTTTACATTTTATATGAGTCTTGAAAATTGGCTAATGCAGCATGTTTGCGTTCAATCTCAATACTCCCAAGTATAGCAGCCAGTTAATTTAAATTATAATTCCATTGTTCTATTACAATAATTACCTAAAGGCTTTCTGTAAGTGATACATTTAGGCACTATATGCACAGAGGTGTGCTGTATTCTCCCTCTCAATCAAACCTATAATTCTTTTAAGTGTTGTATTGATAAAAATGTAGCTTTAAAGAAACTCGTTAGGTTACAATACATAACAACCGTCTCCCTGGGTGACAATTGGCAATCGTAATACTCTGTATTCCTATCACTCATTTTATCAGTGCACATAGCATTAAGAAGAATGTTTGTGCGTACTATAACCTTGTTCATACTACTTTTCTATTGTTTTTAGATCTTTTTCCACATCAAAGCTATAGTCATGTAGTTATTCCGCCTTAACTTCAATGCATAATTATTATGAAGCATCTTGCATTTTGTTGAAGAGACAATATTGATCTAGGTTACGGTATTGGACGGTATGTCAAAAAAGAGTAGTTTGTTTATGACATGTTACGCGACTCATTGTTGTAGTTTCAATTGTTGTGAATGCAGGCTATTATTGGCTGAAACTAGTTCCATAATCATCACTTGGAGTTTTTTTTTCACCAAATAATTGTACACTACAAGGCCGCACAATTGTCACGCCATTCATTGTACTGGTTGTCTCTTTTCGAGGTGCTCTTTTGTAATTCTTATCGCACTTGTATATATGTTGTAAAGGCATTTTTACTTTGTAAGAAATTGTCTTTTAAATTTATTTTCGGTTTTTCTTAATATTAACACGATATCTATCATATTATACCAAATCATTAAATGCTATTTTTAGAAATGGTTCAGTATAAGCTGTACTACTTTAGTGGCAGAGGAGTTGGCGAAATCATTCGTCAGGTGTTTATTTTTACCTTGTTTAAACTACCTATGGTTACTTAATGTTGGACTTGGTCATGATATTTATAGTTGTTCGCTTTGGCTGATGTTGAATTTGAGGACATTCGCATTTCGCACGATAATTGGATGGAGTATAAAAAAGGTGAGATTTACTGTAAACTTATAAAGAACAGCAATTGCACAGAAAACCTTCAGATTTTTATCGGGCTATATATATATATATGTATGTATGTATATATATAACATTAAACATTTTAGATATGATTTTTGGACAAATGCCAGTTCTTGAAGTAGATGGTCAGCAGATTCCGCAGTCTATTGCTATTGCTCGATATATCAGCAGGAAGTATGGTGAGCTTATATTACTTATGAAATTTCAGGTGATAAGATTTAAAACAGTTTGGTGTATATTTAGGATTTGCTGGGAAGAGTCCATTTGAGGAAGCGATTGTTGATGCTATTGCTGATCAATATAAAGACTTTTATGCCGAAATTAGAGACTATTACTATCCTGCGATTGGAGTTAGGGAGGGAGATGTGGTTGGAATATTTGTCCAGTAGATTTTTAATAATTTTTAAGTTTATACATTTTATTATTTGTGTCAATAAGGCTAATGGTCTTTTACTACTTTTTTTGTCAGGAATCTGCAAAGAAAAACATTTTAATTCCTGCTCGAGATAAATTCTTTGGCTATATGACAAGTTTACTGAAAAAGAGTAGCTCAGGTGAGTAAAATTTATACCATAGCAGGAATCTGCCGATCTACACTTAAGTTTTCAGGATATCTTGCTGGGAATGATTTGACATTTGTAGACCTTATTCTTGCCGAGCATGTTTCTAGTATCCGTAACTTTTTTCCAGAATACGCTGATGAATTCCCAGAGGCAAGTTTTCGCTAATTATCTGCTTAAGTTCTTAAGAAATCAATGTTCAAGAATATTATAGATCCTTGCTCATCTTAAAAAGGTCCACAGCGTTCCTGCAATAAAAAAGTGGATTGAAACTCGACCGAAGACAGCCTTCTGAGTATCTACGGTCCTGTTTAATGTTCAGTTAATAAAAAATAATTGAATTTTTTAGTGAGTACAGTGACTGACTGTAACAACTGCTTGAAAAAGAAAAAAGATTACTGTATCAAATGAGTGAAAAGAATAGTCTTGTTTTTCCATTGAATTTCTTCCATTGGATTTCAAAAATTATAGAAATATCAACTATAAAGACATGGTAATAGTTGTTTATGGTTCCGTAGGATATAAAATCAATAACTATTGAAAATTTGCGAATTTATGAGCACACGAATTACTAAACGAAAAGACAGACATCTATAAATTTTCGCTATGAATAGAAGAAGCAATTCATCCAATTGAAACAATTATTCTAAATTTTGCGTGCACCACAACAACGTCTTCTGTTAAATCATTACATTTTCTCGTCTACTGAAATTTAAGCATAAAAACATTAAATTAGTGATAATATATGGAAATTACCCAATCTTATCATTGTCCAGCAATGTTCGATATCAAGCTAAAATTGTACAATTAACAGTTTACCTTTAGTAGTTGATTTTACATAACGTGCTCATATACTTATCTTCTACATAAATAGTTAAGCTAAAAAAGCTTATCTAGTTGACATTTTATATCAGTTTTCAAAACATGTTCAACGTATGTATCCATTATTTGCTTGTGTAAACCTAATATAGTTTTTTCTACGCTTAATAAATAAAATTACTCAGTGGTTAGAGTACTACAAATATTCAGTGGAAATGGTTTCGGAAATCCATGACATATCTCACCTAAGATTAAGTGTATTTTACATAAATATGTTCTTCTCCTAAGAAAATGAAATAGTGTAAGCATCCTAGTTTCTATCACAGCTTTTCAATCTTCTATCTATAATATTCTTCAAATTCTCAACTACAGGCCCTCGATACTTGCTTCTCACTTCGACAAGATTTGCATTCCAATCCTTCAGTGTTTCCCACTCCATTCTGTTAAACTCTTTAATCAAATCGAGGTGGGTTTTCATAACATCCATCATAAGAGCATGAAGATTAGATGAACAGAACCCTGCAATTATAGATTTTATTTTGATCTAGTTTTTAAAGAACGTTTACTTTATAATGTATTCTTCCTTGTAGATAAAAGTTTGCACAACTTATTGTGTTTCATTATAGGTTTATTTTATGCCGTAACCTTTGAGATTATGACTTTTAGACTTATAAAGCTAATAATATAAATAATAATGAACGAGTTAATGTATTCTACAGTACTAGGCCTAGAAACCGAAAATAATTTGAACGAAATTTAGATTAGCTTAAGGTCAAATTGTCAATGATTTTCTGTGTATTATATCGTGTCTAATATTGTGGACATTAGAAACAAAATGATTTCGGTACAGTATCAGAGAAGTGATGTCAGTTAGCATAAATTCTGTGAAGGGATTGTGTATTACTATAGCACAACGAAATACTTAAATATATCATTTCGTTAAATCAAAATTTATGATATTCCAAAGTTATGTCATATATTATTTCAAGATTTAATTTATATCCTCATTCTAAAATACGAAATTTTCATGGGAAGCCATTATCTTTACATATTTCGACTGTAATATTTTTTCTTCTAATACTTGTGTTTACTTTCGGTCGATTATATGGTTTAAACTTTGTCATATTTTGTGCACACTTTAATCATTCATTGAAGAGATTCTTGTAAACTCTTACTTTAAATACTGCATTAGGGATTAGAGCACAAAATGATTTTAAAAATCAAACTTCGCTTATAGAAATTATTTCATATTTTTTAAAATTTTCCTGAAAAATTTAAACAGTTTACCTTTCTCGCATCCATCAATTTTTGCCAGTGTTTCATTTTTCGCGTTTTTTCTTTCGCTTGTTTGTGTTTCCCTTTCTCGAACATTAAGCTGTGGTAGATTATTCACTACTTCATTACGAGTCTTTCCTTTATATCCTTCGTTTTTTGCTACCATCAAATGTTGATTATTGCCAACATTATAGACATCTGAAGAATTTATAAACTCAGATGTATGATATTGTTCTTCAGCACTAGTTAAAGTAACACTTGATAAGAATTCTTCTGCTAAATCTTTAAAAGATGTACTTGATCTTTTTGAACTAGATATTCTTGACACAGGTTCAGGAGGTGCCATAATTGGTTTTGATCCTGATTTTTTTGAGCTAGTGTTGGAATTAACAATAGAACTCGAATTGGTTGAATCGGATAAGCGCATATTCCTTCTTACTTCAACTGAGTGGGGACTTAACAATGATGAGCTTATATCCGAAAATTTCCTTTGTGAACTCAAAGATTTTGAAGAAGAAAATGATCCTGATAATGTTGTTGAAGATGATGTTGAAGATGTTGTTGGGGATGACGTTGAAGATGATGTAGATGCTGATGACGATGCTGATGACGATGCTGATGACGATACTGATGACGATGCTGATGACGATGCTGATGACGATGCTGATGATGATGCTAATGAAGATTTTGACAATGGTAATAATAATGCCGATGTTAATGTTGATGGCGGTGAGGCATTAAAAGAAGTTCCTTCAAAGCGGACAGATTGCGAACCGTTTATGTCTTCTGGAACCTCCTCAGATACCTAGAAACGTGCTAAGCAACAAATCAATATATAAACAAATAGAGATAAATTAGAAGTAATACAGTACGTTTCATAATTATAGGACATTCCCATTTGTCGTTCTAATTCAGGAACCAATGTTTGAAGTTCTACGAAATTTTTATGCTGTCATATTATCAAGATCATCTACACTTTTATCCTCATTATCAATACAATTTTTAAAAAAATACTAACTTAATTTTTCCACTATCTTATAATTATAGGGCACTTAGGGTAAATGCTCACAAAAAACAGAAGGGAATTTTATAACAAGTAACAAAGAACTTTAAATAATCGGTAAAACTATCCCTTCTATTGATCACCTGAAAAATGCGTTCTATCATACTATTTGACAGATTTTTGAAGATGGCTGCATCAATCTTGCTCCATTCTCAAATTGTCTTCTTAAAGTCCTCAATTAAGGAAAACTGTCTGTTGTGGGCATTAACATGACAGACTAGTATTCTCCATAGATTTTCTACAGGATTTGGGTTTGCTGAGCTAGACGGGCAGTCTATAAGGACTATGTTTCAGCGCTGAATCCAATTCTTTGTTCTGCAACTCGCGAGGATAGTAACGTTGTCTTGTTGTAATACGAGATTCTTCGATAAAAATCTATTGCAATAAGTAAGTAGTAGATTTTCAAAGACTTGTTTGTAGTAGATGCCATTCATTTTAGGAGACACGAAAACTAATTCAAGAGCACCAAATAATAGAAAATGCAGCCCATACCACCTAACATAGGCTTTCAAAATGCCGTGTAGAAAAACCTCTGCTTTCTTAAAACCCTCCAGAATGAAGAAAATCAGTCTGGATCATCAAGGTTAAACTTCTTTTCATCGCTGAAGATTATCTGATTAAAAAGGAGGCTTGTACTCAAAAGGCACAGATACATTTGAAAGAAGAACTACAGTGGTATTCAGGACTACTGGTAACAAAGTGCACCGAGTGCACTAATCATACTAAGTCTACTATCGATTACAACTCGCTTCTGAATGATCTATTTTGTATTCTAATTAAATATTCAGATTCAGCATCAAATTGCGGTTATTTTCAGTATAGTTTCCTTAGTTCTATAAAAAGCTTTATTGCGATAAAAAAGAATATGTCAGATTTAAGGGCTGATTATGGGAATATGAGTAAACCACAGAAGGCGTAAATCATTCAATAATATGGTACCTGCCACTCACAGACGGCGACTTCCCTTCAGGCTTTTGAAGCTCAAAGAAACTAGAAAATTCATAAGCATAAAAAGTGGAACACAGGAATGAAGTGCAAGCAGATAGCAGATCACCAGCCTGAGACACTGTCAGGAATGTTCTTCTATTGTTCCTCAATTGTTGCGAAACGTCTTTGTATGGTCTTGTGGTGTAGGTCATATGAAGTGGGAAAAGAGGCACAAGATCGGATCCGCTCCGTTCCCAGGGGCCGTCTCCATCCCTGCGTCTTCCTTATTGCCAACTCGTCCGATGAATAGCTCCGTAGCAGTTGTCATCAAAATAGCTGCTTGTGTTTGAAGAGCGTTGACCGAACATGGAGAGCTATTTCACGTAAGAGGTAAAGAAATTTCCTCGCAAACAGTGAGAGGTACCTTGTGACGAGTGCGGAAACGGTCAGCTAAGAGCGTGGAAATAGAGCAGTTTAATCGATCAACACTAATGGCTTAGCCGGTTCAGTTATCTAGCCTAAAAGTTGATTATAGGAGCTATAAAAATATACAAAGTTATTTAACACCAATAGCACGACATAATCTACTCATCTCTATTTTCACGCCCCGTCTGGAGTGTCGTCATAGCCAAGTGGTAGATGGCGGGGTATGAATAGACGGATGCCGGTAACGATTCCGCCATTGTCACATTTGCCCTTTTTATATTTAGCACTACCTGGTCATTTGTTCTAAGTCGCATCCCGGCTGAGGTACGGAGCAGGCTGAACTGGGGGTCTCGGCTATTGGCGGAGGAAATCGCAGTCTACCGAACCAGCGGTAAGTTTCGATACACTTGGACGGATCGTTTGGAGCACCTCGAGGAAAGTAAGTTTATCGGTGAGTTTTTCTCTCTACTTTTCAGGGCTTTCTTGAGCAGAGGCGTTTGCCTCATTGCTCTCAAGAGCCGGGGCTTTGCCTCAGTGCTCTTTTCCCACCTCCCCTTCGGGAGGAGAGTGGGATAAATTTGGACGCTTCTGAAGCGTTTGGCACTTAGGTGCTGGACCGCTTCAGGAGCTTTTTGGCACCCAGGTGTCAAATATTAAGTAGTAACGGGAGGTCATGCCAAATTTTTCAACAATCTAAACTAAACTAATCAGTTATATTCATTTATATATAGATAGAACCTTAGCTACCTCTAGGCTAAGGTCTCCAAAAATAGGAAGGATACTACCTCTACCCTTAAAGGGTATAGGGTAGTATTCCCTCCAAAAGACCATATACTACCTTTCCTATCCGGAAGGTAGTTCTGGTCGTGTCCAGCCACTCGTTGTGAGTGGCTTTCGAAGAGCTTTTGAAGCCCGAAGAAACTAGAAAATTCAAAGATTTAAACACTTTCCGGTTTCCGTACCTCCCGCTGGTTTGGTTTTTGCTGCCGAGAGATAAGAGACGCAGAGATAAAAAATTGGGCATAGATTCGTCTTTCCAATGTTTTTTCAGCGTGACCCGTTAGGGTCAAAAGGCACCTGGGTGCCAAAAAGCTCCTGAAGCAGTTCAGCACCTAAGTGCAAAACACTTCAGAAGCGTCCAAAATTATCCCACTCTCCTCCCGAAGGGGAGGTGGGAAAAGAGCACTGAGGCAAAGCCCCGGCTCTTGAGAGCAATGAGGCAAACGCCTCTGCTCAAGAAAGCCCTGAAAAGTAGAGAGAAAAACTCACCGATAAACTTACTTTCCTCGAGGTGCTCCAAACGATCCGTCCAAGTGTATCGAAACTTACCGCTGGTTCGGTAGACTGCGATTTCCTCCGCCAATAGCCGAGACCCCCAGTTCAGCCTGCTCCGTACCTCAGCCGGGATGCGACTTAGAACAAATGACCAGGTAGTGCTAAATATAAAAAGGGCAAATGTGACAATGGCGGAATCGTTACCGGCATCCGTCTATTCATACCCCGCCATCTACCACTTGGCTATGACGACACTCCAGACGGGGCGTGAAAATAGAGATGAGTAGATTATGTCGTGCTATTGGTGTTAAATAACTTTGTATATTTTTATAGCTCCTATAATCAACTTTTAGGCTAGATAACTGAACCGGCTAAGCCATTAGTGTTGATCGATTAAACTGCTCTATTTCCACGCTCTTAGCTGACCGTTTCCGCACTCGTCACAAGGTACCTCTCACTGTTTGCGAGGAAATTTCTTTACCTCTTACGTGAAATAGCTCTCCATGTTCGGTCAACGCTCTTCAAACACAAGCAGCTATTTTGATGACAACTGCTACGGAGCTATTCATCGGACGAGTTGGCAATAAGGAAGACGCAGGGATGGAGACGGCCCCTGGGAACGGAGCGGATCCGATCTTGTGCCTCTTTTCCCACTTCATATGACCTACACCACAAGACCATACAAAGACGTTTCGCAACAATTGAGGAACAATAGAAGAACATTCCTGACAGTGTCTCAGGCTGGTGATCTGCTATCTGCTTGCACTTCATTCCTGTGCTTCAAACACCCTTCGGACAACTACTCACCAAGAGTGGCAGGAACCGACCATAATTACCTTCTGAATAGTGTAGATTGGGATGTGGTCTTTCAGAGTGAGTACTACTCTGGACCACTTAAGGGTTTAAGGTAATCTTCTTCCTATTTTTAAAGATTCTACGTGAAGGATAAAGTTGAGGTAGTACCTATATTTAAATGAAATATAAATAATAGGTAATTTTAGAATGCGAAAAATTTTCGCATGACCCCCTCCTACTATTCTAAAAACGGCACTATGTACTCTATATCTATGAAACAGTGAAAAAATTAGCTTTTTGTGTTGTTGAAAAAAACTGTTGGAAATCAGAAAAAAGTGCAGATGCTCTTGGAGATGTAACAGAATTTCAGGATAAAAATTCTGTAAAATTGCAAATAGTGGGTCTCAAGTTTGAAGGACAAATGGGGTGTTCTATAATTATGAAAATATCCATTTTGCAAGAAAGATAATATAAGAATCTTGTAAAAAAGTTAAAAAATTGTAACCTCAAAATCCAAGGACTCCAAATCAGAACTGCCACTCTCAACAATATTACGAAATGGACTCTTCCCTTTCTCTTGAATTGATTTAGATACTACCTTAAAATATTTTTAAGTTTATTTACAGGTTGACGAAATGCTTTAGTACAGCAGGTTAACCACCATCTCCAAAGTTCTTGCCCCAAGCACATCACCTGTCCCTGTCTCATAGCCGATTTCTGTTCTCATGATTCTTTATCGTTGACAACTGTCTTCTCACTGTAGAATACATTGTCATTTCAGAAACGTTCTAACACCGTCTGACCACAGATATTGGAAATTAATGTATCTCCTCATGGTATGGACATGCATAATAACTAATATTCCATGGCCCCAAATTCCTTGTCTGTTTCGAATTTATTGCCAAATATTAACTACTAGTATTTTCCGGTCTTCCGGATGACTTCAAATATATACTTTTGCTCGTACGTAACGCAAACCGACGAATGATATGCTCTGCCCTTCGGAAAATATAAAAGTCATTGGCAGGATTAAAGGACTCTTCTACTTTTTTTGCCTTTAATAATCATGTTGCTAATCTAATAAACCTCTCTTTAACTAACTTCAAACACAACGGAAATACATTAGTCTGATTTAAGAAATGTCAATGTTTTTAAAAATCACACCAAAATGACGCTATTGTCGAAGTTATTCTAGAAACTTATTAAAGGATAATACTCTCCTATTAACAAAAATCAAAAAATTCTAGTTTGCTATAAATTTCAAACGTATTATGTATAAAAAATGTAATAATTGGAATTTATACTTATTTGCTCATTACTGTATGCATTGATATTAGAATTTTAGATCAGATAACCCTGTTCTACAAGTAATATGCGGACAGTTAAACGATACTCACTTTTGATTTTTCTTCAAAATTTTCCGTAGTATCAAAGCTTTCATATTTCTTCAGTGCATCCAGTTTTGCTGATTTCTTCTCAAGTTTTGCAGGTTGCATCAGAGATTGATCGATTGAGTTGCGCAGTTCCCTTATTTCGTGAATGCTTTTACGTCCGACATGAGAACCTAAGAGATTCCACTAGTTAACGTTATTTTTTTAATTGTTATTATATTTCAATAAATTATAAATTACAATTATTATTTGAAGGAATGTGCAAGGTAATATTAGATGGAAAGAAACAAATTGGAATTAAATCAAATGCAGAGTGTGTCAAGTCCTGACACAGATGCCAAGTCGCATAGTTTCACAGCTGCGACGGCAGTGGACAAGAAGATTCATCAGACAAGTATGGGGTATCTTGTGACAAAGCAATACAGGGCTCGACAGATATCATGTTGGTAGAGTCCCAGTGCTAGTTTAACGGTTCTTTTGGACGAATTTCGAGGTCAGAAGTCATCTTCTTCATCGATCTCTTGCTATCCCAAAGGATGCTTCGACAGTCAGTCATCTGGTACCACAAAGCATCCCAGCATTCGCACTATTCCCTCTTTGCTCGTGTGAACGGATGGTGGCAGGACGTAGATAAAGCAATTCGGAGACGACAGAATCGAGTCAAATCCGGAATATGGAGGTTTTGAGCAATAAACCCGCGTCAGCTACGCGAAATGTGCTAATTCACATTTCTTTGTCAGAACTTTTGACGCATCCTATATTATCATTGTTAATTATGGTGTAAAATTGTGATACCTTTAAATAAAAAACGGAAATATAATGATGAAATAAAATTTGTACCTGGTCGTTCTTTTGGCAAGAAGTGGCTCGGCATGATCGAAATTTGTAGAGAGTCATGGTCGGAATCATCATCATTGGGAAAATCAAGAATCACCCTTTCGCCATTCTCTAAATAGTTTTAAATGAGTATTTCGCTTCGTTTTCTTCCAAATCCTTGTTATATACTGTTTTCATTAAAGTTTTACCTGCCTTGTATTTAAAACATACCGTTCGACAAACTGTCCGACGACTCTTGTAGAAAAACTGGCGAAACTCTTCTATCCGAAGACTCGCTGAAAATAAATACCTTTCTAGGCTATTAAAATGTCTTCCAAATAAATAAAAGTTAGGAAAAATTCATTTCATATACAAATTTTAATCAGTTTAAATTATTCAATCATCTATAATTTGTCACTTAACAATGTGTTACATACAATCTTTCACCACCATGATTCGCGACATTCGTAATTAGGTGGTCAGATAACATCAGTCCAAAAAGAATAAAGATGTTGCGGAGAAAATAGTTCATATTGAATTCATTAATATCTTGTGAAGAACTATTCTTAGCGATGTGTTTAGTTGTTGGACCAAATCTACTATTAAAACTGCTGTTCTCTAGATTATTTGTCAAGAATATCATTGTTTTGAGCATACTAATATTAAAGTACGTAAAATAAGGTAAAATGACTTAATTGGTAATATTTTAAAAATTTGACTAATTTTGTCAACAGTCTTTATTTGAAAAGTTACTTTTACTTGCAAAGTTTATTGAAAATATTAACTCTTTTAGATAGTTTTTCAAAAAACAATTGAAGCTAAACTGCAAGTAGTAAGATTACGAATGACAGAACATTGTGATAATAATATTCTTGATAGTTATCTCTCAAGCATTAAATTAGAATCATATGATCCAATGCGCTCTTTTTTGACAGCTAACGAAACAAGAATTTAAGAAGTCATTTCAACACAAATTACGTTTTCGGATAATTAATATCCTTTAACTGTTTAGAATCTAGTAGAATTAAAACAAAAAAAATTTAATACTAAGAACCATACTTTAATTCATCATCTTCTGACTCTTCTTTTTGCGATTCTCTCCTAGCTTTTTGTCTGAGCTGTGATATCATTGAGGACAGAGAACCACGTTCACTTGACCTTCTCGACGATTCAAGAAGAGAATGTCTTGATGGTGATCTAAAAAATTAAAATATTTAATGAATGTGATATTTATTAAAATCTATTCTTGAATTAGAAATGAGCTCGAAAAATATTATTAGTTAATCTAAAATTCAAGAAGATGTTCTCCTGCTGAAGAGGACTAACAATTTGTTCTCATAAATTTCCGAAAATATTTAGAATAATGAGCAGCACGTTAAATAATAAAACCTTTTCTACCACAGAATCCATTATTCATTCCTTGGAGTATTAAAGGAAATCTACAGGACAAATTGTTCGTTTGTGCAATTTTCAAGCCATATTCGATTCGTTTCACGTCATACTAAACTGTCAACATTCTAAATTTTAATCTCGAACAAAATAAAACTGAAACATTAGCTCAAATTAAGAAACATTTAAAGTTAGTGGATGATAATATCCTAGAAGATAGGTTAAAGTTAAAGTTTAGTGGACGACAGCGCAAATAAAGCTGCAAATAGAGACTTTGAAATAGACAAGAATATCTACAGAATTGCCAAAAACATACTGTCTAGATTCTCATATGCTGATAAGTTAAACGAAGTAATTCAACTGAACTACACATTAGTCTATACTTTATAAATAGCGCAGCAAATGATCCACTAATGGCAGATTCTGCTACCAACCTAACGTGACGAGCACAAAATCAAAACTAGATATATAAACACTCCTAACAACCCGAATATAGATTCTGAACAATGTTACACTGTAAATTAGTTTTGGCATTATTGCTAACCATGAAAGGAGCATAATAGCATAAGTAATAACAGAATTATACCGTCAATACAAACAAGGCAGATTAGGGCATTACACATAAATGTAATCTATTTAGAAAAGGAGTAATACTCGAAAAATTCCTGTAAAAGAAAGATTCATAACAAATTATTTATTATAAATGCCAATGCAAGAGGAAGTTTGCAGAAAATATTAGAAATAAGTGACGACCTTATTTTTCAGTTATTTAAAAAATAAATTTCAAAATCAAGCAGACTCTCTAGTGGAGCATGAAACAGAAATTACTCAGGACTAGGTCTCCCAGAAATATAATGGCCTAAATCATTCTTCAGAGTAAATTTTCCATAAAATGTTAACCTGACTGTTGCCTCATCATCAAACTGTCCCTGTCTTAGAGCTTTTGAGTTTTTTTCGAGAGACTGAAGATAACTCTGAAAATATAATATTTCGATTTTACATAGGTCCTCATACATGAAATAATCCAAATTTTCCTATTATAACTTTAACGTTATTCATTTATTACCAGTGCTGATTGGGAGAGCTTTCCTGAACGATTAGCAGCAAATTTGGTCCTTGAATACATTCTGAAAAAGATTTAATTCATCAGGCTATTATTAAACAGAAAAAAAAATTTACTAGAGAAAGCTGGTATACGTTCAAAACAGTAGTTTCTCTATTAAGCACACAGACAGTAAATTAATCCTAAGAAAAGATATCATAAATAACATCTTCTATTTTATGCTTGTTTATCAGTATGAGACGGAAATACAATAACTTGTTTAACTACACAACATGGAAGAATGACGCATGTAATGGCTAGTCGCTTATAGGGCGCGGTGTCTCCATGGCAATCTCTGATAGTTAGACACAAAGACGTAACTCTTATACTAAATTCTATTTCTGCCAAATAAATTTGACGACATGCATCAATTTTTCAAAAAATTATAGTTATCTATTCACGTAGCGTAATTTTTAGCATTTCATTTTGGATGAAATAATAAACAAAATAGAAACTACTTAATCTCCGAAATAGGCTTCTGAGTTTTCTCACCGACTATTTACATGTCCTACTCTAGTCCGAGCAAGTTTACCTTTTCATCCATTTTCTCAATAGCATTCCGTAGTTTCATTAATAAAATATAAAATTTTGATGCTATGAAACATTATATCACCTCTTCATAGCTATTTATCTCGAAGACGTTTATATTGATATTCAACAAACCTTGTATGAATTGAACCGTCGTGTTTGACGATTCTTCTCAATTAGATGAGGTCAATATTGAAGTCGCTGGATATTTTAAACATAAATCCTTTTTTATTTGTTTTCTAACAGAAGTAGTATCTACAAACCTGGGTTTTTCGATTCAACAACTATTCTTTGTATTTCCAGGTAGTATTTAACGAACCAGTAAAATTTGGTAGACAGCTTCTTAACAATCCCAACACATTCCTTTTTCCTCATGGTACTGTACGTGAAACACCTTTAACTTTTAGTTCACGTTTTTTACACAGCATTAACCGTTCAATTCCAGTACGTTACGTGAGTTTTAGCACACTATACATGGAACGTTATGACTCAAAAAAACAAGCTTTTTAGAAAAAATTTATTACTCATAACTTGCAAAACCACTATTCTTAAAATTAATAAAATACTTCGGCAAAAATTCACTCTAGACTTTCATTCCATGTTCGCTACGTTTCTATTATCTTGAATTATTAGCGACAAGATAAATATTAGTAAATCTACTCTTTTAAAGTAGGTACTCTCATTCCACCTAATCTTAAAGTCATGCGTGCTCATGATCAAAAATGGAATAATCTCGCAACTTAGCAAATGAAGCTGGCTAGGCATTCATAGTTCATCCTGATTTCCAGATGTAGCCGCCATGAAATAACTTCATGGTTACTTCGCACGCGTTCTAAAACTAATCCAGCTGATAGATATCGATTCCAGTTGGGGATACAACTGCTAATAGCTTTTAGTCTCTTGCTAGTTAAGGGTAATTATAAGTGATCGACAGTGATCTAGATATTTGTAATATTATCAATATAAGGTTACCATTTCAAAAGTCTTAAAAACAAATAAAACTGATAAAACATTGATACAAATTCAGTGGTAAAGAATTTCATAGTTATTCCACTAAAACAGCATTAGCTTGGAAGCTTAAATTCGTAAATAACAACATGATCGGTAAATTTATTACTTTCGTTATTCTTTGTGCCAAAATATTGGCTAAAAAAATATATATATATACAATCAAATAAATTATATTTACCAAAGTTTTTATCAATTAATACCTATTAACCACTGTTATTTATCTGGATTAATGTTTACACCTGCTGATTCTTCTATAATTCGACTCAAATCCTGCAAAAAATTACAAATAGGAATGATGAGCCGAACAGTAATAATCCAAAGTCCCATAAAAAATATTTAAAAAAATAGTTGCTTACCTCATACCTCTTAGGTTGTGATTAAGACTAGTTATATATAGATGTTATTTTAAACATAACTTATAATTAGACTTTGTAAACACAACAACTTAAAGTATCAGTTCTCTTACTTTGAATGATATATTTTGAGATCCTCTTTTAGCAGGCTTTGGCATCTGTGGACCTGGTTTCCATCCAATAAATGAGAGTATCCGAAAGGTAGCTGGGTAAATCCCTTCTTTAGCATACATCGACTGAAAGAATCACAAAATTGGCGAATTAAATTAATTAGATTAGACAGAATTATAAACCAAGGCCAACTGTGCAAAAATCCTGTATTCTAATAATAACCAATACAAACATACAATGTTAAGTTGGCAAAGTTGTCAGTAAATTTAAAATACAATAATTTTTCTTATATGTAGGTGGATGATTATAAAACAGGGTTTTCAAAGATGTTTTTTGAGGAATTATTACCTCCTATTCGCACCTTTGTATATAGTGTTGATTTTATTTTGGGATAGCGCCCAAGTTTTTCCGTTAGTTATTTTCGAAATATTGACACTTAAGTTCAAACGAGCGATAATATTACTACTTGAAATTTGAACCCTCATGTAATTTGGGATCGAATATGATATTAAATGTTGTTATACTCTAGCCTTAAACGATCGTTGACTATTGTTAATCTTTAATTAATTTGTCCACTTTAGATTGTCTAAGACATAAAAAAACACATTAATGTTATTTAACAGTAATAATCAGAATTAAACTAGAAGTGGCTATACATGTTTAACTCTAGCAAAGTTAAAAATTATTAATAATCGACTAGGATTTATAAAAGAACCTTTGGTTAACATTATCAAGAAAAGAATTCAGATTTCAAAAAATATTTAATATGGAAATATAAGAATAGAAATTATATACTTGCCCGATAGATAGCTTCAGCTGCTATCAGTATGTCCCGACGAATTGTAGGACTCCGATTGTAAGTGCAATGAGACTCCGCCATCAGTTGAAGATCATACAATAAGGCGAACATATTAGGGTAACCAATCTAAAATGATAGACTATTTTCCTCAGTGAAAATCTATTTGATA
This sequence comes from Heterorhabditis bacteriophora, assembly GCA_964036235.1. Classification (NCBI taxonomy): domain Eukaryota; kingdom Metazoa; phylum Nematoda; class Chromadorea; order Rhabditida; family Heterorhabditidae; genus Heterorhabditis; species Heterorhabditis bacteriophora. The sequence continues at coordinate 8,964,226 of OZ038428.1, read as the reverse complement.
TGTCTAACGTCTACCTATTTTTTAGAATCAGTAACTACTTCGCTTCTATCTCCATTTTTATTCATCCTTAATATATATACAAGGTGCACGAAAATATCTGATACAAACTGTAAGTTCCGGCAAGTTAGCATAAATGACGTAGCAGTTCGCTATGCTAATGTAAGCGTGTTGCTTAAAGCCTCCTTGGACCATGTTCAAAAGTGCATTCGACTCTCTCTTCTCTGAAGCGTTATAGAATGTCTAAAGCTCTACTCACTACCATCATCCACTTGCACAAGCAAGGAGAGAGGAATGTTGCGACTGCTAAGAAGCTCTGTGTCATGAGAATGGCTCTTCGCCGAAGTGTGAAACCATATCAGGAGCTTGGCATAGTAAAAAATCGTCCTAGGAGTGGAAGACCCAGGTTTGTGAAAATCTCTCGTGTTAAAAAGTGGTCAAGAAGAGGATTCTCTGAGATTACAAAAGACCAATGAGGAAGATGACTTCTGCTCTCAATATTAGTCCAGCATCAATGACGAGAATTTTTAGGCATGAATTGGAGTTCTATCCTTATAAGCTCCTTCAAACCCATATAATGACAGGGAAAATGAAGGTCAATCGTTAGGAAAAAGCAAATAAACTCCTAAGCATCGTTCGGCAGAGCTGCGGCTCAAATGTGATTACCACGGATGAGAAAATTTTCACTGTCAACATGGCATCCAATAGTTAGAACCGTAGGCAACTTCTTCTACGCGGACACTAGACATCTAAAAAAGCGTCCGTAGATATGAGAAGTCATTTCCCGTCATCTGTCATTCGTTGAGTTGGAATAACCGTGTCAGATAAAGCTCCGTTGGTATTCGTCGAGAAAAATGTCACAATTAACACTAAGTACTACAAAGACGGAATTCAATTGAAGGTAGTGATCTCCTGGCCCTCAAAACATTTGAGATTACAGAAATGGGCATTTCAATAAGACTGGACATACGCTCATGGAACCAAAACAACTGTTGAGCTGTATGGGCAACAGTTTCCAGACTTTTGGGGCAAAAACATTTGGTCATCAAATTCACTTGATATGAATTCGATGGACTTCGCAATATAGTCAGTCTTGGAAAATAAGATGAGTAGAACATTATACAACAATTTTAACTCTTTACGGTGGCCTTAGTTAAATCTGGGGACGAAATTATCCAAGAGCTGCGGCACATCGTATGTAATTTCTAGATGCGTCTACAACCTTGCGTGACCCGTAAAAGGAGGGAACTTTGAAGACCACTTGAAACTAAATTATTGTTTGGTATCTTATGTAAATTTGAATAAATGTTCATGCCAAATGCTGTTTTGATTAAAAAATTAATTAACTCGATATTCATATCAGAACCCCTGTGGCATCCCATATAATATGCAATGCGTTCGGAAACGCAAGCACAGTTTATTGTTTTTTTTTCTATTCTCAGTCATCAGATTGATCCAATTTTGTCAGTGAGACGTAATAGTCTTGGAAGTTCCCAGTTTCAAGTTCATATTTTTCCATTAAAATTACGCTTTTGGTGTCCTCGTTTCTCAAAAACACTCATTTAGCATGTTTTGGCGTTATTTAGCGAAAAATGCGCAAATTCACTGGTTCTGAACCATCATAACAATGGGTCGTGCTCCTAAGCTGAGTCTACACGAAAGAGGTCAAACTAAAGCACTGTCAACTACCGATTACACGGTGAAGCAGATTGCCGATGTCGTCAAGCGCTCCAGGAAGCTTATTATGAATTTTGTACGTCTTCAGGAAGAATATGGTAGAAGGAAGAGTAGTGGATGACCTAGCAAGTTGAATGACCGTGAAAAAGGGAAATTCTGCAGACTGCGTTGAATAACACAATCAGCATCAAAGGAATCCGTAGGACTTGTGGCATTGATGCCTCAAAAACCACAGTGTGGAGAATATCTGGACAAGTGTCCCAATATTGTCCGATCACGGATGAAGAAGTGTCCACAACTGATACAAGGGCATAAGGACGAAAGACTTCGTTTTATCAGATGATCTTCAGTGATGCGAGCAAGTTCAATCTAGATAGTCCTGATGGATGCCACTCCTACTGGAGAGATCTGCGCAAGGATCCTGGACACTTTTCAATCCGAAATTTCGGCGGAGGAAGTATTATGGTTTGAGGAGCGTTCAGCGCTGCGGAACTGGTGGATTTGGCATTTGTGTCGACGAAGATGAACAACACCGATTGCCAGGATGTCTTCCGACATCACCTAGTCCCATATCTCCAACGTTTTCCAGACGTTACCTTCACTTTCCAGCAACATAATGCCACCATCCAGGACAGTCAAAGCACTAAGACTTGGCTGAAGAACAATGACGTGGACATTCTGAACGGCCCTCGGGCTCTCCGGACCTAAATCTGATGGAGAATCTTTGCGCAATCCTCATCTGTCGGATTTATACCGATAAACGTCAGTTTGAGATTGATGACAATCTCTAATGTGTCATTAGCAGGACGTGAAACGAAGTAGGAAACAGTATCATCAGAAATGTAGTTAACAGTATGCCTGGTTGAGTTTTTCAGATTGTTAATAAAGTGGTAGTTGTACTGATTATTAGTTAATTGTTATGTGCATTGATTGTTATTGTTTTTGTCGTAAACACATATTTTAATAAAGTGTGCTATCATTTTGAAACGATGAAAAGTTAGTGATTTAAAAAAATAAGGACACAAAAGGCGTAATTTGTAATGAAAGAAGACGAAATGAATATTTTAGACTTCGAAAGCTATTACGCCTGATCGGATTAAAAATTGGATCAATCTAATGACTGAGAACAGAAATAAAGCGAAAAAAAAGAAATGTGCTACCAATTCCGAACGCACTAGATACAAGAAACTAGTTCAAACCTCTTTCTTTTGTCTTTATTTCTTCAAATTACCACTGCTTTCATAAGCCTGAATCAGGGCATAAATCATAAGGAGTAATTAGAAAAGGACATACGATAGAATTCCAGAAATAGACAACAGAGAAAACAATGCTCGTTGTATATAAAAGTTCGCAATAAGAGTATACGTAGTGAAAATAAGTGTCGATTCCGGAACATTTTACTCTAAGAACCCTCAAAATAAGTTAAAATTATGTGGGCGTGGTGCAGGAATTCATGAACTCAAATCTACATCAGGCAGTAAAAGCTAACAAATTTGATTTTTCGGAGGGTGGAGCAAGTAAATATGTAATTTCGAACTCATTCCTTATGATCTGTTTATAACATAGAATGATTCTCTAGGTACACAAATACAATCGTTTTTGGTAACTGATAAATTAATGTTAATTTGATTTATTAAACTGGAAAAAAGTATAATTCCATCTAAGAAAATTTTATCCGACACCAACTATAGAGTATGGAAGAAGTAATAATAGTAAATTATCAGGTTGAGCAAAAATAACGACATAGGAAGAACTATTGCTAAATTTATAATTAGTAAGACAAAGGTGAGCAGAACACCTTAGTAGTTTTTATTGAATAATAAAGAAACCCTCATACAAGGCACACACCTCTATTTCATCATTATCCATTGTAATCATGTCAAATCCTGCCTTGTTCAGCAATCCGCTAATATCTTGAGCTTTCACAAGCGGTGACATATGTGAACCCACTCCACCCAGTCGTTCCATCTTAATTTAAGTAATACAATTTTCTAAATTGAATTTATATAGGGTATTCTTAATATATTTCGGATAAATAACTGAAAATATTATTACTTCAGCCAGCTGTAATGAGCAACGAAGTTGGTATAAGGTATCCTCGGATAGCATTGCACCTATCAATGCACAGTCTGGCTTTAGAATGTCAAAGCAGCGAAAAAACCTTAAAATAATTATATCTAAGTATTCTACAGAAAAAAAACTAATTCTAGGAGTAGTCAAAATACGAGATAATGAGGTTAAATATATATGAAAAAACACGAAAATGGGTTCTCTCACAAAGTCGATGACTGTTCCTCTCATGTTTGGCATATGCTAATGAATTTAATACAGTGAATGAATAAGATATTCAAGCTTTGAGAAACACTTTTAAACGACTATTTTGTATTGAATCTGGAGAAAGTTACAAACTTTTTAAATTTGTTCCATTTTTGGACACCCTGTATATAACTACAATTTTCGCTATTTACTACTTATAAGAGAATATCGCAAAAAAAATTTTGTTTTAAATACCTTTCAATTATACAATTGTGTAGTAGAAATAAGTTAACCTATCATCACAGCTAATGGACAGTATTTTAGAAGTGGTTAAATAATAACATGATAACATATTAGACTCGTCCATGAAGTCATAAAGAATATGCAATTGCGAAAATTTACAATTTGCATAATATGAATAATAAAAAGTATATCCTTTCTAAATGTTATTTATTTATTGTTTAAAAACTTTAATTCATTTTTAATACCACTAACCAGCCTGATAAGTCATTGATCCAATGGGCCGAAAGTGAACTAAGTAAGAGATCGAACTGATTACTATGAAACGAAGCTAATGTCTCCTCATCACACAAAATACGTTCTATGGGAACCTTAAGTAATATTTGTATTAAAAATACCTACGAACAGCTATCATTTAATTTCCTAGAACCTTTAAAGTAAGATTAAGAATATTCGAATAGGGTGAGTTTGAACAACTATTTAACTAAAGTACAAAAAAAAAGTATTTCAGTAAGTTATAAAGAAGAAGAAAGAAGTCCGTGAACAATAATGTAACGTATTCACATCACCATCTTGTATTGCTCTCTCAATCATTCCACTACTCATGTCGCATTGGATAATCTTCCCTACATTTTCCTTGATCATATGTGGAGCAACATGACCCACGCCACAGCCAATGTCTAGCACTAACGGATTAAATTTGGTAAGATCGAATACCTATTAATGGGAATACTTATTCCTTAATTAGAGGAACAAAAAATAATGAATAAGATAGGGAAAGAGTAAGAGATAGGCGTAAAAACCTTATCTGCAACTCTCCATCCAACTTCCTTCTTTAGGTACTGAGCAGCATCAAATTCAGGTTGTTTTACTGCCCAATCACGTTGCCTCGACTTCAAATTACGATCAAAAACCTTAAAGAAAATTAACTAAGCTAAACACAGAAAAAATATTGATACACGGACGCCACTTATGAAAATAAATAATTAAAGGATAATGTACAGAAATAAGTGTAAATGCTACTCACCGATGTATGAGTGCTAAATGATGATCCTTTATTATTTCTACTTACATTGTATAAACAGAACTCTCGATATAACCCTCTTGTTGGTGATAGAAATCGAAGGAAAGGCAAAATAATCATATTCCTGATAAATTGATGGAATAGGAAATATCAAGTGAATTTAAAGATTTAGGGGTAAAAGCAATATAATCGGATATTTACCTGATGTACAGCGATCTAATATATTCAGACATCAAAATTAGCAAATTTATTACTCTTTAAATTATATGATTGCTACGCAACACATACTAATTAATACATAAATAATTCCCATCATATAACACAAATTAAGAAAACTATGTGGTAGCAAGAATCAAATATTTAACGACATTTAAATTAACAAGACAAATGGAATACACGTAGCTAATAACCAACGTAATAAATACTATTTAAAAACAATTATTGAAAAATAAATAAGGAATAAATAGTAATTTACATGATATCCTACTTTAATAGTAAGTAGAAGAAACAAATATTGTTTAATATGTTTTTATTTTTCTTTTGAAACTATCAATTCTGTTCATTACTAAATATAGAATAATAGCGAAGTGGTAGATGTGTAGAAATGTAGAAGACAGTACAGTAGATGGGTAAATATTCCAACATACCTCTATTCCAATGAGAAGAAACGATCTGCAAAATCAGGTCAATCAAAGGAACCATAAAGTTAATTAAGAGAAAAATTATATAAACCTGACCATTTCATATTTTGACAAAATTAATAGCAACTCCTATTGTTTAATAATACTTATAATCAATGTTTTCAACAATTTTTACTTTCAATAAAATACTAGCATTAATGTTGGATATAAAGGGTACTCTATAATAGTTTTTATTGAAAATAAAGACATATGTGCATTAATCTGAAATTATATTTCGTTGACGTCCACTAAAAAACAAAATAACTATATTTCAGCAGATAGCTCTCAATTAATATTCCCCACCCGATATAATCGTCCACAGTGAATGCTAACAAAAATTCACTAACTTAATAGCAATCCAATGCCAGTTGACGATATGGTGCACTTTCCGATCTGTAGAGGAATTCCAAAAAAGGAGAAACGGTAATTGGTGGTAGTACCAACTGTAAAACTGGTAATGAAGAGATCTTGAGAATGTTATCCCAATCAAATTTGCAGAGAATAGTGCGAACAGTGTTTCTGAAATTTTGCAGTTATTTAAGTGGTTCTTACTTAGTTAAGTTTAATATTCATCATAAAATACTAGTATTATATTTTCCTTTAATCATAAAAGTGGGATATTTTATGAAGCGCTCAAATAAAGTATAGATATAGAGGTATTAACTATCATTTTTTTAGTATTATTATAAAGTCAAAATGGGTAAATTTACCTGCAACTCCAGTTCTTGTTCTTATACCATGTCCTAGTTCAATTAATGAAGCTCTCAGACCACCATGAGACCTTAAATTCAACATATATAGGGACTATATAATATGCCATATTCAAGTCCCAAAGATCAATTTTTGAGTTTCCGAGAGTAGAATCTTATGCGTGTAGTATTAACTATTATAAAAATTGATTATCTAATGTAATTATTGGAAAGAATAACCTTAGAAACCAATGGATTGTTGGCATCCATTAGTATGTACAATTTATCCATTATTTATATATATTGTACATTTAAAATACCTTTCAAAATGTTAGAACCACGATTTTTTTCTAACAAAAGAGAATATATACTATATACTATTCAAACAGTCATGTATTGCCTCTTACCTGAACCACATATGATAGCCAAAGATAATTAAAGCTACTAAGTGACACATAAAAAGAGCAATATGAAGACGAGAGTCGACAAAAACCTAAAGAATGCCTTAATATGCGTTTAAAAAGTAAATGATATTCAACTCTTCGTGTCGATTGGAGCTATTAAGCTTTAAATCCGATGCATGAATAATTAAGCATGCCATTATAATACTGTAAAGTAACGTCACATTTTCCGGTAAAAAACGCCAGTTTACTGTCCATTTGAAGAGAAAAACTCGTCCAAGATCAAATGAACGTTGCAAATAAGAGACGGGATCATGCATTATAAACGGTAGGCCAATGTATATCTAAAATATGCAACATTCAGAAAAATTGCTTTGATGTTATTCACAATTCAAAGAATACAACAGAAAGCGAAACTAAATGGCTCCTCATAATAATATTGCAAATGTAAGATAAACTGTTCTATTCCCAATATTTAAATCTAAACTAACTTGAATGATAGCACAGATGAAGATATTAACAATAGTTCTCCATAGACCAACATTTAGCAAAAGTATAAAAAACAAAGCAGGAGCGAATAGCAGAACATTCATCTTAATTGATACAGCGAAGCTGAAAGAATAAATATTATAGCATTAACAAATATTATATAAGCTTATTTAATGGCATGAACAGTAGTATTTCATGTTCTTCGTGATAATATAATGAAATGATTAAAATATTCATTCCAAAAATCGTGGACGAACATAAATTAGGAAAACTGTAAATATAACAAACCTATACAGCACACATCCAATAAACCAGTGTTGTGAAATAAAGAAATTGGCGGATAAGTAGAAAAATAACATTGCCACTGGATCATTGAATAACCTCAGGACAAATATGGAATGGATACGATAACCCGTGAAGCAAAGAAACACCAGTACGAATGGAGCAATCTAAAAATTATAATAAGATCAAGTGAGTAAACAATATACATAATGTGAATGAAATAACTAAGAATATCATCGAACAAAACCTTATTAGACTTGTAGTATAACCGAAATACTGCTAGCAAATTGATGAGATATAATGTCATAAATATATATTGGCCAGTTCGAATATCTTTGCCATCATTAGTTAATGCATAAAAGACACGATAAGTGAGTAGATGACCAGCAGGGTATCTAGAAAATGTGATTTACAGTTGTAGCCATAATAAAGAATAATACGGAAGTGTGATTAATATTATTTCTAGTAGTAATTGTGTAAAGCATCCAAAGTATTACTGGAATGTGGTATAACTTCTGCGAATATCATTTACTCTGAGCATTTTAAAAATAAAAGAATATAAATATAAATCTGAAAACAATATAAGTGATATTCGTTCAATATTTTAAAGTTAAAATTAGAGAATAAGGAAGCTAAATTGAACATTATTTTGATTTTCACAAATGTCGAATTTCCTAAAGACTTCAAATTTTCTATTTCAAAAGTTTTAAATCCTAAGTTTAATTTGCGCAATAAATTTTGTACAATTCACATATTTTAAACCTAAGTAAAAAGATTTAACATATTTAAAGACTTATCCTACTAATGAGATATAACGTACTACCATTGGTGTTGATTATTATTCCATTGCTAGATATTTATCACTTCTGCAAGGATGCATCCATTGAAATGTTTATAACTCACTACAAAATGTGAAAGTCATTACTATATTTGAACCATACTAAGAATAAAGAATATTGTATAAATTTCCGGGAGATATACTCTTTCAGTACAGTATCCATTGGAAAAATATGTTATAAGTGAAGATAAAGCTTAACCTTATTACGAGCGATGACAATGTTAATAATTCCTTTGAAATTATGGTAACTGCAATAATTTTTTATGCAGGATTAACATTAGCTAGCAAGAACATGATAAACAACACTTGCTTTAAATAGTGAAACTATATACAAGAATGTTTAGATCAATGCTTGTAATTTATATCAGTTTACCAAAATAATAATACTTTTCAGGAACGAATATTTTTTAGTAAGTAGAAATAGGGATTAATCAGAGTAGTAGCATTATTTCTCAAGAAATAAATATTCCTAAACTTCAAAATATGGGGACTAAAGATATTAGGTATCTGAGCAGCCAAATGTTTTAAATGAAATAGTAGCAAAAGAAAACAAGACCATCTGTCTTCAATAAGAGTTAGTTGAAGCTATATTATATAGAATATGAAAATTACTAAACATCTACACGTTAGATAATTATTACTTCTTAAACCAAGTAATAGAGACGAAGACTAAATTGCAGGTAAGTACTGAAACTATTCCCCAATAAAGAAGTGACAAAATAGAATTATATTATATTTGAAAAATTTACACCACTGGTCCAGTATCTCCCTGTATTAACGAATAGTTGAGAATGTTTTTCTTCAGATAGCATTCAACCTGCTGCATATACGTTGACCAATCAATCTCAGTATCTAAATTGAGTAAAAAATATTTTAACACGTCAAACAATTCAGTTATTATCTCGTATTACTAATATTAATAAACCACATAGTTAGCGAACTTACAAGGCACTTTTTGGATAATGGTGTATGTCGCAAAAGACTCAAATATGAAAATGACCACGGCTACAAAGACAAATCCTGGGCCATTAATAGTGAATAATAACCGAAAAAGACTGTCTTTCAGCGACATTTGTAAAAAAAAGCCTCCTATAAGAAATATGGTGAAAATAGTATGAGTGGAAATCTGCATTATCAAAAAGAAATATGAGGCGAATGGTAGAAACCACGATATTTAACATTTGACGAAGCGAAAAAAGCTTTACAAAATAATAACAATCAATGTTAACAATTAAAATTACCAAAATTCCTCGGGAGAGAATAAATTTTGAGATGCATTTTGTTATCATAAACGACACTAAACAATTTATTTAAAACACTTAAATATACAAACAAATCAATGGTCTAAAAGAAATATAATCACCTATACACCTAATTTATGTATACAATAATTATAAAACACTGCTGAAATATAAGGAATAACAACGATCAAGAGATAACATGAATAAGTGGGATAATACAAAAGAAACAAAAGGTGGTATCTACCTTCTGTATCGATAGCGCTTGAATACGAACCACAACTGAAATACTCCATTCTGAAACTGGCATTTATAACCATTCTTGTGACTAATCTCCCATTCTCTGTTAACGCATTTAAACGCAATATCTTCATAAGGAGGGCCTGCTTTAAATCGAATTACAGCGAAGTCAGGATCATCACATGGGGTTACAGTAAATGATGGAGTCTCCAGTTTATCAAGTAGATCAGGGTAGAAAATCTGATATAATAAGTATATAAGATGAAGACATGGATAAGTTATTAGTGGTATATATATTATTATTATTTAACAGTAAACTATATAAAAGATAAATAAATAAAACCATACATTGAATTTATATCCTTGAACGATTTTTGGTGGGGGGTTGTCCATATCATAATGTGTTTGATTGTATTTATTCCAGTCAAAGCCAGTTTGCACTCGGTTAAGGTATGTAGGTTTCCGAGGACGATATTTATCAGACCAAAGATGAGACTATAATTATCAGGTTTTAAAAAATTGAATTATGATAGTGATTCTAGACTTCTTATTCTTACCTGGGTTTCAAGCGGTTGCTCTACAGAAAACATAGCCTCATTCTCTTCCATATCTTTCTCAACACTCGCCAACATATCAGCCTCTACCTTCTAAATTGTAAGAAATTAAATGCCAATATTGATTGATAGAGTGAATATTCTAAGGCTAAGCCAAACTTACCGATATACCTGTGGGTTTCTTTCGATTTTGTTGTCGACACTCCAGTAGAGTGTTCCTATCGTTTTCTTCGTCAAGTATTTCAATACCTAGACATAACTACTATAATAAGCAAAGAAACATGATTGTTATCATTACCTCATACTCTTCTACAGCATAATTCAATACATAATTTGAAGTTTAAAAAATTCCTTACCAGGCATAGTATCATTCACATCACCATATGACGGGCTATAACATCCACTCAAATATAATTCGAGAGTAGCAGATTCCAACTGCTCAGAAGTTAACTGCCTAAAACCCTTTAAAAACTAAATATACCAATATTATAGTTAAGTTGTTAATGATAACCCATCTTGAAACAATAATGATTTGTGATACATTAGTTTCATTTTTGCATCTTCCATAATTACCTCCATCGAATTTCCTTCTGCTCATCATCTAATTCTTCTGACTCTAATTCTGAGAGATCCACTTTTTTCCGAACTTGTTTTTGAAGGCCTTCAGCAACTTCCTTGTCGCTTTCGCCTCTAGCTGAGGTCTAGAGTATCAATAAAAGATTAACTCAATGTATTATTATGAATACAATAATTTTTAAAACTATCATACCTGCTCCATATTTACCAAACTGCCTTCGAAGTTATTTTGAACCGTTTCCAATTTAGAAACTTCCTTCATCTGCTCTTGGCGAATTCGTGTTAGCTTTAGTTGCAACATTTTCTGATGCAAATCTCGAAGTCGCGACTTCGCAATAAATACTTTTAGCTGGACTTAAAAACAGTGGTGTATTGGAAGTTATAGACATACTCCTTGTATTTACTAGCACCCTACACAAATAGCATAGTGTGATAATGAACAATATTTATAATTAATGTGGTGAAAGAAAGAAGTTCATACCAAGTAATCCCTCCCAATATGACATGTCAGTGCCAGCACCTCCAGTTCTTAGCCTCTTGCTAATAGAGTTCTCTAACTGGCTTAACTCTGCTACGTTCTTGCCCTGTAGCAAAATATACTTTTATTTTATACAAAAAGAATTTAATGTTTTCAAACCAATTAATGTAGCAAAACCACTTGTTTTATAATTCTTAAGCACATTATGTACGGACCTTAAAAATGTATTTTTTGTGTTAAACGGATAAAAATTTACTTACATAATAACGTGGATTACGTCAAAGAAAAAATAACAAGTGATGATGAAAATGAAAGTGCTTTATGTGAAGGAATAGACTGCATCCTACGATAGCTTTATATATCTACAAATAAATTTCTAAAGAGAAGCATAATTAGGTAGCGATGCATTCCGAGAGGTTGTAACTAAGTATTCAAGTTGATAGTATAAATTCATAAGTAGTTAAAAGTACAATAATGAAATTATTAGCTTAAAAATATTCTTCTATAAAATACCTTGAAAATTTTTGCCACATCCTCTTGTACCGCACCATGAATTGAAGTTAATCGATTACCACGTCCATCAAGTTTTCTCTGCTCGTCATCGACTACCGTACGAATATCTTGCCAAAAAGTGCAGTGCCTGTCAGCCTCCAACGAACGATATACCTGAAAAATTTGACTGTTACTTTTCAGAATTGCAAATACTAAAGAAATTAGCTTACAGCAAAAAATTATTTCAAAAAAATTATATGGAATAGAAAGTGATTTTGTTTATTGAAAAATAGTGTAGGAAAAATTCACCTTAATATCTTCTACTAGATCTTCAAAATCATTCACAGTTAATCCCTTAAGGTATGTCAATGGATCCTCCAATTCAAATTCATCTTCTGGATCTGCGACTTTGTCATCTTTTTCATCCCCAAACAAGATGTATCTAAAATTTTGTAGCTAGTTATTATAGTGATGGAGTCGTTTTATATAAACTAAAAATACCTAGAAAGAAGATCTATTGGTTTCGCACGGTTTTGCTGGATTCGTAGTTGTGACCGTACCTATAAGAACAAATCTTAAATTTGTACTGAATATTTTGCAATAAACTTTCACATTGTTTACTCTTAGTGCCAAAATTTTAAAAATAATTTCTTGCGGAGTTCTTCCCGGAATATGGGCATATCTAAACCCTTAAAATTAACACACTAAAATAATTAATAAACAAATAGTTAAAAAATTCGTATTTAAATTAATCTTGATATACTAACTTTGGCCTGCTCAAGTTGAAATTCGGCCTCCTTCTGAGACCACTCTCCATGAGCCCTTCTGTCCATATCTCTTTGCATCATCTCCATGTCTTCCTTTGCAGCAAGCCGAGCATCTCTAGTACGCTTCAAATCCTCCATTTCTCGAATATTTTTTTCTACACGGTGACGTGCCCTAGTGAATATATACTGAGAACTCAAAACAATTTTATAATAAAAATAAATGCCATATTATATTGATATAAAAACGGAATGCATTAAATGACTAGATCATGAAGTTAATATAGGTAGTGATATTAAGTAGTTCGAAAAACTATCAAGAAGAACTCACTCCCTTTCAATCTGTTTTCTGCTCATACTTATCTTTCCCTCCTGTTCTAACTTCTTCCCCCAAATGAATGTTTCTGTTAACTTAGCATCATTGAACGGATTATTCGTATTTGTATACGCTAGTTGTGGAGGAAGATAGCTCTCTTTCTCTTTAGTCTTCTTATCGTGCTGAAATATAGCAATATTTTTGTCTTTAAAAAGTCATTTGAAAAACAAAAAACACTTAAATGGAAAAAAAAGTTATCGAGAAATATTAACCTTCCTGAGCTTTTTAGCTAAACGTCGAGCTCTTTTTTCTTCCGGTGTTTCTTTTTCTTTGATTCGTTGTCTTTCCAGTTTTTTCAGTCTTTTTTTTTCAGACCTTTCTTTTTCAAGTATTGACTAAAATCTTGTTGTATTGAATAAAAAAGATAATAGACATTAAGAAAGAGACATGAGATGGCCCAATAAAACTTATTAATGAAGTGCTTCACCTCAAACTTTTCTTCGACATCTGATTCACTACTTGATTTACCACTAGAGGAACTAGATTCCCGTGTACGTTTCTTTGATCTGTGATCACGACTTTCATTTCGTGATCGTTTGCTCTCCTTTTTCGACTTTTTTTCTTTGTGAGTCTTCATCCTTAATAAATAGTCAGCATCACATGATTTTCTTAAACTATTTGTAAACATGGGTAGTATTTAGATATCTGCGATTAACGCTCTAATATCTAAAATTAGTTTTGGCATACAATGTGAAGCACAATCATTCTTATAAATTTTTAAATTAAATCTAGTTACAATCCCTAGTTTAAATAACTTCAATTTTGCAGAATATAATTGAAATTAAAACCTATTTAATAAACAGAATTAGTCTTAATGTTCTTAACTTCCAAAGTTACTCTCAAGTTTCTGAAAATGCCAATGACAAAATGTAATGAATGGATTTCACCGTTCTTTCACAAAACGACAAGTCGTCCGAAATTACCAAATTCTGTAATTTTGAGTTGTTTTAATTTAGGAAATCAATAATCGTTTTCCATGCTTTGTAAAATATTCTAGTTTCTTCATCATTGCTTAGGAGTCAGTGCTGAAAACAGCAATCTTTAAACGTTAATCTAGTGACCATAACTAGCCCCATATTAACAAAATACTTCCAGCCAAGTTATATAGGTATCAGATTTGCAAATTTCAAGATTTTTTTGTTATTTCTATCGAGCAAAAGAAGCAATTCACTACAAATATAGGAGGGAATAAATGTATGGAATTTGAAACTATATTTACAATCTTTCATCCCCAACACTTTACGCGTAATTATATTTACCTATGAATAAAAGCAATTAATATGCCAGAAACATTAATATATCTTGAGACTTGCTATATGAAGAGGTACAACATACATCATCCAGAATACAATTAGTAACATGAACATGTTGTAGATATTGTTCACTTATTTTTACAATGAAAACCAATCAGCACGTCTCAGAAATTTCTTACAGTTCAGTCCATGAGAAGTTTTAGGTACTGAGACTTCTCTTAAAACAGTTCTACCTTTATTAGATACTTATATCACTTGAATCTTAAGGATATAATGTATTCGAAATTAAATATTAATAAGGTAGCTACTTAAAAGAAGGATCAAATCTGAAGGATTATGGATGCGTCCTCAAAACCAGATCTACAATAATGAAGGTAGTAGATTCACATATGATTGGTAAGAACAGATCGCAAAAGTAACTTTAAAGCCTATCATCATAATTTATTATGGAATACTAAATAACGCTCCATAATTAGTGCAGATATTTGATGGACTTGGAAAAGCCGATGAGGGATTTCATTATTCAGAAGTTTGAGAATACATAAGTAGACCAAAACCTACTGTGGACTAAAAATCCTGAACAATTTCCCAAATTTCTTACATTATACACATGGGTTGTGACCCCTTTTAAGATAAACCATCACTGAAGTGCAAGTTTTCTCACATAATAAACCGCAAATTATGATAGAGTATATTATTTATTAGCAATATTCAAAACATTATAATCGGACAACCGTTAACTAAAAGCATGAAATTAAATTCTCAATACAATTATTTGAAAACAGCATAAGCATCAAATTAACTACAGCAGTAATTTATTTGTTAAAGAACTCTTTATTACGATCTGTTAACCTTTACATCATATGAATAATTCGACATATTCCAGGAGAAATCAAGCTTAGTATAGAATACTACTGGGAATCTATAGATTAAGAAGCCTTCTGAAGTCTCATTTATTAAGAGAATATCTAGTGAGCTACATTAGAGGCATAGCGTATGTACTCTCCCAATTAATGGTAATATTTTCAAAAAATTGAAAACTAATATTCATAGGACTAATATTGATTGTAGATAAAAAAATTAGCCAGAAGTATTCTACCATTGTATTTAATTAATGATCCATAACTGTCACTTCTTATCATTTCTGAGTTAGAATCCCCTCTTTATAGTTAAAAATAATCCATAAGTTCAAGTAGTTCTGTTTCCAGTAGTTTGTAATTTCGTCTACTTAATTAATTATCATCTGTTGCCCTAAAATATGTTCAGCAAAAATAAATGGGTACTATTTTATATGAGTTTCAAAAAATTATTATCAAGAAAGCATAAATTATGATAAATGATGGAAAAGTAGTAATAGTGCACAAAACTTTCAAGAATATTTTATTAGAATCCTGTTTTGATCTCATTTACTTCCCAAAATAAAATATATTTTTCTAATCCTTTAATAATAACTAAATTATACCACACAATTAGGAGATCTAGTGTTGGGTGCAAATATATTTCCATTGGGTGAATTCATCTATACCCTGCGCTCCTCCTTCCCTTCCCAAACCACTTTCCTTTACGCCTCCGAACGCTGCTTCTGCACATGACATTAGACCTAAAATGAATTTATAATAAAGGAATAAAAGCGTTTATGGTTTTCCACTCAATTATTGATGCTATATTTGTAACAAAATTGTTTCTAAAATAGAAAAATATACCTTCATTAACACCAATCATTCCAACTTGAAGCTTACGAGTAATACGATAAATCTGAGCTGCATCACGACTGAAGACATATCCAGCTAGACCAGAACGGCTACTGTTCGCAGATGCCAGAAATGATGATTCATCGGAGAATCTGTATTAATGTAATTTATTTTAATACTATCCGCTTTCGAAATGTTAATTAGATAATCACATGCAAATCAGCATTAAATATTTTGTTGAAAATCAAATTTCTATGGTTAATCTGGTTTTCTTTTTTTTTTTAAAACAGTTAATTTATAATAGTTGTGAAAAATGCTACATAAGTAGGGTGAATGCTTAAATGATTTTTCATGGAACGATTATTTTCTGACTATTATCAGAAAATAATTAAACACCTCTAGAGAAATTGCATAAACTCAAGGTACTTATGATCAAATGGATAAACTTCACTAATAAATTTTATGAATAAATTGTAGCCCGATACTGAGCTTATCTTACTTCTACTAGGTTTGCTAAAAAAAATATAGGACAACATGTTTTCGCTGAGTCATTTACGATAAAGATGTGTATATATCCAGGCTTGGAACAGTGTGCAATAGTTTTATGAAACGGTAAGATTTTGATGTCATTCAAAATTATTCTTCAGAAAATCAGCAATTTAAATAAACTTATGGCTATTTCATAAGATATACCTTCTAACAGCAGCTACTGGTCCAAATATTTCCGTATGTGCGATTTCCATATCATCGGTAATATTAGTTATTAAGGTAGGTTGGAAACATGAATTCTTTCCCCGTTTTCCTCCAAAAACTAAATTAGCACCCTTGCTAATAGCGTCTCTTAAAAGTTCATCAATCTGAAATTCTAGTAATATACTGATAAAAATTGATGCAATGGTTGAAATACAGTTACATCAATAAAGGTTAGTAATAAATAAGATTTTTAGGATTTAATTTAAATAATAGTGAATCTATAATGGATTACTAGAGATAGTTTTGCAGATAACGTTTAATTTAATGAACACCTAATTGTGACTAAAAGTACATTTTATATTTATGGGTAAGTCAATATCATCAATTGACATATATTATAAGGAATTCATAAATAACCTTATGAATAGCTCTTGCGTTAATCAGTGGTCCCTGCGTAGTTTTTTCATCCATTCCATTACCAACAACAAGCAACTTCATAGCAGCAACCATCTTCTTTATGTAATGGTCGTGAACCTAACCATATAATTTCCGATGTAATAACTTCTTAACTTGTTATAAATCAAATTAATATATAAATATAGTTTTCCAAAGATACTACGGCAGAACCTTATCATGAACATATATGCGATTTGCTGATACACAAGTTTGTCCCGAAGCACGAAATTTGGAAGCCATAGTCCCCTATAAAAGTATAATGCTAAAATTCTCAAGATATTTGTATAACTACAAAATATAATGTTTAATAGACCTAATGAATAAGTAACACTATAACAACAAAAACGAAATAAAATACCTTAACAGCAATATCGAGATCAGCTGAATCGAATACAACCAGAGGTGCATTCCCTCCCAATTCTAGGCAAACACGTTTAACCGTAGAAGCTGATTGAGATAAAAGAAGCTAAAAATAATAGTTTTTCAACACATTTAACTTAAAATTTCATCGAAATATACAGGATAGGCTAAAATTCCTGATACGGAAATGTAACTACAATTTAATACGCATATTTCACGTAGAAATTAGCTTTGCTAGTGGAGATGTTATATGAAACATCTATGTATGATGTCCCAAATTTCATTTCTTTCTCCCCATTCTCGAACTGTTATATAATATAAAATGCTATAAGCACTTTTATCATCCTATTATTCAAGCAAAGGAAAAAATAATGCTATTGGGATGATGTGTCATGAGAATATCTGTTCACCAGTTTGTCAAAATTTACTAAGAGCTTGGTACGGTGGAAAATCGTCTTACGAGCAAAAGACCCAAGTCCGTGAACACTTCTCGTATTCGAGAAATCGTCAGGAAGAACATCTTTCAGGATAGCATAAGATCGATGAGCAAGATCGCCCATGACATCAGTATTAGTCCAACACCAATGAGGAGAATTGTTAAACATGAACTAAAATTTTACCCATTTGAGATTCCTTAAATTCATATATTAACAGATAAAATGTAAGTCAATTGTCATGAAAAAGCTTTTAAAATGTCTAATCATCATTCGGTAAGATTGCATCTCGAACGTTTTTCTTGGATGAAAATATTGTTACTGTCAACTTGCCATAAAATCGTAAAAGCAATAAAAATTTGCTTTAAGGTGGACAGTAGAAATCTGAGAAAATATCTCTTCATATTACAAGTAATTTCCCGTCATCTTTTATAGTTTAAGCTGGAATAATGTCATCAGGTGAAATTCTGATTTTTGAAATAAGAGTCTGCCAATCAAAACCTCTGGACCGGAATCCAATGGACTCAATATGGTTATTCTTTAAAAAACTAGCTGCGTCCCATCCTGGGTAACTTTAAAGCATATTTATAAGCTTGTATCACTATAAAGGGACATCTCATGAAGTTAATTGTTAGTGTATTATATATAATGTGGATTAATTTCCATGTTGAAAGCTATTTCCATTGTAAAGCTATTCTATTTGGCATCCGTATCAGAACTTTTGGCTTTTACGCTCATTTAGCACAGATATTTAGACGTGGGGAAAAAACCCAATTTTTTGAGCAAAAATCAAACTAAAAACTGTATACCAGCCTTCCCTATTGCAGTACTCCCTGTAAAGCTTATAGCATCAACATCAGTGCTTTCGCAGAGGTATTTGGATATTTTAGCAGTATTTTGGCGATCTGATGGAAGTATATTGAATACACCAGGAGGCATTCCAGCTTCTTCCGCAGTCTAAAACCATTCTTTAAAAACATACATTTCGAAAGAAGTTCTGGAATTTTCGGTAATATTTTATATTTATTTATATAAATATATATATGCTAACTTGTGCCAAAGCTAGAGCACTAAGGGGAGTATCCTCAGCAGGTTTAACTATCAGAGTACATCCTGCGGCCAATGCAGCACCAGCCTTGCGAGCAATCATCGCTGCAGGAAAATTCCACTGAACTAAATAACTATCACAATAGCATTTCAGAAATTTATTTAAGTATTTTTTCTTCACATATAACAAGCATATATATATACATTTTAGCATAATGGGTGGTGATTTTTAATTGAAGCAGAATATTAGCCCTTTAATATGCATTATATATATAAATGGAAACTATACTTACTGGTGTGATAAGTACTACTACTCCAATAGGTTCCCGAATGTGAAAGTGTTCGCGATTTAAAACTGGTGGATTTATAACCTGAAATTCATATAGTATTGGATAAAAATATCAGAAAACTAACAGTATACCTGTCCATAAATTCTTCTAGCCTCAGCAGCGTACCAATCTATAAAAGCAGCTGAATACTGAATTTCACCATGAGCTTCTTTAAGTGGTTTGCCCTAAACATACTCAGCACTTATATCTTAATTTTAATTCATTTATAAATGGAAATAGATAATGTCTAGGAAAACTTACTTGCTCAAGAGTGAGTAGTTCAGCCAGTAACTTTTCTTTTTCAACCATAATATTAAACCATTTCCTTAAAATAGTTTCTCGTTGTTTGGCAGTGGTTTCAAAAGACCACTTTTGGAAAGCATCTTTAGCTACAGTAACACACTGGAATAATATGGTTCTATAAAAATGTTCCTATGCAACCAACAAAAACCCTGAAAATACCGAAGATCTGATAAGATTATAGGATTGTATGGAGATGAAGAAATAATACATCTGTAACTTTTAAGTTACTTTAATTGTATATTTTCCTAAATCAAAGTGCAAATTGTATGTTTCTTGGAGTTATGAATTAAATTGATTCAAAGAAGACAGAGAAACGCTACCTACAACAATTTGTTCGTGATTAAAAGAATAACAAAAAAAAAAGATGTTTTATTATGAATATCGACATATGTTCTAACAAATTTCATACCTTCCTTGCATCAGATACATCACAGTTTGTCGTGTGATAAAGAGTCTCTCCAGAATAAGGGTTTAAGACTTCGAAAGTTTTTCTTATATCGGATTCAACCCATTTTCCTAAGATATTAAGCAAGACTATTATAAAGTATTATAGATTATGGGAATTGAGTGTTAACATATAATATCCACCAAAAAATATACATTCATTTGTACGAATTTCCATACCTAATAGAAAAATCCTCTCTCAATTGCTTTCAAATAATAGAAAATAATCAATTAACTTTGGAGAAATAATAATAGTGCTTCCTCAATATAAATAAGCAAACCATTGATATAGGCGAGGGCGCCTCTAGGCAACAATGGAGTTATATATCCAGATTTGGAACGAACAGAGTTTATTACAAATTTTCCTCGTAAAATTGAGCAGTACAACATAACCACTGCAAGTGTAAAATTCATTAAAAACATTACTGCATAACACTATTTACTGGATTTACAAACCACATGAAATATAGCAAACCCCATAAATAACAAAACCCATATAATAGCTAATATTCAAAATCTACGCTATCATCGCGTTTTTAAAAATTTATTTAAAAAAATAGTTATTTATTTGAATCATTAACAAATGTTACACATTAATAGGAATAAAAGTAGGTGATATTTGGTAAATTATAAAATTTATAAAATCATGAGATCATAATGATTAATGACTCAAGTAAAATGCTTTCTACCAATATTAATAAAGAAAATTTGATGTTAACAATATGCCAATTCCAACATAGCAATCAGTAAAATATAGATTACTGGTAAAACAAAAATAAACTTTAAAATCAACACATCTAATGTTCCTTAAAAAATTCATATATACGAACATGCTTGCCTACTTAGCATGTTGGTAGTGGAGCACAGTTCTGGTGTCTGAGAAGATACGCTGTAATATCCAGTTTATGAAATACTGTTGAACTTTTCAAATGGTTAATAATAAGCATTAAATACTTTGTTATCTTAAGTACCAATATAAGATGTACACACTCTACGAATTCTAGGAGAATTTAATATTTTCTTTTGACTAGAATATCTAGAATCTCTGGTTTAAGATAATACTGGCTTGGTATCTTGTCATCTCAGAGATAGGGCAGTACATGTAACAATACGCATTTAAATTTGGGATTATCTTAGAAAACAGTCAAACTAGCATGAGATATAAGATTTTAAAAATTAATTACCAAAACAGCATATAATCGAAAAATTATACCATAATCTTGAGTGCTGTTCTCTTACTACATGAATTAACATTTCTGCTTTATTAAAGTTCGACTTCCACTGTAATGAATCACATTGCAAATATGTTTCAAAGACTTATTAAACTTTTTAGTTCTAAGTAATATTTGCAATATTAAATTTTCTTTTCTAACTTTAATAGTTATCTTCCTCACAATCTGAAGGTTAAATTAGTAAGGAGCTCTATGTAAAATAGTAAGCTTTTTATATTCCCATAGCATCAAACAACATTTTGTTTAGTTTTCGATTTGAGCTTTTGCTTCATAGTTGGACTTTTATTTACGTCTTTGAACTATTAATTAGTTTTTATGATATTGTTTTTGCTGATTACTACGTTCTTCATGTTTTTGTATTACTTATCTAGAGCTATATAATTTTAGGTGCACTTCACCTTTTCATGCACTTAGTCTAGAAAATGCAATAAATTAAAACAAAAGTTGTGCAAAATCAAAAGAAGAGTTTAGTTATGAGTTTGTCTAGAAACAATGGCTCTAATTATAACCAGACTAATTTAATATTCATTAATTATCTTAAATGATATGGTGAAAACTATGCCCTCATCGCGAGTGATTATTGGTCACAAATTAATAACAGAGGGAGTGGCCAATGAAGATAACAAACAATTCAAAAGCATATAAATTTAGATAACAAAATAACTGGAGCGTTGTAAGTCATAGATGGTTCATTTGTTTTCCAAATCCTATAGTGTATGATTTTTTTTTCCACCTGTTCGGATGAAGTCTTTGTATTTCATTTCAGATGTGGAACTCTTGCGTGAGCCAACTGTTTATATTTCAAATTATTTTTTCTGCTGCTAATCAGTTTCAATCAGGTAGATACAATACCTTTCTAGTGAATAAACTAAGTAAATTATCAGATAAGCTAATTATATAGAGACAATTAATTATGATTAAAATTTTTACATATTATAGCCTAAATTTATGCTCTTTTGGGTAATGATTGCTTATATTTCATAGTTTCTCGACATATAAAACTGTTTAAATTTTAGAAATCATGAATGAAAGTTTTATATTTTAACCTATTAGTTAAATTAATAGTAATATGCAAAATATGTTTAGTGTAATAAAATTTCTCAAGCATATTTCCAGTTTCTGCTGTTAAAGCAGGCCCTGGAACGAACTGTCCAAGTGCACGGGTAAATTCTTAACACCAATTTTTTTCATATTGAATAATGATACATATATATTCCAATGTACAATATTTATTTACAAAATCTTGTTATATTAATCACTCTTTAGCCTGTACTAATTACAGGTCTACGCTAAAAAGCCAGCAAGTGGTTGTGCTAAACCCTCTGATCCTAATAAACTGCCACCTTCAAAACTGGAAAAATGGTTTACTAAAGAGAATTTTAAGGCATGTTGGTATGCCTTTTAACACAAAGCATATTTAAAATCTCAAGAAATATTATTGGAGTCCATTTTTCCATTTCTGTCACAATATTTTAAATGTTATAATTTCAGGATTTATTTCCAAAATCCAATCTCGGTTACGGCCCAGATCCTTGCCTGCCGTATTCTTACGAAGCTTTCGTCATAGCTGCAAGATATTTCCCTGATTTTGGAACCAGTAGTCCTAATAAGGTTACCTTTATATGTTCAATACATAATGAGTTAATTCTGTTACAAATCATTAAAAATTTAAGGAACATTTTATTACTGGAAAAGGGATTTAGTATTAGTGATGTAGTAAAATTTCTTACTTACAGGAAAACGCTATAAATCTAATTGTCTTTTATAATAAACTTTTTTGATGAAATTGTAATAGGTTTAAAATTTAAATAACATACTATGAGTATTAATATATCTTCAGGTATATTCTGCAGAGGCAAATTATCGCAGGGATCTTGCTGCTTTCTTCGCACATGCCATTCAAGAAACAGGGGAAAACGATGCTAGCTTGTACAAGTTAGCATTAAGAAATTATTTAGAAAATTGTTGAAGCCATTAAGCATGAATTTCCAATACTTTAAAATAAGTGTAACTAGATTTTTTAAAATTTGATTAGGGTGACAAAAATATGTAATTATATATATGACACTACTACGTATTTCACAGCGGTAAGCTTACAAATGATCAAGCTGCTGATTGTTTCTACCGGGGTGGATTCTTCAACTGGTTTGAAGGAGGACCTGTTAGTGCATTCCTAAATCCAGCAGCACCTGGATATTCACCAAAAGATGGAGATGTATGCAATTCAAATGGAAGGTAGCCATTTTTTATTTCTATACATTATAAAAGGGGAATTATCCCTATTAGCTTTTCATTCTGTACCTTGGGATTACTTCAGATATTGTGATAGATCTAAAATAGCCGACTTTTTCTGGCCTTGTGGTAATGATACAGCAGGAGGATATTTTAAAAATTGCTATTTTGGAAGAGGAGCTATTCAGGTATAATAATATTTTTGCTAAGCATTCAACGTTTAATTTAAAAAATAATGTATGTGTATTATACTTAACAAATGTTGGAATGATTTAGATCTCTTATAATTACAACTATGGTCAATTCAATAACTTCCTCAAATCGAAGAACATTAATGTTGATCTACTTAAAGAGCCAAATCTGGTAATTTCAACGATTTAACGTCGAAATACATATTTACTTCTAAAATATGAATTGAAAAAAAACTATTTTGTAGGTAATGACCAAAATGAATCCTCCTCTTGCCATTATGGCATCTCTTTGGTTTTATATGACTCCGCAACCTCCAAAGCCATCTATGCATGACATTGTCCTAGGTTTGTTACTCCATTAAACATTCAAATGTTTGACGGTATTTAAGCTCTTTTCTCAAGTTGCTTCCTTTCCTTCTAATGTGATAGAGATTATGAGATTTTAACCTTGAACGTTATAAATATCATTCAAAAATGAAAAGTACTACACAAACTTAAATGGGAAATTCATTGGATGCTTAAGCGCTAATAATTCCGAAGCATAATCTTTATATACGTACCATACCTAACAGCTGACTGTTTATAATAATTAAGGGGATTGGAATTCTGGTGATGCTAATAAAGCAGCAGGATATTCCGGCCCCATTTTTGGACCCACAAGTCTAATAATTAATAACGAATGTGGAGGAGAAGATAAGGCTGAACCTGGAGGTATCAAGACATATTTCACATCTATTTATATATATTACTAGTGATAAAACTGTCAGGATTTTCGAGATACTAGAAAATCGGAAATAGATTTGGTACTTTCACATATATGTTAATTATTTATTTACCTAGGTGCTGGAGAGTCTCGTCGTATTAAGGCTTTCAAGTGGTTCTGCTCCTATTTTAAGGTAGAACCTGGTCCTGATAATACACTGTCATGCAAAAGTAAGTAATATGTAAAGACAGTAAAAATAAGAATATAATATTATCGGAGATTGTTTTTACACATCCCAGGTTTTCTACTTCCTGTTAAATATAAATAAAACACTATAATAGTACAGCACAAGGTAATCATGCCTATTTGGACAAACTATATTAAATTGTTTTAGATATGGCTGTACGATTAAATTCAATGGGCTATCCAGTGAGCTACGCTCCCGAATGGTCTACAACTTGGAAGGAACAGCCATGTAACTGCATGCCAGTCACATATGAAGGTTATTGTCTATCTCAACATCATTATTTCAACAGATCCTAAGCATCCTATTTTAATACTTAATAGAGTAACATAAAATACCTTTATAATAAAAGGAATAATTTTTAAAAAACCGAAATTTTCAGGTCCAGTTCCATACTATGATCCTAAATATTATCCTAAGAAGTGGAGTGATCAAAATGAAGCCAATCGCAAGCGATGCATAGAAATCATATGTAAAAAGCCAATTATATTTGATATGGACAGTTCAACTTCTAAGTGCATTAATTACTGTTCAAAACGTATGTAATATATGATATAATAAAGCATTATTAACGAATGTAAATTGAAAGGATTGCTAATTACAATGAAACATTTCAAAAATACACAGAGAAATAGGAAAACCATACTTAAAATAATTATTAATACAAAAGTTAGCAAAATTGTATGAATTCCCAATTTACAGGAAAGCTGAGCTAAGATGGAAAGTTAAAAAAATAGATTTTATTGAATAAAGCACTGCGATTTCCTTTACACAATTCATAATACAAACCCGCCTAAGATACGAAACACTCTCATGCGCGGTTTATAGTAAGCGCACTAGTCACGGATGTTTGTGTGACGGCAAGAGGAGTATTCGCAGAAACCCACCGGTCCATGTGACCGCACACTGTGAGCGAAAGTCCCTGGACCTGTGGCCGAAAGGTCCCCCTCCAGGAGGGAACTGAATAAGGAATAGTCTTAGCAAAGTGACGTTCTAGAACAGCATAGGGCTTACTCTGCCTGTCACCATTTTAACTTCGCTGTTAATACCCCTCCCATATAAGCATTCTCCTCTCCTGTTATTCTATTCGACAAAATAACTATACATAAGAATAATTTATAGTGTAGTACTTTATCACCTAGATGTGCATTTTGTTTATTTTGACATAGTATTATTAAAATGACCAAACAATATTTAAACTTATGGCTCCAGCTTAGCGTAAATATATATGAGAGTTTCTAACACTTTCTTTTCACAATCATTCTGTCTCTTGATCAATTGCTCCATCGCCTTTTCTTTCATCTGATTTAGAGGAGAAGAATTTATGTAGTTGTCACAACTGAAACAAAAACATTTGTTTATCTATTAAATCTAGGCTTACTAATTATTGTTTAAAGGAACGTAAAACATACACTTCTACATTCGAGCAGCATTTTCTAGTTGTTCGACAAGCCGCTTTGAGCGGAGCAAGTTTTGTCAGACAGGTTAAGCGGTTCTTCTCAGAGGGTACATGAATAGAAGATAAATACTCATCAACAAGAGTACTGACTGGTACAGAAGTCGAGCAATTATCAGCCTAAGAAATTTTTTTAAAACAATTCCCTTGGATCACTTTCGTTTGCAAAGAATCTTAAAAACTAGTTAAATAAGCTATTATGAGAATATGCAAAATAAAACTGTACCTCACTGTT
The DNA here is from genome assembly GCA_964036235.1 of Heterorhabditis bacteriophora. Lineage (NCBI taxonomy): Eukaryota > Metazoa > Nematoda > Chromadorea > Rhabditida > Heterorhabditidae > Heterorhabditis > Heterorhabditis bacteriophora. The sequence goes on along the minus strand of OZ038428.1, from coordinate 8,937,632 downwards.
AAGTAAGGGCTTAAATACAGCTATTTCAATGCATGCTTTACGAACTCCACGTAGAACGATGAACAATTGTTTAAGCTAAAATATTATTACAACTACTACGAAAGAAACTTACCACCACCTCTCGTAAAATAAACCTGTGCAGTTGTGCGATTTTTTATCGCTTGTATAAAAACAGCTTGAAAACTATAGAAATTATAACATAACACAACTTTGAACACGTAAGGTAACCGAAATTTGCAGAAATAATTTCAATTTTGGTGATATTTCACTTTAGCACAAGTTTAGTTTCATGGTAGTTTCCAAAGCATGATTGCATAAGTTGTGTTTGATTCTTGTATATTTCAAGTAATTTAAAAATAGGTGTATTAGATTGAAGTAAATAAGTGTTATACCCACAGCAAGAACAGAATTCTCAATGGCTAGTAGACACGACTTTAGAACGACATCATTCTGACTTGCTGAACTGTTCATAAGTAGTTGGAGGATTTCAGACTCATCAGTTCCTAAGTATCTGGCATTAGTTATCAAAGCTTTAAATCAATTAATTATAAGCAATAAAAATACTTCATCTATGCTACCTATACTTCCCTATCGAAGTACCATGTGAAGATAGATATTTAATAATATCCGTGTCTTATTAGTTCTTTTATGTATTCCCCTTTCACTGACTAACAAAGACAATATAGCAGTGCAAATACAACTATAGAATGCTACAATAAATGACTAGTATATGCATATTTTTAAGTGCTACTCGGATAACTTAATTTCATTGTATTTTCATATTGCTTAGGATTAATTTTAGCAACCACAATAAAATACCCGATATAGTGAGATACCACTTGAAATAAGCCTTATAATATTATAGTATCGGCTGGGTAACACATGCCGTAGTTCTCTCAACCCTGAGTAATAGTAAAACAAGTACATTCTAATAAGAATCTCTGATAAGCCATTTGAAGAATACTTAGAGCTATACGAATTACTAATTAGAATAAAAAGCACCATTTTTGAACCATATTTCTATAAAGAAGCTGAGAATGAATGACCCAAATCTCTGTGATTACACACTATAGAAATAACTAGAATCGTGGGTATATTTTGGGGGTGATTTCATCTCTCTATGATTTCAAAAACAAAATTCGTTAGAACATGGAATAAAATAACATTGAAAACAGGGAATAAATGCAACTCAAAATTAAAGTTAAAAAAAAGTCTTTTACTTTAAAAAATCGCATACATTTAAAATAAAACTGTTTTTTTTAAGTAAAGTAGAAATAATTGGGGCACGGGAAACATTAAGCCGCATAAGTGCAAAAACCATGAAACACATGTTTTCACAAGTGTAAAATTACAAAAATCGCACATCTGATTCGTTACTTGTGTTAATGAAGTCAAGATTATTGAAAATCCAAAGAAATTAGCTTTAAGAAGTCTTACAATCACTATGCTTATAAGTTTGAGAAAAACCATAATACTTTTAAGATTGCCATATTTCCCTACTGCAAGTTCTTTTAATTTATGAGGAACAAAACATAAGTTCATAACTAATATTTCAATGTTCTAGATCCATTAAACCTAAAATATATACTCTGCATTAGGAAAAAAAATCATAAAACAAATAGTGTACAATAATTACCGAATATACTGGCTTGCAGCTAGTGGAAATGAATGAAGACAATATTAGGTCCAAATACTCATGAAAAATGTATAGTTAGAACCTACCATGAATGATCAGTTCGTTAGCATACCGCCTGTTGCACTGTTCCTCATAGTATTGAACAGTTTCCTCACAATTCGCATATTCGGAACAGTAGTTTTGCTGATAAAAATTTTTATCGATCAAATCAGAGAATTCTGTGAACCCGATTATTTTTCTTAACAAAGACTATTTAGAATTATAACAATTTTCTTTATAGACTAAATATAGGATTAATTTTTACTGTTTTTTAAATAGAAATTTAAGAAGAGTAGAATTTTAAACACAATAAATAGTGCAAATCATATTGGAATCTAAAATTTTGCCAAAAAAGCACTAATTGTAAACGTCATCTTTTCTCATAAAGAAAACTGTTGCCTGAAAGTTCCCAAAGCTTAGAAATCTGGCTTTCCAACAATACTTACTAATTAGCATATATAAAAGGATTAAAGTACGATTTTTTAAAGAGCATTTTTGTGCTTTTCCATGGCTGCATTTAACTCATTTTTCAACTGCTCTCTACTTGGAAATTGTCTCTTTTGTCGAAAATCTATTATAAAAATCATGCACGCATGCATTTTTTGTTTTCTACATCAGAATTGGCTACTACGATCCATCGAGGGGATGGAATCGCGAGTTCATTCCGAAGGTGGGTTCACCTCCACTGAAAATCTCAGGCAAAATCCCAGTGAAGTGTGGGACGAACTAGTGGCGGAGAAGTAGAGGAAGTGGTACTCAGAACAAACGAAGCACCCAGACTGTTGTTGCGGCGGAGAGAGGACGCGTACAATTACGATTGGACATGTGGGAACAACAAAAGGGTGTGTTTCCTACTAAGGCTTATCGAGACATTTTTAGTTATTAGGGTAGTGGGAAACTGAGATAAATGATATAATATATTTGTAAAGTTATTATAAACATAACGTCTATGATCATTTAACTGATATACCTTTTCACTTTTAAATTTGGTAGATTCCTTAGGCTTAAACAGTGTTATTTGATTTGCAAATGAGACGTTGAGAAATGATGTGTTGAGCTGGATTATTAGAATTATTCTCATCAGTCTACACTAATTGAATTCTAAGCCTATTTAGTACAGAAAACATTGTCCATGGATGTAATATGATAACAAGATTACTAGATATCTTACAGTTAGTTTATCCTCATTAAATCTTTCAGTGTCGTTTTTTGTTCCATTCTCCTGGTTTTTCATGTCTTGAAAAATAGTAAGTGCCTCGACCTGAACCAGGTTTGCCCATTGTACACTAATAAAATTATTAAAACGGATGTATGCTAGGAACAATTTCTAGTATCAATAGATTGGCTATTTACTTCAAGTGATTGTCCCTTATCATCATGTACCAATCTTGGGACCCACGTGACATTAGACACAGCAACTATTCTAGACGAAACTGAAAATAGAACATATACTGTCCTCACAACCTACTGGTGCATTTTTAAGTGTTAAGATAACCATTACCATAATAATCATCGCTACTCTTCATTTAAATGATAATCTTTCAATATAATTGTTTCTGGATTATCTTATAGCAAATATTTTTGAAAATCACCTTCTAACATGTTTTCCTCCGGTTCAATTGCGGATCCTTCTAACTAAAATAAATCATAAGCAATTAAATACATGTATTAAATGTTAATTCAATGAAGATATTAGAACAGTAGTAAAAATTGAATCGGAAAATGAGAAAGAACTACACAAAATTTTTAAATTTGCGTAATATTAATGCTACCAAGATAATATACTATTATTCGTAATGTTTCAACTTTACTACAAACTATTTAGTTGAATACTAAACAGAATTCCCATGTTTTTCCTAATAAGTAGAAGATAATATCAGCGTGTATAATAATCAATAAAATTTTAGGTTGCTTACTTCAAATGTATTACTTGTTTCCTCTGATGATTTCGAATTCAGTACGATCTCCTTTTTACCGGCGACTGACATATATTTAGATGCTGGAGGATTAACTGCAGTGGTTTCTTCCCCATCTTCTCGTTCTTTCTCAGTCATGAATTTCGTTAATTTAATTTTCATAGGTCTTGCTGATATATTATCTTGAGAAGACTCTTTGCTATCCACGTGCATTGTTGTCTTCGTAAATTGAGCATCCACCTGCAGATTTTTCAGTTCTACGATTAACAAGTTTTGATTTTGAAGAAATTTTCCGAATAGTTACTTTGCATTTATGGGAACACTTATATATCAAGAGCTTATTTAAATTTTAAAAATGTGGATTACCGTTTCTAGTAACAGTATTTTGCTAGATTCGTCTAGAGTTGAAAATATAAAAATATCCTAACAAAGTCAATGGAGTTTTCTTTTCATCAATACAAGCTAATATTTTTCAAAACGTATAATTCATTAAAATAATACTAATACTTAAATAAGGTAAAATAAATTTACTTCAATAGTTCTTAGTTCTTGTTTTTCGTTAGTTTTTTTCTGTACAATCGAATCATTGTTTTCTTTCTTAAATCCCGTCTTTTGCTCGAATAATTTTCCTACAAAACTAAACATATTTTTTTCCATAGCAAGATCTTAATCTAGACTTGAATAAAAAGAAGTACTACCAAGTTGTTTTGTTTCCTTACTTCTTCGTGTAGCGTATTCTTATAACTTAAAATCTGTTTCAAAAAAATAGTGGTATAAACAAACCAGAATTTTGCTCTCTGAGTTTAGGCGTAGGTGAACTGAAATTGTAGATCATACGACTATTCTTTTCAGTTGAATTAAATGCAACTCTTAGTTGAGGCAGTCCATTTCCCGTGAATTCTCCTCTTGAAGTAAAGGACGTTCGGTTCTGATAATAGAACGCTAACCTAATGATTAACTACTTCCTAAAATATGTTAAATGTTAGCTCTAAGTAAAAATTACCTTTATCGGTCCTCCTTTGAATTCTCGCCCAAACCTTGTGTCCAGTTCTAGCGTCTCATTCTCTTCATTTAACGTATGATCATTACCCTAATCCAAATTTTTGCCGAGAAGTTAATAATTCGCTGGGCCTTAGTATTTCTTTCTAACTCACATGTTATTAGAAACATAAGTATTAAATATCTCCTCGTATCGAAAAATTGTGATGAGAAAATAGTGTTCAAACAACTGCTTTAATTAAGGCTGTATTATTAGTATCATAATAATAATTAGAATTATTTTTCCTCACTACCTTTAGTTTTAAAAATTCTTTTAAATCATACAGATTTTCTATATATTATAAGTTAATATCGGTCAATTAAACATGAACGACGCTCAATTGTCCTCTGCTTTTATCTATACTTTAAACAACAATCCATTTATCTTTTACTCTTTTTTTGAATAATATTTTGGAAGAAGAAAAAGCCTTGAATGATTTTATAATTTGCTCACATCGTCCTCTTTATATAATTATTATCATAGAAAAATATTTAAACGAATAGAAAATGCGATTGAAATAAACTCACTTTTACCTCATCTCTGAACACCTGAATTTTATTCATATTTTCAATCATCCGTTCATTAGTGAGAGACTTCATTTCTTTCACCGCTTCTAATTCAGATAACTTTACGAAATCTCCATGAGCAATAAGTGCTATATATAACATCAGATCACTTTCGTCGGCATCCCTTAATAAGAACATCCTAGTCAATCATTTTAAAAACTTTCAGATGTTTTATTATTATTAAACATTACTTGTAAGTATTTTAATTTTCTGCCCATATTAAAACGAGCATATCTTTGATTATTTGTCATTTCATTATTATCTTCTTCTTAAATCTCATACTAACCTCAGTAGGTTCTTCAGAATCGCCAACCTTCGTTCGATTGATATTTCTGCCACTTGCTGTGATGTCATATACATCTCCTCCTTATTTTGTATTTTGCGTGCCAAACGTGCTTTCACGTATTGGAATTTTTCATCAAATTTATTCTTGGGTTGTTCTAGAGCCTCATACGATGTGAGATTCAGATGATGATAGATGCGCTCTTCTAGGAAACGTTAATGCTTAAACATAAAACAGACTCAAATAAAGTATTAAAATACTCTTATAATTATTTCCCAAATTAAAATTTGTTTATAATACTATAGGATATTTGAAGCTCACTCTGAGTTAGTTATTGTTACTATAGTAATTTAATAAATGCTCACCTAAAAAAGAAGTTTAACTCAAAGCAATTACTTATCATTATCCTACCCTCTTCGATAGATGTTTGCGCAAAAAAACCAATCTAGTTCAAAATGTTAATAGAACTAAAATATTATTAAATTAAACGATCATAGCAGATTTAGATAGTGATTTAAGTAGAATACATTTCTAAAAACTTTAAAGAAGTCAAAGTTATAACAGAGGCTAACCAGTTATCTTGTCAGGCTTTAAGAACGGTATTCCAGCAATACGGAATTGAACTTTCTGTTTTTCTAATCCTGTTACTATGTCTGAACTAGATGGATCATTTGAAGCAATACAGTGAAGCATCTTTGAGACTATCTGCAGTGCTAAAAGTTACTCGAATTATGTGCATATTTTTCTAATTCCTGATAATTATCTTTATTTCACAAACAGTATGTCTATATTCTGTATAAGTAACCTTTGGTAGTACATGGACTAGTTGCACTGAATATATAAATAGCACAATCCTTTTTCAGTGGTTTTCGGATTTTTGTCTTAAACTTTAATGAGTATTAAAGGTCATCACTACATGAATTTGTCAAATTTTATGAAAAATGTGACGGAATTTCTTATGGCGTTTTAGCGAAACTATGCTTCAGCAATGAAAAATCTTCATCTAATTAAAACGGTTCTAGAATAGATATTTCAAATAAAAGTTCTAAATTGTATATGTTCATTATTTCTTCAATCTATTTTTGTACTAAATTATTATATTCGTGTTGTACTATAATCGCCTAGTAACTTTTGCAAGAGAAAAAAGACATCAATTGGCTAAAAATATCTAAATATAGCAATGTTTTAAAGCAGAATATGCACCACCTCTAAAAATTTAAGCAATCATATTTTTACAAAGCATCTATTGTTTGAAAATCAGTCGTTCACTAACTTATAAATGCAACTATATGCGTATTAGGAACTCACATTTCATCTTTGCATGTTGATATGCCATGGATATTGTATTTAATTTTTCACCGCACCTAAAAATCAGTTCAAAAAATGACTACAGTGACTCAAATAAAACAAAGATAGAATTGGAAATTCTACACTAGTATCCTTACATTATCTGCATTTTGAAATGAACTAATAAGAATATAAACTATTATGATATACTGTAATTTCATAATTACTTGGTATGTTCCGGACAACATTCGAAAAGTCGTTCACATCTCTGTCTGTCTGTTCTAAACTCAAGAAAGCACTGGTAAACATCTTTCCCGAAGTGATATCGTTTCCCACCAGGCATATAGTCACATTTATCAGAGAGCTAAATTAATAGTCATATTGTAACTAAATCATATATCAGCTGCAATAAATAAATAAATAATATAATAATCGAAAGATATTAACCTCTGTCATCCGCCAATTAATAGGAAGTTGATTAAAGCACTCTCGAGCATCGTCATTGACCAATACTTGAAGAGTATCAAAGTCGAGAATTTCATTCAGAAGACTATCTATTAATTCGTTTTGTATAACTATCGCTTTGTTAAAATAAACATGCTTTTGACATTAGCTTTGGTATTTTTCACATAATCCCCGAGAAATTTCTATGGGCAATATAGTTTTCAACCTACTATTATATCATACTTTCTTACCATGAAACTATGTTTAGATGTCAGTCTTAATATCGTATTTGCGTCTGAGAAGATGGATTTACTGTATGGTTTAAAGAAAAACGAACGATTCAAAAAATATATATTTCAAGAGCAACATTACAAACATTATCTAATTACCTTGGCATACTATCAAAATCTTTTCTCTCCCTCTGGCCATTTCTGTGAATCCTTTCTCCATACTTTCAAGCGATAGTGCTAGAGCTGTACCACCAGAACAACGTTGCAGTTCGTGATGGGCTTTCCTCATGCATTCTACATAATTCAGACAAGCTTTCTATAAATAAGTGATTGCATTGGTAGATATACTTCACACTACATTCCATCTAAATATAGGTAAATTTATATGGATTTATATGAAGTAGCAGAGAAATAAGTTTAGCACCTAAAATACTTGTGTAAAACGCGTTTTTCTATTCACTGTATTTAAAAAAAATATCAACTATAAGTGTTTAACTAATTAAATAACAAAAAACACTAATAAATTTAAAGAGGTTCAATCTAATAGACAAAACTAAACTATCGATAAAGCTGTTTGCAAAACGCTTAATCCGATATTTCAATCATAGGTGCGAAGGAATAAGGACCTATAATAAAAAAAATAAAGTAAGATAGTTTTATAGATTTTCGATAACGTTCAAGATAAGGAGTAATTTATAAATGGAGCGTACACAAAGAATAATAGTTTATTTTTCTTTTGAAAAATTCTTTTGAAGATAACTAAATGGATTATTTTATTACCATGAAGAGTAAAGAAACGTCTAAGTACTCACCTGCAAATAGTTTGTCTGATCATTTCTTAAATTAAAATAATAATTTATGAACCAGTCTCACCTTGCTTCTTGAATTACCGACAATACTTGATGCAGTAGCAAGTAGTGTGATGACTATGAACATTTCACTACAACCAGCAGTTTGTATTGAAAATTAGTTAATATTAGAAGTTTTAATCTAAAAACTGTTCATTGTAACTTAAAATATAACAATGAAAACAAGTTACTTCCCATGCTTGAATAATCGTGTATGGTCAGTCGACTACTACTGGTTCCCTATATATACATGAGGAGGTTATTATGGACATACCGCAACTAGCATAGCTCGTTCTTCCATTAAGCAGGATAAGGAACGCGGGAAATGCGTGTTCCACTTTATTTATTGCAGTACATATTTCAACTAAAACAAACTTGCCAAAGTATAAAATATAATAACAACAAATTACTACGAATTGATTTTTAAACTTAAATAGATACAACTCAATGTTTCCTAAAATTAAATTCGAACTTATTACTTAAATTTTAGCAAAATTAACCCGTAGAACAGCCAGCTAAATAATTCCAACAAAACAACAATTGTAAATTTAAAAACAAAACATAGCTGTTATGAAACCTAAACTCAGAACATTCAAAAATTAAATGGTACTTAATTAAGGAAATCCAATAAAAAAGATACTTAGACCTAGTGTGTACTAAAACAGGCCAGCGCCTTTCGAAAGCCACTTCTATTCAAACGTATATTACAACTCATACGACTGTCATGGCTTTACTGATCAACTATGACGAACTTCCAGTTTTTCATTTGAATATGGCGACGTCATGTGATTCAGGTACACTTGGACACTATATAGATAAATATACTCAATCATTGGCTTTTATAGATCAGGTGCTTCTTCTTCACTTTGTCCAATAGTGTTCAGCTAACCGGTTTGGAATGCATGAAGGAATATTAATAAATAAATACTGCTGGAACTTTCGTATGGTATTGTTTAGTAATGCAAATAGGCTTAAGCCTTGTTTAACATATGTATTCTGTGCGGTGGTTTAAATCAGTTAAGCATCAACTGGAAATATCTTAATTTCAGAATAACCTGGAAACTTACGTTATTAAAAATTTTGCTACTTTAAATAATGTGTTTTTGCTAGTACTGATTTGAATAGCATATACTATAAAAACGACCTCACTGGCTACCAATTTAACCAGAACTAGTTGACACAGCAGTACATGCTGTGACTAATATGAGTGAGATCTAGCGGGAATATAACTTATTGTGATTGGTTTGATCTAACTGAAGGTTTATTCTACACGAAGCTTAAAGTTATTAGAAATTTGCATTCTGTGAAGTAATAATACATACTTTTAATTAATTTATACTCTTACTATACAACTTCTATAAGTCAAGGGTAAATAGCAGTAACTTATTTAAAACAAGACGTAGATATATCTATCGAATATCAGCGAACCACTCTGCTGCTGTACGGTCACAATCCTCATCGATGAGCTAAAACTGCGTTAATTAAACTTAAAATATAAAGGATCTAAGCGTTTAAACAACTCGTACAGCAACCCAAGAACTAACCTGGGTATGAATATTGGGGTATACAAGGAAATAAAATAAACAGAAAATGACGAATCCAAAAAAGAAAGTCATCTGAAATAAATATTAAAAGCATTAGAAGATCTGAAACAGCATAATAATTATTCGTAGAAATACTCCGTTTGCATAAAGATCAGATTTAACCACATAACTTTATCTCATCCACATAATTAGTAGGATTTATTGATTAGAATAAACCGAAAGTACCAGGGAATGATCCCTCGAACTAATGTAAAGCGTGTAAAAATAGTTAATTTAGGTCCTAATCTCTTCAAGTCTAGTTTAATCATAAAATCTTTGAGCCATGCTAACTGGTTCTTTGGTAGTATGAAAAATATCTAATACCGTTGTTGACTAACTAATTATCTCTAGCGAATATAAGGAAAATAAAATGTTACGATTTTAACGTGAATAATTTATTTTCGAAAATAATTGAATAAGTGGAAGTTATTCTTCTATATTACCATCTTAAGAACCCTAAAGTTGATATCTTTAGCACCAATATATAAACCTCTATGATATTGGTCTTAATTTATAGCTTCTAAAGCAAAGCGCATTTTTGTTTACTTCTTCTTAGCCGCACAAATCGTATACTTTAAGAATCCATTTCATACCAGGTAATGTGAAGTAAAATAAATCCCATCAAACCATCGATAGTATTATTTTGTATGGCTGATTAATATTTAAAAAAAAAAACTATCTTCTTTTAGAATTCAATATTTCATTATTGTAGTTTTTGCTAGTAAAATTTGTAATGAATGCTAGATCTAAAATAAAAATACTATAATAATTGTTTTTTAACGTTATCCATAAAACCTGTGATATCCAGTGAAATCTGTGCATGAAGCGAGGAGTGAATTCCATTCTCTGTTTCTTTTCTTCAATAGATATAGTAGATCCACGTTTATCAATTTGCACGGTCGTATATAAACCACTGGATGGACTTGGGGAAACTCTGAAATATGTACCTTGCATTGTTATATAGACATTAATTTTATCCCTTGTAAGACCACGAGCCGTGAAGGCTCATTACAAATCTTAGTTGCACAAAACTCGGAGTTTAAGTCAACTAATTTAAGCGGTAGATTGCAATACTTTAAACTGTACTTCAACCACTCACGATGAAACTTGATTCTACGAGACACTGAAAACAAGGCGGAGCTAGGCGGACTAATCCGTCCCTGCTGCGAAAAGCGACCAAACAAAAGAGAAAAAATGTAGCCGTAAAATTTGGAGTAGGTCCAGTAGTCTCTTATATACTCATCTAAAGAATTTGGAAAATTTGTAGTGGTATTTTTGGAACGTTTGGCGGTACTGACTAACATTATGTCAAGTTAAAACTTCGACAGTATTTCGACCTAACCTCTGTTAATCTAAATTGGGCTGTGCAAGAGGGTAGGTGTTTGGTTGGTGCCCAAATGACTGATTTCTTTTTGAAATATTTATTTGACAGTGTGCAGAGAGTCATATAATTTTTGGTACAGTCCGTGATTATTAAATTTTGAGTACGACACTAGCTGGTGTGTGAGCCCCTTGCGGATTTTTCTTGTTTTTTTGGACTAGATTGTTAAGTTATTTATCTGAATCCTTCTATAATAATCTTATTTTTGTTTTATAAAATGGTACATATCACTGTTTACGGTGGCAGTCGCATATTCTTGTTATTCTCCTATAAATTATTGTTTGGTTATGAAAATACATAGTAGGTAAATCTATGTTTTTTTCTCTTAGCATTTTTAGATGAACTCTAGCTTAATAATAGTACTCATATGAAGGGGAATTTCGCGAGCTGGCAATAGATTAATTTGGCTGAAACTGATGAATTTGCAGTTTGTATGAAATTGCTGTCGAAGAGAACTAATAGGTAGAGCAGTTCCAGAGAAGATATATAGTTCATCGTAACAACTGATAGGGAAATATGTGTACAGTTAAGTATTAGTAGCACTAAAACATACGCTAATCTTTTTTAAAGACTTAAAGTGATGGGAAATCATTTATAAAACATTTAAAATCTCTTGTTCGTAAAAAGTTCTATTTTCATCTGGCAGCCTCCAAAGGCTTCGTAGTGAGGTAAAAAAAAATATGTAAAACATAACCTATAAGTTTTTAAAAGCCTACACTATGTTAAAGGTACACTATTAGGTGGTTGCAGAAGTTTCAGTCTTTTATTTCAGCGCTTTAGTACAATTATTTAAAACCTAGATAAATTCCTGCTCTTTTGCGTTTTTGAAGTGTTGGGTTTGCAGTTTGTGAAAAGCCACAAATCAAGATTTAATGGTAAATTTAACCTTACAAAATAATTCGATTAAGATAAACCACCAAAAACTGCATATTCCTCACTGTATTCTCCACGAGTTCCAGCAAGGGAAGAATGCTGCTGAAGCAAGCCAATCAATATGATCTGTACTCGGTGAAGGAGTTCTCTCCCACAGTACTTGCAGATATTGGTTCCGACGTTTTAAAGCTGGTGATTTTGATGTCAGTGATAGACAACGCTCCGGGACACCACGAATGACGAAGGCTGATGCTTTGAAATCATTATTGGATGAAAAACCGTCGCAGACACGAAAGGGACTCGCGGAAGAGTTGGGAGTTGATCAAACAACAGTTTCGAGATGATTTAATGAGATGGAGAAAATTCGCAAGCTCGGAAAGTGGGCACCACATGAACTCTCCGAAGACAACATTGGCCGCCGACTCAACATATGCATCTTGTTGCTTACCAGACAATGCAAGAAGAACTTTTTGTGGGAAATTGTTACTGGTGACGAAAAATGGACTGTGTACGACAATCCTAAACGGACACATTCATGGGTAGACCCAGGACAGCCAACAACATCCAGGCCAAAAGAGTCCTTCTGTGCATCTGGTGGGACATGAAGGGTGTGCTGTTTTATGACTTCCTTCAAGTAGTTGAGACGGTTAGTACCGAGCAGTACGGTCGTCAACTGATTGATTTGCTGGATGTAATGGAACAGAAAGGACCATTTACTGGACAAGGAAGTCGGGACATCATTTTGCTGCATGACAACACTAGGCCTCATGTTGCTCTTAGTACTCAGCAAACTATTTTTAACTTAGTCTGGGAAGTTCTCCCGCACGCGGCGTATTCTCCGGACTTGGCACCTTTGGATTGAATTTACTCCGGTTGATGCAGAAGTGTCTAGGGTGACAGTACTTTCGAGGTGCGGCTGAGAGGCGAAAATGGATCGATGATTTCATTACCTCCAAGCCAATGTCGTTTTTTCATAAAGGAATCCGAAAGTTACCTGAGAGATGGCAGAAGGTCATAGAAAGCGAGGAAAAATATTTCGATGATTGAACTGCATTCTGTATATTATGGAAATAAAGCGACAATTTGGGAACAAATGACTACAACTTCTGCAAGCACTTACTAGATTCTATAATAGAAAGCTTTAAATTCTGTTTTAGAAATAAAAAAAAAAAAGGCGACTTGTATTATGTTTCCATATGCTACTGTGATTTCTGATGTAACAATACATGTAGAAGCTATTTTTTTGAATAAGGAAATCGAATGAAAATGAAAATATTATTTGAAGCAAAACTTGAATCGCAACTAACTTCTTTAAAATATTCTGGTCGTATGTAAATGTGGCTGAATTTGAAGTTGCTACTCCTCCGTTAATTACACGCAACATGGGAAGCATTCCAGCCACGATTGATGTATCCCTTAAATTATACATAAATATAATATGCTAGAATAAAATATTTCAAAGCAATGCCATTTATTTCTTAAATGTAATTTAATATTGTTATATCATAAGATGTCAACTGAAAACATCCAAAATAAATAGTGGTAAATTTATCGTCAAGATCTTATAAACATATTCTAGTACTTTTTAATATTTTCGATGTTATAAAATAGTATTTATTTCAAATAAAGTAAATAATAATCCGTCTAATGAAAGAGCGCAGGAGTGAAAACGGGAAACATAATAGCCTCAGCAGTTACAGTAAAACTACATACCTTTCTTTATTAATGATTAAAAAATGAAGGAAATATAGTTTATTTCTATGAACTTGATTGAACGAAGTTGGTGCTTATAGAGCTTAGTCTAAAACGTACTTTTAAGTATGGCCGAGTACTTAAGACATTCCTGACTAGTACAGTGTGTCAAATGTTCTGACACAGATGCAATCGCATAGTTTTATAACTGCAACGGCAGTGGACACGAAGATGCATAAGACAAATATGAGATATCCTATGATGAATCTACATCTGTAATTGTTCACAGTTCCCTCTTCATTGTTATTCAAGCTTGTAGACGCATTTCGACGTTACTCACGATGGGGCCACATCTTGTTTTGGCCAATTTCAACCCAAACTTTCTCCATCCTTTGTTGTCCAGGTTGAGAAAATTGTCTATTGTTCAAATGATTCCATGCCCAAATGATAATAGAAAACCTCGCATAGAATTTTTATATGATAATCTTTTGATCCATGAAGAAAACATTCGAGGAGAAAGCTTGTCGAGTGGTGGCTATATATTTCGTTCGCTTTTCGTGATAAGTGACCTTTATCTGTTAATATATGAACTTGATACATTTTATATGAGAAAAACAAATTTAAGTTTGATAATTCTTCTCGTTGATTCGAACTAATATTAAGGGTAGAAGGTTGATCAATTTCTTGTTACTTCGATCATGTTGAGTTTTTCGAAGAGTGTTTCATAGGCCAATAGAGATTTCCTATCACAGAGTTCCTTAGGAATCAAAATTTTCTTAGGCCTTTTGACATTATGTAAGAGCTAGATGTATTATATTCACAAACGATAGAATTAGACGAAGTTTCAAACACAATCCAATAAGGTGTTAAGCAACATCAACATTCTGAACTGTTGCGTCATATACAGTGGCGGCCATATACTTAAGGCACTCCCCCTCGATCAGGCTCAATGACGTATTTCACGAACTACGTCATCAATTTGAATGATTCGAAAGTGGAGAGAGGTAGGAGATGTAGTCTGCTTCCTAGTATCGATTGATTTGCGCTGATTCCGCTGTTACTTTTTGAGAAAATGAGCTTAATCTCAAATCAACCCATTTTCGGCGCGACCATATACTTAAGGCACCCTGAAGGACGTGATTTAATTGTTTTTTACATGAGCTTTTCTATGTCCAATTCTAAGATTATTATATTTAAGTGTTTTCATATCCATGCAGGTCTGTTTCCAGATGAGTAGAGAAGAGAATATCATCCCAAATCAGCGAGCAATGATTAAGGTTCTGCTGGACCAAAACTTGAGTCAGGTACAGATTGCAAAGAAGTTAAAACTCTCTCGGTGTGCAATTCAAAATGCTATTAAGCATATTAATAAGTTTGGGATGATAGAAAATGCCTCTCGTGCTCCAAGGAAACGAAGTACTACCGAAAGGATCGACCGAATAATCCGTCGGCTAAGCGAGGGCAACCGTCGATTAACTGCGAGGGACATCCATAACGAAATTAAAGCCTAACCAGAATGCTCATTGGGTGTCAGCTCAATTCGACGACGTCTAGTAGAAGTTGGATTAAATGGACGAGTAGCCAGGAAGAAGCCCTTTGTTTCCTTGAAGAACCGGAGGGCCCGAGTTGCATTTGCGCAAGAACACCTGACATGGTCAACAGCGGATTAGACTAAAGTGGTGTTTTCTGATGAGTCAAAGTTCAACCGCTTTGGATCAGATGGGAAGAAATATGTTCGGCGTCGTCCTGGAGAGGAATTTATGCCAAAATGTACAATTCCTACCATTAAACATGGCGGTGGCTCAGTGATGGTATGGGCGGCTTTCAATAGAAATGGATCGGGACCTCTTCATATCGCAGAAGGTATAATGGATAGTACTTCATACGTAAGAATACTAGAGGATAACCTTCTACCATATGCTAGAAGTCAAAGGTTGGGTCGAAATTGGATATTCCAACAGGATAACGATCCAAAACATTCAAGTAACGCCACGAAACGTTGGCACCATCAGAAGAAAATCATCAACATAGAGTGGCCATCCCAGAGTCCAGACTTGAATCCCATAGAACACCTATGGAACGATGTAGAAAAGGAGGTATAGAGACAAAGCCATCCACTATTAAAACATTAGAGGCAGTTATCAAGAAAGCTTGGGCTCAGATTCCAGTCCAACCTTATAGACTCTATGCCACGACGCTGTGCTGCAGTTATCAAGAATTCTGGGTATCCTACGAAGTATTAATTGTGTACTAACTTATTGGTATCGCTGTTGTTAATAAAAGTTTATTTTCACCGTTTTATAGTGGTTTAAAAGCAAGGCTCGAGGGTACCTTAAGTATATGGCCGCGCCGAAGATGGGTTGATTTGAGATTAAGCTCATTTTCTCAAAAAGTAACAGCGGAATCAGCGCAAATCAATCGATACTAGGAAGCTGACTACATCTCCTACCTCTCTCCACTTTCGAATCATTCAAATTGATGACGTAGTTCGTGAAATACGCCATTGAGCCTGTTCGAGGGGGAGTGCCTTAAGTATATGGCCGCCACTGTACATACAGGGTCGGCAAAAATGGGCAGATTTTAAAAGTTTTAGAACTTTCTTTACACTCAACTAAGGCTGCCGTTTAAAGACGTTCCTGAAAGCTTGAACATCTGGTTTTTTGACCGTATCCGCTTGATTAGCATATGTCACACGTGAAAAGAGCAATTATCGATTTAGTGAAGGCATCGACTTTCGTGTTTTTTTACACGCATTTGACCTTATTTTCCTCGGATTTCCACTGCTCCGATAACTGAAAGTGGTTTTCAGAAGTCCTGGTGGAAAACTGCATATTTTATTGTCCTATATTCAATTTCGTTGCATTGCAATTATGACTTCTCCTTTCGCGACAACCGTTCGGGTTCCACTCACTTCATGCGACTGATGGCTCGTGCAGCAGCTGGTGGCAGCCAATCCCAGTGTTTCTGCAAACGACAACTGGTAGGAGCATCCAATCCAGGAATATTGCAGTAGTTTCTAATAATAGCCAAGTCCTCCACAGAAAAAACCATTTTCAGTTGGACTAATGAGAATCCGAGATAAATGACACCAAATGAGTGTGGAAACACGGAAACCGACGCTCTCACAAAATCGGCAATTTCTCTTTTCACGTGTGACATATGCAAATTAAGTCAAAACACTTAAAAAGCTAGAATTCTAAGCTTTTAGAAACGTTCTCAAATGACATTTCTTGCTGAGATTTAAGAAAGCTACAAAACTTGAAATCTGGCCTTTTTTGAGACACCCTGTATTAGCTTAACACACAGATTCTCAGATATATAGCTATATTCAATAATAGGTGGTATTAGACTAAGTTCTATATCTCAAAATAAATAGCATGATAAGTCAATCGATACATTTCATACCCTTTTCTTACTTTTCAGTCACTATTAAATAGCACGAATGATGCGAAGTTCGGTGCCTAAAATGTTTGACGACCACTGGTACATTAATCTGTATTAATAGAACAGAAATGTTAGCAATTTCTTAAAACTAACCTCGTTAACCTCAAACGCTGCCGCATGTACTTTACTATTGCAAGTTTGATGAGCGAGCAGAAAACAATAGAAAAACAGACTCCTGGAAAAACAAGCAAATCTTTAATCATAAAAATAGATGGTGCAATTTATAGTAGTGTTTAATATGACATATTAAAGAAACACTTCTGAACAACATAGTCATAGAAACAAGCAGAATATGCAGCAATACAGTGTTTAATATAGTTGGGTACAAACGAATAACCCCTAAATCAGCAACGTCATCACTTACTCACCTAAGTACACGTCCATAGCCTTAATATAACTGACTCTGGGCATAACTTCATTGTAAGAGAAGAGTAAGAACGTGATGGTAAGAATTATTGAAATCATATCCTAAAGATAATAACGTAAAGTTAAATTTTCTAGTAAAATTAGGAACAATATAGAAATGTTAATATAATGTTTAATTGAAATCACTATATTTAGCTGAAATTTCAAATCAAATATGCCACTTGTGAGCCTATCAATGTTTAAAATACAGTGCGTTCGGAAGTGGTAGCACAATTCTCTTTTTCTCGCTTTATTTCTGTTATCAGTCATTAGATTGATCCAATTTTTAATCCGATCAGGCGTAATAGCTTTCGAAGTCTAAAATATTCATTTCGTCTTCTTTCATTACAAATTACGCATTTTGTGTCCTTATTTTTTTAAATCACTAACTTTTCATCGTTTCAAAATGATAGCACACTTTATTAAAATATGTGTTTACGACAAAAACAATAACAATCAATGCACATAACAATTAACTAATAATCAGTACAACTACCACTTTATTAACAATCTGAAAAACTCAACCAGGCATACTGTTAACTACATTTCTGATGATACTGTTTCCTACTTCGTTTCACGTCCTGCTAATGACACATTAGAGATTGTCATCAATCTCAAACTGACGTTTATCGGTATAAATCCGACAGATGATGATTGCGCAAAGATTCTCCATCAGATTTAGGTCCGGAGAGCCCGAGGGCCGTTCAGAATGTCCACGTTATTGTTCTTCAGCCAAGTCTTAGTGCTTTGACTGTCCTGGATGGTGCCATTATGTTCCTGGAAAGTGAAGGTAACGTCTGGAAAACGTTGGAGATACGGGACTAGGTGATGTCGGAAGACATCCTGGCAATCGGTGTTGTTCATCTTCGTCGACACAAATGCCAAATCCACCAGTTCCGCAGCGCTGAACGCTCCTCAAACCATAATACTTCCTCCGCCGAAATTTCGGATTGAAAAGTGTCCAGGATCCTTGCGCAGATCTCTCCAGTAGGAGTGGCATCCATCAGGACTATCTAGATTGAACTTGCTCCCATCACTGAGGACCATCTGATAAAACGAAGTCTTTCGTCCTTATGCCCTTGTATCAGTTGTGGACATTTCTTCATCCGTGATCGGACAATATTGGGACACTTGTCCAGAATTCTCCACACTGTGGTTTTTGAGGCATCAATGCCACAAGTCCTACGGATTCCTTTGATGCTGATCGTGTTATTCAACGCAGTCTGCAGAATTTCCCTTTTTCACGGTCATTCAACTTGCTAGGTCATCCACTACTCTTCCTTCTACCATATTCTTCCTGAAGACGTACAAAATTCATAATAAGCTTCCTGGAGCGCTTGACGACATCGGCAATCTGCTTCACCGTGTAATCGGTAGTTGACAGTGCTTTAGTTTGACCTCTTTCGTGTAGACTCAGCTTAGGAGCACGACCCATTGTTATGATGGTTCAGAACCAGTGAATTTGCGCATTTTTCGCTAAATAACGCCAAAACATGCTAAATGAGTGTTTTTGAGAAACGAGGACACCAAAAGCGTAATTTTAATGGAAAAATATGAACTTGAAACTGGGAACTTCCAAGACTATTACGTCTCACTGACAAAATTGGATCAATCTGATGACTGAGAATAGAAAAAAAAAGTCAAGAAACTGTGCTTGCGTTTGCATATTATAAGGGTTCTATAATTAATAAAACAAGTGAGATTAAAGTAAAATTATTTTAGATTACCCTACTAAATAGGAAATATGTTTAAACAATTGGAGCATAATCTAAAATAAGTTGTTATCTTTAAAAAACCAATAATCAAGTATGGAAAGTTTTTTCAACATCAGCGTAACTTTAAACTTATTCGGCATGACATCTTTATATTGGCAATATCCTCTTAGTTTATATATATATATAATATTCTCGTTTCCTATATAACAGCTTCTATAGTTACTGTGAAGGATAATAAATACCTTAATTATTACTTACATAAATTGTTTCTCTGATATAGTATTAAAAGAGATTGTTCCCACTGAGAACATTTACATAACTTTGTTATTCTACGCTACAATTTTGTCTGTAGGAAGTAGAAAAATACAGTAACTTGCTTCGTTTCTGTTCATTTTCAAATATGACATAAAAGGGAAATATAGGATAAAGGAAATCTAACCTGAAAAGACGTCTCATTTTCCATCCATAATGATACCCATGAAGTAATTACGACGGCAGTAGAAGGAATTATTAACTGCAAAAAACAAAAACCGGCAGAACGTGAGAAAACGAAGCATACATAGAGTCGCGAATATTCACCTGTAAGAAACTAATACAAAATATATCGGCTAATTAATACTACAGTGCATTTCAAAATGATAGCACTTTGTTTTTTTTTTGCTTTTTTTCTCTTCTCAGTCATCAGATTGATCCAATTTTGTCAGTGAGACGTAATAGTCTTGGAAGTTCCCAGTTTTAATTTCATATTTTTTCATTAAAATTACGCTTTTGGTGTCCTCGTTTCTCAAAAACACTCATTTAGCATGTTTTGGCGTTATTTAGCGAAAAATGCGCAAATTCACTGGTTCTGAACCATCATAACAATGGGTCGTGCTCCTAAGCTGAGTCTACACGAAAGAGGTCAAACTAAAGCACTGTCAACTACCGATTACACGGTGAAGCAGATTGCCGATGTCGTCAAGCGCTCCAGGAAGCTTATTATGAATTTTGTACGTCTTCAGGAAGAATATGGTAGAAGGAAGAGTAGTGGATGACCTAGCAAGTTGAATGACCGTGAAAAAGGGAAATTCTGCAGACTGCGTTGAATAACACGATCAGCATCAAAGGAATCCGTAGGACTTGTGGCATTGATGCCTCAAAAACCACAGTGTGGAGAATTCTGGACAAGTGTCCCAATATTGTCCGATCACGGATGAAGAAATGTCCACAACTGATACAAGGGCATAAGGACGAAAGACTTCGTTTTATCAGATGGTCCTCAGTGATGGGAGCAAGTTCAATCTAGATAGTCCTGATGGATGCCACTCCTACTGGAGAGATCTGCGCAAGGATCCTGGACACTTTTCAATCCGAAATTTCGGCGGAGGAAGTATTATGGTTTGAGGAGCGTTCAGCGCTGCGGAACTGGTGGATTTGGCATTTGTGTCGACGAAGATGAACAACACCGATTGCCAGGATGTCTTCCGACATCACCTAGTCCCGTATCTCCAACGTTTTCCAGACGTTACCTTCACTTTCCAGGAACATAATGGCACCATCCAGGACAGTCAAAGCACTAAGACTTGGCTGAAGAACAATAACGTGGACATTCTGAACGGCCCTCGGGCTCTCCGGACCTAAATCTGATGGAGAATCTTTGCGCAATCATCATCTGTCGGATTTATACCGATAAACGTCAGTTTGAGATTGATGACAATCTCTAATGTGTCATTAGCAGGACGTGAAACGAAGTAGGAAACAGTATCATCAGAAATGTAGTTAACAGTATGCCTGGTTGAGTTTTTCAGATTGTTAATAAAGTGGTAGTTGTACTGATTATTAGTTAATTGTTATGTGCATTGATTGTTATTGTTTTTGTCGTAAACACATATTTTAATAAAGTGTGCTATCATTTTGAAACGCACTGTATTAGGTTGATTTTAAAGTAATTGCGGTTTTTGCTGTTTCAATTTTTTCGCTTATTTTGGTTTAAATTTTTATTTAACTATTCTGCTATAGTATACCATTTTAAAACGCGAAATTCGCTCAACTGATTTATGCTAGTGGTTTTGTCTCCACTGTGTATTTTGTTTATTTTAGGCTGTCAAATTAAGAATGAAAACAAAGCAAATTCAAACCATTCTATTCTATGGATTCACAATGGGATGCAAACCAACGGAAACTGTTCCCAATGTCAACCAAGCATTTTTGACGACGGAACCGTCAAAGAACGTACAGTTAAAAATGGGTTTCGGAGGTTTCGTAGCGGAGACGAGAGCCTTGAAGACGAGGAAGGTCGCGGATGTCCTTTGATGATTGACGACAACCAACTGAAGCCATTGTGGAAGCAGACCCACGCAAAACAATTGGAGAGGTTGTTTAAGAACTGAACGTTAACCAGTCAGGAGTTGTTTGACATTTGCACCAAATTGGGGAATCAACAAAGTTCGACAACTAAATGCCACATGAGCTAAAATAGAGTTAAAAAATTCGCCTTGACAAAGGCTGTTCTGTGCTTTTTTGGCGCAAGAAAATCTATCCATTTCTTGATCACATTGTGACATCTGATGAAAAATGGATTCCCTACGGCAACTGCCGGCGTCCCACACGGTGGCTAGACCGAGATGAAGCTCCACAACACTTACCCAACACAAAGTTGCATCAAAAGAAGGTTACAGTAGTTTTTTTGGTGGTTGGCAAGTGGAATAAGACACTACAACTTTTTGAGTCCTGGCGAAGCCTTCACAGCAGAAAAATATTGCCAGGGAGTCGCTAAAGTGCACCAAGAACTGCGACGTTTACGTCCAAAACTGGTCAATCGAAAAGGACCAATCCTCCTCCATGACAATGACAGACCGCAGGTCTCACAAATGACTGCAGAAATTAAACGAACTGGGCTACGGAACTCCACGCTCTCCAGCTCACTCACCAGACCTCTCTCCGACCGACTACCACTTTTTCAAGCATCTCGACAACTTCTGCAAGAGGTTTTCAACAACCAAGCAGTAGCTAAAAATGTCTTCGAAGAATTCATCGTTTCCAAAATCCTGTGTTGCCGGAGTAAATAAACTTGTCTCTTGTTGGAAAAATGTGTAGATTCAAATGGTTCTTATTTCGATTAATAAATGTTATTCTAAGCTGAGATACACTACTTTAAAGTTGATGGTTACAAACTGCCATTATTTTTGCACCAACCTAATAAACTGGTTTTAAAATGAGTACAATCTAAAAATTTTCAAAAACCAACGTTCTACTTTTCTCTCACAATTATATGCTGAAAATCTGCAATACCTATCTATACAACACTGATATTTCAAGTTATTCAAGCCAAATTTATATTTTGACTACGAGGTACTGTGAATATAATTTATTTTAATGTACCTGTAGCATAGCTTTCCACTCTACTAGTCACATAAGATTCTTTAATTTGAAAATCAGGCAGACGTATTTTATGCAGTTTTAATGCTTCAATTTTCCCGCTTGACCATAAGTAACGAACTTGATCGGCAGTGTAGCCATCTAAAATAAACAATTACGTTTTTATGATCAAAATAACGACGACTATGTATAAGATAAATTAGAGAAGGTTAAAATGAAATGCAAAATAAATTAAAAGGTAGAAAAATAGTTGATCTACATGAAAAGCAATAAAGAAATTATTCTTAGTAAGCCTCTGACGATTCCAATACTAATATAACAATTCAACACTTTACCGGATATAAGTTCAGCATGAAGCGATTACTACAAATAATACGCACATTAAGTTCTCTCGCATTACTCGCAGATCATATGATTCCCTTGAATTTACAGTAACACTACTTAATTATTAGGACTTATAAATAATACAATTTCGTTTATTTATTCGTCATATCAATTTATATTCTAAGTATTTAATAATAGATGGTAAAATTATTTAAAACTAAGCAGTAGTAACTACCAGTGTGAACTTAATAACTTACAACTTTCAATGCCCAATTTGCAAAGTTGAGAATCGAATGGAAACAAGGTGAGATCCATTCCTGCAAAATATTTATATAATTGCTAAAGAGCAGTCATATGCCCCGAAGATGTAAACTGATTCTAATGTAGGATTTAGAGTACTCATAAATTGGACCACACACTTGACATTAAATGAGTCATGCAACTCCAGTTCTTCAAATCTCATATTTTATCTCATATAAAACACACTCATCTATTTTCAGCTTACCACACGTGACAACTAGTGATAGGCGTCTGCTGTAGAGAATACTCCCATCGTTGCGAAGTCTGTAGTTTTAAGGTAATAATATTAACATGCTCGAATATTTAAGAATTAAACAGAAAATATTTGTTTTCAGTTAATAATGTAATATGATTTACATCTTTACTATATAAAAGTTATAAATTACATTATAGTTGTCCTAGAATAGATGACTGTTTAATCCTATACAAACCTACAGCAAATAAAATTAATTCACATGAAATTTTCTTATACAATAATCGTAACCTAATGCTTTTTTTATTAATGAAAACTAGATTTTTGAAATATATAGTTAGATAAATAATAGTTAATTTGATCTATACCATAGAGTTTAAGTTAATATAACATAATTTTAGAAAAATAGCAGCATCTAATAAGTTCATTAAGACCAGTTAAATTTTAGCTAGAAGAAAAAATCTGTACCCTAGTTTTCTACAGTTAATAAATGCCTATTTAAGTTACAGTACAATTAATAAAATGTAATATCATCACTCTACCTAAGCAATGATCGATGTGTGATACTCTGCTTACGAGGATTCTTTGAGGCTACAGCGTTAGGCACAAACGTGTCTGGATGCCATAGAAAGTTAGAATAGCTCTCATGGAGAGAGATTTCTGTCTGAAAAATGTTTAATTAAGGCTACTTAAAGAAGAATAAAATAAAACAAAGTTCTCACTAAATATTCTTTAAATTATGGATTGTTAGACTAGTTACAATTATATAGTGTGAAACATTTCTTGTCTGAGTTATTAGGTGCTTGCAGAAGTTGTAGTCATTTGTTCCCAAATTGTCGCTTTATTTCCATAATATACAGAATGCAGTTCAATCATCGAAATATTTTTCCTCGCTTTCTATGACCTTCTGCCATCTCTCAGGTAACTTTCGGATTCCTTTATGAAAAAACGACATTGGCTTGGAGGTAATGAAATCATCGATCCATTTTCGCCTCTCAGCCGCACCTCGAAAGTACTGTCACCCTAGACACTTCTGCATCAACCGGAGTAAATTCAATCCAAAGGTGCCAAGTCCGGAGAATACGCCGCGTGCGGGAGAACTTCCCAGACTAAGTTAAAAATAGTTTGCTGAGTACTAAGAGCAACATGAGGCCTAGTGTTGTCATGCAGCAAAATGATGTCCCGACTTCCTTGTCCAGTAAATGGTCCTTTCTGTTCCATTACATCCAGCAAATCAATCAGTTGACGACCGTACTGCTCGGTACTAACCGTCTCAACTACTTGAAGGAAGTCATAAAACAGCACACCCTTCATGTCCCACCAGATGCACAGAAGGACTCTTTTGGCCTGGATGTTGTTGGCTGTCCTGGGTCTACCCATGAATGTGTCCGTTTAGGATTGTCGTACACAGTCCATTTTTCGTCACCAGTAACAATTTCCCACAAAAAGTTCTTCTTGCATTGTCTGGTAAGCAACAAGATGCATATGTTGAGTCGGCGGCCAATGTTGTCTTCGGAGAGTTCATGTGGTGCCCACTTTCCGAGCTTGCGAATTTTCTCCATCTCATTAAATCATCTCGAAACTGTTGTTTGATCAACTCCCAACTCTTCCGCGAGTCCCTTTCGTGTCTGCGACGGTTTTTCATCCAATAATGATTTCAAAGCATCAGCCTTCGTCATTCGTGGTGTCCCGGAGCGTTGTCTATCACTGACATCAAAATCACCAGCTTTAAAACGTCGGAACCAATATCTGCAAGTACTGTGGGAGAGAACTCCTTCACCGAGTACAGATCATATTGATTGGCTTGCTTCAGCAGCATTCTTCCCTTGCTGGAACTCGTGGAGAATACAGTGAGGAATATGCAGTTTTTGGTAGCTCAACTTGTTCGAACTGCTTTATGAGGCTATGTTTATAATTAAATCTTGACTTATTGTTTTTCACAAACTGCAAACCCAACACTTCAAAAACGCAAAAGAGCAGGAATTTATCTAGGTTTTAAATAATTGTACTAAAGCGCTGAAATAAAAGACTAAAACTTCTGCAACCACCTAATACTTCTTATAAACAGGGATTGATATCGTATTGTAGTAATTCAAAAGTGAGTGAATAAAAGAGCTATGTAAAGTGAAAATAGTTGTGAATTTTATCTACATCTTTGGAATTTATAATCTTAGTTAATAACAACGAATAAATAGAATAGCTTAGATGTCCAAACTATTCCACCCCTTAAGTCTCGGAACTAGTACCGCTACCAACAAATAAAAGTCGTACTTTATTGATCTGTAATATTTCGCATTTGTCGAAACACCCTATTCATACTAAAGTGATAGAAAATGAATTTTGGTGACACTTAATTTTTTTTTTACTAATAAGCCTAAATGTATACATCTCCAACTCAACTTTAACGGGGAATTCACGTATATAAATGAAGCATTAATTAAAGTATGTAGGTACACCGCAAGAAATAATTTTTACACTATAAATAGGCTTTAGGGGGAGCTGCGGAAAATATTTATCTTTTAAATGAAGAAATTTATGCGATAATTAAATGTTACAATTGCTCATCATTGTTGTAACAAAATATAGTGAAGGATGAGATATACCATAAATAAAGCGGCGGTAGTCTCACCTAAGAACATGGAAACTTGGAACTTGGTCACTATATAACACCTAAAAACAGTATAAAATATATTCAAGACGTCCTTGATTTAACTTTTTGTATATGTTGCCTATGAAATCTCTCCATAATGTATGTTTTCACTCATATTTAATATGGATATTAGGTGTTAAGTACTGATTCTACAAAAACAACCCTTACTAATATCCCACGTCTAAGATGATTTGAATTTTTTTCTTCCCTTTAATTTACACATGAAAATAACGACTCATAATTTTATCTAATTTACTCTACTGACAAATAAACAAACTTATATTGCTTATAAACTTACCTTGTTTTTAAATTTGGCCCTGCTATACTTCAAACGTGGATCTCTCCATGCTTCTCGGTAGAACATCTCAATTGAGTAATCCTTAAATACTACAATTTTTTAAGGATAAAATTACCTATACTTAATTTTACGTTAATATATTGTTTTAAATGATTTCTCAGAGTAAATTTAGTAAAACTAAAGTATATTTATACTTGTATCACTATAACATTCAACTCTGCTCAGAGAATCAAATAGAGATATTTCAAATTAACCCTTCTTATATATAAGTATAAATTAATAGAATTTGATGTTATTCATCGAAAATTTGGTCTTATGTAGTGTCATTACAGCTTTTTATTGGTGAGTTATGTATTTCCAAGCATATTTCTAATTCTAATCGTTGCGCACTCCCGGTTATTCTATATGCAGTCAATTTTTCCCAGATGGCAAAATATAGTATTGCTCGTAAATTTTGCAACTTCCTGTTTTCTAGGTAGTTTAGGAGTTATTTTGCTTTTTCTAGGTTAAATAAGAATAAGTAGTTGTAAAGTGAATTTTTAAAGTCAACTTGCACTATTGTTTCGCCTCGAATAGTTTAAATAAAACGTTTAAAAAAATGCCCATGTTTACAGTGCGAACAAATTATTTTAAAAATAGTAATAAAAGCTGAAAGGCAAAAAAAAAAGAAAAGAATTATAGGATAGAAAAAATGTCTGCCATGCTTTGCCCCTATTGTAAACAGTCTTCAACGAATACTTAAAATTTGGACTCTAGTTAACTAACTAAGGAATAAATTGGTACCACATTTATTGTTACCTGACACGTTTGAATAAAATCATACTGGAACGAAGTTTATTGAAATCGTGTGTATGCATTATCATGAGAGTATTTAAGTGGATATATTAATTTTCAAAAGTTCGCTTTTCCTTAGACGAATACAGAAATGCGTTCGCTTCAGGATTTGATAGTTTTTAAAGGGTGTGAAGTGGCCTCGAAGGTTTAAAGTTAAAAATTACATATTTTATATGCACGATTTCTGAAAATATTTTGGAAAAAGTTCTCAATACTATTGAAGACGAAAAATATATATCGCAAATTACTTCTGGAAATCTCCACTTTGAAGCGATTCTAATAAACAAAATAGATTCTAAAATACCTATAAGACAAAAAGCTACAAGACTTAATAATACTGCAACACAGCTACTACATTCTTGCAACGAACTAGCAGTAGCAACTGATATCCGAACGTTTTGTCACAAAACGAGTAATGTTTATTAAAGGACTGACCACGTCTCTACGGGGTTTGACAACTATATGAAGAGTCATGGCGAACTATATGGATTTGTATAGTACAAAAGTGCCCTATTACAACAACAAGGCAGCTTTCACTGGTTCTTGAATAACAATTAGCTTTACTTTTACAAACACAAAACCTTAACAACTTAGAGTTACTTATTCACCTCTAATAATAATGGAGAACAACAAATAAGGAGAAAGAGTATAATATTCATATAGTAGTCGTACATCAGGAACTTCGTTTAAAAACTGGCTTGAATGAAAACTCAAAATAATATTGACCATACTGATTGTATTTAGCTAATACCTCCATTTACATAACATTTTTTTTAATGAGCCTTTCTTTTTCCGAGAAAAATATTAACTTAATACCTGTCGTCAATAGTCACAAGATAAATTGAGGTACGAATATCTATTCGAGAGGGAAAGCTACTTAATGACTGTTGGATCTTAAAAGATAGCTAAAACGATTTATGCCTGGAGAGCATTAAAATTATTTTTATGTTAGCTTATCGGCTTTTACATGTAATTACAAAAAAACTTCTTTCCAAATGTCCTAGTACAGTAAAATTTATTGAATTAGAGTTGAATTTTTGGTCGAGAACTCTCATTTTGTCCTCTTCTTTTTTAAAGAAAAGTTCTTCAAAACTGATAATATTATTTCTCAATAATGTTTTTTTGCTGATGGTAGAGCACGCTAATTAAACTGAATAGGTTCATTAAGGATCAAATTCCCACTCAAATTCACAAGATATAGCTATTCTTTAGATTCTGATAGATAGATATTCATAGTTGACGTCAGCAAACACCTTGTTAAGATCTACATTATGTAAGCCTTCACACTATGAATGCTCAGTGAACGCGAAGGTAGCTTAAGTGATGATGTCATACAATTGCTAAAGTTGGGATCACTTATAATTTTACAGCTATCTTTTTCTTGTGGAAAAAATAATATGAGTATAATAATAGTAAAGGTTCTGACACTCACCATAGTGACTTCTGAAACTGACCGCACGTTGCTAACAACGATAGAAACGTTTACAAATACCGGTTCTAAATGTAAAATCTATTTTAAGATTTTGTACGTCAAAAACACATTTTATTTGCATTGCCATATATATTTTATATCATAGAATATAAAAGCATACCGCCATTGTCATCATCTGGACACTGTCTATGGTCATATTTGATCATACGCAAAAATTGTAGGAAATCTCGGGTTTCCCTAAAAATTGCAAACATGATACGAACTTGACTCATAAACTATGTAGGTGTGATAAAATTTTCTCACGACTGATTAATAATACAGTAGAATTATTTCGAAAAGTATATGTAAATATTAGAATGCATTTTGGGGTACCCAAAATTTTACAAAAAATTGGAATATTTTTTGACAGATTTTATATACTTTGAACAAAAAACAATTATGCTTTTTTAAATATTAATTCTCTTTTTCAAGCCTTTACTTCCCTAATAAACTTTGACGGTGATCCCCAACCCATTAATTTCTAGATAATTCTATGAATACTAACCGTAACACATCCTAGTGCATATATGCTACTTAATTTATAGTCCTAATATATTACACTACTGAAATAACCAACTAATTCCTTTCATCATTGTCTTTTCTTAGCTATGTTCAAAGTACCCGAAACTACTTTTTTTCCCTACTTATTTACTGACTCACCCTTGCTCATATATGGTCGCTTTGTTAAGATCGTGTGCCTGATAATCCTCATATTCTTCTTCCCGGTTATCGTCATTATCTTCTGCTTCCATAGACATTTGATGTGACTTTTTCACTACAAGCGCACCACGTACAGCGCTTACCTATTAAAATATTTCAGATGATTTCCATCGTATAAGTCTGACAATTAGTCTTAGAACACTGTAAAGAAAAAAGGAAACCGATTCTGTTTTATAACGTTATTCTAACTTTTAAAGCACTTAGCAAATATTCTGAAAATGTATTTCTCTAATTTTCAAACAATCATAACCTTATAAGCATAAGAGAAAAATCAGAAGGCTTATCGACATTATCAACATTGTTAAAATACTCATTTAATGTTATTTCAACACAGATTCCGCCATATTTATCATTTTTTAAGTGATCTAATAACCTCAAATGGTCTTGTCTATTAAAGATCCGACTATTATTAGCACATTTTTCTTCACATATAACTTCCTCTTTGTTTTTTAGTTCTTTTTTTTTTGTATTTTAAATGGTTATCTATTCACTATACATATAAGGTCTTCTTTAACGTTTTATTTAAACTTCAGTACCAATAATTATTTTACAATTACTTTTATATCTTACTTTTGCGGTTGGATGTGGGTGGAGCATGTTTCGGGCGCCTACAAAATGACACTAAGAGACATCACAACTGCAGTAATGTAGGATGTGGGAACTAAAATGAGACGTTCTGGCTGAGACAATGGGAGGGCTGTAGCTTTATTGTTTAGGGTTTGATTGAGTGGCTATTGTGTTCGATAGAACAATTTGAATCGTAGAATTGGAGGTACTGTGTGGCTTAGACAAGGTTGCTTAGAAAATAAAGTTAATTCCTTTAGTCCTTAGTTTTGAAATCATGATTTCCGATCACTTTAATATTATTCTCCCACTTTTACGTTGTGGTAAACCAATAACAGTTATTCATCGCACTGTACCAGTACTAGACCTATTTTAGGTTTAACTATTTTTGCTGAAAAGAAACAAGATAGTTTCATTTCGTCAAGTACTTCATAGAAATGTAGAAAGCATGAAAGTAAGTAACAGTTCAATTTTTAAATTATGGAAGCTACTTGGATTCTTTAAAACCAATGCCAAATAGTGCCATTTCATACGAAGTGAGAAGATAATAATCTGGTTACAATTAATGACACATAATTCATATATTCTTCCTCGAAAATTATTGATATCTTAAATAAAAGGTTGAAGAAGACCTCATATGTATATTGAATAGACAATGATTTTGATCACAAAAAAATAAAAAAGAAAAGAAAAGAAAATGAAAACTCATAAAATAGAAAACCTCTTTGTCTCTAATGTAAACGGTTTTTCATGAGAGTATTTAAGTGGATATATTAATTTTCAAAAGTTCGCTTTTCCTTAGACAAATACAGAAATGCGTTCGCTTCAGGATTTGATAGTTTTTAAAGGGTGTGAAGTGGCCTCGAAGGTTTAAAGTTAAAAATTACATATTTTATATGCACGATTTCTGAAAATATTTTGGAAATAATGTTCTAGTATTACTTAATAACGAAAAAAATATATCGCAAACTGCTTCTAGAAACCCTCCTTTTAAAGCGAGATATACACATTACACACAAAGTAAATAAAATAGGCCTTATAAGGCTTAAAAATCTGAAAGTTGCGGAACTTATGAACAATAGTAAAATATCTTCGCTTATCCTAGCACATAAAGAAAGAACAAGAAATATGTATCCCGTTTGTTATACAATTATTTTATGGGAATAATATTTAAAAATGATATACTTATTATGCGCATAGTAAGTTTCAATGTGTTTTTGAAAATTTGACACATCATATCCTCAACATCAAGCAGCTCATGAAATGTTGAAATTGGAATTGTTCCTATGCTTGGCCAAAAATAGATCAGCTACATAGCCTCAGAATGTCGACAGAAGATGGTAAGTTTTATTAGGTCTTGATCACAGATAAAGCCTTGGTACACTATTAGGGAATCATATTTCTGTTAACAGCTTAAAGTATAAATCAAACTTACTTCCCACTGTAATTCGACTAACAGTAATGTGACAAGCAACGACCGCATAAGGAGGCAACGAGAAATATTAAATTGTAAGTTCTCTGAAATTATGTGCATCACATAAATACTTAAAGTAAATTCAATTAATTATGTGACAGTTTCTCCACAAATAACATCTAGCCTTAGAATGATACAAATAACTAAAATAACCACCATGCTTGATAATATAGGTAAGAATTAGATTATTGTATATTCCACCTAAAATTAGAACTTTATCACTGTAAATTCAAATTTTGTGTTCAGTGATTTAAAATAATTAAACTAATGATACCATCCTAGTCAGTCAATAGAGATAAACATGGTTTAAAGATCAAAAAGCAAATATTTATGCCAAGTTCATAGCCTCAGAGAGTTATGGATACTCTACGGCGCACACGAGTTGGAATCAATGAAAATGGGGCGGATTCTCTTTGAAAATATAAGTTTCTTGGAGAATGCACAAACAAAAGCATAATCCTATTTTATCAATATATTGTAAAATTTGGAAGACTAGACTATATTTCGACAAACATATTAGTAGACTAACTAGTAACTGCTTTGCATCGTATTAAAAATGGTATTATTATAGACAAATGAATAGATCATACATAGTTTTGTTGACTAAGGAAGTTAAAGAAAATAATATCTATTGTTAAGAATATATAATTGTTCGTGTCTCCAACAATGTAAAAACAATAGTAACAAGACTATTTACACCGTGGATAACGAAAACACGGTTTTGGAAATACATTAATATTAAGCATGAATGTAAATCCTATGAATAAAATTACATTTTTGCATAAGTTTCATCCAATCATTTCTTAAGAGAAACTTCTACCAATAAAAGCTACAGCAAAGTAAAAAATAAATACCAAATAACGAAAGTGTAATAAATTTTCTTTAAAATAGCTAGATCTATTCGTAGTAGATAAAAAGCTGAGAGGAGATTGTTGAGCATTACTTTGTGCTTGTTGTTAACTCAAAAGTCGCTGACTATCAAATCACCAATTGGGAGTAGCTTTCAGAGACAACAATTACCGTTGGGAATAAATGAAGAAAACACAACGACATAGGAGATATTCATGATTAAATTGGAATAACGAAAATGCAAAATAAGTAGAAAGAAAGATTCTTTATATTAATTCAACACTATGAGAATACCATCTTCAGCATAAATATATATTACTATGAAAAGTGGTACTATGAAAGCACTTGTATTTAAGTGTAATAGTGTTAACAAAAGAGTAATTAAATAGTATATGTATAATGCTATTGCTAAGAACTAATGCTACTGTTCACATTTAGACCGAAAGTAGTGGAGCAATTAAATATTAACAATAATATAGTATTCACTCAACTGGTTGTAGGGAATTTAACAAATTATACAAGATCAGAAAATCGTTTATTTTCTTCACTTTATGAGCTATTATTGCAACTGATAGTTTAGAAAATATTTGTTTGAAATTCTTTAAGACAAAAAAATTATGGATATACTTTTCAATAAATATAAATTGAAATAGGAAATAATTTATGAATAAATCGAAGAATACTCACAATAACATCTCATATTCGTAAGAAGTAGGATGTTATGTAGAGATTAAAGCAAGGCAATGGGAGATTTAATGTGGGTAGTATTGAGCAGAACCATATGTTTAGCGTCACTTCACTTTTTCGTGAATTGAGAAGGAAAATACGTAATGTGAGAAAGCACATAAGGGAAGAACAAGAGAGAAAATTGCGGCGATACTGAGATTCTTATACTTGAGATGAGAAAGATGCTATAAGCCAAAACCCTATAACCATTTTCATGCTAAAATTAATCCTAATTATTAGTAGAGCTGATACCCCACATCAATTGAAATTTTTTATTCTGCTCACCTATTCCTATATCGTTGCATTAAACTATTTTTGAATTATCTTAGTTTATGAATAATCATTTTTACTTTGGCACTTTTATTAGTAAAAATATATGTACTAACACTACTATAAGTATCACTCTCCTTCAGATAAAAGTTCCATTAAAACAGGCAGAGTTAAATAGCATTTTATATGATTTAATGTTTAAGTTAATTAAAATTTTATTTGACAACGAAGAAAAACCCATAAATAAAAAGTAACATGTAAACTAACGCATTTATGCAAAGTCAAACAAATCTACCTATTATTAAATGAGTTACAATAATTTTTACTAGTAAGAAATTAAATATTCTGCCGTTAATAGCACTATAATTTATATAATTAGTCACAGGTGATCAAAAGTGCACATATCTATAATCAATGAATTATCTCGAATCTCTTTCAGCGAAATCACATTCAAATTCAAAATTCCACGAACAGAAACTATCTTATTTTGTTCCACATGGTAAGTCCAGCTTTCTAGGGTTTTCAAACCTATTTGTCAAGTATTTTCCCATATGGATATTTAATGTACAATATTTTTAAACACAAAAGTGGAAAAATACCACTTAGATTATTTCCATTTAAAACATCCATAAGACCGCTTTGGTAGTTTTATTATTCGGCAATGAATATTTGAGCAATGTTTTAAGTCTACGTAACAACAAGCAATATGATGTCAAACCGGTGTATACCGGGATAGTTGAACGGCCTCTTGTTCCATAATATTAAAACAATTATGCATTCGCATTATGTGGGATATCACTGCATAATACTAGAAAAAAAACAATTTTTACATACACATATACTTCCTCGGTGTTGCTTTCAATAAAATTACTGTATACATTTGAAAGCAAAATACAAACAACATGAATTAGAGATACGAAATTAGGCCATAATTATATTATGCATATAAAAGTGAGACAGTCATACGGCACGATACGTTTTCTTGGGTATGCTGTGAAGGTGAACCGAATGGGCATGGAGATTTCTAGTGATAGTACTTTTCACTTCAGTCATCATATTGTTCACTGCTAATTGTAGTACGGAGAAAATTGCCTATTAAATTCTGGCTGTAGCTACAATATCTACTAAATTTGGATATTACATAGGAAGTAAGACATTTCACATATCAAAATAATTATCAATTTTGTAATGAAGATTTACAAGATAATTAGTGCGATAGGATAACAAAAAAAAGAGGCATTTTATTTTAGCTCAAATTTCAGAAAAAACAAGCATCTCTAGTTATTCGGTTAAATATTTAGAATTATTGAAGATTTTCTATGCTATCATATAGTGCTGTGCTTTAAAAATAATTTTAAAAAAATTACCTCAATACATGAAGGTAGTGATTTTATGGAAGAGCTCAATTTTCCTCATCATGCATACCCATTTGCAATGGTCTGAATCCACTTGGAATAGCGAATTCAACTATTTTATCGTGTGCTACATCGACGGAGATCTTTATCCGATAATTACCCTGTACAAAGTATTTCATAATTAAGTATTAGTAGATTTTATTCCTTGAAGTCGATAATAATATTTTTATCTAGCAATCTAAATTCAAAGTTTCGCATACTCTAAGAATGCGCCATAACTGTTGAACTATTGCATACTATAAAGGATATGTTCCGAAACCATCGCATTTTTGCATTGATAATTTCTAATGAGATTAATTGTTGTCATATTTAGGAAAAAAACGTAAACTACAGGATGTAGTGCTTTATCGAATCAGTTAGAAATAATGCATATAAGTTTTGACAATTCACAAATGAGAAATAATAGGAATGAAATCTAACAATGGAGCCATTAAGGAATTTTTACCTATGAATAAATAGATATATAATGCAAATAATCTTTCGCGAAACTGACCTTTAATAAATCAAGTAGCGTAATTCCCAGAAAAGAAGGAGAAGGAGGTAATTCAAGCGTTGAATTGAAGTTAATTTTCTCTTCAGCTTCTATAAGTTTTTCATAAAATGATAGTATTTCCATATATTATATGCAATAATTTACTTAATTTCTCAAAGAAAACCGGTTTAAATATAGTTGAACACAAGAGAAAATCAGGAAGTTAGGACTAGAACTTCCGACTTCGTAGACTATGTATATCTATGTAAAATCAGTATTGATTTTTTTTTGCTCTAGAAAACGAAACGTAGGACATTTTTCGCCTTATTGTAATTATTAGGAATAATATTCCACGTGTTGGTATATGTAAACATTTTTCTTCAAGATTATCACAATACATTATTGTAATTTAAAGCTCATGGAAAAACGTTTTAAACGTTCACCTATGCTTAAAGCCCTTTTGATTAGCACATCCTATTGTTTACTTTGTCTTTTCCTTTTGATCCACAAATACGCTTATTAGAGTTAGATTACACAACAAAATTTTAAATCTATATTAGCAAATTTATAATACCAATTACCTCAAGTAATTAGTCAAATTTATCACGTATACTAATTAATTAATGTTTTACACTGCATAAAATTACAGTGGTGCCCAGGCTTACTTGTAACAAAGTGCACCGAGTGCACTAAGTTCACTGAGTCCACTATCGATTGCAACTCGCTTCTGAATGATCAATTCTGTGTCCTAGTTGCAGATTCGTATTCAGCACCAAATTGGGAAACGATAGGAGAAGAACCTTGACAGTGACTTGGCTGATGATCTGCTATTAGCCACCACTTCTTTTTTCCGCTTTTAAATTTAAAGAGTTCTTCGGGCTTCAAAAGCCTTTCGGAAAGCCTCCAATTAGAGGTGACAAGAACCGACCAGAACTACCTTCCAAATAAGATATTATACAGTATTTTGGAAGGAGTAGTACCCTAGACCCTTTAAACGGTTGGATAGTCTTTTTTCCAATATTTAGAGACCTTAACTGGAAGAGGAAGCTGTGCTAGTGGGTATATACAAATGAAATATAAGGAATAGATAATCTTAGAACCTAGAAAGTAGTAACCATATTATTGAATGCTTTACGCCTTCTGTGGTCTACTCATGTTCCCATAATCAGCCCTTGAATCTGACATTTTCTTTTTATCACAATAAAGCTCTTCAAAGAACTTAGGAAACTATACTGAAAACAACCGCAATTTGGAGCTGAATTCGAATCTGCAACTAGGACACAAAATTGATCATTCAGAAGCGAGTTGCAATCGATAGTGGACTCAGTGAACTTAGTGCACTCGGTGCACTTTGTTACCAGTAGTCCTGCGCGCCATTGTAGATCAAAACACTATATCACTGTTACCTTTCAATGTATGTAGGCCTTTGGCTTGTAGTAGACGACACATATTATGCGGGACGAGAGTCGTAATATCAAAGCGACTGGAATAATACATCGCTTTAAATTATTTGTATGTGTAAAATAGAAAAGTTTTGCAATTTTTTTACGGAGTAGCAAACTTCTAATATGACTCACGTCTCACTTCTAAGTCTATTGTTCATAAAATAGTATCTTTGGCAGATTCTAGTGACGCATATTTTTGAGAATTTCAGTTATTGCACCTAATTCATGTAAGGAACAGTAGCTCCATTGCGGGCAAGGAGTGTAGAAGTTGGTTGTTGGCTACCCTCTTACATATAACTTTCTCAAAGTGTAAATTTTGTAACAGATTTAAAATTGGTATTAAATTTATGATCTGGTAATTAACAACTTGACTCTTCTTTTAAGACAGTATTCTCCAAATCTGTTTTCTTCAGTGGGACCTCTTCTTTTCTAATAATAAAACACATCTTTCTTTAGTAATAGTATGAAATCTAGTTTTTTGACAAACTTTTTTGAAAAGAGGAGTAAACTCGATGGGTACAAAATCATTAACACTCCATACTCGGGATAACACGACTCCACCGTGCATATTACCAGAAGTTGATTTTTATATGAGTATTTGTTTTCTAATTTTACCTATTTAAAACAAAGATTATTAATTCAAAAATGCGTCGCTAGGATTACTGCTATTTTTAAATAAAATATTCTCATTTTTTATCGTAATAGTTAAGTTGATAATAAAAGAAAATTTCTAATACCAATTACTCCAAAATTAATACATCTGCTTACCATATCTTATTTGGTATTAGGATCATAGCACTTTTACCATCGACGCATAGTTCTTGATCTCCAAGAGACACAGTTGCTCGTACAAGACTGCCCTTAAACAAATCGAAGTCGTGAGGTGTGTAAACTTCACCTGAAAATTATATAAGACATAACTGGATATTATGAAATTGGAAGATTAACATTTATTTATTTAAAAATATGAGTTAGGAACCATATTTATTATTAAGGGTTGAAATCCCGGAAATCGTCATATTTTTGTTAAAGAAAAATTACGGTTAGATATTTTATGCTTCCAGAAGTTGTAGTCATTTGTTCCCAAATTGTCGCTTTATTTCCATAATATACAGAATGCAGTTCAATCATCGAAATATTTTTCCTCGCTTTCTATGACCTTCTGCCATCTCTCAGGTAACTTTCGGATTCCTTTATGAAAAAACGACATTGGCTTGGAGGTAATGAAATCATCGATCCATTTTCGCCTCTCAGCCGCACCTCGAAAGTACTGTCACCCTAGACACTTCTGCATCAACCGGAGTAAATTCAATCCAAAGGTGCCAAGTCCGGAGAATACGCCGCGTGCGGGAGAACTTCCCAGACTAAGTTAAAAATAGTTTGCTGAGTACTAAGAGCAACATGAGGCCTAGTGTTGTCATGCAGCAAAATGATGTCCCGACTTCCTTGTCCAGTAAATGGTCCTTTCTGTTCCATTACATCCAGCAAATCAATCAGTTGACGACCGTACTGCTCGGTACTAACCGTCTCAACTACTTGAAGGAAGTCATAAAACAGCACACCCTTCATGTCCCACCAGATGCACAGAAGGACTCTTTTGGCCTGGATGTTGTTGGCTGTCCTGGGTCTACCCATGAATGTGTCCGTTTAGGATTGTCGTACACAGTCCATTTTTCGTCACCAGTAACAATTTCCCACAAAAAGTTCTTCTTGCATTGTCTGGTAAGCAACAAGATGCATATGTTGAGTCGGCGGCCAATGCTGTTTTCGGAGAGTTCATGTGGTGCCCACTTTCCGAGCTTGCGAATTTTCTCCATCTCATTAAATCATCTCGAAACTGTTGTTTGATCAACTCCCAACTCTTCCGCGAGTCCCTTTCGTGTCTGCGACGGTTTTTCATCCAATAATGATTTCAAAGCATCAGTCTTCGACGTTTGTGGCGTCCCAGGGCGTTGTCGATCACTGACATCAAAATCACCAGCTTTAAAACGTCGGAACCAATATCTGCAAGTTCTGTGGAAGAGAACACCTTCATCGAGTACAGAGCATATTGATTTGCATGCTTCAGCAGCATTCTTCCCTTGCTGGGACTCGTAGAGAATACAGTGTCGAATATGCAGTTTTTGGTAGCTCAACTTGTTCGAACTGCTTTATGAGGCTATGTTTATAATTAAATCTTGACTTATTGTTTTTCACAAATTACAAACCTAACATTACAAATATGCAAAAGAGCGGGAATTTATCTAGGTTTTAAATAATTGTACTAAAGCGCTGAAATAAAAGACTAAAACTTCTGCAACCACCTAATAGATAAACGCATATGGGATTGCTAAAATAGGCATTTTGAATAAGAAAAAAATAATTACTGATATTATCATTTAATTAACAATTTTAGATAGCTAAAAAGGTAATCAATTGTTTCGCCTCATATTTGAAATAAATCAGAAATTAATTTACATTTTGTTTGCTAAATATTGTATATATTTCTGAAAGCTCTAGACATTACATGGTTATGCATTGATGGCTCTATAGTTTTAGTATTTACTAGTATTTGTCATGTTTAAATACAGCAAATAATAATAATAATAATAATTTTGCGAATTATATCGATAAGTATAAACCTGAAATAAGCTGGAAAATGCCAGGTAACTGTACATTGACCTTCCCTTTGTAACATGAAGGTCTGTGATGGATATCGTATACGAAAATGGTAATATTCCGAACTTGGACTGGTAAGTTTTCTAAAAAGGAATTCAACATATTATTTACTTTCCAGTACAATCGCGAGTTAGGGATAATAATATCACCAATTTATTGTATTAAAGGCAATCTTACTTCAAATGCGAAAGCATCTTGAATTATGAAGATTAATTAGTGGCCATAGTATGGTTATTACTAATTATTGTGCCATAGAATTTCTATGTGATTTCCTTTTTTGATTGAAATTGTTTAATCATTTTTCTGCTGTTTTATGCACTAATCTTTATATATCTCTTTAACAGTTTTTCTCAATTTTTTCAGTTGTATTAAAGATTTAAGTGGACAAGTAGACCCTTGACTGTTTCATGCATCGCTGCTCATTCCGCAATTTTAAATATATTTTTAACTTTTCTCAGTTATTTCGCCTAATCAAAATCTGTTTCGACAAAATTGTTTAACAGATAACGTCTAGATTTAAAAGAGCTAGCTATCAAAGATTACTATTATTTGATATCTGTTAGAGGCTGAGTGGGTTTGAAAATAGAAATGCATTCGAGGGAATATTCCGATGTTACAATGCGAACCTCTCTTTAAGGTTAGAACTCGCAAACGTTAAAACACCACACCCTTCCCGAGTGGGCGTTATTTTAGGTGGTATTATACTAGGACAGAATGTAGCTTTTCTGGGACAAATCAAAAAGAACACAACAATGAAAAATTAAGAGACGCATTTAGTTCGTAAACAAAATTAATTAGGGAAAATAATCGAGGAAAAGTAGAACACATATGCAAAAGTATTTATAAAATTAATAAAGAAAATATAAATCAAACTATATACGTAAGTAGAAATAAAAACGAGTTAAACTATGAAACGCGAAAATTACTGGATCAACTTGCCCAACTGTGTATTTTAAATAAAAAGGAGCCGATAAAAGTGTAAAATATGTATAAAATCGAAACAGCAGAAAACCATAAAACAATTGATGTTTACAACTCGAAACTAGAACCATTACAATAATATCCACGGCAACCATAAAGTGGACGACAATATCAATCATAGCTTGTGCACCCAAATGCAACCACCATCTAAATTCCTAGTACCACTGCTTGTTATAAGCCCTGATTCAAACTAAGGAAACGATGGAATGAAAGCTTACCGCTTCCAAATGAATCAACAGTAATTACGTTATGAATCCCGTCAACGCAATAGCATCGAGTTGGTGATATCACAGTTAAAAAAACAGCACTAATTAAAAGGAAAACACACTTCATCAATAAATTTCTGAAAACAAGAGTGTTAAATGAATAAATTCTTTACGTTATAATAAGGCTATTCAATAGTTAAAACACAGTTGTTACTAATTGAAGATTTCTAAGTGTCACTAGGAGCTATGAACTTGAGGAAGCATTCTTGTATAATAAGTTGTGAAATATGTTCAAACCATTAATTGACGAAATGAGATGTAAAGTAATAGAATAAAGCATCTATAGGAAGATGAACAAGTGGTGTGTGACGAACAATAAGTATTGGACAATGCATTTCTAAATATCACCTTCTAATGACTTGTTTAACACCGTGGCAATTAAACAGTCAAAAAGTCGCGACACAATACCAGAACAGGTTTCGCTAGCCAATCTGCTAATCATCAGATTTCAATTATAACAACGCAACACTAGTCCCGACCATTTTCCACAGTGCAGGTCGTATATAGCAAGACTTTTACTACGCAATTAATTTACTCAGTTCTTATTCCATACGATATTTATTGTCTCCTGTTTATGTTTACAAATTTGATAATGAAAACAGATTTCAGCAAAGTACTGTGAATTTAGGGAAATAACATTGGCTGAGGAAGAATATCGTACTTCGTTATACTTATTTTCGATAACATTTCTTCCTATTTTATCACTATTTATATTACTCTCTACTCAATCTTGTTAATATACCCTCTCACGCTCGTTTTCTCCACATCACGACTTACTTCTAAGCCCAACAATTCCAGTATTTTCTAAAAATTAATGAGAAAATAAATCTAAATTAGTGTACAACACACAACTATATACAAAAATAACAATAGTAGGATAGACCAGTTTTGGAAGTGACATTTTAAATATCATCATTATACTAGGAACTGGTTCCTACTCAACATTACAGTGAAAAAGAAATAACTTTTGCCAACTACAGAGGAGCTCATTCTCTAAGTATATGCTGCATATTATTTATCTTATATTACTTGCAATATAAAATTCTGATTAATACACAACTAAACGTTTTCAGATGGTACCTAACTACGAACAATTGTTATTACAAGTATATTGCTAAGATGCTGATATATTACTACAACATGTAGTACATAAATCTTCTATAATTCCCAAGTTTCTATTTATCAGAATGTGGGCAGAGAAGCACAGTAAACTGACAAAAAAATTTAGTAGTCTACATATCAATTTTAAAAAATAACTAGTGAAAGTACGTAATCACAATATAGTACAGATCTCTATAGCATATCCAGATAATAGCAATACAGTCATAAATTTTGTTTTATGCTAACATTATGCCGTAAATCTATTCAATATGAAGTTATCACTGACAATATGTGTTACTCTACCAACGCTCGATATTGTCTTTAAAATAAGAGAATAGAAATAATTTCTTTTTTAAATAACAGTACAAATTTTACTACATTGACCAGCTATGCTTAGTTTTATTTACAATCTGATCATAATGCTTATATAGTTGATCGTAACTTACAAAGTTTAGTGAAGAATAATGATAAAATAAAGGTATTACTATCAGGACTGGTGGTTTTTAAGGGGTAGTATTAGGTAAAGAAAATAAAAAAGTAAAAGTAGAAGAAGAAAAAGTAATGGAATTGGGAAATAAATCTTGTAACTAAATTTGCAATAATAATAATAGTATAAAAGGAATATTTCCAAGCAAAGCCGTAAAAAAGAAAACAAATTAGGTGCTAGATTAAAAGTATTGTATAGTGTTTATCTTATTCAGGTTTTCTTCATTCTAGTTTTCAATTCTTATTTAGTTTTTAACAACTAGTATGTGTGGGTAGATTTTTAAGGGCAATAACCTCTTCGTGTCTCTTTCCTTACTGAATAAAAAGTAACATCTCATTCGAGTTTGAATCTAAATTAGCAGATAAATTTATTTTAAATTTTGCAAATACTTATTTTTCCTTAAGTGTATGTTCATTTTAGTTCTTTTACATCTTCAGCATTTTACTGCAATATACTTATTACTTAAATAAAGTCAGTTGGTGGTATATTTCTCTGTTCGCTTATAAATCATTTACATCAGCACAAATGCTAGAGTTTACATTGGTATCATTTTATATTGCGAGAGAACTCGGCATCGGGATATCTCGTTTATGTCTGTTGTTAGCCAGTTATCTATTTTTATTTAGTGTCTGAAGTCCCTAACTCTTAAGGTACGTTAAACATACAATTTCTCCTACTTAAAATACCTATTTTATTTTTCTTTACAGAAGTACATTTCACTACAATAAATGTATATATCAGAGAAGAGATGCGGTTAGAGCCCTGTCCAAAGTAGCAAGCGATACTCTAGTTAGCATATATTTCCGAAGACTCGGAATACTGCCTTTTCTGGCATCACATATTTTTAACATCTCGGAATGTTTTCCCCAACCATGTCTGCATAGTAATAGGCTGAGGGAGGCTCTTCTTGATAAATTCTGGACTTATTACAGAAGTACGTGGCTCTCACCCAATGAGATCTTCTATAACTATTTCGGTCATAGTCAGAATTTTGATTCTATAACACCAATACTGTGGGAAGTTCCCACACATAAATCAGGACCGTGTTTCCTATTAAGTCATATTCTATTCGAGCTACTATTTTTCTCCATTATTAAGCTTACTAAAAGCTCGTCAGACGAGCAAGTTCTTTATCTAATAGATATGCTGAAGTATTGTTGCGGTGAGATGGCCATCGTAAAATGTTTGACAGCATTCATTAC
The DNA here is from genome assembly GCA_964036235.1 of Heterorhabditis bacteriophora. Taxonomy (NCBI): domain Eukaryota; kingdom Metazoa; phylum Nematoda; class Chromadorea; order Rhabditida; family Heterorhabditidae; genus Heterorhabditis; species Heterorhabditis bacteriophora. The sequence continues at coordinate 8,894,194 of OZ038428.1, read as the reverse complement.
CAACGATACACAGGCGACACGATACATCTGCTCAGCCAAACAACGACATCAGCAATAAATCCACGCGCGACATTAGAAACTTCTAACAGTTCCTACTTCAATTAAATAAGAGCTTACCTAATGCAACAAACATCAAGTAATTCCTAGATTGCATAGCACATCGAATGGTTTAGTGATTATCTAGTTGGTTTATTGTAATATTTTTGTTATTGGTTGTTGCTTTTTTAAAATTATTTAAACGGGTTACATTGTATTTACGGGTATGTGATAATCTATTTCTATAACAAATGTAGCTTTGTTTATTTCCCTTTGATAATTTAGTAAATTACGGTACTACGTATTTATAATATTAAAGGACAATATATATCTGCATTCTAGCTTGGCATGTTGCCAATCAAGGGGCGGTGCATCAATTTGTCGAGTTCTTCGGATATTGTTCTTCGACTGCTTTTTTGTTGGTTTCTATAATAATGGCCAGTTTAATTTCAACGTTTGTTCAAAAATATAAAGAAAAACTTCTAATTATAAGTCTTCATATTGAAATATTAGTTTTGATATCCATTGTACCAAAAACTTAAAATTAATACTTCTAAAGACTACTCATTTTGTTTTGGGATATTTTTTAGATGAGACGTTTCGTTAAAACATACATTAAATATCATAATGCGTCAAGGAATATCTCAAAATGGGTCACTTTAATCCAAAGTCGCTCTACTTCCACCCATTTTGGATTCGAGCAAGTGAATGAGAATGAGAAGGAAAAGCGAGGTAAATTTATATGCCAAGTATTTCTTAATTTTCTTTTCCTATCTGTTATATCTAACCTTGATCCTAAAAAGGGAATGGGGGTCTTTGAAACTCGTAAGTTTAAAAAGTTACTTATTTATTATTTACTTTGTTAAAATTGGTATCTGGTTCTAGATATTTTATTATTTATTTTTATAGATTATTTTTAGTTCACCAGGTATTTGCAAATGTTGCGAAGAAATATGACCTCATGAACGATGTAATGAGTTTTGGAATCCATCGATTATGGAAAGATTACTACGTTGGTGCTTTACCAATTCGACCAATGGCAAAGGTAGGGTTCTTTCTAACTATCACTTAGTCTCTTTCGGTCCAATGAATATATCATTTCGACATTTCAATTTAATACAAGGTAGATTCTGGATGTGGCTGGTGGTACGGGAGACATTGCATTTCGACTAGCTAGACGAATATCTCATGATGGTAAAGTTACCGTATTCGACATTAATCAGAACATGCTAGACGTTGGGTTGGACCGAGCACAGAAGGACCCTTCCGTTAGTTCAACATATATTTCTTTGTTCTAGTTTAAAATACTTGTAGTGTTTTCGTAGTTATGCTTTTACTTCTAGATATTTTATATTATATTGTAAATTATATTTTATATGGGCTTTTTTTAGATTGTAAGTTCACGTCTCGAGTGGGTATGTGGGAATGCTGAGAAACTACCTTTCGATAACAATATATTCGATTTGTATACTATTTCGTTTGGGATAAGGAATTGCACTCATGTAGATAAGGTAAATATTACCAAACTGAATAAATGCAATATGTTTCATATTCAGTTATATTTTTGTAGATATTTATACGTTGCACTAATTTAAGACATTTAGGTGATATCGGAAGCATTCAGAGTGCTTAAGCCAGGGGGTACATTTGCAGTGCTTGAATTTAGTGAAGTTAATTCTATGTTAAAACCTTTCTATGACGCTTACTCCTTTAATATAATCCCTGTCATGGGAGAAGTTTTAGCCAGTGATCATTCTAGCTACAAATATTTAGTTGAGAGCATCAGAAAATTTCCTAATCAGGTTAGTTACTTTAATTATACCGGTTTTATTAATTTACACGTATTAAAAATTCACACTCATTTGTTTATTTATTTATTTAGAACTAAAGAGGAATATACGCTCTTCACAAAGATTGTTTTTAGAATGATTTTGCATCGATGATTCTTGATGCTGGCTTTAATGAAGTAAACTATGAAAATCTGACATTCGGAGTTTGTGCTATTCACAAAGGGACGAAGCCACGAAAAGCTGTATAGTAACTATTTGTTAGGAACATTCCGTCAAAAAGTCCGTTCTAAAAAAACTAGCACGATTTAAATTTAATATTCAAAAAGTGGAGCATTAGCTTTATTGTTAATAAGAAATTGCTACTTACTTTGCGCATAAACTGATGTCATTAAATTATTTTTTTCTGATATCTTAGTTCTCCGTAGAACTACGTTGAATTGTTAATATTGTTTAGATTGTTGAAAGTAAAGAAAGCAATAGTAATCCATGTTATTTATACTATCTTCTGTGATTCTATTTTTATTAATTGTTGGTGATTATGACATACGTACAGGAATTGACGAGGACAAGATCTCTTTAACTTCTTGTTTCAAAAGTAATCATTGGAAGTCTACTGTCAGAGGCTAGGATTTTAATTACATGAAAGAACTTTCGCTGTAGTTATATTCGATTTAAAAGTCGATTGAACGTAAAACTAAGATTTTCAATCTACTACCTCCAATTGTTTCACGTGTTATCTTTAAGACTGGTTAGTAGAATTTGAACAAAACATCCGTTAAACCGGTGGTATATCAGGCATCGTTGAACTCTAACATCATCGTGTACGCCAGCTTTCTGGTGTTACTAGATTAGCAACCATCAACTGTTCGATGCTATCCTAGAACGAGTAATCGTGGTGGTGCTTCCAATTTTTAAGCATCACTAATACAAGATAGAAAATAATTCTAAGCAAAATCTTATGGTACTTATACTAGCTTAAAATACAACTGCCCTAGTTCTTAAATAAATCAAGTATATGTTTAAACACTTACTAATCTCATTTGATATCAATGGCAGGTTCATGATAAAACTTGATTAAGTTTTAAGATTCATACTGATAACCGTTAGTTTGGGATCTTCAAAGATCTCCAATGTGTCATTTCCAGAATGTGGAGCGAAGTAGATAGTGCCATTAGAAATTTAGTTAACAATATGCCTAAATAACTATTTTACTTTACTTTGAAGAAAATTACAAGACTTTTAAAATCAGTCCTTTTTTGTGGACACCGTGTGCATTGTTTTTTTCAGAGATGAATAACCTTCAGCTACTTGGCCTTGGCACAGTCGTAAGGTCAGCTGCCGACTTCTGTCACATTCCACCAATGTATTCTAAACCGTTATCATTTATTAACAACTGGATTCTTCATAAAACATTAATTTTAAGTCGTAATTATGATTCAATCATCTTATGCATACTTTTAAGTTTTTCCATGTCTTCTTATGCCAACAGTGGGTTTTTTAGTGATAAGCCGAACATCTTCAGAATAAAAGTTTGGGCTACAAATTGGCGTTTGAGTGCTTAGACAATGTTGTTATTTCATCTAGTAATGTTGAATTGTGTTATTCTAGCATATATATCGCTCTGCTCCTTCGTATTTCGTATTATATTCCACTCAGACTAATCATGGAAGATTTGACATTGTAATAAATACTTTTGAAAGAAGTAAAACGTTAGTATGTCACTGTAGAAAGGGATAGTTTCATACATATTATTATAATTTTAAGCCTAAAAAATAATTGGAGCCGTCAGGATATCGCTTAAATTTTGTAGAGAAGCCGATTAGTAATCAAATACTAGCTTTTTTAAAAGTCTTTGTGTTATTTTATGACTATGTGACTAATCGAAAGATGTGCAAATTTGCTTGAGTGCAATAAATTATTCGGTAACCCCTTGTTTTGAAGGCCAGATACTGAGGATATTTCTTTGCCTTCTAATGATGAATAGGTTAAGACTGATCATTTAAGAGCTATATAGCTAGAATAACTCAAATACATTTGCGACATTTTCTTAGATTTTTACGAGGAAAAAAAACTGGACATACCATCAAGTAAATTTGTAATTAACATTTACTATTCTATTATAGATGCATATATACGGAATATATTAAAGAATTCTTTGGAATCTAAGTCGTCATATTTTTAGATGCATTTGGTATCTTAGTTGCAAAAACGTCTTAGTAGCGGTGACAACTAAATTAACCTCAAGGACGCAATGGAGAAGAATTTGGATAAAATTTCTAATTATGATGCCATTTTTCTGGTAATCTTTGTTCTTGTTTCCAAACACCGTCTCAACTAACTTAATCCAAGTTGAATTACAGAACTTGGCTTTAGTTTTAACGTATCGATATGCCACTGTAGCAGTGTCAAGGCTTATCAATATCACTCGGACGGAATATAAGCATTATCATTAGAATGTTGCTGGCTTAGAACCTTAATTTCCAGCCTTCCTACTTTCCATTAGTTTCGTCCTCAAATAGCAATAAGTTATTATAATATTTTAAAGTTCCTTAACACGTTACCATATTAATAATACAGCATACTAATAATTCCTTTATTGCTATAAAATTAGTTTTAGGTATTCACTATACATTAGCGAACATTTTGATTTTCCGTTTCCAATGGGAAAGGAGCACCACATAAACGGCTATACAAATGATGGATTTGAGACGGTTGCAGAATCATTTAAGTGTGCATTAAAAAAATATTCTTCTTCCATATTTCTTGCATTAACTTTGCTTTGAGAACTTAACACTCAACCTTTCAGAAGTAATTTCAAAAGCGGGTGGGAAAATGTTGGAGCTGCTTTTGCTGTTTACTACAAAGGAAACCTAGTAGTCGACCTTTGGGGGGGATATGCAGATAAATCGTGCAGGCGGATGTGGAGGGAAGACACCATCACAACGATATTTAGTTGCACGAAGGTATGATACATTAAATTAAAGTAATGTATACAAAACGTATATAGGGAGAATACTTAAAAGAGTAGGTATTTGGAAAACATTTCTCTAACAAACTAGTTGCTTCTAGTCTCCTTTGATTTAAAACTAGGTTAACTGTTCTGTACATGTCATGAGAAGGCTAATTGTCCGCACCTAAGTATTTTTAACTCATTGTATTTTTTTCTTTAATTATATTATTACATATTAACTAGAAATATTATATATGTACCATCTAGAGCATCGCCTCAATCTGTGTGGCTATGCTTGTAGAAAGAGGCCTATGTGATTACTCTGACAAAGTGATAAAATTCTGGCCCGAATTTTCGTCAAATGGGAAAGATGACATAACTATCGAGATGATTTTAGCCCATAAGGTGAAATATCAATAAATTACTAGCTATATAATTCTCAAAGTGACTATAGATTAAGCAAATAACTTTAGTGTGAAATTATAATAATTTAAAAATTTAGGCAGGTGTGCCATATTTCACTCCAAAACTTGAACTTGCGGATATAATTGATGGTGATCGCATGTCTAGGATTATTGAAGAAGAGGCTCCTAAGTTCGAACCTGGTTCAAAGACAGCCTACCATCCTCTTACATTTGGATGGCTAGTTGACCAGGTCTTGCCCAACATTCTATTAATGGGATTTTTCTTTCATATATATGTACATAGTTCCCTATTTTGATATTATTCATGTTTAAATTACTTGACACAACTTTCATTCTAAATTTTAAATTACCAGTTTAATTTACTTGATATTTAGCTTACCGTCTTCATTACTGTAGGATTTTATGTCAAGCTGCATAGAAATTAATTTAGATATTTTGTCGAATTGATGATAAAAAACGAACAGTGGGTCAATTTTTTCGAGAAGAAATCGCTTCAAAACATCGTGAGTTGTTTACAAATCTGTAATTGTTCCATAACTTATGTCTTTAACTTTTTATATTTTGCATACGATTTTCAAAATATATATATATATATATATATATATATATATATTTCAGACATCGATCTACACATAGGCGAGTGTTCATGTGAAGAAGTTCGATTGGCTAGGCTTTTTCCTATACAAAAACGACTAGCAATACGGTTTATTCTTAACTTTATTATATATTCTAACATTCGTTAAATTATACAAAGCGTTTGCATATAAACTTATATTGCAGTGAATTTATTTATGATCATAAAATTGGAAGTATTGCAAGGTATTTTTATAACCCCAGAGGATATTTTGTTAAAGCAATGAAAAATATGCATACTTTCGGCAAGGTGGGCTTTAATTTCAATAAATACATAAATAAATACATTCTATAAATTTCTACTTATCTTTAGTAATAGTAAGAAAATGAACACAGTATTTTTTCAACGTATTATATATCTCAAAATTCAGGATTTCACAATCTATAATAACCCTGACACTCGCATTGTTGGACAACCGGGTGTTAATGGAATTGCATCAGCACGTGCTTTAGCACATGTTCATCAGCTCGTTATGGAAGGAAGTATAATATCTAAAGATATGTTGAACGTAAGTGGGAGTTCAGTACAATACCAAAATTTCCGTCCTTATTTTATCTAAATAAGAGAGCATGAAGGGTCTCATCTATACTCATTGGATCAGTTCTGTCATTTAACTAAGCATTCCAAGGGTTCTATTATTTGTAAATATTAATATGGAAGCAGTATTTTACTGAATATAAATTCCTCTGATTTGCACTGTTAGAAGCAATACTTACTTTTGTTCTATAATTACCAATATGAGCTTATTACGGTACCTAATCTTACTAATAAACAGCACTTATTTACCAAAAAATAGCTATATTTTGATATAACATCTGAGTAACAATTAAATACAGAGCGTTTCAAAATGATAGCATACTTTATTTATTTTTTTGCTTTTTTTCTCTTCTCAGTCATCAGATTGATCCAATTTTGTCAGTGAGACGTAATAGTCTTGGAAGTTCCCAGTTTTAATTTCATATTTTTCCATTAAAATTACGCTTTTGGTGTCCTCGTTTCTCAAAAACACTCATTTAGCATGTTTTGGCGTTATTTAGCGAAAAATGCGCAAATTCACTGGTTCTGAACCATCATAACAATGGGTCGTGCTCCTAAGCTGAGTCTACACGAAAGAGGTCAAACTAAAGCACTGTCAACTACCGATTACACGGTGAAGCAGATTGCCGATGTCGTCAAGCGCTCCAGGAAGCTTATTATGAATTTTGTACGTCTTCAGGAAGAATATGGTAGAAGGAAGAGTAGTGGATGACCTAGCAAGTTGAATGACCGTGAAAAAGGGAAATTCTGCAGACTGCGTTGAATAACACGATCAGCATCAAAGGAATCCGTAGGACTTGTGGCATTGATGCCTCAAAAACCACAGTGTGGAGAATTCTGGACAAGTGTCCCAATATTGTCCGATCACGGATGAAGAAATGTCCACAACTGATACAAGGGCATAAGGACGAAAGACTTCGTTTTATCAGATGGTCCTCAGTGATGGGAGCAAGTTCAATCTAGATAGTCCTGATGGATGCCACTCCTACTGGAGAGATCTGCGCAAGGATCCTGGACACTTTTCAATCCGAAATTTCGGCGGAGGAAGTATTATGGTTTGAGGAGCGTTCAGCGCTGCGGAACTGGTGGATTTGGCATTTGTGTCGACGAAGATGAACAACACCGATTGCCAGGATGTCTTCCGACATCACCTAGTCCCGTATCTCCAACGTTTTCCAGACGTTACCTTCACTTTCCAGGAACATAATGGCACCATCCAGGACAGTCAAAGCACTAAGACTTGGCTGAAGAACAATAACGTGGACATTCTGAACGGCCCTCGGGCTCTCCGGACCTAAATCTGATGGAGAATCTTTGCGCAATCCTCATCTGTCGGATTTATACCGATAAACGTCAGTTTGAGATTGACGACAATCTCTAATGTGTCATTAGCAGGACGTGAAACGAAGTAGGAAACAGTATCATCAGAAATGTAGTTAACAGTATGCCTGGTTGAGTTTTTCAGATTGTTAATAAAGTGGTAGTTGTACTGATTATTAGTTAATTGTTATGTGCATTGATTGTTATTGTTTTTGTCGTAAACACATATTTTAATAAAGTGCGTTACCATTTTTTAACGCACTGTATAAGTAGGCCTTTCAGCATAAATAAGACATTCCATCATTTTATTATAGAAATTGTCTAAACCTCTTTTCGAGAATGAATTCGACCATACCATCGGTGAAATTCAGAACAAAGGACATGGATTCATGTATACAAAGAGTCCAACGGTAGGGAAAATATTATTTTATTTCATAAAACAACTACATTATGTGTGTTTTCTATTGCTGAGCAAGTTGGAACAATAGTTTTTAGAACCTATATATTTTACTAGTGTTTTACTTATTTATAAAGAGGAGAACTTAAACTAGTGTAGTACCCACCTTTTATTTAATGGATAGCTGAAATTATAGGGTTCTTGGCAAATAGGTCACATGGGAGTTGGTGGACAGGTTGCACGCATGGATCCCGAAAACAACGTAGTTCTTGCATACCTCACCAATGGATTGAAGGCTGGCACTGGAGAACACGTATTCACTTACAATCGATTAGAAAGGAAAATATATGACTGCATTGAAAAATTGAGAGAATGAGTCAAGCATGGGTTAAGAACTTAATTCCAAATTAATTTAAAAAACTTAACAAACCATTAATAGCATATTAATTATATTAATTTTAAGTGTATATATTAATTATGGTGCTTATAATCAAAGTGGAATATATGAATTGGCGTATATTCTAAATAACTGAAGTACACATCTAATAGTAATACTGGTATTGTTTATTTATATTTCATCTTCAATCTTTGTTTCTTATTTTTTGTAGAAAATGTCCTACCTTTTTACTAAGGATTTTTGCATATTTGAGTTAGCCACTAAATTAACTCTTAGTTGTTTTATATGACTTTTTTCTCGTATGGTTATTTCTCTTAAGGAATAATTTCCCACAAAACTTTCTTATTAACAGTAGCACAATATACCAATATCATACATATAAATATGACCTATGTGTAAAATTTATAAAGGAAACACTACTATCTAAAACAAGAGTGGGAAAAACTATCGACAAGAATTCATGAGTACCAGCTTTTTCTCAGATCAATGAACAACAGTTGATGTTGAGTGTATACAGACATAACCTCCCATCCTATAGTTGATGGATTTCCTAAAGTAGAACATAACATCAAAGGTACAATCCCGATAAGGTTGTAGTTTTATGCTCGCTTCTGATAAGTACAAACTTTCTGGAATGTGTTTGAAGTACTTTGTAGCAATTAAATTACATAACAATACTGTCAAGTTAACATTTTGCTGTTTTCATCAAGAGCGTTAAACTATACTTATTTTGCTATCGAGATTTTAAACAACTGATTTTATTTTTAAAGAACAGTTCTTGGTTAACTGTCTTACAGTTTTCTTGATTTAAGTATCGATATCTATGCATCTTTTTCTTTTCTCAGACTTTAGACGTCTAAACAATTTATACCTGACCTGTTTTTCATATTACTCTTTTTGGAGGGATTTATACCGCTAAATGCAATGTCATCTTACAAATAGAACAGAATGTCGTATTGTTTTTGCAATCATATTTAATGATTAATAAATAATTATATATTTCAAAGTTTTGCTACATTAAAATCGTGCAAAATATTTATCTAATATTATTTAGGGATTCTGCATCAATATATGTATGATGTTATATAGATAAATGCTGCAATTTAATTATGCAACTTTCTCTAAGGATTTTCCCAGAACTCGCTTTCCCAGTGTGTTACAACCATTTAGTTCACCGACTTATTCGTACACTGTGAACGAAATAGTGGTAACGTGCCAAAACACTAATCTATTTATATTATGATTTATATTACGGAATGATAGGACTAGAAAAGCTAGTTTTGTAACGTTTTAATACAAACATTGTGTACTATTACTTTTGCTCTAGACTTGGGAAAAATGAAATATAACATACGCTTTGATTCTCTTAATTTATCTTTGTTTTATTATGTGAATGTCCTAAGGAAACAAGTAAATTCACTCAGATTAATTTAGATTAATTATACTGTACCATTCTTATATTTAAAATCAGTATTTCAGAGTTCAAAATAATGAAAATTGAACTGTACATTACTCCGATTTATTCGAAAAATCTTTTTTGCAGTGTTATTTGAAATATGATCTCTATTGAGCGCAAATTATAGGCGTCGTAGTAGGTACGTAGATAAACCACTAGTCTTTAAAAATTCTACAATCATCTAGTAGACCTCATTACCTAAGCCTTTTTAGTAATTTTTTTACAACAGGTTCTCAACTCGTCCATCCTTTTATTTGTATTTATCGTTTTTAGATAATTTGATTCTAGGCGACCTATACGTACATTGAGACGGTAGAATTGGCGGTATCTTATTATCACAATTGCTTATCTAATCTATCCAATCTATATTTTTCTTTTTATTCCCTCATTTTCTATTTCTGTAATCACCTTTCATCATATATTGATGTCAGGCGGTGTGCGATCGGAGTCCGCTAGTGATAAGACAATAGGCAGCAATTGCTATGATCGTTCTTTGTGTCTCACTAGCGGGGTTTTGCCCGGAGCGTCCCCGTAGTGCTTTCACGATTATTTCAACTATTTTTCGCATATCTTTTATTTCAATTCACGAATATTCAAATTATACTTTTCTAGTGTTAAGAAACTATTTCAAGGTATTTATTAAGGATCTCCGTTACTTGTTTAGTTACGTACAGAATATGAAAGTTTCTGGAAAAAGACGAGGTGAAGTTAACAATAATGTTTTGTTCTACTTTTATTGAACTAATTTTCCCTTTAGATATTAAATTTTATCAGTTAAGCACGTAAATTACAATATACACTAAGCCAATAATTCTATGATATTTTTATTCCCTTAGCGCTCATTAAATTTCTTGTTGAGTAATTATCTAATTTTTGAGCATATTATTCCAGTTGCAGTAGTGGTAACAATATCAGAATGTCTTATATGTGGTGAGGAATCAACGGGAAAACATTATGGCGTGACGTCATGCTTAGGATGTAAAACATTTTTTCGAAGGTTCGTTAATATTATATTCTTATAATTATACTATTTAGGCTTATTATAATTTAAAGGTCAATTTTGCGGATTGTATTTGGGGAAATGTGTAATGTACTTAATAATTTAACTAGTAATTTATAATGTGCTGTGTTCAAACGTGTAAAAATACGTATTTATTACTCTATTTCTGGAGTGATACTTGAAACTTGTATGCACTAATATTGGAAGTTACTTTTTATTCGTTAAAGCTATTAATTCGAATTTTATCTTTAATTTAAAAAATTTATAGTTTAAAAATTTGCTTATTAAGGAGATTATTAAATACGAGTACTAATTTAGAGAAACTCTAACTTGGCTTGTAGACAGGACTACATTTAGTTAATTGTGTGCATATGTCTATTTATAGCGTAAATAACTAAGGTAGTTCAACATTAATCTAGGATTTTAACTTATTTGTAAAAGGCTTTTTATCATATTTCTTCTTTACGTGTCTACTAATTTTGTACTGCATTACTGTTGAAAATTAAAATTATAGAATAATAATTATGAACAAATAATATTTTAAGTGGCATAGAAGTGCAGAAGTAACCAGGTAATAATATTCTAAAGAACTTTTTTCTTCCACCAATAAATAAAGTAAAATTCAGTAATGATTTCTTATATTACTTTATTTGTTTAACTATCCATTTCTCTCGAACATTTTAAGCTTGATTGTTTTCACCCGTGAATGTTTCAAGCAATGGTTTTTGTTTTTAGAGAAATTATTTAATATTATTATCTTTATTTTCACCTATATTTCGATGAAATGAATGAGAAAAGAGCTCTTTTTAAGTGGGTAGTTGCTAAAAGGATAAATTTTCTGTAAACCAATGTAAATACGGTCTTTTGGTCTGTTAATATTAAGAATAATTAAGATAAACTTATCTCTCTTTTCTTAAACCGTTGTCATTAAATTTTAAACGAATCACTTTTGTCACATTAACGAACTTGGACTAAAATACTTATTTTAAGATATTTGCAATGTAATTCGCAATATCATTATAAAAGTGTGATTTCCTTTTACTCTAGGTGGAAAATGTAAATTCCGTCTTTTTCATCTATAAAATACATCACTCTTTGGTAATTGTTATGCACTGATTTACCCATTCTTCCCGTTCGTCCATATTTCGTGCATTTTTTAAACTCCTTGTGACTTCTGTTGTAAAGTTAACAATTTTAGTCTTTCTGCGTTTATAGCAAAGAACTTTCTTCTAGGGTGCTACAACTTGCTCTTCGTAGAAAATAATAGTCATTCTATGAAATAGCATTACACAAATATTCTCTATGAAAATTACATTAATTTTACTTTAGGTAATAGATCAGATAGTATATAGTATCCGGTTGTACTTGAGTTTTTTAAGATACTTAATTTGCATTCATTTTCTGCATTATTATTAAACTAACAAAGAATGTAGACCTTTTTTGTCTGTTCTCGCATAAAATTGTGAGTAAAATTTAAAATTTTTGGTAGGATATAGAAATACTTTCTAAATACTAAAGTGCGTAATTTAAGAGTTAATAATCAATTTTAATAGATATAGGATGCACGGAATATACTGTATCTACCAATGTATAGACATCATTGATAATCCCTTGTTGGCCTAGATTTATTGTGCCGTGCCAATTTATCTATCAACAAACTAAGGAAAAATCATATAGCAATGTGCATTTTCTTGTGTTCTATTCTGGATATTTTTGGTTTTTGATTCCCATCTTGCTTTTGCTAACTAAGGTAATGATGATTGTTTACCACGTTTTACCTTATATTGAAAAGTACACATAAATATGGAATATTTTAATTTTTATAGGCTTATTATGTTTTCTTCTAAGTATGTGTTATACCTTTCCTCCCAAGCGAATTGTTTCTTAATCGTTGATATCTAAGCCCAACGATACGCGTAGGCCACCCTAAATTTAACAGCGACATAGTTGGGCAATGTGATCTTACGTGTTAAGTACCTATATCTGTAGGAATAATGTATTATGATATATATATAGCAGAGATCTCAAAATAAACCAGTATCAATTTTTCTTCCTACAGGGCAGTAGTAATCGGCCAAGACACCACGTGCCAGCGAGATGGTGAATGTGACGTCATCAATAATGCACGCAAGGCTTGTAGGTCGTGCAGATATAAAAAGTGTCTCGATAAGGGAATGACCAAAGATGGTAAGATATAGGTTAATTTAAGTGATTTGGAAGATAAATTAATACTTAGTAAGGTTAAGATTTTTTGAATATACGATGACAGTATACGCAATTATTAACTACGATGAATTATTGATTATTAGAAAATTTACTACTCTCAGAAAAGCATAGTCGTTTACTTTCAGTAAATTATTAATATCACTTTGCTTAACTATGCTTGATCAAAATTAAAAGTAAACCATAAATTATTAAATAATTGTAGAAGAGATGCTCTCCAATATTTATAATATATCTAGAGAAGTTTCTTGTGTTACTAGGCATAAAAAATAATATTGGAAGGAAGGAAAAAATAAGCATAAGGTGGTTAGTAAAAGAGAAGGGGAAGTACTTCTGTTCGGATTCTGTTCTTATGTCCATTCATCCGCTTGCATGGAATTGATCTATACGCAATGCTTGCGAATAAGCACTCAATGTATTTGAAATATCAACTGGTATTCCTCTCATGATCCTAATTAAATCTATATTAGTATGATTAATTTAGGCGGAAATACTTAATTAAATGTCTATAACGATTTATATAATGTAGTGTTTTTTATTTTTCTTAAATATGCCATTAATATTTAACTATTTTTTAGGGTAATATAATGTAATTGGTGAGAAACCTTAAATGTAGATTTCTTTCATATTGAGAGGTTTTAGTTTAATGTAATATCCTCAGTAAGTATTGGACAATGAAATGCGACAAATATATTTTGCTATCGAGAGGTTAACTGTACTCGAATACTGTGTCAAGAAAACTTTCTGATAAACTAGGCTGCTATATACATAATGAGAGTACATAATTAGGATATTGCCATACAAAAGAAATCCTCAGATAACATGTTATAGAGAAATGTTACACAACATACGAAGCAAAGAAATTTATATTTATGCTTTAGCTAAAAAAATATTTGAAAGAATTCTGAAGGTTTAGCACTGCAACCTCGACGAGACCACATTGGGTGTCGACTACATCGGAAGCGTAAATTGGCACAACCATCAAAGACCAAATCTCACTTTGATAATCAAGGCTTATTAGTTCTAATCGAACGGCTCACTCAGATGGATGAAAGGATAAGGTACGGATTAATCTATAAACTTTGTGGTTTAAATATATAAGCCTCGAAATTCACAAAAATGTTTTACAGAAAAAGAAAGTTCGCAGTGGTAAGGTCACGTAAAAATGCTATGAATTTATCAGATACTATAAAAGGAGGAGCGAGATATGTGAGTTTCTATGATATTTTATGTTATGAAATTACGATATACGTATATAATAGGATTGGCATCTCATACTGTACCGAATCTTGATGCCGATACATGTGTAAACTTGTGACATAATTCCTAAAACTACAGTACCGTAATGGTTATATTTCTAAATATTACTTTATTGATTTATATGTTTCTATTTTTTACTATCTATATTAGGTCTAAGCAGATCTGTATGATATCAGCTCATTTTCCAACAGAATTAAACATAAGCAATATTTGTTAGTGAGGTTAAAACTATATTTTCTTAAATTATATTTTTGGTACATAATTATGCAACGTTCATCTGGAAATGGTTTTTAAATTTAATATTTGTAAAGTCTATTGTATTTTACTATAATAGAAATGCTGATTACAAAAAAATAAGCTCTAATGTATATCCTACCCATAGTAAACAAAAGTAATAGCTATTACATCGTAAACTTTAGAAATTTATATACAGTGTGTCTCATAAATATAGCTCGCCTCTTGTCAAGATCATCTAAACTTTGTTAATGATTGTATATATACAAACTTTCTTTTAAAGTACAAACAATTTAGTTTTTCACCGTTTCATAATTATAACACACTTAGGAGAAATGTTCATGAAAAACATAACAAGAAACGAGGAAAAACTATTAATTAATGCAACTGTTTCTAATGATGAAAATAAGAAAGACGCTCGCTCATACTCGTTGACAGATTTTTGAAGATCGCCAGATCAATTTTATTTCACTCTTCTTGAATCATTTTTTTAGTCCTAAATGAATGAAAACTGCCTGTTAAACTTGTGAGAAGAGTAGTCGCCAAAAATGTATAAGATTTAACTCTAATGATCGAGAGTGCCAGTTCATAAGGTTTCTGTTCATGCACTGGAACCAATTTCTGGTATTGCAACTCACTTGAACTACAGTGTTGTTTTCATTAAATATGAAATTTTATGACTAAATTAATGGTAATAAAGAAGTCGTTGGTTTTCAAGAATCTGTTGATAGTCGATACATTCTAGTAGTAACAAAAACCACTTAAAATCAAGTGCTGGAAAAGCTGCTATCGCCGAATCTTATTGTAGGAAAAAAAACCGTTTCTTCTCCTTCAAATCCTAGTATGAAAACAAAGCATCTCAACTATCAATATTAAATTGTTTTTTTATCAGTGAAAATAACCTAAATAGAAAATCACTTGGGTTGAAAATAAAAAACGTATACATTAAAAATAATTCTTCGCTTTACTTCATAATCTAATTCAACATCGTCGTT
Organism: Heterorhabditis bacteriophora; assembly: GCA_964036235.1. NCBI lineage: Eukaryota > Metazoa > Nematoda > Chromadorea > Rhabditida > Heterorhabditidae > Heterorhabditis > Heterorhabditis bacteriophora. The sequence goes on along the minus strand of OZ038428.1, from coordinate 8,878,540 downwards.
CATTCTAATCTGTCAAAGAGCTGTTTTTTTGGCGTCATTGAAAAAAAGCAACAACCATATCTTTCTTACTGATCTACAAAAAATTGGTTTTTCCCATGGGGTTACAATATATCTTCTAGTTAAACTATAATTGTGAAACGGTGATTTTTTTCTGTATTTAAAAAAGGTGCATACAAAGTCAGGATAAAAGCTTGTTGGAAAAATTTTATAGGAGGCCACGATAAAAAATTATGAATTTCTAAGCACCGATTTCCGAGTTAAGAGGGAACAGGTTGACTGCAATTATAAAACGCACTTTATACCATCCTAAAAGAACTACTCTACTAGCTATATATGTTAATGTCCATGGAATTTTTTAAACTCTTCTCAGGTATGCAACGAAATGGGATTTGGTTTTAATTAGTTATATATAGGGTGGGTAAAAAACTATTGATTTTGTTACTGCTATGATTTTATTCAAACTTGACAAACTTATGGTTTAAAAACGTTTCTGGAGGCTTATTTATTTTCTACTACTTTTATTTGATTTGGATAAATAGCAAATGAATCATGCACTTACCAATTTTATGAAAAACCCATTGTCATACATTTTTCTCACTTTCCCGTTGTCCACTGCAATAATTAAAAATGACCTTTAGCATGTCTTAGTAGGAAATTTCACATTTCATTGTTTCAAATTCGAATTTCATTGCATCATAATTGTAGGTCTTCTTTCATCCGTATTAACCATTTCTATCCTTTAAAATTCTGAGCGCCATATTTTGCAAATCTCCGACCTTAGTTCATTCAAAACTTTAAAATGAATTTTAAGGCCATAGGCATGGGATTATGAATCTAAGGGTCTATTTTGTGAGCTTTTTTGCAGTCTTTTATTTATGTAAAATAGAGTAGAATCCTTTATGAAAATAAATTCAATAATTTGCAGTTGAATAGTCTCGAAAGATAACGCAGGTTTAGTAGGTCGAATTGGTAGTTCAAATCACTGATGCCGCACTTTAGAATAACTTGCACATTAGTAAGTGTTCTTGCCAATTTGGCGCATGTTTCCTCTGTATCTCTCTTTCCTATAAATGAGATTGACACATTACTAATAGTATTATTTAAATTCGAATCAACTAAAAAATGAAAGCATTCCTTTTTTGATACTATTAATTTTTTTCTTATTTTTCTGCTTTCTATTTCTAACTGTGAGATGCAATGCTTATTATTTTTTTGCGAAATGGTAGTAGCCACCCGATGTCCTCAAGCATAGATAATTAAACCAAATAATAGGGTATTAGCTTTTAACAGTATACACTAGGATCACTCAAGAATATTCATTAAGCAAGCAAATAGCTAAGAAACCAAAATACTGTGTTAATTGTTTAATAATCTAATCTTCTACAAAAAGCCATTTTTAATTATTGCAGTGGAAAACGAGAAAGTGAGACAAAATGTGTGCGAAAAAGTATTACAATGTTTTTTTGCTTCATAAAATTGGTAAGTGCATGATTCATTTGCTATTTATCCAAATCAAATAAAAGTTGTAGAAAATAAATAAGCTTCCAGAAACGTTTTTAAACTATAAGTTTGTTAAGTTGTAGTACTTTTAAAGTCTTTTTTATTTGTTTTTTGACATCCTGTACCACATTATGCATTTATCGCAAATTAATCTAATTTTGCATTTGAAGTATCTCCAGGACTTATGTCATAATCTGCTGTATTTAGGCACAAACTTAAGTCTCTCATATCAAAACACTACTAGAAGTACTCCTTGAACTATACTAAATGGCCGAATTATCATTATTTTAGGTTGATCAAAACAGTCGGTTAATGATAATTTTGGCGCATGATCTTGCGCTAGCCACGCAGACTGATCTCCTAATGATGCTAGAGTGGGTCCGATCACTACCATGCTACTCTTCTATAGAGGAGATAGATAGAACTACTCTCCTCAAGGTATTTGTTAACATTCATTTGTATTATTTTGCTTATTATTTATTTATTTGCATTTACAGCGTTTCGCAGTTTTCAACCTGGTGCTCGAAAATGGATATTATACCGCAGCAGCCAATGTTAACGACGTATGGCTAATATCTAATGGAACTTGTATGCCTAGAAATGTAGAAGTATTACCGGAAGAAAGCAAGGTAGGTGTTTATTTTCCACAGATTCATGTTTGCATTTATATTATAGTATTTCACGGTGGTTTAAAATGGAAACTCATTCGGATGGAAGTACCCAATTGAGTCTTATGAGGTAATTATTAAAATTGGCACTCAGATTTAACTTAAAATTTTGAAAAGTACTAGAATTGGAAATACTTCAAATTGAAAATTTGAATTGAACTATTTGAATGCCAACCCTAATAATTATATATTAAATAGTTATAAATTGTCATTAGTTAGAACCTTAAGGGATAAAAATTAAACTATTTATATTCATACTACCTTTTGATCTAATCTTTTATTGACATTAAGTGTTCAAGCATGTAGTAATTCATTTTTAAGCAAATTCATTGGTAAGATTTTATATAATAATTATAGTATGCGTCTCCTTAATACACTTTATAATAATCACGCATATGATTTTTAAAGCGTTATAGTTTTGTACTCCTAGTATTTTGTGAATATGTATGAATTGCTGGGCAAAATTTGCTATTTATACGCATCTAGACAACTTTTCTTATTTTGTCAAAATTTTGCTAGTAAGTGGAGCAGAAATTATGTAATCCTTTGATGATCTACAGCTTGTTCTGATAAATGTCTTAACAGGGCTTCGGAATAGTGGTTTTCAAATCTACTGTATGGAATGCCGACTAACAAAAACCTTCCCTTAAGTCGACCACGCAGCTATAACATTGAGGTAGAAATATTTTAAATTACTTTGAAATCTAGGTCGCATATATCATTCTAGGTTTAATGGATTCTAAGCACACTTAGTTCTTGTAAAAAATTCAGCATTTACTTCCAAACTGTTGCGATAACCCAGATTAATTTTTAGTAGAACTTCATGCTAATTATTGGTTTTAAATGTGGCATTTAAAGTTACGTATCTTTTCCGAATATTTAATTGTAAACAACTACTTTTTATTGATAATGTTGTTGAATTAGCTACTATTAAAATGCCTCCAACACCGTAAAAAGTACTAAAGCTACGAACCTGTTGGACCATTGATAAAGTTACATAATTTTGTGGAGATGATTGGCCTTCACTAACTAGTGAGTTCGGTAGATCATCAATCCGTGCAACCTCAATTCATTTTTAAGCATTCTCATGATCAATGCTTAACTAACCTTAAAAACCAAACCATATGTGTATTGTTATCGCAGATGATAGCGACTGATAGAGAGACGATTAAAATTCTACACCAGGCAATGCTTCTTTATTTTTTCTGTTTCATGGAAAGCCAATTTGCATTAAATGATGCGAGGAGAATAATCTGTTTTATATAGTAATAGTGAAAATCATTTTAAAACAGCGAAGCCTTATTGTTTGAGCTCCAAAAGTAGGGATGGGTATCAACTGTTCGAGATATTTTTTGATTCGCGTTTCCTTTGACGGAAAATAGGAATATGAATGGCTGATTTATATATTAAAATTAGGCATGTGAAATAAGTTTTATATTTTGTTTGAAACTATGTAGTAATATTTATGCATTATGACAGTAACGAAGGAAAATTTTAGCACGATATGATTTTTGAGATAAAACTTATGATGGGTTCAATTGAATTAAGTGAATATGTCTATATTCAAACTAATTAAAGTTTTTATAATAAAATATATGCAGAAGTCATAGTTCTCATTTGATTTGAAGAACGAGATATAATTTGTAAATCGCTGAGTCGGTCAAAGTAACCACTATATGGAACTATTAACAAATGAGATTATAAATGGTGGCAAATGCTTTTTTGAAGACCACTAAAGGCATGGATTTTGATTAGATATTTTAGAGCAAAATGATATTTCCTCTATTTTTCCTTTGTGGTTAATAACGGATTACGACTATCAAAGTCCATAACGTTATGATTCTCATGTTGGGTTTGCATTCTCAGTTCAATACGAGCGATATTTGAAAAAAAAACGGGATAAATATAAGTAATTGGATGGTCAAAAGTAGTATAGGATCTGATGGATTTGGTGGAAGAATTTTCACAAAGTGAAGCTGTGAAAATTGTCAAACAATGTTCATTGGATGGGGGTTTGTTTTTAGTAGGAAAACAACAATGTTTATAGCAAGGATAATAGAGCAGTACAAAGTAGATGGAATAACTGGTTTCCCGTAGACCGCCAAACTGTTGCTTATATACATCCTTAGGTATTCTAATTACATATGTTAATCTTAGCGGGATACTACAAGAATTAAAGAATATCGTTTATTAGGCCTGCTACTGACCTAAAACACCACCCATTTATGATATGAGGAGTGTTTCGCTTCAGTATGTTGGGCACGTAGATTTAGTTACCAATTGTGAAAACTGACTATTAGAAAAATATTGTACAAAGATTAATACTGTTTGAAGCAAACTTATAACCTTGTCGGAAACTGCTTCGCCAACAGGATAATTAAATTAATATAAACAATATTAATCACCTAGCTGTAAACCACCAAAAGTTTGGTGAGACATTACATCCATCTAAAAACCTTGAAGCGTTCAGTAATGTTCGGAAGTTTAAATAACTGAAAAATAAGAGGAAACGCCAATAAACCAACTGTCACCAATTTGATTAACGTCATACTGAGCCAAGCGATGTCAAGTCGTTATCGAATCAAGATGGTATTCTTCCAGATGTTGATCTCCTTTTTGCCGAAGTTTTATAATGCAACTGTTAGTTCGATATTATAGTTAACATTTTTATAAAGGAGTTTGTAATCATAATTGCATGAAAATTTAAAGGAAGAGCTAAGAGTGGAAAATATGTACCTGTTTGAGATTATGTCTAAAATTATTGATTACTCTACTTCAAAACCATAATCATAACATTTGTACGGTTGTGAAAAGCTATTTATAAAAATTACATCATGCAAAAAGTTTCCTTCGTATATGACTTATTGAGATTTGGTAGTACTCATTAAATTTTCTTTTCAAAACAAAACATGTAACCAAAATTTTAAAGGAATTAAAAAGCAAATTTTGTTTTTTCTTGTAGACCATTTTATAATGTTTTACCTACAAATAGGACGTATTACAGCTATCTATATCTGCTGATAGACGATGGAGGCAGGAGAAATTATATAAACAAATGACTGATAGTTGCATTGATGAGGTGAGAAAATACGATTAATGAGTGATTTTGAAGGCGAAAATGATTCCTTAGATAAAAGTACTACTGCAGGTGGCAACTCCTCTGCGACATCTACAAATTTCTCCACAGGAAATGGTAGTCTTAAAGATTATCATGCTGTTTAACTATAGCTCAGGTAAATTAAATGACTGTAGATACTCACTTATGTAAATATAATTGATGGACCAAAAAACCGATCTTGAAAATATAATTCTTCATATTTAGCAAAAATTATAGTTTAAAAATGTTCTTGATAGCTTACTTCTAGAAAAATAATAGTAGTCAGAGTCAGTATAAATTAATTGTACTCGAAAAATGTCATTTCCTTAGTCAGTCGTTACAGTATATACTTGCTTAGAATGTACATTATTTTAAGCCTATATGCGAAGCTTCACTATACGTTAACAAAATTTTTTTCCAAATTCTCATTATGTGAAAGCTTATCTCACTGGTCATTCAATCATCTTAACCTTATTTTATGAAAAAATCCATTTCATATTTTTATGATACAGATTCTACCATATTTATTCTTTTCTGCAGAAAATCTGACTAGTAATATAAACTACTGCTAAAGCCATGAATTTATTGTTTCTATTATTTATCGTAGGTACTGGAATTGGTTATCGTGACTTGTTGTGTCAGTTATTAATCAAACTAGGAAAACATGGAAGCTGACAACATACCAATAAGAATACTTACCAATATACAAGGTGTTTTGAAGCGCATTATGAGTAACTTGATCGAGCACTAGAAAATAGTTCATGAACATGGTACAGCTTGATTTACAACCTAACAAATTTACCCAACTTTTCTCATTCACGTTAATGGGAAAGCTGATAATTCAGCTTTTTAGCTAATGTAAGAAACTTATAAAGTGGCTGAATAATAATTATTTGAAGGCTATCATATTCTCTGATTTAAAAAAAAAACTAGTTGTCCAGTTTTTACACCCGCAAAAATGTGATATGTGTAAAGGTTAAGGATCAGGTGATCAGGCTGATCCTTCCTTTTAGATTAATATGGGTGCGTGTTAACACTATGTTTATAAGAGAGTTTATTATTAAGGGTTATTACATTACAAACCGAAAAGGTTAGGCCAAAGGAAAGAGGCTCCGGACACCCGCACGGCTCTTGTTTCCGCGCCTCGTATTACTTTATAAGGTGGCTTAGATCAGAGACGCAGAGCGCATCCGAGATATACCTCACATATGCAAAAAAGATATATATGCCATCAAATTGATCGTGCAAAGAAGTAACTTCATCGATATTGTGATTGTAAGCGCAGATATTAGTTTCAATAGAAAAACATCTATACATTTGTGGAATAGTTCAGCCTAACATTATCTTCAATGACTTTATTCTTCCCAAATGCAAATCTTTAGATTCATTTTTATCCAAGATTTTGTTTTATTTTACACAGCAAAAAAATCGTGGAATAATTCACTAAAAGGACCATTATATTCATAATTTCATGTAAGCGATTTTCGAATTCATCTGATTTGAGCCTCTGCGGTTACAGATTATATGCATAACTCAAATTACGAACTTAATTTAAAGGTATAAAACGAACTAATGTCAGGCTTATGTTAAAAATTCAAAGGAAAGATTCAAATAGTGGTCGCAGCGAAAAGACGTGGAATTATAAACGAGCACAATTTGAGAACGATGAGATGGAACGTAAAATTTACAATAACGACACGCTTTTAGAACATTTTTAAGTCACTTATTTTTTTAAGCGTTAAGATTTGTATTTTTAAAATCTTTTGTTTACATTATATATTAATATATTCTTAAAAACTAGTATACGTGCAATATTTATAGAATACACGGAAATTTCACAAAAAACTCGCAGTATTGTGATTCTTTTCCGGAATAAGGTTATTACAGCCTTATTTGAATATTATAAAGATATTGGATGTTCAGACTACCCAGGTATGACAAGAATCTTTATATTAGATATTTTTGATAAACAATACAAGATTGCATCAAATATTTGATACGTTTCTCAGAGCGTTTCGGAAATATTCTTCTTATGATCTCTGGAGTGATTTCAGCTGCCTCTGCTATGCTGGAAAGCTTTCAAGTATGGAAATAGTGCTGTAATTATGCCAAAATATTGTGAAATATTGTTACTTATAGAGTTAAATTAGTAAATTTATATTTCAGGTAATGCGTCTCTTTAAAATTGTACCATTCGACAACATATCTCAGGAATTACTTTTCAATAGCTAACCTTTTATCGTCAGATGTGTTTTATTCTTACTGAAATAAGTCAATAAAGAAAACTCAACACCCAGTGCTAAGTTTTCCAAATGACAATAAATATTTTGAGGTTATATGACCAAACAATATACTGGATTACTGAAGGTTTACATTTGCAATTTCTCCGGAGATATAGGATAGCACTGACACAACATTCTTTGCTTTATTCTGGTGTAGTCATGCTGTTACAGTTATTTATCAGAAAATTGATTATTATATTTTTTTAATCGTATATGGTATATAAAAGATTTTGTGAATTTGTTCTTTGAATGCACCCTAACAGACTGCTGTTAGAACAAGTATGAAAATAGTACTTACTTTAAACATTTAATGAAATTACAGTCAACTCATTTAAATATCACTTTAAATTATTTATATTAAAAATTAAATTTTTATAAGTTTAAGCTTTTATTCATTAACTTCTATAACTATTAGTGAGTGAGGGAGTGGTGGACGAAAGCAAGTGATATTCTGACTTATAAAAAGGCTTAGTCTATTTTTCACTGTTTATACAGGAACTCAACTAGGCTGAAATACGGAAATCACTGCGCTACGCTTATATAGATAGCCCAAAAACGGTCGGAATTGCTTCCCAGCTCCTCTCGTTATGTCTTAGATTAATGCGGGGCGTTCTATGAAGCGCAGATTAGTCTCATAGGTTGACGCTTAGGTATCTTATGTTGGCTAAGTGTCGTTGCTTGAGGTACAATTATCGCGACTAGTGAGTACATTTGAGTATCGTCGTTCGATTCCATTATTGGTCTGAGCAGCGTGAGTATGGTCGTTTTCCATTTCCTCTAGGATACGTTAATTTTCTGCTACTTTCTCAAACGAAAGGCAACATTTTATTTATTCCATTCTTATAATAGTTGTATAAGGTAAAGTTAAACTATCATTTGTAATTACTGCACATTTTATAGGTCATTTTGAAAATACGCAACCAAATTACTCCTGATTTTAAATTGATATAGAACATAATGTCACTCTTACTATAAATTTTTGATGCGAATCTTTAATTGAAAACTACTAATGTGTTTATGCTTTTGATTTTTGCATTTCAATGAAATAGGAAAAATTACGTAATCAATAAATAGGAGAAACTTATACTAACAATTCTTAGCAAGGAATCAATTTTTAATTATTTAAATTGAATTGATATGGGGAATTAGTTTAGGGTAGTGTATTGAGGCCATTACCATAAGGCGAAACACTAGCAAACGAAAAAATCATCTCGCCATTGTCTTTAATACTTTCTCGAGGCTTACATTTATAACCTAGAAATGGTACTAGAACGCATTTTTTTACAGTTGGTGATTAATTTAATGTTACATATTTTTAAAACAATATTTTCATATAGGCAACTTCGTTCTATTCTTCTTAACTAATCAGGTATATTAGAAGATTTGTACTACAAATTATTAAATTTAAAAGTCGAGTAGTGCATCAAAATTTGATGGAAATATTTTAGTTTACTTCATATCAAGAATTAATGCTTACTTTTTGAAGAACAATTTTATATTATACGTGTTATTTGTGCCTATATAAATCCTTTTTAAAAGTAAGATTAAATGTTTCAATATTGATGACGATTATTTCCTCGTACTCTGATTTTAATATTATTTAAACTCACTAAGTAGATAATCTCGGTTATTGCAAAAGATTATGGGATATTATGCCATAATATTCTGCGTAATAACTTTTGACTTATTCAGTAGATATGAATTTTAATATTTATTGTTAAATATAGTTGCTTTATTTCTATGTGCTTTACGATATTTATTCTTAATAGTTTTTTCGCGAACAATTTAACTGGGTAACGGATATTTTTAACTGTAACTACCTATTAAACATGGTCTTTAAGAGGGACTTAAGTTCTAAACGTTAATGGTTATTTTGTATTCTTTTTTGTTTTCAGAATATGTGGATTGAAGTGAGACGAATTTGTGAAACAGTGCAAAAATTTGATGAATTTGAGAATTCCGAAGCTACCAACAAATTATTGAAGGAATTAGAAAAATTCAAGTGGAGAATCCAAAATATTCTTAAAAATCCGGTAGGCTTATTTTCTCAATAATTCCTCTGTTTAATTTCTACTTCATATTTATAGTTTTATATATTTTAGCCTAACTTTAGTCGGAAAATTATTTAATTATTAGTTTAATGTGGTATGAATTATATTCTGCTCAGGGAAAATCAGCTGTTGATCGAGCTAAACTTATTCCTGATTCTGAAATCACTATTGATGACTCTAAAATTACTATTGATGCAGCAATATGTAACGAAGCGATAATAATCAGTAATATTTTTGATCTCAGTGAGATGGACGCTGTTGAGTTGGTTTTATCAGGTATTTTTCATTTTACAGTTAATATTTTTGCAAATATCTTGCTATTTTTGTTCAACTTTATTAATTCATAAAAATAAGAGAAGGAGATATTTCATTTTCTTGGTGCTATCACCTAAAAGTTAATGACTATGGTTTTTTTTCAATGCTGTAAAATATTTAGGAGAAGGACAGAAGATGCACTTTGACTGTTTAAATCGTGGTTTAATCGCAGTCGTTTGTTATTATGATGTTCATCGACTGCTCAGTGTTTTACTTAATTGTATATTAGGATGGGATAGAGAGTGTCTTCAAGAACCCCTCCGTAATTTCATCGAGGAAAATTTTGTCCAACGACCAATTTTCAAGCATTTACTTCGTAAGAAATTATTTTTATCATGTTTAAAGTCGTATTTTCGATATCAGAAGCAATGTTTCGAATATTCCAGAACTTCAGTCTTCATTTAATGTAACCAATGAGTTCCACATGCTTATGCAGCCAAATATTAATGGACTTGGTGGCACAAAGCATCAGCAACTTGTATGTAATTAAGCAAAGATAACTCCAACATAGTTTTAAAAATAATTATTTAATATCACTATTAATTATTTGTTATATTCTGGTTGTTTATATAAGGGAACAATCCAGTAATTTTAATTAATTAATTATTATTTCAATCGCTACTTCAGCTCCGTAATGTTATTGATGAAATACGTGAAACAACAGCTGAATGTCTTTATGCACTGTGTCTTTGGGGAGCTGATCAAGCCAGAGAATTCCTATCTGATATTTATCCAATTCTAAAGGTTTGGTTGCTTTCGTTCTTTATACAACAATAAAAGTTAATAAGATGCAAATTCTTCCTATAAGAAACATTTTTTTATTCATTACGTGATTTAATCTTTTATCCTTACATCTTATATTTTGGCAAAGTTTTTTTAGGGCGTACCTCTTGCTGAAAAGTTTTCAGCACACCACTTATCTGCGTGGATTGCATTAATTAAACTTACTTCATATCAAGTATTATCTCAAAGTAAGTATATTTAAGATATTATTATATGTGTAAGAATTATTATGTTACAGTAGAAATGGCTATCTGGACTTTTTTTATAGCAAATGCTGCATCACTAGTGTTGTCTGATATGGTAAAAGAGATACGGGATGAAACAGCATGGAGTGATCAATCAGTTTGCGGTACAGTACAACTCGCATGCGCTATTGCTCTGCGAGTTATGGCGGTTAGCCCTGCTGATCATCTCAGTTAGTTCTATGTAATTTTAAAGAAATCATTTAAAGAATTTGCATATTTCTTTTTTTTTTGTGAAATTATATATTCATTTTGCTTATCTGAAATATTTTAGGTATCAGTGTAGATGTAGATATTGATCGTATTGTTGATAGGGCTATCCGTAATATGGCAATGCAGTTCATACGACATGGAATTATAGAGCGAGTAACTTTGAGTATTTTTTATTTGATATGAACTATCCATTTTAGTTTCTACCTTGTTAATGATTTAATTCATATAATTATTCATTATAAAAGATTTGTTCCACAAAGAATGCCATAAAGATAATTTCAGGAGTGAATCGTTCCAGCTATGCTTGACTCATGTCTGTGTGGTTGATTTCCTTTTAAAACAGTTAATTGCACATTTTCCTGCTAAAGTAAGTTTTCATGTCAATATTTTAAATGATTAAATGTATTTTCTAATATAATTACTGCAGCTAATGGAAATCGAAAGAAATGCCGAAGATGAACTCTGCTGGATTGATGATATGGTAGAGAAGGAGCAGCAAGTAGGTTGAATTTTCTTTATATGTTTGAGTAATTTTCCTTGTATCAGCCACTGTTAACTAGTATTATATTTGTTTTTTTAATGTATTTGTATTCGTTTAGGTAAATCCATCGTTGCATTATGAAAATCTACTTAGATGCATATCGGATTTGTATTACCTGCATGATGACCCAAAATCATCCACTAACTTGAAAGATTGTATTAGAGAACTCAGTTTGGCCTACAGCAGTAGCGGATCGGTTGGTCCCGTATATTATAATAACAAGCTAATAATCATTCCTGAATATTGTTAAATTATTTGACAGATGGAATTATGTCGCTTCATGGAACGTGCTCGTCAGTCAAATCACGTGGTGCATGCTGTTGCTTACTTGGATATGTTACGTGCTGTTTGTCGAACACAGGCAACTGCTTCATTTATCTTTGATGTCTTCGCTAGATTATCAAATACCACTGGTGAAATCTTATTTTCTTCTGAATTGATGAGTGATTTACATAAATTAAGTGAAAAATTTTATTGGATACCATTTTAAGATAACAGTGCGGGGTGGGATCATGTAATGGCTGCTTTGCGTTCTTATGAAAGGTTATTTCGCGATCAGCGTCCTAGCTCACTTCAGTTTGGGTAAGTATACAGCCTATCTAAATTTTTATGATACATTTAAAGATATGTTATGTTCCTAAAATGTATTGGGATTTAACTGAAATATAAATTTGGCATTAATAAAGTACACTTTGTGATAATTATATACGTGGAAAAAATATTTCAGACACCTTCTTACAGTTCCTCAACAAGCACAAGCCGTTATTCCTCCTCGTGAACTCGCTGGCTTAGTGGCTTGGATAAATTTAGCCCGAACTGTTGCAGAACTGGTATAATAGACTTCTTTTTCATACTGAACACTTAATAATGGGTGTATATAAATGTATATTTACTTCAAATTAAAGCCAGTGATTCAGGATGACGAAGCAGCTGAACTTTTTCTAGAGGAACGTCAATGGGCTGTGGTTGACGCATCAATTGGAGTTATTTCTTCTCCTGTTCCTCTTTTACTTAAAGGAGCTCTGCTACGACTACTTGGCGCCCTAGCCAAAAAGGACGTTTCTGCACTTAGGTTGGTCGTCATATTTTATAAATTATTTGAGTTTTATGCTTTAAAATAATTTTTTGTTGCTTATACTTGATTTATTTTCTAAGCATGTACTTTTTTACTTGTGAAAAATGACTTAATTCTCGTATCTATTAACATTTAATTTAGCTTAAAATCGATCGGAAGATTTTTAACATTTTTATTATTATTATTAATATTAACTTATCAGGATATGGAATTCTCTAAATGTTCATCAGATATGCTCTTTTGCTGAGAATGGAGCACTACTTGGACTGCAGGTGATACTGAGATTTTATATACTTTGAATTTACCTTAAATAGTACGGAAAATGCTTTAATATTTTAACTAATTACTTTATTTCACTTTTCAGCAAGAGCTAGACGAGCGAGAATGTACCGCCAAGCAATATGACACATCAATTGGTTTTGTGCATCTTATGAAGGCTTTATTATCACATAGGTAAATACAATCTAAATGTTTACAGGTTTCGTCCTGAAATATTCTTTGATATAAGCTAGTAATTCGTTTATATGACCGTTATTGATATGGCATATTTTCAGTACTATTCCTGAATTCGCAGCTCCATATCTACAGTATTTGACTAAATCAATCGTCTCTCAATTATCTTCGCGTTCATACAGTGATGTTTCACAAATGGTTAGCATCTTTCCAATATGAGTTCATTTAATATCTAGAATTCTAAGAAATACAGAATATTGACTAATCCCAAGGTTTAAGTAGTGGATAACTTTTGCGGTATTATCTTAGTATTGGTTTCTGAAGTTAAGTGCGCTTAAACTACAATATGTAATAACTAAAAGTTGAGTAATTAGAACGTTTTCAAGTTATAGCAAGTATTATTGTATATTATCCAGTTAATATTAGTAATTCAGTGGTAAAATCAATAGTAGCATTGAGTAGATTATTCTGCTGAATTTTCCTGACAATGATTTTTTTGTTTAGGTCCAAATCTAGCCATATTAAGACCAAAACATGTTTGTCTTTAAAATATTTCATTAGAAAATGTATTAGGTGATATTCACACATATTTTTAATAGAGTTCGAATAATTGAAATTAGTGAAACTAATTCTACCTTAATATAAATTATTTTTTAATAATGGCATTCATACAGAAAAGTCGCAAGTTTAAATCTAGTATTTTCTAGCACTTTAAAAGCCTTGTTTATTGTTGTGTCGTAATAAGTTATTTGCCATGATAATATTCTTTCAAAAATTCATTGATTTAATAAGGAAATGTTGCCAGAGTTATGATAGTAGTTTTAGGTATTTAATAACGACTCATACGGAATTTTTCTTAAGGAGTAAGCCATGTGTGTTTAATTGCATCGCTTTAATAGCATTGACAAGTGTAATATCTAGATAATAGATTAAAAACAAACATTAACTAGATTTTTCTCACTTAAACAGCCACATATTTTTATTTCTCTAACAATTAAATGCTATCGTTTCAGTGGGAGCTAGCCGAAGTATCACTTACAGCTCTCTTAAATCTAATAAACCAGTCACATACGGATGCACATGCAGTAGTGAGAAGAGAGCCACACATATCATTACTAGTTCAAATACTCAATGATACTCCATTATTTCGAGTGGTAAGTCTTTTATTCAGGTTTAAATATAAGTGGAAATACGAGAATATTTTTATCAGGTCTGTGGTATATTGCTAGAAGATTGTGATTCATATCAAGATCCCTGCACTGGAGGAAATCGTCCATCCGAAAAAGCTGTTTTATCTGCAATTCGTTTGCTTTCAAGTAGGTAGTTTGTTTTCCCCCATTTGGTATAGATAAACAGTTGCATTTTAGCTGCGGTTTCGCGTCATTCTGCTCTACGTATGGCAGTTCGTGCTACAGATTCAGATGTTATCCTTGCATCTCTACAGTCGTTACTGCTAAGCCCACTTCAACATACTGGAGTCAATGTCTTGGATCTTATATTCCAATATTTGGAGCAAGTAAGTTTTGAAGAGATACATTTTTGTGTTTATTATGTTAGAAACTATTTATGAGAATGCATATTATATATATATTTTTTGGCGGATGATCTGCCAGGTCACTCTTTACCTGCTGCACTTTTGCTTCGCGAGTTGTGCTCAGTTCGTCCTTCGCTACAAAATAAGATGGTGGATCTACTGCGTTCACGTCGTTTGGTTAACAGCAATGTTCGTGCGGTGCGATCCGTTCTCAATTCTGCATATTTGCGCTATTCTGTAGCTGACATCATTGAAAGAGGTAGGTGGCCATAATTATGATTGGTTTTTCGAATCTTAGATATAACTTAAATAAGAACAATTACACAATTATAAACTGAGCAGCTAGCTATATAATGAATATATTTTTCAGATATAAATGATTCGGATGTTGGACGAATGCGTGGTGAAACAGCACGAGTAGTCTTAGAAATACTATCAGGTTAGTAGAATATTGTTTAGTTACTAATTAATTAATTGATACTTGAAGCATAACGTCTACTATGGATGTTTACGTTCTTATCTATGCCATAGGTCATGTATTTAGTCTTTGCAAAAAATGAGTGAAAAACTACCAGTATTTTGCAAGTGGATATAATATAATGGATTCTAGAAAGATTTTTCTTATTAATCAGTTCCAATGTTCAAATCACATCTCAGTCTGGTAAGAGATAAATTAGTATATTATTGAGTCAAATATGAAATCCTCATGAAACCAAGGATGGAGAACTTTTATAACTGTTCCTTTATTTATAACTTCTTTAGATTCTGTGGAGACGGAACCTTCAAGTAATAACTTATGCTACTTACTATTTGGTTTTCATGCGAGCAATGATGGACAACTTTTTGAAAGTGGTATATTTTCATTCTTCAAATGAATACAAGTTATATATGCTCAATATTTTTGTGAATAAACTAAAAATTTAGATGCACATCCTACGGGTTTCCATCAGGTGCTGTATATTTTGGAAAATTTCATTCAAGCAGATAATCCTTTTCATCTGCCATACTCAGCTCTTTTTGAACCTTCTTTCCGGCTCCTGGTAATTTGCATAATTTTTAAATACACTTTTTTGAACTTCCCAAAACACTTCATCTCAGCAACGGCTAGTTTCCATTGATTGTATTTATTCTTCGGAAGTTCTTCGATTTATTCGATCAATGAGTCTAATACAACGATTTTTAAATTCTCCATTCCTCGCTATGGCTCTTAATCAGGTGAAACAGAAAGTTCCTTTTCCTAAACTTACTATTTTTCCGTTTATATAACAATTATTAAACGTTAATTTGATACTAACATTTAAATGAAGTAATGTGGTTATTGTTGAATTTTAATTTCGTTAGGATGCCATCGAAGCAACAACGTTGCTTTCTCTAACACGTATGATTGCTGGTTCCATCCTCCATCTCACTGCTTTAGAGGTGTCGTCACTTCTTAAAACTGGTAAAATCACAATATTGGAACTTATGTGCTTATGGTTGTTTCTTAGATTACTATTTCAGGTCACTACAATAAGCCACAAGAAATGTATTGCACTTTATTGGAGGCTTCTGACATTGTTGTTAATAGAGAAGATAATGAGTGTTGCGTGGATAATTTATTATTCAGGTCACTATTTTCAGTAATGCTATTTAATTTATTTAAATTTAAATCCAAATAATTGCGATGAAAATTGCGAAAAAAAAAAAGAATTTATTAAAATCTCGTATACTATTTTAAAAATGACGGTACAAATAACATAATTTATCCACATTAGGAAGAAAACCAGATTCCAAAGACCTCTTAGTTACTTTTTTTTTACATTTATAGCATGTAAGTGTAAATATATATCTCTTGAATTTAGTTTATATTTTATTGAAAACTTGTTTTAGTCTATTACGTTATGGCCACATAGTATTAAACGAAGAAATAGCCTATCCTCAATTTGTGCACTTCAATTCTCACAAATTACATACGGTAATTCTTTTAATTACTTTATTACCTAGTTTGGTTTTTAGCATATTATTTTTATTTGTTATTAAGAAAAGTGCTGCGAACAAAGCATTAGTGATATCTTTATTTTCAGCTCTTTAATAATTGTAAAACCACTACTGTATTTAATATTGCACAGTATGATATTGAATATCTGCATTCATTACTCAAAAGAGAAATTGTAGCAACTCAGACAGATGACACAACAATAGTCAATCGTGTGAGTTAAAAATAAATATTTAATATGATGATAATTATCAATAATTAAGAGTTATTAGCAGTTATAAGAATCTTAACTAGACGTTTAATATGTTTTCTTGATTACAGGCTACAAGGAACAATATTTATACTGTTTGTATAGTTTTTAATAAGAAAAAAATTGCAGGAAATGGAAGCCATACTAACATATGGCACCGATGTCAACGATCAACTACTACAGAGGGGTGCATCGGAGCAATTGATTTCGGGATGCACGGCTCTGTTAAATGTGATGGCTATATTCGCACCAGTACCATTTTTCTCATTAGGTTTGTACTATAACTCCCAATTAAAAAAAAAATAAGATTAATGGAAACAACTTGTTTCTATCCATTATTATTCTTACTTATATATTTTTATGGGAGATTTGAAACGTAGTTTCAACAGGTTCCCAACTGGAAGTGCTCACTGATGCAGCATTTTTACTTGTTGAATTTGCTAGTGCGTGTACAGGAGATAGTCACGTAGCAATTAGTGTTACTTTGCATCGTTTGTGTAAAACAATTTGCAGTCTATCTAAAGAGGAATATACAGAGGTTTGTTTCCGTATTTTATTTAAAATATTTCGATGTCTTGAGTGGTTAAAAATATAACTAAAAATTCTATTTGTATGCATAATGGTATATTGATATTTAATATTTGGAGAAAAATTTTTATTTAATTATGGATAATCAAAATTCCTCGAGAAGCTTGTCATTCGGAAATCTAAAGTTTCTTAACCAGGTTGTAAGAATCTCCACCACCACCACCACCACCTGCATGACCACCTCCACCATGATGTCCTCTTGCAGGGCAGTGGCAGTATTCTGCATCCCTTCCAGGTCGACCCAAACTTCCTTCTCCTCCTGGAGGTCCATCAATTCCTTTTGGTCCCTGAGGTCCGTGTCCTCCAGGTGGTCCAGAAGGTCCAGGGGCTCCAATTCCACCATCCTTTCCGGGAGACCCTTGTGGACCAACGTCTCCACCTGGTCCTTTTTGACCCTTTGGTCCAGGTCTTCCAATGGGTTTGCGTCCATCGGCACCTTTTTCTCCTTGCCGACCTTCTGGACCAAGTCGACCTTGAGGCCCTGGAGCACCTATTTCACCAGGGTGACCAGGGTTTCCATCACGTCCAGGTCGTCCTAGAGTTCCATCGGCACCTTTCATTCCACGTGCACCTGGACGACCAATTGGTCCAGGTCCTCCAGGAGGACCTGGTGGGCAGTAATAACAACGTCCAGTGTCTTGAGGTTCAGGACTAACATCTTCAGAATCCGCTCCGGGTCTTCCATCTATTCCCGGAACTCCATTGGGTCCAGGTACACCAGGAAGTCCTGTCATTAAGTTGTTATTAATTGCTCACTTCTTTAAACAATAAATTAAGTGATTTACCTTTTGGTCCGGGGGGTCCATGATGGCATTTGTTCTCTGCTGCTCCCTGACACTGACAAGAAGCAGAGGGCGCTGGCCCAGAAGGAGCTTGTGCAAATCCATGAGCTGGTGCTCCTGGATTAACTCCTTCGCTATAGCCATTCTTTCCACCATCCTTATAACTGGCAGCATCATATCCAGCATTACGGCGGATACGAGTTGATCCAATATGAACCAAGTCCCGCCACATTTCATCTGTTTGGGTCTGAAACTGCTAACATCAACAGTATAAATATTTAGGAAGGTTGTAAAAATAAATTCCACAGAAAGTGTGTTAATAAATCAATTCATTTTGGCCTAATTTAACGAAAAATAATAATAATATCAAAAAATTAAAGATTTGACCTTTATAAAGTCCATTTCCTGATCAAGTTCTTGCCAAAATTCTTGAACATTGGCGTATATTTGACTGATCGCTAGAAGACAGCATAGCAATGCTATCCCACTAAGCGAACTCGCTACGAATGTTACTGTGCACAATTTCATTACCCTAAAAAAATTGAATCTTAAAATTTAAAACTTATTTTATGCTTAATATAGGACAAAATCATTTCATTAAGTTCATTACAAAATAACAGTGACCTACTCCTACACTGGACTTCTTGACACTTATCTTTTTATGAATATTTACATATATACTATGTACTTAATATTATAGAAGAGTATCATTTATTTACAAACAATTAAGGACAATAGTTTTAATTATCGAAACTTCAGGAAGTAGAGGATAGTTTTTGGGAATGAATAACCGACTGAATCGGTTAATAAATACGGCTTTGAGCGGATGCAGCGTAACCCGTTGTTATGCGTTATCCCAACTGGTAGTTGTTAACTTGTCACTATCAGTCGGCGATCTGTTATATGATAAATTGTGGCCGGCTTTGTTTTAGGTTACTACCACACATATCCGTAATGTTTATAAATATTAGGTTGTTGTTAATGTTTCATTTGGACAAGAAATTTATACAAAAAAAAAATTAGTTTTTTTAAAGTGACTATTGATTCAACCAGAAAATTTTAATCATTGCTACTTAATAGGATTATCATAAATTGTATACGATGTGTAATATTCCAATTATTTCATTCTTTGATTATGAACGTTTTCTTATTTCAGTTTCACGAACTCCGAAGTGTACTCTCACGTTTACTTACTCCACTGCTCGAATTGCTTGTTCAGCCAGGCCGGCGCTCTCTTCAAGCTAAGGTACCTGACTTCTTTGACTGTTCTCAGTCGTTCACTACGATTTTGCGCAAATATTCTCCAAAATATGTATCCAATCAAGATTTTTAAAATTATACAGGTAGTTTTAAGAGAAGTAACAAGTTTTATTCTGTAACTGCTCACATTGTAGTTAATGTTATCATGAATTTTCCATTCTCACTCACAGTCATCATGAGTCACTCACCCCATATTCTGATATATTGACTAGTGCATTAAATAAGCAAAGATCTAACACTATCCAAAGCTATGATTTACTTGAAAAATATAAGAGGGTAGCTACAGTGCGTTTCAAAATTATATCACGCTTTGTGTTTTTCCTTTTTTTTTCTGTTCTCTGTGGTCAGAGTGATCCCATTTTTCCCAGGTGAGATGTAAAAACCTTGGAAATTTCCAGTTTAAATTTCATCGTTTTTTATAAAAAAATTACCACTTTCATGCTAACTTTTCTCAAAACCACCCACATTTCATCGTTTTAAAATGCTAGAACAGTTAGCATGTTTTGGCGTTTTTTAGCGAAAAATGCGCAAATTCACTGGTTCTGAACCATCATAACAATGGGTCGTGCTCCTAAGCTGAGTCTACACGAAAGAGGTCAAACTAAAGCACTGTCAACTACCGATTACACGGTGAAGCAGATTGCCGATGTCGTCAAGCGCTCCAGGAAGCTTATTATGAATTTTGTACGTCTTCAGGAAGAATATGGTAGAAGGAAGAGTAGTGGATGACCTAGCAAGTTGAATGACCGTGAAAAAGGGAAATTCTGCAGACTGCGTTGAATAACACGATCAGCATCAAAGGAATCCGTAGGACTTGTGGCATTGATGCCTCAAAAACCACAGTGTGGAGAATTCTGGACAAGTGTCCCAATATTGTCCGATCACGGATGAAGAAATGTCCACAACTGATACAAGGGCATAAGGACGAAAGACTTCGTTTTATCAGATGGTCCTCAGTGATGGGAGCAAGTTCAATCTAGATAGTCCTGATGGATGCCACTCCTACTGGAGAGATCTGCGCAAGGATCCTGGACACTTTTCAATCCGAAATTTCGGCGGAGGAAGTATTATGGTTTGAGGAGCGTTCAGCGCTGCGGAACTGGTGGATTTGGCATTTGTGTCGACGAAGATGAACAACACCGATTGCCAGGATGTCTTCCGACATCACCTAGTCCCGTATCTCCAACGTTTTCCAGACGTTACCTTCACTTTCCAGCAACATAATGCCACCATCCAGGACAGTCAAAGCACTAAGACTTGGCTGAAGAACAATGACGTGGACATTCTGAACGGCCCTCGGGCTCTCCGGACCTAAATCTGATGGAGAATCTTTGCGCAATCCTCATCTGTTGGATTTATACCGATAAACGTCAGTTTGAGATTGATGACAATCTCTAATGTGTCATTAGCAGGACGTGAAACGAAGTAGGAAACAGTATCATCAGAAATGTAGTTAACAGTATACCTGGTTGAGTTTTTCAGATTGTTAGTAAAAGTCGTAGTTGTACTGATTATTAGTTAATTATTATGTACATTGATTGTTATTGTTTTTGTCGTAAACACATAATTTAATAAAGTGTGCTACCATTTTGAATCGATGAAAAATGGGTGGTTTTGAGAAAAATTAGCATGATAGTGGTTATTTTTTCATGAAAAACTACGAAATTTAAACTGGAAATTTCCAAGGTTCTTACACATCACCTCTGAAAAATTGGATCAATTTCACGGCAGAGAACTGGAAAAAAGGTAAAAAAAACAAAGTGTGCTATCACTTTGAAACGCACTGTATGTTTAGTCATGCAGAAATAATATGATGTATGTTAGATATTTATTTTTTATTTGGATGGTAAAAACCTTTTCGAAATATTTTTATATAGAATTGGAATTGAATTATGTTAATTCACCATTAGAAATTGCACGAAACTGACAAACTAATTCGCTATAAAAACTGTATCCAGCTGGTTATTGGAGTACAAAGCTCGAGTTTTAAAAAAATTATGGAATAGATAGAAATGTTAACCAATAGATATTTTTTTCTGATAGTTTAGCTATTATTGTGAAATTAAACGCCAATGACTATAATTTGAAAAACCGTCAAAGAATTGACTCTGATGAATTTGTTTCTGTCTATATTCTACCAATTGGAAATTACATAGCATAGGTTTTCTTTTATATTTTCTAACTCAACTAAGTTTTTTGTTGATAATTTCAAAATATTTCGTTTTGTCTACTCATAAGCTACTGGTCAGTGCTATTGGAAAAATAATAAGCTGTCATATGTTTATACGATTAATTTCTTACCCTTTCTTCCTATATAGTATTATTTTTCAGATATCTATATATGATAGTGTCCGCGTTTGTTTGCGAGCATGCTACGATTCTCAAAAAGAAAATGTAAGTATTCTCTTTTTAGCTCGTTTCAAAAAAACTTCGATTAAAGGTCGTTTCCTTAGTGGATTTCATGGTTTTGAATATAAAAATAAATGAAAACTACACTCACATAAATAATAATGATAAGAAAAGATAATAATATACCAATTATATTTTAGAATAATATTTAGTCCTAGCATTATTGCATTAGAACGTGTGGATTAATATAAAAATTCATTTTCGGTTAAGTTTAAATTACTGAATACTGATTTGTTTTTCATGTTGAAATTATTAAATTCACGTTTTTTTAAATTTTAGATATCACCATCTGCCGATGATTGGCTTTCACATGGAATAATAGTCCAGCACTCAGATCCAGTAAGAGCAGTGCTTGATGGCTTAGTTCATGAGATAACTCAATGTGTTTCCAGTGATATTGTTGATCTCCCAGTAGAGCTTAAGGTGGGTTGGACATAAATAGAAATAGAAGCGCACCATATTTATTAGTTTTGAACAATAAAAACTTGCGTATATTCAATTAAAGCTTTGACTATTATGAGTACATTAATCTAATGAAACACTATCAAAAAAGTTGGTATGATCCTGAATCTGGAAAATACCCTATTTTTAGAGAAATTTACTTTGTACTAAGAAAATTCAAATAATTTAGAATACACGTAGATAAAGGTGAAAAGTGCCGTGATTGTTATAAGATTCTGTCTCACACAACTTAATATTCATTGAGTTGAATAAGCCTTAAAATTACCAAAACCTTTTAACAATATAAAAACCCGGAAACAGTAAATACTAGCTGTATTCAGAGGATTAAAAATGTCAAACTTCGCAGCAAGAAATCAATTCTAAGATAGAGTACTGTCACTTCCAAAGTTATCGAAAGCATAAACTAACAAACAAGCAGGATTGAATGCCATATTTCGTGCATATGTATTTTTTAGTTATAGTAATGCACTACTATATAAGGATTTTTGCCATGCTATGTATTTTAGTAATTTTATAAACTACATACTGGCATTTAACAAACGACGTAATATCTCTTTAAAATTAGTTCTACTATTTGAAGCTAATGATGAATTGCTGTGCGTGTTCCATAAGTTTCAACAATGAGATCGTTAACATCTTCGTAAGATGTTTTAGGATAAGGAAGTATGACTGGTTCAGGACTGGATATTCGCGATGATACACAGTGGCTATGAGGTATCTAAATTTTCGAAAGAATTGGATATACCTTAGGCGTTAACCATAATATTTTAACATTATAAATCAGTTTTTACTTTCTTTCAATGTAAAAGAGTATTACCGTCTTATCAGTTTGTGTGATAGCGTCTATATAAGCGAATTCCTTTCTAGTTATTCCCAATAAAGGGCATTTGTCCTAAATGAAGATTTTTAAAACATACTATAGTACTAACCTAGGATAAACCGAAATTATTAATTATTGATTATTTATAAATACTATTATATCTATGTTGGGCTTACATCTGCTTGTATTATTCCTAAGGTGGTAAAGTGATTGAGTGGAGAGTCGTTTAGTATCATATCATCATAACTGTCGAAACTCGCCAGTTCACGTGGATGTGTCTCAATAGCTTGCCATCTAGGTGATGACTATGATTAATTTCTTCAATATTATATTAGTTGTACTACTTAGTATAATTTTAAATTAGGGAAAATCTAAATTAAGTGGTAGTTTTTTGGTTACTTACAATTAAAAACTACTAATATACAAATTATAAATATTAAATATACCTTAGAGGCATATATAATCGCCCTGGTAACCAGTATGCTCGGCTGAATTTTGTGTGAAGTAAATTAATAAATAAGGATACGACCGATAGTCCTATTAGAAGATACATAAATAGTAGAATAAGAATTACTGGATGTCCTGAAGCCAGTTTAATTATTTCGAACTTGTTAGAATTCGCTTGGTTTCGAAATTTGCTCTATTATAGATTGTTTAATAAGAAAAATGTTGTTTATCAAAGTATATCTACTCACGTCCTGGTTCTACATCTCCCACTCCAATCGTAGTTAGCGAATTGAAAATAAAGTAGAATGCAACCGATGTTTCAATATGGGGCATATAAATGTGTACTATCAAGCAACCAAGACTGGTCCATCCGACGATGGCGAATATTGCAACAGTTACCTGTACATATGTTTAAATAAACTGTCATACTTTAGATCTTATGAGCATCGTGATATGGTGATGGTCAAAGATTTTTAAAGGTTTTCTTTGTAACTTAAAAAAAAACTTGTTAAAACTACTTATATATGAGTACCACTTTTTTCGGATATAGATTAAGTCTATTATGCTTTGGGTCATTATCATACTAGAATATCCAATCGTGGTATCTTTTTATTGGCATATGGAAGCATGAAATCCTCTAGAATCTTCATCTACGCTGCCACACACAATCTGTGTAGAGAAATGATCCAACACCGAAGAGTGAAAACACCCCATCATGGCGATGCCGTCACCATAGCTAACCGTTCAATATTTAGTACTTAACCATAGGTCTATCTAAGTTACATCTTGAATTATACTAATACTGCAGAACGTCAAAAATTATCTGATTCTTGCAAGAGATAAGAGGTGTCTTCGCTAGTCACCTAACAAGAAGCAACTACTCAGAAGATATTGGCTTGTATTTGGGATGATATATGATAACTATGGGTTGTGGAAATATCCTTCAGAATATCTGCAGCGTTCAGTTGTAGATTACGCTTCAACATCTTGACTATGAGTGTTTTATCACGATTTGCTATTACTCGTCGTCTTCAAGTCATCTGCTTTATTTCCTATTCTGAAATCGTACAAGAACTTTTATTTGTCTTTTTAACCCTATAGTTTTAGCAACCTCATCATAAATCATTTGTAGCGTATCTTGGCTGCACTAGTAATTGTTTTCCTTTTCTCTTTCAGAAGAATATAGTGGTTAAGAAATATATAAAAAAGAACGTATGTAGATAAAAACCTGTAGAACTTCTATTTTTAGTTATAAGTTTAAAAAAAAGTTCCTACAAACTTAGTCAAAAATATATTTTTATGATGAACTTTCCACTTATATTATAAACAAAATGCATTAAATAACTCACTGGCAAGCCTAAGAGGCGATTTACATTTTTTATACGATGGTCCCTGCTTTTTTCATGTTTATTAAATAACTTTCTCTCTATTTCTTCGCCACTAATCGGACGTAATGTACAGAATCGAAATAATGCCCAGAGTTTCTCTAAAAATACTTTTTTATTAAAATCTAATAATTTAAAAAGGCCTCACAATATTATGGAATATGTAATGCTATTGTATCATCTAGAGACTTGAGTATAATGCTTAGTTAAATATTTAGTGATATATTGTCATATTTTATATTTATGAAGAGAAGTCTATTAGTTAAAATAATTGAATTTACTCACCTAATAACTCGCAAGGATAGCTCATTAGAATGGCTAGTTGGTATGCGATGTCTTTTACAACTACGATCGTGAATGGAATTCCAATGAGACTGACAATTATAGAAAGTATTCGACCTGCTTCCGTTACGGGATAGATATAACCATACCCTATTGTAGTAATTGTCGAAAAAACCTGGGTACATACCACAACTGCTTAGTAATAATTGTTGGCTGATGAACTTTAATATATTTTCGAAATTTTAAAACCACCAAAATCTCTAGTTCATTAATGAAGAATTTTGGGGGAACCATTTAAAAAATTTGTATATTTGGGAACTTACAAATAGTAGTGAATTGGGAAATGTACAAGGTAGTGTTGGCATAGGTGGTCTTAATTTTAGCTGGTTTTCGTAGTACTGAATACGTTCGTTCATAATGCCAGTCAAGTATTGAGATTTTTGATCATGAATGTAAAGCAGAAGTTTGGTGTTGTTGAAAATTTCTGGTAGCAATTTCTTGACAATGAAGCTAGAATAAAGTATTTAAAGCATGGTACAAGGTAATATAGAACTAATACCTAGTTTCATCGAAAGATCTGTATATTTATTATGTCTATAATACAAGTTAGGCTTACTTTTGAGTTGATTTATAATATACTTACGAATTTCGATCATCTGCTAATCTTTTATGCCACTTTCGTCGGAATGTTTCGGAATTAAAAGATTCGATGAGAAAAAATGCTGATGCAGAAACCACTATGAAAGACATATAGGAGGTTAGGAGTAACAGATGGCTCAGACTAAAATTATTTGAAGTATGTGACCAAATGTTCCTGATTTAAAGTGGTTCTTGAAAAATAGAATTTAGAACTTATCTGTACTTGTGATACACTCTTTTGATCCATTCTACTAGCCTAAATGCCTGGGCGTTTGATAAGCACATCTTCAATAAATATTTAGGACAGAATTTTTTAAAGATTACTGGTAGTCATCTGCTGCATGCGAATCTCGTAATAGCTATAAACAATAGTTTATTAATTTTTCATAATATGCTAGTTATTCTTTATATGTATGAAAGCAATAATATATGGGACTAGTATAAAGCATTAAATATAGAAAAACACATTAAATAAAATCCAGTCTAAAATATTAGAATGTGCTAAATTATTGGATTATATAATAACGGTAATTTTTTTTATTAAGCATTATGATCGTGCATGGAAGTATTGGAGTATTCGCAGCTTTTCCTGTGGCTTTAGTTTATATCCAGTGTCAAAGCGCTCATAGTCTCCTGGGATTTTTAACATCAATCTCGTTTCTGCATTCAATTCCCTCGTTAAATAATCGGAGCCTTCATATTTCCATGTGTATAATATTTATTTATGAATGCTAACATTTGATTTTTAAAAAGCAATCAAAGAACTACGTGTATTTATACTTATAGTTTTGTACAAAAGATCTTTAAGAATTAATGTAGATTAACCTATTGTTCCAGAAAAAAGGCCACAAATTTTACGTACTTTGTGTTTTGTTAACATAACTAAGCGCAATTTTTAATATTGTTTATAACACTACAATTTTTCTTTAAACTAGCGTTAACTCGTTTTACTATATGCAAATCTTGAAAAATTTTCATGTATATATTTACTTATTTCCTCGCAATAAAGAATGAGGGATACATTTAGGAACTACTAGTATAATATTTGGATGTAATTTTAATTAGCCTAACTATTTACATTTTATTCAAACATTTAGGTTTATCCACTGCTGTTGTTGAGTGATTTCCTTCATGAAGATGCCAAAGGATCAAAAAAAGTTGGTGGTTTCATGATTTATTTTAATATTATATTATTGGTTATATATGTACGTTCCTTCTATAACTTACTGTTTCCCCAGTAAGTTTTTTAGCTGTTGTATTGCTTATACTTTAGTTATCATCACTGATGTCCAAGACTGGAATACCTCGCTTCATTACGGAACTGCTTGCTTCATTAGATTTCAAGTGGGATGCCCTCTCTCAAAAGGAATCAGCTAGCGTACGTGATCACACGCTGTTTGGAAGCTTAATGGTAATTTATATATCTATTTTTCTAAGGGGAAATCAACGTTAGTACGAAAGTAGAAAGTTAAATTACATAATGAAGATAAAGAGTTTTTTTACAATAAGTTTAAGCAAATTATATTATTTACATGAATAACATTTTTAATACTGGTGCATATTTTTTGGCTACAATTGTGATCTGTTTTTCTCAATTTATGTTAGGGAAAATCCTTCTCTACCTCCTTTTCACAAAATGATCATGTTAAACTTAAAAAATACTTCAAATATAACAAGTGCTGAATAGATTTTCCTTTCATACTTCAAGTAGTTTAGGATCAAAATATTAATTATTATTTTCATCAACTAATGAAGAGTTAACAATAATTGTTAAGCGATTACTGTACATGATCCCGTAAACAGCTTCAACGATAAATTGATGCTTTAATTTCCTTTGACATATTGTTTTATAAGTTTTTGCCTATAGTTTTGATGGTTATAATGATAATTGTCTTGAAACCTATTCAGCTGTAATTCCCATTAGTTACAGTAATTCTGATTTTAATTGGTTCCTTATACATAGAAACTCTTAGAATTACGAACATAATTATAGTTTTATCATAGGAACTTTTGGACCTACCTATCAAGTTTTAAGAACTCCCTTCATTACTTTACTGCGGTATTGGCTTTTTAATCAATTTTCGACACATTTATCAAATGTTTAACTAATTAAGTGGCAGGATAAACTCCAAATTACTTTTTAGTTTTCATAATCTTGCTGAAGTTCCCTATGGAAGTAAATTTCTCACAGAAGCCTAAAAAATTGGAATATATGCTGAAAATGTTCAGTATATACTTTTTTTTAAAATATGTTACAAATATTTAGTTGGTACTAACTCGTCTTTCTCTGACGGACTGTGGTTGGACAACATTAGCAGAACTGGCAATACCAGAGGTTTGTTAATATAAGTAGTAATTTAAATGAGTAATATATACTTTTCTCCTTATGTTTCTTTTCCACAGGTTCTTTCTCAGCTCCGTCTGTTTGCGCATCCTCCCAAGCAGATTTTCCTTCTACCAGCAAGCATTAACCAGTTAGTTATTATTACATGTTCATGGTTTTTTGTTAGTTAATTAAATGCTGATAATAAATAATGATTAGCCTACTTTATTTTGGTATTTTTTAGGAAAAATTCATCTGCTCAGTTATTCACCTCATCATTCGATTTGGTTATTCATCTGTGTTTATCATTGTGTGCCAAACCAAAATGGAAAAGACTTTCACTAAAGGTCAATTTAAAGATTTAATATAATACCACGATTCTAGAATTAAATTATTTAGATTATGGACGTAGTACATTCACAAAGTGAGTTGCTTAGTCAACTGATGCGTGCTGATATCACCTGCCCGATGATTGAATTATCAGCAACATTAATTCAGGAAGTCTGGGAAAACGGTTTATATTTTATCCTTTACTTCTTTCATTCTACTTTATCTCAGAGATTTCAACTGACAACAAATTATTTTTATTTCATGTATATATTATATATTATTACAGCTCCTTTTCTGGAATTCTTAATTATTTGTCTGTAATAAAACTATTAAATTCAGACGAGACTACCCGACTGATTATTGACGGTGATAGTGTGCTGAAACAACTGAAGAATCGTGATCGTCTTGTTAAGACAAATTCTAACAGCAGTGGTGGTAAAGGGCAACCATTACATGAGAGTAACTCGTTCAATGCACCCAGTCGTCTTATTCCGGATACAACATCATAAACTACATTACATTGTTTATATAAATTGATAACTGACAGTATATTATAGGAAAAAGTCCTGGACGCTAAGTAATGGTTTTGCTTTAACTATATTTGATTCTGTTTAGTCCTTCTTTTTCTTTTTCTTTTTTAAATCTCATTATTTTTACTCATTTTTAGTGAAATTGTTTTTAGTGGTCCTTTTATACTGGTTCATTTAGTGTTTATAAAATTATTGTTGTTTTCCATTGCGATTGTTATCTGTTTCTCCGCAGTAATGTATGGTAGATCACGATCAGTTATGTGCAAATTTTTGTTCGATTATAGTTGGTTATATGTCAGCCTCAAGTGATCTATTGATTTGCACCATCATTTCTTGATTTTATTATTGGTTATGATGAATTTCATTGCTTCTTACGAAGTGAAAACTTAAAGCAAGTGGTTGTACATACTCTGTGTATTTGAAATTCTTTAAAGACTGCTTGTGGTTGTTTCTAAGTGACATGTATAGTAATTTAAATGTGAATTGCGCATAAGGTTATTAGGTCTAATTATAGTTCAGTTTTAATCTTTAATGTGCTATTCTTTTAGCTAAGTAAACTGGTGTATAGTGCGTACCAATTTAAATATTATATTGCGCAGCTATGTTGTAAGTACGACAGAGATCGATGTAAACTGGGCGGGACTTTCCTCGCGTGGGGAACCGCCCTGGTTGCTGCGCACCTAAAATTTGCGCGTTATGTACGATTAACATTTTAGTAGTTGCTACATTGATCCTCTGTATGAGATAAGGATTTTCTAGATACTCATTTTGCGATATCTGACATTAAAAATTATCTAGTGAGTATTTGTGTCTTTAAACTGTTTCTCCGCAATAACGTTCGTTTTTTTTTTTGCGGTGTCCTGGCGCGTGATCTGAATTTTCAAATAATTGGACTAGATTCAGTTTTGAATGCTTTTATGAGCTAAGAAAGCGAATAGGATTGAAGTTCATATGGTCTTATTGGATGTATGGCATTTTTAAATATATTATTTTGTTAGGAGTTTAAAAAAGAATGAAGCTGTCTCTGTATGCATCACCTGCTAAGCTATTTCATCAGCCTTTATAGTAATTTTTAAATTTATTACTTATTATTTTAAACATATATATATATATTTATAATACTAAAGTTTTAATGCAAATTATCCCATTCTTTTACAATCACTGCAATAATCTTTTTCCAGAATTCTGACCTAGTTCGGGAAATAACAGGGTGATATAAATAGTACAATGGCTGATGACGATTTATCGCGATCGAATGCTTCATCAGCTGATGGAGATGATGCATTTGAGGGAGAAGACAACGGCGAAGACTTTGAGGGTTGGTATTATAGTTCGCATTGTATATTCGTGTATTTTTTTCATTTTGAAGTAAGTTTGTCAATTAGATTGAATTTTAGCTACTCTTGATGAAGAAGAAGGTTTAGAACAGGATGAAGATTATGCTGATGAACTCAGGGGTGAATTAATATTTTAATAATTTACTCTCAGATAGGGTTTTATTTTATTAAATTACAGATCTTGAGGATGAAGGTGATCTGCCTATAGCGGAGTTGAGAAAAAGATATGGACTGCCACCTCTTGAAGGAAATGTGGACATTATACAAGTGGGAACCCTAACTTTTTAACAAAATTTCAACCAAACTCTTCTTTCCCTATATTTTTAATTGTTCCGTTATGATTTTCAAGGGATATATAGAAAACGATGTTGTTAATACTTGGAACAAGTTTAGATTTTCAGAACGCAATTTCTTCTGAAGGAGATATAGCTCAGGCTAGTGGTAGTCGTGGATACTTTGAAGATAACGTAGTCGACGAAGATGAGACAGAAATTGATGATAAAGACTATGCACCTCCCGACCCTTGGCGAAAAGAGGTGTGAAGCAATCTAGTATTAGCCAATACTTGCAGCACATGTTTCCAAGTCAAATGCTCATGTAATCATTATTGATAAATAGGATATGACAAAAGTAGCGAGGGAGAAAGCAACTTATTTACGGCGACTATTGTTCCAATCGTAGTTTTAGCGTGAAATCGGGATTGCTGTTTTATAGCACAACTGTTTATACAAGGTGATAGGAGGAATAGTAACATGAAAATACCAATCTACATATTTTAGGTTCGCGTAGATGCTGGAAAGTATCAGGCAGAAATCCCAGAGTCATCCATGAGTTTTAAATCATGTGAAGAAAGTGGTGGGCAACCATTGTGGATTCCTACTACCGATCTAAGCGAGGCAGAGATTAATCGATATCTCAATGATATTGTAGAACTAAGAACGGCTGTGGGACAAACGATTTCGGAACGAACTAACAGGGTTATTTTTGTACTCTATAGTACTACGCTTAAATATAAATAGTAAAATGTTTTCTTAGTATCTGTATGGTTTCACACATTTTGCAAATCGTTCTACAGATGTAGTTTTTTTTTCTAGAGCAGAGATGACGAAGACGCTCTGTGTGCATTATATAGATACCGATTTAATATTAGGGAAGCAAAGGTAAATTATTTTTCGGAATGTATCAGAAAACTTTGAATTCTAAATTGAACAAAAAATATTTTACTACAGGCATCATTCCCATTTGCTCGGGTAAATCAGCCTTATCGCACTGTGCGTGAAGGTGCTCTGCAGTGGGATGCAACAGAACGTGGCCTCTTTGAACAGGGCATCGGTCTGTATGGAAAAAACTTCTTTCACATACAACGATCCCAGGTAGAGAGTCAATAATATCTAGGTTCTTCCTGTTCATATTTCTAATCTATATTCTCCAGCTTCCATATCGTCGCGTTGGAGAACTTGTGGAATTCTATTATTTCTGGAAAAAAACGGAGCGGTCAGTTTTTCTAGACTACAGAATATTCCCACATAAATATTTGGATTCTAATTAATTACCAATTCAGTTACCAACTATTTCGCAAGAAAATGGCCCAATCTGATTCTGACTACCATTCATTCACGACATCTTTACTTCATCCTTATGGACACCATAATTCCGGATATCCTCATCATTCTGGTGGTGGTATCGTGCCTAGTCCTACGATAGATGGTCCTATACACGACGTAGGTGATAATGTTAAAACTTCTGTTGAACCCTCTGCACATGAAGGAGAACCACCAGTTGTCAGTGGAGCACCAGAAGGAAAAATCGAGCGCGATGAATGGTGGAATGAGGAGACCCCAGTTGCCCAAGTATGATGTGATCTGAGTTTTTTCTTAATTCAAATAAACTGTACAATAATATTTTATTTTTAAAGACACCGCTTAGTTCTTTTTTATATTCACAGTGAGTTCTCATTCATCTCTTTCACTTCGCGATCTCCGCTTTCTTCTGTGTAGTACTGTCATGTGTCATGACGATCAATGAACAACAAAAGCAACTACATCTGACATAAGAAACGCTACCATCATTAGATTTGTAATTGACGGTGCTTTGTTCAATCACGTTTTATATTTTGTCCTAAAACTTGAATAAATATAAAATTTGAATCCTGATTATCCCAAATAAAACACTCCGACTCTGCTTACTTTCGAAGTTAATAAGTCATCTAATGAAAATTTTTATTAACGACTATTTCAAATGTACTCAATGTTGAGCTGCTTCAGATATCCTGCAACATGTTTGAACCGTAAAAATGCTGTAAGTGGATATAAACTACGGAGGTAACCGCTGTTCGCGCGTTATTGAACTATTATATTAAGATGTTATAAACCCATTCATAGGTGGGTCATAAAATAGCTAAATAGTTGTGGGAGCAGTTTTACACTAGTACTCAGCTGGAAATGGCTACATGTGATGATAGTAGTTGCAAGTTTAGCTACTATTCAATCGCATCCATTGCAGGCATGATCTCAGTCAATGGGTTTCAATCCTATTAAAGTGCAAATGGCGATAGCACAGCCAATAGCCACAACCACAAAGAAAATGAGAAGGACCACCAAGATGTACGGCTTCTGAAAATTGTTTAGACTTTACTTAGCAATAAGATATTGTGAACCGTCGTACTCCTTACCTCAAATTGTGTAACTTCTAGTTCACTTGAAGTACCACGTCGCCTTAACCACCAAGCTGAAAATTCATTCAATACAACACGAAACTGGAAATTTTTCTTGATTTTCTATTAACTCTGTTATTGTTAGTCTAGCTTTGGTAAGATTATCCTGAAATTGCGCCGAAAACGACACTTAATTATTCCTGAACTGAAACAAATCACTTAAATGGCCGTAAATGTGGTGGTAAAATTTAATAATTAGACGATATTGCTTTAAGTCTCTAATATGTGGTTGCTCACCATAATTACAGTACTAAAACGAGGTTTAGATTATAACATAGTGTAAATGTAAAGTCCTAATATTACAGCATCAAATGATATAGCCCCCATGAGAATTTATAATAGTGAGACATCCTTGCTGACCACTGGTCCTATAGTTGGTATTGGAATGTACTTCCTAAGGTAACGAACTATGACAGCTGGTTATTGCTTTTCGGAAACTTTGTGTTTTAGTTCGGGAGACGATTAGTTCCAATGAATATGATTGTAATGCTTTTCCACAACTTAAATACTAGTTATTTATTACAAAAAATTCTTTCAAGTACTGGAGAATTGCCTTATACAATTCTAGTGGTTAAACTTACTCTTTATATTGATAAATTCCATGGCAATAAGAGTAAATCCAGAGACAGAAAGGAAAACAAGAAAGAGCCCGAAAGCTGCATCATGGTTATTGAACATCAAGTTGAAATGGACGCAAGCTATCATAATGGCTGAAGCTGAAATGTGTAACTTTTGCAATGTGAACTTTTCTATTTCTCATCGCTTTAATTTTTAGATAAATTTGGATAATGTTATCTTATATCACAGCAAAATAATAATCCATACTAATTTAAAGAAATCTAAAATTAAAATAAAATTTCCTCTGTATACTGCGCCATATAATTGTTGTGTAACGTACAATCATCTTCCCACTATTATATAAATATTTTCCATACCACCACAAAGCCATGCCCCAAGTCCTAGAAATCGGTGAATCCAGTTGAAAATGAGGCGTCCCTTTTGGTGGATTTTGCATCTAAAATAATCAGTTATCTAAAGTAAACGTTAGTGCGTAATCATTTAATAATGATAGAACAGAGTTTAACATATTGATTATTCCTCCACCCTTATGTTATGTTAGTGAATGAAGATGCAACAGTATTCGTAAAACAGCAAAGCACAATGAAAGACCTGAAAACTGCATTTAGCGGCTGCACCCAAGCCATGACGCAGGCAATTAAACCTAACATAGAATGTACAGAACTCCATTGTTGGTTCTGAAAATTTATTTATTTCTAAATATTCCATCCGGTATCCAAATCAATTACTGATTAAACCAATTAGAACAAAACAGGATTTCAGTAATACTAAATATTTCAATACCAGTTTGAATATAAATCAAATTATTTTAATTGCACTTGATTCAACATATATAAAGTTAAATTTCAAAATAAAAGCCAAACTGACCAACTCAGCACTCTGGAAAGCGGTTGGTCCCTTCCATCGCCAATCGTTAGCTACGAAAATCATTACAAATCCACATACGGATCCAACAATTCCAACCATATTCAAAGCACGATGGACCTGTTGAATGAAGAACAAAGTAAATTAGAGAAATTGAAAGTAAAGGCTAGTACTAACATGGAACCAAACATCAGTTCCACATATCCTGGTATCTGAGTAGAATCTTTTAAAATAACGTGCAAATATAATTCCAATTGCTAGAAAGACAATCCATGAAAGAACCATTAGAATTCCTAAAATGATCAAACTACACTGCTATTTGTTTACATCAATTAACGGTTTTTATAGAAAAATGCAAACTGAAACAGCCTAAAATATACTTTATGATGAATAAATAATTAACAGCAAAATATTCAGTGTAGTAGTTCTACAATTAGTGAACAAATTGATAATTATCCCTAAATTTTGTACATCCAACAAACCGTGAGCAATTTTCAGCTTGTCTGAATTCGACCTTGATGGATAATTTGTTTGTAGAATAGCTGAAATGCTGATTAAAAGGATTTGGTACATCATTTAAAAAGGTGAAACTTACAACGTTAATGTAATGAATTAAATTCCAAAAAAATTAGTTAAGTATATAGATTATTCTAGAAACTAATTACTGTGTTACTTTTATTAGCTTCTTCTCATAATTAGACTAGGAATAGCAAAATATTGGAAAATAAACTCACGAGGTCCCCTATTATTAATGGTGATCAGACCATCAGCATTTCTCTTATATATTGTAAGATTTGTTTGTGGTAAAATAAAGCGACTGTTCTGGTGATATGCAAGACCTAAATAACGTATTAGGTTTCCGAAATAAAGTTAATCTAAATCGCTTTTAAAGTAAAATTTTATTAAACAAATACTCTAGTTACCCCTTGCATTCATTGGACCACTTGCCATTAATATATGATATGTTCTATCTAATTTCCGTACTTCGCTTATTCTGGCATTCAATAATTGGCTGAAATATTGTAAAAGCAAGTATATTATAAAAGATCGGGGAAAATTTAATCCTTCAAAACTACTATATATCTGTAATGTAGCAATTATTTAGAGATATTACAACCAGAAGTAAAGAATTTTTACAATTTTTACACTCAGAATTTATTGCTTTAGATATATTTTATAAGAAATGCTGAGTCGATAAAGCACAATTATACCTGAAATTACAATAAGAATTTCCGTCTTCACTCACTGCATAATTCACAATTTGTATATCGCTATTATTCTGAAAAATATATGTGACTCGAAAACTTTTAAACACTATCGATATTACTATTAATAAATAAGATGGATTAATTTAGCTAACATCCGCTACCTTTAATATTTCCATCGGTGATAAAAAATATCTTCCTTGATATTAAATCTAATGGAAAATTTCATATCAAGAAAAATGTAATTTAATCAAAGAAACGAACTAAAATAATATTTTCCCTGTTGTTTGTATTACGGGAAAGTCCAATTCTAACTCTACCAGCAGTG
Organism: Heterorhabditis bacteriophora; assembly: GCA_964036235.1. Taxonomy (NCBI): domain Eukaryota; kingdom Metazoa; phylum Nematoda; class Chromadorea; order Rhabditida; family Heterorhabditidae; genus Heterorhabditis; species Heterorhabditis bacteriophora. The sequence goes on along the minus strand of OZ038428.1, from coordinate 8,842,278 downwards.
TTAGCACAGAACACCACCGTATCGTCACCCTTAAAATATACTTTATATTATATAATATACAAATCAACGTGTTAAATACTAGTTTATACACAATTGCCAAGTATAAAAAGGTTAATATTTTGTTAATTCAATAAGCCTATAGTAGTATAACAATGAAGTATTATAGCGAAGTATCAAATGGATTATGAATCTACAGGTGTTGTAAAATTTATAGAAAGGCGACAAAAATTGTGATATGGACGAACATGCGAATGCACTGATAAGTTTGGAATATTATGCTAAGAAACTTTACAGAAAATTTACTTCCTATTTAAACCATATTGTATACAGCTAATCAAATCTGATTGTTTATAAAATGATAAACACTCAGCAACCAGCTGAAATATCCGAAAGATGCGCAGAGCATTTTTCCATAAATATATTATGGAAAAGAAAACTATAAACGAAGTCAATAACGTCTATTGGATCACTCAGGAAATTGTTAGGAAGGGATATTTTCAATAGATGATGCCATATATAAAATTAGAAAAATCCAAACAATTCTAGTCTTAAAAGGTAAAAGTGGTCCACAGAAACCATATTTGCAATTTGGTGGTGTCTGTACCACCAGCGAAGTATATTTGACAATACTTCCTTGAATAATATCATGTGATTATTAAATTCGTTCAACTATTTCATATGCTTCATTTCGTAAAATTGAAACATTTGAAATTAGATCTTCAAAGAGGATATAATATTATGCAGGGAATTCTACCAAATACCGCTAAAAGCGTTCAGGCGCGTCTGAAATACTGAATCTTTATTAAACGAATGATAACTACGCATGAACGCATGATTTATGTATAGAAGTTTCAATATATAAAAATTGATTTCGCCAAAGAAATTTAAAGTTCATGAATTTTATGCAAAAATGTTGTTATATTAAACATCAGACAGATTATATCACTTATAATATTCGGAAAGCATTAAATATTCTCTCAATACACAATCTCATTAATTAATTTACATAGAATTTTTAAAATGTAATTCTCTGTAGCACACATAAGTAAACAGTTAATACAGCTATAGCTAACTAGACAAATTAGGATTTTACGTTATTATTAAAAACTAACCATTAGCCTATCATCTGAAAATCCTACTGCAATATAACCAGAAATCAGAGCACCAAAAATTTCCATATCCAAGTAATCTCCGTTTAACTAAAAATAGTAGTAGTCATACATAATAATTGTTAGTAAACAATTTGTCCATTATTCACGCAATATTAGATAAGAATCAAGTTAATACCAACCCTCACTCACTGTGTTAGAAAATTTATGGGTGCACTAATGGCAAAAAATTCTAAAGTATACATTAATAATATAATCTAAGAATGTATATGCTTATAAATTTACCAGTGCGTTATTATAAAGTCGAAAACAACTTTTCTCTCTATCTCTGCTCCAATGTGCTCACCAAATAACTGAATGATATCTGGCAGTTTAGTTCTGGAGAACAGCCTATAGGCGAGAATAAACACCCTTTCTTCTGTCCACAACTTCTGCTATCAAACTGGGCAGAAATCAACTAGAATTTATATTTTTTTTTAATACGAATTTGGTCGCAACCACACAAAACTAGTGAGTGTTTATCACTATTTGTAACTTAACTAACGTTTAAATATATATATTAAGCTTTACATGGTGATGATCTACATCCAATCACTCTAAATTTACTTTGAAAATCGAGTAATAGACTCACTGAAGTCAGGGAAGTTATGATAAGTAAAAAGTCTTGAGTTTCCATGACTCAATCGCCTTGACGATAAAGATGTATTTAATATTACCTAGGAAAATCAAAAATTGATTTACCTAGTTGAAAAATCATATAACATTTACAGATTTGATGCAATTACAAAGTAAGTATTAATATACCATAACAGAAATAAAATCTTTTTTAAATATCGAGAGGATACACAAAACATTTACGAATAAACGCAGCATTGCTATTTAAACAGAGAAAATAAAGCTTCGATCTGAAAAAATAAACACAACACTGGTCCATTCTGTTTACACACTTGTATTAAACCACCAAAATATTTGAGTGGAATATATATTTGGTAATTTATAAGGTCTTTAGTGTTATGGAATAACGTATGACCAAAAAATCTATCTTACGTACAGTATAAAGTATAATAGAATAGTGTACAACAGAAAAATTTCTACAAGTTAACGGACAACTATAACACAAATCACTTAGATAAATTCAAGGAATACTATATTATCAGTAAGCAGAGGAATTAGCAAAATATGCTATGAGAAAGCCAACTCAATATTTAAAAGAACTTCACAAGTCACACGCCTAAAAGGCGAATGAATCACAATGCTACCGCCAAAAGTTACTGGATTTAAATTCGTTTGTAGATTACCGCACCTGTTTTTAGCACAACATTGTACTAAAAACAGGGGAATTTAAATCCTTCAATATGGACTGTATAATTCTCTCCCGAGTCACACAAAGATTATTGTTAACTCTAAGTGTTTAACTTGGCTAATGATGGTTCGTAAATATAAGATTTTTGATTATAACTAATATTTTTAAAGCTACTGATTACTTTTGATATATCCATATAATATAGTGCGATAAAGTAGACAAGAAGTAACTTCCAAACTTAAATGTTAAATCTAGTTTTCTGTGAATATATGCAACAATGTTTATTTACTATTTGAGTTTTCTCTGGTCTGTTTAAAAATTTCAGCGCTTTAAATCAATTAAGAAAACTCAGATCATAGGACAAGTTCCACAATAGGATATACATTTTGTATCACATGATAATATCGTCTAAATTGTAAGTAGTAATTGAATTCTTTATAGCCTCTTAAAATCATAATTTTATCCTTTCTTACGTAAAACCACCTAAAAAACATAACATATGTTTAAAAAAAATTGCGCACAAAATAAGAGTATCTTATTATGTTCTCCTCCGATAACTATCGGTTAGCATCAGACTCTAGTTTCAATTGTATTGTGTTAATGTAATCAACTTATTAAACATTTTGAATATCAAACGGTAAAAAATAATTTCATATTCTGGGGCTTTAATTTTTGATGGAAAAGTGCAAATTTCCACATTTCATCTCACTATGTTGATATATCTAATACTTTAGAAATAGAGATATAGCTTTTATATCTGCACACGAAGTGTTCATACACTATAATGTTATGATATATGGGAAAAAGTTGAGCCTAGAGGTTCAAAGAACTACAGTAAAAGTCAAGAATACCGAACGAACTTGTGAGTTTTCGAAGTAATTTAAGGAGAAAATTCCAGCTGTTTCTAACGTAATATATTGTTTTTAAATTCGTAAATATATCATTAAGGGAAATAGCCGAATAAGAAAATAGATCCTTCATATTAAAGTCAGGGAAAAATCCCAGGCTGTTGGCATTAACTGAGTGCTACGGTCGAACTACTATATTTTTATCATCAGTAGGACTACAACGTAGATTAGGTGAGTTTAGGAAAGGCACTTTGCGATGAATCGAGAAGCTCGAATAGAGCTTACCAAGAAAAGCATACATTAGATGGTAGATGATTGTAAAAGTCTTTAGTTCATAGTACATCGAAGTTCATGTTCTTTATAAGTACAGTGGCGCCCAGGCTTACTTGTAACAAAGTGCACCGAGTGCACTAAGTTCACTGAGTCCACTATCGATTGCAACTCGCTTCTGAATGATCAATTCTGTGTCCTAGTTGCAGATTCGTATTCAGCACCAAATTGGGAAACGATAGGAGAAGAACCTTGACAGTGACTTGGCTGATGATCTGCTATTAGCCACCACTTCTTTTTTCCGCTTTTAAATTTAAAGAGTTCTTCGGGCTTCAAAAGCCTTTCGGAAAGCCTCCAATTAGAGGTGACAAGAACCGACCAGAACTACCTTCCAAATAAGATATTATACAGTATTTTGGAAGGAGTAGTACCCTAGACCCTTTAAACGGTTGGATAGTCTTTTTTCCAATATTTAGAGACCTTAACTGGAAGAGGAAGCTGTGCTAGTGGGTATATACAAATGAAATATAAGGAATAGATAATCTTAGAACCTAGAAAGTAGTAACCATATTATTGAATGCTTTACGCCTTCTGTGGTCTACTCATGTTCCCATAATCAGCCCTTGAATCTGACATTTTCTTTTTATCACAATAAAGCTCTTCAAAGAACTTAGGAAACTATACTGAAAACAACCGCAATTTGGAGCTGAATTCGAATCTGCAACTAGGACACAAAATTGATCATTCAGAAGCGAGTTGCAATCGATAGTGGACTCAGTGAACTTAGTGCACTCGGTGCACTTTGTTACCAGTAGTCCTGCGCGCCATTGTAGTAGCCTAAGATAAATTTGCCTTTCCAATGGGTAAAGACTCGATTCCCAGTATTAATTTGTCTTTGTAAAAGAAGAGATATATCAATCATAGTATATGTCTGTTTCTCTTTATTTGGACGAGAACCACTTCATCTTATTGATGGTACAATAGACAGGTTCAGCTACAAGTATGTACTCAATATCTTTCTCATTCTCATTGCCGAATACCCAGAAGATAGTTTTCCATCAAGGTACTGAACCCAGTGATGCTTTAGTAATTGTAAAGATCTGGTTAGGTGGAAGAAAATTCCGCTCCTAAAATAGGCGTCAGTGAGTCCTGGCTTAAATCTAATTAATTAATTCTAATATGTCAAACGTCAAACCCTTAAATTACTAAGCATCTTCTTGGAAGAAATTTTTCTGCAGCATTAAAATGGTTATTAATGAAGCTCTGGTATCAAAAAGTTTTCTGCAGTACATCATCCCTATCAAAGGGGGCCAAAAATTATTATGTAGTTCGTTTTAACTAAACTATTTACATAGTTCTAATAGATAAGAATCACTAGTTTTATTATTTCAAACAACAACATTAAAACTAATAAAAAGTTGGAAGTATGGTTTCGCGTAATTAATGATGGTTAGATCCAGCTTTTCGTTTACCCAATGCAGTATCCGATGGAGGTGGAAGACCGAATTCAGAACTAAAATGAGTTGATTAGAAAATGAATTTTCTTTTTCACAATTTTTTCTTGAATTTTTTTTATTGTCCCTGTTAGTACTTAGTATCCACACTTTTCAACCTAATTTAATAAAAGGCACTGCATGCATAGAATATTAACAACATAATCGTTTTACAATGATTATAAAGCTAGAATTAAACTATGCTAGGTGTTAACTTACTAATAGGGTGGTGGTGGAGTATTTGTTGGTTGTTCAGAGTAAGAGGTGTGTATTAAATCTCCACGTCGGGTTTCTCTACTGCTCGTGTTCTCAGAAGCTGACATAGTTGAAATAGGAGTTAGTGTTTGCATATTTGTAGCTAAATCTTGAAGGAATGGATTTGTAGGATCTAGTTTATATGGTGATGACTTATTTTGGTTGAACATAGTATTAGGATCAGATTCACTAGGATAAGAAGTGTTATTAGTAGTAGACGCAGATTGAATTATTCTTTCAGGAGGATCTGGCCAACTGAAATTTGGGGATTCCTCTTCAGGCAAAACAGCATTGAGTCTTATCTGCGATGGCTGTGTATTTGTCGAAGCCATAGTGAAACCAACGTTTACGTGGTCTTTAGATGAATGAGATGCAGTAGAAATGAGTGACGGATGATTTGAAATTGTTGGATGATCAGGGAATGTAGTTGTTGCAGAAGCAATTATTGATGTAGGATTATTGGTTAATGTACATTGAGGAATAGCATCTACCAACGAAATCGTGCCTGAGATGTTATAATTTCTTTGTCTGTAGATATTGCAAGTGGTTTACGTTCTAATTATATAAAAATATTCCACTTTGAGAGCCAATCTTAAGTCAATTTTGATCCGTGTCAACTAAATAACAAAGATATTTTCAGAAACTTACGTCTCGAGTCAGCCAAGTATGAAGAGTCGTTCAACTGACCTAGTTTGTTAGAAATGTGCAACTTATTAATTAACAGAGGAAATTCATGCTGAAACTTAAAATATTTCACTTTCACATTTTTAGTTTTATATTATTAAATGGAAGTCTAATTTTATATTAATTGATTCCTAATCTAAATAAACACCGTATTCAAAGCAAATAATTAATTACCTGTTTATTATGTTCAGTTGGACTTGATAAGTCAATAAGGTCATGAGGTGATGACTGATTTTCTTGGTCCACAGCATGGTTCCCTTGAGAAGAGGAAAAAGAGGTGTTTCTGTAAATTGCTTTATATTTTAATCACACACATAGACTCCACAAACCACCTTATCAACTAGAACACGCAACAACAATTCAGTGTCCAATCTGCATATAAATTCCTTGAATTTGTTCAAACTTGCTACTGTGCAATAAAAACAATAATAATGAATCAGATCATCTCCATAGAAATTTTAGCGAAAATACTCCGTATATTACATAGGTTTGCGAAATTTAAATAGCCTGTATGTCGCTAAAAAATAGGACATTACTAGTATAGTAATCAACTAGGGATTTTAACAAACAACTCTTCTTTCTCTTATTTGGTATTACGAATTTTAATTACCGTTAATAATGTTATTATATATGTAGAAATTCATCCTAGAATAGTCTCAGGATTTAGAGAACTTGCACACAATAGTAAGTTCAATAACATTCCTTATTTGAATGTCAGTGATGCTAATTGCAAAAATTATTCAAAAGAAATTGCTAGTGCTTATAATTTTATAGGTTAATAATAGATACATTTTTTTAAATAGCATGATTTTATTGCTACCTTAGAATGGCTAAATTTCAAATGTTATACTTATATCGAATTTACGTTAAAAAAAATTTGCGATATTTGATCTACCCGAAAGTCGTCTCAAGTGATGAATTAGCGCCTAGATTCGCTATTCTCTGTGCCACTTCTGCATCCATCCGAGACTGACGCTCTTTCTCTTCTCTTTGACGTCTCTCTTCTTCTTCAAACTCTCGTTGTAACCTTCGCGCCACATCTTCATCGGATTCCTCGCTGAAATTGGATTATTTGATGAATCATTCATTGAATACATACACTTACATATAGAAATATGGAATTGCATTAAATGATAATACTTTTTCTTACATATGCTTATTGATTCTCATGCGCATTTCTCTTGCTGTCTGGTCCTCCCTAGCTTGTTCATCCTTTGAATGTTTTGTATCACTACCAATAGTGCGACGATCCACTCTATTTCTATTGTAATGCCTAAACAATTGCCACTTCTTTCCATTTTTCTAACGTCTTGATTTCATTTTTAATTGTGACGGGAAGCTAATAGTTATTAATTTTGAAAAATCTATGCTTTAAAATTTAAGAGCATGCATACCTATTGAATTCTTCTTCTTGTAGTTTTACAGCAAGATTGTGATCTTCAAAAACACGCAAACGAGACGTAACTATATTAAAGTTTCATTAAAAATATTAGAACATATAATTATAAATAAATTGCTATAACAATGAGTAGTGAATTTCTAGTAGATCACCTTCAGCAACAGAAGGCCTCTGTTCATCAACCATTCCTAGAAAAGAATTTCGTAAAATTATTGTGGTTAATGATTTGAAATATAACTTAGCATATAATAAAAATGTGATTTGGACGCTGAAAAAGATTGGTATTTTAATGGTAGCTATACATTCCACGCATGGTGTACGCCAATATTGATTGAGGAAAAACCATTGAACTGGATTGAAATTGAGGTCAGGAATGCTCAATCATCAAACATGAAGGGAACAAGTTCATATAAATCATTAAGCAATTAATTGCACTTTCTTACTGAATATAAGAACTATAGCAGGATCTTCCGAGAACCAAAATAAATGCAAATAAATTTGGTGACACCTTTTAACGTAAATAATATTGAATCACACATACGAATGGCTTATTTGTGAACGAAAGCGTGCGTGACTCACCTGGGGAAAATCGATTTATATCAGTTGTTATCAGACAGCTGTTATGCTTTTTACCACCAAATTCAAACTATGAACTACTCATAATTGTTTTCTGGAGTTCAACATTTTCTTTCCACCGAATTCCACATACAAAGTGGGTAAAAATGGGCAGATTTTAAAAGTTTTAGAACTTTCTTTACACTCAACTAAGGCTGCCGTTTAAAGGCGTTCCTGAAAGCTTGAACATCTGGTTTTTTGACCGTATCCGCTTGATTAGCATATGTCACACGTGAAAAGAGCAATTATCGATTTAGTGAAGGCATCGACTTTCGTGTTTTTTTACACGCATTTGACCTTATTTTCCTCGGATTTCCACTGCTCCGATAACTGAAAGTGGTTTTCAGAAGTCCTGGTGGAAAACTGCATATTTTATTGTCCTATATTCAATTTCGTTGCATTGCAATTATGACTTCTCCTTTCGCGACAACCGTTCGGGTTCCACTCACTTCATGCGACTGATGGCTCGTGCAGCAGCTGGTGGCAGCCAATCCCAGTGTTTCTGCAAACGACAACTGGTAGGAGCATCCAATCCAGGAATATTGCAGTAGTTTCTAATAATAGCCAAGTCCTCCACAGAAAAAACCATTTTCAGTTGGACTAATGAGAATCCGAGATAAATGACACCAAATGAGTGCGGAAACACGGAAACCGACGCTCTCACAAAATCGGCAATTTCTCTTTTCACGTGTGACATATGTAAATTAAGTCAAAACACTTAAAAAGCTAGAATTCTAAGCTTTTAGAATTGATCCTTTTTTTGTGGATATCCTGTATATGTTTATCTAATTTGCAGAATTTTTTTTTAAGTCAAAAAAACGAGCTGGCCATATCACCGGTGATCTTATATTGTTTACTAAAGAATGAAATACTAATGTGGAAATAATAATATTACTTCAAATAACAAATATGCCCATATTTTGGCAAAATCACATTAATTTATTCAAATATAGCAATCCCATTATTCCGTGAATTTTACGGTTAAATTCATGAAAAGCACTCGTCAATATTCACTACCTTTCTCTTAAGAAATAAAAACCATGACATCTTATGGACTCCATTGATGAACATAATCTCAGTATGAAAAAAGTCACTTTTAACACCACTGAAATGTTGTGGGACAGTTTATGACAATTTTAACGACTAACTCGTTTTGACATTGTAGTTTGCGCGCCATGATCTACCTAAGGGAGATCATCGGTTCGAATTGTTAAATTAACACGAGACAACACAAATAAAATCAGTTTGAACATATTCGGGCACAACAACAATAAAAGTATTAGATTAAGGCTGATTTTCTTTGGTAATTGAAAAATATTCTTGCTGTAATGGTTTTCATCAGAACAGTAGATTGTGACTAGAAAAAACAGTGTAACACACGTCTTATAATTTTATTTATTGTTTTTTTTACTCTTAGTCACTCAATTAACTTCTGATAAACTTTATGGTTGTTTATTTTATATGCACTGTGTTAATAGTGAGCTGATCATATTCCTAACTTATAGATTTTAAAAATGAAAATTATTGTAAACAGCAACAAGTAGAACGGTAACTGAGTTTCGTATTTTTATGTCATGAGTGAGTCCCACAATTACGGCTTTACGCATACTCTGAGATTTTCATATGTAGGGCATAGATTTCACGTATTTACCATTTGCTTTTCAAAAATTTCTTAATATTTTAGAGAATTTTTAACTGTATTGTTTTAACAATTTTATTTTAATCTTTATATTTCTATAATTTTCTGTAAAATAATTAATCAATGATTGTATAAATGTGACCGTAACCTATAGGAAGAAACAGGGGAAAATGTGATACGTTCAGAAAGGTTCGGTTCATCTCAACGGGTTCTCTGAAGAATCGAAGCGTGGATTTCTTATCTCTTAGTGTATCGAATATGCTTCATACGATGTACAGCGATGGCCCATTGTTTGGACTTATTTGGTCTTTTAAAGATGTTATTGTTCCTGCCAGGGTGGCTTATATTCCTACATCTCAGTTTGGCCCAGTACCCTACAGTGAGTTTTAAACTTGGTCTTACTATAAGGCTTAGTTAGAAGGGATGATAATATATACGTGAAATGTTTAGCATCAGTCTTAGAAAACATTATAACTACTGTAAAATTATATAATTTCAACTGCGAGATATAGTGGATCCACGTGAGCAGATAGCTTTGAGAGACACACTCTCTCAGATTCTCGGATACCAATATGAACAACAGGAGATTGGATTTGTAAGGATTGTTTTTTTTAACACGCTTACTTCTATCGTCAGTTATCATTATCGCTATCTACCGTATCCCTTCACCAATTTTAAACGTCTTATTCTTCAATTTATTTGATTCTTAATATGTGATTAAAGGATGATGTTGGCGACATCTTCCCACCTGTCAATCGTCCCCCCACTATAGCAGAACTAAACAAAAACTATTCGTAAGCGTTCAAGTTATAAAGCTATTTAAATTGCTTTGCAACAAAGTCAAATTTACGTAGTAAAAGTTAAATTAATTAGTTCCCTTTATATAGAGACCTTCTCTACGAAGGGGACATTCGTCTTTCAACAGAAAATCTGCGGGAAATAGTAGAAATGTCACAAACTAGGAAAAAAAGAAAAGCATATAGAAATAAATTATATCCATCAACAATATGGCATGATGGAGTTCCATACGCCTTCCACAGAAGTTTATGTTAGTTGCAGTTACGCACACTTTTCTTTATGTATTATGTAAAATCCTCTGCTCCCACTTCCTGCAATTATTAGTTATTAAATTGGCAATGAATATTTGCTTTAGCTGTTCCTTCTCGTCGCTCTATACTTGCAGCCATTAAATTTTGGCAGAAAAATACTTGCATTAATTTTCGAAGAAGAACCACGGAGAAGGTAGGTTTATATTAAATTTACTCCTAATTAAAATGCAGAAGAGCGTCATTTCAATAATAAACACTTAAAGTCTCCATTATATGCATGAAAAGGACAATTTCTTATTTCGAATTAGTAAAATAATTGTTATGATCATTTAGATCTCAGTAGTTTAATAATTATAATAGTCCTATATTAAATCTTTCCTTTTGTAAAGCATTTGTCTGTTATTCCCCTATATTTCCAAGATATTCCTATTATTGTTTAGGTGAATTTTTTTCTGACATTAATGATACATTTTGGGAAAGAATTCATAAGATCTCCGTAAATGGACGAGTTTCTCTTATTTCGGCTTCTCTGCTGCGGCTTGCATATAATTTGCTTATTCTGGCTAACATTTCAGCTACTATTCAGGCACTCGCCTGTATTCAATTTCCAACTTCTTCTTATTTCTATATTGCCAATTTTTTTATCAATTTAATTGCATATATATGTTTTTTAAACTAAGTTTCTATGTTTTACCTGCTATTTATATATCCTATTCTCTGCTTTATTTCTTATCTGCACAGGTTAGGTAAATTTTGAGTTATTTTTATATTCAAGTTTTTCCATACTTCTTTCCTTTCATGATTTGACTTTTGTTTTCAGCAATCACACGCCATCCACATTTCACTATATATTGCTAACCTTAATTTATTATAAACTTTAGCTTATAAACCACAGTATTTTAATATTTTTAACCAAATAAGGAAAATCTCGATTTCTATAGATTTTATGCATTTTACAGTTTGACCTAGACGATATAACAATAAGTATCTTATAAAACATCCTACAATGTCTATATTTTGAATTAACTTTCATAAAGATATAAATAAGTCAGTGACAATAAACCAAGATATTGGATTAAAAAATAATCTAAACTAAACCATGGAAATTGGTAGATTTCATAAATAGTAGTAATGCGAATATTGATTAAAAGATAACTACAAGGTATAGAGTACTGGCATAACGTATTCTTACAACCATTGAGCACCTAATTCTATTTTCATATGGGAATATTTTACTATAATTTTTTTAACTTGATTCTACCTCTACTTTTGTGACAGTAACCACTATCATTTTCAGACATTCCATTTGATGTCGTTGCTTTTTTATGCTCAAATTGCCCTTAATTTGCATTCCAAATGAAATTTTATAACTCAGTAATTTATTTATCATTAATAGCTTTCCGTTTCCTGTTTATAGACTTAATGAGTGAGTACACTGTTATGATAGTATTTAACCCTATATTAACCTCGTTTAAATAAAATAGCTTCATTATATGTGGTCTTTAATATGATCGATCAGTAGTGTTTCCACTTGTGCATGTAAGTTAGTATATTACTTCTCTAGGTTTATCTCGTATTCGTTGGATATGATCAAGGGTGTTGGAGTTCTGTGGGTAGGAACGCCTACCAACAGCAGCAGTGGGTGTCACTTGGCAGAGGATGCGAACTTGTGAGCTTTATTAAATTCTCTTAATTTATCTTTAAAAAAACCTTTAGGTGCATACATATCCATAATAAACTTTATACTAATATATTACTCAAGGCAAAGGATAAAAATAACATTTCATACAATTCCGTAATGGTAAATGAAGATTATTACTAAGCTTTTAATTAGTAAACAACTCAGGAAAATGTTTGAAAAAAAATTAAATATTATACAAGCGCATGCTTTACTGTTACCTATATTTAACCTCAAACACTGTTGATTTCCAGAAAGCACATAGCGAAAAATGTAAATAAAGCCTGGTTTTTACCATTATGACATATATATTTCTAATATAATATATAATTTTTAGTTCGGGATTACATCACACGAAGTCGGTCACGCTCTAGGACTTTTTCATGAGCAGTCAAGATACGATCGAGACAGTTGGGTGCGAATACTTTCCAGAAAAATACCGCGATCATTGCTATATAATTATGCTAAGGTAAGCATTTTTCTTCTTCACGCTAACCGCATATCGCATCTTTTGGTTTAGTACCAAATATTTTGCCCACATCCTTCTTTGCATTTTCTTTAATTCTTCGCTCCATTAGCTTTATTTCGTTCTCTGCATCAACATTTTTGAGTGCAGATTAGCCCAAGAGGAATGCGGGTGTACGGTACACCATATGATATAGGTAGCGTCATGCACTACAGTCCATTCGAGTGAGTCAACCATATGCTTAAATTGCCGGAATTATTTTACATCATAAATAATTCCATATTAATTATCCTTTTAGTTTGTTAGAAAGTAATAATGTATAATTGTCTTATTTTAATGACAATAGTAAAAACGCTTTCAGATTTTCTATTGATCCTCATGTACCCTCTATTGTTGCTGTGAATAAAAACGAACAAGGAGCAATGGGACAGCTTGCTGGGCCATCATTCATCGATGTTCAAATCATGAACGCTCATTACGGTTGCACAGGTTACTGGAACTGCTTAGCTTTTAAAAAAGTAGTTCTTAATACATTAATTTCAGCTCGGTGTCCCTATAGTATCCACTGTCACAATGGTGGACATCAACATCCTCGATCTTGTTGGCAGTGCAAGTTGGAGTTTCGCATTATTTGCGATAATCAGTTATGTGATTATTTGTATTTTGACTAGATTTACATGATCAAGTGCAAGATCAGATGTCCAACGGGTTACGGAGGACGACACTGCGGTCAGATCGAGCCACCATCCATACATCGCTGCAGTGGTCGGCTGCTTGCACGAGCTACTCCAAGGCGACTGCGACTGAAAATTAAGAGAAGACCACGCACTACTCGGTCACGGAGGTGTATATTTCACATTGTGGTAAGAATGAATTTTCATATAATTAGTATCCCTTGTAAGACCACGAGCCGTGAAGGCTCATTACAAATCTTAGTTGCACAAAACTCGGAGTTTAAGTCAACTAATTTAAGCGGTAGATTGCAATACTTTAAACTGTACTTCAACCACTCACGATGAAACTTGATTCTACGAGACACTGAAAACAAGGCGGAGCTAGGCGGACTAATCCGTCCCTGCTGCGAAAAGCGACCAAACAAAAGAGAAAACATGCAGTTATTTATTCCAAATATACAAAAGGAAACAGCAAGAATAAAATTAGCGGTGCAGGATAATTTGTATGTATCTGAACATTTAGTAACTTTGAAGTGTGATTGGAGCATAAGTTTGGAAGCTGGAAATCTAGTAGATCCTACAGGCTCCATACAACCACCGCGTGCTTCTTCGTTTAGAAAGAGTTGGTGGTCGCTGTTTGCCTGGTTGCTATAAAGAAGCCGTTGAACTAAAAGTTAGAGCGGACAAGAGAATTACCGGAAATAGGTTAGTTTGTTTTTACTTAAATCCAGCTACAGCTATATTCAATTAACCTTGTTTTTTTACCAACTACTCACATTCTATTCGTTCATTATTTCTAGTTTAGGAATGAATATTATTGCTTTGTAAGTTATATACGATGAAACGTATTATGGAAATGGACTTTATCAGGTTCTGTTGTCGTCTAACTAAGCCTCGATTCATTCTATCGAATAGTCGTACTGTGCCTGTCATCCTCACTGCAGGGAAAGGAAAATCTGTCATTCAATTACAGTATCGTTTTGGTTTGTTCTCTCTGCCTATTAATAGTCTTTGAGAGAACGAGAAAAAGGGAAAACATAAAAAAAGAGCAATTGGCAAAAATACGAATAACATAAGTAGATTGTAGCTGGTTAACAAAATTGGCATATTTTCTGAAATGCTAATGTAGATTTTCATTTGCGTGGCGTCACTCAAAAAACTTCTTGACAATGATTGTCTTTCATGTTGCCTGTTCTTGTTCATGAATTGGAAAAGGCAATGGATTTACGGAGCATTCTTTCGTTATTCAATACCATGACTCCATCAGAAGATTATCGCAACCACTATTTCATAAAGCTCCTTATGCTTGAACCTCTTTAAAATGCTCAAATGAATGTATTAGTACTAAATCAAGTACACAGCTACCTTGTTCAGATAAACTTCTGCACTGCAAAAATTAGAAAAAATATTTGCTTTTTTTTTACTACACATTTGCCAATGAAACATAAACCCTTTTACGTTTCTCATTGTGGTTTCTGTTTCGCTACTACTTTTACAATCAAGAAACTCAGGATACTGCTTCTTCAATATTTCGGGGGTCACTTCGTCTCAGATCGCTCAGTTATTTCCAAACTGTCGATATCTGAGAAGTGAAAACTTCCCATAGACTGGTTAAAGCAGCCAATACTTCAGATGATGGCTCAGCCCCAGCTAAAAGGTTCAAGACTTCGACTGGACACTCATCATACGATTTTCGGGTTGTCTACTAATAATATTTCAATGAAATTAGCTTTAAAACCGAAGAAATGTCCCATGAGAAAAGATGTGGGAGATCCCTATCGAGTACCATAAGTGTTGACAGTGTCTCACACCTTCATGCTACTGGACATTCCCACAGATCAGCACAGGTATACATTTATAATCTAGTTGGCACAAAACCTTTGATAAAATGAGCTCTAATATATTTATTTTACAAGTTCGACGAACAGTTCAAATCTCCAGCAGAATTAAAAAGTGCATGATTTTCATGAAAATGAAAATAACGGTGCAAAACGGGTATTGCTTTTGCAGAATAGCAACAGTGGTCAATTTAACCAACTACTCACCAAATAGTTTCCTCAGTGAGGACCCGCTGACTATCACGATTATGTCAAGCATGTTCCTAACTCCTTTTATTTTTTAATATTAACACATTAAGCAAAACGAACTGCTTTTAGATGCCAGCTTAAGATTTCAATCGTAACGAGAACAGTACTCCTTTGTTCTGGTATGGTTGTATTTTAGTAGTCAAGATTTAAAGATTTTCCGAATCTTACTAAGAAAAATAAAAGTAAAAATAATTGATGTCTGTGGTGGCTTATAATTAGAAGGGGAATATTCCATTATTATTGTTTTATTGTTATTAACAGAAATAGTTTTGACGGACTCTATGTTTAATCCGAATTTAGAAGAATTCAGAGAAAAATCATTAAAAATGAAATACATATAATTTATAACTTCTATCTAAGATAATACTTTAAAAACGAGCACTGTCTAAATTTCCGATTATATAGTCGCAGACGAAGAATGCTTACAGAACATTTTCTTCTTTAGGTTTATTCGAAATAGTAGCCAACTATGAATACCGATAGGAATATTATTATATCTTGGTTATTTATCGCGAAATATTTACTTCGAAATGGCAGATTTTTGTTCCGTTTCGGACAAATTGGAATACTACAATTTGTTAAATTGACTTTTACCTTGGGAATAGCAGGTCATGTTAGTGCGCTGTCGTGCAATTTCCTACACAACCTCTCCCTAGGCTTTATTCAACAAAAGCCCACTAACGACACGATCGTTGGGAGCTGTACGGACATCCAAAACAAGAAGACAAAGAAAACTTGGACACAAAAAGACAGATGTCTGTATGGGCTAGAACGAAGTAAGAGGAAAGCCACTTGCACAGCAGGACATGTTCGTGAAGTATGGCTTCTAGCTGTTTTTACAAACACAACATATATAATGCTAGAAGTAGTCAAAAACATCAATTAGCTACACAAAACAATAAAAAGGGCAAATACCTCTTCTAGGCAAGCCTGTATATTTTACTTATGGGTGGTATGCATACATGGAGAAGAACTGGAATGTTCGATCTCCTATTAGCTCATCAAAATGTAATCGTTCTTAAGAATACGGTTAATCAATATATTATGGATTGCTATAAATAATATTTCTACTAATTTTTCAAGTAATTAAAAGCTTCAAAAATTAGAAACATCTATTTGTTTATAAAGTATTTAAGCACTGTTATATAGTATTCTTTAAATATTGCTTAATAAAAATGATAGTGATAATAATAAATATCATTACCAAAAAGAAAAGGCAAATATTAATATGATTATCGATTTTTTTAACTGATTATTAATTGCCACATTTCTTTAGTTCCGAAATACATCAGCCATGACGCCGTCGTCGAAACTTTGAATCAAACCCAAATGGCCTTTCGAACCTCGAAAACGATAGGAAATGTTATCGATGAGTTTAAACTAGAGCTTCAAAAACCAGCTATGAGTGGGGAAAAGTCAGATAATGCTGATAAATCTGAAGAGGATGACAACGAGAACTCATCAGTGGACAGTGATGATTTTGATATGACTGAAGAATACGATTCCGATCCAGAGTTGAAGAATATTAGTATTGATGACAACAACGTCGAAATAGATGAACAGTATTTTTTTGGATATGGCAATAAAACTTCAATGAAACTTTAAGCGATACATAGTTAAGATATATTCTACATGTTTTACTTATTTCAAATGTATATTTTAGTGCATTTTTAAGTGTACCTGTTGTATTAAAGTATTATAATGGTTATTAAAAGACCATCGCTTCAGTATAATTATTTTTTAAATATGAACTCTGGTCTAAATCCTATTGTTATATTAAGTGCTGATTATCAGATATTCTTCTATAATATATGTAAAAAAAAGATATAATTCGAGCTTAGGTTCTTTCGAAGAAAATGTTTTTAAAATTAGGTCTGAGAGTTTCATGTGGTAGAAAACATTGAAAATTACGTGTTTAATCTATATCTAATGCAGTCTTTCGATATGATAAATTACATTATTAATTATAATAGCTTAAAAAATACTGAATAAGAGCGAAAAGGTTGTTAAGAGAAAGCGTAATATTGTATTGAATGTGTTAATGTTTTCTTTTGACTTTGATCTCATTGAAGATCTATAATAAACAAATTCATAATCATATTCAATCAGCTAATATATTTTCAGAATTAAATATCAAGTTAGACTAAATATTACACGAATAAATAAATAGTGTTCGCCGTTATTACTCTTATCTACCACATACCCCTTTGATAAGTATTTGTCTTCCTTTTATAATTTTTTAAATAGGAGATCAAATTTTATTCTTTGCGTGAATATTACAATTTCATTCTAATCTAATTATCCA
Source organism: Heterorhabditis bacteriophora (assembly GCA_964036235.1). Lineage (NCBI taxonomy): Eukaryota > Metazoa > Nematoda > Chromadorea > Rhabditida > Heterorhabditidae > Heterorhabditis > Heterorhabditis bacteriophora. Next base: position 8,824,404 of record OZ038428.1, on the reverse strand, counting down.
CTATTTTTTAGAAGCATATTTTGATAATAATGTTGAGCCATCATACATTGCTCATAGAAGATTAGAAACCTTTGCGGCTATTGTAACTTGATGTATAGAGTAAATCGAATTTATTTTATGTAATTTTGCATGCACTAACCAATTTAGCTTTCAAATAGAATTTTATTCAGAACGAAGACATTTCATTGTGACAATATTCAGAGCTTAAACACTCCAATTATTAGTGGCTTCTTTATTAAAGACATAGTATTTGGAATTCCTCCGTTAATTCTTGTCCCTATCTAAACAGCAGTTTCAAGACTTAATAGTTCTCTTATTTCTCTTAACCACTATAACTTTGAAATCTCTGTATAAATTCAGAAAAACTATTTCTGTAATACCGACTACAGTGGCGCTCAGAATGACTGGTAACAAATTGCATCGAGGGCACATAAGAGCACTAAGTGAACCATCGATTGTAACTCGCTTCTGAATGATCTACTTTGTATTCCAATTAAAGATTCGGTTTCATCATCAAGTTGCGGCTCTTCCCTGTATAATTTCCTTAGTTCTATTAAAAGTTGACATTTGATGAGAAAGAGAATATCTCAGATTCGCCGAATTATTATAGGGAATATAAGTAGACACAAAAGGCGTAAATCATTTAATAATATGGCTACTACTCAACAGTCCATTTTTTCTTGATGAATTGTAGTACTTTTTACTTCGATGCTCTGTTAGGAGACACCAAAGTAGGGCCCACCAAAGGGCAGTAATACGTTATGTTGAATTTTGGGAAAACTACGACCCAAAAAAGAACGTTTTATTTATTTATTTTGTTACCTATCGCTTCTCTATTGATCCGACAAGTCCTGTGATGGTCTTGTGGTGTAGGTCGTACGAGTTGGAAATATGTAGCGCAGGATCGGTTCCGTCTAGGACCCAAGAGGCGTTCTCCACTTCTGTGTCTAACTTATTGCCAAACTACTCCGACGGAATGTTACGCAACAATTGCCGTCCAAAATAGCTGAAAGATGCTTGTGTGTGAAGATAGTTGGCTAAATTGGACGATTTCGTCTAAGTCTTTCAGTTCACAGGTAAAGAAATTTCTCGCATCTGAATAGAGAGAGACATTCTCTGATAGGTGCAAAAACGATAACATATGAGTGTAGAAATAAAGCAGTTTAATCGGTCAACTCAAATGGCTTAGCCGGTTCAGTTATCTAGCCTAAAAGTTGATTATAGGAGCTATAAAAATATACAAAGTTATTTAACACCAATAGCACGACATAATCTACTCATCTCTATTTTCACGCACCGTCTGGAGTGTCGTCATAGCCAAGTGGTAGATGGCGGGGTATGAGTAGACGGATGCCGGTAACGATTCCGCCATTGTCACTTTTGCCCTTTTCATATTTAGCACTACCTGGTCATTTGTTCTAAGTCGCATCCCGGCTGAGGTACGGAGCAGGCTGAACTGGGGGTCTCGGCTATTGGCGGAGGAAATCGCAGTCTACCGAACCAGCGGTAAGTTTCGATACACTTGAACGGCACGCTTGGAAGACCTCGTGGAGTGTAAGTTTACTGGTGGGTTTATTTCTTAAGTTTTTCCAGGGCTTTCTTGAGCAGAGGCGTTTGCCTCATTGGTCTTAAGAGCCGGGGCTTTGCCTCAGTGCTCTTTTCCCACCTCCCCTTCGGGAGGAGAGTGGGATAATTTTGGACGCTTCTGAAGCGTTTGGCACCCAGGTGCCGAATATTAAGTAGTAAGGGGAGGTCATGCCAAATTTTTCAACATTCTAAACTAAACTAATCAGTTATATTAATTTATACATAGATAGAACCTTAGCTACCTCTAGGCTAAGGTCTCCAAAATTAGGAAGGATACTACCCCTACCCTTAAAGGGTATAGGGTAGTATTCCCTCCAAAAGACCATATACTACCTTTCCTATCCGGAAGGTAGTTCGGGTCGTGTCCAGCCACTCGTTGTGAGTGGCTTTCGAAGGGCTTTTGAAGCCCGAAGAAACTAGAAAATTCAAAGATTTAAACACTTTCCGGTTTCCGTACCTCCCGCTGGTTTGCTTTTTGCTGCCGAGAGATAAGAGACGCAGAGAAAAAAATTGGGCATAGATTCGCCTTTCCAATGTTTTTCAGTGTGACCCGTTAGGGTCAAATGGCACCTGGGTGCCAAAAAGCTCCTGAAGCAGTTCAGCACCTAAGTGCCAAACGCTTCAGAAGCGTCCAAAATTATCCCACTCTCCTCCCGAAGGGGAGGTGGGAAAAGAGCACTGAGGCAAAGCCCCGGCTCAAGAAAGCTGTGATAAATAGAGAGGAAAACTTACCATTAAACTTACACTGCTTGGACTCTTCAAACTTACCGTCCCAGTGCATCGAAAATTACCGTCGGCTCAGTCGTCTGCGGTTTGTTTCGCGAATAGCCGAAACCCCCACTTAAGCCTCTTCCGTACTTCAGCCGGGATTGCACTTACGCACAATAAATAATCAGCTATTACTAAATATCTGAGAAAACTAAAAGTGAATCGTCCGGGATCGGTACCGTGGCCAATCCACCTTAGGTGGCGACGACTACCATTAGGCCACGACGATGCACAGTTCCAGCCATGAAAGGTTTGACATAAGTACATTATTTCACGCTGTTAGTGTTACATTAGTTTATATATTTACGTTATTCTAAGTGTTTATTAATAAGTCTTATAATCAACTTATAAGCTAGGCAACTGAACAGAGTAAGCCATTTGAGTTGACCGATTAAACTGCTTTATTTCTACACTCATATGTTATCGTTTTTGCACTTATCAGAGAATGTCTCTCTCTATTCAGATGCGAGAAATTTCTTTACCTGTGAACTGAAAGACTTAGACGAAATCGTCCAATTTAGCCAACTATCTTCACACACAAGCATCTTTCAGCTATTTTGGACGGCAATTGTTGCGTAACATTCCGTCGGAGTAGTTTGGCAATAAGTTAGACACAGAAGTGGAGAACGCCTCTTGGGTCCTAGACGGAACCGATCCTGCGCTACATATTTCCAACTCGTACGACCTACACCACAAGACCATCACAGGACTTGTCGGATCAATAGAGAAGCGATAGGTAACAAAATAAATAAATAAAACGTTCTTTTTTGGGTCGTAGTTTTCCCAAAATTCAACATAACGTATTACTGCCCTTTGGTGGGCCCTACTTTGGTGTCTCCTAACAGAGCATCGAAGTAAAAAGTACTACAATTCATCAAGAAAAAATGGACTGTTGAGTAGTAGCCATATTATTAAATGATTTACGCCTTTTGTGTCTACTTATATTCCCTATAATAATTCGGCGAATCTGAGATATTCTCTTTCTCATCAAATGTCAACTTTTAATAGAACTAAGGAAATTATACAGGGAAGAGCCGCAACTTGATGATGAAACCGAATCTTTAATTGGAATACAAAGTAGATCATTCAGAAGCGAGTTACAATCGATGGTTCACTTAGTGCTCTTATGTGCCCTCGATGCAATTTGTTACCAGTCATTCTGAGCGCCACTGTATCCACTCGTACCAAAGATTTGCTTGGTCTACTTTCTGTGAGTTAGTGAATACTTGGTACTTAGGCAAAAATTGTATACCTGCCAAAAAGAACGAAATTGCATTATCCCCATTTTTTATACTTTATAACCTAAAATTAAAAGATTATTGAAAAATCTCTTAAATTTCAAGACTAAATACGCATATGAGATACTCCATTATTATCGTGGTGAAAAAGTATTGCTATTTCAATAGGAGATAGCAGAAAGAGTAAATCCGTTTGATAAGTATTCTGTTTAAAAAGAATTAATTAAAAATGAAGTATTTTATCGAAAATTTTGGGCATACGATTATAAGGATTTAATTAGAAGTGGTAGGGAACAAAAAATTTTAAATAAATAATTATTGAAAGTCGGAAAAAATGTAACCTTTATATTCCACTTAATAGTATAAACAGTAATTAAAAGAGAAGAGATTTTCACTACTGAGCATTACAAATGCTAGCTGCTTCTAAACACGATCTCCATGAAAGTGAGTAGTGAAAGTAGAAAGGAGATGATATAAGCACAGTTTGTCTTCGTATCTCACTCTTTGGTGATTGATAATAGTACTCTTCAGAAGTGTCAGTACAAGCCAGACTATGATAATTTCTTAAGCCTAAGTAAATTAATATCCTTTTATTGTGTTGCAAACTATTTAATTCTGTTTTCTTATGTTTTATATCAATGTTGCCATGCAAACCATAGACTTTAGTTAGTTATTTTATTAGTTTATACCTTAGCCTTACATTTCTTATTTTCACAATCTAAAACATACATTTTGGTTTTTCTTTTTGCATGAGTTTGTAATTGAACATTGTTTACTATTTTCTCGTGGTAGCAAAGTGTAAACTAGTATCAGGTAACCTAAGAAAATTAATTGACCCAGAAATTATATATAAATAAGTTGTAAAAACAAGTATTTTGAGTGCTAAGAAAACTATCTTTCTTTACCTTGTTTTCTTCTTGAGTTCTCAGACTTATTACGATTTCTGGTCTACTTACTATTCCTATCTGAATTCACATCATATTAATTTGAATAAAGTGATTAGTACCTCCACTGTGCTACTATCGTTTTCTAAACTGGTCCTATCGGTATTCTACCTTTCTGCGCTTTTCTGATCCTGTTAATCGAATAATAAGTGAGATCACTTCCTACTTGAAGTGCTATTTCTCTATTAATTCTGTCATATTTGAATTAAATACGACAAATGTGTATTTATTGTTCTTGGATATTGAGAGTAAACACTTGCTCGCTATACACACTTATTACATTTATATGATAAACAGCGAATACTGTTTTAGTGAAACTCAAAGATGTTGGTGTTTTTCGACATCTAAATTTAAGCAACAAAACTGTGTTGATGAACACTGAGTCACTATACGCCGTTTAATCGAATTAACTGCCGACCGTAGAGACAGTCAATCATCGAAGTGGTCGCGATGTGCCGGTAAGAGGTAATATTCAGCGAATCACTTGATTAGTGGCTGTATCTAGGTCTTACTATAAAATGATCCAGTCTTTAGAACACTATTTAAGAAATAGTCTTTTCATTAAATGATCATATCCATTTCTCTAGGAGGCAAATCAAATACTTTCTATCCCATTTGTAAAGTATTTCTCATACTTATATTCATATTTAGATAATGTTTTATTCGTTACGTTAATTTTGACTGAGAAGTTTATGTCACCCATTTCCACTAAATCTGAATATTATAGGAGGCTTAATACTTTGTTGATAGAGTTCGGTTCTCTACTCGGCCTATTGCATTGCGTTCGAAATGGCCTTAATGGCCTTAATAGATATTTAAAAGGCATTTTTAACAGAATATGTCATTTACAAACCTATTTAGTGACGCGTGTCACGATTAGAGCCAAATGTATTACACACCAGGTAACGAAACAACACGGTGCTCGCACCGCATTGAATACAACCATTTTTTCACCATCTTGTTTATGTAATGAAAAATCAAATAAATATATCATTTTCTTGTCATCTTTTTATTTATTCTTTCGTTATATTGTATGGTATCAGTTACATTTTTCCATTTTTACATGCTCTCTGTTAATTCATATTAATATCGTAAAATATAATTCTCACTTTTAAGCCATATTTATGTAGTTAGTGTTAGCTTCTTGTTATTTTTAAAAGCTTGTAATTTTCAGGAAAAAAAATATGGTATCCTTTGCCATTTCTTTAATTTGGTCATTTTTCTTGAAACTTAAGCTACCAATGGAGCATTAGTGAAATGTTTATAACCGATGTTTACAATTTATCCTTATGTCTCATGACTATTTCTTTGCAATATCCACCAAACGAGATAGTAGCCGAGTTTCATGTAAGCCCTGCACATTTGTCCTACGTCTTCGTGATAAATCATACATAAATTATACACTTATATGCTTTCTTCTAGTCATGTTGGGCATGATGAATTCTCCAGCTAACTCCGTGGAGTTATACTCCACTAATAATGCACTTAAGGGGCAGATCAGTGAGCAAGACAGGAAGACGTTCACAGAGGTCAAAGATAAGCCAGTTGTGTCTTATACGGAAGGTAACAGCTATCGTTTAAAATGTTCATACTATATTTTAAACCTAGTCTTTTATGATCATTTCAATAAAATCGTAAAATCATCACAAAACCACACTTTCTTATTATAAAAGCCTTTAAAATAAATTTATTTGATTCATTTAATCTCGATTTTTCATCAAATTGAAGATACTATCGTTAAACACGAGTCAAATTAAGCGATGAATTTAATTTGAAAAACAAAAAACACCATTCATCTAGTTCCTGCGTCATTTTTGAGATATTAATTTGCGATAAAAATATCTATAATACGTTTTTAATGCAATATTTAAGTTGATTTAAGATGGACGTAAGATGATAAATGGCAAATTGGAAGATACCGATCGTGGAAATGGGAGCAATCTATGGAGTGAAGTACTAATGAGAAGTGCTGTGAGATTTAATATTAAAGAATACGAGGACGTGGAGGAGCAGAAAAATGAGGACAGTGATAATCAGGGTGGTGAGTGACGAGACAAAGGGAATAACTCAGAGAATTAATGTTGAATTTAAGGAATAATGCCGTTGCACAACAAACTTTAATTTTATTATGATACTGCTTCAAATATTGTTGTAATAAAAAAGCAAATAATGATGGTATTTTCTAGTTGCAAGGTTACTTTTTTCTACTACGAACGAGTTTTTAATAAAGCGACACAGATCATCAATCATTATGGAAAAAAGCATTTTTGATCCATTATGTTTCTTGCCCAGTACGATGTAGAGCTAACACCAAGTTTGGTATTACACAAGCACTTAAATAGGTTATGGCAAGAATTACATCAATTATTCCAATATTAATCTCTTCGAGTATTAGGAAAAGCTTTACGTGTGTCCAATATGCCTATTTATAAATATATTTAATGTCCTCACTTTGGAAGCATATCGTGCTTTTACTGATGTGATCGTACCCGGAAACCATTGGAAGAAATGGAAAAAAGTCGAATAAAAATTTCAAAAACATATTTAATAATTTCTCATAGTCATTAAGGTACATCAGCTAACCATTTATAATTTCAGAAACAAAAGTAGGTATCGTTGAGGAAGCAGTTGTTGCCAACTCTGTTCTCACCAAGCCGTAAACTCTTAGAGAGTCACCATTACCTTCCATATTCCTCTGTATCGCCAAACTAATCATTGCATAGATACTTCACATATTATCCCAGTAACCATTCCCATTTATCAATAAGCCAGTAAAAGTCGTTAAACGAAGTATTAGTTTTAGTAATTGTACGTACTATCTACTTCTCTTAATGCTGTTCTAATCAGGGTTAATTATATTTAGAACAAATAGGGCTGTTTCTCTTACAAATCAAAAATCATATTATTATTATTATGAAAATAAATAAACCCATAATAAAGATTATATTGAGTATCATATAATATCGAAATAATGACTAGAAAATATTAAGCCAGTAGATCAACAGTAGGTTGTGTAGTTCTCCATGAAGTTAGAGAGGATGGTGGAGAGATGTCGACCAAAAGATCTGTAATAGAACTTAACCACTTCAAATTTCTATGCTATTAAACAAAAGAACTAGCCGAATATGCTTGTTGGACGACAAATTAACAATTCAAAGTTTCTTGTAATATATTTAAGATTTAATATTAGAGTATAATGTACCTTCTCTTGTTTTTTTTTGGATACTATGAATCTCCACGATATCGGTTACTATCGTAATAGGAATCTAAAACATAATTATAAAAACTTGAATCCGTTATAAATCTCTGAAATATGTAATATTAATTACTGTTTTCTTCTATTTAAAAACGTTATATTTCCATATATTTATTACCTAGTAATTTTCATGACCTAATAGATATAAAACACTCAGTTTATTAAAATATCTCCCTATAGATCATGCAAAAGCAACCTAGTGTTTCAGAAATAAATCAAAGTGTGTAAAAAATATACTTGTAACTAGAATAAATAATAATAAACGAAATGTTGATTTGAATTTAAATCGCCTAGGCATTAGTAAAAAATGTAGAAATTGTGTTTCATCTATTAATCTACAGCATATTCACAATTTTTAGTAGGAGACCAGCGATAATTTCACGCACAAATATATTGGATCATAAATTTCTGAGCAAATTTGAAAAAAAATCAACTTAGTGAAGTTAATAATAGGATGAATTCGCCATATGAAATATTTTTACCACCTCACATTTGGAAAAAATACTATATATTTATCTAAACAATTTATGAAATACTTTTGTCTTTACCTTGAGTATGGCAACTACATAGTTGTGCGCTCTTCCAATGGATATTTTCAACAAATAGGTAGACTTCATCAAATTGGTAACTTCCATATTTGGAGCGAGAGCTGGAATATTAAACGACGGCAAGAAAGTGTATGATTCGCCAACTTCGATTTTTCCCTTTCCTGACGGTAAGCCCACACCTGAAAATAATTGGTGACTTGGACTGTTTTGCCAACTGCATCCTACTTTCCACAAACTTCTTATTAAGCCTTCGCAGTGTGAAATTCACAATGCTAAATTTGTTATTACCCATCGTCCCAATTGTTAATCGTCATTCTTTTATATATTTAGAATAACTTGACCGAGATTATATTATAAAATCATATGCATTTGAAAATGTTAGTAAGCTATAAATATCTAACACTTTAGGGCTATTAACTGTTTGAACCATATTCTATTTATTAGTGAACATCCCTACCAGAAAGAATACTGCTAATACAATTTTTGCTGATCCAGAATCTCATTCGCGCAAAACAATGATTAATTCATTCCAATAGGATTTAAGCCATTAAGCATGACAAAATCGAGTTTTCTCTACGTGAAACGTGATGCATGACAAAGTCATAAGAGCTTACTAGAATAAATTCTCTAGATAAATCCGAGTTTATCAAACAGTTTCAGCAGTCAATTTTTTATCGATCTTTTATATGCATAAAATCTTTGTATACAGTTAACCTAACAACGCCACTAGGTTATCAAAGGACAGATAAAAAAGGTTTGAAAATGCTCACCGGTGGTATCAATTAATACTAGATTAGTATCAGATATAGAAGGATTGCTATCCAAGACACCAATGGTCTCAATCTTTCGGACAATATTCATATGAACATACTTTATTGACCGTTTCCACCTGATTTAAACCATTAAGACAGCGTGTTTATGAAATTTTGCAAACTTAAAATCACATTTAGTGTTTAACGAAACTTTATACAGTGACGGACATATACATGAGCTACCCCTCGCTCAGGCTGAGTGACACCTTTCAGGAACTACGTGACTAGTTCGAGTGGTCCAAGAGTGGAGCGAGGTAGGAGATGTAGTCTGCTCCCTAGTATCGATTGATTGGCGTTCATTCCGCTCTTATTTCTTGCGAAAATTAGTTTAGTCTCAAATCAACCCATCTTCAGCGCAAACATCTACTTAAGGCGGCCCAGGCATTGGTTTTAAAAAACTATTAGACATGGTGAAAACAATAACAATAAGTTAATACATAACTAGCACTTCGATATTTTCGATTAGAGGCAGCACCAAGTCATAGCATAGTGCCTTTGAGCTTGGCACAGCGTTGGACTGGAATCTTCTCAGGAATTCTTGAAAACTGCTTCTCATTCTTTAATACTGCATAGTTTTAGTCTTTGAACTTCTCCGCACGTTCCATAGGTGTTCTAATCAGAACATACTACTTTAGTCCAATCCGCTGCTGACCATCTCAGGTATTCTCGCGCAAATGAATCGCGGGCCCTCTTGTTCTTTAAAGAAATGAGAGGCTTCTTCCTGGTTACTCATCATATTAATCTAGATTCTATCAAACGTTGTCGAATTGAGCAGACATTCAGAGAGCATTCTGACTTTAATTTCGTTGTGAATGTCCCTGGCAGTTAATCGACGGTTGCCCTCGCTTAGCCGACGGATTATTTGGTCGGTCCTTTCGGTAGTTTTCTGCTTTCTTGGAGCACGAAGAGCATTTTCCAGTGTTCCAAATGTATTAATATCGTTAATAGCATTTTGACAGAACACCGAGAGAGTTCAAACTTCGTTGCAATCTGTACTTGACTCAAGTTTTGGCTCAGCAAACTTCAATCATCGCAGATTTGGGATGATATCCTTTCCCTACCCATCTGGGAACACTTAGCTACACTAATGTTGGAATTGAACATGGAATGTTATTGTAGAAAGGAATTAAATCACTTCCTTCAGGGTGCCTTAAGTAGATGTTTGCGCTGAAGATGGGTTGATTTGAGACTAAACTAATTTTCGCAAGAAATAAGAGCGGAATGAACGCCAATCAATCGATACTAGGGAGCAGACTACATCTCCTACCTCGCTCCACTCTTGGACCACTCGAACTAGTCACGTAGTTCCTGAAAGGTGTCATCCAGCCTTCCTTAAGTATATGTCCACCATTGTATGACTTTATAAGAAGGAAATATGATTTCATAAGTCTAGTTATTAAATCACGAAAGGGTTTTTAGAAATAAATGTACTTTGTTATCCTACCTATTACATATATTTATTCTGGCCTGTATTCTATCTGTTGTAGAAAAAACTGATTGGTCGAGAATACATTCTACGAAGATACTTCTGTCTCTGAAAATTTATTCGGATTATTTTCGGTTCGCACAAGTATAATTTCGAGTAAATTTGTTTAGTATCAACTTGCTTCGGAAATCTGTAGTGCTTGGAGTGTGCCACCTTTTTATTTGCAGAGAGACGAGTAATGCGTTGGGGAGATACGACAATCACAGTCTCTTCTTGCTTGGCCACAATCTTATTATTTAGTTTTAAGGATATCTATAAAGATTGCATATTCTCTTCCGTCATTCTTTTTGTTTATTCAATTATTGCCTACCAGCATCGTTATTGTATTAATATTTCTTTAACTAAGACCACATAATATACCTCAATATAATATTTTATTACAACAGGAGATCCGGGACAATTAAATGATGTAGCGACATTAACAGGAAGTTCAAACTCAAACTTGAACTGAGCCATACCAACCAAGTGACCCGACACTTGGTTATTCTAAATAAGAAGTACGTTGACATTTAAACTAATTGTAATGAATAAATTGGATTAAGATTAAATACATATTGATAATCTAGACAAAAACAAGCACATCTCTATCTAGCATAGACGTCTAAGCCTCATACCGCATTCTGATCAACATTTTGCATTCCAAGCAATTGATGAACTGTACGGTAATGCCATAACTCCTTTCTTTCATTAACAAACACCCGCTTATTGGTGAATATGTAGTAGTCCTAAAACGATTATCTAGAATGTCTAAAGCTTCATCTGCCAGCTTAATATTCAACATACGCTTCTCAATGATCTTAGTGCTAATTCATTATAATTTATCTCGTTTAGTTTTCATACAAAGTATTGCATTTTTAAAATGTATAAAGTCTTTAAATAAATTGCGGAAACAATATAGTAATTTACATTAATTACAGAAAATTCTAAAATTAAATTTCTAGTATTAATCGTCTTCACTTTTTAATAATAATAATAATAATAAATTTTAGATATTATCCTTTCCACTTCAACACTAACCTTAGTAGTAAAATTCACAACAGCATCTCCATACAGATGTGCTTCGACACTATCAAGAGCAACCGGTTTGGGACTATAGATAGAAACGGTGCCCTAGAGAGAACATTGCGACATCCCCGAAAATTACAAAAAGAGTACTTTCGTTTGATCACTTCTGATATCTAACTTGGGATTTAAAATAATTTTGTTAAATAAGTTTATATTCAAAGAGTAACAATTAACGTATCTCGGTTTCACTTGTTAGTATCATAAAATTATGATCTCTAAAAAATGTTGCTTCAAAAAAGTAGCAGTGGGTGTAGAAACGCCCAAGACGATTAAAATTGCTGTAGCACTGAACACATGTGGTTTAACTGGGGAAGATTATGTCGAGGAAAACAATCAAACATTTAAAATGATGTAACTTAAACTTCTTTATCCCTCTACAACCGCCTAATCCATCCCATACTCTCAATTTCACTGAATTAAGATAGAACAACGACCTTCATCACTTAGGCAAGTTCAGTTGATAACAACATTAGTCAAAAAGCCCATAACCTGTATTTAGCAAAATGGATACAGTCCAACGATGCTACTTATAAAACGATTTTAGAATCCACAAAATAAACTCCGAAATTCATGGAGCTTCATAATACATAATAAGAACCAAACTTGCTTACATAATCAGCAAAAAGATTCTATATCAATTTAAATGTTTTCAATAGATCCTAATCGTGATGCGTAAAAACTTAAGAAACGATATAGCCTACTAGAGGATTTTTTGAACTAATTAATTCTTCGGAGATCATAATCATGAGTAATAAAAGAGAAAAAAGGCGAAATTATCTTTTATCGAGTTCTCTACTGGTCATTAAAACAAGAAAACATTGGATACTGACCAAAATATGGAAATTCATGAAAAAACGATAGTATGATTTATGGTCATGCTAGGTTCAAAATAATTATAAAACTTAATCAACCTTTAGTATTTGTCCGGGCATAGTCACCGGTCTGTTTGTGGCAATTTCAATCCTAAGCCGATGCATATCTGAAGAAAAAAAGACATTGGATATCTATTCTTATCATATATATAACACCAAAATAATAACATTAATAAAACTGGAAAAAATATTTCTCGATACAGTGGGAAGGTCTGGCGAAAATTACCAATAATATGAATACTCTAAATCATTTAATAGTGCTAGATTACTACGTAACAATGACCTTAATCCATTTGCATTTCTATTGGTGATATCATTTATCAAAAAAGTTATTATTCTTGCGTGATGTATTTACTGAATGGAAGTAAATAAATAATAAAACATCTAGTTTAAATAGGAGTATTATTTGCTTTCGGCACTATTTAGCTCGTTGTAGATTTGCAAAGCAAATATAAAAGTCTATAGTTACACGAATATATGTTATAATCCTCTAAGGTTGTTTCACATGCGTTCAGCCGTGGAGTGAGCAGTTCTAGTAAAATGCATGCAAGTAGAGTTCCGCTTATATGACATCGACCAACTGATTTCGCGTAGACATAAACGGTACCGCCGCAGCAAGTTAGATAGGAGACGAATGACTTGTTCTTTTAAACAGTCAGATGGTTTCACATCTTTTCTATCCGTCAACTGAATTTTGCGCTATATCGTAAAATTATAGAGATGTAATTACTTCCGAGCATTAATGGAGATCCATTAATATAGTGCATTTCCTTACCTTGCTAAAAAGTACGATGGAATTAAAAATTGAAATAATATCAAATAGAGTTAATTAAAGGAAAAATCGTATAAGAATAAGTGTTAAAATTCGAAATTAACATAGCGGGCATGCTTTTCGTTTTAAGTAACAGAAAAATGCTAACAATTAACTGTAGACTCTACAGAATAATTATTTATATATTAAGTTGGTATATTCAATACATAGGAATAACATTGCTTGTTCAACAGTCAAAAATATACATGTATAAGCCTGATTAAAAGAGTTACAAACAAGGCACACCCAAATTATATTATTTTCCAATGTGACAAGTAACAATACATATGAAGATAAGGTAATTCTTTTGTCGTCATACTGCTCATTTAAGATAACGAAACATAAGAGTAATAAACATGTTTCAAAAACCCTCAAAGCACAAATGTATATTAAATTGAACACCATGGTAAATTCATTTTGAAAAACTAATGGTAAGTATCAAATTAGCAATGAAGCTTTAAGTGAAGTGGTAGTGAATAGGAGTAACCATTTGAAATGTAATACTTTTTAGATCTTGAAGAAATTAGGAGAAGAACTCAAATTGTGAATATTGATTACTGCACTTTCGGGTGGCCGTTTTAGTACAAAATGCAAACGATGTCGAGACATGTACATGCATTTGCACAATCCATTTCGGAAAAGATTACGCCCATATAAATCAAATCAAATAGCACAGTAACAGAGTCAGTGGCCAACCGAGGGAACTGCTACTAGCAGTAGTTACAGAGAAACAAGCGACTAACCTTCGACCACGCATACATAGTTACATCTACTCCATGATATTAGCACTTTATTGGAAGTATAAACATTATTTAGGCCCAAACAACAATTAATTCCATTTGAGGCATGCGAGGGAACATGGTACTCACTATTGACCGAAAACTCAAGTGCTAGAATTCATGTTGGAGTGGTGATGCATTTTATAAATCCCACAACAGATAGGGAACTAGTTTGATGAAATAAGAGTGGTTGAGTCATCTTTTCGATACTAGGGCAGCCCGCAAGAATCTTACTCGAATACTCTATGTTGAGTCCTTCTTTTTCAATAGAAACATTCATGTTTTAAAAAGAAATAGGACAATATCCGATTAGCATATTTAAATTTCATTTTTGAACGTCAAATGCTGTATGAGTTTGATTTTTAAAAGGTGGTGCGTTCTTACGAATTAAAGAGTTGGATCAAGGGGGACTAATGGAACCAGTCTATTTCCTAATAATAAACCAAAAATCTTGTGAAACTACCGTGAAGAGTCAGAAATAATATAAATGAAAAAAATGGAAAGATAAAATAAAATAGTGCGAATATTAAAATAAGGGATAGTAATTTGGAGTATTATTACAGTATAACTTCATAGTCAGGTTAGTATGAATGTTTAAAATGGTAAAACAGTAAGCATGCATCATGAAATATAGAAGGTTGCGCATTTACATAAAGAAAATTACTCAGTTCAGTAGGTAAATTAAGCAATAAAGAAAGGATTAGATGGCTTAATTCATCCTCAACCAATTAGAGGATTTATTTGGCACAAGACAGCAGCGATTGGAAACAAAATGCAAATAAAAATAGTGGAAATTGTGAAATATAAACATTACATTATGCTAATCGATTATGAATATATTACTAATTAAGTACATACTACATTACCCATGTGATAGATCATTAAGAGGTCTAGGTGAAATAATATGAATCAAACTATTCAGATCAGAGCGCAATAAGAATAGCCAAAGAAAAATAACTACGGTACGGTTTGCAGGATAACTAATTTTGACGATATAGCCAAATGCTCATAATTAAGAAACTCGAAACTAGAGATTATCTTTGTTTAAAACGATGTTGAAATCTTCACATAAGCATATAGTGATGTAATGTTCGAGATATAGTAAATAAGTGAGAAAATATTCGAATGCTGCATTTAAAGGGTGGAAAGCTGTAAGTGAAATAAAATATCATAAAAATAAACAAGTGGCTATTTTTGTGTAAAAATGTCTACAGTTGAAGCATGTCAATCGTTAGATCCGGCCACTTTGAAGTCCTAAGCAAATACTAAACATGAAAAAAAAAGTATTAGCACAATGGGGGACGACATAATTCCAATCTTCAGCAAATAAAGTTGAAGAAGACCAGGCCAATATTCCGATTATATTGACCACTACCATAAATATTTAATGAAATTAAAATATGATTAGAAGTTGAGCTCGTAGAATTTCTATCTTATCAAAATTATAATTATATCTTTAAATTAATGTTAATGGAATTAATGAATAGAATAATCGTAATAAGGTTTTTAAAAATGCTTGTATTTGGACAACTATAGTATATAAATAATGAACTATGCCTCTTTTGTAGTTAAAAATTATTTCATAGGAAGATATCGATTGGTAAAAATTGAAGTATTTTGTAACACAAAGCGAAATCAAAAGATAATTAATATTTATTTACATTTCCCGCCCACCTGAACAATTACAAATTTCGATATGATTTCAAAAATTTGATAAATAATTAAATGTAAACCACAACAATTAAGAATTAACATTATGTACTGGTAATAAAAGTATTAATGCTCTAGTCGCTTTAATGCTTATACAAATAAACATTTTGTCTTATTATCAAATTTTATTATAATCGAACGGCTAACTGTCAATGTTCAAATACATTGACACAGTGGACCTTGAAAGAAATAATGCCATGAGGAGTGCATGACTGGAATTCCCTACTGTATTCTATAATTTAACCTAAGCCAAAATCGAATCGATTCAAACGAGACGACCAACTCTTATTTGATCAAAAGAAAAACAACACTGCAGAGGACGTAAAAAGTTAAAAAGAGCGCGGTATTTGGGAATCAAGAAATTTGCTGCAATCCTATTAAAAAAAGGTAATAGAAATATTCTTAAAAGTTGGGATCATGTTTAAAAGTATTTCTTTATTGAATAATAGAAATTTCGGTATAAAAATCAAAAGTATACCACGGACATGTTGAAAACTACATGGTTCAGTAATAAATTGCTGGAATTGAGGGATACATATTTGAGATAAAAAAGATGTCTATGTAGACTATAAAAGATATACGGAATATTGGTGAGAAAAACACTAGAAAATGATCAATAAATTATTTGGATAAGAAGATTTTATATTTAAATAAATAAATAAATAAAAACATACAGCTAAAACCACGACCTTAAACGATGCTACATTGTACAACTTCTAATCCCTTAGCCACATTCACCTCTTCCTAAAACAACATTTGATTTTCGAGTTGTGGAACAGTGATGATTTAATGCTTCAAATAATACAAATAATACAGTTTATATTATAAACATTCAAAATGTTACGTAGATGTTACAGATGAAAAGCAATTCATAAGAGCATACAACTTTGCTCTATTTCAAGTAGTTGTTGTCTTTTATAATAACACATAGTTTAGATGAACTGCCTTTTCTTAATGGGTCACTGTTGTGTATAAATCAATGTTATGATTACTGTTCAGTAAACTAATAGTAAGGACAATGCCAACAGTTGCGTATTAACGTAACTAGAATAATTGTCTTTGTACGCAACACATCTTCATCTATATGACATTTAAACAGTCAGATTGATTATTTCTCTCTGAATTATAAACATTTGTTCCGTTGTTTTTATTTGATAACCTCTAATAATAATTAAATCCAAGTATTTCTTACTCTTAGTTCTCATTAGAAGTTATAGAACGTTCAGGTTCACATGTTATCAGAGAATCTAGATTGTAATTATACATAAATGGTATTTGTGCATGAACCGTTACGTCAAGTCGGTCGGTTTTCATTTGTAACTCTTATTTATCTTATTAGTGTTATACAAAACATCGGTATCCGTAGTTTCATATTAATGGCTTATACGTTTTCTAGCACGTTAGTGGGAACATTTGTTCAGCGAATATTTGGTGTCTAGAAACGAAAAAAACTTCAATGACAACTAACGCTGACGCCACGCGATTGTCGAAAAATAATAACTAATCGATGATTGCGTCGATCAGCTGTTTTGTTGCATGTGGAGACATAACGGAGTAGCGACGGGCGCAGGCTTATCACTTGCCTTTTGCATTTTCCAGCGGCGACTGCAGTTAACACGGCGCTCTCTCATTTCCTTTTCACGTGCGCTCGCCTTCAGTCTTCGTCTCTCATATCACCTCTATCTTCATTCTTTCCCCACTATCTATAATCCTAATTAAGTTCAAATATATTCCCTCTGTTTCGTATTATTTTAATTCAGATAGACATCGCACACCAAATGTTCTCAAGAGTTGCCAATCGTTTGGCTATACCTGTAGCCGGCAGAAATCCCAAGTGGACTACCGCTGATGAAGCAGTAGCAGATATTAAATCTGGTACGCCTTATGATTTTTATGCTTGAACTACTGTTTTTTCAATATGTTACTTAACTTTATTTAGATTAATTCGATACACATCTTATCAATAAACTATCCATGGTGATATTGTGTTTATTGTTATTCAAGCAAGATGTATTCACGTTAACTATTACTGTTACACCGAGATTTTAATGCATTTTAATTGATGATGAGTAATACAGTTTTTTATTTGGTGTGGTGAGACTTTTGTATTTTAGACATGGACATTTACGTTCATGCCCATGCCTCCACTCCGACAGAACTCCTCAATTCTCTATGTAAGCATGTTGATGCCAAAAATCTTGCTGGTATTCGTTTATCTCACATCCTTCTTGGAGGAAATGTTCCATGGACTGAAAAAAAGTATTGGGGTAAGTTTAGCAATACAAAACTAGGGTCTTTTAGGTTCTAATTTAATGTAGATTATAGATATAATACTAATAATTAATACTTTCTCCTGTTTTCTTTTAATATCTCTCATTTTGCTTAGCATTGAAAATATAACATAAATAATGAATTATTTAAAGGCAAAATGCGATCAAACTGTTTATTCATCTGTGGCAATCTTAGAAAACTAGTTAAACAAGGTCAGTGTTATAACAATATTTATTTATACAGGAAGAAAAAAATGCATGTTTAATCGAATAACTCTTGACAAAACTTATATGGTCTCGTAAAACCATTTTTTTTAAATAATGTAAAATCTATTTCAGTATTTCCGAAGATATTTTTCTCTGTTTAATATTCTCAAAGTATGTTATAAAAGCGTATTATTGTGCATTTAATATAACGCTACTTTTTTCTTAGTTGCTCAGAAAAGATCAATTACAAATGAGTACGAGGGAATCAGTGTTATATTTGTATATGCTACAATTCTTACATAAGTTGGAAAAAGTGACCGTACCACTTTTACATAGTTATGACTACAATTATTAGTAGGAAAGTTATTATAAACAGTAGTTTGTTGATTATAGATCACTTAGAAGGTTTACCCGTCTTTACGAATGAATTGTATAAGACGCATATAGTACTCAGTTCCCACGATATTACTATTTCGTATATCTTATATTTACCTTTATTTATGTTAAAACTATGATTATTACTGCAATTAATAACAATTGTTATTATTATCATTATTGAAATGACCATTGATTCATAGACTTTAACAGTGTTTAGATATAACATCGGTAATATGTTGTTTTTTGAAGCTAAATTTAGATTTCTTCAGGTGAAGCTGACTATACTCCAGTCTTTCTTTCCGACATTCCACGACTGTTCCATGACAAAATTATTCCCGTTGATGTTTCGTTAATCACCGTTAGCCCTCCCGGTACTCTTATAACAAACAATTTCTAGAAAAGTAGATAGATAAATCGTGGTATCATAAGTAGAACAAGTTAATGGCATAATTTAATCAAAAAGAAACAATTGACGACATATATCTTCATAGCAGAGTACATAAGTTAATTTCAAGTTGCATTCCTATAATCTTAACTATGGATTTCAGACAGTCGTGGATACTGTACACTGGGTGTTAATATTGAGGGATCAAAGTCTGCAATTCAAAACGCAAAGAAAATCATAGGTAGGACACAATATTCCTGTGTAAGATAACACTTGTCTAAATAATTTTATTATCAGCTATTGTAAATCCATCAATGCCACGGACCTTTGGTGACACTCTCATACACTCATCACAAATAGACACAATGGTGGAAATTAAGGACCGTGAAATCTATGGAAAACAGGATGGTGCAGAACCTTCAGAGGTTTATAATAAGCAGTATTTGAATATTAAATCAGATTTAGCTTATCTTGTGTTCTATTTTCGGATTCTTGTCCTATGCCCACTTTGCTAGTTATGCTTTAGATCTATAGATGTTTCATTTATAGGTTTACAGGTAGAAATGAAGATAGGAAAATTAATTGCTGAAAACCTCGTTGAGGATGAAGCTACTCTTCAGTTAGGTATGCTAAATTTCTAATATTTAGAAATAACTCGAATTTTAAATGTATTTGAAACATCTCTGGTATCCTATAATATAGCAATTCTATTCTATCGTTAGATATTTGACTTTTTATATATCCGCTGTTTAATAATGTTATAATTTCATTTTAAAAAAACCCTAAGCTTACTCTGAACTACTTTATTAGGGGAAATCGTTGAAATGAGTCAAGTAAAAACAGGTCCAGAAGATTGAGGGAATTAAATTACTTTTGAGAACATTTAATAATAGGACCGTACTACCCTTAAAATTCATTAGGGCTTAGCTAAGTATTTATATAATATAAACAGCATTTCTTTCGAATTAATTGGACGTTGGATATACTTTCATTTCTCAAATCCAGTTGCAATTTAGGAATTGGAGCTATTCCGGATTCCACTTTGATCGCAATGCATAATCACAAGAACTTGGGTATACATTCTGAGATGATTAGCGACGGAGTGGTCGATCTAATTAATAGAGGAATTGTTACTAACCAGAAAAAAACAGTGATACCTGGCAAAGTATTTCGGATTGTTTTCTTTCCTTCTATAGATCTTAAACTAATTTGAGTTTGAAGCCAAGTATTGTCATGACTAATTCTTATAAAATAATTTTGCAGGTCATTACTAGTTTTGCCTATGGTAGCAAAAAGCTTTACGATGCATTGGATAATAATCCTTTATTCCGTAAGTCATTATAAACTTTTAAGGTGTTTTTTTTCACAGTTTAGGTAATTCAGCACTAAATCTTCATTCGTAATCGTAATAGTTTTATTATCTTGTAATTTCAAAATCATAATGAATGCAAAGTGATTCAGAGTTCGAATGCTGTAGCTGGACGAACAATGTGGATGTGATCCGCGCCAACTCGAAAATGACAAGTATTAATTCAGCTCTTGAGATTGACCTAACTGGTCAAATTGTTTCAGATTCAATCGGAAGCACCTTCTATTCAGGTTTTTAAAAATTGATTTAATATTTATATGTTTGATTAAATTTAGTAATTTTCTCACACTTGCTTTTCTGTTATATTTTTGTTATTTTCTTTGAAAACTTTAAGTTAGAATGGACTTATTCTCTGAATTTCTTCTTTAATACAAAAATTACCCTTACTTCCTTCATTTGTTTTTCAAATATACTGGTCACTTTCTTTAAGGTAGAACATAATGTTAGTAGTTTAGAAAATAATCAGGACAATGAAGTTGTTACAAGTTCATATTGTCTCATATCTCTACAATTGAGCTACTTGTAGGTACCTCTAATGATTCTCGATTTAGCATGATAGTTCACTATAAATACATTTTAGGATTTGGAGGGCAAGTTGACTTTGTATATGGAGCTTCGAATAGTCACGACGGAAAAGGGAAAGCCATAATTGCCCTTCCATCGAGAACAACTAAGGGAAAATCTAAAATAGTCCCCGTACTCCAACAAGTTAGTTACGATTGGAAGAGTACAAAATATGCGACGAATTCTACAAAATCTTCAACTATTGTTCTAGGGTGCTGGTGTCGTAACTACACGTGCTCATGTCCGTTATGTAGTGACAGAATTTGGTATTGCACAGCTCTATGGAAAAAGTGTTCGTCAAAGGGCGCATGCCCTCATTAACATCGCTCATCCCGATGACAGAGAGGAACTAGAAAGGAATGCTTTCACGAGATTGCGATGCATACCTACCCCTTTCTAGAACACAAACTTTCTACTGATAATTTGAATAAATTATTTATTTGTTTGGTGTCGTACCCAACATTCAATTGTGTTGGACCGATAAGGAAATTTAAAACCAATATCGAATTAGTTTTTTCCTGATCATATATTTTGCAAGATGCGCCACAAATTTTGATGCGTATGTCGAGTTACATAATTCCATAATCAAAATACCATTGGACATGAAAATTTTTCTATACATACATAAGATATCAAACAGCAGCTAAAGTTGTGCTCAAAGTTTCCTCCTTTTGCGCTCACATAAACTTATAGACGCGTCTCAATGCTACCCATAATGGGCAGCAGCTCGTTTTGGCCAATTTCATCCCAAAATTTAATTAAGACCACCTTATGAGAGCATAAATTGTTGTAAAATGTTTTAATCAGTTTATTTTCCAAGATTGACCATGCTGTGACATCCATCGAATTAAATCCAATGAATTTAATGAGGAAAAATATGGAAACTGCTGTCATCAGAGCTCAACAATTATTTTGGCTCCATTATCGGGTTCCCAGCCCTGTTGAAATGTCTAATTCTGTGATTCTAAATGTTTTGAAACCCAGGGAACTACTACCTTCAATAGAATTTTATCATGGTAGTAGTTCATGTTGATTTTAATATTTTTCTCACTGAATGCCAATAGAGTTTTATCTGACACGGTTATTCCGGCTCAAAGCATGACGGATGACAGAAAATGACTTCTGATATTTACGGATGTTTTCTCGGACCTCTGATGACCACTTTGAAGAAATTACCTACCATTCTGACTATTGTATGTCGGGTTGACAGTGGAAGTCTTCTCATCAGTGAAAACCCCGTTTGAAGCTCGGCCCCGCCGAACGATGCTTAGGAGTTTCCTTGCTTTTCCATAAATGTTGACTTTCATTTTTTCCGTCAACATGTGGGCTCCACGGATCTGATATGGGTAGAGCCCCATTTCGTGTTTAACAATTCTCCTCATTAATATTGGACTTATATTGAGGTCAGAAGCCAGCTTCCGCATTGGTCTCTTGTGATCTCAGAAAATCCTCTTCGTGACCACTTTTTAATGCGAGAGGTGTTCACAGACCTGGGTCTTCTACTCCTAGGACGATCTTTTACTGTGCCAAGCTCCTGATATGGTTTCACACTTCGGCGAAGAGCCATTCTCATGACACAGAGCTTCTTAGCAGTCGCAACATTCCTCTCTCCTTGCTTGTGCAAGTGGATGATGGTAGTGAGTAGAGCTTTAGACATTCTATAACACTTCAGAGACGAGAGAGTCGAATGCATTTTTGAACACGGTCCAAGGAGGCTTTAAGCAACACGCTTACATTAGCATAGCGAACTGCTACGTCATCTATGCTAATTTAACTCACTTAAAATTTGTAACAGGACTTCTTATGTACGCTGTAAACATCCAACGATATCTTGTGAATTCCACCCCGATCACCGTTTCCACGTTATGATTTTGAATTTGAACTAAAAATGAGCAGTAAACGAAAATTATAGTTCACTTTATTGCTCGAGTGTTTGCGACACGAACACAACCTGCAGGAACGTTCCTCAATGTATAATCTAGGTGGCATGTGGAACTCTCCCTAATATAACAATAGCAGCGAAACGTGCATTATTACAGTCACCCTAAAGTCATCTGAGCAATTCTAATCTTACCTAGATGCACGTAAAAACGAAATCGTCGTGGAAAAAAACCTGGACAAAATGTAACCCTCAAATAATAAGTGGAGGGCTAACGACAACAATGAACGATAAGTCAGTACATGTATAACACAAAGTAAAATAGCTTACTGCAACTTCATAAATATTAAATAAATACCCTATGATAATGATGAAAGGTGGGAACCACCTAAATAGAATAAGTTTTAATCTTAGTAATGTTACAATTCTCACAGAGATTAACGATTAACAAATCCTAACAGCTCAACCCTAACGCTTAAATAGATGTCCCTAAAACTTACCTACTCGTAGTAATCACCAAATACATAAAATGGCAAGTAGATATATATAGTAGTAGTAATCACGCAAAATAACAGTGAACTCTGTTAACAAGAACGAAATATGATATCCCACAAATATATTCTCAAATATTCTAATCACTCGTATAACTTGATTAGATCTCGGATCTGAGAGTGAATTTCACGAGTTCCGACGCGAGAAGGGCTGAAAACAAAATGATCAAAATGTTCTAGCCAAAAGAGGAAATGATCACGTGATTAAATTAATGGTTTATGACCCTACTGTTTTTTGAAAATCAGGTAAAGCGAGTATGATAAAGATGTCATTGTAGTTTATCAATAAATCTTATTGTATTTTTTTATAACTACACGGAATTCTAAATTTTAATTTAAGGTCAGTATAGCTAGTAGTAAAAAATAAGGAACCAAAGAACTCATTAATACAGATATAAAGTATAAACCAACTCGTTTGTGATGTTATCGACGAACTGTTTTAACTGTGCATCTGTAGCGCCCAGTGCACTGCGTGGAAGTTTACTTGTTGCTGATTCCAGCCAAACTCGTTGTTTCTATTAACATAATAGTAATACTATAAAGAAATATTATCCTCTTAAGCCAAAACTCAACTCACCATTCTGTCCACCTTACCAAGCATACAGATTATTTCAGACATGTCTCGTCGAAGTGGACCAGATACCTATAAAATTATGATAAACAGAAGCTAACGTTAGTAACACCTTCGAATCATATTATATGAGTAGTATCAAGCCTTGAAAACAGCCGCCTGTAGAGCTTGTTCAGTAAGATGATTTCCTTTTGATATTACGAGGTGTTCTGCCGCTGTTACGCCATCATCACGGTAATTTACCTTAAATAATGTGTACCATTTAGAAATAAAACAGAATATCAAATTCAACAATATTTGCATGGCAAAAAAAAAGAGAGGCGCATTACAAATCCTACCTTTCGAGCGGACATTAATTGCTCAATTGTTTCAACAAAAAATCTTGTAACAGATCTATTTGCATCCTGATGATCGAGTGTGAGACAGGCTATGCCACAATTAAACAATGCAGAAGCAACTGGGTGAGCAAAGAAAGCAGATGGAGCACGAGTGACAAACCTGAAAAGGCATGTAGATCTGTTAATTACAAATAGAAATAAACATAATTGTTAGATAAAAACCTTGTTGACAGCCGAAATAAATCATCAACAGTATCTGGGTTGTCCCGAGGACCGTTTTCCTTTGCTAACAATGAAAATGTCCCAGTGGCCAACGTCTGGAAATAAAATTATTTAAATCTTATGAATCCAATCTTCACCAATATTTCTGTTAAGAAATATAAAAAAATACCTGCAACATAACCATTAGCCCAGGTTGTACTGCCTCCATGGCTCCATATTCATCAACCAATATAGATGAAAGGTAGAGAAAACATGAATGCTGGTGACGGCTATAGATATCCATCATCTAAACGTAATTATTGCAAGAAAATCGCACTATATTTATATATAAATCAATTAATAAACAAGTAGAAAGAAATTTTAGAAGTTAGAGAAATGATACTTGGGTGACAAGAGGCTCAACTAATCCAATAGATTGAACGCCCAAAGATCGTACAAGGAACCTATAAATTATAAAAGATAAGTTAAAAATATTCTGATTAAAAATTCAAAAGGTATGTATTCAAATTAATGAAATCTAACCTAATCGATCTACAAGCATGCTCAACCGTTCTCCCTACTGCTTCATACTTTTTTAATGATGCCGAAAGAACATGATAAAGTGCAGTAGCAATATCAAGCCATGGTGCAGGTGAAGAATTACCGTTCTGTACGTTTCCTTTCTAGATAAAATCACTTTATATACCACGATCTTATTACTTCTTATATAACAGTTAACTAATTGATAAAAGATTTCCTTACCGATTTTCCTCCACACCACGGCCGAATCTCTTTAAAAATAGTAGCAATCCGATCTATCCAAAGAATTGGTTCTCCAGCAAGTCGAGCCCATGAATCAGCCGCACGCTCATTTTCTTTATTCATTTGAATAGTTGGGACAGCGTGCAAAACCTTAAAAAATAAGATTGAAAAAAAATCAAAACCAACATTTTAAAACAATTTATTATAAATAACCTGATCAAAGCGTTGGATTATTGGTTTGCACAACTCAGTGAGACGAATTTGTACTTCCACTTCCGAAAGATTCATTATTAGTGCAGTACAAGCTGAATATATATGTTTTTCTTATCATTATTATTGTTTTTTTATTTGTATTGAGTTATGAAAGTACACTTATTAATAACAAAATGTGCAAAACTTTACCTTTCAAAGTACATGAAATTGCAAGTTCCATCTGCTTTCCCATGGTCTGGCTGGACTCGAGATGAGGAATGAGCATGATTAAAGAAGGTACAAGACGAGTTAAATCAGGAGCAGCTTTAGTGATAACCTAGATACTTAAATGCTTTTAACTAGGACAACTGTTAATGTTAATAATTAATCAGGAAATACGCACTTTCTCCATGGCATCAGTAGCAATAGCAGCGAATTTAGGTATTGTAGCTAATTGCAATAACCAATGAAGAACCTGATCTATAAATTATAATATGTGATAAAAATCGAGCGAATAGACAAATTCAAGAATATATATATATATATATATATTTAACAAACCATGATATTGAGGATGTTTCTGCAACCATTCGTTGCATCCACCAAGAAGTTGCATTGAGGTACGTAAGAGAGCAGGGTGAGAATTGATAGGTAAACCAACAATGGCTTTTACTAAATCAGGCACCACGCTATCTTCTTCACTAAAATATAATTACTACTAATCAATATAATAAACATAAATATACGAAAGAACGAAAACAATATTATAAAAGTACATAGATTTTAAAATCATACGGTACTAAGTTCCCAATAATGGTCGCTATGATAAAAAGAGCTGCTTCCATTTCATCCCATGTGCCATGCGATTGAGCACAAGTAGCTAACATATCGTACATCTGACAAAATATTTTAGTTAAACATACCTACAAAATAATATTTACAATCAAATAATAGAAAAACTTACATCGTGAACACAGCTCTCGGTTCCCACAATAAATACTACGTCTCGGACTGTTTCAACAACATGAAATCAAATATTAGGTGACTTACTCTATAAACTAGGTAAGGAGATGATAATTATATTCATTTAAGGGTGAAATTATGAAAAACAATAGTCACAAACTTTCAATCGGAAATCAGCGAAATCGCCGTCCTGATCTGGTATTCCATCCTCTTCTGAATCATAGCGAGAGTGACGATATAAAGCTAACATATATCTGCAATGATCTCACATTTGAAGTGAGGATTCAAATTATATAAATTGTACTTTAAATTCAGTAAGTTTGATGAAAAAAGCTGATAATTACTTGTTAACGTAAGGTTTGAATTTTGCCACATGAGCGTCGTCATCTATCATAAAAAGACCTTCCGAAATACGATACCATACATTGAAGGTCATTTCGACCAACTGCAAATACATGTGCAATAAAAATATCATATATATGCATAAATGGTAACCAGGAGACAATCAAAATGTAAATAGACAAGAAAATTAATATTGATACAAATTTTTAAATATATAATAAAAATTAATTCACTGAATAATCATGGTGACCAGCCAGTAAAAGTAAAAGCTCAAGAGTATGCATACTGCCCAAACTTGTAGGATCATTATTGGCAAGATTTACAATCTTCTCTACAAGTGATTCTGCTAATTCGGTGAATATACGGCCAAAGTTTTGAAGCCTGAATTTGTAAATAAAAATAACGAAAATATTACAAATACTTTATTCTAGGCACATGTTCATTTGATAAATTATATTACTTACTTGTCAATATCTTCTAGAGCAACAGCGGTATTAAAAGCACCATGTAATTGATAAACAGCTTGCTGAAGATTAGTTGCAAGTGCAAGATGAGCACCCTGATCCTCGGCTCTATACAAGGCTGATACAATACACTCAGTAGCAGCATCGTGAAGTGCAGTTGGAGCCTCGATAGACGCCTAAAAATTAAGTATGACGATTCAAGCAAGTTATACTGTTCACAAAATTCCTTTAGTATTATTAAAACTAAAGCTAAAAATAAAACTAACAACAATATGGAAAACGGATGCCATAAGGCGACTACTAGCTAACTGATCGGTGGAAAGTGCAGGATTAAGGAGATACGCTGACAAACACTGCAGAACTTTTTTCAACATGTCCGAATCGGTATGATGAGCTTCCAACACTTGAGACTGGAATTCGTAAGTCAAAATAAAGTAAGGATAAAAAATAAAATAAAAAATAACTACTTACCAAATAGTTTAACACACTACTCCCACTAGCTGCAAGCTCATCCCGAATTTCATTTCGCCTGTTCTCACCCACACGAACAGTTTGAATTTCCTCTGGAAATACACGCAGCAGGGTTAGCAGCATTCGTGTGCGATCACCCTCTAACGCTGTGAATCTGAAATAAATAATAATGAATCTAACTAAAGGAAAATAATCAAAAATAACTCTAGAAATAAAAATATCAAAACCGACTTATTGAGTAACTCAGCTATCCAATTGTTCCATTGAGGTACTTGAATATATAGATCCGCAACAGAAAGACATAACTGAGTTGCAGTGGCATCCGCAATTTGATCATGCCCAGATACATTAATATGACTAAAACTATAATTTTTTCACCTAAAAATAAATAATAAATAAAATTATATAGAAAACCTATAAACCTCAAGTGGCTTATCAAAGACTCTCTTAATGAGAGATATGTTTCATGTGGCAGCTCCCCAAGAGACTTTAGAATTTTCTGTCTGAGTGTCTGTGCAGCAAAGCAGCATGCAAGTGGATCATGACCATCCGTAAGAATACGATCACACAGAGTCCACGCTAGAGTCTTAAATCTCACTAATTAAGAAGGGAAAATTATTTTAGACACAATTTAAAAGCCTTAGATACATAGGAGAAAGTATATATGGTTAAAAGCACTACGTACCGACTCTTGAACGTTTCGTAACCACTTTTGAGCTTCTACGTTGTTTACTCCACTATAAAACAACGCAATATTCTGATACGCCACTGATAAATCACCCGCCATTTTCTGTGATTAAAGTGTGTTCATATCAACTGAAAAAACTAAACTGAAAAAGAATCCCACGAATTTCCAAAATAAACATGGATAATCATGAACCAACTCTGTGACAGTGTTGTAACTAAGCAATAAATCCTTTACATATAAGCAATCCAACAAATACAATTTTCGGATAAGTTTATAACATGTAGTCCCGTTTAGAAGTCACTAATTTGAAACACTTAATCAACTCTAGGATAACAGTAAAAAGGACATCAAAAGTAAGACCAAAAGTAGTAACAATATGAGCTTTAATATCCTGTTTAAAATGATAGTAGATCGATTCTGCTCTCAAAAAGGGCGCGGATACATCCCGTATGGCTTGTAAATCCTCCGGCGATACGAACCTGGAATTAAAGAATAATACCTTAACATTTACCATAAATAATGAAACAAATTCATAATATATTACCTGACTAGCTGCTCTTATATGTTGTAGATAGCCCTTAACATCCAGTTCGTCCTTCTCAGGAAGAGGTGGACCATTAACGTTAAGACGAAGAGGTTGATATTCAAATGCACGTCCAGCAACACGTTGGGTAGTTGAAAATGACATAGACTCGGCCTGACGCTTTCGGTCTTGAAGCAACTCTGTAAAATTTTCAATTACACATAAGTATTAAGGACACTAATAAAGCTAAAAAGTGACATTAGCTAACGATAAACCTTTATTTCGACGTTTTCTTCTGGCCGCTTCCTCTTTCTCCTCCAATTCTTGTTCGATCTGTCTCTTTCTTTCACGATCTAGGATAACCTCGGCAGGAACATTAGACTGGCGAAGCTCTTCCATGATAGCTTTAGTGTCTTTCACAGCTGAACGCTCAATTTCCTTCTGAAAGTAATTTGGTCGAAATAATGTCATTAAACATTCTTTAATACTATTTTTAAAAACTAACATTTTCTTGATTGTGTACTTCGTCCAGTCGATTTTTCATATTACGGTCTTCCTTTAAATTTTGCATTATCCATAACTGGTCTTCATCAAGCCTAAACATTAAGGGAAACTAGCAAAAAAATCCTCTTTCTTTAGGTTGTAGATCTGAAATGTGGTTCGATAAAATCATTGTTTTTCTAATAGTTGTTATCAGAAGAAATTGACAAACCTTTCGAAGACGTCTTCTAATATGAGTTTCTTTTTCTATGAGGGGATCATCAAATACCTGCTCCCAGAAGTTGTTTTTTCGTAAGGTCTTACCACATACATGACAAGGAGCTGCGTTTCTTGCGAAAAGATTGTCCACACAATTTCTATATAAGAACATATGAAAAACAAAACAATTGAAAACACGATATTATATAATCACAACGTCCATATATTGAATAAATTATATTCTTTTTTTAAATCCAACTAATGCTAAAGTTTCAGCAAAGTATAAATGGATGTAATGTTGAATAGAGCAATAAATCAGTCATACTTGCAAAGTGGATGTCCACATTCGTTGATCATCATTACGAGACTCTTGTTGGTGTATTCATTGGATTTGCACTTTACACATTCTCTCATCTTGTATGCAATTAAAAATAGCTAAAATATACATAATATATAAGCCAGTTTTTTTTCATTAAACTGCATATAAAATTACCAGAGAAATCAAGGAAAATAATCAATGAAGCTTGGATGCTGCTAGTTTCTCCTCAACAACTGTTTTCTTGTGTGGATATAATTGGCCTATGATTACTTGGCGACGGAGCAGTTCAAGATTCTCTTGACCTTTCTAAAAAAAATTGGGTATAGAACAGTATATTATAGTATTATAACATGCCAAACCTTATATAACTGCTGTTGTTTTTCGCTTTCAACTACACTCCTGTTCTTTTCAAAATGATCCCGAATTCGACGCTGTGCGAAGACACGATAATTGTACTGTGGAAACTAAATAAATGAATAAAATTTGGTTCCGAAACCTAATTGCAATTTTACTCTGACAAATTTATAACTAGGTAAACACAAAATGCTTTTCGCTCCTAATTTATGATTCACTGACATGCTATTATTTTTTCAGCATGAAAATATAACAGTAAAACAGCTATTAAGCATACTTTATTGGCCTCTCTTTGCAACTGTTTGTAGAGTTTTACCCAGGCTCCTCTGGATATCGGCCCACTCATTCAGGACGAGTTCGATTACTTACCACTTTCAGGATTAGCGTACTAAAATACTACTCGATAAGCAACCAGGTTTACAAATGATAAGACAAAAATATTCATGGTAAAATTCATTTAGGTATAATGACTAATAATTATATTTCATAATTCAGAATATTCTCGTTACAAACCATTCACAAATTATTCTTGCAAAAAGTACAACTGGTACAGCATGAATTTACAAATAGTTATCTGATTATGAGTCTAAGATTAAACTATATCCAAAATTCATATCACATATCAAAAAATATTTCATGAAAATCTCATATAATAAATCGAACATTTAGTGCAAATAACCAAGCATAACTACATGATAAAGTTTCGTTCCTCAACCGCAACGCGTACATCGCAATCGCATTTGGCTGCATTTCTCACACATTCCACTCTGTAAATGAAACACTAGAACATTTTAAATTTATTTTTGTCAAAGAAAAAGTAGTCCTCTATAAAATTTAGAAAAAGACTGGCTACTTTAAAAAATAGTGTTTCTTATGATAAGAGCATTATATAAAACTGCAAATTATGAGATTATGCACAGCATCATATATATATAATATTATCATATGGTTGTTGCATATTATTATTTTCTGGCAGTTTTATATCTACTGTTTACTTAATAGGTTTATATATCTAGGAAATGTTGGTTTTTCAATATTTTCCAGTTACATTTTAAATATGTCCAATCTTTGATATAGTTTCTATAGGTAAACGGAATATGTCTTTTGTTATTCTAGGTATAATGAACAATTTGGAAGAAGAATGTTTTCAAGTTCCTGGTAGTGGAGATGATCGTGAAGCCAAGAATCATGTATCTTCTTCGATAGTTTTACGATTACAGGATTCTTTGAAAGATAATCCATATTTTAATGCAGGTGCTGGGCTTGCTGGCATAGGTTAGTATGTTGGTCAATTACTTTTTCGTGCTTTTCCTAGCTATATAAATCATGCTTAGCTAAGTTTACCACTATTAGGTATCGCAATGGGTATTCTGCGACGAGCAGTTGTTATTGGTAATTCGTTCTTTCGACGAAAATTTCTAATCTCGCTGCAAATTAACAATGAAGACACGTCTGTATTTCATTTATATTTTCCTTAGTTTCTCATGAAATTCATGAAGTTAGTTTACAATACATATCCAGAGCTTATCCGTGGTTGCTTGATTTTATCAACCGACACAGCTCAATGCAAACGAGGAATTTGTCTGTTAATACAGTGGTGAGACAAGCTGAAAGTGGAAAGACTGCTATGGCAATAACATACCTCCCCGGGCACGGCCAGCACTTTTTTGTCCATAATTACAGGTTATAATTTTATAACTTTATATATATATAGTATGAGAGTTACTTTGGATCTATTTATTGTCTGTAATTTAGACTATTTATAGATGGATTAAAGTTGAGCGACAACGTGAAAAACAAACGATTCAGAGGGATGGCAATAGAACTCCTTTTGAAACTGTAACTTTGACAACTCTCGGTACTGATGCAACATTTTTGAAAAAAATGCTCGAACGAGCTTCACAAGAAGCAGTGGCTAAAGTTAGTTTAGAAATACTTAGTGTTTCATATCATTAAAGGCTAATAATGTTGTTTGGTAAGAGTATAATATTTAGACTGAGACGGGGACTGTGGTATATCAAGCAGTTGGACCACAGTGGTTACGTTTTGGAACTCCAAGAAGAAAGCGTGATGTTGATACAGTTGTTCTTGATGGAGATATTGCAAAACAGCTTATAAACGATTTCAAGGAATTTACCGAGTCATCACAATGGTACATTTTAGAACTTCCAATTTCTCCGGATTTGAAGCCTGGAAATAGTTTGTCGACCATTTAGTTTCCTTGGTTGTCACCAAAATGTGATTCTTTATTCAAGGATACAATCAGTGAGAAAAAGGCTTGCCAATACGCCTGTAGTTTACCCATGACTAGCAGTGTCTTCGTGAGCTATATTTCATTCGTTCAGTTTTATAACTATTCTTGATACGATTGTTTATAATCTCGAATATGATTACGGCTAAATGTCTAATACTTACAAGATGCGATTTAGATGTCATTCGACTACTCGCATGGTGATAAACCTGTGATAAAGGTAGTCCGTCATGAGGGTGATGATATACAGACACCATTTGAGGATTCGTCTCTAGGGAAACTTCTTGGAAACTTCAACCAGCATTTTTCTCTAAAAGCTCCATCTATTTATTCTGATGATTCGGATGAGCTGTTTGGGTAAGCTGGAAGCCTATACTTCATGACTTTAGATATTACAGTAATGAGCTGATAAAAACCTTCCAGTACTATAGTTCCATGCCATTGCGAAGTCATATGCTATTCAGTTGTGAAAAGAACATTACTATGTTGTTTTCTGAATGTTTTGAGTCCAGGTTCCGTAATTCCAATGTGGGATTTGGCCAATTCGAAATGGATAAAGTACGCCAGCGCTTGAATCAACTCATGGAATTGTTTTCGCAGCAATTTTTTGATGGAATAAGAAAACATGCAAAGACAGCAGCATAGTTTCACTGAGCGCCCCAATGGTGACAATGATGTTGTCATGATCGGTTTGTAGAATACATTATTTCATCTTATGTTACAGTTTAAGTACAATAAATATTATCGACATTATCCATCCCAGATGCCCCAGATTATTTACACATAATACATCATAGAAAGGAATGCAACACTCAGTCATTAGCGTTTCTCATGATCTGGGCTTGGAGAATCAGCACCACTCGTAGATGGTTCGCTATCCGACGGTTGTTTCTTTAGTGAATGAATAGACACCTGTAATAACCCAGAAATGGTGAGATAAAACCACTAATATTGGAAATTACATCGTCAAAGACATACATTTTATAACATTTGTGCTAATGCTGTTAATAAGATTGACGTTACCTGGTCATAAGCAGGTGGGGGCACACCAGCTGGTTCAGAGTGTTCAACCCATCCCTCCATGGGTACTTTCTTTATAGGTATAGGACCAGGAGCTGGTGGTGGACGACGTCCAAACACACCCTGATTCTAAAGAATCAGTAGTATAATAGTAAACAATTTCTTTACTGATTATTGGTTTTGCCGATGAAAGGCATTTGAATAACTATACAACCCACAGTCATTCTCCTATAAGCAGTAGACCGCATAGCCCGCAGGAAAACGATAGCAGCAACAAGAGTGAGAAGCAGGGCGCCCACACCAAATGCAATTAGAACCCAGTGGAAAACTGCTGGAGTATAGTGTATGTAGTCACGATCACTTTTATAAGTAGCTAAATTAAAGAGTTTCTGAGACCATTCATAACTCATACAATGAAAATTTGATTAAGTTCAATTTAAATGCCTTTAATATTTTAAAAAAGTACTTAGTCCTCTCCTGCCAATGTTTTCAGCATTAAAAGGATGTGCCATTACAATCGGTCGACCGTCGGTTAAAATATTCGTTACTTGAGGTCCTAAAAACTTTGTAACTGAGTCTTATAAACACTATTTTGAGAAAATTAGCGTATTATATGAAATAATGTGTTCTACAAACCGATCATGGCAACATCATTGTGACCATTGGGGCGCTCAGTGAAACTATGCTGCTGCCTTTGCATCTGTTTTCTTATTCCATCAAAAAATTGCTGCGAGAACAATTCCATGAGTTGATTCAAGCGCTGGCGTACTTTATCCATTTCGAATTGGCCAAATCCCACATTGGAATTACGGAACCTGGACTCAAAACATTCAGAAAACAACATAGTAATGTTCTTTTCACAACTGAATAGCATATGACTTCGCAATGGCATGGAACTATAGTACTGGAAGGTTTTTATCAGCTCATTACTGTAATATCTAAAGTCATGAAGTATAGGCTTCCAGCTTACCCAAACAGCTCATCCGAATCATCAGAATAAATAGATGGAGCTTTTAGAGAAAAATGCTGGTTGAAGTTTCCAAGAAGTTTCCCTAGAGACGAATCCTCAAATGGTGTCTGTATATCATCACCCTCATGACGGACTACCTTTATCACAGGTTTATCACCATGCGAGTAGTCGAATGACATCTAAATCGCATCTTGTAAGTATTAGACATTTAGCCGTAATCATATTCGAGATTATAAACAATCGTATCAAGAATAGTTATAAAACTGAACGAATGAAATATAGCTCACGAAGACACTGCTAGTCATGGGTAAACTACAGGCGTATTGGCAAGCCTTTTTCTCACTGATTGTATCCTTGAATAAAGAATCACATTTTTGGTGACAACCAAGGAAACTAAATGGTCCGTCAGATGGAGAGCCACGTGAATCGCATCCAGCAAAACAGGCGGATTGTAGCTTAATAATTGCAACATTTAGTTCGTTCCACTAAATCACTTATAAAAATAGAAAATCGTATATGAAAACTTACATTAGATGTATTCTCATTAGCAACATAGTTGTCCGAGCACTTCTTCTGACAAAATGATTTATCGCAGAAGACCATACCCAACAAGGTGAATAATATAATCACCCTCATCTTTCGAATTAAAGAAGATATAACTGTACTAAAGATTGAGAAATAGCAATTGATATCATGAAATATGTTAAATAAAACGAAGCGAAGGATCACTGTAGCGAAAAATTACCGAAAACTACTTGACGTAAAATTATACTGTTCCAAGAGACTATTATGTATGCATTATACAAACATTCACCAGATTTTCACTCCAACATCTGATAAAAATTAATGCAATAAATTCTATGAAAGTTATGAGTTTATTATGAATAAAGTGCGACACTGCCTCTCATTAATACTACTTTTACGCTGTACTTCAATTAATTTTGACTAAATAGAAGTATGGGTAAAAGTAATCTGTTACGACCCAATAGTTACATTAGCTAATCAGTTTTACAGTGAAAGCTACAAACAATATTCTATAACTCAACAATAATAAAGTTGACAAATCAATGTAAAGCGAGGAAACGTTCGTTCCACAGCGCACCAGAATGGGGACGGGGTTCGATCAATCGGGCAACGGTGGGAGCTGGCTAGGGCCGGCCTCTCCGCAATCGAGTGGCTAGTTTTTGGGTTATAGAAAACATTTCGCAATTAAAAAACAACAACGATTGGAAACAGAATTAACAAAGCGTTCTCTCTCAAGCTTTATAAAGTAACACTTGAGGAATACGAAAAATGGGCTTATCCATACACGAACATACAATCTTAAATTGTTTATTCTTTATATAATTCTGATATAAGGAGATCTGACTCAGAAAATTTAAATATGAACATAAAAATGAAATAGAAAAGCGGTAACTCGCTCATTTCACTGTCACAATGAGTAAATAAAGACCGTACGAATGTTTGGCTTGTCGTAGCTAATAAAGGGTATAACAGAATATCGATATCCTAAAACTTTTTTTTCATTCTTTGAAAATAATAACTGAAAGTACTCAATAACCTTTAAATACATAACGAAGGGATTATTAAGACTTAAATGTATCATGATAACATACAGTTAAAATTTAAAATGACTCAGACTTAAAATATCACGTGAAAAACAACGTCCAAGATTTAAAACTGAGCACAATTAAATAATTTATATTAAGTCACTTGAAAAGGCTTCATCTTCACATTCTTATCAATTATATCATTACTTTATCTACTGACCATATCAGCGACGCGTTTAATAGCTACATCCGGTGATCTTTTATATAATAGGAAATGGCCTTGAATTTGTGCTGGGGACAAATCATGTCCAAGAGAACTAGCACGCGTTACAAACTCTTCACACTGTTCATCAGAAACACTGTCACCATAAAATCGTAAGAACATCTGTAATAATTTCAATTTACTAAAAATGGTTAAAATACACATCAATGATTAAATGAGTAAGAATTATTGTAAAAACAAACAATACTAACCCGACGCATCATAACCTCTGTAGCATTGCCAAAAAACTGCTTTCGATCAACCCTTCCTGGTCGGATTAAGGCTGCATCAAGTCGATCAATATAGTTGGTTGTCATGAATAAAATTCGCTCCTCAGAGCATCCAACGCCATCAATAGCATTCAATAGACCAGAAAATGTTACTCTAAACAAAGTCATTAAAAAAGTAGACCTACTCGTATTTAACAGCGCTGGAACTAGAGAATAGAAACAAATTCAATTCATATTACCTAACCATTCCTTGATATGCAGGATGTTTGTCCATGGGATCACATCTATTTCCGAATGCTGAATCAATATCTTCCAAAATAATTACGCTATTATTTGGAGCAGTGTTTAATAAGTGATTCAATCTATAAACAGATTTTTTACCAAAATATAGCACAATTAATAATTCCTTATTTAAATGTCATAAAAATCTTACTAACGTAATCGTAAAACTAAAAATTAACACTTATAACTATGGAAGTTCAAAATATACCTGTCATCATCTAGAGTCCTTTCACTAAGTGATATCATGCAAACACTATACCCAAAATGACTAGCTAGAGCCGAAATAAAACTACTTTTACCAGTACCCGGAGGTCCGTAAAAGAGATATCCTCGTCGATATGGAATGCCACGATCAGCATACCTAGAAAAAAACTGTCTGGAACAAAACTACTTATTTACAATTATTTCCAGGCTTCAAATCCGGAGAAATTGGAAGTTCTAAAATGTACCATTGTGATGACTCGGTAAATTCCTTGAAATCGTTTATAAGCTGTTTTGCAATATCTCCATCAAGAACAACTGTATCAACATCACGCTTTCTTCTTGGAGTTCCAAAACGTAACCACTGTGGTCCAACTGCTTGATATACCACAGTCCCCGTCTCAGTCTAAATATTATACTCTTACCAAACAACATTATTAGCCTTTAATGATATGAAACACTAAGTATTTCTAAACTAACTTTAGCCACTGCTTCTTGTGAAGCTCGTTCGAGCATTTTTTTCAAAAATGTTGCATCAGTACCGAGAGTTGTCAAAGTTACAGTTTCAAAAGGAGTTCTATTGCCATCCCTCTGAATCGTTTGTTTTTCACGTTGTCGCTCAACTTTAATCCATCTATAAATAGTCTAAATTACAGACAATAAATAGATCCAAAGTAACTCTCATACTATATATATATAAAGTTATAAAATTATAACCTGTAATTATGGACAAAAAAGTGCTGGCCGTGCCCGGGGAGGTATG
This sequence comes from Heterorhabditis bacteriophora, assembly GCA_964036235.1. Lineage (NCBI taxonomy): Eukaryota > Metazoa > Nematoda > Chromadorea > Rhabditida > Heterorhabditidae > Heterorhabditis > Heterorhabditis bacteriophora. The sequence goes on along the minus strand of OZ038428.1, from coordinate 8,786,509 downwards.
TTATTGCCATAGCAGTCTTTCCACTTTCAGCTTGTCTCACCACTGTATTAACAGACAAATTCCTCGTTTGCATTGAGCTGTGTCGGTTGATAAAATCAAGCAACCACGGATAAGCTCTGGATATGTATTGTAAACTAACTTCATGAATTTCATGAGAAACTAAGGAAAATATAAATGAAATACAGACGTGTCTTCATTGTTAATTTGCAGCGAGATTAGAAATTTTCGTCGAAAGAACGAATTACCAATAACAACTGCTCGTCGCAGAATACCCATTGCGATACCTAATAGTGGTAAACTTAGCTAAGCATGATTTATATAGCTAGGAAAAGCACGAAAAAGTAATTGACCAACATACTAACCTATGCCAGCAAGCCCAGCACCTGCATTAAAATATGGATTATCTTTCAAAGAATCCTGTAATCGTAAAACTATCGAAGAAGATACATGATTCTTGGCTTCACGATCATCTCCACTACCAGGAACTTGAAAACATTCTTCTTCCAAATTGTTCATTATACCTAGAATAACAAAAGACATATTCCGTTTACCTATAGAAACTATATCAAAGATTGGACATATTTAAAATGTAACTGGAAAATATTGAAAAACCAACATTTCCTAGATATATAAACCTATTAAGTAAACAGTAGATATAAAACTGCCAGAAAATAATAATATGCAACAACCATATGATAATATTATATATATATGATGCTGTGCATAATCTCATAATTTGCAGTTTTATATAATGCTCTTATCATAAGAAACACTATTTTTTAAAGTAGCCAGTCTTTTTCTAAATTTTATAGAGGACTACTTTTTCTTTGACAAAAATAAATTTAAAATGTTCTAGTGTTTCATTTACAGAGTGGAATGTGTGAGAAATGCAGCCAAATGCGATTGCGATGTACGCGTTGCGGTTGAGGAACGAAACTTTATCATGTAGTTATGCTTGGTTATTTGCACTAAATGTTCGATTTATTATATGAGATTTTCATGAAATATTTTTTGATATGTGATATGAATTTTGGATATAGTTTAATCTTAGACTCATAATCAGATAACTATTTGTAAATTCATGCTGTACCAGTTGTACTTTTTGCAAGAATAATTTGTGAATGGTTTGTAACGAGAATATTCTGAATTATGAAATATAATTATTAGTCATTATACCTAAATGAATTTTACCATGAATATTTTTGTCTTATCATTTGTAAACCTGGTTGCTTATCGAGTAGTATTTTAGTACGCTAATCCTGAAAGTGGTAAGTAATCGAACTCGTCCTGAATGAGTGGGCCGATATCCAGAGGAGCCTGGGTAAAACTCTACAAACAGTTGCAAAGAGAGGCCAATAAAGTATGCTTAATAGCTGTTTTACTGTTATATTTTCATGCTGAAAAAATAATAGCATGTCAGTGAATCATAAATTAGGAGCGAAAAGCATTTTGTGTTTACCTAGTTATAAATTTGTCAGAGTAAAATTGCAATTAGGTTTCGGAACCAAATTTTATTCATTTATTTAGTTTCCACAGTACAATTATCGTGTCTTCGCACAGCGTCGAATTCGGGATCATTTTGAAAAGAACAGGAGTGTAGTTGAAAGCGAAAAACAACAGCAGTTATATAAGGTTTGGCATGTTATAATACTATAATATACTGTTCTATACCCAATTTTTTTTAGAAAGGTCAAGAGAATCTTGAACTGCTCCGTCGCCAAGTAATCATAGGCCAATTATATCCACACAAGAAAACAGTTGTTGAGGAGAAACTAGCAGCATCCAAGCTTCATTGATTATTTTCCTTGATTTCTCTGGTAATTTTATATGCAGTTTAATGAAAAAAAACTGGCTTATATATTATGTATATTTTAGCTATTTTTAATTGCATACAAGATGAGAGAATGTGTAAAGTGCAAATCCAATGAATACACCAACAAGAGTCTCGTAATGATGATCAACGAATGTGGACATCCACTTTGCAAGTATGACTGATTTATTGCTCTATTCAACATTACATCCATTTATACTTTGCTGAAACTTTAGCATTAGTTGGATTTAAAAAAAGAATATAATTTATTCAATATATGGACGTTGTGATTATATAATATCGTGTTTTCAATTGTTTTGTTTTTCATATGTTCTTATATAGAAATTGTGTGGACAATCTTTTCGCAAGAAACGCAGCTCCTTGTCATGTATGTGGTAAGACCTTACGAAAAAACAACTTCTGGGAGCAGGTATTTGATGATCCCCTCATAGAAAAAGAAACTCATATTAGAAGACGTCTTCGAAAGGTTTGTCAATTTCTTCTGATAACAACTATTAGAAAAACAATGATTTTATCGAACCACATTTCAGATCTACAACCTAAAGAAAGAGGATTTCCTTACATTGCGTGAATACAATGACTATTTAGAGAGGTAAATTCAGTTTGGCTTTTCTTATCCTAGTATAAAGCAGCCCTATAGTTAAACATTAGGGTCGAAACTCTCGTCGTCAATCTTGCATATGGTATTGATCTTGAAGAAACGGAAGCTGAGATCGCTACTTTTAAAGAGGCTAATTCGGAACTTATTGAGCGAAATAAAAAAAAGTAGGTTTTTTTTATTTTTTGCCTTCATATACTCGGAATTTTCAAAGTTTAATTTCCCTTAATGTTTAGGCTTGATGAAGACCAGTTATGGATAATGCAAAATTTAAAGGAAGACCGTAATATGAAAAATCGACTGGACGAAGTACACAATCAAGAAAATGTTAGTTTTTAAAAATAGTATTAAAGAATGTTTAATGACATTATTTCGACCAAATTACTTTCAGAAGGAAATTGAGCGTTCAGCTGTGAAAGACACTAAAGCTATCATGGAAGAGCTTCGCCAGTCTAATGTTCCTGCCGAGGTTATCCTAGATCGTGAAAGAAAGAGACAGATCGAACAAGAATTGGAGGAGAAAGAGGAAGCGGCCAGAAGAAAACGTCGAAATAAAGGTTTATCGTTAGCTAATGTCACTTTTTAGCTTTATTAGTGTCCTTAATACTTATGTGTAATTGAAAATTTTACAGAGTTGCTTCAAGACCGAAAGCGTCAGGCCGAGTCTATGTCATTTTCAACTACCCAACGTGTTGCTGGACGTGCATTTGAATATCAACCTCTTCGTCTTAACGTTAATGGTCCACCTCTTCCTGAGAAGGACGAACTGGATGTTAAGGGCTATCTACAACATATAAGAGCAGCTAGTCAGGTAATATATTATGAATTTGTTTCATTATTTATGGTAAATGTTAAGGTATTATTCTTTAATTCCAGGTTCGTATCGCCGGAGGATTTACAAGCCATACGGGATGTATCCGCGCCCTTTTTGAGAGCAGAATCGATCTACTATCATTTTAAACAGGATATTAAAGCTCATATTGTTACTACTTTTGGTCTTACTTTTGATGTCCTTTTTACTGTTATCCTAGAGTTGATTAAGTGTTTCAAATTAGTGACTTCTAAACGGGACTACATGTTATAAACTTATCCGAAAATTGTATTTGTTGGATTGCTTATATGTAAAGGATTTATTGCTTAGTTACAACACTGTCACAGAGTTGGTTCATGATTATCCATGTTTATTTTGGAAATTCGTGGGATTCTTTTTCAGTTTAGTTTTTTCAGTTGATATGAACACACTTTAATCACAGAAAATGGCGGGTGATTTATCAGTGGCGTAGGTAGAGATTTACATGGTTTTCCGTGTGTTATTTTATGTCGTGAGAGTTTCAGATGAGTGGGAAAGTGAAGCTACTGGATTCTGATAGTGAGGGAAGTATACCAGAAGGACTAGGGTACAATAAAGGATATGCAGAGAGATATGATAACTGGCGACGTTTAGAAGAACAGCAAAAAAGTGCATATTCTATCATACCATATTGGCTCTGTTCTGACTGGGTTATAACTTTAATTTTTCAGTTATAAGTCGCTATGGTAACGATGATGAAACATCATCTAGTGAAGATGAACCGGTATATATATATATATATATATATGTAATATTTACTAGTACGTAGAGGTTGAACGTGTATGTTGTGATCCATGGGTAATTCTAGGAGTGGAACGCTAGTGATGAAAAAGCATTTCTTCGAACTCTAAGTGCTTTGAAAGGAAATGATTCAAAGATATACGACGATCAAACTAATTTCTGGATGAAGGATAAGGAAAATGAGGATGATTTGAAAAAAAAGAAGACAAGAGGCAATAAAGAAAAACCAATGTTTCTTAAGGATTATGAACGAAAGCTGATAACTGAAAAAAGAGGGTTTGTATTACTTATATCATCGATAGCACCAGCAATATTATTTACATTTGAGTATTCCATTTTGTATGATTTATTAATTATTAAAAAAATTTTCATACATACTTCAAGAAACAGTGTATAATGCTAAATCACTCGGTCTTTCAACTGCATTCATTAACTAGATCTACGCGCGCATACGTTTTTCTTGGCTGTTGCTACATGAGTTGACCCAATTAGAACTACTGTTTCTTACGCAATTATTTTTAGCGACGAGATAGGTGGTAATACCCATTATAAATTATCTTTAATAGTTTTCCCTTCGAATTGTGTTGACCTAATGAATTGCTTATCTTTGTTAGTTCTTATTTAGAGCTAAGTCATAATTGTGAGGATTTATCATTTACAGCCTCATTGATGAGAGTGATGATGACGCTGAGGATTTTACCAGACCGAATTATTTTGAACAGCAGGAAGAAATTCGAAAACAGTTAGTTTATTACTTTTTAATATTCATTGTGTAGGGTGAAAATTACCCATTTTACATATTTCTATTATAACCTTTTGATCTTTTGTTTGTTACCTATACATCTGTTTTCATTTTTGACTTGAAGTAATATTTCGGTAAAGTTCTATTGTAACTGCTGTATGTAATTAAGATAAATTATACTAGGCAGAATGCATTGCAAATATTAATTGTATAACGCTACATTTCTTTATGACCTGTTCATATTTTGTATTTTCAGATTACAAAAGGTTATAGGAAATGTTGATGACAATAGTGATGATGATCTTCTTGTAAGAAAAGAAAAGACCGTAGAGGAAACGGTTAGCTATAGTTTAAAAGCTTGATTTTATTGTATGTATTTATTAATTTTTAGAAAAGGAACTTGTTATTAATTTGTTTCATTTTAGAATCGAGAAGAAAACGATTTTTATGAGTGGATTAAGAATCAAAAAGAGGACGATAGTCTTCTAGGGAATACCGAATTAAAAAATCTTAAGAAGGTGGTTTAAAATCTATATAATCCAATCTTCTAGAAGTTTTTAAAATTCTGTTTAATATCTTTTACATTTATTAAGATCATTTCTAAAAAATAGGCTTGGAATAATCCAAATATCGATGAGGACGAGAAGTTTTTGCGAGATTATCTAATCAACAAAGAATACGAGCCAACAGATAAAGAGGAGTTCGTTTTTAAACTTTTAAATTAAAAGGAATAATTGATTTTTCTTAAAAATTAGAACATTCAGAGTTTCTACATTAGATGATATAACTTCGTTAGAAGCTGACGAACGCGAACTTGATAGGCAACGTAATTTCGAACTGAAGTATAACTTCCGCTTTGAAGATCCTGATCAAGAGTTTGTGTGTAGTTTTTATGTTATCCCACAGTTTTAACTGCTATTTACAATAGTACGCTTATGGTATTTTAGTGATTTCCTATTATAGATCAAACAATTTCCACGTACAGTACGAGAGTCGCTACGTCAAGATAACACAAAGCGGAAAGAGAAGAGGGAAGAATATAAAGAAAGAAAGCAAAGAGAAAAAGAAGAAAGAAAGGAAGTATGTTATATTTCTAGTCTAAAGTAAAAACTGTGTTTATTCAGTAGTTCATGTCTCTGTGTATATGTTGTGTGCCCTACTATTTCTTAAGGAGGTTAATTTTAAATCGATATCATTTAGTCTTCTAGAAGTTAGTTTTTTGCTTCACTATTAGAATATATTATCTCTCAAACGCTTCGCTATCCTAAATACGACTTTCGAAATAATTTTTCATTTTCACCTTCAAAAATTTCATAGTTTATTTTGAGGAGCTAAGAAAGCTGAAACGAATGAAAAAGATAGAAATTGAAAAGAAGCTCGAGCATTTGAAGAAATTGGCTGGTGGTGATATTCCAATAAATATTGATGATCTCCAGTGTGATTTTGATCCTAAGGAATATGACCAAAGGATGCAGGTGAAAATTATTCAATATAGTAGTACTATTTTTGTGGGAAAATGATTTTAACCGTATTAAATAAGCCATGTAATATAAAATATTCCTTTCCTATTTTTCAAATTAAATACCTTCTACATTTACTTTATTTATAGCAATTGTTCAACGATGAATATTATGCGAAAGAGGAAAATATTGAAGATAATGAAGAAAAACCTGTATTTAGTGATATTGAAGGGGTGAGTATAGTTAGTGTCTTCATGGAGTTTTGGTTAATCCTTCTAGTTCATATAAAACCGTAATATCTGAACTAAATAGCTAAGATAAATTATTTTCTTAATAAAATATATTATTTTTATATTCCACCACAGTATATAAAGTGGATTATAGATTGATGATAGTGATGGAGATATTAGTGACTATGATAATCTTCCCATTTCTACTGCTCGATTAAACGAGTGTTCTAAAGAATGTGAAATTGAGAACACTAATGAGAGTGAAGCACAATATAGGAGCAAAAAAGGTATATATTCTTTGCATATTGTGTGTTATTAAAATAAATACTTGGATTTTTGTTATTTAGTAGCACCAGTATTTTAATAACAAAATTGGGAATTGCAAAGGGATATATTTGAATTTAACTGCATTTAAAATCTCACTATGAATACTGATATTAGAATCGCGTCGTAGACGGAAGAGGAACAACCTGTTTTTGAATGCTGTTCAGAAGAAAAAACCATTATTTGACCCTAATCAAAAGACTTTCGAGGAATATTTCAATGAGTATTATGCATTGGATTACGAAGATGTTATTGGTTGGTTACTACTACTTATAACGAAAAACCAAGCTATTTTTTAATGATTATGAATTTTTAGGAGACCAAGTAACCCGCTTTAGATATCGCCAAGTAGTTCCAAATAACTTTGGTTTGTCAGTAGGTGAAATTTTGAGTGCAGATGATCGTCAGTTAAACGCTTGGTCTTCGCTTAAGAAGGTAATATCTACATAGTATCTTATAAATGTAGTATTATATTGGTAAGGAAAAAAACAAGGCATAAGTATCTTAAATTTATGAATCCACTATATTATTGGAAGTTCATTAGTTCTTATACAAGTTTTAAGCTATCTGTGGTATTTTTCGCATAACTTATTTCAGGCTACAGCATATAGATCAGAACAAGAAGAACAATACGACGTGAAGGCATATGAAAGAAAATCATGGGATTCAAAGAAAAAGGAAAAAATATTCAATACCGACTACGGAGAGTGTGTGAAGTCAAAATTTCACTTTTCCAATTTTCCTTTCTTTAATTACTTTGGCATAGCTCATTTATTACGACTTATATTTAAATAAATATGTTTTAAGAATAAAGTCTGGTAGTAAAATAAAGAGTGAGCAGGCTAGGACAGCTTCAGCAAATGACAAAGAGCAAAAGAGAAATAAGAATAAGAAAAAGAACAAAGCTAGTCTATCAAAGGTATGTTCAACGGTTAATTCGTCAACTTTGTAATTTGTAGTGTTCAAATTATCAATTATTTTAAGATTATTTACAGATAGATGAAACCAATGGTAAAGATATTGATGCCCCATCCTTAAGCGAAACTATTGACAAACAAGAGAACAAAGACAGCATTAATGGAGGGGAGAAGAAAAAAAGAAATCGCAAGAGGAAATCAGATTCATTCCCTAAAGACGAAAAAAATCTTTCATCTATGTCGCTAGAGCAGAAAAATAATATTAATGAAAGCAAAAAAAGGAAAACTGTGGGAAAATGGAGTAAAGAACAGAAGGTTAGAATTAAATCGTGCGTCTATATTGATAAATTAAGCATAATAATAGATTCTATATTAGGATAATATATAATACTGTTTTAGATAGAGAAGCTAATTCCTGAAATCAATGATGATCGTCTAAAAGCATATGGTATAAATCCAAAGAAATTCAAAAACAAGTTGAAATATGGGAAAAAAACTGAAAGCACTCAGCCGCAAGTTGCTTAAAACACTTGTTATTTTCTACTACTTTGTTACCATTGAAAATATTGTTGTTTCTAGGATGTTATTTGTTTAGATTTTATTAATGAAGGCTTCATGGTGATTGTTTTCTTTTTTCCATGGCTTTTTTGCCTATACGTCATCTTTTTATGCATAGCTTTGTACTACTGTGTGTTAACTGTTACAATTTATTGTCAGAATGGGTGGTGTTATGAGCTATTTCCGTAGACTGTTAGGACAGCGTGAAATGCGCATTCTGATACTTGGGCTAGATGGTGCAGGAAAGACAACCATCCTCTACAGGCTTCAGGTTCGTGGTATCTTTTTACTTTTCAGATTTTTTATTTAACATGACGTTTAACAGCACACCGTATCTTGTGGTGTAATTCATGAGTACATATATATATCTGTTTTAACCTATTTGTATCACAGCTGGAAAATTAATATAGCTATGCCTGTTTGGATAAATATAAGTGAAAAATTATAGGTTGGGGAGATCGTCACGACTATTCCTACTATTGGTTTCAATGTAGAACAAGTGGAATACAAGAATCTAAAATTCCAAGTCAGTATTCATTGTAGTTTTACCTTAACTAACGTTTAGATATTTATGTCTTAAGGTATGGGATCTTGGAGGTCAGACCTCTATTCGTCCTTATTGGAGATGCTACTATGCTAACACAGATGCTATCATATACGTAGTGGATTCTGCTGACAGAGATAGAGTACGTATACTTAGAACAATTACTAATTTTAGTGAACGTATTTCAATTATTTATTAACACAGGCTTTAATAATTTTCTGTATTAGGTAGGAATTTCCCGTCAAGAGTTAGTCGCAATGTTACAAGAAGATGAGTTAAATGGGGCTATTTTAGCCGTGCTAGCCAATAAACAGGTAAAAAATTTTTTTAGTAGATTTACGTAGGCAATGTTTTTATATAGCGTATGTTTACTTATACTGCTACTTAATTAGTGGTTTAAATCCACATTTCTTCGTAATTCATTTTTGCAGGACCTGGTTGGCTGTTTGAGTCCTGCTGAAGTTCACAAAGCATTAGGATTGGAAGCTTTAAGGGACAGAACGTTCCAGATATTTAAAACATCTGCATCTAAGGGAGAAGGTCTTGACGAAGCCATGGAATGGCTGGCTAATAATCTTCAACAGAAGAAGTAGGGTGCGAAATAACGTAAATACCTGTGTTAAAAAATGTTTTTTGTATGCCTTACGTGTTCCATTTCTAACCTGTATCATGAACATTTACGGATTTACACACTGAAAATGCTAATTTTGAGTTGGTACATAGCCAAAAATCAATGCTTTTCACCTATGCTCAGGAAAAATCATGTTGCGAATATATCAAAATGTCCTTCTGATTTTGGCGGCAATACTCAGGAACGACTATTTGACCTTGGTAGCACATGCAAAGATGTTTCAAGTACTGAGACTATTGCCTATTATAAAAAAAAACACCTTTAACATTTGACGAAGTTTAAGTTTCTTTATTTAAGGACAGAATATCTTGAAATAGTAGCTCAGCCGCACTTAGCCTCGAAAGACCTGATAACAATCTTTAGATTCGGTTTTCAAAATGCATAAAGATTAGGTACGGTGATAATTATTTATATTAACTTCGTTTATTTATTGCTTAATAATTTTCAGTATTTGTTAGACAGTATCTTAGTGTGAACCGTCTGTGATTATCTTTATTGGGAATTAATTTAGCTCAGTGATGTTCCACTAATATTTCTGGCGATTAATCGCATGTGTAAAAATGAGTAACCACGTGATGCACTGTAATGGATTTATTGGGAATAAATATAGTTGAATAGTTCTGGTAATTTAATACTTGAGTGTGGTATACAAATTCAACTCAATGGGAATAATATTGTTATAATTATACAACCGAGACTCACTCATGATAATATAACAAGGGATGTTTCATTGGCTATTAGTACCTATTTAAAGCGCTGATTACTCACTTCTTGTTACTGACCTTCCTCTTCGTTTTACTGGCATATTTGGCTTCAAGTGAGTCACAAAATGAATCAATTGCTGATCCACGCTCACTCTGACGTCGTAGAATTAATGCTTTTAAATCACCATTGCCTTCCTGTAAGAAAATTAGTGTAATATACATATTAAAAAGAGTACATTGAACTATAGTAGGAACCAACGATTTTCTGCCAATAGTTCACTGATCGAAGTAAAGCTCTTGATTTTATTAGGTGGCTGCAGAAGTTTTAGTCTTTTATTTCAGCGCTTTAGTACAATTAGTTAAAACCTAAATAAATTCCAGCTCTTTTGCGTTTTTGAAGTGTTGGGTTTGCAGTTTGTGAAAAGCCACAAATCAAGATTTAATGGTAAATTTAACCTTACAAAATAATTCGATTAAGATAAACCACCAAAAACTGCATATTCCTCACTGTATTCTCCACGAGTTCCAGCAAGGGAAGAATGCTGCTGAAGCAAGCCAATCAATATGATCTGTACTCGGTGAAGGAGTTCTCTCCCACAGTACTTGCAGATATTGGTTCCGACGTTTTAAAGCTGGTGATTTTGATGTCAGTGACCGACAACGCTCCTGGACGCCACGAACGACGAAGGCTGATGCTTTGAAATCATTATTGGGAGAAAATCCGTCACAGACACGAAAGGGACTCGCGGAAGAGTTGGGAGTTGATAAAGCAACAGTCTCCAGACAATTGCATGAGATGGGGAAAATTCGCAAACTCCGAAGGTGGGCACCACATGAACTCTCCGAAGACAGCATTGGCCGCCGACTCAACATATGCATCTCGTTGTTTGCCAGACAATGCAAGAAGAACTTTTTGTGGAAAATTGTCACTGATGACGAAAAATGGATTATGTACGACAATCCTAAACGGACACATTCATGGGTAGACCCCGGACAGCCAACAACATCCACGCCAAAAGAGTCCTTCTGTGCATCTGGTGGGACATGAAGGGTGTGCTGTTTTATGACTTCCTTCAAGTAGTTGAGACGGTTAGTACCGAGCAGTACGGTCGTCAACTGATTGATTTGCTGGATGTAATGGAACAGAAAGGACCATTTACTGGACAAGGAAGTCGGGACATCATTTTGCTGCATGACAACACTAGGCCTCATGTTGCTCTTAGTACTCAGCAAACTATTTTTAACTTAGTCTGGGAAGTTCTCCCGCACGCGGCGTATTCTCCGGACTTGGCACCTTTGGATTGAATTTACTCCGGTTGATGCAGAAGTGTCTAGGGTGACAGTACTTTCGAGGTGCAGCTGAGAGGCGAAAATGGATCGATGATTTCATTACCTCCAAGCCAATGTCGTTTTTTCATAAAGGAATCCGAAAGTTACCTGAGAGATGGCAGAAGGTCATAGAAAGCGAGGAAAAATATTTCGATGATTGAACTGCATTCTGTATATTATGGAAATAAAATTGAAGTTTTGAAAAAAAGACTAAAACTTCTGTAACCACCTAATAATATGTCAAAATTACTTTTGGCCTTATTGTCACATTTTAAATAACAATGAACTATTACTTTGTCCTTCAAGATAAAACTAATTATATTCTGTAATGCCTCTAAATACTTCTTCAATTACACAATGAACTGTTTGAATCAGGAATAATCAAGACAAAACAGAATGAAAAAGCATGATTATTCTTACAAATGGTACAAATTCCCTCATCGGTCCTTATAAGCTTAAGGAAAACTATATTTAATATGCTACCACGAATATACGACTTGTTGACTATTAAACGCACACAAGTTAAACCAAAATTTCAGTGATAAAATTTTCAAAAAAGTGGATCTGGTAGAAATGATAGTTTAACTTATCTTTTCAATGTCCATCATTTACAACCGTCACTATATTTTTACTAACCTTCTTTTTTATTTGTTCAAGGTACTCCTCCGCCTCCTTTTCTTCTCGTATTGCCTTTCTTTTACGACTTGCAGTTTTAACCTGTGTGAAAAGAAATATAGTACATTAAATACAATAAATGGCCTTTTTTACCTTCCCAGTTGATGACTTGTATTTGTTGGTTTTTTCAAGCCTCTTTTCATCGATAAGACGATCAATTATACCCTTAAATAATATTATAGTTCATTTTATAAATATGTATAATCTTCTTATAAGTCCTACTTTTATTCTTATTTCGTCGTCGAATGAAGTACCCAACACAGAATCTACTATTTTTCCTATATCACCATTCCATTGTCTATAGCTAGCGATAATATCACTTTCCTCTTCTTCTGATCCTATAAACCATAGATCACAAAGGTTTTACGTGATGCATCTTGTAAATAAAAATGAAAACTTATCTGAATAGATAACTAATAATGTCCAATTATTACCTTTATATTCCTTGTAAAACTTTTCTATATCTTCTATAGTAACCTTCTTGAATACTGATCTCCACAAGTTTACACTTTCCTGATCTGATAGCACATTTTCTTCATCGACAACTCCTAAATAATAACAAAAAACCTTATAAATTGTGTTGTTATATCAATATAATTACATATAAAACCAGATCCTTGCAGAGGATAAGAACTTAGTAATATGAAAATGGTTATACCTGTCTCATCGTAAAGTGCGCGTTTCTCTTTATCACATAAGATACTATAAGCCTTTGAAATAAGCTGAAATTTCAATGTTGCATTTGCCTTTGCATCGTCTCCACTGACTTTATCCGGATGGTGTTTCATCGATTGCTTGTAATATGCCTTTTTAACTAAAATCAGGCTTTAATCAATAAATTCAAAAGATGATGAAAGACAACTGAAAATGCTTAAACTCACTCTCGGCATTTGTAGGTGTTTTTGATTTAATGTGTAGAATTGCGTATAAGTTATCAGTGTTAAAATGATCTTTGCAGTCTTTCAAAAACATTGCTATAAAAAAGAAAAGATCCAAAATTATAGAATCAGATATGGCACTATGAATATGAAATCAAACTATAGTAACTCTAATACGTCTTGTTTGAAATCTAAGAATCAGTTTACAAGAACGAACATTAATTTTAGCAATAAAAATTTCGCATGCGCGGCAATTTTCCAGTTTTGAATCGTGGTCGTAAAGAGGAGAGGAAGGAAGGTTAGAGACGCATAGGCAGCAAAGTAATTCGGTTTACCTAGTAGTAGGTATTTCAATATTGATGCGTATAATCAGTGGAATAAGGTGGTCCTATATATTTCCACTCTCTCTTTATTTTCGAGTTGGTCTAACTCTCTTCTACATATGACTAATTTTAAGGTAATTATAGGTAATTCCAAATCTTGGACAGAGGTGATCATCTAACTATGATTATCACTGTGATTTGTGTACAATGCTACATAAACGTGTATCATGAATACGTTACTCCTATTAAACTGAATTTATTTGTTAAATAGGGCAATTTTTGATACAGTTCTAACTCGCATTCTCCTTTTTAGAACTGAACTTGTGAATTTCAACCTAGAAAAGCAGACAAATTAAGAGTGCATCTATTAGGCTATTTAAGAAAATTTGTGTTATTTCTATAATTCGGCGATAACTTTGCATAGTTTAATATTATGAGTTGAGACTCTTGAAACAAGCACTAATGGGATTCTATTAGTTAAAAATAAATTATAGTGAGTTTGTAAAGAAGGCATTTTGATGGGAGGTGATACAGACCATGAGTTGCACACAAATCCGATCTTTTACAATATCGGTTTTTTGATCCCCCTGTTATTTTATATATTTATATATAAGGGATTTCTCAATTACATAAATTTGGGTTAAAATTTGTAATGTTAATCTCAAATAAAAGCCTAATGTTAAAGTCTGAGAAATACTAATTAGATCAGTGGTTCCATAACACGAGAAGAACAAGTTCTAGAGTATGCTATCTACTGTTGCGTTTACTATTACACTATCTGAATGTTTGACATCCAAAAATCGACATTGTATGGGATAGATGTTCAAAACTTAGGAACTGTGTGAAATTAAACGGTATATTTGTAGGTATCTTCTATTGAAGAAGCCAGGGAATTTTAGCACTTTCTGGTTGACTAATCTACTGTCACCCATTTTCTGGTAACAAGTGGTAATATGTTTTTGTATGCGATTGTTCCTATTGATCTGTGTATTTCGTTCCATTTCTATTCTTATCACAAGACCACTTCTAATCTTCGCATACCACATTGTAGTTCAGTCCTCACCCGGAGATGGTTGCTTCAATAATTAAGCAATTGAGTGTTTTTAACTTATAGATAATTTGTTCACTTCTAATCATACATAAACCATGCTAAGTAATTGTATGAACCATTTTCGTTCTCAATTATGCATATATTGACAAATCTTCATAGTAATTCTACTTATAAATAGTTGGTTCTAATCATATAAAATAACAGTAGATTGTTGGAAAAGAATAACTTAACAGTAGTACTGACCATCCTGAGTCACTGAATAATTGTAACAGAAATTCTGTCATTTGAAATAATTTTTCTGTTAAATCTGAATATAAATTTTGGATAGTTAATCTAGCTCACTGAACATAAAGAATATTAATGAACTTCATGCTTATATGAGATACGGAAGTTGATCCTTATCAGGACGTTTCTGATTGTTGATATTTTGTGGTCTTTGCGTGAGTAATGTATTATATATTATTTTTCGTCTTAACTAAGAGATTTAATTCGTAGGTAACTACTTCCCGAAATAGTGAATCATTCACCACTTGTACTATGCTTTTGATATATTAAGTTCGAATACAGACTAGTTCTTCATATGACATGATAATATTATGATGGTCCTAACTTGTTTTCTGTATTTTGCAAAAGGCCATCTGAACAACAGCGAGAATTGCAAAAAAACATAAACATAAATTCCTCCCACTCTTCGCTTTCTAAGTAATAACTTCTCTCGCGTGCTTTGATTTTCGAATGATTACAATATCTCGCTTGATATTATTCATTTAAACGAATAAGTGTTGTGTGAATACAGATACAATGACAAAGACTGGAGAACCGTGTGAGGATCAGCTTGAAACATTTAAAAGGGGACAACCCGTGGGTTTATTACTGTTTGAAACGTATTTAATTTAGGACAAAAGAAAATGGAAAAATTCTATTTGGTAGTTTTAAATATT
The DNA here is from genome assembly GCA_964036235.1 of Heterorhabditis bacteriophora. Classification (NCBI taxonomy): domain Eukaryota; kingdom Metazoa; phylum Nematoda; class Chromadorea; order Rhabditida; family Heterorhabditidae; genus Heterorhabditis; species Heterorhabditis bacteriophora. Next base: position 8,771,182 of record OZ038428.1, on the reverse strand, counting down.
TTCAGAAGCCCCACACCATGACAATGTCAAATGGTGCTCCTATATATGACAAGAACAACATTCTAAGTGTAGGTCAGAGAGGACCTATGCTACTGCAAGATGTTGTGTACCTGGATGAAATGTCCCATTTCGACAGAGAGCGCATTCCTGAGCGCGTTGTTCATGCAAAGGGTGCAGGTAGGACGTTTGCTTTCATTCGATGTATTAGTATCTTCGGTTCATCCTTTTCCTATGCATTAACAAAAGTATAGTTATTATATATTCATAAATATAGGTTTTTGGTAAAACTTCTAAATTTATTATTTTCATGTGCTCATGGATATCTCGAAATAACTCATGACATCAGCAAGTACTGTAAAGCTGATCTGTTTAGTAAAGTCGGCAAGCAAACTCCATGCTTTATACGATTCTCCACAGTTGGTTGGTTTTCATAATCCTATCTTTACATTTTCTAAGATCATTTTTTCATACATTTGATGTGTTCTGTAACTTATTTATATTTGCATTTATTGCTAGTTAGTGTGTTTGTCTGTAAGTAAATAGAGAAGCTATTAATGGCATAAAAACAGTTTGTTCTTTGGTGTTTATTATATGACCATGTTTATATTTAGACATTATTGTCTTAGAAGCAAAATTATCTGCAGGTTATCACAAAATCAATGATTAGAATGTGTGGGTGCACCTAACAATCACACGTTACCGACCTTTGCCCGTTGATAACATTGCGCTGTATTTCGTCAAACATTGACTTGATCTTTAGTTCACTTAAAACAATGACATTCAAATACTATTTGATGGCTTAGTATGTCATCTTTGGAACCACAAGTAGAACAAGAAAGGCGAGTGCTCTGTGTTAAGAGTCGTGCATAGCCAGAATTTAACACATCCATTTTGAACGCAGGAGCCAATTGTATTTATTAGTGCAATAATTTTACCTATATACTAAGTATAATTGATTCTATGGGCCTGAAATCTCATCCATTAAAAGATGCTTGGCAGTTAATGTTTATCCAAAACTCATAAGCTGTCCAACTGGAACAATATATAAATGCAATGAATAATAAGGTTCATCGAAGAACATATTATGAGAATAATAAATAGCTGCATAAACTAACAATAATACAAACATTATAAAATATGTCTTCAACTGAATTTTTGAAGTATAAATAATTTATATTGATAGTCTCTAAGTACAGGGGGAGAGTCTGGTTCAGCCGACACTGCCAGAGATCCTCGTGGATTCGCTGTCAAATTCTATACCGAAGAAGGCAACTGGGATTTAGTAAGTAATCTACGTAATCTTGGAAGAACGTTGCTTTTGAGGAAAGATAAATAATTTTAAAGTTGAAACGAAATTCGAAAAGATGAAAGGAACTAAAAGTTTACAAATACGATTAATTTTTTTAGGTGGGCAACAATACACCAATTTTCTTCATTCGGGATCCCCTATTGTTCCCGAATTTCATTCACACCCAGAAAAGAAATCCACAGACTCACCTAAAAGATATGAACATGATGTGGGACTTCTTTAGTTTGCGACCTGAGACAATGCATCAGGTTTGTTGCAAAGTTTTATTATTTCAAGAAAATATCTATATTCAGAATAAAAAGGCACAAAATATTTTCTGGTCTATTTTTCTTTTGAATAAACGTCCATATCACAGCTGATGTTCTTGTTCTCTGACCGTGGCATCCCAGATGGATACCGCCACATGAATGGATACGGATCACACACCTTTAAACTCGTAAACAAGGATGGCAAGGCCGTTTACTGCAAATTCCACTTTAAGGTTTGTGCTTATTTTGAGCATATAAAACTTATAACATTCAAATTTAAGTCATATTTTTTAGACTGCACAGAAGATCAAGAATCTACCTGCTTCAGAAGCTGGTCGTCTAAGTGGTGAAGATCCAGACTATTCAATTAGAGACCTTTTCAATTCCATCGAAAAGGGCGATTTTCCTCAGTGGAACTTCTACATTCAGGTAGCTATCTCTATTCTAATGTTTTCACTATAAATTCTAATATAGTTTAAAAAAGCAAGAATATACCTTTCATCAAATGTACCTAGGTGATGACATTCGAGCAAGCTGAGAAATGGAAGTTTAACCCATTTGACTTGACAAAGGTCTGGCCACACAGTGAATATCCGCTAATTCCAGTGGGAAAAATGGTTCTGAACAGAAATCCGAAGAACTATTTTGCTGAGGTGAATTGAATTACTAGTGTTTATTTTACTTAGGATAGTATCTTTTGTGGTAATCAATTACATAATCTTGTATATACAGCGAATTTTGCTGTATTAATGTTAATAAAGCAATAAAATTATGCTGTTTTGTAGTAGAAAAAATTACACAAAGATAACTATTAAGATGATGTATAGTTGAAACAATATGATTTGTAGGTGGAACAGTCTGCTTTCTCTCCGGCCCACGTCGTTCCAGGAATCGAGTTTTCGCCTGACAAAATGCTGCAGGGTCGTCTATTTGCATACCCTGATACTCACTTCCATCGCTTAGGGACTAACTACATCCACCTTCCCATAAACTGTCCCTTCCGCGCGCGTGCCCACAACATGCATCGTGATGGACCGGCTTGCTTTGACAATCAAGGTTAACTATTTCAACTTTAATTAAACTAAGTAATCGTATAATAATCTATTTTTAAAATTTGTTATAAATAATTGGTTATTTGTGTTAAGCAATTTTCAGTTTAATTCGCATGCAACATTTGTAGGCGAAGCACCTAATTACCATCCAAACAGTTTCAACGGCCCCCAGGAGAACCGTGGTGTGAGAGAGAGTCAGTGGAAAGCTACAGGAGATGTGGACCGATTTGAATCGGCTGATGATAATAATTTCGACCAGCCAAGAGATTTCTGGATGAAGGTTAGCTGATCACGATACAAAAAAGACAATAGCGTGCTAAAAGTTACTGAAAACTAATAAATCAGAATAATAAGGAAAATATGATGTCCATGGATATTTACAGGTTTTGGACGAAGGCGAACGTAACCGTATGGCAGAAAACATTTTCAACACTCTTAAAGATTGCAAAAGATTCATTCAGGATCGAGCCATTGATAACTTTACACAGGTCAAACTTTCACTCATTATATTTGAGTGAATCTATCGTTGAGTAAAGCCGGAATATCCTAATAATTGCATTAAATGTTCTTTCATATTTCAGGTTCATCCGGATTTCGGCAGTAAAGTTCGTAAATTGATCGACAACTATAATGGAGACAAAGTAAGAATGTTGGAGTAAAAACGGAATATTGTATGATTAATTACTGAAGAAATTTATATGAAATATATAATACCAATATTAATTTCAAATTTGAAGATAGAATAAATAAATCATATGAAAACCTTCCAGGAATACCGTCACCGTATCTAATTCAACTTACCAAGCTCCTTGCACCTACTCCAATGAAGCATGCTTGGATTTTCTGATACTTACAGTTTTAGCTCATCGTATTTGCTTTTCGAATTTACCTACTTTTAGATTATTATCACTGAACTTATTTTGGTATAATAAGATTTTCTCCATAGCAATATTTGTCAAACACAAATGAAATCTAGTACATTGATTTTAAATAATTACAGAAATAGTGTATTTATCATAAAGTTATCCATTAATTCTTTTCACATTAGTGGTCTTGATAATTTTTTTTGAAATTCTTAGAATTTGGAAAATTAATATGAATAGTTTATTCCACTGATAAATGATTCAGTATCGACAGTGAGAAATATTCATCTTGATGTTTATATTTTTGTACTTTAGAAGTTATTGGGCTTAAAGGATTCATATTTTCAGTGGAAAAATTATTGCTATCTGAAAGTAAATCTGCCGGCTCTATCTTAAGACGAAGCTCTGGCATGTTGTGTAGTCATAAATATTGGGACTATTATCTCGTAGTGAACATCATGCGACATGTTTTCTTCCCTTCTTACATTCGGTTTTCGATCGTACGCAACTTATTGGAAGCAAACTCATTAGAAAGATACGTAAAGACTAAAATATCAGAAGTAAGAAGTAATCCCGAAGGCTTATCGGTGGTATTTTATTTTACTGATAAGGAAGAGAAAATCTAGTAGAAAGGAATACGTTTTCGGTTCAGACTGTTTTCCTGTCTGAACCATCTTTACTAGTGATTAATCCTTTTCATTTATACTAACAATCCGTCTCATCCGGTCTTATATTACGATGACTCTCAACGAGTAAACAATTTAATTCTACAAATAATAGTTTATAAATCAATTGTTTAAATACTTTTGTACTGAGAGCTATATTTATTTTCAGAAATGAAAACGAGATGAAATTATCTCAATTTAAAAAACTAGCTTATCAATTCAAAAAAGTAGTTGGTTCAGTAGATTTAGTTGCTTTGCCTAAACAACTTCAGAAGGAGAGCAAAGAGTGTCAAGAATATAGAGTAGGATTATTTTCGTCATTTATCAAAATCTGCTACATTTTTCACTATTTTATGAGCCATATATTCACATCTGTTCTACATTTGAAATTAAATTACTTGAGGTTGAAGTTTTAGTAATCGCTATCCTCTTATCTAAGGCATCTCTTATCGAGACCTGTGATGCTCTTCTAATGATTATGCAAGGAAATTCCGAGTACCTACCAACAGCTAACTCAACTCAGGTACAGTAGCTACTTCTGAAATGTGTTACACATTATGTAGAATATTTAAGTACTTCTACTAGCCCACTATTCTTTAATTGAAAATTAAAGATAAAAACATCTTAGTTCCTTTTTATGCTTTACCAAGTAGTATTTCAATTGGGTCTATTTTGACTGATAGTTTTGTATGGTGAAAGTTGAACAAAGATGTTGTATAACTGTTCTACCTTTTAAGAATATCGAATATCCGCCTAATATGGCACCTGGAGAAATTTTTGAAAAAAGCCTATCTAACTTGAAAGGATTTTGGCACGACGAAGTGAATAATTTTATATTTATATCGTAGATGTAATGAAGCCCAAGTTTCATGCTAAAACAAAGAAGAATTACCGATACAGAAATAATGCAAGTCTCGTTAGAATCATAAATATGAAAGTGATCTAGCAAGTATTTTTCGTAATCTAAAGCCTATTAAGTACTGTTAGCTTAAATTTAATTATAATTATACATATTCTTTATATTTAGATTAGACAATTCCGTCTATTTCTTAAGGTTATCGCTGAGTGCAAATGCCAGAGTAAATTGATGGCAATCAAAGAAAGAGAACTACAAAACAGAGGAAGGCGTCAACTCCATCTCATAAGAACGTTTATTAACAACACTTATTTTGAGGTGTGAAAAACATTGAGTGTACTAAGTAACGATAAGAAGAGGGAATTAAATTTATCTTTAAAAAAAATTAGTGGCCGCAATGAAAATATAACTGATTTTTTTTGGTACTTTCTCTAGGCTTTTAATTATTTATTTCGAGAATAAAATCCTTTTACAATTAGCTAAATCAAAACCCTTCAGTTTGAAGATATGAAGCTTAAGCTGGTTCAGTCGAAAGAACTACTTGATATTGCTAGCAATGACCTCAAGAAAGATGACAGTCTACATCATAAAAAAGCTTTTAAAAAAGCAAGCGACAAATATGACCAAGACCTTAAATCAGTGAGCAAATATTACAGAAACCACTTATTTCTCTCTTGTAATTCTATTTTCTTGTAGATTTTAAACTAATTTATATTATTTTAATAAATAAACCTTTAGTTTAGATGTAAACGCTATTATTAAATTCAGTTAAAGTGATAAGTTCTTACATTTAATTTTAATTCTTTGTATGCTATCTTTAGATACCATTAAATACGACTATAATGCTGTAAATATTATACCACGTTTAGTTGGAGACTTTTATACAAATAGAACTTCCTGAACATAAAATACAACATGTAAAGGAAATTCAAGCCGTATTACTAGAAGTCCAGGTAATAGTGTATTTTCTGATTTCTGATCTATTATCGTCTCTATCCTTGAATACTGTTTGTAGGCCTACCATGAATGGATGGCGTCATACTGTAAACCGATCTCGATGTATAAGATACCTCGACCACAGCAATAAACATATTGATGAGGCTGTGGGAAATGTATTGGTTTTGTAATATTGTTATATGAATATGGTTCACAATGGTAATCATTTTAAAATAAAACATTTGAAGAATCAGAGTTACTATTTTTCTTTGAAGACTTTAATTTTTCAATTTTAGATGGTACTTTATTCTAAAGATCTACTAGTGGGTTTAAATTAATTGAGAAATTCATCAGTATTCAGTACAATAATAGGTAGTGTTCTACATCATCTGTTTGCTAACACTTAATCGCACTTCAAATTTTCAAACTTATAATATTATAAGTATAGAAAGGCGTGAATTGTTTGAATCATCTATTATTCAGCATAGGAAAGAAATGGAGGATAGGTCCAGTGCCACTCAACCATTCGATTCTTAAGATTATCCAAATAAAGACCATCTGGTGTAATGAACCTGAAAAATCATATTTATTACCATGCGATCTTGTATTTGCAAGTGAGAAAACTAGTATTACTTAGTTGTACACAATTTCCATCTACCCGTATCCCAATAGCATTAACGTAATATTTCTAACATCCAACTATTTCTCTAAATTGTATCTAATTTATAATTTATGTCAACAGTAATCAGCAGTTGAACTGTTCAAGAGGACGATGTTCACTGCTATGGTGTTTCCAGCGAAACTTACTCAAATCAAATTAATTTATTATATAAGATTGCTAGTAAAATTACACCTGGTGTCGTATAAAATATTGAAGAAATATTGAAAGACCAAACACTAGAATTGTTCGTTCAAATGGATGACCACCAGATCATCGCTTTCATTTACCGCCTTCATTACCAATTATATGATGGGCACATAAAATGCTCGCTCTTAGCTCTTATTTTCAATTGTTACCATATTTATTTTCAGAAAGACTAGATCTAGTTATTCATTCTACACGTGCTATTTAATTATCATAATTAAACACTGGAACAGTCACTAAGAAATTCATTATCTATTCTACGACACTAATAATTTACTTTTAGAATTTGTTGTAATTGACGCTCAGGTATACAAACTTGCCAGTTGACATTTTGTTAACAGTGTCTTCTGACTTGATATGCCTTCTTTCATCTAACTCACTATCCATTTTTCTCAAAATAATGCAAGTATACGGGAATTCTATTTATAACGTACGATGACATGTACGTATAGAGTCAATTTCTGACATGAAAAATATAATTTCTTCCTATTACAATTACAATATAGATTTCGTCCATAATATTTTGTACTATTCATTTTTTTATTTTAGCTACATTTAAACTAGAAATTAAAAACCCTCTGTTAATAAACAGTTGAATGCAGTGCTTACTAATGAGTTTTTCGACTTGTTCTTTCACTTAAACATAGTACTGTACATCAGCATCCATTTCAATTTACAAGATTACAAGAGGTTTTTTGCAGTTAAACTGATTCTAATTGGGGGATTTTCTTGTTATTGGATAATTCTGCATTCCTTTCGCTTCTCCTAATTAAGTCACCAATGCCCAAACGTCATTTCAACGCCCGTCAGATGCGTATTTTTTAATACTTTACGTTTGTGGTGAATGCCTTACAATTGATATCTGTGATTAGTAGAAAAGTTGATCAAGCAACTAGATTTTTAATCCAATCATGTAGTATATTTTGGTAAACTATTTTATATAGGTTTGTATTGGTATATGCGTCAGTTAGAAAATATTTTCAAATCAACTTCGGAAAACACTTGTAAGCTAAAGTTAACGTAACATATTTAATATAGTTTTCTGTATATAAAGTAATATACTTAATTATTTTTCTTGTGACACTCATGCCAAGCTCCACTTAAAATATCTTTCTCTGTAGTTCATGACAATACCAATATTGTATAACAAAATATAGTGCTGCACTGAAAACAATTACTTAGTTTAAAGTAAGAATGCGCTTACTTGTTTTTGATACAATAATCTAAATATGACACTAGACATAATGTGAAATAGATATTTAGCGATCAAAAATAGACGTAACTGCATCATAGCTACTGTTTTAGATTAAATGTACCAAAGTGTAAAATATGGAATATGCCATTAATAAGTGCTTATTACCTTACAAGTTAATTAGTCTGTGATTGACATAGCGAATAGAATTCACCCATCGATTTAATTCTATTTTTAACCCGAATTTAGTATATGAACTTGCAGTGTCGCCCTAAGTTGCGCAGCTGAGTCCGTAGTGGGTTCGTGGCAGTGGTGATTGGTTCATCTCAGCAGTCGGTGCTAATTACAAATCGTGGTTAGTCGATGGCCAGAAAGACGCATCTAATTGGATTTGATGCATCCTTGCTCTTTCGTAATTTTCTACTATGTTTTACCGGTATTCAATTTCCTTTTTAGTAATATTTCTTTACAAGGTAACATCATTTACTTACTCAAATTACACACACTTGGAATCTACATGATTTTAGCGCTTTTAATTGAACATATTCAGTTATGTATTCCACCCTAATAGGTCACATTTTGTCCTAATATGAACATATTTCCCATGGACGAATGCTAATGAACAGCAATCGTATTTGCACTTCCACAACTCATATTTCTCTCTCATCTCACTTGTATTTCCTACTCTCCTTTCATCCGAAATCCTCTATACACTTATCTTAAACCTCTTCTTTTAATTTATTTCGCATTATTATCAGCCTTTCCTACCATGTAAGGTTGGTCCTACTCGGTGCTTCCCTTCCAAATACATCAAAATTCTTTGAAAATCCAAACAATCCGTAAGCATCACACCAGAAGTGCATATTTCCTGCAATTATCTCGTTATTTCGAAGCTATATATCCAACAATAAGCCCATATATGTACGTTTTTTATAGGCTTGTTATGCATAGTTGTTCCTCTTAATCCACCCTCTCTACTGTTACTTTTTTTAAAATACTTCCGAAATTTCAAAACATTTAAGGATGAGGCACGGTTCCGATTATATACAATATATGTGGCATTAACTCCAATTAGTGACAGCCCTTCAAAACTCCATTGGTGCATAATGGGGAGGTTGTTTATATCATGAAAGAAAACATATTTTTAGTTATTTAGAATTCTATTAGATCAAAAACTATGTGTCTTCTAAACAAAGATATGATCAAGGCGTGACACCAACTGACGTTCTGCATTTGCAGCACTTTACGAAACGGTAAAAGTGCGATGACAAATTTTTGAGCTGCATGAATAAAATGCGCTACATTTACATGTTTACGTTTCCTTGCAAAATGAACTCTCACGTCTTGTAGTTTTCAAAATGTAATCTTTTCTCATGCAGTTAGTTAAATCCTTGATTTTTCTAACATTCAGAAATAAACTTTACACCCCCTCTTCAGCTGTTAATTTTCGTCGTCTATTCTAAGGAAATAAGCATTCAAAATTATATTCTTTCTCATATTTTCGTGTCTTACATTATGCGATCAGTTTAGAAGTTGGACATCAAACTAAATTAGGTTATTTGATTTAATATGTTTATATGTATATATATATATATATATATAGAAAACGTAGTGATTTTAAATCTGTGATGAGCTTTACATGGATTTATTACAAACTGTAGCATAGTTTTAGCTGGAAAGAATTTTCTGGTTCTACTTTTATATCCATATATGACTAAATTATGTTGCGCTCTAATCTTTATCTTTGAAGCCGGTTGATTAACAGAAGTTTCAGCATGTTTATTTTTAGCAATATTTACTACGAGAAACAAGCAACACTGAATTTTCAAATATCTAGAACTATTTCCTAAGGAAATCTATTCAAGCTTTTGCCTTCTATTTAAAACCACAATTATTTCGCTGGCATTCATTGGATTGTTTTGATCGCGATTTCCTTAGTTATGTGTAAAACACTATTTTGAAGCCTTTCTAAGTAGTGAGGAGCTATGCTTCATTTCATTATAATTCTATTTCATAGTTCAAAACCACAACTTTTACTTTAAACTATAATTATGCGACACACTGTTCAAAACCCTGAAAATCATGCAAGACAATATTTTAGTGGTAGTAGTACACATAGTGTTTATGACGCTTGTCCTGTTTTCATTCAAGCCTATTAGAACAATGGGATATATTCAAAAGCGATCTTCTATTGTTTTTTCTTAACTTTCTGCAGTTTTAAAAGAGTAGGCTTTATTTTTGTATTTATGTATATTATTCCATCTCGATCAATTGTTTTATGGAAGCAATGTCAATTCAAAGCAAAATATTACAATTACTGTATTTAGACCTGTTTTTCGGCATCAATTTTTCTTATCTATTAGTGCATACCTCTATCGATATCAATGAATCTAAATCTGAATTGCTGCTGCGGTCCGAGGTAGGTGTCCTTGTGGTCTGTGATTACAGACTGGCAGCGTATGCGAAGATTAGCATCACACATATTAACGATACCAACCTAAAAAATTAGTAAGTAAAAATATTAGCCATTTCTTTCGAAACAGATGCTCTATATTCTAAAGGCGTGAGTAATATGGCTATGACATGTGATTCCCAATTTTCCTGTGTTTGAATAACTGGCACACTTGCTTCGAGTGATATTTATAAAACAAGTTGCTTTAATAATAAATTAGAAGGTAGACCATAATATTTGACTCGCAAGCAGAAGAATTCAGTTATATTTAGGCCTGCAACAAAAGACTTCTTAAAGTATCTGTGCATGTATGCCTGCCACAGATGAATATTTTAGCAAGGGTCGATAGCGTCCAAAAATCGCTTTTTTACTTGTTAGAAAGCATTCAATGTAATAACAGTACGAATTAAAGGTATTACACCCATGGATCAGAATAAATCCTATCCCATCTCACTAGTTAATTTGGAAAATAGCACTTCCACACGATATTTCCCATGTATTCTAGCAATTCAACATCTCCATTGTGACGATAATTCGATTTGAGAGGTCTTGTATTTAGGTCTTACTCTCTATAGTTATTGAAGCAATCCTCTATTACATGACATGAATTTATCAGCACTCAAAAATAACAACATTGCATTAATTTATTAAAAATGGTAAACATACAAAGAAAGACATCATAAATTTAGAAAAATTGACTAATTACTTAACTTATAGAACAAGCTTCACGTAATTTATGTTTCACTAGTTGATAATTAAAGTAGGAGCTAATTCGTTTCCGAACTTGGTGTTATTTAATCGAGTTTTTGAATTTCAAGCACTAAACACGCTTTACTAAGGAAGCAAAAATAAGGTGTAGTGTTTGAACACTTTTACGTTATATTTAATTTAAGATTCACTTATCTATTTCACACAAAGGACATAAGAAAATTTCATGGGGTTTCAAGATACTTGAATTAATTATTTATTTTTACCTATCAACAGATCTTGTCACTTTATTATAAGGTCTTGGATAAGCGTACTTTCCGTGAATATATATATATATTAGGGTTGGCATTCGAGACTAAAATGTCGAGTTACCGGGTTATCTGGTTTTCGTGGTATTTTAATAAGTCGAGTTATCGGGTATTCGAGATTTTCGAAAAGCCGAGTATTTCCCGGGATTCGGGGGATCGGGTGTTCCAGGATGCCAACCCTAATATATATATATATATATTTTAGATACAAATAGAATCAATATTTTGCTTAATTATCCTCTATTCTATTTTTACATACCAAATGATTACTACTTTATTTTTCATTAAGTGGATTAAACAATGCAGAATCATATTAATTTATTTTATCTACTAGCTCTCTAATGACTTCAACTATCTCTGTCATTGATCTTTTCTGATTACTAGTGAGCACTAAAATCACTTGCATGTGCATCTTTCATTAGGTTTTATTCAAATAAATTTTCTATACGATATTATTGCTTAAAATTGTTTCTTGATAAGTTAAGTGATTAATGCTGTTGTAGATTAACGGCATATTATATTTTTTAAAGCTGATGTTACTACCTCTGTCCTGTCGTTAACAATATTTAATATTATTTTTTTACATCTTTACTAGTGTAGATTAGAAAGTCAGATAATACATTCATACTTTTTTCCTACGGTAATCTCATTTTAATATTCCAATGCATTCAGAAAAACCATCATGTATAATAAGAAGCTATCGTGTGGGAGGATGTTTGTTGACTTTGAGATGTTACATTTACTAGGCATCACCTTAAATGTTTGTTTTCCTCAGAAGCTCTCCAACCTGGCACTACCTAGAAAGCAAGACAAAGAGTAATCGGTCGCAATAAGCACTAAATTCTGTGAAATAAGAAAACAATTTATACACCTTTTTATTTTTAAAGCATATTTTTGCTAGCACAGCTCAAGCTACGCAAAATTAAAATGTTGACCCCTATCAATAGAACAATTATCACGGCTAAATAATTTATATGAAAGGCAAGCATTTTCACTCATATCTTTCCCGACCTACCTCGTTCTTCCTTCTGTACTTCCTCGCGGAACCCTCGATGATCACACTCAATAATAGCAGAAAAACGGCAAAATGCATCACTTATCAATCGTCGGCAAGGCATTAAAAATAATTGATTTTATAATCTTTTTTTCAAAAATACTAAGGCAATACCAAAGCTTTTCATACAGACTTTCACATCTTTTTTCTACTGATATTTTAAAAATACATTATGACTTAGTGATTACTATTTGAGTGGTAGAACTGCCAAACCTAGAGAGAAGTATTCTCAAATTTAGCGATTCGCTACTCCCTTTTATTAAAATCATGTATATATAATACGAGTTCTCTTGAATTTCACTAAATATTTTAAGCAAATAAAAATACTACGGCAATGGAAGACAACTCATATATTTACTTTTATTCCATTCTAATTATGCATGTTAGTAAATTCCCTATGACGTTATAAATCGAATGATTTCATGTTTTGGTTTGAGTGTTTCACTCACTGCCATGTGGGCGTTTTAAGGTGACAACTACGAGCAGCTTTTAAGTAATTTGACAAGAAAAAATATTAGAACAATAAATAAATAAAATTATAATTAATATAGATATTGTGAGTTGCATAATGGTTAGCTTTTAACTGAGGTAGGTGATTGATTAGAGATTATTAGATAACGCGAATGAATTTACATCACAAACATAAGCGAACAGATGTATATGAAACTGATTGTCAAATACGTAATCGCATTGTGTGCCTATAATGAATTCAATTCTCTACTCACCCATCTTTTTTTTGGTGAAAAAGTAAATGACAACTGACATTAAGAGAGGTTGTGTTTTAATTTCTTAAAGAACATCATGTAGAAAAACAATTAATGGGTTACATTAAAATATTGCCGAAAATGTGTTGTTGGTATTAATTGCCAATTTTTTTCGTGTTTATAAGATCCTCTTGCCTAGACACTAAGTAAGCTTTGGACTGCTCCGTTTAGATTTTGGCTGCCATTCAGCAAAATACACATGCATTCAATAAATTTAAATTGCGTCAATTTGAATACTTATTTTTCAATTTTTTAATGGTTATAATATTAATATTTCTAGAGGAAGCATTTTCACGGTTTTGAAAGGTGGCATACTGGAAGTATCTAATTAATATTATATAATTTATGCAATAGACATGATTGAAAAGTACTTCATTAGTAAAGTCTGAAGACTCATTGGAAAATAAGTAGTTAAGCTTAGCTATGTTGAGACTGTATACTTATTTACGAAGGTGTCGTGGAGATGCAAGACTAATAATTGAAAAAAACTTTTATTGAGTGTTGCTGTCTGTTGTGATAACGAAGAAAGTGTTTACACTTCTATAGAGCCTAGCAGTAGAAGGGAATAGGAAGTGAGTACAATTAATGAGTACCAGATTAGAGGTTAAACATTCTTTTCAAATCTATTTTCATATTTGCAAGATCCGAATGTTAAAACAAGTTATGAAAAAAGGAACAGTAGGCGGCTCATTAGCCCCATGTTGGCGATGACATGTACTACTAGGAATAGTAATCTGAGAATAAATGCAGAAGTATGTCGAGTGAATGACTATAGCAGATATATCGCCATTTTTAAACAATCGACCATATGTTTTTGTTTATCACTGGGAGAGTCTCTAATTTAATAATGGTTTAGGAAAAGAGGTGATGTGTTGATTAGGACATTACTCAAAAAGAGTATTTTTACATATTCAATTTAACATAATACTCCCATTAACAAATTTCGAAATTTTATGTTTGACCACTGGTCACATATGTTCTTATTTTGGCTTCAAAAATCGCATTTCAGTCAAAGATTTCGACCAGAATGAAGTGTATTTAACATTTTATTATACACGTAGTACATTAAATTCCTTGCTAAATATCGAAGAAAATGGATGTACTGTCTTTGCATAGAATCAGTTAGTTTTCACTGAGTTGAAAAAGCTAATCTTTATTTTTAGCTAAAATCAAACAACAGATTGTTACATATTGTCCTCCTCTAAGCCTATAAATCATACTTCACAAACAATTCCCGTAAAATTGAATTCACGAAGTCACGAGGAACATGTGCGGTTCCGCTTTCAGTCTACTTTTCAACGAAATAAGTCTCACTGATTTTGTTATAAGGTTTTGCGCGTTACTAGCATCAAAAGGGCTAAATACGATAAATATGGATTCAGGCATCCTTTAGATTCGGCGGCAGTCATAGGACTTCATATGACATGAATATTTCTGCTACTATAAGTCCCCACGATATTGGTTAAACATGCTCTAATCTTTTATGTATGCAACTTCTAGATCCAACAATAGAATATTCTCAGATTTCACAGTTTAAAAATAGGAGGTGAGTGGGTCTGTGAATGTACTCTGTTCCCACACTTGGACATTCACGCTCTTGTTTTCTGTGGGGTGTTCATATTTAACATCTCGAATAGATTGTGTGACAGTTATCTTAAACAAGCATTCTTCCTTTACCTACTTTAGAGAACACAATGATCTTCCCTTTTCTATGTAATTTTTCTGTAAATTCATATTAAAACAGCGTTCTGTTGTCATTTTCCTACTAGAAGTAGAGTACTCATATATCTCAAACTATTTTATTATGCAAAAGGATAAGTGAATTTCGAATTGTAGCATGAAAGCTTTACGAAATTTAATTGTCTTAGGAATACACTTATAAGTTTCTAGAATTATAAGTGCGAGGCGACAAACATAGTTGGAGTTACGAGGAGGGCCGTCACTAGTCTCCGTAAAATGTGAAGCGCTACTACAAAGATCGTAGATTCTTCAGAATCTGTTCACAGCTTTACATAGTTCATATATACCTTCCACACAATAAAAAGCTATAGCTGGGTAATCTATAAAGAAGATTCTAGACATATATGAGGATTTGCAAAAGCATCCTGCACATGTCGCGACGCATTGTCACCGAAGAATATAAAACAAGTGAGAGATGAACATAAAAACAGTAGTGAAGTATATAACACAATCTTGAATGTTGTTGTTGTACCGTTAAAAGATTACCAAGCAACAATAATTACTTTATAATGATATTAAAAACAATTGTAATGAATCTATTTTGATTAGACATACGATTAGCTGCACTTCTGCGACATTTATTTCACTAGTAGATTCCTCGTTATCTTTGAATTTAGTAATATTTATGTCTAATACTCGTCCAGTTCAGTGGTTTGGAATACAAATTCACTTTCCAACGATATTCAGAAGTTGCAGGTACCACTATGGGCAGTGCTCTGCTCTACTTAACCACATTTTTCACCTCATTTCTCGTTGCGTACTCTCAAACTGGAGAAATCACAGGAATAGTATGTTGATCTCAATATAAATATCTGAAATATAAAAAGAATATTTTCTAAAAAATATTTTGTCACTATGATCTATTACTAGAATAACATGAGACCACCAGCAATTAATATTTTAGGAAAAACATTTGTAAGATCTAATTCTTGTTTAAGATGGGCAAACCGTGTTCTTCCTCCTTCCAATGTTGGCGAACAGAACCAATCAATGTTAATGGGCAACCAATATCACTGCTTGGTGGGTTAGATTTTTCTCTCTGAACTACGTGTTTTCATTATTTCACAAAAATATTTATTATTTTTTTAAAAAAGTTAAAAAAAATTCGTTAGACTTTAGTAGCTTGTTTTACACACAGCTAATTCAAAATTTTCACGTGTATAAATAAATCTCACTCGAAGTCCTCAATCCTCAAGTTCCGTGTGGCAATTATTCGAAAAAAAAAATGTTCATCGTCTTAGATGAATTTTATCTAGCATTATTTATTAGTCGAGTTTTCCAAAAGGTACATGAACGATGCCTATACTTCTTGAGTAACTATGCCATTAATACGTTAAATTAACAGTAATAAGCCATCTCGTTAATTCAATGACATAAAATATATAAGTAATTGAACAAGCTCCTTGTCTCGAAATTTATGCGTAGAATTAAATATTATTTTATTTTAGGAATCTTGTAAAATTCTCTTTCCCATTTTCTGAAGAAACGTTACAGTTGATGAGAAACGTAAAATTTCACTACAATCCACCTTTAATGTCGCAATTAGAGATTATAAGGAATGTTTGTAATTATAAAAATCTTACAAAACATGGATTTTCGTGCTGAATAATGAGTAAATTGAAGATATAGTGATCGTGAAGCGTTTTTAAAGAATTTGCCAATGAAAATTATGTTTGCATCTCTTTATTTCATTTAATTCTTTAGAAATTACCGCGGAATTACAGAATGCCAGCACGAAAACACCAACAAAATCATTTTTCTAATCTGTGCAAAACAGAGTTAATTGAGGCAGCGTCGATTGGGAAGCATTCGTGATTCAAGTAGTTCCATCTACTAAGGTCATACACCAAACATCGGCTCACCTAAATTATAGGCAGCCAAATAATTATTTGCCCATTTATTTACTATCAGATCATCTCAAATTCCCTTAATTTATGAAACAAATCGAAAACTTTTAAAATTGCCATTACTATTATTACAGAAAACTACTTATTGCTATTTTGACAATCTAGAAAAGGTGTTACAATGAGTTATTTTATTTGAAAACTATTTCAGCTCCTGAGCGGATAAAAAGACTTGAAATTGGAGGAAAAAGCAAAGGAGGTTCGATTTCCTTTATCTCTGCTTTTGGTATATTTATTCAAAATTGGTTGGTATTAGAATAATTAATAGTTAATTGCTCTTTTGGTAATTTAGGTAACTTTATAACTAATCCTCTTCTCTTTAGTACTGATCACTTTTTAATTACACTTTTTGTTTGTGCTTGGGTATGAATTTCTATCTAGTATAAGAGATGTCTATATTCTTGGGAGCTCATTTCAACCATTCAGCGCCAATCTATCCACTGTTCCTATTCTTTTGCTGTCACCTGTATTATCTCTTTTATTAAACATTTATAGTAAATGGCTTATTATCCTACATCGGCAGATAGCTGGTAGATTTTCGACATATTGTTCTTTATATATTAAACTGCATTTATCTTCTAGGTCGATGTCGATGTACTGACGGTCTTTGCCGACTGTTCCACATTTCTTCTGCTACATTCTTCTCTTGTGAGGAGTTCTGACAGAAAAATATATAAACACCTGTTACATGTAATTAATATTAATAATAATGAATAATGTTTTTGTAATGGCTTATAATAAGATTAATAGAACGACCGAAACATGAAAAGCTTTTCCTTAGGAAATGGTTTAAGCAACGTAGAAAATGCAAATTGCTTTATACTACTTTTGTATTTTAAATAATACTTGTTTATTACGTTCCATTATCATAGTATATTATTCCTTAATTAAATCTGGTTAAACATCAAATAACTTACTCAGACAACACATCTACATTATTTACCGTATTTATGCTGCATTAACAGTCTTTAATAAGAAGGAAACATTTATTGGTTTCACGAAATAAAACTTTGGGTATTTGACATAGATCAGACTCAATTATTAATTCGCCTTTACTACTTTTTATACCGGCCAAATTGTGTCGTCTCTGTGGAAAAATTTCAAAACGCAGATTATGTATTAAATCACTATAATTTTGCTCCTGCCCCCTTAATTTTAATGTTTTCTATTTGACATTATGAGTATGTCACTGTTTTCCTTCTTGCCTAAACCGTGGGATTCGATATATTTCTGGAAATTCTTATGGTATCACTTTCTCCGAGTTTTCATTGGAGCGGCTGGAATTTTGGAGTGTGAAGAAGGACGGCAGGACCCAAGTCGTCTGTGATCTGTAGCGGACGGATACATCGGAAAGACTTGGTGGAAATTCGCCATATTGATTTTCCGTCGGGGTGCTGGCAAATGGGAAAATTGTACGCGCAATGCATATTGAGGCGATTGAGTACGGTATTGTCCCGGAACTGTTTCAGCCGGTCCATGAGGTAATAATCTGTGAATATTTTAATACTAAGTCAAAGCTGTCCACTTCATGTTCAGCAAGGAGGAAGACGTGCCGTTCGCGCTCGTCTACTGACTTGTTAGCATATGAGAATCAAATTATGGATATTGACCCTTTAAAAAAATGTGGAACCTGGAATAGAATGCTGAGTTGTTAGCGTATTTTACATTATTTGGAGGTTTTAACTGTAATATTGATATGTGAGGAGCAAAAAGAATGGAGAAGTGTTGATATGAAAAAGTGAACAGCTGGTAATCCGATTTGGTGTAAGCCTAACAGAAATGGATATTTCTGGTAAATCATGTACTTTGATTACAACAAAGTAAATGAATAATACTATGGTTTATAGTTTTGACATTTCTGCACAGCGCTGAGCATATCTGTCAACACAAGAACTTTAAAAGAACTCCAAATGTACGAATCTTTTTAATTTAACGACATGTTCAGCATGCAGTTGAAATCCTGTGTCTATCACATGGGTTCTGAAGTTATTTACTTCATAGTGAGTGCTGTTAGACTTTCGCACATTTAGGACAACTAAGCCATTAAAGTAAACTTCAGTAGTGGTTTTATACTCTTATATTTCAAAACTGTGTTGATAATGTAGTGGAAATAAAGTTTTAATATCACTGAAAAATCAGTCGTGAAACTTTAATTCGTTAAGTAGCTAAAGGAACTTTGACGATTTGATATATAATTTATTACTTTTTACTAGACATACAGAGAAAATCAGCAAATATGAGACAGATTATAAGAATACTTTTTTCAAAGATCAAATAATCAAAGAAAAGCCACTACCTACAGAAATAAAAATAATACATTTTTAATTGATGTGTAACAATCCGTAAGATTGAGTAGCCATCAAATGGGAATGTTTTCTGTTTACACATACTTTTTAAATTTATCAGTCTTATGTACTCGACACCTATTAATAAATAAGAGTTTTTTATCAGTTTTTTTTCATAGTTAATAAATCAATCAGTTTCGGCTGGAAATTGACACATTCGTCACAGGTATTCAATTCTATGACATTTTATTTCATGATAATGATGATTCTCTCATTGTTATAGAAGGTTCATGCATCATTAGCGAAATGCAGTATTATTTGTATCATTAATGCTTGCATTTACAGTATGCATATATAATGCACACTTATTTACTTATCAAGGCCTATTACAGTTTTCTACTTAACTCACTAAGCCTAGATTTGACCGACTACTAAAGCTTTTAATCAACTTTTGCAAAATCATCATATTATAGGGCTTAGTTCGAGCTATGAAACAATATTTATGAACTACTGTCGCTATAATTCACTCTTTTAAAAGTTCCATTAGTTAGTGGTAATAGCTCATTTTTAATGTGGCGACGGATGACGGTGGAGTACAGTAACGTTGTGAACACCTCCTCCTTCCATGTGTTTACCCGTATTCTCCTTCGCTGGAAGGGATCTCTTTGGAAGGCTGTTTATATTGATCTTTTGCTGTGGTTATCGGCTTACGCAGTCATTGCAGTGATATACAACTACGCGCTAGATGATAATAGTCAGAGGTAACCTAGTTTTAATTTTTGATTTTGCCATAATTTTCGAATATTTCATTCAGCTTGTCTTCATTAGATGATGATTGTATTCTTTTTATTGAATTTTGAAATTTATCAATACACGGATTTCACGCCTTACAAACTTAGACGTTAATAATATGCATTATGATTAATAAAATTTACTATAAAATGCTGGTAAATAATTTCGCATTACACCTAAGAATTCCTTTTTGAGGCTCTTTTATCATTCTCAGTTACACAGGCCCACATTAAAGAACGTACGGGATAAAATGAATAAAATAGGGTCAAATTATATTTTGCAGAATTTTTGAAGGAGTTTGTGAATTCTTTGTCAAGTATGAACACCATCTCCCACTGACATTTATGTTGGGCTTCTATGTTTCCCTCGTAATCACACGCTGGTGGTCTATGTATTTAAACATCGGATGGATTGACAGGTTTTATATAATTTCAACTATTTTAAGTTACCTCTGTTATGAGTAATAATAATAATCACCAACATTTATTCACCTAAATTTGATTAGATAACAAATTAAAGCTAAAAGATACCATTACTAGTGAGTTTCCTTTATTATTTCTGTTGATATTCCAGAAAATTATGGAACCTAAAAAAGTATGTTAAGGAAACTCGTAACTGTGTGGTCCCCAATTTGTAAATTGAGCATTCTCATGCTCTCTTTCCTAAAATCATTTTATAGAATTTGATGCTTGCGATCTTTTATTTCCATAAAATGATCGTAACGTGTGGAAATTAACGTAAAAAGAATATTAACCTGTATAATTTGTTTATTCTAACCATTATTTTATTCTATATTATATTAACTATCTAGTTCTGCTCTCCTTATATCATATTTAATCGATGGAAGTGACGAAGCTGCTCGTCTTATGAGACGAAACATTATACGACACATGCTGCTATACCAGGTTTAATACTTTATTAGATAACAAACATTTTTTTTTCAGTTTTTACTAAAAATACTTGTTAGAAGTGATAAAACAGGATCAAGCCTCAAACAAAGTATTTTTAATACGACGTAAATGATTTAGGTGTTAGTCTATAGGGACATATGTTTACGTGTAAGAGAACGGTTTCCAACATTAGAAACTTGCGTCTCAGCAGGTAAGAATTTTTTATAAGAATTACTTGATAACTGGTGAGAGAAAATAGGCTAAATAACATCTATTTGAATGTTGAGATTTTTCGAGAAAATACTAATAGTCATTCTTCTACGACAAGTTTTAGTATTGAATATGTCAGGCTATTTAACCACGGAGGAATATCATAAGTTCCGAAATTTCAACTCCCAGTTCCCTCAATATTGGATTCCTATTCGATGGGCTCTGTCAGGTATTAAGAGAGCGCGGAGGGAAGGACGGATACCTACCGATCGTTTGCAACAGGATCTCAGTAAAGTATAGATTACGGAATTTCTCTTCCCGTTAATCTTTCCAGACATTTCTGAAGCATAACAGACATATTTACGTTATAGCTTACAAGTTGGATATCAGGTCATTTGCAACTCAATTGTTGTTGATTTCAGTGAATAGCTAAATCATCTCTGAAACTCACGCTCTAAGCCATGTTATTCCATTTACAGTATATTATCAACATTATTATTAATCATCTTAATGCACTTGAATTACATATTGTTTAAATAATATCACTTAATAGAATTGTTATAATTTCATTTAGGAAATTCTCGAATTCCGTAGTAATTTGGGGATACTTCTCGCATATGACTGGGTTCCAGTTCCGTTACTTTACACTCAAGTAGTTACATTATCAGTTAGGTAAGTTTTCAATGTTTTACAAACTTTAAGAATCTTTTCCATAAATTGTGTCGGAATATATTAAGAGAATGCTAAGGCAAAAAGATAAAAATAACAAATTTTATGTGAATACTATATAAACTTATTCGTTTTTTTCTCAGCTTGCATGTATTTAATTTCATTCAGGCTCTTTTTTCTGACATGTCTATTTGGACGTCAAAATCTAAAGTATGCGTCGGATTCTACCCACATTGATCCGGTTACATATATTATTAACTTATTTGTAAAAATGTCTTTTTACTATGACTAATCTGATACGATTTCAGATCAATATCTATATCCCATTGATATCTATTTTCCAATTCATATTTTACATGGGATGGCTTAAGGTGATTATATAAAGATATGAGGAAGCATTACTATGGTTTTGTTTATACACAAATATTTCTATTTTTTTATTAATTTGCTAGGTAGCCGAAGCACTGTTGAACCCATTTGGAGGTGATGACGATGACTTTGAAATCAATTGGCTGCTAGATAGAAATTTAGAAGTAACGAATTTCACTGTTTCCTTTTTTTTATTTTTGTCTATTAGCGCTGATTCCGTTTTTAAACATATGCAATATATTTGTTTTTTATATACTTTAATATATTTCAGTTACATTTCGGCTAATTATAAAGAATTTCTGCAATCATTTTACGTGTCTTTCTTAAAGAAAATGATTATTATTGAGCTGATAATAGTGCACTTTAAAGCATGCAGCGTATATACTTGTGTTATATTTATTCATTGAACAAACAATCAAATAGTAGGGGAAAGTGGGCGACTTTGACCTACGCCATTTGTCAAATACAGTTTTTATCATCTTGTTTCTCTTGATATCTTGACACCTCCATTATTGAAGGTCTCTACTACAAACCTGTAAAGAAGATTTTTAGGTAAGTATAATTTCTTAACAAATAATTTACAGAGACTATATCACATGTAGACTGAATAGTAAACAAACTTAATTTAATACTAGTCGAAAATAAGTATTTATCGATAAGGACCGTATTTGGCAAATATGAAAATTGGTCGAAATGTAGCGAGGTACAATTAAATAATGGTAAACGTTTCCAATATATATTTAATTTAAAGAGAAGACTGCTTAAAAGGATTATCTGTGTAGGTAGGTTACATGGTCGTAGATGATCAGTGGGAACCCCCATTAGTGAAGGATCGTTTTTGGAATGAAAAAGTCCTTAATCCCCTCTACAGCTTGGATAGCGTTATTTCCGGAAGGGGAGCATCAAATCCACTAGTGGGATCTGCACAATATGCTTCGTAAGTACAACTTTATACAGAAATTGAAAATTGAAGGCGGCACATAGATTTTGTCGTGAAATAGAAGTTAATACAATATAAATGAAGATTTAGTATACAGGTTTAAGTAGGTTCTGATTTATTAAGCCTATAAAACTTATCTATATTCCTTATTTTTTAAGAGCTTCTAATATAGCTCCTTTTAGACAAAAATATATAACGAATTTTGAACAAAGAGTAAAATCAGGAAGCATGCTATTTTCATATCCAGACAATTCTAAGGGTAGCCCTTCATGTATCCCATCAGCATGTTAGTAGCAGTAAAGTCGCTGCAATTAAGAATATGTTCTAAGTCACCTAAATGTTTGAAATTTGCAAAATGCAACTATAACACTGTCATTGCTTTAATCAGGATGCGAAGGACTTCTCTCATCATGATTCCGAAACGAAGTTTTCTTTACTGTGAAAATGATCGGATGTCCGAAAGGGATGTGCTTCGAACTAGATCGAGAAGTGAGCAAAATTTTGTTCTCAAGACAAACCCTATCTTGAAAATATGATGGCTTTATGAAGGTGGAAAGAGCCTTATTTTGACAGGAGGAACAGGTTTCTTCAAATAAATTATCTTCAGAATTAAAGTTTCTGCACAATATCTTAAAACAAGTGTCCACGATATTATCGTTGGACTTTAAAATATATTTTATTATTCAATTGCGATGTCCAATTAAACTTCGTATTTAAAAATGGTTTTCAGGTTTTACTGCTATGTTAGATGTGTTTCGCGAGAAAATGGCAATATCTCGAAGAAACAATATTTTTCGTTCTTCATTTAACAACAGTGAGAAATATCTTACTTCAGCATGCAGTATTTTAGATAAATAGAAAATACCATAGAACTCCATTCCAGATATTGATGCTGAAGTAGACACCCAATTTTCTACAGAAAATGAAAGAGAAGAACGTGGAGAAATTGTGATTCCACCAACCGAATTAACAGTTGTCCAAGAAGAAGACGAGCAGAATGTCAAGAACAAATATAGCACAGAAACAGAGGCTTCTGATAGTGTTATTAATGTAAATGACAATTCTTAAAATTGCTTTTTTTATTAATGATAGTTTTCTTAGCAAAAAATTGGGTATTCTTTCATTTAAAGGGTTACTGAAGATAATTTATTTGAAAAAACCTGTTCCTCCTGTCAAAATAAGGCTCTTTCCACCTTCATAAAGCCATCATATTTTCAAGATAGGGTTTGTCTTGAGAACAAAATTTTGCTCACTTCTCGATCTAGTTCGAAGCACATCCCTTTCGGACATCCGATCATTTTCACAGTAAAGAAAACTTCGTTTCGGAATCATGATGAGAGAAGTCCTTCGCATCCTGATTAAAATAGCTATATTTAAAGGTGCTTACAAATGTTTTTAATCAATAATTGAATAATTAAAAACTGTCCACAACTATCAGAGTTGATTTTAAAACTATTTTGTTCGCCTACTATTTTTATGCCATGCTTAATTTAAAAAACAGTAGTATAATATTGAAAAAATTCGTTCGATGAGAACGGCGCCAATCTCAGGCACTTTAGAATTAAACTCTATATGGAAAATCAGTGAGACTTAACGCCTTTTAAAAATAAACTTTCGATCGTCTGTTATGCCCTCTATAGGCTTAGAGCTCAAGAAGCATTTCTACCAGATTGTTCCAAAAATAGGATCTTTTCTTGCTAACAGCGTTCTTTAGTTGTTAGATTAGTACTTTGAGAGTTTTTGTGTATTCCATGTATTCCAATAAAGTCGAAGTAATTGCGACCTCTGCGGATTGAGAGTTGTTGATGGAGTCTAACACTTAGTTACATTATTTGAGAAATACTAAACTTTGAGCTTGTAAAAGAAAACACCAACTTTGAAATAATAATTTCACTTTTGACAATGCTAAATTTACCACGTATGCTTTTACTTAAACAGAACAAAAGAATTTCAAAACAAAGTCTATCTAAATTACAACCTATAGTTTTTCAGTATTTTGGTTAATAGACTTAATTATAAATAGTTGTTTATCAAATGAAAAAAATACGTCAGACTAAATAAACAATATACATACTAAGAAGTAAGCATTAACCATACACACAAGCTTTCTAAAATATATTCATACCAAAATTAAGCCACTCACAGTTCACTCTCGCACATACTATATTTATTTAAGCCTTCAAAAATAAATGATAATATAATAGCTTTTCAGAAATAAAATATATAGGATATCGACTAAAACTACATGACGATGTGTGTTTTCTCACGACGATTACTTTTCTGAAAAGCATCTAAGCTGAATAGGCTGATAGAATAATTACGTTATTTATAAACTGAATTTCATTGAATTCTTTATTCCTTACAATGTCTTTGATAATTATTAATATTAGATCGCATATTATACACGTTGGAAAAGATTGATTGGGAGATTGTTACAAGCTACGCTTTTGTTACATAGTTAATTACAAATATAAATGATACAAATGCATTCAAAAGAACAAAGATAGAATTAAAATGGGAATATTTTCCCAAATACGGTATATTTGAAATTGTATGGATAATGAATTACACAGAAGCTATATATTTCTTAATTAAATATAACTACAAAACTGAATGGTAGACGGAACTTACTTACAATATGTATTTACTGATTAGTGTTCAATTGAATCATAAATTTAACAAATCTAAAAGCATACGACGACCACTTGGCTCATTCTGAGAATTTGTCATTACCACTGAAATTGTATTATTTACAATTTGACTTCAAAAGTTAAAGCATATAGTGAATAATACAAACTAAATATTTATTACTATCAAACATTCTAGACTGTTTCTCCACTTTGGACATAATTTTATATTACACCCTCGTTCTTCTCTTTTACTCACAATCTCTTTGCCATCGTTTCTCCGTCCTCATGTCGAACATATTTCGAATTGCATTTACCATGTTCCAGAATGTATAATCTGGTCGTAGAACAACATGCCCAGGAAATCTAGATAAAATTTAGCTGTATAATAATTAATCTATTCTAATATTAAGATTTTACTAATAATTGATTTAGTCTTGAGAAAGAAGGAGTAGTTTTAGAAGCAAATCGTTAGACCTTATTCTGTAAATGTGAAAAAATGTAGCGAACCTTCCTTGCGAATCTACGGAATCTCCATCTTCATTTACCAACACAAGTTCCTCCTCACCCTTCAAGCATAGTACTCCCGACAACATGATTACAAGAGCAAGGAATATCGAAGCCATCTTAACTAGCAATGGACATATATATATACATCTTTTTTAAACAGTTAGTACTTTACAAATGAATAAAAAAGTGGACAAAAATAAAAGAATTTTGCAAATTTTAGTTTATCTTTGTTTTAAATTCCATCCATAGATGAGTTATACGTATTAAACGAAACACAGCTGTTAATCGTCATTGTAAATATGGGCAAAAAATGGCTCGAAGTTGAATAGGAACAATTTTGAAGTAATCATTTATTCTACAAAAGAAAATAATAACAAGGTCTTTATATGAAATTAAGTATGAATCAACATTTGTATAATAGTGATTATATATCAGGTAGTTATCTCAAGAAAATAATTGATAAATCATCTTTTATTTCAGCGTTAATATTAGCAATATCATGAAACAGGAGGAGGCCATTGAATGAAGAGCAATAACTTATTTTTCAAATTTGAAATGTATATATATTTTAAGTCCTAATACTTATAGATTAAAACTAATTGCATCAGTGAGCGAAACACTGAGTAGTGTTTAATACTTAACTGAAAAATGAGTAAATTAAATTTTACGTGGTGCGATCACGAGTTTTTAAGTGTTTGGATATTGGTATAAATAATTCCGGTACAGCTGCATTGCTATTAATCTGCTTAGTTTGTTAAAAAATTTAATACATCCAGCATTTAATTCGTAAAAAAAATGTCACAAAATGTGGATTGGATGTCCTACTTCACGGAATGCATACCCATAAGAGTGACTTATTCGCAGCATAGTAGGAGGCGGGGTAAGGAAAAAACCTAATCTTGACGTCATTATGAGCACTCAAACAAGGAATTACGGCTATATTTAAGACAGAAAAACAAGGAGGATTATACAATATTTAATATTATATGTCTATCTTAAATACAACAGAAAGCTAGTAGAAACACTCACTAATCATGTCACTAAGTTATTAAACACTATCAAAGAAGGTAAAAAATACTACCTCAAATGCTTCGAAAAAAAAGAACAATTTCAAATTTCCTTCATGATTTGCACTGAGGAACTTTTCGATTAACTAGAAAATGCTGTTTTTTGATCGCAAGCAAAAAAAAAAGACATGACCTTTTAAGTTTAAAATTTTTCTTTAGAGCGTTTATCAATTAATCATATATAATATTTGTCTACTCCACTCAATTCTTCTCGTGAGGAGAACTAGACAAAAACAATCTTTCTTCTGTTAAACTACTTAGTGCATTTAAAGTGAAAGTTATTTTACTTGGCTAAATTCCCACTATTTAGTAACTTAATTGGATATACGATATAGTTCAGAAAACTGAGCTGAATTGTGAACCTGAAGAATTATTAATAAGAATTTAGATCATAAATTCTACGATTGTGTCATAATCAATATAATTCTGTCTCTCTTAAATATGCATGCAATCCTTATGATACATCACTAAACTGTTTTTGTAAATACTCGTTGTTTGTATAACAACTATAAAATTCCCTTATGATAGGAACGAATTAAAAAGTGAATAATTTCTTATCAACCTTAAGTAACATGTAAACAAAATTTATGACTACTATTTGGTAGATTATAACAAGTTTTATAGAAAATCATAGGCAATAGTAGCAATTTCTATAAGCAGAATAACTGCTTTAACTTTCAGGATGTATGTATTCAGTATAAATTCTAGCATAAAGCTAGCATATGTGTATTTGTCAAAAAAGTTTTATGACTACAAAGAAATATGGTTGTTCTATATAAGACAAAAATTAAAAGTCTATAATTTTACTATAGCACTATTTATGGTTGATTTTACCAAATAATCATTTATTGAGTAGGGTAGAGGTAACAAACTCATTGTTCCTTAGGGAAAAGTTAGTCATATCAAAACAATTCTATAGAATAAATATGCTTGAAATATTACGGTAGGGAAGATTATATCTGCATTGAGACTATAGGTAGAGGTATGACATATCTCAATTTTCCTTATTTTATTGTCTCCAACAACTGTGAGCTAGGTATTTACTTGGAATAACAATGAGTAGAAAGGTGTGAGCCATTTATCACGAAAATAACAACGAAACCACCATGCATCTTATATTCTTTTGTAAAGTTGAATCTAATAATTCTATACTTTCAATTTATATGGTATTTTTCAGTGATAAAACGTAAAATTACGCATCTGACTAAACGAGAGTAGGAGATAATCATACTGAAAAAATTCTACATGAACCTAGTAAGCATTTTAATGTATAGTGTTCAATGAGGACTTTGTGACAGAATATATGAGTAATACCAGATTTTCATAAGTTGCAAAAAAACAGGTGAAGTCGCTAATCAACAAATGAGAAAGCTTTATCCATCTAAAAATAAATAATATGACACGAAAAGCTATTTAAGACTTGCATTGCCAATCCTTTCTTCAGCATAAATATCGGATTTAAACTTATGTGCAAATTCTCTTTTTAAAAACGGATCGTATGTACCAACAGGTTCACTCAGTTTATATAATCCACAAACTTGCATATAACAACGACAGATACAATAAAGAAATCCTGAATCAATAGATGTAATACAAAATAAATTGGAGTTCCTATAAACATGAATACTATTAGTAGAGGGATATTTACATTTAATCTAATTTGCTTCATAAGTTAGGCAGCTTTTTGGAGCGCTTCCTTCTTTAATCATCTCTATCACCCAATTTCATGATTTTTTTAAAGCATCGACTGAACACTGAATTTAACATTTTAAATCTAAAACTAATATGCTTCATTTTAAAAGGAAATACGGTAGGATCAGCTAATATTTGTTAAACTACATATATGGAGTACAAGTTGTGTTACGGATACATTTAATATAAAGTTGTATTAAAATCATAAGTAAATCTGCATCATACTTTCAAAAAACAATCCTAAAAACGATTAATTAGTAGACATATAATCACAATAATGAATAATAAGAATTAATTACAACATGATAGATAAGGGGACAGGCAAAACAGAATCATTTGATACATAATATCACTCTTAAAACTCAGCAAAAACTGTGATTTGAAAACGTTTACTTCGCTGGCTTTCCGACTGTATTAACTTCATTAGCATATGTAGAAGGACGAAGAGGCTATTCATTTCGCGAAGTTTCCCGCTTCTGGGTTTATGCACACCTATCCCAGCTCTTTCCCTGTGTCCCACTGCTCTAATAACTGAAAATGTCCTTATAAGTCTTAGTAGGAAACACACCCTTTTGTTGTTCCCACATGTCCAATCGTAATTGTACGCGTCCTCTCTCCGCCGCAACAACAGTCTGGGTGCTTCGTTTGTTCTGAGTACCACTTCCTCTACTTCTCCGCCACTAGTTCGTCCCACACTTCACTGGGATTTTGCCTGAGATTTTCAGTGGAGGTGAACCCACCTTCGGAATGAACTCGCGATTCCAGCCCCTCGATGGATCGTAGTAGCCAATTCTGATGTAGAAGACAAAGAATAGACTTGTCTATGAATATAGTCAACTTTTTGATAATAGTCAGATCATCCATAAAAGAGACAATTCTTAACCAGAAGCCATTTTAACAATTTAATGAACCAGAATATGTATGAAAAAAGTGGGTGCCTTTACAAAATTGGTAATTGCGTTTTTCTCCTTCCGTATTGATTAAGCCAAAACTAATAAAAAACCAGGGAAATAAGCTCTCAAAAATATTTAAAAAGTTTAGAGTGATAGAACTTTTAGAATTAGTTATTTTTTAGCCCATCCTGCAAATCTGCATTACTTTTATACACGTAGCAATATAACAAATCTGAAGTTATCCTCAAAAAACGCAATATTTATCTAGTGGCTTGACTTTTAAGAAACATTGGAAATTATTGTTAAATATAGGAAATATATATTCCAAAATATCAAATTGTCGAGGAATTCAGGAATTCGAAATCCACGAAAATAACGTCCTTCTACCTCTATCGTTTCTTTACCACTGAGAGCATCTGAGATTCAGGTTTCATTAATTTATATCTGAATACATCACACTATAAGCGCTATGAGTGAGAAGATTTCATCTTGGGAATACAGTGTGAAATACATTGATCGTTTTTGAAAAAGAATATCTATTAACATTGGGATGTTAAGGTTTTCTTTGATCATTTGTTAAACCACTTAATATGTAGAAATATGATGAGCTAAATTCAAATGAGGTCAAATTAGCTTCAATATGTTGAATTGAAGATTAAGTATGAAAGAAACCGCGCCAATATTCATCAGAAGTATGTTGGATTTTGAAATGTGCCGCGACCGCTAACGTTGCGATTTGGCGCGAAAATATCGTTATCAAAAATATGAAAGTTTCTTGAGCCGCTTTCTATGACGTTCAAATAATTAAGATTTTAAATTACTAACATACAGCTATCTAGGCATATATATTTTTAAACTATTTTTAAGTGTATTTAAACCTTAACTCCATTTAAAAACCATTCATCTAGTTTACTTTTCTCTCTCGAATATTTGTGGTTTTCAAGCTCTACATCAATTTGTTGTTTACTATTCTCTTTTTTATGTTTGTCTAACTAATTTTAGGGGAGCAAAAATGTCAAAGGATAATGGATCTGGAACACGAAAGCTCTTGGATCGCATGAATGTACGGGTGGCTGTAAGAGTAAGGTTAGGCGTTTCTTATGTATTCTCAGTACTATGCTATATAATTATATGTTATGTATTTTAATGGCTTAAAACATTTATATGACACTTTTTGGTCAAGTAAGGGGAAATGCTTTTTAAAATACACATATATAACAATATCTCCTACTTTTATTTGATTCTCTTGTGGTCTTTTCATTTTCTATCAAACTAAGATGTATTCTAATCTCTTACTGTCATTCGTGAGTTATTATCTGCTTCAATATTACTCAAGATAACATACAAGATGGCTGAAAAAGAAGAATTTAAAAAGCTTAGAACTTTGCAACAACGGTATTTTAATGTTCTTAAAGTTTACTCTATTGCAATCTTACCTCTACCCTTCTTTTTGCGGGCTGTCTTCTTTCCCGATTACGGCTCTTCTACTTAATAATATATATTCCCGTGAAAAATTATCTTATTTTACAGTTTAAAGTCCGCTAAATATCTCACAAAATTCCCCTGATTCATAATTAGAAGTCACTAGTATTTGAATTCATTTGGTCAAAATATTTGATTTATTCTATGGACGGAGTTCATTTCCACTGAAAATATCAAGCAAAGTTTCACTGAAGTATTGGACGAACAATTATCAAAGAGGGATGAAGTGATACTCAGAATTCAGATAGTTGTGACGGAAGAAAGACGAGTGCAATTCCGACACAACAGAATTGAAACAATATAATATAGTGTATAATTTTTAATCAACCAGCAAAAACTATTTACAATCATCAGAATAGTGGAAAACTGACATAAATATCTAAAAACGTTTTTAAATCACTATTTTTTTTGGTTTGAAAGACTGTAATATTTATGATAGTCGTATTTTTAAAATTTATTCAGCAATATACTTGCCATTTTTCGTCATATTAGCATGAAATAATATTATCCTTTTTCCATGAACACGATCTGTTTCCTACAACATGATCATTACTTGTTACTTCACATTATATGCTTTGTTGAGCAATTGGTTTTATTGCTTTAGGTTTTAAACGGCAAGCTGTATTAAGCGTTGATTAGCGAAAAAGTGAATAAATGAACTAAGATATTGTTTAAGTAGCACCCAAAGTTAATGCGTATAAATGGATTGAATTTCGGGTTTTCTTTTTTTTTTTTTTAAGTTTTAGTACGTTTTTACATTAAAAGTATGTGATTTAAGCAATTTATTGAATTTCTAAGAACTTCCTTGCGTACTATTGATTTTCTAGGCCAATGAATGACGATGAAAAAGCAGATCAGGCTACTACGATTATCAAAGTTGATGAAAAGAAGCTAACTGTAACATGCAAAACAAAGACTTTTACCGCTTACGACAAAGTAAGTTGAAAAAAAAGAATTAGAGTAGGTTTTCTTTAAATTACCTGAACTTCAGAATTTGATTTACGTTATTTATCAGATCTATGGCCCATCATCAAGCCAAGAAATGGTTTACCGAGATATGGTTGCACCTCAAGTGGAAAGAGTAATTGCTGGATATAATTGCACTGTTTTTGCGTTCGTTTTATAACTATTTTCCGTAATGTATTTACAAGAATATTATAGAAAATCAGTAAGATTATCAGTAAAAAAAAATGTATGACTGATTTTTATAGTTATTTTGCAACCATTTTTAGTGTTTGGCGTATTCAGATTTAAACTATAAATCTTAGTTTAGATATGGTCAAACGGGCACTGGAAAGACATATACGATGGAGGGTGGTCGGTATGATAGCTTATCGTATAAAGATGACGAGAAAACTGGAATAATCCCTAGAGCAGTAGAACATATATTTGAAGAACTGGAACAATCGGTTTGTTCGTCAAATCTTGCTTATTCAACTGAAAATTTTAAAATAATGTTTTAAATATTTGTTGTATTCTTTGTTCATCTCAAGGTAGAACATTAACAAGGCTTCCTTAGACATTGCTCTTAAATTACCGTTAATGTTTAAAACTGATCACAATAAATAAGTACCTCATCTAGTTTTACCACTTAAATATTTACCTATTCTGGATTCTACTAGTTGTATTTATGTACAAACCAACCAGGGTACCCTATACTTCTGATACGAACGATCTGGTAGATGATATAACATCACATTATCATTGTCCGAATGTGACACTGACTTTTCAAAATTAGACCTTATTTAAGTTTAACTTTCTCATAACATTTTAAACAAACTAAGGATGGACGAGAAAGAGAAGTATATATTGTAAATATTTATTACTTGTTTTATGCGAACTTGAATTCTGTTGTGATTATGGTTAGCGTAAGTTTCTCTATCCTTTCACTACCGATAATTTAGAGATATTTGAAATATTCTAAAATAACATGCAAAACCTAAATTACTCCCTTTTAGCGGACTGAAGAGTACAGTGTTAGAGTGTCTTACTTGGAGCTGTACAATGAAGAGCTCTATGATTTGTTGGCACCTACAAGTGACGATCGTGAGAGGCTGCGCATTTTTGATGATCCTTCAAAAAAGGTATGTGAGATTAGGTCTGTAATACTTTTTGTACTGATAGTTGTAATTACAGGGGATGGTTGTTATTTCTGGTGCTGAAGAAATTCCAGTTAAAAGCCGATCTCAAGTATACGCTTTGCTAAAAAGAGGTGCTGATAAACGAACTACAGCAGCTACACTTCTTAATATGAATTCAAGGTGTGTAAAATAAGATTTATACTATTACATATAATTGTGTTTTATTGTTTTTTTTTAGTCGTTCTCATTCAATTTTTATGCTCAGTGTAGTCATAAGAGAAAACACTGCTAATGGCGAGGAGCTTGTAAAACAGGTGACATTGCAAATTTTTTATTTTCGAGTTTTTGGCTTATAACACTCATTTATTAAATATTAAAGTTTAGAATAACTAGGTAGTTTTTGGGATCTTATTAATATCTTGTTACTCAGGGAAAACTAAATCTCGTAGATTTGGCGGGCTCCGAACATATTGGTAGATCTGGAGCTGAAGGAAAGAGAGCTAAAGAAGCTGGTAAGAATGTTCACATTTTCATTTTATGTTGTTGTATTTTTATTATACTACATTATTTTCCTTTTTAAAGGAAATATCAACCAGTCACTCTTAACATTAGGCAGAGTAATCACAGCTTTAACCACATCAGCTCCACATGTTCCCTATCGGTTGGTTTTGAACTAATATAATGTGAATTGTACAAAATGCATAGAATTTTTTTCTCGTCTAACTATTTTACTACTACATTGTGAGCTTTTATCAAGGTTACGAACACAAATAAACCACTTTGCTAACAAATATTTATCGCTCATTATATGGACGAATAATATAATAAACCTTTCGCTAATTAGGTTGTTGGATTATCTGTAAATTTAATTTACTATTATTTTATATTTTTAAAGCGAGTCAAAATTGACCCGTCTACTACAAGATAGCTTAGGAGGTTCAACTATTACATCAATAATAGCGACCCTGTCTCCTGCTTCAACTAATTTTGAGGTAGTATTTTTTGAGCAATATAGTTTACTATAGTGATAATGGAACAAAAAGTAAAAGGTTTTCTTTAGTTAACATATTTCTGTTTTATGAATCGTTATCTACCTTGGAATACGCAACTCGAGCTAAAAACATTCATAATCATCCGGAATGCAATCAGAAACTGTCCAGGAAGGCTCTTTTGAAGGTTGGTTTTAGATCTCAGAAATAAGTATGTAATGCAGTATTCGTTTAGCGTCTGAATAGGATTTACTATTATTTTATAGGAATACAACGAAGAAATCGAAAAATTGCGCCGAGATTTACGTAATGCACGTGAAAAGAATGGAATTTTCCTCAGTCAGGAAAGTTATAAGTGAGGCTTATTATCTTCAGTTAGGTTTATATTCGAAAGGACTTTAATTATATTGAAAAATAATAGGAGTTATCACTTTATTATATACATTATACTTTGTTTGTATTTAGGAATCAATTTTAGCTTATTTAATATTAATGTCGTACTATATGTGAAATTTATAGACAACAAATAAAATAAGAATCATTAATCTAATAATTTGGTGAAAGGTAGTAGATTCTTCTAAGCCTTAAAGTTTTCAGTGGAATGGAGCAGGAAATTGCAGCTAAGACGGATCAATTGCGTGAAATTGAAGGTCAACTAGATGTAGCTTATGCCAAGCTTCAGAGGGTCCGTTAATAATTTTTCAGTAATCGATGGAAAATGTGTAGTTATTTTTATCTATGCTAATGTTTTGCAATTATTAGAGTTGAAACAAATTACGGAAGACATCTTAAAAATATAACACATTGTTATGCTTAGTTTTTGAAAGGTTAAAATTGATTTTATTATAGTTTGTGGAAGATATGGCGATGATGGACGACCAGTATCAGACTCTCTTCAGACATAGTATAAGATTGGAAGATAAATTACATCAGCGAGTAAGCGAGCTAGAGGATACCAAGAAGGTAACTGTGGTATAACTGCTGTCAGTATTTTCCCCCAGTATAATCCATGCATCTGATTAAATTAGTTTAGAATTTGATAGAAGCAGGGATTCGTATATCTGCATTTGATTCCGCTCTATCTGAGATGCACCGAGTGGCCACGCAACTTTCCTTTTATTTGAAAGATGTTAGTAGTCTACAGATTAGAGTTAAAATCTGATTTTTAATTAAGAAAAAAATTATCTGAGATTTGGTGAAATTGTTATAGGCCCGTGATACAATATTTGACCAACAACTTGATCTAGAAGAGTGGTGGAAAAAAGAGGAAAACATTTTGAATATAGCTACACAAAACCGAAATTTGGCATGTTCTGTTCGTAGCAAGGTAATATAACCTGTATTATGACATGATATCAAAGTTTATTGTAGTGTATTTACAGATACATTATATATTTATTTTCCGGTAACGAAAGATGTTATTCAAATGTGTTCTTCTTTAACATCTTTCCTTGAAAAAAGTACGGAACATCGTTGCACCATGAATGTTATTTTAGGTAAAAAATTTATTTTTAAAATTAGATATGGTTATTGAAATTACATAAAATGTTAGGACATCGGAAAATAACCTGGAATAATTTTAGATAGCTACTTTTCTAATGTGAAAAACTCATTAAATTCTGAGGAAAGGACTCGCGCAGAAGTGCAAGAAGCAATAAATAAATGGTCCGCTGAGGCAACACATGCATTAGAGTCTAATCTATCTTCATTATGCGATGATTGTAATAATAAAACTGGATTAGTAGAAGTTTCATTGGTACGAATTTTCAAGAATTTATCATTTTTGATTCTTGTTACTTGTTTAAAAATATTTAAAACTACAGTCTGAACAATCTGGCGTGCTGACTTCCCTCAACAAAGAACTTCATGTTCTTCTTACGAAAATAAGCGCCCAACTGAATAATATGAGTGATACTCAGGATAAATTAAGAAATGAAATCTCAGCATGGGTACGTGTGGATTTTACTTGAAATTATAATTTAGTACATAAGGGATTTACAACTAATTGTCAATTTGAGTTTTTTATATTAATTTATTCAGCTCACAAATAGACGAGAATTTCTTCACACAAATGAAATGAAACGAAGATTGGAAAACGCTGAATTGAGGAAACAAGCTAAACACACGGAAAAGGTAAGTAATGCAAGTCATTATATTCTAATTTTACCAAAAATAAAGAAGCTTGCTTTTTAAAAGCCCTTTTTCAGGTACTGGATCTAGCTCATGCAATTATTGCAGAGGTTAAGCAGTTGGAAAATGAACATGTAAAACAAGTTGACAAGTTAGAAAAATATGAATCGCTTGCTACTTTTTCAGTTATTCTATTTATGAATCATTTTATTTTATACTACAGCCTCTTTTAAGGATGGAGAAATCGGATGAAAGTGCGTTGAATGTTGAACTTGATTATCTAGAAGCACTGCAAACATTATATAAGTCACGAAATGACACCGTAGTGGATGCATCTAGTGAAATTCGTTGCGCGGTGGAAAATGCGGAAAGAACTATTGAAACAAACCTGTATGTTAATTTTTAATAACTATTTTTCAATATTTTCATTTTAGAATTAATTAGTTTTAAACTACTCCATTCTTTTTTTTTTAGTACACCTGCTTTTGACACTGCGAAAAAAAATATAAATATCTTGAAATGTCTTCGGGAGAATTACACGGTAAGAGCATAGTATTAAAAATTAATTAATTAACTCATTGTTGATGCTTCTACTTTTAGAGGACGTTGGATTTGTTAATGGCTGACTATGATAAACGAGATGAAACCTTAAGTTCAACATTGGAATCCACTTTTAAAGGTTCTCATGATGCGTGTGAAAACCTATTCAAAGTCACTGTGGATACTGAATTGAAAGAGCTAAACTTCCAAAAAGACGAGGTTCATCAGTTTGAGTTATATATTTAATTTGCTTGGTTTGTCATAGCACGTAGTTTTTTGTTTTACTTTTGTTATAAGAATTCATTGGACTTACTTTTGGGCTATTCGGGATGAGGCTTTAGTAAAGTGTTTGAGAGAAGACTTAAGTGGAATCAACAAGAAAATCATCGATATGGTAGATAATAGCTGGTATCACTACGAAAACTCTGGTAAGTTAGAATCTGATGGGTGACTTAGTTTTCTGTAACAAAATATAATGCTTTCTTAGATATTATATTGCTATAAAAGTTTCTAAAGAATTATTCCAGTATATTTTTTATTCTTAAAGCTAAGGAAATATTGTTATTTTAGGATAAGACGTTCTTGGTAATAATTTAAATTTGAACCAATAATGTTTATATTAATGTATTTTGAACTTAGGTGAGACGCCCGTCAAAGCACTGTCCTCTGTGCCAAGCGACTCTGAATTACCAGTTGTTCCAAAAAGAGAAAAGCTTTTAAGTGATAGAGGTTTAGAAAATGAAGTTAGTATAAGAATAACATCATAAACTATGTATCTAAGTTTTATACGGAAGAATTATATCTCAGGCACGCCGTTCACTTTTTCAAACACGAGAGTCACTTCTCGAAGTTCAGAATATTTGCATGTCTCCGGATACCCTGGCAGCCAAAAAAAGATCTAATAAGCTAGAAGACATTGGAGAGGTCTGAATATCTTATTCAACTTGTGTATTTTTAAACTTTTTCCGATTTAAAAAGTGTATCTTACAGGAAAATATGTCAATAGACAGGTCAAAAACTGATCACACCCAGTTCTTAAATAATTGATGCACTATTTTATATTTATAGTCACTCTGTTAATACGAAGTTAATGCATTCAATGCGTAATATCTGAAAATCATTAAATCTTTTTAAATTTATAATCGTTATATTTATGTTGAATTTTTGTGATCATGTTGTTTGGTGTAATATTTACTTAATTAGACAATAATTTTAGCCACTGTTTCTTGCATTACTAGGGTCGCTACAAAAGCATTTTATTTCTTCAGATTTGATACCACTATTTAATTGCCACCTACAGTTAAATGTAAAAGAGCTTTGATCCTTTCAATAAAATGAACATTTAAGGAACTTTTGTCCAGAAAACGTTTACACCTAATTCACACCCATACTGATTACTTAATATTGTAAACTTTAAAACTAGGAAATTAATCTTAATTTGATTCTATGCTAACACTTATGATGCCATCAACGATAATCGACTCGCTGTGTAGAAATGGTTGAATGTACCTCAGCAACTACTCTTAAAATTCATACTTGTATATTTGCCACAGAATCACGGAAAGTTCCTAGATAGGGAATATACATTATTATTTTTAAAGAAACAATAAAATAATCCCTTATTTCCTAGAATATAGTTTGGACCACTTGTTAAGCAACTGAGGAAGTAGCATAACATTGAGATTGTTGTTGTCCACAGAAGGGGTATAGTCATTGATGAGCAAGTAAGGAACCTTAAAGTGCAGTATATAAAATAGTGTTTGGAGGACAGTTGGATGGCTAAAATGGGTCGTTTTTAGTTATGCTATTGAGAAGGGAACTTTCAGCTTGTTTGATTTTAGAAAACGAAAAGAACTAGAATTTCTGTTATCTAGGGAATGATTTACTAACAATTGTAAATTGCTCTAATTAAAATATTGATGATGTTAAATTTACCTCAAGTATTTGATGTGGACGTGTACTCATTGTCTTGTATGCTGCTGTTCTCTGAAGCGTAATCCCTCTGTCTCCTTCGTAACATTGTCTGAAATTGAATTGTAAGTCTTCTCGTATATTAATTACTAGAATATTATGCATTTTGAGTATTAAATTAGTGGATATTGGCTACTATCACTAGCACAATTCATGTTAAGCCTTGCAATTTTTTACAATTCCAGTTGAATATTTGTTGATCCACATTATATCTGCGGAATGATGCTTGTTCTTTATCGCTTACATATAAAATTTAGTTCCCATAATCAAGAAAGCAGAACAAATTTGTGCAACGATTAAAAGTTTATATCTATGTTAAACGGACGTCATCACTTATGCAACAATTAGCTGAAATACCCATTTATATTTGCTTAGTTATTTCAAATAATTAACAAATACATAAATTATTTTTCAATAACCAATATATAATCAGCATTAAAATGAAATGTTAGAAAAAATATGATGACAGGTGCTCCACGAAAGAGAATTGCTCAGAATACTAGTACTTTTTCTCAATTTTTAATTTAAAAATGCGTTGGGATAGTTTATGTTCCTTAATGCCTATTTAATAATTCATAAACAGCCGTAGTTCAGAATCCTCGTTGCTTTCATGCATTCTAAAGCGTTAATTCCACATCTTACATCTATAAAAGGATTATTCATCAGGAATTTCGATTGATGAGAATTTATGGAGCAGTATTTAAGATAGAGTATTTTGACATTTTAATAATAACCTCTTTATTCAAAAGAATACTGAAAAACAAATCAGCAGTTTTGCAGTTGCATACTAGTAGAATTACTATAAGTACTCGGGGAGTTGAAAAGTTCCAACAAATTGCGCTTTTTTCTGCGTTGTCATTGAATATATTCGAATTTTAAGTGCTACGCAATTTTAATATAAAATTTAAGCACACGAAAATATCCGTTATTCGTCTCAAGTCGATAGACGAGCGCGAACGCCACGTCTTCCTCCTTGCTGAACATGAAGTGGACAGCTTTGACTTAGTATTAAAATATTCACGGATTATTACCTCATGGACCGGCTGAAACAGTTCCGGGACAATACCGTACTCAATCGCCTCAATATGCATTGCGCGTACAATTTTCCCATTTGCCAGCACCCCGACGGAAAATCAATATGGCGAATTTCCACCAAGTCTTTCCGATGTATCCGTCCGCTACAGATCACAGACGACTTGGGTCCTGCCGTCCTTCTTCACACTCCAAAATTCCAGCCGCTCCAATGAAAACTCGGAGAAAGTGATACAATACGTAATAAATTATTGGAAGCTACTCTGACTATTTGGATATCCTTTTATGAAATATTATCGTTCTCTAATATAAGTTAACTAATTTATAGAACATTGCTACAATTTTTTTTAGGCTTACAAATAATTCTTAAATAATTTTTACTGGTGTATTGTATATATATTTTATTATTATCCCTAGAATCTATGTCAGAAAGTAAAGAACATGTTACTTGTTATCTATATATCTTATAAGTGATTACCTTATTCTGTGGGATAAATATAAGAAGCACATTTTAGGACTAGATGCTTTTACAAAGAATGTTTAGATATACCTGATTTGCCTGTATTGACTTCGAATAAATGCGGAACAGCTGTGCATTGACTGGTCAACTGAACTGTGCTGAATATTTCGCTCAAAACAGACGATGAAGGGTAAAGCTCCTTTTGCCTAAATATAATGTAATCTCGAATTATTTAAACATATATTAATATGCTTAAAAGTGTGAATATTTATTTATGTGATTGTTAGTTAAACATTTGTTATTAATAAGTATACCACTCCTTTCATTCACTTACCTTTAACATATCGATGACGCAAGACTGCAACTTATTAGCGTCACATTCTTTTCTTCCGTGATTGCATGAGAACGAACCATCTTGAAACAGCACAATTAGGAATATCTTTATCTAACTATTAAATGTTATTTCTACTCAAAATCACAGGCATATATAAGTTTACTGCATATGATTTCCCTATGGTTGTATTCATTTTTAGATAAAAGACTTTTGGATGGTCAAGTGAAAAAAATACTATAAAAATATCAAATAATTTATATTTTCATAAATTAATTTTAGACTTCAAATTTATCTCAATTGTAAATTTCTTCATGTGCACTCCTATCAGGAAACCTGTCCAAACCCGATGGATATCGAGCCAGCTGTTCCTCAGATTAATAGACATTGCCCCGGCGGTCAGAAAATCGAGACAACTCACAAAGAACGCAACTATGTCCCAGAGTAAATTGAGGAATTTCCAATATAACATAGTTATTTATGTTGCAGTTTAAACTAAGTTTTATATGGGTTTAAAACATGTTAGATAGGAATGTGTAGTGAACACTAACAGATTAAAAAGCTTATACTAGTATTGGAATAAAGCAAATTTACTTATCTTTAATATTCTAGCATTTCCCCATGGAACAAGCTCGAGCTCGATGTGGTCTTTGTACGTTTGGAACATGCTTCCCAGTTGATTAGATATAAATCTGAAACTACGCGTCTCAATAATATTCCAACATATAGCATATGCAATATTAATAAGGAACACAGATAGGATTCAATAAAAAAGGAATGTCTTTATATCAGCGAATTATTGAAGGATCGCGTTTCAAAGCAACTCAAGACAGCCGTTTGACCATTAAATACGAATATCAGAATGTCTACAGACACAAAGTGGGAACAGAGTGAGTTGAAGAAGGAAGAATGAATAATAGAGAACAAAAAATTACTGAAGCTACTGGAATAAATGTGTTAAGTAGTAGTAAAATGATGGAAATAACGAGAAGAGTGAGCATGGAGGAAGGAAATGGAGCGGAAAGAAAGATGAGTAGAAAAAAGTGTTTGTTAAATATACTTCTGACAGTATGGGCACAGTGACTCATAGATGAGAGTAATCTTTAATGGTTGTCTTCTGTTCTGTCTGAGTGAGTCACACTGACGCTGAACGCCACACTGTTGAGCTGCTTGTGGGCTGTCGCACCTATAACATATTAATGAGTTTGTAGTCTTAGTAAAGCATATTTTATCGTTCTTCTGTCATTACTTTTAGAATCTTTAAAATAAAGGTAGATCTATGTATGAGGTTACAGATCATGCAGATTTTAATTTGTCACTTACCACAAATCTGGAGGAATGTTGCAGTATAGATGAGTTGGCTGATTGGTGTAATGGTGCGAAGGAGACGATGGATAATGTGTTTGATATGCCTTCACGGGATAGTCTTGGTTTTCAGACTGAGTATGTCGGTATTGCTGCTGGGCGTAATGGTTCCCATATTGATAAACTGACTAAAAACATAAGTGTACTATCCACTTTGTTTGACTTTCATGAATCGAATAATTAATAAAAACCTCGTGAATTTTTAATGAATTATTCACTTTAATTAAACTGTAATCAAATAACTATGTAGTTGCACGTTTAGCAGTTTTTAAATAATTTGTCTGATTTGTTGAAGTCTTAGGACGAGAGCAGAACATCAAAATTAACTGTGAAGGCAGGCAGTTGGAACTGCTTACTAACCAGAGCTATTTGGTACTGAATGGCAGTGACGGCTACGGATAGAAAGTTCATACTTAAAGCAGATTTTAGAGGAAGCAATAAGGGATGCAGGTGGAGGAACAGGCACGGCCACACACGTGCCTAGCCAAAGGACACTTACCCCGCCCCGATATCCCCTCGGTATCAGAGAGACGTTTCAATTCAGCTGTGATATATTTTCTCACCATGAACTGTTCAGTAATTCTCTCCATAGATATATTATGATTGAACTTAAATAAATCTATCTTATTATAATCAAGATACTAAATATTATCACAACTATTATTTCAAAATAAGAAGAAAATTTTTAAGACTTTAAATTGATATACAAAATTAAGTTAACATAAAAGGCAAAGTTTTGCAGTTAAAATATAATAAATGTCTTCAGAGAACTGGAACTACATTAACGCTCGTAGTTCGTGAAGATAAACTATAGGATAGTATAAGCCGTGAATAAAGTATTTGAGATTTGATAGAAACGATCTGTACTTCAATTGTTTGTCGAACAAACCACAATCTTATTAGACATGACATTTTAAGCTGTTGATCTGTCTTTCTGATAGTTGGTAGTATCAATGATTTGATGTTTCATTCGCGAGGAACTTAGGGATTCATTTAAAACTCTGTTAATGTATTATTAGATCACATATCACACTTCTGTACATTACTTCACATCTAGTGGCCTTAACTATGAACAGTAATTGCCCAATACTTCAATAATGATTGTTAAAATCACAATAATATTTAATGCATTTATAAAAGTTAGAAATATGTTTAATAAATTATAGAATACAGCAAGGTTATTAAGACTTATGGTATTAATTAAAATCCTTAATAAGTGCTCTTTTTATCAGACGTAAAAACACAAGTAATCTTCGATCAACACATAGAACAAACATTTAAAGACAACTGATCACAGGAGTGGATGGGAGGACAGCAATAGTTCAACGCGGCTTACGACGCAGAAACATTTTCTGCTCTATTTAATAATCATTTCTTCATATCCTTACCTTTATATTTATTTCTATTCTTTTATAGCACATGTATTTATTTATGCTTTTATATACCTTTGCAATTTTTTATAGTGCATATCTGCGAAAATCATCATTATTCTATTTTTTACATCAGTTGTTTAACTAAATCTTTTCATACTATTACATATAATTAAGTCAGAAATTACTCCACAATTCTAGGATAACTACACTATTCATATACATAACTACCCAAATTTACCATTTTTCTACATACAATTCATTCTGTAGAATTT
Source organism: Heterorhabditis bacteriophora (assembly GCA_964036235.1). Classification (NCBI taxonomy): domain Eukaryota; kingdom Metazoa; phylum Nematoda; class Chromadorea; order Rhabditida; family Heterorhabditidae; genus Heterorhabditis; species Heterorhabditis bacteriophora. Next base: position 8,727,296 of record OZ038428.1, on the reverse strand, counting down.
CTATCATTCAAAGTGATTTTATATATGCTTAAGGATATGTGCTGATAACGCATTGTTTAAATTTATTTCACACCGTCTATTTTTAGAAAAAAGTAATAGTAATTAATTTCAAAGATCAACACTTAATGATACTATCTATAACATCTGCTGTTCTATATAATTAAGTAATTTAGTGACTTGTCAATTCAACAAGAGTGAAGAAAATAAGCAGTTAAAACTATCCGTTTAGTAAGGCGATTCTTAAGTCCAATCTGAGACAAACATATTCAGATCATGAAATTTAAATTTTGCATAGAGCTAAAGCTCGTTGATTCTAGCACGTAAATCGCTTACCTAGTTTCAAATATATAAAATATATATGTTTTAAGAATAATACAATCTAGTGGTGACGTTCAGATACAGTACATTTTGTTTTTTCGCAACAGAACATAGTCGTTTGAGTCTCTCATGAAAAATCTTCATCGATAGCATTTTAAATGATTGGAGGCTTAAACTCATTGCGATTATACTAATAACCACACTTTCTACTAATACCACATCTTAAGCACTGCTGATAAAGTCCTCACTGAGAGGTAGAGTATTCAACAGCACTGGCACCTCTCCAATTATAAGTATTCAATTATTTCAATTTTTTATAAGGTGCTGAGGTTTTGATAGATCATTTGGCCATTCAATTGATTAGTGGCTAGCTGTTATGGTTCCATGAACTTTAATAAAATTATAAGATATTGTTATATTGGTTGTAATCGTTGTGTAAAGATCAGTGTCAGGAGAATGCAACCCCCGTTCAACCACATCCCTCCGCTTATAGTGATTCGTCTGTTCTGAACGAGAATCTAAGAGCAAAAACCCTAGGTTGTGTAACTGATAAATATCACTCACATGTACTATAGCTCTCAATAAATTCCCAGACTCCATATCTCAAAAAGTACAACTGGTAAAACTTTAAATCAGCGATGTGCGTACGGCTAAACACTTCGGGGATAAATTACAATATAAAAATCATCCTTTTTGGAAATATAAAATAACTATTATTAATTTTTTTTTAAACAGTATAATATCTAAGAACAGATGAATACAGCATAAACCACGAAGAACGATTTTATTCAAAAATGTCTCTAACAGTTTAAAGTTTCCAATATTTGTAATTTCTGAGTTTTTTAATCGCTTTTTAGAAAAATTATAAGAATATAAGAGTCTAGGAAGAGAGCGAAAATAGTTTAGAGCCTGCTAGTAATAAAGAACCAAAAGCCATGGTGATAAATCACTAGCAAACAACTATTTGTAAATTCATCAAAAAAAATGAGAGCCTGGAATCCCCAATAACTTAAAATGCCCTTTTTACCAGAGAAATGGAAGGCTGTCAATAGTGATTTTCAGAAAAAGAATTAATATAAGACCACCAAGATATTTAAAAGCCATAAATGTGATTTAAAAAATCATATAAGCATAACAATGGGGTAGAGGTTAAACAGTATGATGATGATGTAGCCGAGAATAGAGATACTTCTTAGAAAACACATAATTGGTATTCCGAAGTGGATGGCATTATTTATATAAAATTTAGAAGATGAAGCTGAGATCTTTTGTTATTCAGAGTCTTCTCAAAGACCAAGAAACAGAAGTCCGTGAGGCAACTACTGTCATGAAACTCATAGGCAATCGTTCGCTTTCAGACAATTGTTCTATGAAAGTCTTAGAATAAATATTTTAAAGGATTTCATCTCTGCATATGCGAGTCAGTGGTAAGTACACTAACTTTCCTAAGTGCGAAAGAAATCGAAAAATAAACAAAACGTATTATTTGTTGTATAAGTAATGCAGAATTTCACACGTAGATAATGTATTTTTTAGAAATTCAACTCAAAAATAATTTCTTCCTAATAAATGAAAAATAATGGAAAGATAAAGAAGAGAACTAGCGAAGTGGGTGCTAAAGTATATAGTATATGAAAGGTTGTTGTGAAAGTTTATTATCAAGCTATTTATAAACAACTTGTTATTAATATGCATTACTAATACAAATGAAGTACCAGGTTTTTCCTCCATACATGAACTATGATTCACACACTGTAAAGTAATGTGAAAGATTTTAACTTTCTATAAACTATATTAGCATATTTCCAAAATACAATGCAGTTAAGGCTAAACGTTTCAAAAAGGCTAGATGAAATCAATCACAAATTGGGAACAACCCATAAGGTGAGCATTATTTGGAAAGCTACAAAAAGGAGAAAGCAAGAGGTGAGTTTGATTAAATCTACAACATAGGAACGATGAATGTGACAACAACTGATATCAATTCTGTTGCAATGGCCAAAATCTAAAACTTAAGTCGACCTTTCCATCTTTTATACAATTCTCGATTCTTACGGAACACTGCCATATTAAGAACGTTTCGAGTAATAAGTGGTGTAATAAGTGGCTGAGCGTAGGATTTGATATCAACGTTGAAAAAATAGTAAATAAACCAGATCTTGACCACCAGGAACAAACAACAATATGCATTATACACTGTTATACTCCGATTATACGAATCATAGAAGAAGTTAAATATATAGAATATATTATTTTTTAGCTCTAGTAATTAAACAACCTTCATATCAACCATAGATCTAATTCATGTAAATAAGTAAATAACCGTAATGAATACCCAGAAATAGGATAGGACACTGCGGTATGACTTAAGGTCTGCTTCTGCCCACTGTCTACGACGATTCAGAAGATCTCGCTCCTCATTAGAAAGTCTAGAATTCGGTTAAATCGTCAATTTAAACAAGAAAATAGCAGTAAAAAAAATCATGTACCCAATATCATGTAGATTATTATCTAAGAAATTTGGTGGTTCGTCAGCATCTAGAAATACTGGAGGTGGAATATGCGCGGCGGAGAGCTGAAATTATAGAAAGAATAATTTAATAATAATATTTAATAAAGAAGACAAAATTACGAGTACAAATAATGTTTTACCTTAGGAGGAATGGATTCAGGAACTTTTGATGGATGAACTGCAACCAGATTCGTCTGTAGCGATTCTCTAACTCTGAAACACTCGAGATATTAATAATGAAGAGCTAATAACAATGGTCGGTTGCTAAAAATTATTATAGCATTAAAAAGATAATATAGACTTAATACCATAATTCGTGGTAAGGGAAAATGATCAAAAGATCGCATCTGAAGCTAACAATAAATCTCATCTTTTCTGAGAGCTAGTATTGAGCATTAACCTACAGTTTTATTATTAATTTTAGAGGAAAGATAACTTTTTATGGAAACTAATTTAACAGCTGAATTTCTCAGTATGAAGTGAAGATTGCTCCTTACCTATTCAAGGTCGAAGCTGACTTCACTATTGTGTAAAAGCAGGACACATCTCTATTTATCATTTGCATATGTTAAAATTTAAAAAAAAACTTTTGATAAGGCGGATATGGCTTTTTAAAGAAAATTTTCACAAACAAATGATTCAAATCTAAATATCTCGTTAACTAGTAATATTCTTTTTATAATTTATCACGACCTTAAATACTTCGAGTACTTCATCAATATAGCATATATTAGAAAGATGAGGAATAGTTGGTCCTACCCGTTGAGCTGTGCCTGTTGCAGAAGCCCGTCCTTATTACACATGTCACCACTACAGAGACAATAGTTCATCAGTCCTGTCTTCGTCATTGCACATCCCATCTGTAACGTCTCACCAGGGAACAATGTAGTAAATTCCGAAGAAGAGATGCAACGTTTTTCCATGGAGAATACTGCTTAAATTACGATTTTTTCACAACGATTATATTTGTACCTTCTAGGAGATTGAGAAATAGTACACACAGTTGGTCATCTGAGTTTGTTTTGTAAGACACAATATTTCTCCGCCATCAGATCTGGCACAGGGCATAGGGACGGAGGATCTACAGTCTTCTGTAGGATCATTTATATCCATTTGATTACACGCTGCACAATGAACGACTGCCTATAACAATAAATAGATAGGTGATTTTCGAATAGCAGTTGTATTCTGGTTCTGTATCCTAAATTTAAAATTTAGAACGGAAACATTAAAGTAATGCAATTTGAAATGAATTTAATTCCTTGGTGAATTCCTGACAATTTAAATTTTAGTATTAATAACAGGCGGTTTGCATTCATAGTTTACAGGAACAATTATTGACAGAAACTTTGCAATATATCAAACCTTTGTTGTGGTAACTAAAGGAACTATTGGAGCAGATTGTGGTTGCTTAGGTATCGAAGGCAATGGTTCTCGTAGAAAGATCCCCTCATTCTGACTCTAGATTTAAGAATTACTATAGTTTATTATGAGTCGCAATTATTGCACATAACTTCGTTTTTTGTTTTTTTTATAATCAACGTTTATCTTCCTCAGTGATAAGATATATAGTCAGTAAAATGTTCGATAAAGAATAAAATTAAACATATTTCCCACTTTTTCCACATCATCCTTGGCAAAGTTCTCATGTTTACTTTTGGATGTACCAAAGGTCGGCGATTGAGGTATTTCGGCAATACCTGCTTGATTCCCAGCAAGTAATTCTGAGCCAGAAAGATGATGTTGATCACTGGCGGAAGACTTAGCGAATGAAGACATAGAAGTGTCCTTAGCCATCTTTGAAAATAAATTAAATTGCATACTAGTCAACATACGTAATATTCATAAAAGGGAAAATTCGAATATCTATTATTTTGTGTTTGGAATCCTTCAAAATCTAATAAGTAAATTTGTTTTATACGGTATTCTTTGTTATTTATAACCTTATTATGATTCAGCAAGAGGAAGAATGCAGTTTTATGTCTAAAACTGTTTTTGTCTATTGGTGTGTCACTAAACCGCTAATTGACCTCGATAATTTATACTGCATCCAGAAAATTGGCTGGATTTGGAGAAAATCTGCAGGATGAAATACATAAGAGAACTACTTAGTATATAATACTAAATTGTAAATGAAGTGAAATGGGAAAATGGAAAATAGTGGAAAAGAGTAAGGAAGGTAGAGAGAGAAAGAGAGATTTGGCTTACAGTTAAAACATGAACAGTAAAGAAGAGGTACCTGTAGAGCAATCGGCAATCTGTTGCAGTTATTAGTATTACAAGAACAGAATCGCACTCTTCCTTCACTTGCTGTCCCACAACTACTTTTCAAAGACCCGAATTCTGTACGAATGGCGTCAAGAGAGGCACACATCTTTTCTACCGCACTTTGTCCTTGAAATAAGCAAAAGTAAATTGAACTCTTATACTTTATAAGTAATAAAATTCTCCAAAGAGTCATTATTTTCTAAGGTAGACATTAACAATAAATAGTTATAACATATTTTTAAGCCAATATTTTTCAAATATTTCTCTAATCCTTCAGTGCCTCTTTCTCTCTAACCCTGTTCTAGTAGTATTTGTCTAGTGAAGCAGACTGAATTATTTTCTTGACACTCTACTTCTATCTGCTTGTTACAGTCGGAATCTTCATTTGGAAGTCCTACTTGTCCACACTGATTACACCGTAGCTGTCCTAAAAAGAATGGTTCTTGGTGCGTCATTCCACGATATTGTTTATTGTTTCCAATACTAAGTTATTCAAAGACAATTTATTAAAGAAGAGTTTTCAACTTATTAAATATTACTAAGGATTTTCTGGAATTATAGTAGTAGGAAAACAGTTACCAGGCTTAGTTAAGCCAGTTTAAATTGTTAGTAAGGTAATTAAATTCTTCAATATCACAGAAACCATATACGAATACCCACTTTCACATTTATTATGTGTATTAAAATTGCCACATCTGTAGATAACATATTTTTACTTCATTTAGCAGACATCGTAAACTTTAAAAAGCTTCGATTGTAGTAGCAAGTATGCTCCAAAATTTTCGACCTATTTTTTCATTACTAGATTTTAAATTTTTTATTATATAGTATTAAACCTTTTGTTTAGTTTCGTTCAATACAGCAATACGGTACCTTTTTTGACTTTATCTAGTGATGTCAATCCGGCGGGGGCTGAAGAAATTGTATTGGGTGGTCCTGGCTTGTTTGCACCTATAATTTTAATTAGAAGGTTAACAGAGTATTTGAACAATGACACTATTTTATGATTTATAGAATATTTTTATGAAATTCTTTCTAACCTATGGTGCCAACAAATTCTCCTTGGCTAACACGAGAAACTGGTGGTATTGGAATATTAAGGAAGTCACCGTTATCTATGAATGTATTCCATATTTTTCAAAGGTTAGCAAATAATAAAATACATTAAAACTAAATTAAAATCAAACTATAATGCTATAAATATTATTGCAATTATAACATTCCTGAAATGCACATAAGAAACTACCGAGAGTTTTAGGCATTTCATCTGTCGTAATGGAAATATCCGGTACATTAGCAACTGCTTGGTTTGATTCTGTTTCTGATTGATGAGAACCTAACTCAGGACGACTTGGTAACTGAGATTTGCTCTCAGTTTCAGTATTGGTATTAGAAGGAACCGGTGGAGAGAACTGTAAAAGCTTATTGTAGCATATCAAACATCACGTTGAAACATCATATTACCTTTACTCTATTATATTTAAAAGTTTCAGATGTAAAAATTTAGTAATCATACTCTTGGATCATTAACTGGTACTATGGCTGGAGGTGTAAGCCGTGGAGCTCCAAATGCAGCTGCTGGAGGTCGAGGTCCAGATCCTGGTCCAGAAAAAGTCTGTCCCAATGCTACTTTACCAAGAGAAAGGGGAGCGTTTCCTGTTGGAATGCTTGGTGCATGTGGTTGGGCTGGCTCCAAATCACCAAATAATTCGGGATGTTTCTTGAAGAAAAGTCTTTGTGGCCATTAAGTTGATAAGGTAGTTATGTTATAAGTTAATTTAATATTTGCACTAAGAAAATTTGTATTTAATTTCCTCAATTAAATATTGTTATTAATGGAGTTTTGTAAAAAAGTCACTTCTTCAAATGCCATGAATTGTTCAGCTATTGGTGATTTATTGCAGAGATCGTTATGTCGGCAGAGACAGTACGCAACCTAGAAATGTATGATTAGTATAAATATCAAGCTTAGCTAAGAACACTTGAGTTATAAACATAGAATAGAGAAACAAAATTGGTAGTTATAAAAAAATACAGGGAACTGGAAGGATATGACATACGACCGACCTCATCTCCCTGCACGTCAATCAAATCACATTCTTCGTCTAATTGGTAACCTTTTTCAGGGAAAGTACGATAATGATCTTTTTCAGATATGCACTCCTTCATAACTGTGTAGGTATCTGAGGTGATTCCAAATTATTTTATTTTTAATAGCAGTTTTATTCATGTTAACGAAAGTCTTGATAAGAAGACTGAAACATCTTTCGGAAGCCGACTGTTCTTAACATTAAATTGTTTTAAAAATTAGGTGTTATTTGACAGTTTTACGCATCTTATCACGAGTTTCGAGAAGATTTAGTTGATTAATTATGTAAATTGATTTAATATTACTGACGATTATTTACAAGATTTTTATAGATAATTATGATAAATAATAGATCTCCAACTAGGAATAAATCATATGTGGAATACAGAATAAGATTAGAAATATAAAACGAGGTTACATATAACTAGTCGTGCTCGAAAGAAATACATTTTGGATTTTTTGTCATAATTGCATTGCTAGCTGACCTTGTCCAGTCAATTTTGACCCGCTGAGAACACTCAACGCGTAAATTTAGTCAATTAAACGAGCACCACTATCATCAAACACACGCCTTTATTGTACAGATTATCGCAATTTGTTTTAACTTGAGTACTTGATGGAATTAGAAATTCCTACTGGGACCGCCACAGACCAAATAATTGCTTGAAACCGAAATTATTACATTCTTTGTGTACACTAAGCACTGTTCAATTTCATTCTATATCAGCTCATCGACAAAAACATCCCTTCCAGTCATTATTAACCCACTAAACTTTTTAAGTACAAAATTGCCTTGTTTATTATAACTTATTTTGAAACTACAATTATTAAGACAAAAATATTTAGTTGACATACTGTTTGGTGCGCGGTGTCTAGTAGTCCTACAGTACATCCTTTCGTCAGCGGAAAATCGAGCTGCATAGCTGGAACAGTCATACTGGAACTGAGTCGAACATTCGCCAAACTCATCGAGGTTATTGTCTCCGCAGATATAGCAGTTTAAGCACGATACTGAAAAGCTTTATTACTGATCAGTCTAATTGTTCCCATATCCAGTTATTAGAAAAATTCATGTGAAATTTTGTTATAAAATAATAGTATAACTTCGACTTTGGAAACACATTTTCAGTTTCTTCGATTTTGGTCAAAACTAGTTTTTGTACAGTAACGGAAAGATTTTCTTTTTTCGATGGTAGTATCTTATACTTAGGAAAAGAGGTATTTACTAAATATACCTATTAAATTGTTAGATACTAATTGCACGACCATTTAATACTAGATTATCTCTGGAGATTATTGGATTGACATGTCATACTTCACTGAACCAGTAGATATCTCCAGAATCGCTCTTCAGCCAGTTTGGTCGGGGAAATGGGCTAGTCGTGGGATTGACCCCTCAGCAAACGAATTATTCACGTATTACGAGGGAAGTTTGAGCGGCACAAAAGAATCTCATACAATAGGAATGGCTCTCTTGACACGAAGATCTAGGCTAAAGCTCGTGAATGAAAACTCATTCTCTTATACTTTAAGCTTCTCATAATTTTGAGATTGTAAAGATCAACTTTGGTAAAAATCGATATGGAGATGATTTGAGATATTTCTACTTTTTAAAATTATATACATCCTGTTCTTAACAAAAGGTGGAGATATTATTCATGGAATAAATAGTAATATAAATTAGTGCCAGAAAATAACGTCCATCTCTTGCGACAATTTTAAGCATCATTTGCCTAAATCCAAAATGTCAAAATCCAAGAAATTATATACAATATTTTTGGAAACATCTGATTTGTTTACTGACAACTCTGCGTGTGACCTGAATGTTCGTCATGCGGCGTGAACAAGCGGGACAATGCGGAACGGGTGATGGACTGTTCGATCTTAGAGAAGGGCAAAGAGGGCAGAAATGTTATCCGTGAAGTATTCAATATTACAAATAGTTAGCCATTGCTGTAGCCGGATAATAGACTTTGGTCAGTGATGAACGAGACAGGTCTTTTTCGACGTGACATTAAGGCTCGTACTTGCGACATTGAACCGGCTCCCTCATTCATTCCACCTGACGTGCGGATCTAGAGTCCATTCGGACGACTTCTTACTACCACTGTTTAATATTGCATTGGAATATTTTTTCCGCTTGTATTGTACTATTAGTATTTTAAAGGCGTAGAGTTAAATTTAATCAAATTGTATCTACCACCACTTTTATACCGTCTTCAATCATCTAGGAAATAGATTTGTTGCTTATTAGTATGTGAAAAATAATGATTAGTCGAAATAACCTGAGAGTGGTATTGTTAGAATAGTAATCAACTGAATCCAGGACATTTTCCTGAAAATAGTAAATTTTTAAATGGAATTTTGAGGGAAATAGATATATTAAGAGATATCCATCTATGACATTATTACACAACAGAACAATATAGAGAGATAAAACAAAAAATACAAATAAAATTGAACTAAATTCTGGTTATATAAAATAGTATTTCATCACTAATACATGAAATAGCCTGCAATTAGTTCGTGGAATTAAATAATATTTTATCTTGAACCTATTTAAAAAGGTTTATTGGTGCATATATTTTTGGGGAATAAGGTTTGGAAATAAAGCTACTATGTTTTTGCAACTTCAAGTGATTTCTTTAATTTCCTAGAGTACAATTACATATTTGCAAGGATAAATTTAAATGAAAAATTAATCTTCACATTCTTTCAATAAGTATTTCTGTTCCACTGCATGAATGGCGATGCTTAACTCTAGTGAAAAGGCCTTAAACTGACCATAATAAAGTCATAAGTTGTATATCAAATAAATAAAGTGAGACTAAAGTGAGCCACTCGAGGACAACATCGAAATGCAATGCTGCAAGTAAATAATAGGTAAATGCAAATTTTACATGTGAAATTATAGGCTCCAAAAAATTTACGTTAAACATGGAATGACCTGGTGAAGAGGATATAAGCATCATATAAAAGCCAGGAAAAACCGTTTCGAGTTCAAAATAAACTAATTCAACATGGAAAAAAATAGGCTAGCATTTGGTTTCGAACTTGAAATAATTCAAACTTGAAATATTCATGCAGTTAGCAACTCGCTCTATGAGGGTTGTGGTCATGAGGGCGGTCCACGGCGAATTATCCGTGACCTGCTGGCGAAAAACGGGATGGACGCGATTACGAGGATCAGCGCACATCGACAGAAACACATACTCCCGAAAGTTTTTCTAAGCTCAAAGAATAACGAATCACTTCTTGCAAGTAGTGTACTTTTAAATAATTACACCTAATCATGGATAATTTGCTGTATGCGCATATTCAGCGTTTCCATAGGACGAAAAATACTGTAAGATGATGTCAATCTATTAATATAATGACTATAGTTAAGCAAATAAGAATCCTTAATATAGTAGGATATCCAGAAGAGCACGACGCTAAGCAAACTAAGCAATTACCCAACCTATATGGCATTATAGGTCACATATCTAAAAAGTAATAATAAAAAACGAACGGCTGACAATTACACGGTAGACTAAGAAATTAGGAAGACTCAGAGATTAGCTCTCTTCTTCTCACACTAAAAGCCATTAACTGTTCTTTTCTTTTGCTTTCAAGGCTCATTTCTAATCAGTATTTATATATTTATTACACAGACACGCACCAATTTTTTATCTCTTTTCACTCTTTTATCCACACTATCTAATATGCACAGTACTCTTTGTACATCATTTATACTATTAAACAATGCTCTAACCTATTAGAAGCGGACACTCAAAACAAAACTTGATGTGAAAAGTTACTAAATATTGTTTATTGTAAGTGATATTCTAGAAATTAATGTTTACACCGCTTTATATACATGCTTTCTCTTTCTATTTATTCTCACCTTATTCCACTTATCTGGTTCGCGGATGTGCTGAGACTTTGGTTCCGCATGGAAAATCGACCATGAATAGAGCCGGTTGAGCTGTCAAGGGCAGACTGTCTACGGTATGTGGGGGAAGTCACTAGAGACATTAAGGTGGAAGAATTCATATTGTATAACACTAGAATATTTCGTGCATCTGAAGTATTCACTTACCATCTTATTTTTAATTATTAATATATATTTGATACAATTCAGAAATAGTGTGCTTGTATCGAGATTAAAGCATGGCTTTTCCATGTTAATTATAATTATTAAAAGGATCCCTAATAGTTTTTACTGGTGCTATTCCTCCTCATCGCTAATTTGCTTTAACCTCGTTTTTTGTGCCGTAAAAACCCATAATTTTGCAAAGGTAAACACTTGAAAATGGAGACATTTTAAGTTAAGGACGATGTCGTTGTATTTATCATTTAAACATTTAGAAATGAGAAGAGCATATGGTGTTTGCCCCATTTAAAAATAGCAAAATGTTTACAAACTGTTTCGTATGAAAGTATTGTACAAAACGGTACTATATATTATGTAGGTCATCAAACAGAGTGAAGAATTGACGTCCACAGATTAAATCCAAAGGGTACTAGGCGCAAGGATTGGAAACAAGAAAAGTTGTAACTCGTCCACTGGAATTGTTGCTAGAGCCAGTTAATCTAAAATCAAGAAATAAAAGTATGTTAAATAAAATGAATTATTTTTGAAATGTGTAAGAAAAGGGGCTAAGGAAAACTAGAGCCAAAAAAGTATTGCTTGAGCCTATTCACTTCGACATCCCTGAAAACTAAAAAACTAAAGCAAATATACATTCCTATAAAAAATATGTGCCAATCTATTCATTAGTCGTTTCATATTCTCGTTAATTCTTCTCTTATTTTAGACTGCCTTTTCTATAATACGACCAAATCCAACAAAATGTAAAGCACGTCATTTCCGCCTCATAAGAAATCTAACGAAAATAAGAGTAACTAAAATTGTGAACTTTAGATCTCATTTCAATATTTCCACAACTCAGCCAATGGGTAATAGACATATTTTGCTCACTGACAATTGAGTTAGAAAAGGTTATCCTTTGTAGAATTTATCTTTGTAGTACGTTTTGCGGACAACACTGTGCCGGTTAGCATTATATAATATTTATAAACAAAGGCCATAAATTCGAATTGAATCGTGAATAGTCATTGTTATCTCTCATGTTGCATTTAAAAGAGGAAAATATTCAATTGTACTTTTCTGTACTTACAAATGTAGGACACACATTAATCTCTGTACTTGGTTTATCGAAGAAAAACAGTTTTTTTCCTTTAATTAGTTGCTTACGTAATGACCCAACTGATGAGTGAGTTCTAAAAATGCTACGAAGCGAATTAATGCTTCCTTAGCTAAATATCAGTTGTTTTGATGTTTGGGCTTGTTCTTATTGTTTTGAAAAGCTCAGTTTACACGAAGCCTGTGGTTCAATATGATGTCTGGGAAACAGACACATCGACAGCTTTCAGATGTCACTCAAATTGTGAGATTCGACAGTTGCACAGTTATTGTTACACATTAGTTTTTAGTGGAGCTTCTGAAATCGTTGCTCCCAGTTGATTATAGCTTTTTTCTCTCTTTTCATGTAAGTACTTTTTTAATCTACAATATATAGTCACCAAAAATACCTAAACAGATAATCTAGTCCGCTTTAAGTATTTGTAACAAAGGGAATTTACAAATTATTTATTGTCTTAAAAAGTCTCGATTTTCATTAAATTTTCAGGTTTTATATTAATTTGCTTATCAATTATTTTGAAATCTACCTAATACCGTGTTTTTTAGCTTCTGCGTTTTTCGTTGGCTCTTTTGCTAAACCATTTTACTGAAATAATGTTTCATAAAACCATATAAAACGTTTCTAGACATATTTAAATGTGAAAATGTCTTTACCATAACTGAGCAGTATTTTTTCACTATAATTTCAAAAGATACGGGAAACGGGAAAATAGGATTTTGATTACAAGGTTACATTAGTAACTACCAAGTGATAAGATTTAATAAATAGTTACCTTTGTAATTTAAAACTAACCATTATCAAGAAGATATTATGACAATCATGTTGTGAATATTTTCCTGTGATTCCCACAATTATCCATTAGTTCTTCCACTCATCTTTAGTATGCTGAACTAATGAGATTAAATATAGTGTCCTTCTAGAGATAATCACAATTCCCATTTCGAATGAACTGGGAACAAGCAATTCGAGTTAATTCCAATATTTGATAGTTTTATGAAAGACTTTCTAGATAATCATTTTTGATATACAGTACACTGATAGGCTAACACATTTGCTAATGTTGATATCTAATTTTCAACTATTTATTCCCCAATTTTTCTTTCTTTTAGTGATAACAATATTACACGTTTTGTATAGGTGATATTAAGAATAGATACACTTGTAGTATCTACAAAGGCCATTTTATAGCAACAACGACTTCTCTTATTGTTTACTATAATTTCAGCTGAACTATGAAACATTAAATACGCCGTCAAAATGATAGGCTTCTGTCTAGACTTTGTGTTGTACGGAACTATGTACGGGCTGGACTTGTAGCCGTGGTTCTCCTTGAACCATCCAAATTACAGAAGGAATTCAGATTTAAAGTGGTTCTACACTCACGTCATTTAATGGCCAGCAATGGAGAAACATGGGCTTATTCCAGGATTTTAGCCTAAGTGAACGTAATAGAATGTGAAAACCCAAATTGTTTCCTGCACATGGCGGTTGATTCTAACACACATCACGTTAGTGGCATAAAGAGAAAGTAACTTTCAGATGTCTTGAAGATGAACCAGTGGAAAATCTGTAGTACAAGAATTGGACATATATGAGTCTTACTTCTCAGAAATTTGGCCTATTTTGTTTCTTATATACATATATATATATATATATCTAATACTGGGCTTATAGGCTATTTTATATGTATATATTGCTGGTACATGTTTATATACCAATTTTTGTTGTTGCCAAATATTCGGATGATTAGCTAAACTAATGAGTACTTCATTTGCCCTCTTTATGCCCAAAAAATAATAGGAATTATTAATTTACAAGATTAACAGGAACGATAATTATCACATAGCATTACTTCCGTCTAGTAATATTATTATTTTAGATAAATCTATTTCAAGACTATAATAAATTCATATGTTATTCAATATCTTCTAATTAATTACTATATAATCAAAATATTTGTATTTATCTATTGATAACATGCTTAAAATTTTGATATTTAGGATGCTTCTGAAGGGAAATTTCAGTAATCTGTGTTTATCAGCCCAGCATGGGGTGCTCCACGTAAAACAAAGAATAAAATAGAAACCATAGGCGCATTTCTAAGCATATCTGAGGTTCACGTACATGTCGTCTATGCTCTTCTGACTGTTTATGAACTTTGGAATCTTAAAGTACACTTAAATGAAATTCGCGAACTAGTGATGTCGGTAATGATCCTACCAGCATCAGAACGAAAGAGAACATACTCATTATATCAGTGAGAACACAGTATGCTCCTATAAATTATGCACTCATCACAATACTATTTTTTTACAGAGTTAACTGGTCTTGTAGTAGAAAGTTCTATATACACATATTTTTCATGTCTAAAATGAATTACCTGTAACTGATTGACAAAATCCGAATGTTTTCAGACTTGAAAAGTAGGTTCAGTTAACTTAATTCCAGACCTCATTTTCAACGGTACTTATTTTCAACAGTATAAAAAATTTAAGGGACGTCTTGTAAAAAATTATCGTTATCTGCACTGGGATGAAGAAAACGGAAGTGTTTGTTGCATATCCAGTTTTCGTTAATTAAAATATGACAATAGAAAATGAATAGAACCTTGTCAGACGTTAGAAATGTTGAAACAATAAAATAATAATTTCGCGTTGACATCAGGGGACCACCAATGGCAAGATACCAATTAGTCTGAAAGGCCTATTACGACTTTCTCTGCAAATGAAAGACTCGGTAGCACACCAAATATAAATTGGAGCCACGTCTTCATGTGCTCATTGGCCTCATATTATATTGCAGTTTCCTAGAAACTAATCTAAAACAGTTAGAACACTGATTTTATATTATGATGAAAAGTTGTACAGGAATATTTTCTTCTATAAATAGCTATTTTTACCAACTCTTATTACCTACTGCTGTCCTCTTTTTTCTCTTTTCATAGGATGCTAACAAATTAATTCGCTGGTATTACATCATGTTTTCAATATATGAAAAAGGCAAATTGTTTATTAGCTATTAGATGCTAAATTACTTAATTTGGTTTTTTTGGAACACGCACTCTGTGCTTATCTATAGATTTGTCGTGATTCACTTTTGAACTTCCTATTCAAATTACCTTCCACTTGATCGGTTTGCATAGAGGACATGCATAACAACATGTCAGTTTGGGTCTCGATGACTTGTTTTCATAGTAATTTTCATGGAAAAGGTGCGGTTGTCCCTTTCCATATTTGTTCCTTATCAGTACTAGGTTTCTTATATGCAGCACTCAGGACAATACTAACCTTGAAAGGTCTATATATTAATTTATATATTTGTGAATGTCGCTCAACGACAATATAATTTAGCATATTCTCTAATTACTAGTTATGAACTAAACATTCCATATTCTCTTCTTTTAAATTTATGCAGAGAAATGTGGCATAATTTATGTGAAATGACAATCATTTAAGCACTTGTAAGTGGTTGCATCGTTTATATGATCACAGTCTCTTAGTAATCATATAATTTTAGATAATGTCGTTAAATAGATTGCACTATTTTAATGCCACGTTGCTGTTCTTAGTTCAATGAAATCATCGTTGACTCCCATCCACTCCATATCTCTAGCTCCCTCTTTTCCCGTTCTAAATACAGGGTGAATAGTTCACAAACAAAGCATCCGTAGTTAGTCGAAATGTCATTTAGTGCTAAGTGACCAGATGTTCCACAG
This sequence comes from Heterorhabditis bacteriophora, assembly GCA_964036235.1. Lineage (NCBI taxonomy): Eukaryota > Metazoa > Nematoda > Chromadorea > Rhabditida > Heterorhabditidae > Heterorhabditis > Heterorhabditis bacteriophora. The sequence goes on along the minus strand of OZ038428.1, from coordinate 8,711,205 downwards.
TGAATGTGAGAATATTGATTCATAAACAACTTATATCACATAATTAGGCTCTAAAACAAGTTTTAATAAGCATAAAACTAGCTGTCAATATGTTTCCTGTTGAGCGGTCATAACTTAGCTCTGCTAAACTAGTTTAAATAAACATGAATTATTTTAATAGCCAATTAGCTATTCTAGAATTACATAATTAGTCGAAGAAAGATTGTTGATCTAACAAATATGTGAATGCTGTTGAATAAGGTCAAATCTTAATTGAAGTTTCTCCAAAATTCTCATATATTTTTAATCATTTAACGTAAATCTTATTTTCCAAGCAGCAGATTTCGATTAGTAAACATACGATGTGTTTTCGCTTTATGGTCCTTTAACTGTTAATTAATCTGTTTGGGTATAATGCGTTTTCTTAAGAATAATCTTTTACTTATGTAGAGAAAATTTCTCAGTACATTATGAATACTTAAGTATTGCACGTTTCTTCATATTAACAAAAGGCTGAAGCGTTTTTGCATAAACATTCAGTGTTTTTTGACATCTCTGGAAATTTGTCATGTATATTCAATAGCCCACCATCATCAAAACATGTTCATTTTCTAGCTATAGACTTTTAAGCATTGCTACGATTAACACCACATTTAGAAGGTTTTCGCTGGAACAGGAAATGTGAGGAAATTCTATTCTACTTGTGTTTAAATTTCAAACTTACATTTCGCTGAAGGACAAACAATTTTGTGTTTCATATTTGCACAAAATCTATTTAGTTTTTTAAACTTTTATAGGAAGAAAACTAGCAATCTTCGTATGCACGTTCCTTGTCTAGAGAATGATTTCTACATGAACAGTTATAAAAACAAACTACGTCAACGATTTGATGCTCGTTCTAATAGAATTTCTATGTGAGCATTATTCGGAGAAGATATTGTAGCCTAAAATGCAAGTAGCATCACCCAGCATATCTCAAACGAGTTATTTGGAAATTCATAAGTTAAGTAAATGAAAGCGTTTACCATAGCAGAGGTACATTTAGGCTTAGTGGGACTGTGCTGAAGAGACTGCAAAATATTCCCTCAAGAGACTAAATTAGTCAACAATATTTACCCGTTTAAAGTATTGGATTTATTAGATTATATTTTTTGGCTATGAATAATACATTTCTCTAGAATATCAGTGGCTTCATATGTCACGTTTTGTATCCAGCTAGAGTTCTTTTGCCATAAAAGTCCTAATCTAGATTGAGACCATAATTGTAGATTGCAAGCGATTCTAAATTATATATTCATTCATGTTGTAATTAGTGTGGTCATAATTGAGAGAAGGGTAAAGTGTGGACTCCTTTCAGCCAGGCCACACCCCCTGCAAGGCCTCGGCTAAATCTCATGCAACCGACATTCCTATGACTGATTCATTTTTCACTTTTTACCATTGATTTTTTAACGGTTTCAAAAGTAATATTATTTATTGTCTACACTTTCATTTATTCTCTATAATTCACTAATAATATTTTATGCATGTAGAATTTTGTTACCACAAATTTTATTAATATCTTGAGATTTTTGTTATTTATTTGCTTTGGTGTCTTTATTAATATAGTGCAATATTAATTAAAGAAGTTTTATCCAGAAAACTAAATATCAAGGCAAACATTGCCTTGATTTAAGATAACGAGAAGTAATAAGATCTCATAGCGAGTAATTATGCTGAAGATTCATAGACTCTGGTTCCTATGCAGAATATAACCTTTAGGATGGGATTTTTTGTCTGCATCTACTTTTCGCATATCAACAGTCGCTCCGAAAATAAAATATAACTATTTGTGAGCAGAATTGTTTGACAATGAATGCTAATAATGTAATTACTGTGACTGATTAATTGTTATTTTTCTTTTTCGTTTACTAGCTCAATCGAGATAACTACTATTCAAATAATATTCCATTATAATTGACTTTTTGTGATATAATTCCTAATTAGAAGTTTAATTACATTCTTTTATAGTGTTGTATGGAAAAAAAATAAGTTAACACCAGCATTGTGGAAAGTCTTAATATTAAAACATATCTAAATGTTTACCACTGAGGTGGCAAATTTATAGCGCTGCTAACTACGTCGTAATAGTTTTCCTACTTTTAAATGCGATGTTACGATTAAAATTGCCGTGGTTTTGGTAATAACTATATGCTAAAGACCGATGTAGATGGACTTTCCACCAAAAAATATCAACAGTCGGCGGAATAATTCGTATTTTCGTTTTATACGAAGATAATTCAAAAATTGCCGCTGTTTGTCTTCATATGATCTCATGCACTAAACAATTCACTACACTGTTTTATAGTTAAATTTCTCGCTCTGATGAGAGCAATGACTTCATTGTGTCCATTTCTCGCACATAGAATAATTCATCGTTGTATCACATAAGAAATTCGGTGACACCTTCATCATCTTTTTTTGGGTTAGGTGATCTTAGTTCACTAAGAAGAACACGAGTGAGCAAAGCGCTAATAATGAGAAAGTGTCTTCGTGTATCTTTGACAAAACCGAGCCAGACTTCTCGCAATCTCTTTTGCACTAGTTTCCAATCTTCACTCCGGCCATGTTCTTTGAGTGGTTATTTGTGTGAAATCACTCTGGTGACGAGAATAAAGGCGTTGTTTGGTTTTTCCCAAAGCATATGAAATTGTAGGAAACTAGAAAGTAGTCGATGTCAAGTCGCATTGATGTCTGGCATCGACCCTTAGATCTGAAATTATCAAGCATTGCGAATAGAATAGTTCTTACTCAAACATACTTGGATCTTAGAACTATCGCTTCTGTCAAAACAATGCTCACCTAAAAGTGTTTTTTGAACAACTATTGAATAGAGTAAATGTAGCATTGAAAATAGAAAACTGTCATAAATTATTTAATATGGAGTTTAGCTGTACTTTTTTAGAGAAAAACATTGATTTAATCATAACACTAAAAACATCATTACCGTTACTTTTTGTTGTTGTTTTTAATATCATGCTTTCGAACAGGATCATATTTGATGGCATTAGTTTATTTCACTGCGAAAGTCTATTTTAGTTCACAATGAACTTCCTAATACAACTAGTCCAAATGCTACAAACTATCTAATTTCCCTGAATAATGTGTTTGAAATAGGACAACCACTCTTTATTTACAAACTCGCACATTCCGATTGATGAATGCACTAAAGTACTGATTTGAATAAGTTGTCATTTAAATTCAGTTGAAGACCATAGCCTATCCTTAAAATCACAGGAAAAATCTCGGCAAAATTTTGACGTTGCTGAGTTTTGTGGAACATTAACTGGTAATAGTTAACTTAGTTTCAGAAAGCATTATGATTAATAGAATATCTTGGAAAACTTCAAGGAAGTTAAGGTTAATGCTGTTACATGACATTTTGAATCGCGAACGAGGTATTTCAAAATAACCGACAGCGAAAGCAGTTCTCCTTCCAAGATTAAAGATATGAACGACGTGTGGAATTGCTCAATTTATTACAGGAATCCATAACAAAGGAAGAACGTGGATCTATTCTGTTTTAGCACTAAAATAAGCTAGACGGGTCACTTAATTATACTACTTACGGATATAACAATAGTATAAATTGAAGAATATATAGATGCATAAGAAAATCCACTTGATATCGCCTCTGGACTTCAGAAGTACTTAGAGACCGTCTCTTAAGTTTTTATTTCTATATCTCTATATTCCTCTATCTACCCAATTCTCTCTAGTTCATCTAATAGACTCCCCTCGAAGAGCTTCGATAGGTGATCTTACTTTGCCAGGCTACGGTATCACAGACAAGGACTAGAGTTCGTCTGTGGAACTATTAGGTGGATAATCTGCGTTGCTTCTGTTTTTTGTACCAGTTTATTTGTCTCTTTCATTTTGATCATATAAATAGTGTATAGTTATGCGTTATATCTTGTATTAAACTGTACTTATTAATCAATTATTATTAACATATACATACTATTTTTAGCATTTTTAGCTAAAGCTTTTAGAAGCAAAATTTTAATGAATTGTAATTTATCAACTTGCCTTTTTTTTCTTATTATTAGAATACATTTTTCTTTTTATGCATGGATATTTTGCTTACTATTTATCAAACTTAAATATCATACATCCATTAATTTTTCTTAATAATTTTCAGTAGAGTCCACATCTAATAGTACAATTAAATGTTACAAGATAACTTAATTTGCAGTACATATTTGTATTTTCGAAATATAATAATTATTTACAATCAATATAAATAAACTGCAAAATTCATGAAAAAAATTTCTTGATTAGTATTTTAGTTTCGCGTAATTTTATCTCTCTTCACTACCTCTTTTATTTCTCAGTTATCTAAGGATGAAGATTATTTTACTCTAAATTTTTAGAATTAATTGTGAAACAAAAAAAATATTACCTATTCACAGGTGTTAATATAATACTTCGCTTTATTACGTCCATAAAAGTTGATACATTAACACATAGTTTGTTTCGCAAATTATTCGTTATCTTCAACTTCTTAGTGTAAAAAGAGATATCATGAAATTTACTAATTATTACATTTTGTTGATTTTTGTTGATGTTACCAATTTCAGATGAATGCATCGATTACTGAGGACGATTACTGTGCCGTCCAGAGCGTTGATCGGCGATGGTACATGGTCGCAGTTGTAGGCACTAGTCTATCTCTTGTGTCCTTGTTCTGTAATCTTCTTATTGCTAAGGTTAGTTTCTTATGCTAAAACAGTTTTAGTTTACAATTTTTATCATATGAATAACATGTAAAAACTTTAAAATAATTTTTAAATATCGTCTATCTATTGACACCTTCCATAGATTTAGACCTCAATTTTTTTCGTTTTGTTAGGTCCTCTCCAGCTCCCGACATTCGGACTTCTTCTTTCTAGCGCTTCTTGCAATCAGCGATTGTTTTTTGTCGTTTATGTATGGACCTGTTATTGCCATGGATATAATTAAAGACAGGTTGCAGGTGTGCGAAAGGAAATCTTCTTCCTTGGTGTTTTGTCTTTTTTTTTATAAATATTCTTAGACATTCATAAAGGTGGCACACTAGTAAATGTTTCAGTTGTTATGGTTGACACGACTCTACTGGTGGTATGTGGGTCCATTGTTGTCACTATGCCAGGTTAGCGTACCAAATTTAATTACTCGGAAGTATTTGAATTATTTATAATAATGTTATTGAGTAAGCAGTTTTAGGTTTCAATGACATTCTCGTGCTATCTTATTATTCTGGCTACGATAGAAAGATATCTAATAACACAAAGATCTAACTGCTTGAACAAATTTCGACGAAATAGAGGATTTATGGCACTAATAATGTTCATTTTGGCACTTCTCCTCAGGGGTACTATGGTATTTGAAATCCAAGTAAGTATGCTTAATTTAAAAAAAAATTTATTCTAAAATAAACTATTACATATTTAAATAACACTTGGCCTATAATCATCTAACTAGAAGCAGTGTTATAATTCATTGACATCCTACAGTATCTGTCCGATTACTTGTTTTCTATTTTGTGTCCACTTATTAGCGTTAATGATGCTTAGTATGCCTTTTTTTAATTTTTTCTTGATTATAACGTTTATACGCTCATTACTAACCTGCTACTCATTTGTCTCCAGAGACATAATCTCCGAGCATCTTTTGGCGCAATTTGCAGTTCTCCCCATTGTCATATCTATTGAGCTGACATCAAATTTGCATTTGTATGTGTAATATGGATATAATTCACCCAATCCAACTTTCCGACAAAATGTATCTACAAGAGTGCAGTTGGTCTATAGCAAACAAAAATTCCCCTCATTTTCTAAGAAATGATATCATAAATTATAATCAAAAACTTAAAAGTACTAGCTATTTCATATGGTGAATAATTATAGAAGTCTTAATAACGAGCATTCACATCAAAAATCAACTTATAAACACACAAAGGAGAAATTTACGCAGCCAATGAAAAAAATTATTTTGGCTTTGCTATCAAAGATCTAATTATTTAAGCCTAAAAATACACTCGTTTTTCTACGGTCCTTTCGTGTATTATTAGGTGGTTGCAGAAGTTTTAGTCTTTTATTTCAGCGCTTTAGTACAATTATTTAAAACCTAGATAAATTCCTGCTCTTTTGCGTTTTTGAAGTGTTGGGTTTGCAGTTTGTGAAAAACAATAAGTCAAGATTTAATTATAAACATAGCCTCATAAAGTAGTTTGAACAGGAAGAGCCACCAAAAACTGCATATTCCTCACTGTATTCTCCACGAGTTCCAGCAAGGGAAGAATGCTGCTGAAGCAAGCCAATCAATATGATCTGTACTCGGTGAAGGAGTTCTCTCCCACAGTACTTGCAGATATTGGTTCCGACGTTTTAAAGCTGGTGATTTTGATGTCAGTGATAGACAACGCTCCGGGACACCACGAACGACGAAGACTGGTGCTTTGAAATCATTATTGGATGAAAAACCGTCGCAGACACGAAAGGGACTCGCGGAAGAGTTGGGAGTTGATCAAACAACAGTTTCGAGATGATTTAATGAGATGGAGAAAATTCGCAAGCTCGGAAAGTGGGCACCACATGAACTCTCCGAAGACAGCATTGGCCGCCGACTCAACATATGCATCTCGTTGTTTGCCAGACAATGCAAGAAGAACTTTTTGTGGAAAATTGTCACTGATGACGAAAAATGGATTATGTACGACAATCCTAAACGGACACATTCATGGGTAGACCCCGGACAGCCAACAACATCCACGCCAAAAGAGTCCTTCTGTGCATCTGGTGGGACATGAAGGGTGTGCTGTTTTATGACTTCCTTCAAGTAGTTGAGACGGTTAGTACCGAGCAGTACGGTCGTCAACTGATTGATTTGCTGGATGTAATGGAACAGAAAGGACCATTTACTGGACAAGGAAGTCGGGACATCATTTTGCTGCATGACAACACTAGGCCTCATGTTGCTCTTAGTACTCAGCAAACTATTTTTAACTTAGTCTGGGAAGTTCTCCCGCACGCGGCGTATTCTCCGGACTTGGCACCTTTGGATTGAATTTACTCCGGTTGATGCAGAAGTGTCTAGGGTGACAGTACTTTCGAGGTGCGGCTGAGAGGCGAAAATGGATCGATGATTTCATTACCTCCAAGCCAATGTCGTTTTTTCATAAAGGAATCCGAAAGTTACCTGAGAGATGGCAGAAGGTCATAGAAAGCGAGGAAAAATATTTCGATGATTGAACTGCATTCTGTATATTATGGAAATAAAGCGACAATTTGGGAACAAATGACTACAACTTCTGTAACCACCTAATAGAATTATGGGTAACCAGCTATTTTCAAATAATTCTGCAGAATTTGTGAACTATTAAACATAAGGACATAGTTTAAGTATCTACGGATATAGTGCTAACAGAATCGCTTTATTACTAAAAAACATTACTGCTTACATTAATTTGTTAGGACAATTCTGAATAAATTGTGCAACAGCTTCAGTGTTTGGCTTTTATGGGAGCTTCATCTAGGTATTGTTTTGAAAACTCCTTTTATGAGAAAGTGTTGTAACAACAGAGAGGGCTTGAGGTTGTCTATTTGAAAATGCTAGCAGCTATCAAAATAGGGAGAATTTTTTATATTTAACAGGGATGATGAATTTGAAATGCTAAAATAGTCACTGGGTGTGCATTAATTTAGAAACATATAAATATGTGTAAGTGTCGAATGGTAATCAATTAATAAAAATGTATACTTAAGACGAATGACAAATATGTTAATTTTGAGGAGAGAACGACGGTCGATTTTCACATCTGCGTTCTAGCAGAGACCATTTATCAATAAACTTTTGACGTAGCAGTGAACGAACGCGAATTGGATATCTATTTCTTGCATAAATATGTAGTAAATGTGGCTAGTTATCTTTGATGTGCTCATCCAATTAATATTTTTGTCGTTCTCTGATGTCATTTGAGTTCTTTCATTGGAATAGCATCCGAGGTAATCAATCTAATGCAAATATCTCTCGTAATCTATACATAACGAAATTGAAGCAACTCGCACGAAATCCCAAGAATTAAAAGCAAAAAGTGCGTGGGAACCTGGATCACATAAAATCAAGCCATTTTCATAATTATTTCCTTATGTTCTAATCTGCTTATAAAGCCATAAGCTTTTTTACAGATTACATATTCCTATTATCAAATATTTTATTTATATAACCATATAGGATTGCCGAAAAATAGGCCAAAAATAATTTGTCCTTTTCCTTGTTAATAATATAGAAATAGGACAACTTAGTTTAGCTTTGTTTTGCAAATTATTCACATGCATACATTTATACTTGTAAACACTGTTGTGTCTCATATTGCTAGAATAAGCTAATTGATACTTGCAATTAACTATAAGTGAGAAATTTTATTCTCCAATTCATTATGTAACAATGAAACAACCATTACAAGTTACAAGACTAAGACAATTTTTTTAAAATCTTTTTGGAAACACTGCTATATATTACATAGATATAGTAATTAAATTTATACCAAATAATAATACATAATATAAAATAGTCAAATACAATAAATATGGATATTATATAATTTAATATAATTTATAGGTGGAGAAGAATGACAACTGTACAGGCCTCACTGAGTATTCGCCAGGACTGACGGATCTCGTGAATACCGTATGGTATGGAACCGTATTCCGCTTCTATATTAGGTAAGAATTTTGAATATTTGTACTTTAAAAAACCAAAAAACAACGACGTTACTGATATGAGGTCGTTTTCTGACAGACATATAAGACATTTTTTGCAATCTAGTCAATATTAAATCGCAAACAAAATAAGAGGGTGCCACTCTCATTTAGAATTTCAAAACATATTTTCAGGAACATTATGACGGTATTTATTCCTTTCTTCTTATTGGCATTCCTCAATTATCGCATCGTCCGAATTCTCAGGATGCAGCAGAGGTCAGCGGAGATGTTCCGCTTTCTAACTAGTGACCATAAGGTTGGTGCACTCAAAATTTGAAATTATATTCAATGATCAATTTAGTAATCTAAGTTAGAAAAATAATGGGTGTTAAGAATTTTTGACCTAGATGTTTCCCCAGTATCTAAAATAGATTTTGTGTATTCATGTTTCTTAAATATTCATGAAAATTTCATACGTTATAGATTATCACAATTATACTAGACATACAAATTCAATGTTTGTATAATTGCATATGAATTTGTAGGATAGTGAAAAGTGGCATACGGTATTACCTCTGTGACTTACAATTGAATTTGAATATTGTTCATTTTACGTGACTGGTGCATATATGTTTTGCGTATGAAAGCTAATTGTATCGGGTTTCATCTAATAATTAATATCGCGCAATTTCATGTGTAGGGGGAGGACATGCAGTAGGTTTTAAATAAAGACACTACATTTAGTACATAGGCTTAGAACTACTCTCATTCTCATCATTAAAATCAAATCTCTTCGTTTTTACCACAACTTCATGGTTTTGGTATCTACAGTTGACCTATTTTAAAATTAAGCTTATAGGGAATTAGAGAAATATGAGCTGCTATTTCTTTTACATCGTTCACATATTTCAATGAGTTATTAGAGACTAAATATTGCTTAAATGATACCATTTATATAGTTAAAACAAATAACAGCTAAAATAGAAGTCAGGAAATCTTGCATACTTGTAACCATTGGAATAAAAAGCTTATTTATAAAGAATTTGTTAATATATCACCGCTGGTCAGTGCTTCATTGTATAATCTCATTCAGTGCTTTGTAGTGCTTAGATTGCTTAGCTGATGGCATTATATATTGCAACTTTGTTATCCTTTTTTATCCCGTTCTAGACAAAAATTCGTTCGGCGACTCGTCTGATGGTGCTCATTGTGTGCTCCTACCTTATTGCTAATGTACTTAATGTACTTATAAATTTATGGGAATACGTCGCATTTCAGTCAACACAAACGCAAGAGGCTTACACGGTATGAGAGAGGGAAGTGGCAATGTTCGTTGGAAGCATAAGTTAGTACTTTCAGATCTACGAGACCTGCACTGACGTGATATCCGTGTTGTATGTCCTTGTTTGCGCGACCCGTCTATTCGTGTATATCTCATGCAACAAAGTATGTTCAAAACAAGATCATAACTGCACTTTTAAAGTTTTAATTTAGTTTATTACTGCAGTTTGAGAGTAAAAAATTACTTGAATTACTTCAACTAGCTGTTATGAGGACACATTTTCAAAGTTATATATTTTCTGCATGCTAGGACATTTAGGAAATTCGAGATGCTATGCATGAATCTCTTTGCGGTGAATCGAGGCCTTCTAAAAAGCATCAATATTGCGGTAGTAGGTCATAGTAAGTCCAAATAATCTTGAAATTTTTATTCTTTTGAATTTTCTTGTTTATAATAAAACCATGACCCAAAGTATTGTTCTTAATTTCTGTTTATTAATTGTAAGAAGTACAGGAAATCACTATTATACATAGATCTGACTGAGAATTAATATTCTCAAAGATATTAGAGTTGAAAGACATATAATAAATAATATTCTTCATAATTATATCACGTGAAAACCTAACAAGACAATAAAACACTATTAAAGAAATTAATAGCCGCATAGCCTCTAGTACGGAACACTAAACGACACATCTAAGCCATAAAAGCCTCGTCATAGACGCTATACTGTTATTACAACATAAAATATAAAATAAAGAAATATATATATATATATTGCAATTGGCATAATATTCGTCATACCAAACGAAAGGGTTGAGTACATGAAAGCAAAAATGTTATATGAATATCGTACTAAGCTGGAATAGTTATATAATTTAGTTTTGTACTAGAGCGTAAATTAGAATTAAAAATACTTTAAAGTGCGTGTAAAACTAAGGTTAAACAAAAATTCGTATATTATTAACTTTTTCACTTATTTTGTGCAAGAATAATGTAGCTAAAAAGCAACTTAGTGTTGAATAATAGTTATTAGGGTTGGCATTACGGGATCCTCGATTCTCCGAATCCCGGAAAATACCCGGCTTTCCCAAAATCTCGAGAACCCGAAAACCCGGTAACTCGACATTTTAGTCTTGAATGCAAAACCTAATATACAATACCATTTAAAATATATTTTGATTTAAAAAAGTAGTAAATCATCTGTGACTTTTTTCAGCGAATCAGGTTGTCGTCAAGTGGGAACTGAGACCGACGCTGTAGCAATCGCCATAGCCCGCCGTTTGGTGTTTTCCGATCCTTCTATGATGGGAAACAACATGATGGAGCAGGACAGCCCGGTCCAAGCCATTATTTATGCGAACCACTTCGGTAGAAATGCGCAATTACTGTGATAAAATGCATGGAAAATGTTTGCTATTAGGTTAGAAGTTTAAACGAAGTTATTTTGTGACCTACCAATCATATGTGGTCTTTCAATATCTCACACTACTCAGTTACACTACGCCTATATAGCCGCCTAAATGTTCAATTTGTATAGATTATTTGAAGGTGATGTAATTTTCATTGAATCTTTCCTTTTTTTTTACATATATTTATTGGCAGGGACATTTGATTAAACATTGAATCACTCATTTGTTTATTTTGATGAACATATCATTTTTTCTTGACTGTACGTTCTGCTGAATGTTTACGTTCATTGACCATCTAATACAGGTAATTGTAATAAATTATGATACGAAATACATATCGAATATTAATTGTTTTCCTTCAAATTAACAAATAGTTACGCATGTGATATTTTTCAACATTTGGACAAATAATCTACAGATACCTTATGGCCTAATTAATGCCTGTGAAATTCATCATAAAAATTAAAAGGCTTATCCTAACTAACACATTCACACCAAACAACACTAAAGTCTTTCCAGTTGCCAATCGAAGATACTAGGCAAGGTTCTATAAAAAGAGTGCCTGTATAATATAGAAAGTAGCTTAAATAATTTTTAGATGGGGGTCGTAGTACGCGGATCGGATGGACTGATGATATTTGTATTCTCGTCATCGTGACTAATAAACATAAATATTATAACCACTTTACATTTCACATCCTAGCATGCCTGTGCTGTAACTTTATTTAACAGCAGTATCCTCGAATTGGTTTCGCGCCCACAATTTGTATCATATTTGTTCAGTTGTAAACAAATGATTGAGGGTGGAAATCTTTGGTGCACCTAGAGATTTTCGAAGAAAATCTAATGAACTACGAACGTCCCGGGTTGTCGTATCTTGTTTGTTGTCTCCCTTCTTTCTTTGCTTGCCTACACGTCTCAACTAGAAAAGCGTGTGTTACACCCAGTGCCGCGATTAGAAAAACGCAACTAATTGTTCCATTCAATATGCTGTTTTTATATTTCGCGTAATTCTAATTTTACTCATCAGTATTAATTTTAAGAAATTTATGAAATTCAATAATTTCTAATTTACTTATATTTATATATTTAAAAACAAGAGCAGTATTTGTCATCAAGCGCCTACAGTAAAGAATATAGAATAACACTTACTAAGTCGTTCATATTTTTCTTCTATTACTCACAAACAAAATAAATGAGATGGTTATTAAAGAGTAGATAATCGAGTATTATTCTAGCGTAAATTGTTGACGATATTAGTGTAAGAAGGAAACCAGCTGCTCAAAACGCTGGAGGATCCCCGTTGTTACCGCGGAGTCGGTGTTTAGCGGAATCGGGTGGGAAGAAGGGGCGGTGCCTTCCAGCTGTTTCGTGGAATAAATATAGCATCTTTACTCGGAATTTTGCAGCGCCGAGAGTGTGCGCGCAGGAGGTATAAAAGCTGCGCGCACAACGCCTCGGCACCAGATCAAGTCTGCGTAATCTGACAGAATGTGCGACGAAGAGGTAGCTGCTCTCGTGGTCGATAATGGATCCGGAATGTGTAAGGTTCGTTTGCAACGATCTTTTCCGCCTCCTCATTCATTCATTTATTTATTAACACTTACTCTATACACCTCATTAGTCTCTGCATCTTTTCTAGTAATAGTTCTGACTAAACTCCTTTACTTTTTTCTATCTCTTTTCATTCATTTTCTACTTCTTCATCATCATTATCACCATCGCATTTTTACAATGCACCGTTTAAACACCACGCACTTTGCGATAAACATTTAGAATCAGAGCATTGAACTATTTATTGTATTTAATTTTTATCACACACCACATATCAGCTTAAATAAATATTTGCGATTAGCCAGTTTTCCCTCTACAAGCTCGCATTTCTCGCAAGTTTTCAGACTAATCTGGATAAAGTGAATCACTGTATTATATATTTGTTATTCAGGCTGGATTCGCTGGAGACGATGCTCCCAGAGCTGTATTTCCCTCAATTGTTGGAAGACCCCGTCATCAAGGAGTCATGGTTGGTATGGGACAGAAAGACTCATACGTTGGAGACGAAGCTCAGTCGAAGAGAGGTATGCAAAAATAATACAGAAATGGCAACAACTAACTGAAAAATAATTTTTGTAACTTTCATGATCATTTTTCCCATTTCATTAACACTTTTAGAGTAGTAACTACAAGTAGATAGTATTGAGAACAAGAAATTCAAAACTGTTTTAAGGTATCTTGACTCTCAAATACCCAATTGAGCACGGTATCGTGACCAACTGGGACGATATGGAAAAGATCTGGCATCACACGTTCTACAACGAGCTGCGTGTTGCACCTGAGGAGCACCCCGTACTCCTCACTGAAGCTCCCCTAAATCCTAAGGCCAACAGAGAGAAAATGACACAAATCATGTTTGAAACTTTCAACACTCCCGCCATGTATGTTGCTATCCAAGCTGTCCTTTCCCTCTACGCTTCCGGAAGAACCACTGGTGTCGTTCTGGACTCTGGTGATGGAGTAACTCACACTGTCCCCATCTATGAGGTTTGTTATTCACTTAGATAATTCATAGCTTCTAGTACATATTTGAAAGATAATGGATGAACTTATGTTTAATCAATGATCGAAAGCTTATAGGTAAGTAAATTTTGTTTCTAGGGCTATGCTCTTCCCCACGCTATTCTCCGTTTGGATTTGGCTGGTCGCGATCTGACTGATTACCTCATGAAGATCCTCACTGAGCGTGGTTACTCATTCACAACCACGGCTGAGCGTGAAATCGTCCGTGATATTAAGGTATAAATTTGTTAAGTTATTAAACTATTAAATTAGAAAAGACGCAATTTTATTTTAATTACTCTGCATGGTAAAGTTGAAATTAAATATAAACTTTTGTGTTTAAGGAAAAGCTCTGCTATGTCGCTCTTGACTTTGAGCAGGAAATGGCTACTGCCGCTTCATCCTCTTCTCTCGAAAAATCCTATGAACTTCCTGATGGACAGGTCATCACTGTCGGAAACGAACGCTTCCGTTGCCCAGAGGCTCTTTTCCAGGTATATTTTTAACTTTCCGTTTGAGAGATTATTTTTTAACGCGTTGTTTGAAAAAATGCATTCCAGCCTTCCTTCTTGGGTATGGAATCTGCTGGAATCCATGAAACATCTTACAACTCGATCATGAAATGCGACATCGATATCCGTAAAGACTTGTATGCCAACACTGTTCTGTCTGGAGGAACTACTATGTACCCTGGAATTGCCGACAGAATGCAAAAGGAAATCACTGCACTGGCTCCAAGGTTCGATTTTGCCTCTAAATGTATTATTAGCCTTTTTTTACTATCGAGTAGGAACAGTTGTAATACCCATTTTTTGAAACGTTTCTAGATATAAAATTTGAAATGAATGGTAACTCGTAAATTAATCCATGCATTGTTTCAGCACGATGAAGATTAAGATCATCGCCCCACCTGAGCGTAAATATTCGGTTTGGATCGGAGGGTCTATCCTTGCTTCGCTGTCCACCTTCCAGCAGATGTGGATCTCCAAGCAGGAGTACGATGAGTCCGGCCCATCCATTGTCCATCGCAAATGCTTCTAAGCCAATTTTACTGCACTATATATGGAAAGACTCGACCAGACTATACTGCCACATCTATATTATGCTCAAAGTGTTCGGGTTTTAATAAATTTTTTCCCAAACAAATGATTTTTATATTATATAATAAAAAATAATGTAGATGTTATGCCATGGGTTTATCATAACCGTAATGGATAAAACTAGTGGAACAAGTTTTAAAGAGATCTTCCCTGCATAACTTATAGAGTGCGATACTAAAGGATTTAAAAACTTAAATTTGGATGTAGAGGCTCCAATGTTTTTTATGATTGTCATAAAGTTCATTGCTTATATTTCATTCTTGGTTTGGTATGAACTTTTGCACTGAAAGATAAATTTTTCGAGGAGATCTGGATCAAATTTCAAACACTGTCGAAATAAATATTAAAAAAAAATTTATTTTATGATTTCTTAACAGTGAGGAATGATACGTTTCGAACTAAGAAAATGCTAGGGTTTCATATTTCAGGAGAGATCGGAGAGAAAATCGCTCTTTTTAAACCTTTAAAAATATATATTCGGGTGGTACAAATATATTTAATAAAAGTAACCCTCGTTATTAACTTAATTCTAATGTAAACAACAATAGTGAAAGTAATTAATTGAACTATTAATAATAATTTAATAATTTAAGTGCTTGTTATTATTGGGTAGCACTACTAGCCTTTATACACAATTTCTAAATAAATAAATAACTTTGACCGAAATACCAAAATTGTGAACACTAATTGATTGGCTAGTGTACTTGATGTAATATTCAAAGAATGTTCTACCACCTCGATTTTAAGATGACTTGGATGCTCTATTATATTTGACATTAATAAAAATAATTAGATGTTTGTTGTCTAAAACTACTTTCACGATGATAATAAGTTAGTTGGAAATATGAAGAGTTATTTTAAAGATGACGACTACATATGAGAGCGATTCAATATTCTGTACTGATGATACGTAATTTTCCTTTGTTGTGATTTCTAAGTGTTGTTATCAGGTCCGAGCGATAATTCGCATCTGTTATCCTATTGACAAATAGTTCAAGGAGATTTACGGAAAGAGCACAGTACAAGCTACCTTCACTTCTAAAGGACCCTTAGTCATTACATTTTGCCCATTCTGTCACAATTTAACTATTTCAAGTTCTAAGCTGAATTGCAAATATCACAACTCTCAAGAGACAATGGCAGTATTGTGTTCATCCTCCGTTTCTAAGGAGATATTCCTGTTAAACCAAATTTTATTTCTGAAATTGTATAACACTGCAAGTTTTAATTTGCTTTCCGCAGTGACAGTATAATAACGGCTATTTACCTACTACCGACGGAAATAAAAAGTATCAAAGTTAACAGCACTTTAAAAGCACTATCATCCTTCCAAAATAATGCATGGATCATTTTAACGTGTACTCAGCTAGTTTTTATGCTGGAAAAAATAGATATAATCTATAATCTTCGTCAGTTGCCTGGCTTTTTCTCATGTGTAAAGCATCAGAATGAAAAGGCGAACATGGCATTATTTTACTTAGGCCTAAGAAACAAGTTAAGAACTAGAATCGGACTACTAACAATTACCAATCAAAGGTTATTTATTTTAAATTGTACATTTACATTCAGTGCAATTTATAATCTAGTATATTTAAACAATAAAGATCATATTTTTTCTACCTCAGATTTTACTTATTCTAAATAAATTACATTTTAGGTAGGAGTCGCAACACTACTTGCATTAAATATTTAATAATGGATTTAGTTTGCTCCAATTTCGCATTTAATTTTGTAATTTTAGTTTATTTGGCTACAGTCACCATTTCAAAGAATTGAAAAAATGTCTCTTGTTATAGTTGAAAGGCAGAAAGTGCTTCATATATTGAGTAATAGCTGGCTGAAGAATGGATTAATTGTTATTTTCAGTTTCCGTTGTTTTGCTTTGAATTACTTACAAAGTTGCTTTTATTTTTATATTTTCACTTAACTGTTATTTTTCAAATATTAGTGAAGTTTGTTTATCTCTCTGTGATAGGCTTTTGATTGTATTTCCTTCATTCTCATTACTTTATTTGTATATAAAAATGACTATTGTTCTTAGACACATAAAAATGAACTACTAGAAGTGGTACGTAAATATACCCTATTTTAGTGGCTTAGGCTTAGGCTTAGGCTTATTGGTAATTTGATGTACCTAATATTTAATATCTTGTGGACAAAATCATATAAAGGTGTGAGATGAATTTGGTTCTAACTACTATTACAATTCATATGCTATATAATTTTCAGTCTTCGTCGCAATTCATCATCTTGTATTTGTCAACATGAAAATGTAAGATTCAGTTTTTAGTTTTTTGCAGAGTATTTTTTTTAGAGTATATCAATCATTTGATCAGGAATCAATATTAATTGTTACTGTTTAAATTATATAAAAAATGAGCGGCATACAAGGGCATAAATTTTTTCAAAAAATATAATGAATTTGACTAACTAAAATAGTATAAAAGATTTTCTATATTATTTGCAATTTTTGGCCATCAAGTGAAAATCCCACATTCTATCTGTTGTTCTAATTTTGATGCGAAATAGATAAGGCTTACCTAACATCACAATGAAGTTCCTCATCGATGACGCAACTAGAACGAAAGATTATAATACACATCTCTATCTCATATTTCCAATAACAATCAAGAAGCATTTTGCGCTGACGAATCATTAAAATTGTCTACCTTCAGACTGTAATAAAGGTCCATACATCAGGTCAAGGAAGGAAAGTCCACATTTCAGTGCACTCCTAAAAGAGATCAGACACACCCCGGCACTTTCAGCAGTAAGTGGAATATGACTATTCGTTTGTCCAATACTTAGCTTTGGTAGTGAGATCTTCCAATAACACAACTTACTCACTTAGAGAATGACAATTGTCTTTTGGTCATATTCATACACTGCATTACAGAAGTACATTAAGTGTTATGCCTACTGTACATGAAAAATTATTACAATAAGTCATCTTGGGTCGTTTTGGGGCAATGCGTTTTAATTCTTAGTCAAAAAAGTTCATACATGGATTATTAATGAGTGTAATAGATGCTATTCTTGTGTTGAGCCAATATCCCAAGAAGTATGAGATCAAGAGCTTTATTATGTGGTTAGTTGGGTTCTTTTCAGTATGCTTGACATTTCAGGAGAATAACTTGTGCTATCAGCAACTTGTCGGAAGTCGGAGGTTACATCATCACTGTCGCTATTCGAAATGGCAACGTTCAAACAAAACATGTTGTAAACTCAGTATGTTGTTTGTTGAAATCGACTGTCCAATGGGTGCATCATTCCATACAACTGCATCGTACTTCTTTTTCTGACAATATACGATTTGGGTGTTCCTAATTACATATTTTAAAGCAGTTATATTTTTGTAAAAATAGTAGGAAATAGTATGCATTTTATATAAAACTTCTCACGTAATAGTATAATTAATTTTTGTCTAAATTCAAGGCTTTAGAAATAAGGAAAATTAAAAATATAGAGTCAAGAAGATCATGAATATCTTAATTAGTGCCGATAAATGCACGTGTATAATCAAAGTATTTTCTAAGTACGACCTATTATTCATTTATTTCAGATATAGCTCAAGATTTATACTTTTTCCCCACGTTATTAAGAATCTACTAACGTTTGACCGTATACTTCTGGCCAACATGTCATTAATTGAATTCGAAAATAAGGTTGATTGGAAACACAATGTTCTCTTTTCTAAGACTAAGAATTCATTATTTTAACTAGTTTATAATCAAATGGCTTACTGAGAAAAAACAGAGACGTAATTAAATTATAAACACGAAGTTTTAAATGATAACAGCGGAAATGTTTCATTACAAGTTGTATATTTATTTTAATGCGTAAGTATTATACGATATTGGCCACTTTCTATTCTCGCTGATCAATTCAAAGACATATCTGACCTTGAACGACACGTTGTAAGACGTGGTGTGTCACGTGAGATTTTTTCTTCGATATTTCCATACATTGTTTACAATTACTTTTGTGACTTTTGAAGAATACTAGCTTACCTCAGTTGGTCTCACGCCATGTTATTGAACTCTAGAGTGCAGTTGTTTAACAGTTATCTATCTAGCTTAATATTTCATCTAACCATGCATGACACTGTTTAGGTCAACAAACATTTGTAAGTGTAGAAAGTTATTTTTTTGCCTGGTGATCGAAAATAACCGGTAGTGATGGAAAGCTTCCAGAGTTTATTTACAATATAATATCCTGATTTCTAACACGTAGGCTTTTTGACAAATGTAAGAAATAAAGGTTACGAAGATAAACATATTTTGATTGACTTTCGGAACTTCTATTTTATATGACGTAATGTCTAACCAGGGCATAGTACTAAAAATTGGTTACGTGTAGGTTGATTAACACAATGGGTTGATATTCTCAATTACTGGACATTAAACACGAGGGAAAAGGGCTTATTTGGAGCACCGACATATTCGCGATCTCAGGTTTTCTCGACTTCTCTTCTCCTCCTAAACTTTTCAGTGGAACAGCCGCCCCACGTGCATTAAAACAAGTCCACGAAACGGCGTCAGAGAATTGACACGCTCGAATGGCGATTCATTTCGCACTATTGTTATTTTTCATCATCGTTCTTTCATTTACTTGTTTCTTATTTTCTTTTGTTTTTATCAGTGTATTTGTCGTTAATAGGGATGAGAAGATGAAAAAATACTCGTCCTTGTGTCTGTGTATCTTTAGTTATCTTTCTCCTCTCTAATACCTCTACTGCCTATTTCTATAACCTTGTGCCAAATATATTCATATAAATGCTGATTATTTTCATCATCGTTTTCACAGTTTCTTCTATTTTAATCTCTATTCCTACGCAGTATTTCTAGAATTTTTGATACTGTCTTTCATCATTCGTAATTGATTTTGTATATCAGAATCTGAAGTTTATCATACACTAGATAATGGAGATCGAAACAAAATATTTACTGATTTTACTGCCCCTCTGATACCGTTCATTGTTTATTCTCAATAGAACTTGTTACAAAACAAGTTGTATGCTCGGCTGCTTTCTTTGTGTCCAGTTCATCCATTGCACAATTGATATATTTTGACCTTAGCACCAATAGGGCTCTTGTGACTCCGAAACGCCGATTGGAGAGGGTCATATGACTCTTCCGCTCTTTGTACTTCGGATCCATAGCGGGCGGGCCCAGTCTAGAGCCTGTCCTACAAGTCGTCGATAGGGTTTATATATGGCCAGTATCTATGTTATTTTCAGAAATTTTGATTCTTCTCTCTCCTCATCGCCCCTCTCTACCCCATCCTCATTCTTTCCACATTTCTATCTTTATCTATCAATCTATACTCATTAACCCTCCGCTTATCTCTCCCAACCTTCATCAATACCTTATTGTTCTCCTGAATTTTTCAACATTTTCAACAGTTTTCTAAATGAATAGTTTTAACAAAACTAGAAATTAGTGTACATAGCATTTTTTAATGAATTGTACAGCGTTTGTGCCTTAATGCAACCTTCAATTCAAGTATTCCACCATTTAGCACTTTACTAAAGATGTTAGTGTACTATTTCAAAGATACGATTTTAAGAAATCCTGTTTATTTGGTGGAAAAAATTATTTAAAAAGGTCTAAAAAGAAAATTATAGATTAGTTTTACTGATTTGCTCCAACTCAATTCTTATATTTTAGCAGAAATTTACATAGATTATCAAAAAAATAAGTAGAATCAGATGTAGTATTTGTTTGATTTTTTTGCAGCACTGATATAAATTTGTTATCCTACACTATATGTATTTAATTAGCTCTTTATATGTGTTTTGCTTCAAATCATATTAACAAGTTCTAGTTGTGGAAACAGAAAGATGAATAATAATTTAGTTATTGAGTAGCAAGTGCTTGTCGCATTACTCAAATCAGTGCTAATATTTGTGTAAATAGAATAGCTAATTATTAGGCACTATTAAAAATGTAATATAAATAGTTAGTGATAAGTGCGCGGCGCAATAAAAATATAAACAAAGGAATAAAAGAAACAAAAAGGTGCTTATTATCATGCAACTGCGGTTAGTGCGATAGCAAATGTCCTGCGGTATGCAGCCTAGACAATCATTTTTCACACAATAATAGCATGTTCTCCAATTATCAGTCCTATCACTGCTCGCGTGTCACTCCAGTTCGCCGTCCCTATCGCACCTTCGTGGCTTCCGGCATCTCTCCTTCTCCATTGACCCTTGGCTTATCGTTCCAGTTCGTATCGGTTTCTTTAACGTCCTTGAATTTTATTATTCTACTATTTTAATTCTCTTATTTTATTTTCGTTTTTTTAAATTACCTGCTCGAAGATCAATTCATTCCACTAAAATATACATTCTTGTAATTATTTGATGCTTGATGCACGTGACGGATTAATCATTCGATATTGTTATATTCGCAAGCTATCATTTTTAATAATCATGTAATATTTAATTGTAGGTCTCTGATAAATATGACAAAAACGATTAGTGAATTTTTCAGGAGCCTCGACTTGCTATTGTGGCAGATTAAACCTACATCTATTTTAAGTTTCTCTGTGAGAAATAGCATAGTTTAACATGGTTCTTCTTGGGGCTATTGACCAGGGAACGTCAAGCAGCAGATTTCTTATTTTTGAGGCAGATACCGGGGAGCTTGTCACCAGCCATCAGGTACGGTAGCTAATACTTTGGCCTATGTTACTTTGACTCCAAGAAATCTTTGGAAAAAATAATAGACAACATCCACAGTCGTTCAAAAAACGCAATTTCTGTTTTCTAAGCACAATGATAGGAATAAATCAATTTCTGGTCGAAAAAAAGTTTCGTAGGAGTAATGTGTTACTCAAAGCAGTCTATCACCTTTCTTTAAATAGTTTTCGACAATAACTATAGCTTTTAAGAGATGTCAGAAGTAATATTATTATTTAATTTCTTTCCAAGTAAGGTACAATCAATTTTAATTTATGCTTTTAAAACACAATTTTTCAAAACCTTTAAAAAATGCTAGACAAAATTACAGTAAGTTGAGTTCGTTCATCCCTATCGATTGACCAAAATTACGATAATTTATATTAGTTATATTTAAGAAAAACGGTGACTTAATGAATAAGAAGCAAATAATTTTTATAAAATTGTAAAAGCGTGGATGTAGAAATTTTTGTCAGGCTTGCCTACTTGCTATAGGTGCTTGCTCAAAAACTATGGTTTGGAAATCAATTATTTATTTTTCGCTCATTTTTCCATGATAGAACATTTATAGTATATTCATATTTTGTCTTTTAACTTGTTTGATAATTGATAAAATAATGAAAAATGCAAAAATGAGTGTGAAAACCAATAATTATGTTAATAAAAGGAAGTCTTAGTATTTTGCTAGTGTACTTTCCACTTGTTATCTGAGTATAGCGACACTAAACCTTCAAAAATGTCTTTTATAAGAATTTTATGGTTTCCATGAGCATTTCTTCGAAAGCGTGATTTCGTTCCACATTCGCGCTGAGAGCATATCACGAGAATATCGAAGATGAAAGATGAAGTGATATCAAAGCATGCGGGTGGTTTGTGGTTTCACTAATGATCATATCAAGCGAGTCGTCGTTCACATTTATAGTTTCTAGCTTTGAGCGGAGTTTGCAATTCTTCTGAGTTCGGATACCACTTTAAGCCTTTATCTGCGAAGACGTTCAGATGGAGTAGTGTTAACTTGAAGCATAGGCTTAGCACATAAGTGTGAATTATTTCTAGCCTTGTTTTGGAATACTCCAATTCATTATTTTAAAGAAAACGGTTACTAGTATTAAATATTAAGCATCCTATATTATGATACTGTTGACCGATTTTCGAAAATTATTTTCCTGGACAGCTGATGCAGGAGTGACGCCAAAGACAAAAATAACTAAAGTGTGAAAACATCTTCTGAAAAACATCGTTCTCACTGACTGTTTATCACAATGTGATTTTTACAGTATCACTGCACAAAACATTCGAGGGGACGTAAAATCAAATGATACGTCTCCAGCAAAACATGAATTGTGCAACAAACGTGAAAATAGCATTGAAAAATCATCTATTTAAACAAGATATCCGTTTGCTGATTCTTTAATGTGCATGAAAAGAACGAAAAACGTGGCTGGTTCATAACTTCTTTCCTAAAATATTCTAAATAATGAGACTAGGGGATGTTTGTCAGCATGAACCGCAGAGAAATTAAGCAAATTTTTAAAATATATCATTTTTCATTGATAAATATAACAAATTGAATGTTTCATGCTTTCAACAAAGCTGCATTAAAATAGCAAAACTTTAAATTTATAGATCGAGGTTCGTCAATTATTCCCAAACCCAGGATGGGTGGAGATGGATCCAGTAGAATTGATAGATACAGTACTTGAATGTATAAATGTCGTTAATGGGAAGCTAGACAATCTTGGCATCTCGATTGATGAGATTAAAAGCGTTGGAATAGCTAATCAACGTGGTACGTTTGAATTAAATACACTTTAAAAAAGTGCTCAAAATATTCTTTTTGCAATTCTTTTGATCGCCTGCTTGCTAATACATATAAATTTGAATTATATCTCTATAGTTGTCATAATTTTTGGTAAGAGTTAAAGGTATCGTCGGTACTAATCATTTGATGACTACCTTGTGCTATGTATTCTTTGAGTTTTTGTGGCCAGAGGGGTGCTGCAGGTTATTTATCGGGGTTTCCCTGCAACCTCATGACATTGTTTAGGATTCTATGTCATAATTCGTACTAGCAGATGGCCTTTGTACAACCAAAATGGTTTCTCACCAGTGTTTCACCTGCAGTAACTAGTTTTTTATCAATCAGAAACGACTGTAGTCTGGGACAAGGAAACAGGGAAGCCTCTGTGCAATGCGATCGTCTGGTTGGACACTCGCACAGCTGATCTTGCTGCAGAAGCTATCACCAAAACAGCGAGCAAGTGAGTATTGAATTTGCAACATTTATTTACTTAAATACCTTATTTATTTTATCAATAGCTTTGTCATACTGCTTTAAGTAATTATCACCAATTTATATACATACAATCTGAAATATACCCTTTCTTTCAGGTCGCAAAACGAGTTTAAGAAAAAGACAGGTCTCCCCATCCATCCGTACTTCAGTGCTCTTAAACTAAAATGGTTACTAAACAATGTAGAAGAAGTTAGGGAAGCACACACTAGAGGTGAGTTTCTAAGTATGGCTCGATAATAAAACTGTACATTATTTACATATATCACCTCATGAAACATGTATTTAGGAACTCTTTTATTTGGGACAGTTGATACGTGGCTCATTTGGAATTTGACAGGAGAACACGTCACTGATGTATCGAATGCATCGAGAACACTTCTGTTAGGTGCGTTGCTGGATCTTAACCTAATATAACTTCCATGTCAGCAATATTTTTGTGGAATAACAAACATATAATGACAGTGATATTCAAATAACGTATCTCATCCTTTATAATATTAATCAATCATTTTAAATATTACTTTATAATTCCAGATCTTCATAAACGCAAGTGGTCCACTGAGCTGTGTACTTTTTTCGAACTACCCCAGGATATTTTACCAGAGATTAGATCTAGTGCAGAAGTTTATGGATACTTTCGAAGTGGTAAGTTCTAAACTTATGTTTAAACATCAACTATTTTGTAAGCTAAATGAGATTTTAAAAGTATGAGATATTGATTAGTCTTTAGCAAAGTAAATTTAAGGTCCATTGGTTGGTGTTCCGATCGCCGGTTGTTTGGGAGACCAACAAGCAGCTATGGTCGGGCACAACTGCCTTCAAAGGGGAGATACTAAAAACACCTACGGCACTGGAACATTTATGCTGTGCAATATCGGTTTGGGATTTTATCGTTCTCTTGTGATACTTAACAGATATTATCACAAGTTATACATTACTACGAAATGTACATGTAGTTTATTATTATAGGAACAAAGCCCACTATCAGCAAAAATGGACTCCTCACAACTGTGGGATTTCAGGTAAAATCCTGATATCCGTAATAGTTAGCTCACCTTAAATACTATTCTCTCTTGTATAGTAATCTTTGCCTACTCAACAAACTTTTACATCTACTTTAGTTTGGACCTGATTCTCCAGTGGTTTACGCACTGGAAGGTTCTGGATCAATCGGTGGAAACGTGGTGCGTTTTCTGAGGGATAACTTCCAGTTTATTAAGGTTTGTACATTATACTTATCTACTAGTTATCTACTGTAACAATATTATTAAGGTAGCTCCTGCAACCACAGCTATAACTTTTATCAGTTTGAGACTTGTAGACACATTTAGGATATAGAACGGAAAACAACAATTTAACAAATATGGAATCCAGGACGCAAAAGAGATGGAAGAGATATGTCGTAGTGTTTCGAACACAGAAGGCGTCTATTTTGTTCCCTCATTTACCGGCTTGTATACCCCTTATTGGGATCCTACTGCTCGGGGAACTATTTTAGGACTCACTCAGGTGAAAACTGTATCAGTATCATTTATCTATTATTTTTTATATATTGTTTACTACTTTGATTGAAAATTGATTATTTGAGATACTATTTGAATACAATTGACAGGTCTCTTCCCGTGCACACGTATGTCTTGCCGCACTCCGGGCGGTGGCATACCAAAGTGCTGAAATGATTGCTGCTGTCGAACACGACCTGGATAACGAAAAGATTATCACGACACTCAAGGTTTATTAATGTTTAATATAATTGTGCTCGTTATTACTATAGCCCCATAGAGACTCTTAAATGATTCAGTAAAATAAGTTTATAGTAAAATTTACCCTTTAATTCCAAATATTTTTGATTCTCTAGTTCTAAAACAGTTTTTTTCATGTTATTGTTCTGAATTTAGGTAGACGGCGGAATGACATCTAATGGCTTATTCAATGAGATTCAAGCGGAGATCATTGGAAAAACTATCAAGGTATATAATATTACTATTCCTTATTCATATTATTTATCAGATACTTTTTATATAATTCTTATACATTTCGTATTGGGTTTAAATTATGTATTTCAGACACCTAAGATCACAGAAATATCCGGATGGGGAGCTGCGGTAGCTGCTGGCATTGGTGCTCAGCAGATTAGTCTCAGCGAATTCTCTACAAAAGAATCACCTGTTAGTGCTTTGGTTTTAATAAATATACAAATGCTATTTCAGAAATACGTTTATCGTTCATTTCCAGTGATACTTAAAAATAAATTTCTCTGCGAATGCGTTAAAAGTGTTATCTCAAATCAAAACACATTATAGGAATACATTAACTAATATTTATTATTAGTCCTCACATTCTAAATTTATAATAGATCACTAATAATTTAGGCCATTGTCTACTATCCGAAGTTTGCTGAAGAGCAACGAACAGCAGATTTGTCTCGGTGGAAGGAAGCAGTAAAAAGGGCCTGTGGATGGGTTAACAATTAATATACACGGCGTATTATCTAAATATCTTACAATCTTTACTTTCTGAGTAATATCCTAGAAAATAAAGTAGCAATGCCAATATTTCTGCCACAATTCTTATGACGCACCGACTGAAAACCATGACATCTTCCTAATTGTAAATATGATTTACTCATTACCATATTTTAGCCAGTTCTCATCAGTGTGAATTCATAAGTTATCAAATAATATTAGGACGACATATTGAAAGAAGTTCGTCTTCAATGTCTGATTTCTCAATAGCGTTATTGACATTCATTTAGCTCATCCATATATCTCTATGCTGGTCTTTACTGTGAATATTGTATATATACGAGTAGTTGTGATTGAATTTTTACCCTTCTTGTTAGTTACAAAATCCTATTCTAGTAGAAAAGCTATTCTCAAAATAGACAAACTTTAGCTGTTTATGATCAGACGATATAACTAATTGTCTAATTCGAACTTCTTGTCGTTATTAAACTGAATGAGTGTTTTGTAAGCAGTTAGTTCTCAACAATAAAAACAATCGCCGGAAGAAAAAGTTAAATGAGATTCAAAGATGATCGATACATGGAAAATCTTAGTGAATCTTGTAATCAGACACTTTCAGTGGTCTCATTGCCGCTAGCTGAAAATACTGGAAGACTTCGCAACTTTTTCGTTACCAGAAAATAAGAAAATTTATTTTTGTACATCACATAAATGAAATATTCAAACAAAATACGACGTATATAATTGGATATATATTTGCTAGCTGACAATAATTCTAGCAATGCGATCATTAGTATGTTTCAAATCAATAATGCTCGATAAAATCTCCAAGTTATTTGATCTATTCATTCCTGGTGCTGGTAAATATGGGTGAAAATAATAGATGAAACTTTCAGATATACTTGATTTATAGTAAACGTTGTTAAAAATCTAAAAACACAAAATTAACATTATGGATCTTAAAGTCTAAAGTTTCGAAACTTTCAGTAGTAGTGGTGTAGAACTACGAAATAACATGCGATTTTCTAGATTCTCTCTCATACCTATTTATAGGTTCAAATAAAAATCTTGAAAACGTAGAATGAAGCCAATTATCAATACCTTGCAGTGGCCACTAGAAATGAATTGACCAAAACAGGTACTCGATTACAGCGATCACTATATGGAAAACCCCATAGATTAAATTTGAAACTTGTATTTGCATTAAAAATTGGATTAATTCTAGAAATTCTTCTATGCAAGAAATAATTTTAACAATTTTCTTCTTCCATAAACAAATTAATACCAGTACTAAAAACCAAGGTATCGTATACCAATAAAACTTGAATAGGAGGTTAGTGATGAAATGTTTGCTTTGTGTGACTAGAAAAAACTAATAATATGCTTCGAGTAATTAATTAAAAACAAAACTATGAATTTACAGGAATTATTTAAATTTTTAATTATTCTCTGTTTTAAGAGATCAGCTTTACACACGATTTTAAGCAGTTCATCTAAAAATAGAATAATATGATAAAGTGGCTCAAGTATTGATGTTTCTAATGTATCTTTTGTTTTGCTAAACGCGTATAGAATTTAAAGTTTATTGGTGATTTATATATTTCATAAAAATTACTTAACCTTTTGAGATTTAAAGGTTTAAAGAAGCACATTAAGGAGTAAAAGTCATATTAGGTAGCATATTCCTAAAACAATATTAATTATATCTGAGAGTTCGACACGAAATAAATTATTCTTAGTACAAATAAATTATGTAAATAAGAGGAAAAATTATTTAGACAGTGACAAATTCCTCGTTGGATTTCTTTCCATCTTTAGTTAATGGTACCTCCTCGGAAGCAGCTTTCTGAACTATGGGTGATACTGGTTGGGAACCTAAAAGTATAGATTTTGCTTTACAAATAACTAATATAATTACAAATAATAATTAATTGAAAATGTATTAATAATCTGGTTGTTTTTATTTACTACCTAATTTTTCTAAACTGTATTAAATATTAAGAAATATGAAATAAATTAACATTACTAGTTTTTGGGATTATAAAACTGTCATTATCAAAAATGGACAACGCAACTAAATCTTAATTGATAAATTTGTGATGGTGGGAAAGAGGTCAACAATAGAATTAAGAATTGCAATGATATTATTTCTTTAAATTTAGAAGCATCTAAATTAGAAAATATATTCTAAAGACCCAAGGAGAAAATGGAAAACAGTGAAAAGTCTCTATTGAGAAAGTGATCATATCAGCAATTTATTAATTGTTGGTGATCTCATCAAGTTATTATGTCCAAAAAGAATTGCATACCTGAGGATTCATCTGTTGGGGCGTCACCAGATGCTTCTTCTATATTTACTCCAGATCCTTCAGACTTCTCTCCTGATCCATCTTCTTTACGTTCTCCAGAAGCTTCAACAACGGTTTCATGTGGAGCTCCATTCGATTCTTTATTCACTAAAAAATATTCGTTTTACTTGTATCACATATCTACTTATCTTTACTCTATTAATCCCTCATATTCCTACTATTAAACCCTCCTAATCTTGCCTTCTCCGATGGTTTCTGAACCTCCTGATCGTTTGGCTCTTATGACAAGAGAATTATCATCGTCTATCAATTCCAAATGGGCCACCGATGTCTGAAAGTTCCTTATAAATATAGCTACTATTATATTGTGAATATATATGAATATAGTATATATATATATATGCATAAAAATCTAAAAACTTTTTTAATGAGAGGAACTGAAGCATGAGGTAGAACTAGTGTAGCTATTATTCCCTTTATTTGTCGTGTTTTGTAACTTGTTTAGAGTTGAACTCATTGTAACTTGTTGTAAACAGAAAAACTCATTGGAATCTTATACTAGAGTGGAACTAAGTAGAGGCAAAGTATGTTACCTAATTTACGTAAATAACGTATTCTACTGATTCCTTAATTTGAACAAAGAGCTAATGTAAACAATGTAAAAGGCTTATTTAATACAACTGAAAATATAAATTCATGAAAAAAAGCCATAAAACTCTGTTGTTATCCATAAACCCTAACTGAATTCAACCTAGATTGAAAAGCCAGTAACTAAAAAATACTGAGGTTCACTGCCTTCGCCAAACAATTTCCGGTACCAATAAAAGGTTTTAAAACGCATGATTTCTCCAAATTAAATAAGAATTCATACTACTCATTTTTACAGAAATAGTTCCATTTTCCATCTCGTCTTTTAAATATAGACAATAAATAGTGTAAAGGGCTTTATACCATTAAGTCATACATTTCGTGTCTTTTTAATGAAATAAAATACCAGACCTGGACAAAAACTAGGGAGATCACTAGCACAACTGTGGACTGCATTGTTATGTGAGTGTAAGAATTCAGTTAAACAAAATATCTGAAAATATTTCCTTGAATATTCGGGAAATTAAAAGTAAAAAATGTCATTTATATGACTACATATAATATGAATAAGAAAGAGTGAAAACATATTTGAAAAAAAAACTACATGCTAAGGAAGTGATGAAATGTAATAAAAAATAATGAATATTCGATAGCAGTCAGTGTAATTTATGTATCTTAAATTACTATAAATGTTTCTTAAATTCTTGAGTGGAAAGATATCAGGTAGCTTTGGCGTAGAAATGTCGGTGTGCCTCGAATGTAGAAGGACCAGTGAAGAGAATATTTGCAAGCAGTTCTTCCATACAAGTAGCTAATTACTCAATAAAGTTGCTCAGTTATCAAAATATATTTAATTGAGATGAAACAATGTTTAAATATGGGTTATTTTGAATCTAAGGTACTTTAATAGTATAGAATAGCTAAATTTTGAATCCGCCAGAATTACTTCCAGTAGTGTCAATTTACGTTTGATCTCCTGTTTGAAACGGTTATAAACAGAGCGATTCATGAGAAACAGACGCTATCTACAGTATGATGCTGTATCACATGAGGTGCTACGTTATAATTATCATCTGTTTGTTAACAAAACCTTCATTGGCTTTGTGGCAAACAAGTCCTTAAGAATTATTGTCCAGTGCATGTTATACAGTGAAATAGTCTTCTATTAATTCAGAAATAGATATTCTTATAAACATAAAGAAATTTTAAAATTAATTGAAATATATAATTGACGTTATAGAATGTCCTAGAAAGACATGGTCATCTTAGTTCGGCGAAGATCAGTTTAGCGAATTCATCTTTCAATTACTAATTTTGCTAGCGAAGGGTGTTCTTGATTTTTGCCACCATATGGCCATCAAATATTAATTCAAAATATAATTATTAACGTGTACATATATTAATTAATAATACATCTATGACTTTTATATGAAAATATGCACAACTGTAGTCATTAAAAATATACCAGTGAACGTTAGGAAAAACGACAAGTAAAAAATAGGTAACTAAGAAAAGAAGAAGTATGGTGAGAATTCTTAAGCTCAATGCGAGGTTGCAAGGTGGTGGGGATTGGACTGTGTGGGTCTTAAAAGGAGACACATTTATAGACTTCACGGAACAGGCGCTGGCCACGCCCACTGGTCAACAACCAGAGAAGTCTGGAAAAACAGCTGAGCTTTATAACGAACCGGTAACGTACAAAAAAGAACATTAATCGTATTAAGATATTACGTGATCTTCAATCAGATATAGTTTCTACAATTGAGATTAACATTGGATAGTTGGTGAGTTTTATTTAAAGAAGAACTATATTGTCGCGTGCTTTGCAGAAACTAACATTAATCTGATAGCGCTGGATGGTGACAAGCGAAAGTAGACATCGCATAAGAAGAGCTGTGGTGAGTATTGGAATGTCCAGTGGCAATTTTGTACAATTGGTAAGCCAAGTAGAAGCCTAATTGTACTTGAAGTCGCCTATGAGGATGCATCTTTGCACTTTCTTCTCACTCATTAGAAATTCTCTTCTAACATGCTGCCTTTTAAAACTTAGAAGTACAGTGAATTTGCGGTTGTAATATTTATTATCGCACAGTATTTCTTCTTATTCAGAAGTGTAATATATAATATATGTTATACGATGCGTGGAAAGCAAGTGTACAGAAAACGACGTATGGTGGAGATTACGGTAATAACCATTGTTTAAGATTGAAAAACTACATACGATGAGCATTTTAATCCAAAATGAGCTTCAGGTTCAATCCGAAGTAGATCTCCGATCATTTTCCGTTTTAAACGAGATTTACTAGCCACTTATTCGTCGTTTAGATAAGAGATAAGATTAAATAAAGTGAATTATAAGGAATTTCTTTACCATTCGAAATGATGTTCCTTGGACGAGACAATTGTTTTCAATCAAATTTTTTTCTCAATATTTGATGAATATATACGTATATAAATTAATTCAAAACAAAACTCGAAATTTATTCAGTACGTTAGTAATTCGGTGCCATTCATTGTAGTAATTTAGATGATAATCTGATAGAATGTCTTAACAATCGTTTCTGTTAACCAGCATATCATACAGTTATTTCCTAGACGAAACCTGATTCAGGTTTCAGTGAGAATGTTAACTGGGGATAAACTACCTTTCTTCCCGCACATACACTAAAGAATCCAATTCGTGTCCATACACAAGCGTCATAGAAAGTAGGGAAACTAGAAAACTTCGCGCGGTTATCTCTAGGTGACATCAAGAAAAACTAGAGCAGGTGATAGAAAACGGGCCAGAGAAGCTAGTTCCCTGGTCTGCTTCAAAATCCGGGTAAGGAGGCGAATCACTACTGGCATGCTTAGGACATGCAAGTACATACAGTAGGAAACGTGATTGTGACCAACACAAAATAAAAACTCCATCACAACATTTAGTGAATCAATTAATTCAATTAGATGGCTGAGAGATAGCTACCACCCATACAAAACGATCCTGGTCGCTATAAAATTTATTTCCCATGTCGTACGTCTATTTTAAGATACTATTTTCTCTGCCTACACCTGAAGTTTTGTTCGAATCCATTCGAATTATTTGAAAACAGTTGATCATAAATTTGATCTTGTCAATTCCTCTAATTTTTTCCATATGCTTATAACAATAGACTGCTGTACTGGTTGACGTATTGTTCACATGCTTAGATGCCATTCTAGACAACTTGAGATCCCCTGCCAATTTCTTAAGAGGTCCTCTATATTCTCGCTACATCCTTAAAAAATACATACTCTGCTCAGAATAAGGATAGTAATGAAATGGCTTAGCTTCAAGTATTCCAGAATAATTCTCAGTAATATCTGAACAATCAAAGTTGTAGTGTATAGAAACTAAAAATCATTTATAGGATATCACAGAATACAATAATGCATATTTATAATATCAATTTGATTATGTTAATAAAACCTGAAAAGATAGCGAAATATTTGTAATTTTAAAAATGTTTCCACAAAATTAGAAATGAGTACTTATCACAAAAAATTGAATAAGACTAGAAATAAGTTTTAGAAATCTTGAAAATAATAAGCTGTAAAGTACGTCCTCAAATAAAGCCAAGATAGGTTAAACTGAAGATGATGCTCATGAACACTGGGACTGTCGCAGCATGGTCTCGATCCAAATAATTTCTGAATACATTTTCAATAGGTAAATCCTAAGCTTTATAATTGGAAGATATATCAATACAATTCAGGAATATTAAAACGTCACTCACCCCTTATCTTCTACATTTATAGTGGAGTCAGGTGGTACATCAATGATATGCTGCAACCAGAATATAAAGAGAATGACTACAAATAATAGATAAAATACTTCACCTCATTAGATTCATCCGTACTCCACAATCCTTTTGCTTTACTTGGGTTTGAATGTACAGTAAACTCCTACAATATATTGAATAAATATTTCAGAGCAATGCGTCTTTTCAAGTGATTTGCCACTGCCTCCGCAAAACATTGACGTAGTTATGTACCTCCTGTTCGTTACTATCATCGTACATCAAAGCCCTCAAATCGTGCATTCTCTTCTCAAACTGCTTCTTCTGAGTAGTTGCCTGAATAAATCTACCTCACGAGTAGATATAATAATGTATAGCGGAAAAAAACACTACAAAGGTACGACACCTGAGTGATTCTAGGATCTTCTAGTGTTTCATCTTTGATTTTTGAAAGCCTAGTCAATTGCTCATCTCCGATCTTTTCATCACCAGCTCCGCTTCTGCTTTTTATGGTGTCCTTTACCTAAACACATTATCTTTACTTCTCTAAATTTAAAACCACGCATATACTCTGCTAACATCCACCTCATTTCCTGAATGGCTTCCACCTATTACTTCATTATGGATATGATACTAGCTGTATCTAACCGCAAATATATACTATCAATAAGAGACTAAAAATTAGTCGTAGAACAATTTGGTCTCTTCTACATCTGGCTCCAAAGATTAGTGCTTCACTTCGTTAGCTTCATAGTATATGAGACTTAATATCCATTACCAACATTTAAAAAGTAACTTACTATTTTATCTACGGCCCAAGAAATATTACGATATTGCATAGGAACACTTTCAACAGCGATCAATGGAGAACCATCGCCAATCACTAGTTCATCTAAATCAGATTTATCATAAAAACATGTGAGCATAACTCTTGCCTTCCCTAAGCAAACATTGGAAGTGGGCATACCTTGCCATTCACCACTGACCAGCTCATAACTCTCGTTTGATCTTCCAGCAGAGATCACAGGTATCGAGAAAGTACACGCAATAAATCGGTTGGTCGATCCGCCGCTAATAAACGTTGCGCTCATAGACTAAATGAAGAATGACAATTATGGTGGCACTGGACAGGCCAAGCATTTTCTTACTTCTTTCACTTCGATCGGTAATTGAGACTTGTCGTAGGCCAACATAACCTTATTCGATTTCGGAATACATATAAGAACTCTGCTGTCATTATATCCCTAAAATATCTGGTTCAAAACAAAAAATAAAAAATACTAAAAACCCATAAAATAGAGAATAGATCAACAAGAAATATAAATTATTTGATTTAAGATGCAGCACCGTTGTTCACCGTAATATTTAGGAAACCAAAAACCAAATTAATTCGTCTCACCAATGTTTACATTGTCATTAGAATACGGAAATAAATAAAATATCTGATCAAAATATAGCGCACGAAAGGTGTGGTAAATCAAGATCGATGAATGCTTGAGAAAAAAAGACACGCCTCTTCTTTAATCTTCATGGCAATGTAACCTGTTTCAACAATGTCATTTCTAAGAAATAACAGGTCGTAATTTGTCGCAGATGAATCCTTAGATATAATCTGTAAACAGAATGTCTTACGTGAGATGAGAGATCGCCGTGATGCTAAGACAACTCTCTAGACGTTTTTAAAGCTAACCGATAATCCTATGGAGCAGTTAGAAACGCATTTCCAATCAGTAGCGTAGCAGGATGCGTCAGATGGACAATTCCACGAATTGGAAGGCACCTAATTTATTTTATCTGGAGTTAAATAATTGTTTTTTAGAATCTCTTGCTTACTGTATCGAACAGATCCATTGAGTTATCTTTATTGTTCGTTTCATTATCCTCTGTTATATGAGCTTTCATCGTAGGATGAGCAGATGTTAATGAAAAATAACACAGAATTATCGATAGCCACATCTAAAAAAAATCAAAATATCGGAAATGAGTATTTTGAATTTGAACTTGTAATTAAGGAAAGCATTATTAAGTGAATTCCACCCGAAACATTTGATTAAAAATGGTAAATACAACTCTCAAATATTCTAAGTAATGTTCTCACTCAAATGATCATATGACTAATACCAGCAAAGAAGCGTTGGATGATCTACAATATAATTATGAACTAAATAAACCGATATATTAATATACTATGTCTAAGCCTATAATTTCAAGTCCACACAGGATGTACTAAAGATTAGACGTAAAACCATAGCCATCAATTGAACCGCCTAAACATAGGCTTGGAACATAAGCCTTAAAAAACTTCGAAGTACAATAAAATCAAGATATTTTGAAAATCAATGCTAAAACAATTCAATCAAATAAATTCTACGACAGCAATCAGCCTAGCTACATCACTTCCTGAATACTAAATCTAGGTAGTTGTTTTAATAACACGAAATAACGCAAATCAGCGTTGTGGCTGTAATTCGGTTGTTTTTCGCGGCCACTATTTATGATCTACGAGATCAATGCTCTACATTGTGCAACATTATAATCAGGATTTTCGCGTCAAAGTTTTTTTTCACCTGAAGAATCACATTTTCATTATAGCAAGACTAGAAATTACTATATTGTTCATACAGTAGGTGAACTTTTTGCTGAACCTCAGCATCTTAACAGGATCCATGACACAATTCTGTTCAAATATGACATGATTCCTATCTCTTAACAGAGTCACGTTTTAACAGTAAAACAAAGTAGCCCAGTGTCACCAATTGAAAATTGGAATAGGTGCATTTTCAGCTTAATGCATATTCTAGACAACTAGTTTCTGGCTGTTGACCAAAGTTACTAAGAATTTTTATGGAATTTGTATTGAATAAATAATTCAAACTAATTATCATAAATGTATTTTAAAGAAAATAATTGCTTTTAATTTATAACGTTAAAGGAACAAGATTCACTAAATATGTATGAATCACTTACAACTCTATAACGCCTTTTGTCTATGTGACAACATATGCGCCTGATCTTTGGCATAACAAATCACACAGGAAAGAGTAGAGCCTTTTTTAAAAGTTTCTCTTCAAGGTTACAGAGATAGAACGTTCGCCATCTCAGTACTTATTCTGTTCGATTTATTTTAGTTTTAAGGGAATAAATATATCGATAAAACATTGAAATAAGTTGTAAGGGACATTTTTATAGCGTATGCTACTTTTGTTGATATGTCCATTAGAGTGCCTCCTAAGGCTTAGCGTAATTATTTATTTTCTGTTTAGTACTACTTTATAGCAGAAACATAACTTTGTAAATATTTACTAGTATAGCTCACCTATTCCGCAATTGTCTGGATGCATTATAATTAATTTTTTTCGTTGCTCATTGTTTTCTTTCTATGTAAAGAAAATGATTTTGATATTTGCAATTTACAGTACTAAAATTTTCCTGAAATAAAATCTTTTTTAGTGTTTTTTTTTAATTTTTTTTTAATAAGAGAACAAATTGCTGTTCTCATTTTGGCCGATTGTTACACACGTGACATGCTGAATTCTCTTTTTGAGTATAACTATCATGATTATTTCAACCACTACTTCGTGTCGTCTCCATCAATTTTTTCCACCTCAAAATAAACGGATGATTTTGCTGTTTTGAAATTTTCATATATTTGGGTTGGCTCTAAACTTCGTAGTGACAATTTCAACACATCAGTCAAGGTTATTCTATAGGTTTGCTGAGAAAATATTGTCAATTAGTGTGAAATGCGAATATATTTCGAAATGGTTCCAAATATGTAACAAAATATGCTTTGGAAGTAAGAGGAAACATCGAAATTATTTATTAAAAGTGCAACATAAGCCTATACCCAAGCAACTCTCACTAATAATAAATAATAATGAATCGTTTTTATTTTATATGTACGTTGTGCTGCCAATGCTTGGGGAGTCAGACGTAGGATGCAATGACAATAGCTGTCTGTCTTTCATATCAGTGTCAATGTGATAGAGTTATAGCTTCTTCATTCTATTTATTTTGCTTTTATGTGTTTCTGCTTTAGGTGTTGCGACTTTTCGATTCATTTATGCAACTATATGCCTTTTCCTAATGTCACTGTCTTCTCATTTTGACAATTACTATGGTGTCAATAAATCGCTACAACGTAGTCTATGCTGTAGAAGTACCTTTAAGATGCGCTTCATATCAGTTCTCTCATAGTATTAGATTTCGTGTCTATATATTTTGATTAGTAATATTTTGCCTATTTTCAACCATTTATAGCTATTCTTTTCATAAAGTTTTGGAATAACAATATACAATGAAAATATTGCTTAGATGGAACTTAAAAGTACACTTGAGATTAACGGAGTACTTGTGAAGTAATATGCGATATTGATTTCAGCTCTACCATAATTTTTTATTGATTACAAGTGGTTATAACCAAAAAATCGTTACACGAAATACTCTTAATTTGTTACCTCATTCTAGGCCTCATTGTAGTTTATTGAAAAATATGTGAGGCTATCGGGTTCTTCATGTCCTATCAATAGTCCATTTATTGATAAGGACCTATAACTTCCTTCAGATGTTTTGAGATAGAAAAGCTACATAAAAGTGATAATCCAGCGTACTTTTGATTGTCCTTATACCTTGTTCAGTTAGAAGACAATAAAATGCATTGTACTTCTAGACACCGTGTCGTTGCTTATTAGATCACTAGTTGCTCATGCTTCAAAGTTATATGTCAGCACTATTATAAGAGCAATATACCACTTAATTCAACTCTTGTTTCAGCACGATATGATTATCTCATCTAAATTTCCACTAGAAAAGGCTACCAAACCTTTTCATGAGATTCTACTTCTTCAGTGCATTGAAATGCACAAGTCGGATCCTAAAAAAATGGCAATGGTGAGTTTCATGGTATTTGATGGTTTAATTCAGAGAACATGAGGATTTTCGAATTCCCATGATAAAGTAGTTAGCAATAAAATCCCCGTTTTAAACGGAATTTCCTAGCCAAATAGTAAACCTGCTCGCTAATCTAAGA
Source organism: Heterorhabditis bacteriophora (assembly GCA_964036235.1). Lineage (NCBI taxonomy): Eukaryota > Metazoa > Nematoda > Chromadorea > Rhabditida > Heterorhabditidae > Heterorhabditis > Heterorhabditis bacteriophora. The sequence goes on along the minus strand of OZ038428.1, from coordinate 8,673,026 downwards.
TGAAGTGAAGGAAAGCATTTGCAGAATAACTCTTTCTCAAACTTCTCGTCTAAATTCCCTCACGTATTTGTGAGATCGTATAAGAAATAAGTCTAGCCTTGAAAATAATCTAGTCCGTTCTAAGCATTCGAGAAAAATCTTGGAGACGGTTAAACCAGTATTCCTGTTGATCGGCGTGATTGAAAATAAATCTCCATATTATGACAGATTTTCTTACTAGGAATCTTGGGCTTGAGACTAATTATTCTGACAATGTGATGACAGATAAATTACATAAGAAGATAAAGTTGATAATGTAGGAAGGAGAGTATATCTTTCTAATTTCTAATTTTTTTTTGGTTATCAGCTTTAAATTTAATTTGTCAACTTTTTGATTCTACCACACTTTTTATATTAAAATAAAAACAAAATAAATGTATTCATATACTTAATCTCAGAATATGTGTATTTCAGATAATGTCCGACAACGAAGTAGATGCCGTAAGCTTTTATCAAATATATCAGTATTCAACGGCCTTTTCTGTGTGGTTAACTAACAATGGATTTAAAAAGGTTTTTCTTTAAAATCAAATGATTTCGAAGTTATTTTATATATTTGGTAGTAAAATAATTGCAACTGAGTTGTGAACAAAACGACATTTATTTATTAACTAAAAGAACTAGGTTTTGCAAAGAGGTGTGAGTTCTTTTTAACTTATGGCAAATTCGACTTATAATATTTAAAGGCAATTATTTATCTTTGCCTAATAACGCTCATTGCTCTTTAATCTAAAGGTAAAAGTTAAATATATCTAATACAAAAGCTTAGACAAGCATTTTTATGAGCTATTTTTTTTTAACCTTCAAGGGATACGTTTTACAGGTAACAATAATGCTTATTACATTCAACTTTGATTCTGTAATAATTTTTTAAAAATATAACAAACCTTCTTTTCGAACTGTGCAACTTAAAGAAAGTAATTAGATCTAGAAGAATAGTGTTGAAGTGTTCAAAATAGTAATTTTGATGCTGGAGAATAGGCTTACATTTTTGAACATTTTGTATAGTTATGATTTCGGTTTTTGTGTCGGCACTATTGTTTAAAAGTTAATAAAAAAGAAAAATGAGGACCTATTTTGACGAAATCCTCTAAAGCTATTGCATAGCTTACTTAAGGGTGACATTCTACTTCTGGCAATGCACAATTCATGGCAGTTCGTGATCTGTTGTTTGGGAGCCTGGGCAGCTGGATTGGTTGTGTCTCCTACTACCAGTCAATTTACTTACTGTAGGAAGATATTTGAATAGTTTAATTGACTTTATTACTGAGTTACATAATCCTCATAAAAGCATTTTTCAGTAGTATTTTCTCAAATCTATTGCCTTTAATAATCCTTATTTTATTCGCAAAAGCACATTTTTTTTAGATGAACTCAATTATCAAATAGAAGACTCGACAGCTAAACTTGTCGTCACTGATGACATAATGTTGCCTAGGATTCTTAAGGCGATCGAGAAACTTTCTGTTAAGGCAAATATTTGAATTAGTTTAAATATGTAAAAGCCTTAAATTTTTATTTATTTCTGTTCGTTAATTCATTCTCTTTAATCATAATATGCGTAAAATCTTAGTTTATTAGAGATAGGAAAAAATTCACTTTCTATAATGCGAACTATATTTACTTACAGAGTGTTATCTGTTCTTCGAAATCTCCGTCCAATTATGAGAATGTACTAGATCTAATGTCAATAATCACATCAAAATTACAGAAGCCTAGTTCTTCCGTTGAAATCAATATGGATGAAGTAAATAATATTTTTAAAGCACTCAAAGTAATAGTAAAGACTAGCATCAAAATTATTTTGAAATAAGAAAAGTCCATAATTTTGAATTTTAAACGAAGTTATTCTTTCCCTTAAGTAAATGTTTGTTGTCCAAGGATCTCATTCTGCTGCCATACTCTAGTGGAACAACAGGCTTACCCAAAGGCGTTATGGTCTCCCACAGCAACTACAGTTCGATGCTTTCCGCGTATATAAAGTAAATCTGACTTAGCTGTTTTTTTCCATTATTATTTGGCTTAGGTTACTGTTGACACCATTATTTTTTTTAGAAAATGCAGTGAAGATTCCAAAGCCATTGGACTAAGCAAGTTTATTCCTCCTGAAAAAGGCGTCTCCTTCCTTCCATTTTATCACGTTATGGGATTGTTTGGGTAATTCCACTTAATTATTAAAATTTTATACTTGCAGCTAATGATAGATTTAGACTTAGGTTAGGCGACGGTTTATTAAAATGAACTAACCTAAAAAAAACGTGACAACCATTGGGAAATGTAATAGAAATTTCTGATTAACTCGCAAACGGCTTAAGATATATTCAATAGTTTTGCTCATTTTGTACTTCAAAAATACTCGAAATATCATTCCTAAAAAATGGGAATATAAATTCGTGAGGAAAATGAGAAACATCGAGAGAATATTCGTAAGATAGGATGTTAAGAAAAAGGTGGTGAAGTATTAGCCTGGCTTCTTGGTTGTTCATAATTTCTGTTACGTGTTGTTATGTAGAGCTGTGACTGCAACCATACTATTTCAGAACTTTAATCAATCTTTATAATGGTACTACACAGATCGTAATGCCTCGATTTGATCTGAAGAAATTTCTTCAGAACATCCAAGATCATAAAGTAAATATTTCTCGTTTTGTTATAAGTACTAAGGGTTACATTAACTCATGAAAGAGAATTTTGTAAATATTTTTAAGATAACATCGGCTGCTATAGTTCCTGCAGTAGCGATAGTTCTTGCTGAATCTCCACTTCTCGAATCATACGATCTGTCCTCTCTATTAGCCATAGCTTGTGGTTCAGCTCCTCTTAGTAAAACGGTTATCGAGAAAATCAAAAAACGCCTTCCAAACATAGTTTTAATTCAAGATAAGTTTTTCAGTATAATAAAATATGTAAGAAAATCAGTAGTTAAAATCATGATAGCATCTAATTAAAAGAATCCATAGTGCTAGCAAGTGGACAAGAAGTCGGTGTCCATAGTGTTTCCACCCCAGTAATCTTTACCAGGCAGCACTCTCCATCTGTAATACTTAATTTTACAGATTAATTGAAATTTTCAGAAAGTTAAATATTGAAGACTTCCTATAATTGTTTAACTCTTCTTTAGGCTACGGCATGACTGAGATGACTTGTGCTTCACACAACGGATCAATTGGTGCTGTAGAAGGTAGTGTCGGCTTATTGTTACCCGGTACCCAAATGAAGGTTCGATACACTTTTTAAAATACTGCTAAAATCATATTCTTAAAAGATTTAGTAATACCAAAGATTGAATTATTACTTTTAGTATAGTTAAATATCTTAGATAGTTTCTGAATCGGGAGCTCTCTGTGGCCCAGGAGAAAAAGGAGAGATGTGGATAAAAGGCCCTCAGGTTATGAAAGGATACTGGAGGAGAGAGAAACAGACAAGAGAAATCATGAGTAGTGATGGATTTATGAGAACTGGTAAACAGCTTTCTAGTGATGCATTATTAGTGGAAACCACTTTTGATAACTTTATTAATAATACCTATTAAACATACAGTGCTAATCAATAATTTCCAAACTAAAGTTCTGTGCATAACACTATAAAAAATGCATAAAATTCATCTCAACGACACTACTACTAGTGTGTATGAACACACGAAGATTCTAGAAGACGTCATGCTTCTATATGCCAGACACGTCTACCAGCAAGACAAAGATTCCAAGCATATCACAAGGATTGTAAAGAATTATTTTACAATGAATAAGTGTGTATTCTGGATTGGCCGTCAAATTATTTGGTTCCCATCTCATTGAATACTTATAATGACATCTCTAAAGAACACACCAATAATTTCAGGAACCAAATAAATTCGATTCATTTTATATTTCTAAATAACTACAAACTTTTCAAGCAGTGTTTATATAAGATATACATATCTTAAAATTCCAGATCATTTCTAAATTTAGAGACATACCTATAAAAACACAAACTTAGCAAAATTCTGGATAACACTGTATTATATAAATTGGATTTAGAAAAGTGTTTATAGTTGCTAAAAATACTTAAATGTTTTTAGGTGATATTGCATATTATGATGAGAACGGCTATACATTTATTTGTGATAGAATTAAGGAATTAATTAAAGTTAATGGAAAACAGGTGAGATATTTTGTTTTAGCTAAGTTTTCCTTGAAAATATGTTGTGGTAAACTTTTCCCATATATCAGTGAAAATATTGACTGCTGTACTAATCGAATTGATAATTAACCTCCTATTTATTGTTTTTGTGTTTAGAAGTGTTTTCTGTTCAGGTGCCTCCTGCCGAGCTAGAATCAATCCTTCTTGGTCATGATTCCGTTGTTGACTGCTGTGTTATAGGAATACCTGATGAGAAAGCCGGAGAGCTACCTAGAGCTTATATTGTATCTAAAGGAGTCTCAGCCGACGAGATACACTGTTTTGTTAATGGTATAAATACCTTCGACTAAAGTCATAAGAAGTTTTATTTTATTTTCAAATTGCCAGTTTAGAACGTGTGGCTCCCTATAAAAGACTGGCGGGAGGAATCGAAATGGTTCAAGCTATTCCTCGAACACCAACGGGGAAACTGTTAAGGAGACAGCTTAAAGAAGATTACATGAATTCCATTCATTCTAAACTGTAAACCAGTTAAATTTTGTTGTAAAAAAATTTTACAGCATAAATTCCTTTAAAAATTTAATACATTTCCTTTTGCTATACACATAATTTTAAAATATGATGCTAATATTTCAAGCATAAAGAACAACTATATTACATGTATATAAATAAGTATATAAATATATATAAATATATATATATATATATAAAAGGGTTGGCATTTGAGACTAAAATGTCGAGTTACCGGGTTTCCGGGTTTTCATGGTATTTTAATAAGTCGAGTTATCGGGTTTTCGGGTTTTCGAGATTTTCGAAAAGCCAGGTATTTCCCGGGATTCGGGGAATCGGGGGTCCCGGGATGCCAACCCTAATATATATATATATATAAATTGTACAAGTATGTAATGGTTTCATGAAATACATTGTATATCTTCTGAAATTGATGACTTTAATGTGTTGACGACTGGAAATATCTGCAAAAAAATTTTTAAATTTGATGTGAAATAAATACTATTATTTATTATCTGTTCTCTGAATAAAATTCGTATATATTTCTTACCTTTTCAGTTAATATATTTTATGATATCTTCTATTAATAACTTTTCCTGTTAATATATCAGAAATTATTTGAAAATACACGAAAAAGATTGAATAACCTTTGTTTGCGCACGAATTCTTGCATATGATGGTAGTTTTGGTTGAATCATGAAAATTTCTGTCCAGTGCTAAAATAAATTATATATTTTATTTCATTTTAACTTGAACAATATTCAGATATAGTTTACGAATAATTACATCTAGATTTTAAAAATCTAAACTTTCACATTTTTTATATTGCATTTTAGATGTAATTTTTGATTAATTACTATTTTTAATAAATGATTTAATTACGCCTCCCAACTTTGTGTAACTTGGAACTTAAATTAGCACGTGATTTCAGACTGAATTGGTGCTGACCTGTTTTCTAGCGATGAAGAAGTAGACGTTGTAGATGGTGAAAAAAGGAATGACACAAATGGGAATATACATAAGGAGAAAGCCGATGTCCTTTGCCCACGAAGGATACTCATAGGAGCCCGATTTAAACGGGTTGCTGATTTGATTCCATACGCTACTGATTATTAGGGACTGCAAAATTCATAATAACATTTAGAGATCTTGTAGACACTAGGAAATTTCAACTGACATTGTTAATTTGACTTTCTGAAAATGATATGAGATTTTCAAGTCGGTGGCATCAATGATAATTGTTAATAATTATTTAGATTATTCTCACGATGAGGATAACTGGCGTCACCGTCGTCCATGTGATTATAAAAATGTATCCTGAAGAACCAACTAGGCGGCTGAGCCTAGTGGAAGGCTTGCCAAGCATTTCGCGGATATCTTTCAGAACATTTCTGATACCTAAAATCTAAAGCTATCCTAATATAGTCTGCTAGTATAGTATAATTTATAATCTATTATTAAAAATAATGCCTAATATTTTTTGTGACTTTGAACTTATTGGGTCTAGTATTCTCAACAAAAAACTCGTTTTGTACGAAATTTTTTGTGCTTAATTTGGGTGAAATGTCTTTGAAATAACAAAACAATCAATATTTTTCTTGATATGTAATTAAATCAACTAGAAGAAATGTTAAATAGAGAATTTTGATCACCTATGATGGAGTAAGTTATAATATGTTCTGGTATCACTGTCTACTATTCAAAGAATTACTATGAGGGTGAAATTGACGTCACCATAATATTGGATACTTTACTATACACTTTGTAGGCCATGTAGTATTAGTTCATTCTGCAGTTGAAATAATAAAATATATGTGAGTGAAAATCCCACATGATTTACAAAATGTGCAAAATATTAGGTACCCACTTCAGTGTAGTTCTAGCAACTTAGAATCTCTATAATTTTAAGAGTATATTCATATAATTAAGTATTTCTGCAATAATATATGTATGAACTATCAGGCTTATCATAAATATGCACGACGACGAAGAGTTCTAGCAGACACATTATGAGTACCGTCGTTCCTCCCATCCAGTTGTTGAACAGTTCAAACCAGAAGTATCCGGACTAGAACATTATTTTCTGATGAAATAAGTAATTAAGCAATCTCTCAGTTACCTGTGTACACATGCTTAGGCCTGCAATGAAAGAGACGAAGCATACGCTGGTTACGACGATCCACTGTCGAGGAAGAAGGAATGGCATCTGATCGACCAAAGCGGTCACAAAGCCTTGTGTCAATCCTACAAGACTCAATACTATATATTCCCATTATGTTATATTAAGGTTTTTATCTCTATAACACAAACTGAAATTGAAAAGTAGCCGTCATTTATTTTATTTAACTAATTACCCACCGAACTGACTACTGATTCCTAACAGGAAAAACATAAAGAAGAGAAGAAATGCCCAAATAAAAGGCAGTGGCATTCGAGAAATCGCTTCTGGATATGCTATGAAGGCTAGCCCCGTACCTAGGCATATTTAAGGTTATGAATTGAAATAGTATTCAGATGGATTCAGATGCGTTGAACCGGTAAAAACATTGGACTAAGTTGTGATTAAACACTAACCTCCTTCAATAAGCTCTGTTACATCTCTTCCCGTATGCTTTGAGAGGAATCCCATAATTGAAAATACTGCGCATCCTCCGAAAATACTCATGAAGGAGTCACAAAAAATGACTATTAAAGCATCCTGCGATATTATAAGTGCATCCTATGGGTTTTAAGAGCGATTTAAATTTTCTTTAAAATCTAAACTTTTAAAAAGTACCCTATAGAAGTTGTGATTTCTCTTATTGTAAGATGCTAAAGATAGCAATCCTCCAAATCCAATTGATAAACTAAAGCACATCTGAGTTGCAGCAGCTATCCATGTCTGTAATGTAATTTAATCTTCCAAAAACAGAAATGTACATTTTTATAAGTATTTTTAAAGATACTTCGAAAATCCAAAGTTTCTCAAAGTTAGGCTTGAATAAGTAGAAGTTCAGACCATTAATAGCACCATCTAAAGTTACACCACGAACGAATAGAATGCCTGAAAAAGACTTAAAACTTCAGATAAATATAACAAAAAGACAATATTGTTTTTTCTTCGTGTTATTTTATTTGGTTTGTTATTGCAAAAGTGTTATTACCGTTCAAGTTTACTGGAAAACAAAATTACATAGAGTTCGGATAAAAATATAGGAATTCTGATATTAAAATTTACCTATGATAAGATAGGGTAAAGTAGCTGTTATATAGGATATACGTCCAATCCATTTGACTCCTTTTATGAGGCATAATGCAGTAAGAGTCCAGATAATAACCAAACCAATAAAATTCCCCCAATTGAAGTCGCCAGTCTCTTCAATCCCAGAACTCAGTTGCAAAAGATGATGACTTAAAACATTTCAACTAAAGTTAAATAAGCTTTAAACAATCTGAAAGATTTGCAGTCGTACTGTTTACAAGTAGAAATAGTATTGTATTGGTACACAGTGGATATGAAAATGATTTTGTCAATGTTGTTTTAGCATAAATACTTGTAGATCATAAGTAATGCTCTACGTACTTAAAATATTCTTCTGCGGGGAGGACAAAACTGCTGATATTGAAGGAGTTTGGAGAACCAGATTCTGTACAATCTAAAGCAATAAATGTTATTTAAAAAATAGTAGCCAAAGAACTAAATTTTCTTAAGAAAAATTACTGTATTTCTTAATACTTAAGATATGTAATACAGAGACTCACTTATGCTTGACTTTTCAAAAATTTTAGCAGTGACATCATTTAATTTGCTAGAACCCATAAAAATTTCTTAGTTTACAAACTGTTGTTATAAACAAGTTTAATAATATAAAGCCTTTATTTAATCCCCATATACATTGATCCTCCACTGCATTTGTCTGCTCGTCTTAGTTTTTGAAATGAAAAAAAGAAAGATATTTAATATAAACAGATAACTAGCTTTATTCGATACAAATATATCTAAAATTGAGTAAGTGCTTTAAAATATAATTCTAAATCCGTTGAGAAATATGAAAACTGATAAACCAACTAATTGAATTCCATTCATTTGTGCATTTTGTCCAGAGCTTGTATTTCCCAGTGAAAACATCAAAAATATATCGCAGGCACCAGACAATGATCACATTATAGTAAATACCCACACAAAACCCAGCGATTGACATCGTCCACCCAATTCCTGCATAGTGAAACATATTTCACGAGGGTTTTGCCGGCTAATTAATCATTTTCCCGTGGAAATCAGAGTTAATATGAGCTAGTACCTTGCATGGCAGGCATAAATTGCCTAAAAGCCTTGGATGGACCGGTTTGAGTGAATTGGCCAACAAAAAACTCAAGGTATAGACAGGGAAGACCAAAAACAATCGAACATATAATGTAGGGAATGAGGAATGCTCCTGTAATTTAGATAACACAGAATTAAAGCTGTAAATGCAGGAAGATAGAAAAGATTTGAAGAGAATAAAAGAATCGCATAAGATAAAATTTACCTCCCCCATGTTTGTAGGCTACACTGGGAAATCTCCAAAGATTTCCCAGTCCTACGGAAAATCCAATACAAGTAAGGATAAACTGCAACTGACTTCCCCATTGATCACGTGATTCCATGTTTTTCCTAGACAATATAGGAGACTTTTTGTAATGATAATATAATTAGGTAAAGTTTGGCGTATATTAGTATTTCTTCCTTTAAAGAAATATAATACGAACCTGCTACTTCTTAATCGTTGAGTTTAAATACATAATCTTGGCTGCTGATGGGTTACTACTGTATTGAAATACTGAAGTAAAAATTGGGATGCAAAGACAACAAACAAACATGATCATTTTACTGGAATAATGTGGAGCTAAACAATGTATAATCATTGGGCAACAAACTATAATACACATTTTAAAGGAAAAGTCGCGTTGGAGAATAAATCATAAATAAGCGTGTTCACCTACTTCTGATACAAAACTACCCAATGATGGTGGTCAGCATCTCGAAATGCTATTTGTGAGGAAGAATAACGAAAATGGATACTCAGATTACTTGGAATATAATTTCATAAGTGCGAAATAGTATACACAAATGGGGGAAATAAGTCTAACAAAAGTGGACCAAAAGGTTGACAGTGAAACGGTAGTTCGAAGTGCAGTTGTATGATTTGAAGTGTCTTGTGATATTTTGTGGACAAGTCTAGGTAATTTAACGCATCCAGAGAAACAAAACAAGTGTGACTAGCGTAGAGCAAATGAATGACGTCCAGGACCAGACAAGTAAATTCGGGATAATGTGAATACAAACTGGTCACACCACAAGCACAAGTTTTGTGTAAATAGTGCTCAGCTTCTGGGAAGATGACCAAAATATTATGATTGGTTTGTTAATATTATATTAGCAATATTTATGCACTCTTGTCTTCAGGAACCCCTTCCACTTAGCGAATTTGTATCATAAAATTAGGAGACCTTTCTGTCGAGACATTTTTAATTATACAGGTAGATGTATGATTAGAGACCGAAAATCGTACCAAATAATAGTAAGGCATTCATATAAAATTACATTTACGAAGTTCATCAAAATAAACTTAATAAACATTCAACTGAGTAAGAAGTTAGATTTGCCCAGTTTTTTTCTCCTATAATGCTTACCTTTTTAGCTTTATTTATATGGTATAGTTAAATAAAATAAATTGTATTAGTAGTTTCTCTTTTTTAATAAGAATGAAGAATATCAGCTACTTTCACATCGAAGTATATATCATATTAAGATCTAATGATCAAAGGATCAAAATCATTGAAACAAAAATTAATCCTTGAATTGATGAGATGTAAAATTCAGAAGGTCCGTTTGAAAGCATATCGCAAGAGTTATTACAGTTGTCTTCAGTATTGCAGACCTTCGTTTGAATCTCAAGCTTGCCCACCTTCCTGAAGTGCGCCAATAAATAAAGTAAAATAAAACAAACAAACATTATTTCATAATCTATTATTCGTAGTGGATTTCCATTACCACTTTAAATCTTAGCCTAAAATCATATAATAAATTGCCAATAGGATTTTAAATCTTTTAAATAAATATAATTGTATTGGTCAAAATCTAATATTACTTGTAATCACAGGAATTTATTTTTGGGAATATTGTTTCGTTCGATAACTTGATGGTGGGGAGCATACTGCAGGATTTCTTCACGACACTAATTCCAGTGAGCACATCGTGCTGTCGTTCTGAATAACTATGGATGTAGTGGGTTTTTTACGATACGGACTGGCTCTAATATATTGGAGGCAACGGAAATAGCTGGAAAACAGCAAGAAGAAAAAGTCGTGAAATAGTACTTACCAAAAGTGCAGTACTGACCAAGGCAAGTGTCATATTTACAATCCTCTCCAATTTCTACACAACTGTGACACCGTAAAATATGCTCTGAATAAAATTCTAGGCTTTTAATAAAAAACGCATATTATTATATCATTAATTCTTACAAAAAGTTCGGGAAGTACACCTGGGTTAAAAGGCGGAAGTAAGTTGGGGTTACAGTGGCTATTGCAGTTATTCAGTAAGGAACACACTTTCACGTAGTAGATGTCAGTTGCTGTTGATCTGTAAAATGCATGTTCTAGAAGTTATGAGGGATTTTGAATATAAATTTTGTCTTAATAAAAGACTTCGAGCATGTGCAATTTGAACTCCTGAATCTCAACAATAACTGCGACGTATTTTATATGCATTTCAAAGAAAAGCTATTATAGGAATAAATATTATGTAACTCTAAGATAAAATAAGATAATATTGTTAAGAAATATCACAATGAAAAATGCAGTGGATGAAAGAATAATAGTTGCAGTATTACCTAGTAAAGCACTGTTCCAATTGGGGAGTGGTAAGACCGTCATCGAAAAGATAGAAAGCATTATTTATACATGTTTTTCTTATTGAAAGCTCGTTGTTTATTCCAATTTTCTGTACTAAATTATATAAACTAAACAATGCACTGAATAATTAATGGTGTTTTTTTATTAATAAAGGTGCTGTTAAAAAGCTCATTCACTCTCTAGAAATTTCATTCCTGTGTATGTGTTTCATAGTATTGTAAAACCAAAAAAATTAATTTTTAAAAGTGACTGTAGTATTTTGATTTACATCTCAAATATATTTTCTCAGGACAGTAAACTTTACTGCATAATACCATAGCTCTAAGCTTTTGTTAATTTTAAAAACAAAAAAGTCAAAAAATATGAAATTTGGATACTATTGTAAAGCTTATATTTTTTTAGAAAATCGCTAATAAAAAATAGTTTTACTTAATTTAAAAAGCCATATTTTAGACTCGTAATTCATGTTTAAAGAGATACCAAAAAGGCAATATTTGCCCTCGCATTCTGGTCCTGAAGTGCATATTCCATTTAATGTGAAACTTTGTTGACAGAAGACTCCGTCTGTAAAATCTTATACAATCATGAGATATTCCTGATAAATACAATGAATTAATTTAGTTTATCAAGGTAATTTTTAACTAACCGCATTTTCTAAAAATTGCAAGCAGTAAGATTGCTGTTTTTATGATACACATCTTGAAATATAGTATAAGTGTTATGATATATTTTTTCGATATATCATGAATACACCCCTGGGAGTGGTTTCTTTGCGTATCGGCTTAGGTGTTGCTTCCAGGAATCACAAAGAGCACTCACAGTATTCCATGTCTAAGAAACTGAATCATGCCATAATTTTCTGCCAATTTTAGCTCCATTTTTATTGAGTGCAGCGAAAACGATTTAAGCAACTAAAAAGTTTGCAAATTAAAGGAGAGTATTATGAAATAATGCATGCTTATCGTTTTTTACCACCTAACTAATGGACCTTATTGAGAACTAATTATGAACCATACTTTTATTTGGTATTAGTAGAAAGATGACACGCGGCTACCTCAAACCGCTAAAAGCAAGTATTAGGTTGATTTTAAAGTAATTGCGGTTTTTGCTGTTTCAATTTTTTCGCTTATTTTGGTTTAAATTTTTATTTAACTATTCTGCTATAGTATACCATTTTAAAACGCGAAATTCGCTCAACTGATTTATGCTAGTGGTTTTGTCTCCACTGTGTATTTTGTTTATTTTAGGCTGTCAAATTAAGAATGAAAACAAAGCAAATTCAAACCATTCTATTCTATGGATTCACAATGGGATGCAAACCAACGGAAACTGTTCCCAATGTCAACCAAGCATTTTTGACGACGGAACCGTCAAAGAACGTACAGTTAAAAATGGGTTTCGGAGGTTTCGTAGCGGAGACGAGAGCCTTGAAGACGAGGAAGGTCGCGGATGTCCTTTGATGATTGACGACAACCAACTGAAGCCATTGTGGAAGCGGACCCACGCAAAACAATTGGAGAGGTTGTTTAAGAACTGAACGTTAACCAGTCAGGAGTTGTTTGACATTTGCACCAAATTGGGGAATCAACAAAGTTCGACAAATAAATGCCATGTGAGCTAAAATAGAGTTTAAAAATTCACCTTGACAAAGGCTGTTCTGTGCTTTTTTGGCGCATGAAAATCTATCCATTTCTTGATTACATTGTGTCATCTGATGAAAAATGGATTCCCTACGGCAACTGCCGGCGTCCCACACGGTGGCTAGACCGAGATGAAGCTCCACAACACTTACCCAACACAAAGTTGCATCAAAAGAAGGTTACAGTAGTTTTTTTGGTGGCTGGCAAGTGGAATAAGACACTACAACTTTTTGAATCCTGGCGAAGCCTTCACAGCAGAAAAATATTGCCAGGGAGTCGCTAAAGTGCACCAAGAACTGCGACGTTTACGTCCAAAACTGGTCAATCGAAAAGGACCAATCCTCCTCCATGACAATGACAGACCGCAGGTCTCACAAATGATTGCAGAAATTGAACGAACTGCGCTACGGAACTCCACGCTCTCCAGCTCACTCACCAGACCTCTCCGACCGACTACCACTTTTTCAAGCATCTCGACAACTTCTGCAAGAGGTTTTCAACAACCAAGTAGTAGCTAAAAATGTCTTCGAAGAATTCATCGTTTCCAAAATCCTGTGTTGCCGGAGTAAATAAACTTGTCTCTTGTTGGAAAAATGTGTAAATTCAAATGGTTCTTATTTCGATTAATAAATGTTATTCTAAGCTGAGATACACTATTTTAAAGTTGATGGTTACAAACCGCCATTATTTTTGCACCAACCTAATAAATCACATAGTACGGTATATGAATCATTACTGAGTAGGCGTGCTAAGTGATGTATTATTATAATGTCTTATCATATGTCCATTACGGTATGTTGTGGGAACCATATTAAGAATGCAGACATTGTAAACGAAAGTACCTTATATAAAGCAAATCATTTGTCGTCCAGTTGTTATTGTAGCTATGTAGTCAATTTCGATTCCGTTACTTTGTTGATTTTTATTATTTATACTTTGCTCCTTTTGTAAATAAAGGTTACACCCTCTTCTTGTGTTTAGTTGATTTCATACAAATAAGCATCAAACATAATGCAAATGTAAGCAAAAGGACTCATTAGAATATGGCATTTTTGTATATACAAAATAAAAAATATATTACGAGATTTCCTGTTTAAATCTACAAAAGATATGTACAGAAACGTTAAGGAATGAGAGCAATTACTTAATTTTTCCCTAGTACAGGAATTGGTATGTATAGAATTTAGAATTTAAATAGTCTTTTGTTATTGTATCTTACATATAAATCTGAAACAAATTAAATCACCATATAATTTTATTAAAACATCTGAAAAGCTCTAAATAATTCTGAGTAAAACAAGCGTATTTAGATATATACATAAACAATTAACTATGTCCGTCACTAACGTCAACAAAAGCAATACACTGTTACACACCAATATACATCATAACTAAATTACCCACTAAATGAAACATTAATATCAACTTTTCATAAAATATGGCATTATTGGTAGTAAGAGCAGAAGCAGTGCGCCCGAAAGCGTTGCGGAGGCCACTTTGGTACGTGGTGTCGTCGTTGTCACTATCTCGCTTCCGCATGACTTGTTGCAGAGGTCTGATCTGCACAGTTTATATGAGTAAATTACGTTGTCGATTGTCCTGAAAATAAATTGATTTTTATTTTATTATGTAAGCAAATAATGGAACCTATCAAAAGTTTTTTTAAATCAGGCTGAATTATATTTCTTCCGTACTAAATTAGTATTTTACTTAAAGCATATTTGAGTAGTATGAAAGTTTGAAGATTAATACTTGATGTGTTTATTCACTAACCATTTTTGACAAGTTCCACTTGCAGAGTAGGAATCAGTGTTTGGAACTGTTAAACTCTCGAAACTCACACAAGATTTTGCTACGCTCAAGTTCTTAGGTGTTTTAACAGAGTCTAAAACAAATTTCTCATTTAATATGTGATGCATTAGTTGAATATATGCTATAATTCTTACTGTATAGGCAGAAAAGGCCTTGGCAAAGACCCTGTTGGCAGTTAGGTTGGTCTTTTGGATCACATTCACAGGTAACTTAAATATATAAGTTAAACTTGGCACATGGTACTACTATTCATTATTTTTCCAGAAATACTGTGTGGCTAACTGTGTTCAAAAAACTGACCTAAAGAAGGACAACCAGTGTTGCACTTGTTTCTATTGCATACCAGCGCCTCGTAGTGGATGTCATTTATAGTCCTATAGAATAATTTTAGGTTCAAGCTGTGACATTTGCTTGTTTATACAGGAATCCGATCCACTTTGTTCGACTAGATGTATTATAAATACCTATATTCACAGCTATTAATCGTGAATGACTGCGACTCATCCGGATATATTACAGCGCCATCTTCACTACATCCTTTCGTGATCTCTGTTTTTATATCTCCTTTACCGATCTGTCGTACTAAAATTATTTCTGTCACGACAAAATTAATTATATCATCTCATCACATCTAGCTCATTAATTTATTAATTTCTCTTTTTCGTAAGCCTTTTCATCTATTGTTTCACATTTATTGCCCCATTATCATTAGAATAAAAGATGCTTATGTATTTAAAAAATTTCAATAACTGTTTCCCTAAAGATTAGAGAAATTCACTACATTGTTAGTAAAGATAATTAGTAAAAATACGACACTCACAGAAAGTACAGAATTTTCCCTGACAACTATCCGACACACATCCCTTGCCATTACAATAGCAAGTCACTGTCGGATCTGCAACTTTTAGACTTTTTTCCATTTACTAAAGTCAGTTCTGCTTTTCTTAAATTTTTTATTGTATTCTGAATACGTCTTACTATTGGCTATAACATTATATAACCGTTCACTACATTTCACTACATATTTTTAAGGCTTCAGATTTGTACTTCAATTCCTGTTTTACCTCTCTGAATACTATTTGTAGGATTGTTGGGCACGCAGTCAGAATTACAGAAGTCTTGGTTGTCGCACACTTTTACTAGAGATTGCGATGAATCTGTACTTCTGAAATCGCAAGCTATTGATAACTCCTATATCATCCCATTTTTGATAAAATTAGCTTCATTTTTTACTGAAGAAAAGGCTATTTCGCTGACATATGAACATAAATTATGTTGCGATGTAATTGCACGTTTGAATTACTTAAATTTACAATTCCAGAACTGTCATTCACAGACTGATAAAAATATTAACAAAAGGATTATAATTTCTTTCCTAAACTGTTTTCAGCTGGAATTTAAGCCGTGAGCATTACTCAAATACAAAATGTTTACTTTCCTAGTTAATTTCAGATAAGTGAATCAACCTGTTTGTTTAAGAACTTGAATGTAAGCAAAGGTTTTGCACTTATAAAGCCCGATGGCAACTTTTAGTTTCCTCAGATTTACTGGAAGTGATCATATGCAGATACATTCATAGCATTTCAACGTAATTTTATTAATTAGCTAAGCATTTTATATGGTTTCTAAGACACTATTAGATATATGTAGACTAATACGACCTAATAAAAAAAATAAATCTAATCCTAAAATAACTCACATAACTTCACAGACATCATGTTTAGGTTTAAAACCGTTTTCTGTCTGATATGGTAGTTCGTTCACGCAGCCCTTTCTTGTAGTTACAGATTTTCCATCAAAATTCCTCTCTAAAATGGCATTGGTTAGATTGTTATCCATTTGCCGATTCTTTCCTTTTTTTGAAAACACTGATAGAGAATAGAGCATAATGTCAGCACCAAGCTTTAATTTTTTTAAATGACCCATTTAATTTTCTGAGAATCTAAATTAAAATCTTACCATAGAAACAGTATCTTCCTCGACATATATTGGTCTGACACTCCATTCCATTAAAATTTTCACATTCGAAGCATGTTACTGAAAATTTTATATACTAAACCATATATATAGTTTTTGTCCAATCTAACACATTCCTAATTGCAAAATATATTAATATTAATGGTCTATTTAAAAGAAAGGAAGAATGGAAAAAATAAGTGACTTTGTGGGACAATTGGAGACGGAATGTACGTGTTGCAGTCACTGTTACAGTTGTCATATGATGAGCATATCTTGACGCAGTACGTTCCAAATACGGTTGTTCTAAATATGAATTATATTTATGCTCATCATTTACTGCTAAGTTATCATTACTTATTTTGCATAATTTGATTCATTATATGTGGTATTAATTTAGAGTGCGAGCATAGATTTCCTAGTTGTCAGAATAGTCACCTAGTTACACACTGGTCCAGTACTTGACTGATGTAGTTGTCATCAAATTTGTAGAACGGTTGATCATGACATCTTCTGTGAATGGAGAGTAGTCCTTGTGCATTGATGATTTGCTCTAATATATAATTTATTACTATATTTATTGTCATTATAAATATGAAAGGATTTAAACAAACTAAATATATGGAGAAAGTCTTATTTTAGTTCCTAAAGAAAATATCTGTGACTATAACTAGAGGATATAATATTTTTTAGAAGTCGTATACCGAACAAGCAGTATCGTCCCTCACACTTCTCAAATGAGCTGCATTCGCTTCTGAAGCTCGAGCACGACTGACACCAAACGGCATCTGGAAAATTAATAGAAAACCACGTTTCAGATAACAACTGAAGGCAGTGCAGTTTCCGCTGAGATGTTTATTTTAGTAGGAAAGATAAAAACGGTTTGTTAAAATTCTTTTTTCAACGCTGGTTGCTCTAAATATTTAGGAATTTGAGAATTTGAAATTCTTAAAATACCTTATTCTGATGGGGTTGTTTAAACTTTTTCCTTGTGCAAAAGAATTATATTATTTTGTACATTATAAAACTGGAGAAAATATTCTCTACATAAAGAGATTATGAATGATATAAAGGTCAAAATAAATGTATATATATATATATATATATATATATATGACATACAACAGTATTTGATAAATAATTGTATTGCCTTACCACTGTTTCTGCATAAAAATAAAAGAGCTACAGAAACCGAAATAATATTCATTCTAGGACACAGTGTTAATAAGACGTTCTAACAGAAATTCTAAATGATGGGCATATAAATGCTAGTGATATGTTTGTGCTTCGGATGGATTCCGTTGCCTTTCCTGAATCATCAGAACCGAAGATGGTCAGATGGCTCACGCAAATAAGAACCGGAAAGAGCAGAGCATAACTCTAAACAAATGAAGCACAAGTGTGTTGTGTGACTCTTTCTAGTATCGTGTATTTTCCTTCGGCTTACAATCAAATTCTAATCAAACATCGATTTTATCGAGAGAAAAAACTAGATTAGCCAATTCTAACGCTAGTTTCCTGCCTGAAGTAACAACTACACTACGTTCGAAAATGGTGGGGGATTTTTTTGACTTATTCAAGCAACCTATAACAACTTAATTAGTTATTTAAAACAATTAACTTTGTTCCAAACTTTCCTACATTATCATTTGTTTTCTATTGTCCGTAAATTATAGCAAACTTCTTGTATTTATTGTGGACCAATATAACCACATACACTTTTTCAAACGATAATTTAATAACTACGGCTTCTATTTCTCTTAATAACTGAAACAACGGTGTTTACTTAGCTAAGTTTATGAAGAATTTCGTATTTTTCACACTAGAGCAGATTGAAGATTGTTAAAAGTATTAAATAATCTGTTATAAGCATAAACAGCACAAGAATTGTTCAAAAATTATTGATCAGGTTTACGTCTAGAGAGTGAAGGACCAGTCCATAGAATAGAAAATTCCGATCGTCAGTAACTTCATTTACCACTGTCTGATATCCTCCAAAGAACCATAGAACTACTAAAAACTATAACGTCATTGTATATCCAATAGTCTGGAATTGTCATACAAAAGCTAGGTTTGCTACTACACAAATTTTAAACACACATCAAAACATGACAGTTCCTCCGTTGACAAGAATGCAGAGAAAATGTCAATCTTCCTTGGTCACATCCCTCCAAGTAGAAATAACAGCCATCCGTTGTTTCTGATATTTAAGAAAAGTTTAAATTCTCATCATTTATTAAATATCTCGCGAGATAACCATTTATGTTCATAAACGTATGCCAGCCAAGAACATTTTTCATCCATGACCGTACTATTTGTTGATTATTGTTGAAAATCGTGTGAGCTATTTTTAGATTCGGTGTTGAAATCACTAAATAGTCAACGCTGATAATGGTATTTATAGGTAAGGAGAACATTTTGTTCTCAAAGTAGTTTAACTTTCGGTGACTACCACTAATTTTAGCCTCATATTTTTCTCAGAGCTTTAGGAAATTAGTAATACGTTTATGGAAGCACTTGACAGTGCCGGCATTAGATCACGATTGCTTACTATAATGATTCGCGAAAAACTAAGTAGTGTTCGATATAAATAACTCTAGAACATGTTAACAGAACTATTGTTTCCGAACTCGTCCTATGCTATGGACTTATCGCTTCAACAGTCGTATGCAACACTGGTTTCGTCATTATCCAACTTTTGTCACAAGGTTAAATTGAAGTCATATGCAAATTTTATTCGCTTTAACATTTCACTATCTGAAATTAACGTATTCAATAACAATAAGTTTTATTTAATAGAATTTTTCTAGCAATTAAATCGCGTTGTTTTCCGAATTATTAATACCGAAACATGCTTTACGTTATTAGAGTTCTTATTAGTATATGGTATGTAACAGCAAAATAGGAATTTGTTCATTGCAAACTCTACAATAAGATTGTTTTTCTAGCAAACGTGGCTGGGTCGCTAAAAGTAGAAATTAAGCAACAAAAGATGAGCATTTTTTATATCTACAATGATTTTATTGTCTCATTAAAACTTAAAGGAATAGTGTCACCGGTGACATGAATGATCATAAAGAAAAGCTTAAATAAGAAGGCTTTCCTTGTTCACCTCAGAGCTAGATTCACAATTTATACGAAATAAATAGTTCTTGATGGTTTCCAACTATTTCCAACATCGGGTAATATCTATTATTTGAAATCACCTAAATAAAAGCAGTTTTCTGTAGTAGTGTTTAGTACTCAGAAAAGTACTGGCCCCAACACTGATTAGTCCAATGATAAGTTATCTTGAGAAATATGTTCCAACAGCATCACTCTTGAGCATTCCATCGCTCTTATTATCGAATTTAAAGTCAAATCCCTATAGGCTTCTTTTTTTATAACTGCCCAGTGTTTCCCATTAATTTTTATGTAATTTAATCTATATTAGAGATTTAATCATCGTTTCATTATTAGGATTGATTCATCTTAAAGATAAGATAAATGTAATAATATGAACTACAAGTGAACTCGTCGAAATAAAATAATTCCCTACCTAAGTCGTTTTTAAATCTAAATCGCTACTAGAAAACAATCTTGTTACGCAATGCTATTTTGATCCTTTGTTTCTAAGGAAGAGGTTCAGGATACTTAACAGTACCCTACTGTACCAGCTCTCGTTGTCATAATGAGGTAGTGGGGAAATTTGTGCTTCTGTTACCGAAATTGTATGTAAATGTGAGATATGCTGATTATGCAATACTCGTTTAACTTGTGATCTTCACACTGTCTTCGAGCGGTTGGTTTTGTTTTCGTGCTAAGCTTTGGCGAATATAGTTAATTCTTATAATCACAAGATGAATATCTTGCTTTCTTTCTACACCACTGGTATGGAAGTGCGAAAAATTGCAGTAATTAAGCATTAAAGCGATTCTATTTTATCTTGTGTCATTTCATGTGGTGGAGGTGGACACGTCATGGCAACCATGCATATATTGAGTGGGTGCACTGATGTGGAACCCATATGACCATATCTGCCTATTACTTCCTTTATTTATATTTTTAGGGCTTTGTAGTCTGAATTCTCCTCTCTTTATACTCCTTCTATAATCGACAAAAATTAAATCTATAATCTATCGCACAAACATGCATACATGCATAAATAATTACTTTCTTCTTTCTTCTCTATTCCTATTTTTCTTTAGACAGGTATTTTTCATTGATACTACTTTCCCTATATCATACTTTCTATGCTAACATGTTATCAGAATGTCATGTTGTCCTCGTTCTTTGATTTGTAACTTCAACAAATGTTTTTTATCCTTATCGTTTTTTTCTGTTTACACGTTTGTACATTCATACGAATATATATTGGGGTTCAAAAGTTGTTTATTTTTTGACGATTATAAAATAGAAGAGAGTCCCTGTAGATGTTTGTCATATTAGATTCTAAAATTTATTTCTTCAACAATTATATAACTATGCAACGAAGATGACTCATAAAACGTCTTTGTGTTAAAATAATAATTGAATAATTCAAAACGATAAGCTAAAGTTATCTCTTGTAAATGCGTAAACGTACCTCATTATTAATAAGAACGTTTTTCCGGTTATTTCTCTCCGGAAGAAAGTATGTTTTGCCAGCAGATTGTACGTGTAGTATTATCTTTAGTGACAGGTAGTGGCGGCGGTCACTGCAGTGTGCCTTCCCATCATCGTGTGTTTATATTTGTTTTCTGGTTATATCTAAAGAAATTATAGAAGTCGTTTTAAATAGACATCTATAATTATTTTTAAATTGTCTGTTATTTTTATGCATGATAATAACGTTTGTAGTCATAAGTCATGTGAATATTTGCATATCTACATTATATGGTATATTCTTGTTGGCAATCTAGAAAATGGAAACATATCCCAGGCGACACCGAGGCACTGATCGACACTTAGTTGCTATCATGAGTTCTTTAATTCTTGGAGCGCCTTAAGTTTAAAGATTCCTAATAAAGCGTGACTATCAAGTAGTTGCATAATTTTTAATAGTTTACCATGATTTAAAGGCAACCAACTCACACTACTACCTTCTTTTTGTGGTAGCGAAGAAATTAAAGATCCTAATTAGACTTGAAATCATAGTTTACTGAAAGAAAGTCGGTTTTCTAAAAAGAATGGGTAAAATCTTGGAAACTCTACCTAATTCCGTAAGAAGTTAGTTCGGTGATTTTTGATTTTCCAAAATAGAATAATGATAATAATATATACAAAATACCAGTTTTACTTGGTAAATAGCATAGTTTGGCAGAAATGATAGTGAAAGTCTATGTGGATCATACGACATCAATGATAGGCTGGAATTCCTTGAAACGGGGAAATATTTAAAGGAACTAATAGGATTCATTCTCCCTATTATAATAATTGTAGTGCCACTTAGTAGTTTGACATATGAGATAGAATTTGTGGTCGGGCAAAGTTTACGTTTTACGAACATCTTTCATGTGGAAAACCTCATTAGTTAAAAATATTTCAATGACGAACCCAAGATTATATTAAAGTCATCGGCCACTGAGGAATCCTATATGTATTCGAACTATAAGAGTCACTTGACTTTTAGATATCTTCATCGATAGCAATTTTTTACTAAGGATTAATTTTTGTCTAAAAATAAGCAAGTGTAATTTGTTAGTGTTTACGTCTGTTAATTGGCGGATGAAACCTTGCGAAAATCAGTGACAACTGAATGATAGGTGAATTACTATTCGAGAGCAAATGTCTAGTTTAGAGTTGGTGGCCTATCATAGTTGATACAGTAAGTAACTATCTGAAAGAGTCAATTTCTAAAAACGGTAAATTGTAATCGCTCCGCTCTTCACCGACTCTATGACTAATCGGCCTCTTGTTCTCTTGTTTGTTTGTTCTGCTGCCTCGCTTGGTCATATACATAAGTACACTGCGCATCGATTCACAGTATTTAATATTAACTATAAAAAATCACTTTTTCTACAAAAAATAAAGATACACTAGCAACAAACTGATTGAAAGTGACTCAGCAGCATAGCACATTCAGTGATTCAGTTATCTAGCATCCTACATTCTATTATCGATTATTATTATTAACGACACCTCAAATATGCGTCTTATGAGTGCATCGATGTTATAAAGTTATTGGTTTTATTTACATCTGAGTGTTGTCAAGTAGCTGTAACTGTCACATTTTCTGTAGCAGTCCATTGTATCTTCCATATGACATAGGTGGAAGATTGTATTTCGCTGTTTCAAGACGTTTAAGAATATGGAAAGATGAACTAGACTAAATGATTAATATAGAAATGAAAACCACTAGAAATGCCTATGTCTTATCATTAGTTGTTTCGAATGTTCATATCAAAGAAATATCTTTAAAAAAATTAGATGGAATGTAGCGTATCACCCCCATTGACTGATTCCACATTGGAAAATACTCAATTAAATTTCAGTTAATGATGTTATTAATAAAGTTAAAGTAATGAACTGACTATTTCTTTCTCAAATTTCGATCTATACCGTCAGTTTTTCTCTTTCCTGTGATATTCAATTCCTTAGTGATTGCAAACTTCTAAATGTATATTTAGTACGATAAAATAGATATAACATGTATTTCGGTCTCGTACTTGACTCTTCGGAAGCAAATATAACAAAAAGGGCTAGTGATATTATAAAAAGAAAAGTAGTTATGTTTTCAAATTACTTTATTCTGAGTGGGGTTTATAAATATTTTCTTAACGTGATCAACAGAAATGTATTTTAGATAAGTAGTAAAATATACGATGCCTAGTTATATTGCTGGAGTAGCAGAGTATAATTATTTAAATCTAAACTATTTAGTAAATTTCGTCATGGGACAATCAGTATCAAGAGATGATTTCATCTGGACTTATACAGAACAACCACATCTGAGTCGAAGGGAAGCAATATTGAAAGCACATCCAGAAATCAAAAAGGTTAGAAAATCAAAACCAAAACAATTGTGATTTTATACTGATATATTTCCATAGGAATTATATTATGTGTTTCTGGAAATCTCTTAATATTGATGTTATAGGTTGTACATACAAATACGTTAATGTATATATCCGCTGTTGTATTTTAAAAATGTGTAAGTTTGCTCTTTATCCTATTCTATTCTGTTCGACGTGATTTTTTGAAGCCCCTTATTAGGAATGACGTAGTGATCTACTTCCCACTAACAAAGTACTACAACCATCTGCGATATGAAGTTTGTTTACAATAAATTTAGACTAGTACATGGTCCAAGTTTAGTGATATCCCATTTAGTGTCATCTCATCGATTGCACTGTATAAGGAGCGATGCGGATGTTAGTATATATACAGAACGAAAAATAACAAGAAAAATAATCAGTCAAAATAGCTTAGAAAAGAAAATGCAGCTTTATTCTTTGCTATTCCTGGCTGCTTGGCTTTAGACTGTCGTTTTGTGCTCACCGTGACTCATCTGACCGTCTTTAACTCATTTCGGTTTTTGTACTCAACGGTATTCACCTCGCTGGGTGCAAATAGACACGAATTTCGTGGACCGACGGAAATACAAGAATCAGACTGTGACCAATAACTGATCATAAAGATTTACAAAACAAATAGGAATTTATATTTATTTAGAAGCACTCAGCTGAATTAGGGAGTTATATACAATATTTCAAGCATATTATTTCTTACGATCATTACTCCATTTTTCTAAGATATCTATTCATCCTAATTAGTTGATCGTCCATTATAGATTATTCTCGCTTATAAAGTGAATTATGTGAAAGTGTATCTAAAATAGAGCACAAATTTCCAAGTAGTGAAAATATGATTTCCCATTAGAATCAATTGTAAATATAACAATTATTCCAGCTTTTCGGTATCGACTACTCATTCAAATACGTTGTTGTCGCTATGGTTATCTTCCAAATATTCATGTGTTGGTTGTTACAAGGTACATATTTATTTACATGGTATTTCCACATCAATATCCCAACTGGATTGATTTGACAGAAGTAGACACGATTTTGCAGATGCCGATTGGGTTTTGATCCTCTTGGAGGGCTACTTATGCGGAGGAGTGATTAACCACGCTATGACACTGGCTATCCATGACATATCACATAACACCGTATTCGGCAACAAATATCCTATAGCTGTAAGTTTCCTGCCAGAGTTTACGTCAATAATTTATTAATTAAAAGCTAATCTGTCTCGTTCAGTTCCTTTCTTTTGCTCGAAAGCAGTGCAAAATTAAAGCAAATATTTCGCCATTTGGAAATTGTGGAAAATTTCATATTTAAGCACTGCATATATTTTTCTAGAATCGTTTGTTTGGAATGGTAGCAAATTTGCCTGTAGGAGTGCCTATATCGATTTCATTTAAGAAGTACCACATCGAACACCATCGTTATTTAGGTGAGCTCACCTGAGTATCTTAATCAAATGTAGCTAATGTCTCGTTTTTGATTTTAAAAGAATCATAAAAATAGAGCATAATATGTTTTAGAGGAAGTAATATCCTCGAAATAAGGAAATAAATCATAATCATTTAAGAGTAATGCTATTGTAAATTTATATTGCAAGGCAAACATCTCGAGTGTGTGATTTGAGAATTATTATTAGATTTAGGAAAAATACAGTTAGAATAAGTATATTTAAGGCGTAGTTAGCGTATTTATTTATATTTAGGAGAAGATGGTCTGGACACTGATATTCCAACTGACTTAGAAGCCAAATTATTCACTTCTCCCTTAACGAAGATAATATGGCTCATGTTTCAACCTATCTTCTATGCATTTCGGCCTCTAATTATTTATAAAAAAGCACCCACTGATCTAGAGATTGTGAACGCGATTGTGCAGGTGTGTCCATATAAAAGCATGTCACTATTTTGGGGAGCTAGATTTCAGAATAGCTAAATAATGATTGAAAAAAAAATTAACTAACGAGCACATTCGCTTGGTTTATTTCAGGTAGTTTTTGATGCTTGCATTCTATATTTCTTCGGAATAAGATCGATGACGTACCTTATATTTGGCACTTTGATTGCAATGGGACTCCACCCAAGCGCCGGTCACTTCATATCAGAACACTACGCATTTAGTCATAACCAAGAGACTTACAGGTTCTGATTTTGCAACATGTTCTTCGTTTGAATAAAATAATAGAAAATATAGAATTTAGTTACTACGGGACATGGAACTTATGTACATTCAATGTCGGCTATCACGTCGAGCACCACGATTTTCCTTATATTCCGGGTAGAAATCTTCCGATGGTGAGGCACTTGTGTTAAGCAATAGAAAGTAGTAGGCAGTCATAAAAAAATTATTCTTGACATTAATGCTTTATGTTACTATGCATTTTAATATTTTAAATCAAAATAGGTTATTTAATAAAATAACTCCATATGTCTTATTTAAGAACACGCTCATTTTCAAGGAACTATATATTGGTCAATATAGTCGTTTCTGCCTAGCATTCTCTTTTAGTGGTGATAAGTCAGATCTACACGACAGAGATCAGACTCCCATTTAATCGATTGCTAAGCACACATGGGAATATAATATCAAACACATGTAGGCTTGAATAAACGGATATAATAGACTGCACCTTAGCCTACAGAAGAACAAGCAACAGCGCTTTTCATTGAGATCCCAGGAAGAGATCAATGTGGACATCTAGGTGTTTAACTTACTTTGACTGATGTTCAATTATGAAAAATTTTATGAGTCTATAATACACAACTGAATATTCATCAATTTGCTTGGATTTATTCTTTGTTTGCGCATATGGTTGAAATTTAAAACTTCTAGAAAGTATAAAGATATGATCTCATATTTTCGTGGTTCTAAAATAATCCAAATACTACACTTCCTACTGAGTGATAATCAGCATTCCACACCGATATTGACAATGTGGTAATTAAACTAGTGATAGGCACTCGTAAACTGATAATAAGTTAATAAAATTGTATCCACCAAAATACTAGCGAATGATCCACGAAATAAATCATGCAATATTACCAGTAATTTCCACTGCATAAAGCAGAGTGCAGTTGTTTACTGTCAAGGATATTATCCGCTCTCAACGTGTTAGTAATTAACAATTTATTAATTGCGAAATAATTTATTCCTTAAAAATCTTTACTTGACCACTTGTTTCCCTTTTGAATGCAGCTTCATTCACTATCACAGCCTTAGAAGAAGTAAAAAAAGCTATAGCCTATGTTAGAAAAAATAATTCCGTTAGTTCCACTTGTAAATATTGAAATGTAATATTATTGAATAATTATAGGTTCGAAAAATAGCACCCGAATTCTACGATGATCTCATGATTCACATGTCTTGGTCTCAAGTGCTTTGGGATTTTGTATTCAAACCATCGATGGGACCGTATGCCAGAATTAAAAGAAAACCCAGAGTAGAGCAGGCATTCTGGGGAAATTATGTACTTGCTGAATATATAATCGGAGTAAGTTCAGATAGATATGGGTTTTTTTCTCGGAAAGTCTAAATACCGCCTGTCTACTGGCTCTCCAACCTAGGATCTCCTAAACATTTTCTTTATTTTAAGTGGTCATATCGTTAAAAGTAAACTTTGAAAGTTAGTAATAATATTAAATACTTTGTATTGTGTATTTATTAGTTATTTTCGTTCTAAAGTTAGTAAAATTCGCTCTACAGTTCCTCCACTACACTGGCTACTACGAGATGAAACGATATGCGGAGTCAGTTCTTGATCTGAATAACAATAAAAAGAAGATTTAAATTATTTATATTACTATGGCTTTATTTGTATATGAAGCTGGATTTCTACTCTATAAATTTTACATATTGAATTTTGTCATATTTATCTGAGTAATATATGAAATAGAGAGATCATCAAGTGAGAGTTAATGAAAACAGAGTATGAACGTAAGCCTAACAGAGGTGGATTGGGTTTTGTTATATTCGAAATCCAGTTATGTTAAGGAAGTTTCGTTATTAATAAAATTAATTAATCAGTTTGCAGTGTTCTCTTTTATATTCTGTTTTCTTTTCCATATGGTTATTCTTTTACTTGGCCGTTTGATTTCTTTTTTGGAATTTTTCCTTGTTGTGTGTCCTGTATGTTCTATTGGTCCTTGCTGACTGTTTTGTACTGCTTTAAATTATACGGTTTTCCTTAATTGTTGAATTGTTAAGAAATGTCTATTTTACAGTAAATGTACTTTTGTTGGATTCTTTTTTTGGCACAATATTATTTATGTTTGTCCTACTTTATTTCTTAAGCTACATGTGGATGTTTTTTCGTGTAAGCTGACCTAAAGTAATTAAAATTACTACCAATATTTTGTTTAACTATCTACTTTAGGTAGCAAGCCTATAGTTGTTGCTGAGGAAAGATAAAGGGATAGCTACTTCACTTAGAGAAAGTGTTAGCGGCAAAGTACCTTATTCAAGTGCCTGAGTGAAATATTGTATAAACATTTTATGAATAGAGTAGTTTACATTGTAATATAATAAAAAGCTGGAAAGAATAAGTGATTTGTTGATTTTTAAATGAGTTTGTGAGGATTTGAATTTAAATGGGCAAAAAAATAATTGTTTTGAAATCTATTGTAGATTCCAATTGCCAGTGGAAGCAACAAAGTCACCAAAATCACCTAAATTTGTTAAGGTCATTTTTATTATATCATCGCTGCGAAAATAAAACTGAGACTAACATTTCTGCAAACCAATATTTTTGCATATAAAGCTTATAGTAAATTTCAAAGAACTATTAACTATTATTTAACATTGTGGCTTCTCTTTGACGGATTCTTGTCTCAAGGGTTCAAAATGCCGTTTTTTTAAATTACTAACTGATGCTAAATTACCAAGTAAATGGGGATTGATACTAGCAGAAATTGTTGTCGAAGGACTTTTTGAAGTGGTATAAATATGATAAAATATGCATTGGATTATAAAAACATTATAGTTAAATTCTGCCTTATTTTATATGTAAATTTTTCTTTACATCCGTTTGTCCTAGATAAGTAATTATATTACAGGTTTGTAGTAATTGACACTATTGTATATTGGAAATATTAATTTGTGTAAAAAAAGACTTGCAACTGGGAATGAGTATCATACAAACCTAAATGTGTCATAAAATACCAATCACATATCACCACTCTTCTTCCTTTAACCATGTTTTTAGGGAATTATGTAAAACCGGGAGAGCATCAATGTAAAATCAAATTTTTTGATATCAGACATGATATCTTCGATTCATCTCGTGGAAAAAGCTGTCATCGGGAATTATCTTTGGAAGATGGCGCGGGTTCAAAGATGGGTGGCGATAAGAATTGCAGAGCTTCGTTTAAAACCAATCATCCAGTAATTTCCAGAATTCAGAAACTATTTGGAGAGTACCAATTAATAAAAATACAATATTAAATTATTGGTGTTTTCTTTAAACCTAAACAGCTGATAATAATAACTCAACCCTTCCGTTCACTAAAATAAACACTCTAAACAACATGTTTATCTTAATATAATCAATACCAGCAAATTACATCTGTGTATAAAATATAGAAAACTATAAGCAAATTCATTTTAAAAATCGCTTTTTTTTTAAATCGACATAGATATAAACACACTATTTCAGTTGTTTAAATGTTTGTTGTTTATAAGTGGATAAGGCAATTCTTCATTGTATTTTCACTCATATTACTCTGAACAAATTAATGTTGTGTTTACAAGAATGATTTTACAAGCATTTCCATATCATGATCTGTGTTTTCACACAAAATGTGAAGCAGCTTTGAACTCTGAACAGACGCCTCCAACGTGCCATTATGAGAATTTGACACTCGATTTACAGATAACAAGCTATCTATAAGACCAATTCAGAAAGCAGGACTTCAATCCCTTTGTTTGCGTATTTGGTGTGATATAGTTTGTTTAGATGTAATGTATTGTATAGCCTTTATAACCATATAGCTGGCCAAATAATGGACTCTCCTCTTAACCCTTACCACTACAGTTCTTATTTCTTATTCCTCCTACCATATCGAACATACAAAACTCATTGACTTCTTGTGCCCGAAATGAATTTTTTCTCAACAATTTTGTTCAGACAAATAGGCAACAAAGTAATGATTTTCTCTACTAATGAGTAATAGAAAAGCGACTTTCAGGATCTAGGAAATCTGAGTATTTTTTCCCATTGTAAAATGGTGATAAAATCTGTTAGGGGCTTGTGTTTGGCCGTATATTGATGGTCATAGAGAGGTCAACAGAATGAAATTCGCTTTTGATAGCAGACGGTATTGACTTTGACTGTCCGTTCATAGTGGTTCCTTGCTAAAAAATCTTGCGAAAAGCAAACTGATTTTCCAATCTGTTTTTCTATGATATTTATTCTGAACTTTTTTTGGCAACTTAATTTAAAATTACTCACAGTAATATATTTTTCCTAAACAATATAACAATTATTTTCCGGAAAAGAGTGAACTCCAATATTATCCATTGTCTTAATATAATTGATAGTAGAAACGTCCTTCATTTAATCAGACTTTGATATTTATTTACTGCAGAAATTGAGACTCTCCTCACCATTTTCTACCAACAGATTGCAAGCATTTTTAAGCTGACGTTCTTTCTAGAGAGACTTCAGTTGCACAAAACAATGATCTTCTTTGCTATAGTGTTGCTTATTATGGGTGACGTTTTTAATGTAAGTTGAGAGAATAAATTTTCAACTATTAAATTAAGTTACCTTAGTTTAATACTGTTAGAATCAATAATAAGGTGGTATAATAATTAAATATCCAATTATTTCTAGACAAGTCATGCTACTACATTTGAATCATCGGCATGTGGAAAGGCAAAAGGATGTTACCAGCCCTCGACAGGAATTGCTTATTCCTATAGAATTCTCTCGAGCTCTTTAATAGAAATGGAGTTCTATTTGGAAAATGTAAAAGACGAGACAGTGTATTTGGCAGTGGGATTTTCAGAAAACAATAAAATGGCAAGCCTACAAAACTATTCTCTTTAGTGCCTATATTTCATAAAGTCATTCTGTATACTGAGAATCCAAATAATGCAAATAAATAAACATAGAATTAAACATGTTTACATTGTAAAATTGTGATTCTATACTTGAATCACATTAGTGGTCATCTAGAGACTTTTCAACTGCACGCGTTTAGGGTCTAGAGAGTTGCGTGGAGTGTTCGGCACTGGAAGGAGAGCCCCTTTCAATGAAATTTTCATATAATAATGACAAGCCGACAAATGTACGCATTGTAAATGAAGAGGTAAGAATAGCAAACACCAAAATAGGCATAATGTATT
The DNA here is from genome assembly GCA_964036235.1 of Heterorhabditis bacteriophora. Taxonomy (NCBI): domain Eukaryota; kingdom Metazoa; phylum Nematoda; class Chromadorea; order Rhabditida; family Heterorhabditidae; genus Heterorhabditis; species Heterorhabditis bacteriophora. The sequence goes on along the minus strand of OZ038428.1, from coordinate 8,641,744 downwards.
GCTTAAGTATTTAGCCTTAATAATTGCTTGAAAATAAAAGCGTATTTGTTTCAAGTCGTTGTTTGACACGCTATTTATTAATGTTTTTGTTTAAAATTAATTTTAAATCAAATATGCTCTCATTTTTGAACGCACTAATAATATAGTTAACCTTTGAATGCCTAATGTAAACACTTCTGATACTTTTATTGTCTTTCAGAAGATAAGACCAGAGTTCTTTTTCAATGAGACTTCCTTAATTACCGATGGGACACTGTATTGCAGGGCGGTAGTCAAGGTGTCCGGCTACTCCAACAACTCCGAGGTGAGAGATTTATTGCGGAACTTTTATTACTTGCATTATTTGTATCATGCATGATTATGACTTATTTAATAAATTACTGCTTAATTTGGAAATGACGAATACATCTATATATTCATGTATGTTCTCTGTATAAAGCTTAATCTTTCTATTTTACCTAGATTTAGCTTTAAATAGGTCCTAGCTACTTGCATTTGCAAATGAATTTCTAGATCTACTATTTCTATACTTTGTTGTTTTTATTACTTTTCTTGCAAATTTAACCAATTTCTATTAGTATATAATGAGTATTTAGGTATTTACCTACATTCCAAACAAAAAGTACCATCTTTTACTGGCATCTGGTCGAACTAAAAAAAAAGGTGATGATTAAGAGAGATTTTCAGAGTTGGAGTAAATTGAGCTAGATGCTAGATATATGATGAAGTATAGAAAATAATTCACATTTTTTTATTTTAGGATTACGATATCATAACAAATATATGGTATCTCAACCACAAGCATTAACTGACTATAAAATAGTTAAAGAGAGTTCCGGATTGAGCCATAAAGTCCGACATCGACTGAATAAGGCACACGGTACATGAAAAGTACATTTATAAAATGTTTTCGAATTTTTTTTTCAGTAATTAGACAATTCTACCTAACAGTATTTTTATCTATTTCACATAGAATTAATGTGATTTAGGTATTTTGATGGTGCTATCTTGGCTATTCTTCGTTCCCACTGGCGTTCTGTTTGCGAGGTTTATGCGATCTAGCTGGACTTCCGTTAAGCCAGGAGGATTACTAATTTGGTTTCATGTGCGTTTTATTCACTTATTAACTATTTTATTGTATTACCACTTCAAATCAAACTTTTCTTTTTTCGTCAAAAATAATCGTTTTGATATTACCAGTAACTAGCAATACAATTTCTTTTAACTTCCACAATTCGAATTCTGAATTTTTGTAAATAATATAAGATAATAGATATATAGGTCCATCGAATGTCCAACCTAATTGCGATAGCTCTAATGATCGCTTCTTTTCTTTGCATTTTGATATCGAAAGGCTGGAAGTGGTCAGGCCCTGGTAAGACAATATTTCAGAGTTGTCCGTGTTGTGCATTAAATATGATAATATATTGTTTCTGTAGAATAAGGTTACTTATTATATAGGTGGCATTATAAATGACCGTTCAATAAATAAAGATAGCAGAAAATTATTAACTTAAGGATCCTCATCTAAGAGCAGCACACAATGGCATACTCTTACTGGCGTAATCTCCATGGTTCTTGCATGGATTCAACCGTTTGGAAGTCTGCTAAGGCACATTTATTTGTTCAATTGTTTACTAGCAATTTTGGTTTGACTACTTTCATATATTATTTATTTATCGCATTTTATTTACTTATTTTTCTGTGTTCAGATGCGATGCAAACGATAAGAGACGCACGGTTTTTAACTGGATTCACAGACTGGTCGGCGTGTTAGCATTTGCTCTAGCGAGTAAGTTGCGAAATTTGCCAAAAATCGAAGAATTATATCTTAGCAATGTAAAAACTGTCATATAAAGAAACGAAGGAATAAAACACTGTAGGTAGTAGGATATTCAATTTTTCAGAAGGATTTATGTAGTATTTCTCTAGAAAGAAGCATGAAAAACTAATACAGTTTATTAGTGTTTTTGCTTTATACAACTGCAGAGACCGCATAAATATCCTAAGTTTTTATGCTTATACGGTTTATTGTCAATAGTTGTTTTATGGCAAAAAAAAGAGCAAAAACGGAGGATTTAAATGGTTGTAATGATTTCAGGTGCTGCCTTTGCTATAGCCGCTCTAGATTTTAGAATCTGGACTGACCACGCTCTTCAACTAGTACTCGTTCTGTTTCCTGCTACTATCCTCATAGTTCTCGTTCTTATATTTATCTACATTAATCACTTGAACTCAGTGAATGAGACTAATCTCGAATTGGTAAATATATTAATTACCTTTTATAATTAAAAAATAGATTTAAATATATAAAGAAAAATTTTGAAGAGGACGCGCCATAAATTACTGTTCACTAATTTGCCTACAGCTACATTCCAGCGTACTGCTTAGATTAAGACGGACAATTTCTCCTCAACAAACACTGAATCTGCAATTAGGAAACTTGCCTGTAAAGCAAGGAGTATTTTAAACAGTTGCCTCCAACATGAAATATTCACCATGTGGAGAGTAGTTTGCACTCCCTTTTCAGTTAAAGTAGGAGAATGAGCAGTAAATTCGACAGTTTCTCTTGTGTCAACATCACACTCATTTACGAAGAATTTTAGACGGAATTATAATTTTAAAATGGATACATTGGCGAAATAAAAGTACTCTGCGTGTAAGATGCACCGAATAGGAAATGAATTTCTTAGCGTAGAAGTCTATGTAGGAAGGTTACAAGAAAGACATTTATGCTAAACTAAAAACAAAATATTCTAGCTCATTAGTCAAGGAAATATATTATATTTACTGCACTATCCGCATGTGTTATCGTGCCGTCGTGGTGTGTGCTCACATACTCAGAATTATTATGTAGTGTTTGGTGACTAGGTAGGGTGTCACTGGTGTCATAGGAAGAGCACCACTATTCAGCTTCGTCTTCACTCTGACCCTACACCAGATAGATAAAACTATTACACACATATCGTGGCGTTGCAATATCTCTAGAGGAATCGGCTGATGTGGCATTTCGGTAGTGTTAGTTCAGATTAGCTAAGGGAATTTCTCTTAGTCTTACCTAAAGCAACTTTTGTACAATCAATTAAGAGTGGAAACTATAGATCCTATTTTAGAGGTAGGAAATTAAAGAACTATGTATTAGCACTGTAATGATTTGTTAATTCCTCAACATTATTCTTGGAATTTTAGATTTGATTTAAAAGTGCATATGAGCAATTTCCTTGTATTTTTGTTGTATTTCTATAGCTGTTTATGTAAATTATTCCTTTAGATCGAATCGGTACGCATCTCCCTCGTCTTTTGGACAATCGGTGCTCTGACCATTGTTAGTATCTGGTTGATTACACTGATTGCTGCCGGATATAAAGAGAGGATATAGTGATCTCATATTTCTGTAATGTTTTTAATTTGTATACATGATTAATATCAACTTTTTTGCATAGTTGCAACCTGCAAGAAATGCAGACGATTATTGGTAAATGACTGATAGAAATCTACGTAAGTTGATAAAACTCGTTTAGTTCTATGAATTTACTTGTTAATTAATATTAAGTACTGGCTAAAGACAGGCCGCTGATTTACGGCTTTACGTTTGCAATAGTTGACATAGCGATTTTGGCAAACACCGGTTATCAAACTGTAGCGCATCTTCATTTACAGAAACGGCAAAAAATATTAATGCTAATTGTTAGAATAGCGGTGGTCAAAGGGGACATCTATGTACCATATGGGACGAAGCAGGAAATGACCATTTCATTACTTGACTGGATATTACTTATTTGCTATTCCTGAGATACCTGCTCTCTGCTAATATTTTCTTCTTACTGTCTCATTTTAGTTGCTATATTGGAGTATTTATAGATGTTTAAAGAACAATAATCTTGCTTTTAAGTGTATAGAAATTTCCAACACTTTTCCACAATAGAAATTCAAATGGCAGATTTGTTAAAACCTTCCTTTTATTTTTTTATGTTTTTCACCGAAAGACTTTTACTGCTGAAGAGTGTAATGCGTAATCTCTATGTATTCGTCAGCGTATTTCCCATTGTTAACACATGTCTTTCACTTCTTTGTGTGGCATCAATTTTGACCAGATGTTAGAAAATCGGAAATTTTGTCTTTTTATTATATTTTTACGTTATTTTTTAAAATTTGGTTTAATTGCGTATTCTGATCTCAGATTAAAAGTCTATTTTCAGGCTATATTTATATACTGCTTAATTACTTTTTAGATTGTCACCTATTATCTTTTTTACTTAACAATTTTTGTAATAATTTATAAAATAAAGACGTTTTGTCCATAGTACTAGTGTGACCTAAACATCTTATTGTAATCTGCACATTATATATAATATTGCGATATTTCTAAGGTGGCTTATCGTAGATTATAAATTTAAGTGGATTGCCGCAAGGCAGTAGAACCTGGCCAACTAGTTACAGTACGTCACCTACACACACGGCAATGCTTAAAAATAGTTGTTCGGTGTGTCTTCAAAAATTAGCCATTTTGTAATTTATATGCCATAATTTTACTAGACACTTGTAATTTTTAAAAGTTTAATTAATGCCCTTAAAATAATTTAACTTACTTTTGAATATTGGACCTTCCAAGGGGCATTTCAGCATGACCAAATTTTTCAGCTGACAAGTAAAAATGTATGGATCTGTAAAATCTCTCGTTCCTTTATTTGTGGCTTCAACTGTGAACGTTTCGACATTTATAAACTGGCCTGATTATATTGTTGAAAACAAATATATTTGTTAACGCACCATGTTTTCATAAGCACCACTTGTCAGAGTTACGTTGGGACAAGAATGGTCGATGGTCTAATTGGAGCAAAAAATTTAATGATGTTATCGTAAATTAAAGCAACTAAACATCTAAAATCTATCCCCATTCGTCAAATTAACGGGCCCTAGCGTAGGCCACTTACAAAATAGAGAAGTGCATAAAATGCGTTCCATTATTTAATATTCGTTATTAATTTTTTAAACTTTACAATCACTGCAGAACTTAATCGTTAAACATGGTATTCTGGGGCGGTTGGAACTGAAAGCCGCTTATACGAAGTTTTTTGTCACGTTGTATTAAAGCAAAGAGAATTACAAAAGTATCTGTGATGACTTGCTGCTACATAGATATCACTTTATGAATCACAACTATCTTTTTTCGCTTGCCTTCTTTTCAATAATACTGTGATATTTTAATTGATATATAGCCTAATGTGTTGAATTAAAAATCAGCGGGGCTAGTATCAAATCCATGGTCAGTAGTGTATTTCTTTTTTTTTACAATGTGTCGACTTTGCGAGACATCTAATCAAATTATCCATTTCTTGTGCAAAACTAATCTGCAAGTGTTTATTTTAATAAACAGAAACTACACGTTGAAGTACCCGGTTCTTAGGTGGCAACTGTCCATAAGAATCTAGTAAAATCTATATAAATTTAATACGCAAGTATTAATTTAACAACTATGATATGCCTTTAAGAGTTGAAAAGATCCAAGAATTAGGAGCTATGTATACAAAGCGGTTTGATGATCAGCAAGTAACGGTAAAACGTGCAAGTCCTAGTGTTAATAAAATGTTTAAATGCTATATATTTGGGATACATCCATCATTTTGAAAATGAGATATTTAAGCAAGCAATTATTGAGAACACGATTTGCCTAACTTTCTTTTAAGCAGAACTATCGCTGTCAGCTTCTGAACTACTTTTAGCGTCAGTGGATTTTCTCATTGTGTCATCATCTTCTGAGAAGGAAAGATTTTCCATTAGGAGATCCAAATAAGCTGTGGGCACAATAGAATCTTCGCGAATATTGAGACGGGTACGGATGCTAGTTGCTCGTTTGTAGCACTGCTCGGGGTCTGAGGACGACAGATTTACCTGGAAATTTATCATATACACTAGATTAAATATGGTGTCTTGATCAAACTTTTAAATGTAAAAAGGTAAAGTGAGGGGTTATTGTCAACTTACTGCTATGTCAATGAATTGTCCAATCTGGTCAACGTCGTCTAAATAGATGCGCACATCATCCATTACGAAAACTCGTCTTTTTTTAGTTATTGCACCACGTTCTCCCAAAGCTGCTCCAAGAGTTGCCTAAGAAATATTCAAACACTTAGAATCTTAATAAGCTAATTACACATTGCATATATATATATACTAATTATTTAATTAGATTTAATTCATCTAAAATCAAGTACTAAGAATTGCCATATAATTCATGATATTCACATCTCTCCTCTACATGTCGTTTTCTTAACAAATCTATATTTGTCAATTACTAAACAATTATGATGTCAAGTAGCTACTGAATATTAAGTTGGGATTGCCACTATTGTATTGCTTACTTATTGGTCATTGATGACTTATTATTTTTAGGCGTGAAAGACGTGTTAATAAATGCAATGTAATATGCAAGATTAACCGCAATATCCTTTATGCGACCTGAATCTTGTTTTGTATCAATCCATATCTGAGAATGCCAGAGCGGCGGACTTTGGACTGGATTGGGCATGGAATCATGACAAATATATTTGATCATATGTACTTTTTAACTAATAAAAAGCAGAGAATATGCTATTATGAAATACTTCATGATAATACATTTGCTATCTTCTTATTCTATCCTTTGTTTTTTTATATGTAAAAAGAACTATAGTCTAATACATACACCACAGATTAGGTGAGATAAGAGAAATTCTGATTATAGCCTTGACCTTCGGCCTTTCACTATCATTAGACTTTTGTTCTTTATGGCTATTTGAAATAATATAAAGTAATTAGTACACGTACAATCTAATTGCTGAGAACTATAGATGTGTATTGGCTTGACTATCCAAATCATGACAAATATTGAGAAAACAAACAACGGCAACCAACCAGTAGTGTTATGAAGAACATCATAGTGGAGGCAAAACAGCAAATAAAAGTGTTTGTTAAAATTAACATAAACAACAAAGAGAGTAGCACTTACCCTGATTGAGTACACATCTTCCACCTCAGTAACTTGTGACTCGCTCAGCTTGTGGCCTGATTGCTTGGAAAGTGAATTAAATATCAACTGACCGCAGCGCTGGAATAATTTCAATCAGAAGACTCTACTAATTACTTTAAGTTATTTGTAGTATCGAAAAGTCTAAAATTAGTAAGATATATCAGCAGTGTTTAAGTTCTACTTATATACTAATTACAATTTAGAGATCGATGTTTGGCAATAACACTTAACTTTAATAATATTTTTAAACATTTTTTGCTTGTTTTGCAAGAAATATACAAAAATAATTCTTTGCAACACTGATAAGCTGATTGATAAGAAGTAAAGAGGTAACAGCGTAGCAATAGGTATTAAGTTTGATCAAAATATGGTAGAAGTAGCTTACATTCGGATGCATTATTCTTAATTTTAGATTCCCTGTAGGAACATTGAAGTAGACATCTTCCTGAAGAAAACATGAGCCAAGTGATTCTGTTAGATCGAAGATAGAGTTCTCAGCAGCTTCCATGTTGTCGACGCGAGCTTTCAGCACGATAAACTGATGCATTCTACAAAATGATTCTAATTCATTCATGAAAAAACTTCACAAAGGTAGAAATATAGAAACGAAAATGAATTGATAGAAATGGAAAACAATAATAAATTAAGAAAGCTATAATAGGCAATAAACATGGAAAAATAGTAATTAGTTAAATGGTATTTCTGAAGTAGTTTAGAAATTAATGGAAGGCATAGAAGTGCTGGAGTTGTAGATGTTGTTGAGGTGTGGTAAAATAGTACCTAATGAATATCTCAACTCACTGTCGCTTTTCGGAATCGTAGTGGTCATTAAAGTACTGTAGTTGAAGCATTTCGCAGCGCTGGCCAGAGTGGGAGTGAATAGGAGCCTGGGAAGGGGGCGGAGAGGAGATCTAACTAGTTGTGACAGCCGGTATTTATATCAGACCCTGTGCGAACAGAGCATTCATTCACTGCAGTATAAAAGTTCAAATACAGATAAAAGGTCAGTATTTGAGAGGAAATGAATGTTTAGACAATGGTCCAATATTAATGCGATGATTTTCACGTGCCACTGCTTTCCCACCCCTATCACCTTTACTCACTTTCTTCATTTAATTCTATTGAAGTAAAATAGCATTTTTTAATCTTAAAATTAACAAGCAAGATTTTTCAAATTTTCCTGCGTTTTATGTATGACTATGACTAACAGAACTGGAGCTAGCAGAATGAGTTAAAAACAAGAGCGTTACTGAAAAACAATAGATTCAATTACATGAATTATGGAATGAATGTCACATGAAGATAAAATTGCTAATATAATATCAAATATGATGCATATGAAGAATATGGGGATGAAGTGAGAAAGATGCTTCACAGTGCTAAGAAACAAAAACCAATGAAACGTAGATCGTGGTCACTTGTTGCTATTTTACAACGCTTCTTACTGCTATCAACTATCTGGTATTACACTATACGAAGCACCACAGCAAAATATATATAATATATAATACTGAAAATGATATTATGAAGTTGCCGAACCACTTGATTCACTCAAGACCAAGATGAACTCTCATGCGTTCCGTATACGTTCATAATAGTCGATTATGTTCAACAATATCACGGTGATGCAATAAGGACAATTTTTTTTAATATGTTAAAGATAAGTTCAATTAAGTGAATAATGCAGAGATATCGCTGTTTGTCACACAAGTGCAACTGAAAAATCTACGCAACTCATGACTTATGTTTAATTTGTGAAAAATAACTTGACAGCTGTAGAAGTAGGAGTTATTGAATAGCGTTCTATATCTATTGAATTTGTTGAAAATTATAGAAAATTATTCAAACGTTCGGTATAGAATAATGTGCTCTTAGCAACCAAGCAAGAGGGAAGATGCTGCGCTTACTGCCTTTTGCAAGCAGTGGAACAAAAGATAAAGCTCAACCACTTTGCTCCTATGCTCGCTGACTAGGGCAAATTTGCAATAAAATAAGATAATAATAAAAAATTGGCACAGATGTTGACGACAAGAGATAAATTCCATGCTTTTACGTGCTCTTTAGTAAAGTATGGAATGCAAAGCATAGATGGCGGAAAACTTCCGAAATTTATCAGATTGAAAGTATTAAGTTTATAAATGATAGTAACAAAGTGGTTTTAAATGGATCACGGACAATAAGTAATCAATAAACTAGTCAGAACTATATAACGCGGAAGTAGATTACACACTGCATTACGCGTAGATCAAATCTACAAATCTTTGAACACGCTTTAAACTACAATACGTGGCTATGTGATACTTTTGCCACAATGGTTTTGTGTCGAACCTAGAAAGAACGGGACGGCACTTTCTGACAGAGGGGAATCCATTTGCTTATCTTTAATAGCTGACCCCCGCAAATGTCGCATCAAAGGGTAGTAGGTACTATATTCACATGTATATCATGTGTAAAAGAGAATTTTAAAAGTTCCAAGAAAGGCAGGATTTTAGAATTTTTTCCTGTATATTTCATAATTGCCGAATGATATCTTGTGAGTGATGATCACGTTGGTATATTTTGCATGAGAGTTGATGCGTGCGGTTATTGATAAATTTATTTGTGATGTTTGTGCATGTGATCATGTTTTCAAGGATTCAGCTGAAAAGGCACAAATCTTCGGTCTGTGACCTGCGTTAGCGTTCATTCTTTGCAAACGCCCCAGTTGTTAGCAATCCCATTATCCACTTTGTTTCGTTCTATAACGTTGAAATTTGAGTACGATCACTTTTAGCCAATTTTAATACATAGGAAGAGGGGAATTGGGATTCGAAAAGTTATATTAAGTTACACAAATGGAAAAAGTTGAACTAGAACACCAGGAACGAATTAGAAAGTAGTTTTCTGTATGTTGAGGTATCCTGGGGTGTCCAGTGGGGGTGTATGACCAGTACTCGGATGAAATCAATATATGATCAGCAATTCTCGGTGTTAACCCCATAATCAACGAACCTTATCTGAACAATGAACAAGACGAACGGCTATGTTGTCATTGAAAACCTTATAGAAAACAGTTTCGCGAATGCATAGACAAAAGACGCTTTCTCGTTTATTCATGTACAGTGACGATGTAAAACAGGAAATGGCCAGAATACGTATATTATAGGTGTATTTTTTTCGTTTGTCCTGCGTCTCATTGCATTTTTTATAACTGCTTCACAGTGAAATCTATCTACTCTAATAGTACCGCACCGCTTTCGAAGTGGAATGTGAGGTCATTTCGGCGTCAAACACGTAACTATTTCTCAAATAAAGATAATTCTTTTTTTATCTTGGCAGTGAACACAATAGAATCTTGAAAACTAAAATGTAATACTATGAACCTAATAATCATATATTATCTTATTATAGTAACTATTTTATTTTGCTATATTCAACTCGGAAGTGATAGGCTTATCAATTATCACTAAACTAAAATAGCAATTTGTAATTACATGAGCTGCTATTGCTTACATAAACATCCTAGGTTAAAAGTATGTGAAATAGCTTTTCAACACTTGTTTTGATCTGCTATAGTTTGATGGCAAATTCTAACTTTATAGATCGGAAAGCAATGAACATGACAGTTAGCGTATACACGTCGCGACAATATTTCCTTATTTGTTCCCGATCGAACTTAGTTTTTGCATATTGCAATCGATAACTCCTAACCTGTTGTCAAACTACTAATTTGCTATAATATTTTTAATGACTCGTAAAATTCTCTAGAATAAGTTCATTAAATACAGTGGGATACCGTTATTTTTCACAAGATCAACAAAGATGGTTAATTAAACAATCTTGTCTAAATCCATCTTATGCATCTGCTTATTTGGAGAAATCCTTTTTATCTTGTTTACTATTATTTTCCCGATTATCTCAATATGTTTCAGTGGCTAAAGGTATAATTATGATCACAGCGAAACTATTTGGCTGAAGACTCACGTGGCCTTGCGAATATTATTGTTTCTAATGTGAAGTCTCTGGAACAAACAAAGTTATCTTAATACGTCTGATAATCGAAGAAAAATGTGGCTTATTATTAGTGCTCTGATTTTTCTACTCGAATTCGTAGGGAGCTAAATTCCATTCAAAATAGCAGCTGATGTTGAGATAAAGAGTTTTGCTATCTCAATGATTATTTTGTAGGGAAAGCATTTACTTTTGCATTTTACGGAAAATCACATTAAAATATGATAATATACTAGGACAGTATTTTGGTCAGTGGAAGGTGTCAGAATTAGTTCGAAAACCATTCATAAATGTCAAAGAGATTATTTATGAGACCTACGCTATAGGTTAAATCATTTGTCTTAATTAAGAATGCAAATAGCAATGTCCTCGTCTTATTCAGTTAATAAGTTATTGGTAATAAACTAAATATACAAGTATGTGTCACGTACATTTGCATGATATAATCTAATTTGGCACCGCCTGAATTTAGGTTGCGAAGTGATTTTTTATATATTTTTATGACTGAATAAAGCAGGCTTATCTTTACAGAAAAAGTAGTTGCGATGCGTCACAATTGAGATAATTTTCTGGCTACATAACGTATTCAACAGTCACAGAAGTGTTTCCAAGTATTTGTTAATATTTTGCTACTTTAACAAATTTATTTAGCGGTCTTAATTATTTCTTTGGAAATATTTAATATATCTCTAATCTCACACTATTAAAGGTCAAATAATTATGTCTTTCTATAAATATACAATATTTGATGAAAATAAACCTCTATTTTATTAGGAAGTTTAATATTTCTTAAGAACTCGGAAGCTAGTCCTATATTAAATCAGAATTCACCATGAATTTGAACATTTTTGCATATTTTAGAGAAGAGAAGAATAAATAAAATTTATATATGATATATGAAAATAAATGAAAAGAGATAAAATGTAAGTAGAAGAAAACGTACAAATGCCTAAAATAGTTCCAGAATGTTTCAGAAGTCGGTTTAAAAGATTTATGGAATTTCTAATGTTCTTCATAGGAATTTAGAGTTTATACTTTTCTACTATGGAAAGTATTATATTTAACAATTAAATGCAAAACATTTAGAGAAATTTTGAATTCCTTTAATTAATCTAGGAACAGTCTATTCCTAGAAAAACTTTGCTAAGTTAGAAAAGAACATTACTTCAAATTGTTATAGCTTTTCCTTCTCTTTAAAAAAAATAAAAATTACTTTCAATTAAATTTTAGGCTTATTGAAAAATTATATTACCAAAAAGTCAGCTGCAAAAACATGCATAAAAATTGTATTCTATAGAATCGCACGTACAGAATTTAAAACACCTAATATTTCACACTTTTATCTAGGTAGGCTAACTCGGAGACTTCTTTAAAATAAATCTTATTTATTCTTTAATATACACACTCATATATTTTGAAACTTACAGTACGTATTCTAATCTATATTAGCATTAAACACTTATATGGAATTAAACCGATAAAATAAAAATATGGCAGAAAAGGAGCGACAACCAAAAAAAGAGGTGATCAGGAAATGAAGACATTATTAGACTCAAAAAACTAAGAATCTAACTATGTAGGCCCTGCAGGTCGCATCAAATTGTGAGGATATTCCCCTCTTGTTTTCGGGGAAAAGAGAAGATTTGATCTGAAATTGTAACACAGTAAATCTAAATGTAAAATATTAGATAAATTAGGGATTACTAGTTAGTTGTTTAAAAAATACTCTTTATCTTAATGTTATACAAAAATTTACCTATGGGGAATAGGGTCATGTGGACCGGGAGTGGGTACGTGACCAGCGCAGTATACCTAAGAGGAAAAGCTATGAATAGATGGTGAAGAAAAACAGAAGAAAGGTAAAGAGTAATTACATTATTTTTCTAAAATATAACATACAACTAACCTCTAAGTCTTGTGTATCATTTCTATTATTATGATAAGTTTTAAGTGAAAGCCTGGTTCCACATATCCAACATTTGAAGCAACCCTTGTGAAAAAGAGCACCATCTTTGAGGGGACCAATCTAAACGTTGATTTAGTATACATAATGACTAAATATTTGGCAAGTATTGATATATCTATATAGGGAAATAAAATGAATGTATAAATGCTGGACTTTGATATCCATTCTAAATCTATAAATTAGTTTAAAACTAGATTGTACTATAATTTTTCATAATGTATAGAAAACGTCAATGATCATCTCATCTAGTATCACTTGAGAAAATTCTATTGACTTCTATTTACATGCTGTCATTGTAGTAAATATCAATTATGAAAATCTTACCTTGTCGTTGAAATATGTAGGTCTTTTACACCGAAAGCACGGTTCTTTCATCACAGAATATACAGGGAAAACTAAAAGTAGATCCTTAAATTTGCCAAATTAAAGTTGAAATAGTCGTTGATTCTAAAGTGGATCTTTATTTACGGGAAAAATATACCGTACATAAACATTGGCAATTTTTTCAAATGCTACACACGAGCAGTTGAAATATCTAATATAGAATATGGATAGCAATTTCAATTAAGTTATAGAGCGGAAAATCGTCTTCAGTTCATCTTCATCTAATTATTTACTATATTTTGAAAATTCAGTGAGAACCAAACGATAAATTGAAACACCATAGATTTTTATTGGAAAAGTGAATCGTGGGATGCAAGTAAAGAAAGCGGGACTGGATTGGCAGACGACAAACAGTGCATGGAACATTATACGAGAAAGCTGGATAGCAGGACGAACAGAGAGACGCAGACACAAGAGAAACCCTCGTAAGCCAAAGGAACAAAGTCAACATTAACTGCAAGAGGGTGGGGGCAGTAGGTTACAACGCAATACAATCATCACTACCAATAGTGAGAGAGAGGAGGTGTGCAGTGAGTAGAATGCAGATGAGAAGTAGGGGTTGCAATAAAAAATGTCACTCTATCGTCTTTAATCCTTCAACTCTTCAACTCCCCCATTAGTACTTATGCTTGTATTTTTATATATAGATAATTAGATTAGGAAAACGACAGTTAAGCAATTGGAACGAAATCAGCTGTCTGCTGACAGATGAATGAACCGAAACGAATTCGGCTGAGCAAATAGCATTTGGAATGTGGAGAATAGAAACAATAGCACACTAAATTTCTCTCAGTTAACACTGGAAGAACCAGTGACATTATAAGTAATGAAACATGAAGTTATGGAAAGGTGATTTTTTAATTTGTTTTTTTATTAAGTGACGAGTAGTATAGTATATTTCAATTTGTATTAAAATACCTTATAATACGAATTTAGCATAGCACATAAGATTTTTTTAAAGGTTTATAATTTGCAAGTTAAACACACTAAATTTATTATCGAAATGTTTGTATCTCTCTGAGTAGTTTGACACTTGCTTTAGGAGAAGGATTAGAAGGATTTATCGAAGTCACGAAATGAGAAGAACAAACAATGCAGATTGAAGGAATAAAGACACAGAAAGAGTTTAGGGGGAGTCGTGATAAAAAAGAAACCATAGAAAAAGAGCATGAATGATTTATAGGTTAGGATGAAATCAAGAAAGTTCAGCAAGAAAAACTCACAAGAATGAATTGTTAGCATTTGTGCTGTCTAAAATTATATTGGTTATTTTTTGTAAGCATATAGTTAGACACATATATAATAAAGTGTTATGTTTACTAGAAAGTTCCCATAAAGCTAAGTTTGCTTATATTCTACAGAACAAGAGAATATTCTTTTATTTTAATATGAACATTTACTGCTCTAAAATAAAATCACAGTAGATGTACCATCAAAACACTCAAGTATGATTGGAGAAACAAAATAAGCAAGCTAATAATCCTGGTAATGCTCTTCTACTTCCTAAGTTCATACTACCTACATCAATCGACTATCCGATTGACGGCTTAAATCATCGGTGAGTGGATTGGATCATCAGCTTGCAATGCCCAGATGTTTAATTTGATTATAGATGTATTTTTGTTAAATGCTGCTGCGTTATGTACAGGACACGAGATAAGCTCTGCGTTTTCGTATGCTAAAGGTGTATCGTATTACGGGAGTTCGATTTTATTAAAGTGAACTGCTTAATGTTCGTCAAATTCTTAGCAGGAATTGAGATATAAACGGTTCGCATTTGTAATTAAATTTTGTACGTCCAGATGAAGCTCGTTACTCTCAGGCTTCTTCGAATAGAGTTTCATTTGAAGCCTTAGCATGGAAACTGACCAACCAATTTTAGTACCACCGTTCTCTAGAATTTTCGTCGTACACTACAACAAATACGTGTAAATTCTGCCCGTACTAATCGTTGATTGTCAAATAAGACGATTTGAATTAGAATCACCTCGTTCCACTTAAATCGCCTAAGCTTAATCAAGCGAGCAGATGTACTTTCATTTTTCTAGAATTTGTCTTTCTCTCCATTGTTAGTCTTTTCTAAAATAATGCATTATATTGTTATAAATTGTACTTTTAGCTATCGCTAATATCTCCACTATAACACTATAATAAACATGATACATACATTCAGTAAATACTATTAATACTATAATAAATAACCTTAGTGAATTGGTTAGCTTTCACAAATTTAATAAACTATATCGGATGTATTGATAAATATATATTAAGAACATATGTAACAAAAAGAAGAAAACCATTACTTTGAGCAGCTAGCTATGTTAAGATCATGCAAACTTAATAAAACAATACTCTTCCGGTGATCTTCTATTTCTCTCTCAATATCCTCTATTGTTATGAAGCCATCTTTATCAACGTCAAGCATCTGAATTGACGATATTATGTTAGTATTTTGTCATAGCAATAGGATTTAATTCACAAAAAAATTAAAACATCATACTTGATCGATTATAACTAACTTTGAATCTATCAGAGGCAAACCTTCTAATGAGGGGAGAGACTGGACAAACATCTTCCGTGCTCTAGGAAGATAATAGGATATTAGTATAAACATGGTATGGTAAATTTGACAAATTAAAAGGTTAATTATATGATAATGACTACCTTTGATCGATATATGCTTCCTGTAGGTAGCCCGAGAGCAACAGAACTGTCTATAGTATGCCGAGATCCACAAAGCGCAAAAACACCGTGGACATAATCACAGAATGATTCTTCATTTACCCGGTCCTGTGAATATGAACATCTCTACTTTTTAGTTAATCTTCACATTATATCCTTCTCCTAAAGTTTATATTTCTTTGATAAGCCATTTCCCTTTGATTGAATTATGTATTCTTCCTTCATACCATCTCGTTTGGCTCCATTAAACCGAATACGAATGTGGCAGTCGTTGATGCTTTATGCTGCGGCATTCTATATTGAGATGTACGTCCTCCTTCCGTTAATTCCCACAGTGACAAGACCAAATCCTGAGTAAAGCAAAGTATTCACAATGTTATCGAAATTATTTATCACTGCTGTTATGTGTAGTCTCGATAAATGTAAATATAAAAAAGTATTTCTAATTGTATTTAAAATGATTAATGTAGTTTTGGAAAATAATACCTCAAATGTGATCTGCGAATGTCCACGTGCGCTGGCTATTGCCTTGAATAATCTATCCGCGAACTGATAGTCAGCTGCATTAGGGAAAATTAGGCGAAAAATTCCACGCCACTGAGACTCCGACATTCTACCATTCAAGCAACGCTGTAGAAAATAATTTTTTACGTCTAATTTTAGGTTAAAATATCCATATATTTTTGCATTTAATACATTTAATAATTATGGAGTTATAAAGTAGATAATTACTTGTTTGAAATTTCGGTAAAGAAACATTAGCCACTTTCGATTAAACCCTGTGAGAAGCTGCAGATGATTAAGTGAAGGTGGCTGTGTATTGAATGGATTCGAAAGAAGGTCTTCTACATCAACCTCGACCTCTGTAAGAATTGAATATAATTTTTTACCTCTGCATTGTTTACGATCTGGCCATCTCTATTCTAGATTCTTCGTTTGTTACTTCGTTTACACTAATATTAAGAAAGCAAATAAGTTGTTAGTGATGGTGAAGAGAGTTTCAGGTGAGAACAGTTATAACAGCATACTTGCCTGAATAAAAATCATCCATTATAATACCATTTTCTTAGTAAAAACTAAGAAGACAGTAGAATGTCGGGATTCAGAAAAACGTAGCAAAACAAATCAAGAGCAATACGAATAGAGTTTTTAAATGAGTGGAAAGCTGGCAATGACAGGATGTTTGAGAAGGGAGACTAGTCGAATCTGGAATCATTGGAGAATTTTTGAGGGATGCTAAAAGAACTATGAGATAGGAGAACGTGGGGATCTTATACATCTCCTGTAGCAAAGTTGCAACACTTTTCTTTCTAGAAATTTAATGGAAAACAGATTACAATCAATTCAATTTAAAAGATGAAATAATGGTATAAGAATTCCTATGATCGTTAAATTCTATTTCAGTTGTTAATTTGTTGAATATAGAGTATATTTTTAAAAGCCTACTGGGAAGCAGTATATCGATACGTGAATGTCATCTAAAGAGCTACCACAGTTATGTCTACTTTATTTTTTTGCTAGTCATTCATACATCATTAGAAAAATTGAAATCACAGGGAAAAGAACAGTAGGATGCACTGTAAGATCAAAAAACAAAAAGAAGGATGACGACATAAGTTTCAAGACGTTTAGGATGTATTTAACTAATAGATAATTTAGCTTATTTATTTCTAGCACAATTAACTAAAACAGATTGGTGATTTTATGGCACCGCGAATAAAAAGACGATAAGACAGGATTTTGAGAAAGAAGAGTTTAATTTGTAATAAATAATGTTGAATGAGGAAAATGTTATGTCGCCTTTCCCTTCAGGAATTCCGGTAAATGTACGATTGTAAAAGCAATCAGTCGAGGAACATGGCAAATAAATAAACTACAATTAGCGTAAGATGGCAGTCCAGGAATGCCAAAGGGGAAACGATGACGTGGCCGGGGATACGTAGGAATTACCCAGTAATCAATGTATTATTACGCTATATGGATTTATATAAATCCTATTAAAACAGAAGCAGCACACCAAATTCGTCATAAAAGAAGAACATCCGATTAATTGATTCCACAAATGGAGAATTTTTAAAATGCCATGGTAGAGACGCAGACAGAAAGATTGAAATATAGCATAAGTCAATAACCTCACCGTCGTCATAGAAGCAAAGCCAGTACTGACATCCACGTAACGCCCAATAAAGCGATCGCATCAGACGATTCTTCGATGGGACACGAGAACCAAAAAGCCTGTTGGTATGTTCAGTTTTACTTGAAAAAGGGTCCTTTTATTTTTATATTATTTACATATAAATCCCCTCATCATCTTTAGTATCGTATGCTATTCACTTGTAGTATTAAATTCATGTCATAAACTATTAATTACTTCAGTAAAATGACTACTAATAGTGAAAAAGCAAAAGTAACTTTTGAATAAATATATTATTTCAACCTTGAATATATTGAAAATTTCATATTAACTTTAATAGGTTAGATAAGAGATCACATAAATGATTACGGAGGAACCAAAGACCATTATAAATTCTTTTCATGTATATTTTTCTGATAAATAGAGAATGATGGCATAGATATAATTATTTTACAATTTAAAAAATGCTAGAGCATAAACTATTAATGAGAGTTTACGTTTTATCTCATTAAGAGTTAATGAGAGTGGCAAGCAGACTATTACAAGCACAAAAAGAGGAAAGCACCAAAAGTTAAGGGGTAAAATATTAAGAGGAAATTATCAAACGTTACTAATAGTTTTAATAGTATTGATTTATTGATATTTACATTGTACAGAAGAGAAATATGATATTAGTTCAATTAAATACTAATATTAGAATAATTTCAGACTAATTAACGCTAACTTAAATAACGGTTGATAGAAAGAGTAAAAATATATAGTTAGGGTTTGAAAATAATAATATCTAAGCAATTCCTAGAAAAAACGTTATAAGAGGATTTTACGTAGGGAAAATGCATGGGTTCCACTTATTACAATAATAATTTGATTTGTTTAATGATTGTCGCTTTGGGTATTCTAATAAATATTGTTGCCACCCACCTCTCCAGGTTGCGCTGTCTCTCGCTTTTCATTTTCTTTACTCTCCTTTCATGTCTAGTCGACCTTCTAAATGTGCGAAGTCGAATCACTGACCACATAGCCCCGCCTCCTTGAGTAGTTACCTCGTCTCTAAGTGATGAGCACCATATCAATAAGCAACAAAAATACTGAGTAACTCACAGTTGACTGATGTTAAGGCTTACTAAGTGAATCGCGTCATTACAAATCTATTTAAATGTTTAATATCTCAACAGATCCATTGTTACTTTAAGAATCTTATAAGCTACTCAGATTTAAGCAAAATGTTAATGAATAAATAATTTAGAATGAACCTTTGAATGGTTTCTTTTATATGATCTTGGGTGGGTATTGAAAATAGTAGTCTGAACGTCGTTGTAGTGACAAATTATTTAAGTTAGGGATTCGTTTATACATATGATACACATTATATGTAGCAGACAGATCCAAGGGATAAATTATGCTCACACATCGTACAAAAGCATAATTCAAATTGGCTGCACAGATAATTCTTAGGATAGAAATCAAGATAATAGAAAAAACAGACTGTAAATTTAATAATAATGTCCGAGACTACATCAAATATTCATTAGTTGTTCTACAATATCTCATTTTCCAATGTTACAAGAAAATGAGTTGTTTTAGTAGGCTTAGTATAAGCCAGTAGTCTCCTTAGTGACAAGTTTTTCAAATGTCAACCCCACATGGATAAAAGAAATTAAGAGACAGACCACGCCCCGAAAGCGTTGACCAAAAGTTTGCTTTTTGTTCATCTTTTTTAAAACTATAATATGGGCTAAACTTTAGTTTACCGTTTTATTTAAGTATATTTAAAAATAGCTGTTCTCAACCGCTGTATTTTGTAATGAGCTCTTCAGATCTTCAAGTTTCTAAAGTTAACGTTCATTTCACCAGTTTTGACTTAAGAAGTCTATACCATTCAAACAAAAATCTATTGGATTATTCATTAACCAACAAATGTAGCGAACAAAATACATATAGATAAAAGGGGGCTATACTAAAATGCAATTTCTACTGGCAAATAAGAACGCCATGTGTCAGCAAAACACAACGATAGGAAAATATATATTGCAATTTCATGATGGATGAGCGAGCTTCAATTAAGGGACATTAAGAAATGAGCAGATAAAATAAATAAAGAAACGAAATAGGAAATGGTTCGAAATAATTTATCTAAAACTTTATGACAAGGACCACTATGATCTATGAATACAGAAATAGCGTGGGAATTCTTTACAGGGGAACGATCATCACGTAAGTTTAAATGGAATGGAATAGCAAACACCACAGTGAGAGGACATATTAGCATACAATAATGTTAAACATATTAAAATCACTAGCCATTCTAAATAAGAAATTGTCAAATTTTTGGTAAAACATTATATGTACAATTAATTAGAAATTTACAATTACGAAAAATATATAGCTAGATGGGAAGACAGAAAAGGGTATAAGCACTATAACATCGTTTCACATTAAAAGAGATTAAAATAGAATAAATAAAACAAAGTGAAGCAATGATTATACTGATATTGTTTCGTAATAGATTCCGTAGGCCAAAATGAACACCAGATCGGGTATCCAAATAAATAGCTTCATCATGGGCAAAAATGTAGCGCGCAAATAGAATAACGAAACGAGAAAATGCGCGAGACAATATACACAATTAGCTGAGAGTGGACCCAGATGGAGTGCGGCAGGATGACGTGACACATCAGGACGACAGAGTAATAGTAGATAACGTAATAAAATGGCTACATATCATGAAGCGAGAAAACCTCATTTCCGAAGGCATAAATCTCTAAGGTCTTCTACGATCACATCTACTAATTGCTGATCACCGGCTTTGCCTCTGATGTGCACATTATCTGCCTAAAATATGATAAATAATTATTTTTCATTAGTAAAGCTATTTAGTGAATTTCTTGAAATCACTTACGGTTTTCTTTAACAACACACATATCGGTTGACTAAGAAGGGTGTGTCCAAAAAGAGATACGGCAGAGGATACTTCTTCAACCACTAAATAAGTCAAATAAATAAGTCAGTATGGTGTCATACAAAAACTTGATACTAACCTGTTAAATGAGCTAATGTTGTAAGTCTTCCAAGTAAATCTGGAAACGGCAGTTCAGACAAAAACTGTACTGACGATGAAAAGTCGATATCACCTCCTGATAAGAGTTGTGAGTATCCATCCCTAAAATGATTAAATTGAAGAATTACCTAGACTTAGAGGTCGAAAACTTTGAGTGAAACCATTGATAACGCTCATACTTGCTAATAGTGGCTGGAATTATCAAATCTGTACTTCGAAGTAGAAATTTAAAATCCAGTTTATCCTCGATAGTCCCTTCATCATCCTGAGTAATAATCAATGCTATACACAATTTTTTAGAACTTGGTCATTAATGTAACAAACCTGTGCAAAATATGTTATTGTTCCTCTTAGCGTCTGCGTGATCGAGATGGAGGAAAGTGAAAACCGCAAATGAACATCTCGAAATTCTCCTGGACAGATTGCACCAGATACATAGTTAGCCGGCTAAACAGTTATAAATAATATTAATTTTACAGTAATTAAAGACTTTTAAGTTTAAAATAAGTAACTTCTTACATCATCATCCCGGATGAATCGTGTATTCAATGTGTCTATAACATTCACTTCAATGTTCTTGATCTGTTTATTGCCCATATTTTTCATTGATAATCTAGTTAAAATTTCTCCATAGTTCTCTGGTGAGACCATTGTTTCATAATCCTGAAAATTATTGTGGTAAAAGACTATTAAATTATAAGAAATCATATTACTAATGTAAATTTTATAAAACTAACCACAATGAGATCCGAATTAGAACATAAACGAGGAGATGTATTGCATGGATTAATTCTAGGTGAAACCCCGCGTTCAAAATTAGGATTTGATGGAGTACAAACCCCAGAGGCTTCCTATGTTTTCCGTTGATAAGATCATCAAAATATAAACTATTAGATTAGAATTTGATATTTGTCGCTCACACTAAGGACCCCATAAATAGATATTTATTTCATGATTCAATGGAAAATATCTATTAATGTGTCTTGTAGTGTCAACAATTAGAACGATTTTAATTTCGTCATTACGATTATTGCTAAAGTTATAATTTAAATCGGAACTATACCTCATATGTTTCGCGAACTGAGGTTAACTTCTTCTTTTTCCTGATCTTCTTTTCAGTCTCAAATAAAAATAAGTTAGGAAAGCCTATGTTTAGAGGTAGGTTGATTTCATCTTGTTACCTTAATGGTATTGGCAGCTCGCTCAATAACACCCGTAGATGGTGTACTTAACCAAGTATCAATGTCTAATACAACACTTGGTTCGCTCAACGTAAGAGTCTTTCTTTTCGATTTCTTCTTTTTCTTAACAACTGATCTAAATATTAAGTTTTATTGGATTAGATATTGCCCAAATTGTAGATGTAGGAAAGGAAAAATTAGTAGAAAACCTGTGTCACACGAACCCATCATCTTTCTCTCTCCTTGTAGTTGTTTTCTTGGATTTCCCGATATCTAGAGGGTTGTGGTTAAGTTGAGATCCCGTTGTAGGTGAACGGGGTATTAAAACACCCTGTAAGATTAATAATATAAATAAACAAATAAAGAAGAGTACTCATTTATTAGACAGAACTGAAAATATTTTTTGCAACATACTGTCTGCTGCCTATTGACTGGATGAATTCGAGCATAGGCTTGTGGTCCACGAACGACTTCCTCAGGTCGCAGCGGTTCATCCAAATTAATATCTAATGCACGAAATTCGTCGGAAACTCCATGCTTAAAAATCAGTTTGGCTAATGTTAAACAAAGAATGCTATTAAATAAAACTAAAACTAAGACAAACTATATATATTTACATCATCATCATCATCTGTCGACTTCGCACCCTCAGGCATTTCCCCATCAGCTCGATTCACCTAAATCCACAAGATTATAATTCATATTAAGGTATTCACCAGCAGCAAATGATAAAATTACAACTATTATAGATAAACAGAACATACGCATTGAGAATGCTTCTAATTATTTTGATAAAGCATTCAGTTCTTACCTGATGTATTACTGTGACTTCTTCCTCACTTGAACTACTTGCATGTCTTTTCCTCTTTCCTTTTTTCCCCTTTTTCTTCTTCTTATCTTCCTTAGCTTTTTTCCAAGTGAGTGTTGAATCTTGTTGCTCCATATAACGTGAGAGTCCAACAACTCCTACAATTATTCAATTTCCATTAGTTAAGCCAGTATTAAAATCATATAATTGTTAACTTATTTTTCTCTAATCATAAAATCATTGAAGATACCTGGTATCTCTAATGGACTCTGTACATCAGTTTTTTCCATAGCATCTTGAGTTTCAAGAGATACAAAGCGTGTCGGTCGTTTTGGCAATGTTGCCGTCCCTTTTACATAGTATGGATTGCTTTTGATTTCGGCCTCCCGTTGTTTTCGTCTTCTCTCTTTTTCTTCAATACTTAGCTCAAGTGTCTCCTAAAAATAATATAGATGTAATAAAGCACGCAAAAAACATTCAATCTAAAAAATAAAATAAAGCAAGTCTATGGGATTAAAACTTAATTTCTTTTTAAGTCTTTTTCCCTTTTGTAATTGAATATCTTCATCTTCATCATATTTTGGAGGGCCGCCAAAGTTATCGAATTCACTTCGAATACGTGGAGCAAGCTAAATATCCGATTATCGTATAGACTAACATATAATGCCTAGAAAAACGCAAAGAAAATAACCTGTCCAAATACTCCGTCAATATCGCTTGCCTCACTAGATTCATTTGGTGTTTCTTCCCATGGATCATTAATCCAGGAGTCGAGATCAAGTCTGAAATCACAATACTTTATTTCTGGAATACATTTTAGTATTCTCCTAAACAAACATTTTTTACCATCAGATACTATTTCAAGGTATTAAAAATAAATTCTAGTGACTCATTAATGCACTATCGTATCACTTATGATACATCTATTTAGGAGTAGAAATAATAATTTAGCCAAAACGACAACGAAATTCCTATAAAGGAAAATAAGTTACAAAAATTCCTCAGGTATAATTGAACTTCCCGTGATAGTGAATTCCAACTAGAAGTTTAAAAGCTAACCTAGCATATTTCACCTTGAAAGATATAAGCTATCAGTGAGGAACACTCATGATCTTTAACCCAAAAGATATGAAATTAATTTCATCATTACAAACAATGATGTTTTAGCATAAAATAAACTGACCCTTGAGGAACTGGTACCTTCCTTTGTGCTTTAGCCGCAACTGGATTTAGCTCTCCTTCGTATAAACTGGCCACTTCGGAAGCCATTTTCTCCCGTCGACTATGCATAGATTCAAGAACACGCAAAAGACTCATCAAAGTGCACGCCTAAAAAAATTCGTCATCTTTCGCTATAGGAAAAATAGTGTACCTTCAGTCGGAAAATACCTACCCTTTCCTGAGCTTCAAGATGCTCAGCAAGCTCGAATTCTGGTAATTTTGAAAGCATCAAGTTATCCAACGACTCTATAGCATCCCAATCATCTTCCTAAAGAAAATAATTCAGAAAAATGTATGAAATAAATATTTATAAGGTAAATGAAATCATAATTGAATTTTACTATACTATCTCCACTAACCTCCTCAGATTTTAAAAGTAATGCACTATACAGTTTGCCAATATTTTGCACGTAAACTGAAAGGATATGGCCTGGCATAACAGAGGTTTTAGCTCGCAACATTGATTCCAGTACGGCAGGAACATTGCGTACATGCCTTAAAAGTTTTACTTCTAGTTCTTTAAATATGACAGAGAGAATGCATTAGTAGATACCAACTGGCTGTATTCTCCACATATCCATGCAGCTGCCAGCAACACCTCACAAATATTACTTCGTTGTTGAGCACTCCCTGCGAGTAAGATATGAGCGTTCTCAACCTAAAATAGAAATAAAAATAGGAATATAATATGTTAAAAATGCAATATACCCACCAGTAAAGCCATCTGTGAAACTGAAAAATGACGGATTGATTCAACACGAACTGTAACATCCTGGATCTAAAACCATTATGAAATTATATAATTTTATGGAGTTACCAAATAGCTACAAAACAGTATAAAATAATAATTAAACTTAAAGAGGATTAAAATTACTAACTTGTTCGGCAATTTTAGCGCCATGTTTTGTTCCTTCCACCTTGGTCAATTCCACCAAAACAGATATATACCTAGATAAATTCAAACATTTACCGTCATATCACTAAAAACTAATAGTTTAAAAAATGTAATAATAGCAGTGTTATGATCAGCTCAATAACTATTATGTTCATAGTAATTTAAATAATGTATATAACCTGGAATTTAATGTTTAAGAAATATATTATTATATGAGCACTAACCACTCAAAGTTAGTTATGTACTGATAATTATTGTAACTGCATATTCCTATGATTCGACTTAGCAACTCATCCCTGAAACAGTAGAAAATAAATTTAACAAAGAAAAGCCAAAATAATTATAATTAGTATTTCTGTTCAAGCACCTGTAATGTGATCCTTCCGCCGATTCCACATGTTCCATTAATTTTTTCACAATTTCCATTATGTTTTTCTTCGAAACCATTCCATATAGCAAATCAAGGGCTCTACAAATGTTAAAATCGCAAAAGTTTAACATACTTGTTTTTAACGCAGAAATCATGCGAGAAGATAGAATTGATATTTCTAATTATTTTAACGAAACTTCACTAGTTTATATATAGAGAAAAAATCATAAAGATATTTTTTTTTAATTAACAATTATTTCCACATTTAATTCGAATCTATATAAAGCTAAGACCCAACTTCTATTCATTTTAAAGAATCTTTAAAACAAACTATAAAATTATTAATTCTAGTACTTTCAACTTTATCACCTAATAAATATATGCATAATTTGTTAAAAATAATCTAACAGCTGTTACAAAAATTAACAGACCTTAGTCGAATGCTCTCATCTTTGTCATCAAGGCACCTGAGAACAATGTCTTTATGAGCTTGTACAGCTTTTGGATGCGTTTGCAGAATCTTGCCCATTGCTAGTAGACCCAAGTATTTGAGATTTTGGTCAGAATCCTCAATCAGCACGCCCAATTTTTGCACGCATAGCTAAAATACTGTAGGTAAAAAATGTTAATTATACGAGGTGAGATATACATCACTTATAGAGTGATATATTAAACTTAAACGCTTAAAATAAAAGAACAATTAATACCTGAATACTCGCTGTATGATCCCCACCAGCAGATATACTTATAAGAACTAAAATATTGTACATTTTATTCAAGAATAAGTCATGTAATTAAGAATTTTTGCTCACCGGCTATTACTGTATTTATGCACTCATAGAGAAGAGACATTGCAGATGTACTTAAAAATTACAATTGTATTGAGTAAATGCCTATATTTAACTGTGAAATATACCTGTTAATCAAATTAGTAAGTGGTTCTAGTAATTTCTTGCCCAAACGAGGTTCTAGAGGTACAAGAGCACCAAACTATAATTAGCATCAGTTAACAGTCAATTAGAAACATTGTAAACTCAGATTAGCTATGAATGACAAATTAAAAAAGAAAAACTACTGAAAATGCAAATAAAAACAAAGTAATGAAACAACGTACTAATTTTATAATTTTAATTAACATCCAGTTATTGCTCGAAGTAGTCATAAGCTTGAAGAATACAGGGGCTAATGTAAGATAATTCTTAGGATTTTTGCGAGCAAGTTCACAAATTACGTTGACAGAAGCACTCTGTACACCTATAATTATTTCCCGAGTGTTAAATATCTATTTATTAGGAAGTTTAGAAGATTGGAATGAAAATACCAACCTGGGTCTGGATCTTCAAGCTTTTCCTTAAGTCGAGGAAATGTTGGTCTCAGTGATTCAGGATATTTGAGGAATATTTTGTATAATAAAAGAACGGCGCGCTTTCGAGTATAAGCACGAGAAGATGATAACTAAATTTTTGATTTATTTATTTATCTAATAGCTATAACCTTAAAAGTACATAACATATTAAAGAACTGCGTACCAAATTAACTATGTCGCATGCAAGATCTCTTGCTAGATCAGGAGTTACAAAACAAGCTAAGCCGCCAAGGGCCACGCTTGAATCGTACATATTGGAACTATAATAATATACATCACATTTGATTATGAACAAATACTGACTTTTAGTAATTTCGCTAAGAATTATGATTAAGCAAATCAAATTATCTTTTCTATTAATTTGAGTTCATCTTCTTCATTACATAATTTGTTATGAACATGCCTATTTAAATCCTTGCGAATCAGATTAGTAGTAAGCATAAGTACATCCGTAGAATCGTGAAAACACTGTGCGGCAGCAAGATACCTATAATCATATGCTATACAAGGTCCAACAACTAAAACGTTCTATGTTAAAGATCCATATTATATTAATAGTAACATATACCTAGAGCATAAAATTAGTATGACACACACAAACTACATTTACCCTATCCGTTTCTCCGTATATTTGGTGGAAGCCATAACTTCGATGATATTGAAAGACGCCCATGAAATATCATAGCCAAGCATTTGAAGCTAAAACAAGTATTGGCTGCAATATTATTCACAAAAACGGGCAACAATATTTGGCAGTAGATTCCAATTAAGAAATAAAACGTTATAAATCATTAAACTTTGTGGTCACTCACATAGACCAATTTTTCTATGGCATTGGCTTTTACATACGTAGAGTCTTGGCGAAGCTCCATTTTAATTTCCTCTGTGCAAGAGGCAATGTAACGAGCCTTAAGAATTAGTATTAGATAAAACAGCTAATATTTATAAATACGAGAGTAAAATAATATATCAAGGAAAACCCTAAAAACCTCATTGTCCTTGTTGTTCCGGATCCCCCGAATAAGATCAGTTAGGCTCTTATCAAATAATCGATCAAGGTTACTCCGCACTTTACGCAGAGCCATCTGCTCAAATCTGAGGCCAACATAATAAAACAAAGTCTATAAATCGAAACGCTAAACACTATGGTTTTATGCTACTTGTTATGCGTTTATAGTGTAATTGGCTCAAAGGCAACAAACTTAATGAAACTAAAAGGAATTATTTTTAAAATTGAGTGAAATTATAAAATATCAATTCACATTTTCAACGAAGAAAGCCTCTAAAGAAAACGTATCGATTTTGAGACAGATATGTGAACATGTCACCAGTAACACGCCAGCACACATGTTGGATCAATTAAGGATTGTGCTGTCTACCATATTTCCTTTTATCTCAAACACAAACTTCCTCATCACGTTCAAATCATGTTTTTCTCAGACTTTCAGTGCTATTAATAACTTACAGAGCAAATCCTGCTTCGTAGGTGTCTAGGAGTACTTTTGCGCGACTGGTTCGAGGTTTCATCCAAAGAAAATTATTGAGTTATAAATTAAATATTATAAGAAATGAAAAAATAAAAACACTTCTTCATGGGTGGGCAAAGTCGTGTCTGTTTCTGCAGATGACATTGTACTGAGTAGCTATAGTGTGTTCCTTATCAGTTGACTTATCCATGCGACCACTGCTGTGTGTTTCTCTTTTCGCTTTGGCTATAGCAGAAAAAATCAATGTAGAAATTTTCTTTCGGGAAAGAGGTATTTCTAATCGCAACCTTATTATTTATTTATTTTATTTATATATTAAGACCGCTTCCAGATAGTTTTCTTCTCAGCGAAATAACTAAAACCATAAAGAGTGTGAATGTAGACAATAAGTACGCAGTTGTCAATATCGTGGAAAGAGACTGTATCAATGACGAAGAAACACACTGTCTAAGCCTAATAAATGGGACTATAATTTCTCTTAAAAGGTGGAAAAAATTACGATATTAAGCATAAATTTAAAGGGAACTAGGATGGACGCGTTAATGTTGTTTTATAGTTTATCGTTAGATGGAATCCGCAATAGTATTTCTCTTGATCCTTCTTCCTATCCAAGAGTGAAAGACATTACAACTACGCAAGTTTTAATTTATTTCTACAACAAAATTGAGAGAAGTTGATGACGAGTTAACAATAGATTATTTACTCGCAATTAATGTACTTTACTACTTATTAACATTCTTTTGTAGACTATTAGCTGACTTTTCATTCAACCTCTATCACCACAGAGCTAACGAAATAGATGGTTAGTTAGAGATCTAATCATTTATATTCTGTTAATAAAAAATTTATAACGAATTTAGAAGAGTATTTTCAGAGGAAAAATGGTGGGAATATTCATTGGCAAATAATACAATACTGATGGAGGAAGAGTTTAGTGAAGTAATTGATAGTAGCGATGGAATGTTCTTTGTATTGTTCTATAAAACAGGTATTTTTAAATAGCTTATTCTACAAGTTATATAAAATTCTTCATTTCATATTATGATTCAGATGGATTCGAAAATTTCGAAGGTTTATGTGCTTCGTTAGATGCCTTTTCCAAAATCGATGTGAAAAAAGTGATCGTTAATTGTGCGATTTTACCTAATATTTGCAAGCAAGAAGCAATCATCCGGTTACCCTCTCTACAATCATACAATAATAAGAAAGTATACAAAGAGTATAAAGGGCAGTTCACAGGCAGTTCCATCCACGATTGGATCAAAACGTATGTTATATCTTTAATATAGTGCCTTTTCTTATTAAATACACATGAAATTTTTTCCAGCCCATATTAGGTGATAACTTACAATATCAGCAGATTTGCTATTTTCTTTGAACTATTCAGTTTTCACCTAAAATTCACAATTACTATGCCAGACTATGCTATATTAAAGAGTTTCATGTGAATGTATGAAATCACATATAAATAATCCTCTTATTCATTTCCAATAATCTATTTTTACATAGAGATCTCTGTTAAAATATCTAATCCTAAAATATACTGAAATATATTTTGAAATGAACAACACCTAATAGATAATAACGAATATTAATTCAATTATATTTGTAATATTAGTAGAACTTAAGAATTTTTCGAATTTTTAATTAATATTTTAGTATTCGTTGATTTCTAATTACATATGAATTTAGCCTTCAAAAACCAATCATCACCAAGCTAACAGAAGATGCTGTTCCATATTATCGAAACGGAAATGTGCCAGGTAATGATAATAATCATCTCAAATTCAGTTGTGTTGAAATAATGAGTAACTAGTACAGGTTTCGAAACCCAACAAGATACCGTAAATATGTTTTTTGCACCTACACGGAAGCTGTCAGCTTATAAAAACTTCAAGAAATTCGCACGAAAACACCATGGAGAATATCATTTGGTGGAGATGATTGACCAACGAGTAGAGAGATGGTAGGATAAAACCAGAAATATAATTGAGATAGAAACTAGTAAAAGGAATAATAGATAAATAATGCTTCTATTAAGGGCTCATCAACCGGCAATCGTAACCATGAAACCATTTGAGAAGATATCACAGGCTTATACTCTCTTTGACAATCTAACTTATGAAAATATGGTTACATTCATAGAAGAGGGGAAATTTCCATCTGTTGTGAGTATCATTGGAGTGAGCAACAAGATAAATCAGATACACTAGGCGCAATATTATTACTATTAATTTAAAAAATTCTTGTATTTTAGCATCATCTGGAAAATTCGCTATCTACTATCCTAGCTTTTTCACGGCCTCACCCTCTTTTAATATTTTTCGATCCTACGAAGACAAAAGATACCACACAATTTGAAAAACTTGCCTCTAACATTACAGTACGGAGCAAAATGGTCACTTTCGGAACTATCAATGGGTAATGTTATGTTTTCATCTTATATCGTGAGTAAAAAAATACGAATTTCAAAGTTATTAGAATTTTATTAAAACCCAACAAAAACTGTGATTTGAAAACGTTTACTTCGCTGGCTTTCCGACTGTATTAACTTCATTAGCATATGTAGAAGGACGAAGAGGCTATTCATTTCGCGAAGTTTCCCGCTTCTGGGTTTATGCACACCTATCCCAGCTCTTTCCCTGTGTCCCACTGCTCTAATAACTGAAAATGTCCTTATAAGTCTTAGTAGGAAACACACCCTTTTGTTGTTCCCACATGTCCAATCGTAATTGTACGCGTCCTCTCTCCGCCGCAACAACAGTCTGGGTGCTTCGTTTGTTCTGAGTACCACTTCCTCTACTTCTCCGCCACTAGTTCGTCCCACACTTCACTGGGATTTTGCCTGAGATTTTCAGTGGAGGTGAACCCACCTTCGGAATGAACTCGCGATTCCAGCCCCTCGATGGATCGTAGTAGCCAATTCTGATGTAGAAGACAAAGAATAGACTTGTCTATGAATATAGTCAACTTTTTGATAATAGTCAGATCATCCATAAAAGAGACAATTCTTAACCAGAAGCCATTTTAACAATTTAATGAACCAGAATATGTATGAAAAAAGTGGGTGCCTTTACAAAATTGGTAATTACACCTTTTATGTAAAAAAAAAATGCTAATGAAGTAAAGATTCTATAAGCCAGTAATTTTCAACAATACTTCTAAACAATGATTTTTGTTGAAAAAGTATATAAAACTGTTAAAATTCATCTTATTTTAATCCACTTCGTATATTTTATCGTTTGATATTATGGTTTTTATAAACCTATTCTCTATAGGCTATCATTGTTTGGCTTCTTTCTTGCTCACACATTCCATGTCGACCCTTTAAGTCCAAGCTATATACTCATTGATAAAGATAAGGTAGGAATTATTTATTAACATAGTAATGTCTTGTATCTAAGGTTCACATTTAAGTACTTCAATTCATATATTCAATTATCAATTATTTTTAAATTTAAGAGTTTTCAGATTTTCTAATTTCAATTATTTTCACTTCCAGTACTTTTCTAATCTATTAATTTGAATGTTAACTCTGCTAATATCGTAAGCATATCTATATAATTTACTTTAGGAATGCATTAAATTCAAAAAAATAACGGAAGAAAACGAGCAAGAGATAGATGATTGGATTAAAACAAATATAGCACAAAGCTGCAAACACGGTATGATTCTTATAGAAGTTTTAAAAAAATGGAATATAATGTCACTATAATGAAAAATGATATACAACTAAGATAATTACGAAAAGCATTTTATTTATTTATTTCAATTGCACTTATGAAAATTCGACCTTATCTATATGTTTTACCAAAAATATACTGTCCTTTAGATAGTACTATTGACATGGATGTATTTCGTGGACTTGCTAGGTGGGAACGAAGCAACGCTCTTAAGAAAAGCCTCCAACAAAAGATTAGAGAACACAACGAGTTATAAAAATTATGTATTAAGATATAAATTATAAAGTAAAACGACCCAACGAAATTCCAAGAATCTTCTTTGTAAATATCTTCAATATAATATACTTTACAAAATGTATAATACAGTTTTCCAGCTACTTTAATGGTGGTATAGAATTTACTATGAACATCATAACTAGATTTGTACTGAAGTCATCTATAGTGGCCATTGATTTTATATTGAATAGTTTTGTAATTCTGAAACGTTGATGGGGACGATGTGCTGGAAAGAAATGTTTAAAGGCCAACTATTTTGTAATCATCATCCCGAGATTCGAGGAATCGTGAATCTTGGGAGAAGCTAATGAATTGCGATAATCCAACGTTTAGTTCATGAATATAAGTGGTAACATACCGGTGGGTATTTGCATTTCGGAGAGTATCGTAGGACTGATTGACATTTGATAAAATTCTTTAATGTTGATTTCACAGTTACGTTGTTGGTGAAGAAAATTACTGGATTAAGCATGTGGTTAGTAATGGAGGCAGTAGAACACAAGATCTTCGACACCCACTGAATCCATGTTTGAGTGTTTAATCGAGGCGCCAATAAGGCGATCATTCGAAATACCTATATACAAACTTTTTAAAATTTATTTCTAATAAATGTCGGTTTTTATTCTTACTTTATTTATTAGGTAATAACATAGTTTGCCGGGTTCTTAAAACATTTTAGTATTAGTGCAAGTGAGAAAAGACTTGGGGACATTTTTTCACTTCATTATTTGCTTTTAGTCTTATCCTCAGTGTTCAATTAAAAATAACATAGAGCTTGATTTCTAGCACAAATAAGGCGACTGTTAGATTTCGTAAATTCACTAACTGTTTGTTAACTTATGCTTGCTTTGTTTTAAAATTCCGTGCAAAATTCTTTAGATCTTGATTAAACTTTCTGTAACTTTGATTATGATATTATTCTTACTGATATATATTTTTAAAGGTTTTATAGATTATTCCCTAACAACTCACAACTAACGATATGGCGATGACGAACCATTGAGTTAGAGGATTGAGATCATTGTTATCCTCAGATTTTCTAAAATCAAGAGCAGCTCTTTCCCTTCGTAAATAGGCATAAATTATAACATACATAATAAATACTGTAGCATGTACTATATATCCAATCATAGTTATGACCTGAAAAAATTAAAGGAAAAAGTATTTCTTTATTCATCAATACCTAGAATTCATTAGTTTCAAACAACCTACGGGCATAATTATATTGTGAGGTTTAATAAAAAAATTCGATAACATCCCAATTTTGTTTCGAAAATCGGCGTGTCGGACGAATGTAGATTTTTGTAATGCTGATAGTAATAGCTCAAAGCCATGTCCCTCCAATTGGATATCGTATATTCTGACTGAAAATAAATGTATTGTAAAAACAAAATATTTTTGTTGCTATTATAAAGACCACAGTATTAGCAATAATTATCAACATTATATGCTTACTATAAGAATATAATTACAATTGGTTTGATAATGAAAACACCAAATCGGTTTAGAGCGATGAGGAAAATGAATAGGATAACTGTATAGTCTGTGAAGTCGATAAAATGCATTCCAAAATTATACCTAGTAATAAAAATGAAGTTTTATAGATGCAGTCCTCATATTAACTACTTATTTATCTAGAAAATAATAAGTGGTTGCAGAAGTTTTAGTCATTTGTTCCCAAATTGTCGCTTTATTTCCATAATATACAGAATGCAGTTCAATCATCGAAATATTTTTCCTCGCTTTCTATGACCTTCTGCCATCTCTCAGGTAACTTTCGGATTCCTTTATGAAAAAACGACATTGGCTTGGAGGTAATGAAATCATCGATCCATTTTCGCCTCTCAGCCGCACCTCGAAAGTACTGTCACCCTAGACACTTCTGCATCAACCGGAGTAAATTCAATCCAAAGGTGCCAAGTCCGGAGAATACGCCGCGTGCGGGAGAACTTCCCAGACTAAGTTAAAAATAGTTTGCTGAGTACTAAGAGCAACATGAGGCCTAGTGTTGTCATGCAGCAAAATGATGTCCCGACTTCCTTGTCCAGTAAATGGTCCTTTCTGTTCCATTACATCCAGCAAATCAATCAGTTGACGACCGTACTGCTCGGTACTAACCGTCTCAACTACTTGAAGGAAGTCATAAAACAGCACACCCTTCATGTCCCACCAGATGCACAGAAGGACTCTTTTGGCGTGGATGTTGTTGGCTGTCCGGGGTCTACCCATGAATGTGTCCGTTTAGGATTGTCGTACATAATCCATTTTTCGTCATCAGTGACAATTTTCCACAAAAAGTTCTTCTTGCATTGTCTGGCAAACAACGAGATGCATATGTTGAGTCGGCGGCCAATGCTGTCTTCGGAGAGTTCATGTGGTGCCCACTTTCCGAGCTTGCGAATTTTCTCCATCTCATTAAATCATCTCGAAACTGTTGTTTGATCAACTCCCAACTCTTCCGCGAGTCCCTTTCGTGTCTGCGACGGTTTTTCATCCAATAATGATTTCAAAGCACCAGTCTTCGTCGTTCGTGGTGTCCCGGAGCGTTGTCTATCACTGACATCAAAATCACCAGCTTTAAAACGTCGGAACCAATATCTGCAAGTACTGTGGGAGAGAACTCCTTCACCGAGTACAGATCATATTGATTGGCTTGCTTCAGCAGCATTCTTCCCTTGCTGGAACTCGTGGAGAATACAGTGAGGAATATGCAGTTTTTGGTGGCTCTTCCTGTTCAAACTACTTTATGAGGCTATGTTTATAATTAAATCTTGACTTATTGTTTTTCACAAACTGCAAACCCAACACTTCAAAAACGCAAAAGAGCAGGAATTTATCTAGGTTTTAACTAATTGTACTAAAGCGCTGAAATAAAAGACTAAAACTTCTGCAACCACCTAACATATTGGTTCGTAAGCCATTTACTCCCTAATATTGTTTAACATGCGTTTGTAAAGAATTATGATAGAACAACTAGTGGAACCATAACTCTTAAATTTTTAGAAATATTTAGACCTCCAATTGACAAGAAAATAAAACATTTATTTTACATATTTCTAAATAAGGATTGGTGAATCAGTTGCAAAAATACAATGGTTGAGAAAATTCTCATTGATCCATAAACATAGAAAGAATACATGAGACTTGTGTGATAATATTGATAGTACCACTAAAAGTTAATTGCTAAACTACAGTGAAGAATGGAAGCACTAGTACACCAATCTAATAAATTAAGCATCTAGACAAAAAATGAATAAATCATATGCACGTCTTTAAAAATTGAATGTCCTTTAATCAGAACAGCCAGAAATAAAGATACTGTAATGACATCCAATATAATTAGAGTTTTATATACTGCTTTTGCGATATATATAAAGAAAAGCTCTTCGTTGCTTAAGTACATTGTTGTATCAGTATCGGCAAGACTCGTCTGCAAAAAAAATTTATATTAAATGTAGATACACAATAAAAATATTGGATAAACTATAAACAATGATTAAAGTATTTAAGTCAAGAATTAACGATCTACAACAATATTAGCAGTAAAAGGACGGTACATACACAGGGTGCGTCAAAAGTCCTGTTACAAATTTTAAGTGAGTTAAATTAGCATAAAGTACGTAGCAGTTCGCTATGCTAATGTAAGCGTGTTGCTTAAAGCCTCCTTGGACCATGTTCAAAAATGCATTCGACTCTCTCGTCTCTGAAGTGTTATAGAATGTCTAAAGCTCTACTCACTACCAGCATCCACTTGCACAAGCAAGGAGAGAGGAATGTTGCGACTGCTAAGAAGCTCTGTGTCATGAGAATGGCTCTTCGCCGAAGTGTGAAACCATATCAGGAGCTTGGCACAGTAAAAGATCGTCCTAGGAGTGGAAGACCCAGGTCTGTGAACACCTCTCGCATTAAAAAGTGGTCACGAAGAGGATTTTCTGAGATCACAAGAGACCAATGCGGAAGCTGGCTTCTGACCTCAATATAAGTCCAATATTAATGAGGAGAATTGTTAAACACGAAATGGGGCTCTACCCATATCAGATCCGTGGAGCCCACATGTTGACGGAAAAAATGAAAGTCAAGTTATGGAAAAGCAAGGAAACTCCTAAGCATCGTTCGGCGGGGCCGAGCTTCAAACGGGGTTTTCACTGATGAGAAGACTTCCACTGTCAACCCGACATACAATAGTCAGAATGGTAGGTAATTTCTTCAAAGTGGTCATCAGAGGTCCGAGAAAACATCCGTAAATATCAGAAGTCATTTTCTGTCATCCGTCATGCTTTGAGCCAGAATAACCGTGTCAGATAAAACTCCATTGATATTCGTCGAAGAAAATGACAAAATTAGCGCTAAATACTACCAAAACAAAATTCTTTTGAAGGTAGTAGTTCGCTGTGCTTCAAAACATTTCGGATCACAGAACTGGACATTTTAACAGGACAGGGCACCAGCTCATGGAGTCAAAACAACAACTGAGCTGTGCCGGCAGTAGTTTAGAGACTTTAGGGATAAAGACATTTGGCTATCAAATTCACCTTATATGAATGAAAAATTAGCTGTGTAGAACATTCTACAACAATTTAAACTCTTTCACAGTGGCTCTTGTTAAATCTTGAGGCGGTATTAGTTAAGCGGAGCTGCGGCCCATCGTGGATAACTTCGAGAAGCACCTGTAAGCTTGTGAACCGTAAAAGGAGGAAACTTTGAGCATTACATTAACTAAGTTGATTAATTTCTTATGTATTCATGAAAAAATTTTCATGTCGAATGATATTTGGATTATGGAATTATGTGACTCGACATCCATATCAGAAATTTTGGCGCATCCCGTATATATGACAAATGAATATTTGAATGCTTATTTTCTAGCTAAACTAAAACTAAAAATAATGGAATGATTTGAAACAACATGTACTCGTTAAAAACGTATTACTATGAATTAAAAACTACGGAAAGTTATATAACGAAATAGGTCGTTGAGCTTTATAATAGCTAGTTGGTTTGCGTATTTTGCATGAGATATTGACCAAAAAAGTTATACCATCTCATTTTCGAAAGTATCATAATTACTACCATAGACTATTTAACAACTGATAAAGAGGGATACTTCAGACATCGAAAATGGAAGTGTTCGCAAAGGGAGTAGTGTAGAACTAATTCCATGAAATAATAATCTATTTATACTTATAATAGCAAAGAACAATTCTGACATTTGCTCTCTGAATGTAGTAATATATCAGAAACTAGCAACTGACTAATATAAAACGATTTTTATATAATTTTATTCCAAAGTAATCAAGATATGAGACCTTTATGGTTGTAAATTGCATGTACTACAAAAAGTTGAAGTCCAGAAATTATAACTAGCTATAAAGTAAGATAATAGATAATTTACTTAACAGTCATTTTCAAGTATAAAAGATAGAGAATTTTGAGATTAGACCGTAATTCATTAGCTAAACAATGGATTATTGTAAAACTTCAATCAAAAGGTAGCATTTTCCTGTTTAAATTTGATACTAAAGTATAACTACATGTTTTATAAAACATAATGCAGTAATATTGTGAAAAGTTTAACAATAAAGTATACGTGGCAATCACACAGAATGAACCATCACAAGTAATTGCTGAATTTTTGCACGAGTCAAACGCATATTTTATCATGTGCTCTCGAAATTAAGACGTTTAACAAACATATTAGTATTAGACGGCTACGCTAAAAGCCCATTTTCGTTCGAAGCTTATTCATTCTACGTTATAACTTTTAATTTGCACTCACACTTTTATCTAAATATGTCAAAGTATTTCTTAAAAGTACCAATCTTTAACGCGTTGATTACTTTTATCTCATAGTTGATTAGGACCAAAAATGCTTGTATTCACATAAATCTCCTTAGTAATATAAATATCCTTAGAATTGGAGTAAAGGTAACGCAATTTTGTTCTAAGGAGAAAGTTTTTAAAAATTTGGAGATATTAAATTTTTGTTCGTATGAACTATTATTGCCATACGTATTTACGGTAACCATGAAGAATCTGCAAACGCATACTTGGTTCTAAAAATAGAAAGTCCCTTCATGAATATTTTGGTAGACTAATTGTTCTTATTTCTATATTTTACATATGATTTTTATACTATTTACATTAGGATTATACTGATTATTGAAAGTTATTCATTTATTTCGTGATGGAAATCATGTCAATTTTTGTTTTATGGTTTTAAGTACAGAATCTAATAGATGTTCTAGTAATTTCTAACCATGTTAAAATATTTTACTTGTCTGACCTAGATGATTTCTGAATCTACACCAGCAGATGTTCTAGAGAATGAAATTGGACTGACAAGACGTGTTCGTCCAAATTTTGCAGAAGATGGTAGGTATTCTAGAAATATTAGTTAGGTATCTATTTGATTAATATTTTATTACGTTTTAATTATAGTTTATGGTGAGAAGAAATGTCAAATAGAAGATGGAGTTGAATACAGTGAATCATCACTGGCCCAAAGACGATCTGCTGTACTTCTTAAATTGAAACAGCTCAAAGATGCTCCTGGTACTATACCTGATATTTCTACAGGACTACCACGTCCTGAAAGTGTTGATATGGTGTGCTCTATAAATTTTCGTAGTTTTCGTTAATGTTTGATTTTTGCATATTTATTTATTTATTTATTTATTTTGTAGACTGATCGCGATATTGACTTCAACTACACTGATTGCGACACTCTGAATGCTGAGTTAGCGGAATTATATAGTTATTCTGAATTAGATGATTTTGCTAGCAACGTCCAGTGCTGGAAGATATATGCTGATCAAAATCAAGCAAGTTAATTACTATTAGAAATGGATGATATTTAAAATGTTTACTTTATGTGTATACAAATTATAATTACAAATCTATTTCGCTAAGTATTATAGTTGTGTATGTCTACAGATAATTATGTATATTTTAGCTTTTGCCTCCTTTCACGTTCTCTTCTCTACCAAAACCAAAGAAATATTTTATTCTGCAAGATTTATGTTCTAGAATGGAAAGCGCGGAACCAGATATAAGGTTGGCAAGTGCACGTATCGTACTTTACATACTTCAGGTGAGTTTTATCTTTGCAGTAATGATTAAGCTATTATTACGTATTAAATAAGTGTAAATCATAGTTTTATAGCTAAGAGCTATTACAGGGCGCATTTCTGGATTTTTCTGAGGAAGAAGAGATGGAAGCAGGAGTTCCTACTATAACTCCTATGGACAAGGGGACAGGAGGGCATGAGACTGAATGTATAATTAATGCTTTTTATAATGCCCATCTCGCTTATTCTGCTGGTGCATATCAGGTATCTCAGAAACACTAACTAGTGATGAAATTTTGTCTATTGTAGTTTTAAAAATTGTATCGTCAAATAAAACTAATATACAGGCATTGTGCGGTCTATTACTAACTGAGATATCTGAACCATTTGATAGTGGGATGGGCGCTGCAACCGATGGAAGAGACTCGAAAGCTAGCTCGCGGGATAGTAAAAGTGCTAGCAACGGCGATCTCATGGATAATGGTTAATTCGGGGTATAATTAGTAATTTTAAAGTTATTGAAACCAAAGTAGAACAAATATTCTACACTTAATATTATGGGTTTTATTTATGCATTCTTGCTAAAATTTCTGCTTAAGTGAAGAAAATATTTCATTGAATAAGTTTGATTTATTCAGAACGTCGTAATCGCCGTTCAGCAACTATGGCTGATAACGAAACTATGCGAGTAGTTCTTTCGGCCTTATATCATATGGTAGAACTTATTCGAAATCAGGATTTATGTGAAAAATTCGCTGGAGAAGATAGCAAACTGTTATCAAGAAGAGAGGCATTTCTAGCTGAGTTAGGTGCGTTTTCAAAATTACGATTTAATGAGGACTTGGAGCTATTTTTTTTCACTTGTCCGAGTTAAATCATGACTGTTATTTCATCTAATTTGCCGAAGTATATTTTTTAACTACAGAGGATCCTTTGGATCATGCTGGGCAACCACTACTACTTGTTTTGTTTGAGATGATGCCACCGTTTTATATGGGAACCTCACCTCATTATCCTATGAAAAAGGTTTGGGGTTTAAAAATATGTTATGCATAAGACAATAGTAAAGGTAGACTATTAATATATCATTGCAGTAGGATTTTTTAAGGTTCTTTTACTAATTTGGAAAATTCTTCTTGCCATTCTTGGTGGATGGAAGCACTTGGATGCGCTTAAGATTGCTAAACGAGCTGCAGCAGGTCTTTCTATAATGGAAAATACGCTCAAAGTAGCTAGTAGTTTACCTGCAACAATAATAAACGATGGTGAAAGTGGTGAGTAAGATTAATATTATGGTACTTATATGTTAATTAGGAAATATGTAATTTAACTATCTTGAGGTGTCCGTATGGCTGCTAAGCGAAGTATGCCACTAGGCAGGGTTATGGCTCGCCAGTTTGCTTATGCTGGAAGTGATGAGGTAAAAGATGAAGAAGAAATAGATGGGGAAACTAGTTGGTCAGGTAAATATCTGAGTACATATTTATTATTTTCGAGTAATTATCGCATCTTATTGTTTTCATAATTTCTAGGTGGTCTTG
Organism: Heterorhabditis bacteriophora; assembly: GCA_964036235.1. Lineage (NCBI taxonomy): Eukaryota > Metazoa > Nematoda > Chromadorea > Rhabditida > Heterorhabditidae > Heterorhabditis > Heterorhabditis bacteriophora. Next base: position 8,600,626 of record OZ038428.1, on the reverse strand, counting down.
TTCACAATATTTCTCATGGTGATGCTACAGATCGGGTACCTTTTAGAAGAGGTTTGGTATTCATTGATTTATATAATTTTAACGAAAATATATCATGAAATTATGTTATTATTATTAAGGTCCCGAATGTCGGCAAGCAAGTGGCGATCGTACACCGCGTGCTGGATCCCCGCTACCATCTGAACCACCAAAAAGAAGTCTACCTTGGAAAAGTAAAATTAATAAGCAGGAGGTGGAGATTTTCATTCAACAAGAAAGGTCAATTCATGTTAAGCATATTATCCTTATTATTTTCCTTCTATGTGACATGTTAATTATTAATTCTTTGATTAGAACTGCTGCTGTTTATTAAATCATAGTATTTTGAAATTTCGTGCTGGTAAAGTGTTTGTTCTTTGAAAAAAATATTTAATCATTATTAACTAATGTATCAAAATTGATAAGTTTTACAAAGAATGTGTTCACATTAATAATTCTGTTTATCCGACTAGAGTGAAAAAAACTATTCGAAAGGGGTTTTAGGGGTGTTAGACTAATAATAACTAATTGTAAATTAATATTTAGGGACTTCTGATATTTAACTAGGTTCTTTAACATACACATTTATTAATTGAAATATTTTTTAATTTTAGGCAAAAATTTTTCTCATATCAACTAACTGGTGATTCTGATACATTGTTTGCATTGCCGTTACCTATTCATAATAGTGTTTCTGTTCTCAGGAAGCATATATATATATCCATGGGAGAAATACAGGTTAGTTTTAAAGTAGTTATACATTTAGCTAAGTATAAAAAAGATTAGATGTCGCTGAAGTTTACTTCATGAAGAAATTGTACTTGATGGTCTGTTCAGATGAATTAAACTTGTTTAGGCTTCTAAAGATGAAGATTTCAATCGATATTTGTTTTCGATGAAAGAAAACGTTGAAATGAATGGGACCGAACTTTTATATCGTCTCCTACTACCTAACCTTTGTCAATATATTGTAGCTCTACTTAAACTGCTTTTAGCAGCTGCTCCATCTAATAAGGTAATTTAATTATGCTAAATGTGAGTAACTTAAGAAAATAAATGCAAATTACATTAATTTTGTAAAAATAATTTTTTTTATCGAAAATTAATATCTTTAACTTTAAAATTCTAATCTACCCTTGAAGGTATTTATTATATGGCCTGAAATATAACATATTCTAGCTAAAATAAAATTATTGGTATTTCTATTATTACTATCTAAAAGATGGTTATTTTGTAGGCGAAAAACGATGCTTTGAATATTTTGGTAGATGTGCTTACACCAGAGACTGATGGTAGTGACGTGCTTTCTAATTCTATTAGTCTCGATCACTCGACTAGCAGTCCACTAGAAGATAGTGTCCGTCTAGCCATTGATATTAACAGGCATAAAGAGGTATTTGTGAATACTTATTTACCTAAATTTAGATAGTAAATAATTCGAGCCTGTTCAATTTCTTTAATTTCTAGAATTATTTTCTATATGTAGATTTCAGATTATGGTTAAAGCAACATCGTCTATCTTGATTTTATTGATAAAGCACTTCAAATTGAATCATATATATCAATTTGAGTACTTATGTCAGCATATTGTAAGTGTTCAATCATATGTATATTTTTGCTTTGTTGAATGATATTTATTAAATATAATTTTAGGTTTATGGGAACGGTATCCCTTTATTGCTCAAATTTCTTGACCAAAATATGACCCGATATGTGCAATCAAGACATGAAATACATGCATATAATTACCCTCAAGCAGTACTACATTATGTTAGGAATCGAGGTTTGAATAATGTTCTTTCTGTTTCTTTCTCCTGTTCACTTTTTTTTGCTGTTTTACTGATAATTTTTAAATTATTTGTCATATTTAAAGAATAATGTTTATCAATATTCAGATGAGTGGCCAATTCTTAATCCTGACAATGTAGAGTGTGGTGAAATAGGACGTCATGTTGTGTACTATATGTGGAGAAATGTGTTCTCATCAATCAATTTAATAAGGTATTGCTATAAGTACTAAATATGATAAGTAATTAGTTAATATTTTATTTGTTATATTTATTTTATTCCGCAAAGGTTGTATTATTTGGTTCTAAACAATACTATTTTAGAGTTCTTAATAAATTGGTAAAAGGAAAGCAGTCTCGCGTAATGATGCTTATGGTGTTCAAGTCGGCTCCTATTCTCAAAAGATCACTTAAAATCAGATTGGTCTGTAGATTAAATTAAATTAAATTAAATTTTTGATCAACGAGTGATTTTTTAAGGGAATTTTCCAACTTTTCGTACTTAAAGCATTGAAAATGCAATCGCGTTACCTAGGAAGACAATGGAGAAAGAGTAATATGGATATAATGTCGGCTATTTATAATAAAGTTCGACACAGGTCAGGGATCGTATTTACTAAATATAGATATCTTTATTTCGTGTATAGATTTTATCTTCGAAGAATTATTATAATTCTGCCTTTAATATTAATTTGCCAGTTGGTTGCAGTGAACAGTTATGAGTCTTTTTTTAGAATGAAATGATTTTTTTATCTTGTGAAGTATGGTATTGTTTTAAAAGTAGTTAAAAATGTTTTTAAACGAAATTTTCATACATTTTTTGTTCGTGTTTAAATGGCTAAACGATTTATTCGTTATTTTTCTAGTATTTTTATTCAGACTTACTGATGATTGGGCATTTGCTAATGAAATGAAAAAATCCTATGATTATCATAATGAAGAAAGTGAACTGAAGGCGGCTGTGGAACGATTTCATAGTCGGAGGTACTCTCGTCTATATCCGCAGCTGGCTATAGGTACTATATTGTTTTTATTTTGTTAAATATTTGAAATATCTGCTTAACTTTTCAGAAGTGAATGATGCACCAATGCCTGGTGATGACTATCTAAACAGAGTTGATCTTAGGGAATTTGAACCAGTCGATAACTGTTTACACTCATTGCTCGGAAAGCAGCCTGAACTTGGTGATAGGTATATGTATTAAATTCATAGACACTTTCTGTTTTGATAGGAGAGAAAATTAAATGCAGTTTTTCTCTGGTTATAATTTTTTTAAGTATTTGCAAGTTTATTTGTGATTTTATTATAAAATCTTATAAGTATTCTGGAAACAATTTTTATGATAGTAAGAATACTTCAACGCCTGTAACTATATGGCTTGGGAATATTGCACAACTAATTTTTCGTTGTTGATTATCTACGTTTATTAAACTGCTCATTTATAGATTTAAGAGGAACTATACTAGATGGCTAGACCAAGAAGTTATAAAACGACAGGTAAACTGGGATCGGCTATTAATGAATACACGCGGAATTGCGCTTAATGATGATTAAATTGATTTTACCACTTTTAAGAACGTATTACTAAATGTTATTGCTTTAAATATAAGGTAGGTTTTGTTTCAGAAATGATTGTATATATTTATGTCTCAACTATTCATTTCCCAGATCTTCCACATTAAAATTTTGATGTTTAAGAATTGTACAGATCCATAAATCAAGTGATGTTTCTAGGTGATATTAAATCTAGTAGAATATGTGTGGTACAGTTTAATACCATGCAATAAAAATTACTACTTCTGTGAAATTTATTTTGTATCATTAACGTCCAAGTTTCGATACTTTTCCTTTATTCAATATTAGTGATTTAACTATCGATATATTTTACGAATATTTTCGTTCTTCTGTGTTTTTTTAATGTTTAGATGTTTCGTCGTGGAGTTACACATTATGCTAATGTGTTATTCTATTGCCGAATGTCCTCATTTACTTTGGACTGTAAGTGAGTTTGTAATATACATATATATATATATATATATATATATATATATATATAGATTTATGGTATAGAACAATTGTGTTAGACAATTAATTCAGATTTACTTCAAAGGCTGCTGGTCGTATGTCAGCTGTAAACAGAGTATACAAGGCTAAACCACTCCAATCTATACTCGAAGATTATTCAAAATTCCACTGGGACGACACTATAACACCCGATGATTCCACTGTCAGTTTTTGTACAATTTAAATGTGATGAAGTGAATTTAAATATCCTATCGCTATATTTTTTTCGAAAATTAAGGTGAAACGGTTACGTGAACAAATCTTAGCAGGATCTCGTGCTGCTCTTGCATGCAGTATTACTTTAGTTGAATCTAAAAATCCTAAAAAGAGAGCACAGGGGAATATGTTGTTAAAGGTATTTTGTCTAAAACTTTCAGTTTAATAATCTCGCGAATGTATTGTTGTTCATGATTATATTAAGGCTATTCTGGAAGAGGAAAGGAAACGATATATGGAACGAGGACGTGAGGCTATGATTTTCAGAATTGGTCCGTTGTTTTTACTCTTCATCCTTATTTATCTTTATTTTATATAAAACTTTAACAGGTATCTCCGGTAGTCCTGGCGTTGGAAAGTCATCTTTTATTGAGGCAATGGGTAAAGAATTAACTGAAAATCGCGGTATGAAAGTGGCAGTTCTAACTATTGATCCGTCCAGTGCTATGACTGGTGGTATGTAATTATAACCAGTTTATTATCTTCGGAATTTTTTAAGAATATCTTAGTTTTTTAGGATCTGTATTGGGCGACTTAACCCGAATGCAAGACTTATCTAAAAATCCAAAAGCTTTTATCCGTCAGTCACCTACTAGCGGTTCGTCAAGTTTTGCTCTCTATTAAATCCAACACCAGGGTATAAATTGAAAATATATAGAGAAACGTAGGTTCACTGGGTGGCGTTACTCGTGGAATTCACGAGGCTATCATCCTATGTGAGGGTGCTGGCTATGATGTAGTCATAATCGAAACTGTAGGTGGGTTTATTTCTTATATGTAATTTTACGTTTATTAATCCGCATTGAAAAAAATCATATTCAACAGGTGTTGGCCAATCTGAAATATCTGTTGCTGATATGTGTGACATGTTCTGCTTGCTTTTATCGCCAGCCCATGGAGATGAGCTTCAAGTTAGAGATTTTTTAAGATTTTATTGTTTTATCTATTAGTGGATACTTCAGGGAGTTAAACGTGGCATAATGGAGCTGAGTGATTTACTTGTTGTAACCAAAGACGATGGTGACCTGAAAGCTAAAGCAAAGCTCACTCAAGCAGAATACATCTCAGCACTAAAGTACATGAGACCTCGATTGGAAGAATGGTCTCCTAAGGTGCATCTACTTCTAAACCTTTCTGACAATATTTTATAATTAATATGTACGAATCAATAATACAATGCTTTAGTGGTAATTAGTCATATATTTTCTTTTAATGATAATTATCTACTGCTATTTCATCGTTCTAAGTTTTATATTAATTAATTCTAGGTTTTGCGAGCATCTATTTTGGATTCTGAGTCAGTGGCAGCAGTTTGCGATACTATGTTTACATTTTGGGATACTATTGCGGAATCAGGGCATCTAGAAAGGCGCAGGAATGAGCAAATGACTCAGTGGATGTGGAATCACGTTAAAGATGAGATCATGGCTGCTTTTCAACGTCACCCTAAGATAGCACAAATGGTGAATAAAATGATAATTATAGAAAATATTTTACTATTGAAAGATCAGAGAAAATAGTCTTATGTTCAGGTCCCTCAACTTGAGGACGATATTCGCAGCGGCGTGACGACACCAGGACTTGCTGCAGAATCTATGATTAGGACTTTTTTCGGAGTCTAGTAATCTTATTTAATGTATATTTATATATATTTATATATACATTGGGGTGCTGTTTATATGCTTGTATTTTTAAGACTGTAATAGTGTGTCCACTTTGTCTTCATGAATTACGGTGTTCTAGTTAGTTTTAATGCAGACATAAAAATAATGGTATTATGAACATTAGTATTTATAATTTAGTATGATTGTGTTTTTCGCCTCAAAATATATTTGCTATCTATATAAGATATATCGTTTTATAATTAGTCTAGGTTTCAAAGCGTCACAACAGGATATAGGGTTTTCTTTTTTGTTCCTATGTCGACTATACGTTTTTCTTCGGACTATGCCAAGAGAGTGTCCGCATGTAAAAAATGCAAACTGCAGTTACCTAAGGGGGTTAGTGACTAGATATAGTTTGCTCATTAGAATAAGAAGTTATAGTTCGTGGGTAGTACATATTTTCATGCTTGATAGATTTATGTTTTAGGCCTTACGATTGGCCAAGATCAGTCCGAATCCATTTGTGCAAAATACTGAGGGGCCTCCGCCTGATATGAAGCAGTATTTCCACGCTAATTGTTTATTCGAAACATTTTTTAAGGCTAGGGCTACTACAAAAGTGATAGAAGAGCCAGGGGATATTGAGGGTATAACTCTTATATTAGAGAAAGTATGTGTCCATTTCTACTAGACTAGTATGTATAGTATCTTAAGGTTGGTCCGAAATGACACAGGAAGATAAGGATGAAGTGATTAAATTGATAGAGGAGCTACAGGAAGTTAGAGCAAAGAAAGGGGGAAATGTTACGAAAACGCCACAAAAGAAACGTAGTAGTGATGAAATACCTACAGCAGCCAAGGTAACCCCTGTCATATTAGCAGTTATTGCTATTTTGATTTATCTTGATGTTTGTATATAGTTTCAGACACCATCTTCGTCTAAGAAAACTATCTCTGAAAATATAGAAAACTCTGAAGTCGCTATTACTGTGAAAGAGGAAGAAGTGAAAAAACCTACTAAGATCGCCACTAAAAGAAATGAAAAAGAAAATACCGAAATAACTATACAGGAGGAACAAAATGAGGAGTCAAAGTATAATTCATTTTATAAAGTAAGCTTTATATGCATTAATCTTTTATGTTACTTTTTTAGGAATTATTATGAGTGTTTCTAAGATATGAAGAATTATTTTTGTAGTTCTGTAAACTGTGCGATGTAATTGCTTCGATATCAAAGTATACAGATAAGTCGACCGCTGTAAAGATATTTATTAATAAAGGTAAGGTTTTTTATGCTAATTTGTTAAATATTATCTATCATTTTTCTGCAAATTTTAAATGGTTGATGTCATTGGTTAGTTTTTTTACTTTTAATAAATTGTGATATTATTGATAGATCCTTTAAAAAATTTTTAGGTGACTACGATGGTGATACATTGACTCTTATTCGTCTACTACTACCAGGTATCGACCAGAGAGTATATAATATCAAGGAAAAGCAGATAATTAAACACTTCGCTACGGTATAACTTTTAAAACATTGAATTTCTTAATTTCATAAAGTATGTATTTTTATTACAGTTATATGGTTTGTCTCACGCTGAATTGACAGATGCTTATAAAAACGACGGAGATGTTTCAAAAACAATTCGTAATATTTTCGAAGATAAAAAACTGAGCACTGTGAACAAAAGTAATTGGAGTATTCAAAAAGTTAGTGACTAACTATTACTTTATTTTCATTCCACTTTTTAGGAAGTAGTATAAAAAAAAGTAAATATTGTGGGGAACCGAAAAATTTTGTTATTTTTATGTCACTTATTAGAGATCAGTTTATACATTGCCTCTCTGAAATTTCGTCATAAAAATAACCTTAACAATTTGTATATTACTAGTTGTCCTTCACAATATTTAGTACATATATTCATTGTATCTAATTTTTGATAGCATTACATTCCTCTTTTAACTCTTTCAAAAGCTTTTCTTAAGTACATAAATTGTACAGTGTCGCAGCAGTTTTTAATAGAGGCGAATTATAGAATGATCTATTTAAAGTACAAAAATATTTTAGATAACATGAGTAGCTAGACCTTTAACATAAATAAAGACGGAAAATGTTTGTAATATCATATGCACATTTCACTTCTTTAAGTGTTATTACGCTGATTGATGAAGTATACTATTTATGCAGGTTGATCGTTGGTTGAATAGACTAACTCAATTAACGAAAGATGAAGAGCAGATGACTCACATAAAATTTGCAGCAAAACGGTTTGTTTTTATTGTGAATCATTTACGCTCAAATATTTTATACTTAACTATTTTTCACTAGTTTGTCCATTTAAAATTTATTTCAGTCTATCTCCATTAGAACTACAGTACCTACTGAGATTGGTTAAAAAAGATCTTCGCATTAATGCAGGTGTAAAGCATATTCTTGATGGTCTCCATTCTTCAGCTTATGAAGCTTTCCAGAGTTGTCACGATCTTGACGAAATAGTTAATCGGTGCAGTTTATATTATTATGGGTTTAATGTTTTAATCCATTTTTCCTTTTGATTTTTACTATTTAGATCTATCAAAGGTAGACTTGGAGATGTTATAGCAACTATGGAAGTCTGCACAAAACTAGGCACCCCAGTTTTGCCTATGCTGGTTTGTTCTGTATTAACATGAATTTTTATTCCTAACTTTTATCTTCAATTTTCAAGGCTGAACCATGTAAGTCTGTGGAACAAGCAATGAGTAAATGTGTAAATGGAATGTACGCTGAAATTAAGTATGATGGTGAGCGAGTTCAGGTGAGAGAAATTTCTATATATCTATACATTCCTAGATTATTGTACCGTGAGGTTTAGGTACATAAGAATGGAACTACCTTTACGTACTACTCTCGAAGTCTAAAACCTGTTCAGCACCATAAAGTAAGATAATCATAGTCGTTTTTTCCTCAATGATATTTATAATGATTATTAATAGAATATTTTTTCGGTTATAATATTTATGTTTAAGATATCGCATCTGGAGAAATTCTTACCTGAAGCTTTTCCAGAAGGTCTTGATTTAATTATTGATGCTGAGGTATACTATATTCTAGAGCCACTCATCTCTAATCTTTATCTTTTTTTAAATAATCTATACTTGTAGAAACAGGTTTAATATGCTCTTATCTATGAACTTCATATCTAGGTTCTACTTGTTGATACACTTTCTGGCAAGCCTCTTCCATTCGGAACATTGGGAGTGCATAAAAAACAGATGGTAATTGTAATTAAAGTATAGAATACAAGCATTTAAATATTTACATATATTTTATTATTACAGTTTAAAGATGCCTCTGTGTGTCTTTTCATATTCGATATTCTCCAGTACAATGATGACAATCTTCTTTCAAGGTCATTAATGTACTACTATTAATCATAGAATGTTAAATACTATACTATACGGGATTTAGTTTTCTTTTTTACAGGCCTCTTATAGAGAGGAAGAAATTGCTTAAGAAACATATGACAGAAGTTCCGAATCGCGTTATGATGTCTAACTATCAGCATATTCCTAGTGGAGTCCGTGCTAAAATTAATTCGCATACTTAGTTTCTTTTTTAATGCTTTGTGTATCCTTATATATGTTTCAAATTAAATTTAAGGATTGCGCTAAGTTAAAGACTCTAATTTGGAAAGCCATAGATGAGGGTCTTGAAGGGCTAGTTCTTAAGGTATGTTTTCAAGTACTGTTATACAATAATTTTTATGGATTTTAATGTTTTTTAAAGTATCGCAGCATAAATTTTCCCAGTGAAGTCAATTAGGACATTAAAATCTAACATAAATTAAGGATATAAATTCAACGTATGAGCCTGGGAAACGTCACTGGCTCAAAGTGAAAAAGGATTATATAGATGAGGGGAAGATGGCCGATAGTGCTGACCTTATTGTATTGGGAGCATACTTTGGAACAGGAAATAAAGGTTCACTGGTATATCGTTTAATGTAAAGGTTTTGTTGTATTCATATTTATTTTTTATGTGGAACTATGTCCGTATTCCTCATGGGCGTATACGATTCCGAATCTGATTCATATAAAACCGTGGCTAAATGTGGCAATGGACACTCCGACGACGCGCTGAATGAGATTAATAAACAACTGAAAAATATGGTGGCTTATTTTTATTTCGTATTATTCTTATCATAATTGATGACATCAATTATGCTTAATTGTTTTAGATAACGCGTATCGATGGTGACTTCAATCGTGTTCCCAAGTGGCTATGTTGTTCTCGCTCAGTAGTTCCTGATTTTATCGTGATGGACCCCAAAACAGCTCCTATCTGGGAAATCACTGGTTAGCAGTATAATGATTAATACAAAATTTTATACCCAATTATTCTACTATTCTTATTTCCTAATTGTTACTTTAAATTGATTCAATTCCATATTGGTTCTATTTATGTGAGAAATTGATATATTTAACAGGAGCCGAATTCTCGAAATCTGAAAATCATACAGCTGAGGGAATATCAATTCGTTTCCCGCGTGTAACAAGAGTAAGAAATGATAAAGACTGGAAAACAGCAACGAGTTTGACTGAACTAGTGGTTCGTAATGTTAGATAGTATTCATATAATTTTTGCCAATTATTATACCTTATGTGCATTCATTTTAAAGGAGCTCTACAATAGATCAAAATCGAAAAGTGATGTTGGGGATAGTATTTTTGATGACGAAATACCTCTATACGCTAAGGACGGGATGAGTAATGAAATTGATGAAGAGTACTGCAAAGATAGCCCTAAACATGTCGAGATCACTCAGAAGCAGAAACGTAAACACTATGTGGACGATAATAATTCATTAGATGAAGATATCAAAGAAGCAAGGGGAAAACGAATTAAGAGAGAAAAAGTGGATGATAAAACACAAAACATTGAAACTAAATCCGAAATGTGTCAAGAGGGGAAAACTGCATGCAAGTGAGCTTTTGTCCATGATTTCATTTGAATATTAAAATGTATTAATAAATATACTAGTTTTTAGGTATGGTTTGGAATGCTATAGAAAGAGCAAGGAGCATCGGGAAAAATACTGGCATCCATGAGCAAATTATATGTGTATGACCTAAATTTCAAGAAAGTTACTGCAATTAATATAGAATAATTTTAATTCTGGTATCCTACAATCTCACTGTTTTATCCGAGTATATTATATATCTCCGTGTTTGATAACAGGTAGAAATGTTCTCATTCGTATTTGGCTTATTTTCCTCATATTATTGAAAATATATGTGGTAAATCGAAATTTTTCTGATGGATAGCCATCAAGAAAAAGACGTTAAAATCCTGTCAAAAAATTGTAATAGTAATAATATCGACAATCATGATGAATAACACAGCACATTCGACTTATAAAAACATTGACTGACTTTTCTACGCCTATGACGTCATAGTACGAACACCTGGAACGGCGTACTCGATTTGATTTTGATGCAAGCCAACTGGATGTTATTGTGTGTGGTTCAATGTACTTTAAAATGTTTTTAATTATCTATTAGATGTTTTCTATTGATATCAGTGCCAAATGAAAGCATGAATAATGATTGTTCCAATTTACGTTCTTATCCCAGTGGAATCTGTAAGAGTAGTTTGTTTCTTAATTATGACCTGTTACCTAATAAGTACATGTAATTTAGTATACCACGGAATTATCCATGTTATAACAGCTTTATCTTTTTCCATTAATATCCGCCTGTATTATGGAAGATCTTGTTTCACTATGATTTAAGATTTTTTAAAGTGTTATTAAGAAATCGGAACGGGCTAGATAATGATAGCGCAGAGAGTCAATACCATTGCTGCACTAACAAATAGGACGGTGACGACTTTCAGGTAAGGTTGCAGGTTATTATCAGTTTAGGTTATGTTTGTGACAGTCTGTTAGTATTTATTCACTGGTTGAAAATTTTTGGATTCAGTGGACTTACTTCTGAGCAATTTATGAATAAAGCAGTAAATGAACCCATTTTGGACTACAGGAAGGGAAGTGCTGAAAGAATTGCACTTGATAATGAATTGAGGAAAATGAGCCTGGTTAGCTAATTTATTAACTCACTAATAATTCGCAAAAAAATTCCGTTTTTATAGTTATACTCATTTTATCCATTGGCTCTTTTAAGGGTTCAGTTGATGTACCTATCCGAATTGGAGATAAGAAGATACTAAATGGTTTAGAATGTAAACAGAATATGGTAAGAAGTGGACTAGTTTTAATTAAATTTATACTTGATTTTTAATTATTACATTCTTTTATAATTAATTTATCTACGAATTTCAAAAAAGTTTGAAGTTACTTCAGAGTTATATGAATTGATTTTTTACAGCCATCTGACCATCAGGTAACACTCGCTCGTTATACATTTGCGACTACAGAACAAATTAAAGAGGCTATCGATGTTGCTTTACAGGCAAGAGTGCGGTGGGAAAGGAAGTCGCTTAAGTTAGAAACTAATAGTACTTACTGTTATAATTATATATATTACTTCCTACATATCTATTTCTAATATATAATATTTCTATATATAAATAGAAGTCGAGCGGATATTCTTCTTCATGCAGCAGATCTCGCCAGTGGTAAATATCGTATGAAGTTAAATGCAGCAACTATGCTTGGTCAAGGCAAATCAATCATTCAAGTGTGTGTCCATTTGAAATACCCTCCTCTAGTAGCATAATAAACTATATTATTTAATATACAGGCAGAAATCGATGCGGCATGTGAGCTGGTTGATTTTTTACGTTTTAATTCCAAATATGCTCTGGACTTAGAAAAATATAATCCAATCAGTACAGAAATCAGCACAAATAAAATGATTCATAGAGGGATGGAGGTAATAAAATAATTTGTATAGAAAGAATCTATATACATGCTTTTAATATTTAGTATAATGTGTCGGAAGTATTTTTTAGGGTTTTGTTGCTGCTATTGCTCCGTTCAATTTTACTGCGATTGGAGGAAACCTTGCAACAGCTCCAGCTCTTTTAGTTAGTTATGCTATATTTGATTTTGATGTAAATTTTGACTATAATTTGTGTAATATTTAGTATATTAGTTACACGTATATTTTTGATTTCTAGGGAAATGTGGTTTTATGGAAGCCTTCTGATACTGCAGTGCTTAGTAACTACATCATTTATGAATTATTGGAGGAAGCAGGTTTGTTAGTTAGAAATATAAATATCTTTATTTATATGATGTCACATCTATTCTAGGAATTCCTTCTGGTGTACTTTCATTTCTTCCTTCGGATGGACCAACTTTTGGAAACGTAGTAACTAGCAGCAAATATCTGGCGTACTGTTCCTCTTAGTTTTTCATTGTTTATTAATATATTACATTTTTGCTTATAATTCAAACATTATAGGCGTAACACTTAAAGAATTAAAACGACATCATAATTTGGATATAATGGCAATATAAGTTCCAGATTATTATTAAGTCAATTATTGGGTGGTATAATTTTTTTTAAACTTTTAGTAATTAGTGTTTAGTTAAGCATTTCGCTTAACTATTACTATCGTTTTAACACTGAAATTGTTGAAACAGGAAAATATCATCGTTTCAATATATAAATATTTACTTAAATTAATTAATTTAAACATGCGCATATTTTTTATTTGCGCTAATATTTATGGTTTTTAAATGAAACAAGGATAAATTATTATTTAGGGCAATTAATTTCACTGGTTCTGTTCCAACCTTTAAAACTCTGTGGAGATATGTTGCAAACAATTTGGATAAATATGTGACGTTCCCCAAGCTCATCGGAGGTTTGTAGGTTTATATTTTGTTATCTGCTTTTTAAATAATTGCGTACCAATCTTTGAATTTTCCATTGTTTCATGTGATTTATTATTGTTACAAAACAATCGGTATTTGACAAAAATTGGATTTTTAGACTTTCGAAGCATAGGAGTTGGATATCATATGTAGTACTTAAAATCAAATTTTTATTTGCGTTTTTTGAGAACAATAATGATATTTTTCATGTAGAGTGCGGTGGGAAGAATTTCCACTTTGTCCATTCATCTGCTAACGCAGACGTCGTAGCTGCAGGTTCATTTTTTAAATTAGTTTTTTTTGAGCCTTTTGTAATTGATAGTCTCTGAATTTAATAGTTTTTAGGAACCATTCGTTCTGCTTGGGAATATTCAGGACAAAAATGTTCTGCCTGTTCACGAATGTATGTACCGAGAAGCCGATGGGAAGAGATATTTAGAAAAATTAGCGAAATCCATCAGAAAATCAAGCTTGGAGATGTGAGTTATCTATATGCATATATATAGTTATGGTTTACAAATAGTATTTTCTAGGTACGAGATGGTTCGATTTTTTTGTCGGCTGTTATAGATGATAAAGCATTCAATAGAATCAAAGGATATATTGGTGTGTTTTCATACAAATTCAACTTAAGTTCCAGAGTAAGTTTATATCTTATATAATATAGTTCTAATAATTTAGACTATGCTCATAGTGGAGCAGATGGCGCTAAGGTGCTACTGGGAGGAGGATGTGATGCTAGCCGAGGATATTTCATTCAACCTACGCTGATAACTGTGACTGATGCAACCAGTCGTTTGATGACTGAAGTGAAGGCCTAGTTCATCAGTTATTTAAATACTTTTAATTCTGTTATATATTCTCTTTTTGAAGGAAATCTTTGGTCCTGTTGTAACAGTTTATGTATATGAGGATAGCCTTGTGGATGATGTTCTGAAATCGGTCAAGGTAAGTAATATTTTTGTTATATAGAATTTCATATTATAGTTATGTATTATCTTAGGAAGCCACCCCCTATGGTTTAACGGGAGCTGTTTTCTCTGATGATAAAAAGTTTCTATACAGGTTGCTTTCTTTTACTTATATGTTTATTGAATATTGTGAAGTGATCCTTAGTGACACAAGAATATTTTATTTTAAATCAGTAATTCGTTGGAGTATTACAAAAGTAAAATTATTTGTGATTAGAGCTCGCGATGAATTGCGCGATGCCGTTGGCAACCTTTATCTTAATGACAAATCAACTGGTTCTGTTGTTGGTCAGCAGCCATTTGGAGGAGCGCGTATGTCAGGTTAGTACATTCAACATTTAAGTAGTTTTGTTAGCAGGATTTGATTTATATTACTTAGGAACCAATGACAAAGCGGGTGGACCACATTACGGAATTAAGTGGTCGTCGCCTTTGACTATAAAGGAGACCATGATGCCTCTTACTGAATGGCATTATCCATCAATGGATTAATTAGTTTGCATTCAGTAATAAACATTTTGTTGTTTTGGAAATGCTAGTAAATTTCATTGTTAGGAACGATTTTTATGTATTGGAGTTTCGTTGTTGGTGCTTCTGGTCTGCATCATATTTCTATAAGTTGCATCAGGAATTATGGACATAATACTAATAATATAGTTTAGTTTGACAGTAGACGGATTATAGTTGTATGTAAAATTTTAATGCCATATTATTTAAGGATAGTCATTGTATAGCTAGTTGGTTCTACTTAGAACAATTTAATTTGTTATCCTTTTTTGGACGAATAAAAAATTAACTGTCCCAAAATATCCTGGTTATTTGGCTCTTTTTTGTTTTGGTTTACACCATGCTATTACATAATATAAATAGGTATTTCGTATTTCATATTTTTTTATTTAGAAGGGTGATGACTTTGACATCAATTAGGGACTGGACCAACGTATCACTTGAGAGTGAGTATTTCTTATATTTCTAAAGTAATATATTAATTACAAGGTTATTTTTTACGGATATAAGAATTTTGTTTAGTTGGTCGACAAACTCTACGAGAATGGCGTGAGGGTGGAGCGCGGCGTAGTGAAGAAGTGGTTGAATTGTGGGAACATGTTGTTAGTCGAAGTCCCTCTTCTCTTGGTGATGAACTTTGGGTTGTTTACGAGCAGGTAGTGGTTATTTTTGCTTCATTTTGTGTATGGTTAATTACTAAAAATAGTGTGAAATGTGTAATTTCTTTACTGGCTGTTTTAGGTTTGCGTAGCAGCCTTAGACTGTGCCCGAATGGATCTATCACTTGAGTGTATCAAAGCACTAGAGGAACGCTTTCCTCGTAGCAATCGTGTATTAAAACTTCAAGCAATGCGCTATGAAGCTGCTGAACAGTGAGTATTAAACATTTCATTTTCATACTATTTTATATTCTGATATGTTTGTGTCTATTGGACATTTCAGATACGATACAGCGAATAACCTTTATGAAAGACTTATCGAAGCAGACCCTACAAATAATGTTTGTTTAAATTCTTACTTTTAATAAATAGTATTTATATTTTCAGTCCAGTATAATTAATTTTACAGTCGTTCCGCAAACGTAAAATCGCTGTATTGTTGGCTGAGCGAAAGCGATTAGATGCTATTCGCGAATTGAATGAATATCTGAAGGTAATTGAACATGTGTTTCTTAAAAAGCTGTACAAAAACTAGATAGATCAGCACATATTTAGTTAATATAAACATACAGCTGGGAATTTGTATTTGTGATCAAATTTTTAAAAATACAACTAATATATTCGATATTTGGTTTAGATATTCTTAAATGATTCTGAAGCCTGGATACAGCTAAGCGATCTATTTCTTGCCGAGGGCGACTTTGCCAAAGCAGCACATTGTTTAGAAGAATGTGTCCTTGCAGCTGTCAGTTTAACATTTAGAAACTAAGATATTAATATTAAACTTGTTTTTTAAACAAATTTTGTAGCCATTGAACACCCTGTATCTTCGCCGCTTAGGAGATATTCGATATACACAAGGAGGTCAAGAAAACATTGAGTTAGCAAAGGCGTACTATGAACAGGCTGCTAAGTTAAATCCAACTGACATGCGGACTCTTTACGGAATAGTTCTGGTTAGTTTTTGGATCTACTAACTTTGTTTTTTTATTATTTATTTTTAACTAAAAATACATATTTACAAGAAAAAGTTCTGAATATTTATATGCAGGAGATGTCGAAAAAGTGTACTATAATTTTTGCATTTTTTAAGCTTAGATACAGTTCAACAGTAATTCAGGACTAAGTAAACTATAAAAATCAATATATACGTTTAGTTTTGTGTAATTAATTATTACTATGTTATTAAAAATACCTCTGGTCTTGTTTGGTGTTCACCTGAATACATTATAAGTGTTTAAGATTTTTCACTTAATAGTAGTAGTACTTTATGTTCATCATTTTTGTCCTTTCATGAGTATAAGCCTCAGTCATATTCTTTGTTTTACCTTACAAATTCTACATTGTGAGTAGTCTCAGAATGTTGTTTGATGAACTATTTATTGTTGTTTTGCACAAATTGACCAAAGTGGCTACACCAAATATAAGCATCAAAATCATTCATATGTCTATTAATGTTTCAAACAAATTCCTACTTATCTATCCTAGAATTACTAGCCTTTTAATAAGATTAGCATATACAGTTACTGAATAAGCTTCGTCCACTTCCCCCATTATTTGAGTCTTTATAGCAGCTTAGTTGTTGTAGCGTCTTTTAGTGCCATCTGGTTTAATATAAGTAACATATTGCTAAGTTATAATTTTGGAACATTTTCAGTTAACTGGATGCGTTACTCTAATATTGGAGAAAGATTTAATCATAGCATTTTTAAAGAGATCGAAGTTAAATTTGCTTATCATAGATTTTAGTGTTCAACGTATCTCTCCAATCATATGAAAGGTTCTGTTGGGGACAAGAAAAGAGAGATCATATTGGCAGGGAGTTCAGCAGCAGAAAAAATTATAAACAGATATGAAGAGGTATCTACAGTGATGAAACATGAAAGAAGAAGAGGATAATTATAATTTCTTAATGTTAATCCGTTGCTTATAGATTGAAGTATCGGGTTCAAATCCGGAGGTTTCTCTCATCATAGATGCGGTACAACAGATGAAGACGCAGCTGGCTATTTCTAAGTGATTATGTTCTGTTTTCGCAACTTTTCTAAGCAGTTGTTTGCTCAGCAATTTTTTGCTGTGTTTACTAATGGTTAATAATAGTGAATGTTTTCTTCTGCGTTGATTAACTATTTCTTTTAGTAACTACGTACATTCATATATCTATTCTTTAATTGTTATTATTTGATAAACTAGTCTTATCTGATTAGTTCTCATTACTTTACTTCTTTTTTTCCTAATCTGCGCTATGCCTCATCCTAATCGCTTCTTCTCGCATGATGAGCTCATTTGCCGATTAGATTCGAAATTCATCGGTTGCATTACTGGGAGAATTCACTACGGAACAGATTTACTCTAAAAATAGCATGTAGGCGGATAATTATCTGTTAGAATTTGTCGTTAGACTGATACGATCTAAATTTCTGTACTTTGATTTTATTTAAATTCTCTATGCTTAGATTTGAGCTTCTCAACTGTCCCTGTCTAAGTTGTAACAATCCTACACTAGACTACCATATATCACTACAGCGGCCGCCGTCATACCCTCTGTCTTTCAGTCTGTAGCTGCATTCTTTCTGCCAATCACTACTTCTTATCATTCTTTTTTTTTCATATATGACTCTATAGTCCATACTTCTTTCTCCGTCCCTTTCCTCCATTTGCTTTGGCTTAATAGCCGCCTTGGGATATGAGAATACGCTAGCTAAGTGCGCATGGTAGTGGATTAGTCTGCTTCACCTTGGATACTAATCTATTGGTTCCTACAGCTGATTGGACTATCACCATTTAAATGAGCTATTAATAGCTTGCAATTAGTGGTTGTATTTAGTTGATTCTGCTTCTGATTAAATTTATTTACTATAAGCGTTTTAGAGGAATAGTTGGAGAGGAGTTTCCCGCGGTGTGCTATCGCCCATCTGTTGCGCGATTTCTGCCAGATGCCGCTATTTAAAATGTGCATAAAACTATCTTTGGGCTTTCTTATTATTTCGATCTAGGTTACTATATTACATTTAATGTGACATAGCAAACAGTGCAAACATTGATTTTCCTATAAACACTGGATTTCCGTTTACCTGTATGAAGACCATTCATTGTTCATGTCTATCGCAAAAATGGCTAAACAAACAGTGTCTGAATAAGGGTAGTGGTTCTTATTCAAAGACTGTTTTATGAATCTTCATTTTTGTCGTTAGAAAAATTATTTTTATTTTTTGGTGTGAATAAATTGTATATCATGAATATTTGTGCCACGAATACAAGAAAAGATGCTTTAAGTAAATACAATAATCGGTTAATATGTGTGGACAAAGGCAAGCTTAAGTTTTTACTTTTCTCTACTTTATTCTTGGTATAATTTCATTATTCCCTTGCTTCCTTTCTCATTTTCTACGTTGCTACATGTGAACATCTCCCTAATTTCTAATTCCGTCTGCAAATTGTAATTGTATTTGTGCGAGGGTCCGATCCACTATCAAAGAGACCGCCCTCTTCTCTCACGAGAAGGTCTTCCGGGCCTTTCCTCTTTAGATGTCTGCACCTCTACCACATTAAGTCTATCACTCTGCTAATTCCATATTCTCTATAGAGAAGACTATCTATCGAATTTTTAAATAAATATTACCTATTTATGTGGCCAATTAATTAATTATTAAACAGAGAGCGTTCCTAGTGAACAACAATCTTTCCTTAAACTTATCGCAATGTATGTTTGAAGACTAACACTCTAGGACCAATTATTCTCGATTATCAATTCATAATTATAGTATTTAGTCGGCGATGCTCTGAGAAATCTGAAACAAAGCTATGAACAGAGGAAGCCGATCATTTTACAGTTCTAATTGCAGAAAATTCGACGTATCTGGGTTTTAAGGCGCACGTAATATAGTTTCTGGGTTATTTAGTTACTAAACTTTCTTCATTGCTTGCTATCTACAATTGTTGAAACTCGCTTTTCGATTCATTATTGTGAATTGTCTTCGTATTGAACAGGTGCCATCTGTTAAATCGTATAATATATCAATGATGGATATCTAATGCGACAACCAACCACCAGTTGTATTAAATTATTAATTTCCTCAATTAATATTAAAACAAAAATCCACAAAATATGCTGATTTCTAATCATACCTAATTTCTTTTAATGGCTTCTTTTCACTCACCACTTTAGTTACTCTTCTGGCTGCTCACCAGATGCCGTTTACCGATGTCTGTTTCATGTCTGTTCTCAAAGATCTTCAATAAACAGTTATTTATAATATATTTTGTCTGTATGTCTTTTCTTCTATGTACTATTCTGTTTCTTTCATTAGTGTTATTTTTTGTTAAACTGTAATATATACATATAATTTTTGTAATTTGTATTTTTGATCACTGCAGCACGTAACCTACAATTATTACAAATACCGTATATAGCCAAGGTCAATCGACTGTCCTCAAATTACCATAACCCGCCGGGTTCCAATTGAGTCCTCAATCAAGAGCATTCTTTTACTGATCCAGACCTTGACCGATCCTCTAAATTTCCAGTAGCCTAAAGAAAATAATTGTGCTCATTCTCCTTTTTTGCTTAATTTTGATTTTTTGTTTGAGAACAATTGTGATTAAGTTGACAATTCAGATCGAAGATTACATCTTTATTTATGTTAATTTCCATTCTCTTTGGCGGAAACAATTCCACTTCATTTCTTTGCTAGCAAAATAGCTGGTCGTTTTCTCGCAATATTCCATCCGTGTGTTTCATTTTCCTTCTTGTATCCTCTTTGTATGCAATTCACACTTTTTGAAAGTTTTCCATGCTATCTTCTACTATACTTTATATAAATACATATGCTTCCACTCTCAACGATATCTACAAGTTTTATATTTAATTATTTTTATACATCCTATCTGCTTCTTACCCTTTGTTTATTTCTTTTAGTTGCGCTATTTAGCGGTTTCCCAAAGCCACGAGAGGCTCTCTAAAGGCAATTTAACTTCCTCATAATGCTAATCTGTCTGATATCTCATATCCCTGTGGACACAAATACCCTTCATCCATGTTTCACATATTTAGGAATTGCCTGTCCCTGGGGTATTGGCATTTGTTGTTACATACTATTCAATATTTTTTTAAGACATTGGTTTATGCATTCTTTGTGTGAAAGACATCAAAATTACCGCGATACCTCATATATGCTTCTCGAATTTTATTAATAATGATATTATCTTTTTTATTTTGAATCCCCTATATTTCACCACTTATTTGCTTTTTTCGGCTCTCAGAATCTACTATATCGGTGGTGTCATATTCTGCCATATATCGCTAATAGTTCGCTTCTCACGCAAGAATTGAAACGCTCCAGAGAGTAGTGCTATTATAGTTTCATACTAATTTTTCTTACTATTTCCTTTACTTCAATTGATACTTTTTTGATAACTCTTTATTTGCTGAAACAATTTTTTTCATCTTATTGGCCTGCATTATTAGTAATAAGATACATAAAAGTGTCTTATTGAAGTATTTTTACTAATAACTATAGAAAAAACTGTATATAGACTTTTGTAATCAATGCACTACAGAACTAATATTTTTATTCATTTATATTCTCTAAAAATATATTATGCTAATGAATAATTTCCCATTAATTCCTATGTGATATTCAGCTCTTACTTTTTGTTTCCTTTTTTTTTACGTACTATTACTTTTCTTGTCATATTTTTCCTATCTAATATTCTATGCGTGTTGCACATTTGTAATTCTGTGGATAAATGACTGTCATCAGTGATTCCATCTACAGATAATGTGCCGCACAAGATGTATCCGCATGCACTTCGCCAACACATTCTCCCTAATTCTATTTATTCTCTACCAAACATTCTCTTACTTTTTTTGGCTTTATTGCCGATGTATTGATTATACATTTAAAGATTATTATATTATATACAATCAGTCTCTATTAAAAATATTGTACTTCTCCGTTTCAGCTGAATTCCGTATGTTTATAGGTGGTTTGCACCTGTTTTTGTGGATGACTTATATTTCTTTATGTTCAACGCTTTGTTACTGAATTCAGTGCAAAGACCGCCCCTTCCGCTGTTATTTTCTATATCCTGCCCTCAATCTCTCGTATTTTATTCCATGTGAAAATGTAACAATTTATGCATAGCTGGCTTTCGTAACTATCGGCTGCCATTAATGATTTATTTCGCTAATTAATACTAATGAATATTTGGAGAGGATTTCTGCTTGTCTTATTAATAGGCACTTTTATATGCTTGTATTGTATCACTGTTTTCATTTACTGCCTTATTTTCTGATTCTTTTCGTTGTTTGCTTGTGCCAAATGGCGACTTCTTCCGGTTTGAGCGAGATGGCAACAAACTTGTTTTCAAGTATCAGCTGCCTGCATATTTTTCACTGAAATTTGAAATCTAGTTGTTTCTTATATACATATTAGCGCAATGCTATGATTTAAAAAATTAATTATACAGATTTTGTAGTTTTCTCGCTAATCGTGAGTAATACGTGGAAGGACGATGATTAAAATCTTTTAGAATCTTTCCATCTATACTTTCTCGAAATTATTCGATTTATATTTTTTATACTTTTTCTTATTTCAAAATACCATTGCGATGATGTTGAAATGATTATAGGTTATGCTTCGTTTTGCGTATCTGCTTCTTCTCTTCGTGGTAAATAGAGGTCAGTGAACTGTTATTTATTTGTGAGTAGAACAGTAAAATCTAAAGCAAACAATAATTAAGGTCAGTTAATTGATCTGAGATAACTCGATATTTGCGAATAATATTTGGTCTATATAAGAAATAAATCACTAAAACATCATAAAAATGTCTCAACCATGCACATTTATTATTCCTCTTCGTCTTCTTAGTCGTTACTGGTTTCCGATTTCTGCTTAAATAGAACATGGTCATTTCCTAGTCAATGTGCTTATTCCTCCAATAATGAGACTAGTTACCGCAATTAAAGGACTAGTTGCATATTCGACTGGTCTTTTAATAACCCTAATCTCGCGTTCTGGTACAAACTGGTTTGTTACACGATAATGTGAACAACGGAATTATGGCATTGCGCTAAACACCGAAAGATAAGAAAATGCACTTTAAAATGTTGTTCTAAATCCATGTTCGATTCCATGAAAGTGACAATTGCGCGATTTTACGCATGAAGAAGCTAGGGGTACCGGAAATTTGCATAATTATTCAAATAATTGGTCGGTCGACCGAATGTACACCGCATTATTATAAATTAGTACAGACAACCTATATGAGGCTGTTGAAATGCCATACTTTTATCACCGTTTCTTTTTGTGCAAATTGTTACTATAATCTATTGACATATAGCTATATTCCTACTTCAAATGTAATTTTAAAGATGTAATAGATTCTATCCATAATAAATCCTATTGTCGTGGTGCCATGGAGTTGCTGACTTAACAAGTGACATCAAACAGCGCGTGTGATTATAGAATAACAAAGAAAGAGTAAGACTGATTCTCTTGTATTTAGTGATTTGTTTGCCTCTCCTCAATCCACTCCCGAAGAAGCCACCATCTGAGATGCTTCTCCCTATTCACTCTACCACTGCTCTCATGTGTGAGCCGGTGTTTTCCGGAGATAGAAGTACAGCAATATGGTATAGGGATGGAAAAGAAATTGCTACTGTAACAAGGTAAAACTTGTAAGATTATCATTATGGTGATTTTGTGTCATTTATAGACAGTGAAAGCCTATTTGCATAAGCTTCTATCTAATAACAAAGTCATTTAACACTTAATGCATGGACTTATAACAGTTACGTAATCCATTTTCTAAATTTTTATTTATGTTCATAATTCAGTGATACGAATGCAGTGTTTGAAAATCGCAATTATTCTACTGATCAGCCCGTACCAGAAGTGGGATTTTTAATAGTAAATAATATATCCAAAGGTATAATATAATTTTTTTATCATCGATTATACATTAGAATTTTTATATAAAGGCAGAAACAGTTAGAATAGTAATACAGATGTTAAAGCAATCCTATATACTTATTATATCTGTTTCAGCAGATGAAGGTCTGTTCTGGTGTCGCCATTCCGTTTCCTTCGCAGCTGGTGAAGTGTTTTCTCTCAGAGTAGCTTTCGTTGATCCTATTCCTCCGGAAGGATATATTCAAGTAACGGTTAGCTAAAAGGTTTCATATTCCACTCTTATGAAGGCAATAGTAATGATTATTACTATTCTTCTTCTTCTTCTTCTTCTTAAAATCATTATGATTACGTTATGTTTTTAATTTATATATTTGTTAAAGTAAAAGCTATAATATAATATTGAAATAGTTGTCTTTCAGCCACCTTACCCTTCTCTTGGGCAACCTGTACAGTTCCACTGTCCAATACCGGAAGCTGTCCCTTCACCATCTGTTATTTGGAGACTTGTGAGTGAGATTTTCCTAAAAATGTGGATTATCACTTATTAATTTATATAGGCAATTTATTCTATTAAATATGCGGAAAAAATAAAATAAGTGGCTTGTAAATTTGATACAATATCTATTTGTAGAACGGAGAGCCCATCTCCTTATCTTCTTCCGATGCTTCAATCTTTCCAAATGGTACTCTTTTCGTACGATACTTCTCACTGCTTCACTTTGGGTTATATGAATGTGTTGTCGTTAACTTCGCAGGCAGCTCAACTACTAAAACTTTCATTGATTCTAAACATATACAAGAAGCTAGGAAAGGTGAATTGAGTTATTTGAATTATGGATCTTATAGGTTCCTTATAATTTAAATAATCATGAGTTATTCACAGATTTATATTTTGAATATATGTTACTGTGTAATTTAAACAACTAGATAAATTGAATATACGTCTCTGAAACTAGTTTCTTTGTTGCAGATGTCTTAAAATCTGTTTCATCGTCGTCAAAATGTTCCGTAGTTTTCCGTAGTAGTGTTCTGTGGTTTCTAATTGGCTGTCTAGTCACAAGGTATTCTAAATATTTTTGCTTTTATATTTTACTCTTTCTAACATTTAGTTTGCAGCTGTGCAGTTTTACTGTATCTTCTCTGTGCTCTTGTACTTCTCCGACCTTCTGCATCTCGACCAACACTTAGGCCGTCGATGTGGACACGGGCTCATCCTCTTTTAGGACCAGGGTTTCGGAAGGCTATTGTACCCATACCCGATTTTATTTCTCAAAGCAATAACAGAGATGCGGTAGAATAACCTCGATTATAACTACCACTCTAGTTAGCTTTGCTTTTATTCAATACAGTTCATATTCTAGTTTTTGATCTTTCTTTTCAGAGTTCTCATATTTGTCTTTCATTGAATTTTTAATCTGTAATTTTTGATACATATTTATCTATGCTATATTAACGGGTTTCTAGACAACTGCAATATTAATTTATATTATACGGGTTGTATTCAGTTATATGTTAGATGAAGATTATTAATAGAATTTTCATAACTAATTGTATTCTTATTTGTCAGCAACTTTAAAATTTGATAGTTTAAATATCAGATCCTTAGGTTTTTAAACTATGAATTTTTAATACTGGTTTGATCTTAATAATCATTTGAAGAACAAATACCTAATCTTTTAGTTTTTTTTCACTTAAACACTGGAATTATCTCCTTATTTAATAAGAATTTTATAGGCTTAATATAAACGTAATGCAACAAGCATGGACAAAAAATTTTGCGGATTCAATTTGAACTTAATTGCCACTAGATTTGTTTGTGATACAGTAGAAATATAAGTTATGATAAACGTGCTTTATTTTCTTTGAAGTATAGGAAATATATCTAAAAGTCTTAACATTATAAATAATTAGGGAAAACACGATGAAAAAACTTAATTCCAATGTTTCGACAAACTTTGTTACATACTACTTTCATGTCGGATAAATAAATATCCAAGAAATAACATTAAAACAAATTGAATGATAAACAGCTCTGGAGTAAATTTGTTCACTAGCTTCGCTGTGCAATCATGTGCTCTGTTTTCCTTCGTTCTACTTGCACGAACTAGTACGACCCTATTTCAAACCGTATCATGACAACATTTGAGAAATCTTTACAGGTCAGCTGAGATCATAATTTCTTGGAATTCACTTATTTAAACTTCTCTTGATTCACTTTAGATATATACTCGGATTGTATTAATGCGTCATAAATACAATGTCTGAAGTTCCTTGAAATTAACGATACACATTTTACCCACTAATATTTTCAATTATTATCATTACGTTATCAATACAAATAAGTTTTAGATTCAAAGATAAGTAATGATTATTCTCTGGTAGCAGTAAATAGAAAACATGGCCGAAGTTGGACGACGAGCTGAATCCAATGAATCTAAGGTAATGACTTAATAACTTAAATCTCTTAAAATTCATCTGTTTTTTCTAAAGATGCTCTCATTTATAGGTGCAATATGTACAAGTGATACAATATTTTTACCACCCCTGTTATAATATTGACCACAATTCTGTTTAATTGAAATAAGTTTTGAATTTCATACCCCAGCATCTTTTTGAGAAAAATGGTTTGTAATCTTTATAGCTTAAGTTACATTTTTGGCAGACTACTAAACGAAGAGTAATTTCTGGGAGTGAACTAAATGCTAGTACCAATGATCAATTGAAGAGCGAAATACGGTGAGTATTATAAGCTATATGTTGTAAAATAATTCTAAGATTATTAATGAATTCTTCACAACATACTTCTCACAAGTATTGTCCATATGGTCACCTTTATTCTCACAACGCTAGGAAAAAGCCCCATCCTTTGAGTAGATCTAAGCACCATCACTCTGTGGTACAATAACAAGACAGTGTATATATTGAAGACCACGCGAACTCCAAATGATCAGACTTCAATAATTGACGGTGTACTGTCTACCAAAGACTTATTTGTGCTATCCATTTCTCTTAGTTGGCTCGAAATTCAGTCTTAGAACATCTAAAAATAACTTCAGCGTCGTTCTTTCGACTCTCATGTGGTCAGAACTTGCAAATAACATTGTAACCGTTGACATACTAATGCATATTACGATTGATAGTGGTATTATAAAATACAAAATATTAAATATATGTTTTGACTAGTCAATATTTGACATTATTCAAATAGAAATATGGCCACGTACTATACAATATTTTGATTAGATCTTTTTACAAATATATTTTTTTATTCAAGTAACTGTTCCTTGATCTTGTCTAAAACGAGTTCTTCTTTCACAATTTGAAAACAAAATGAGAGTATGGCGGAAGAATTAATTAACATTCTCTTAATTAGTATCTCAAAATTTAGTGATGAGGAGGTGAAGGACAGAATATTTCAGTATGCGTCACCATGTAATTATGCTCTCCCACTTTTTTTCAACAATACTCCATGTGGTGGGATCAGTGTTTCTGGCTATAATTTGGTTAAAACTGAGGCATGCATGTGACGAAACCTCCGTTTTTCTCAGCAATAATCAATGTGTGTTTTATTTATACATTAAATCTTATTCACAGCGTACATAATCTATATACAGTATAATTTAAATTTTTAGCATTTCAAACTTGTCTGTATGTAATATTGCTTCTCATAAAAATCCTGGTTTTGCTGAAACACTTCTGTCACACTAACCTTTCCGCGAAGAACATCATGCTTTTCATTACAATGTCAGTACATAACCTTTCACTCAGTTCGTTTTTTGCGCTATTTTTATAACTGTTCTGAAAACTCTACAACTTGTTATGTTTTATACACATAGGATAGTATGCATGTTTTAATGCGCTTAACAACTCTTTTTTAAGCACATCGGCTCAGCAGTACATGATGGCCTTCTTGTGTGAGATAATTCTAGAATCATCTACGTTAATTCCACGTGCAGATTGCCAACATATAAGGAGCACTGTGGGTCAAGGAATAAAATAAATTATGCGACTAGAAGCATATTGCAAATTGGTATAATAAGTATATTAGCTTCTTCAGGATGCCGTATGGGGCGCTCGCATTTTCTACATCTGCTCAATAATCATTAATATTATTTTCTTTTCGACTTCAACTAAGCTGCAATCGAATCAATTGCAGAATAATTACATATGATCAATTGACTATTGGTTTTGCACAGCAACTATGTCAGTATCTACTCAATTCTTATTTGAGATATTTTTTACATTTTCCAGCGGTATATCTAGTCATCCAAACAAAGAGCTTCCTTGAACAGAACCTAGTCAATAAACAATGGAGTTTTGTCTCTTAATACGTTTTTGTAAACATTGTAATAACTAACATTATTGTTGAATGCTAATCTGAGAAACGTTTTAATGCTCCTTTGTTTATTCCAATCATCCTAGATCTAATGTTCAGCTCTTATTATATGTTATTGTTGTATTCACATTTTCTGAAATACGTGAAATGTCTATTATCAAGTTACTATAAAGCACTACAACGATTTTTGTGTTACCTGTCTCTTGCAATGATGGTAGTGGTATGAGGCCATAAACAAGAATTTCATCATTTATTGTGTAAATAGACATATGATAATTTTAACCGAGTTCTGCTGAGATAAAACAGTAATAATACTGAGGAGTTTAAATAGGCTATATATTCGAGTTCATGAATTGTCTCATAATAATTTCAGCAGCATAAATTCCAACTGCTCCACTATTTGTGCTTGTATCGCCGATTATGATAATGCAGATGAATTAGACTATAGTTATTTTAGTAATCAAAAGATGGATTCTCTTGAAAATCTTGTAGTGTATGAACTACTCATTGCTCACTATGTGCATGCCCTCCTCTTTCTCTATCTCTACCGACCGGTTGAATTACGAATGAGCGAATTATCTCTCACATATAAATAGAGAACATTCCACAACAATTAACTAGTATTGTTTGTCGTTTTCTATCAATCGACACTATTCCGCCACCCCAATAAATATTTGTCATAAATACTCATCTCATTGGTGCTTAACATATGTACACTTGATATTTTATGTATATGCTGACTAATCAAGACCATCAAGTAGATGATTTGATACTTATTTATCTTTACATTACTTAGTTTACCTTGGATCTTTTTCTACCATGTGAAAATTTACAATACACCTTCTTTTCCACTAGACAAAACTTAATTCTTAGCTGAGAAGCAATTTTGATATTTTAGCCATATTTCAAATGTTATATATTCCTATATTCCAGTTATAGTTTTATCCCAAATGAGCACTGCCAACTTACCTGCAACTGTTAGAGGTTTGAAGTTTTCAGCTAATTGATTGTTACATAATTGCCTTACGTAGTTTCTTACTAATTTTTCTAGGCCTTTTCCCTAAAGAGAACCTGGCTTTTGCTGAGGGAATCAATGAAAAAGATGCCATCGTTCTCAAGAAGGTAGATGGAGGTGGGAGTGACGAATAAGGGCATGAATAATCATAGATATATTGGGCGATAAAAGTTATTTATGTTCAAAATGTTTTGATGAAGTGGAAGACATCTGAAAAATAAAATTCTTTCTTATGATTTTTAGGTATTCAAAAATCATGATTGCTTCGAGCGTGTGGGTGAAATGATAGATGAGGTGGAGAATGAATCAGCCGATCTGGGAAGCCGAATGAGAGCTGTGTTGGAAAGCAATAAAGCTCGCTTAGTAGGACTTAGCCCAGCTGCGGTTGAATTTAGCAAGAAGTTATGTATTATGTATTCTAATCAATTTTCTTCTATTATCTTTTTTTTTCATTTTTAGATCATTCATTTCGTTACCCATGTAATGTGTCATCTGACTCTCGGAAAAGAACTGTGCTTCGATCAAGCAGAACAGCTCCACAAGGAGTTTAAGGCTAATATTATTTATTTTCTTTGATATATATATAGGTTTATAATGTTTGAAAATAATTAATTATACCCATGTTTAAACATTTTTAGACTCTTTCGGAGAATGACCAGCAAGCACTAAAGAACAAGAATCCTGATGTTAATTTCTGAAAAAATCGGAGAATATGAATTCAAAACAAGTGCTACTTTTGGATATGTATAATACAATGTGTTGTTTGCAATTTAATATTATTTACTTTTCCTACTGGATTGGAGTAGCATAATATGAATTTATTAACAATGTACAATAAAGTTTCACTCCATACAAAGTTAAGTCTTTGGTTGTGGGAGACATATTTAAACTCCAGGGGCATCATTGATGGTGACAGTGTGAATCTAGAAATTCAAATTTGGTCTAATTAAAGCTAATACTGATTAAATTTAACTGGACCAGAAAAGCTGATTGTAGAAATGAAATTGAAATTGCGAAGGTTTTTAATTCCGGAAATTTCAAAAACATCAATAAGAAATTGCTGTCATTCTAACCTCAACATCTCCATCGATTTCCAATGTTTTAATGTCTTGTGGGGATCCACGGTGTGCAAAAGTTACAAATCTCTTACCATTGAAGAAGATTTGGAATGAAAACTCCTCATTGATTATTGTCATGTCAAATCTATAAATGACCAAATAATGGTAGGTAAAAGCAATGTTTTTATGATATTCGTAATAGAGCAGTATTTTAGTGTGAAAATCAGTCTAGATATAAACGCACACTTCTCCTTTACTGATCGGCATTTTTCCCTCCCGCTCTTCTTTTCCCCAAACGTTATTTGTCATTGCATTACGTACGATAGCACCTTCATTGAAGCGAATTGAAACCTGTATGTTCCCATATTTCGTTCCGGACAGGTTGCACAGATGATATTATTACCTGTAGAGCGTACTCCTTGTTCTCGCGGTAGAGGTTGATATTCACGCGTTTTCCTGCAGGTACAACATTCTGATTCATAGAAAAGCTGTAAGAATTTCATCTGAATAGCTAATACTCATTCTGTATTTCTATTCATTGGGAATCTTACCAGTAGGTAATGCGGAGACATCAAGTCTTTTTCCAGGCTTTAATTCGGCAACTGCCATGTAAGGTTTCGGAAAGATCCGACCTCCATAGTGGAATAGTCGCAACTTCGTGAGGTCTCCACGTATGGACACGTGATCGATCTAATAATTTGATTTGAATTAAAGAAGAAACATGGGTTAAAGATAGATAATCTTACTCCTTCCAGATCATGCCTCTGTTCGAACATGCCAACCTCAACACGATTAGCGAAAACCTGAATATAGGAGGATTACTAGAAAACATAGATCACTAGTCAATGTTTAGATAGAACTGTGAAAACAGAATAATTGATCTAAAAATATATAAAGTCTTAATTCACCTGAAATTTTCCATCGAGAATTCTGACTCGTAAATCAAATTCTTCACCAGCTTTGAATGGGTTTGAAATTCTTTGTTCATTCTCTGACCAATTTCCATCCTTGAACGTGTTATATACGAACTTGCCCCAAAAAAAGCCTGTCAAGAATATTATTAAATATTTTATGGTTTTACAGTATATTGTCTGCATGTCTATATTTATATTATGTGTATCGTAAATAAACAAACATTATTTATTTACGAAGAGAATATACTGACTCATATACCTTCATCAAATCGGATAGAGAAGTGCAAGGGGAGGTCAGCGTCTTTTGAGGCACCTTTATGGAAATTAAAATCGATCCTAAAATCGATCGTTATTTGTAATAGCAATAAGATAAGTTCACAAATAAACAAACCGCTTCGGTTTTTCATCGAGGGTTCCAACTGCGTGGATGGTTTGTCCAACTACAAATGGTTCACTTACGCGGGTTTTAAATGGTAGCTTCTAGAATATATAATGGTTAATATAGAAATCACATCGTCATTAGAAAATAAGGAAATAATTAAGTTGGTTGTTAGAATTAAGAGTAAATATTTGAGTACTGAAAATATTTCTTACGTAATCCATTTCGCCAATATATTTCTTATAGTTCTTCTCCTTTGACTCTTTCTTTTCCTCTGAACTTTCATCTGCTAAGACAATAGCCACAAGAAGTGGCACAAGCAAAAGCACTTAAAAATAGGATGTATATTTTTTTAGTCACATATAAATGTTGTAATTAAATTCCTATTGTAGAAATCAAATTATAGTTGATATGGACAAAATAAATTAACGTGACATTTAATTTAACTTACACTTCATCTTGAGGAAAATAGTATTCCGGTCTGCTATCAGTATGCTATGTGAAAGAGCGTAATGCGAGAGACATCCTCTGAGAGAGATTTATGTTCCTGCTAAACACATTTATCAATCGAAATCTTAACAACAACAAGACGAGCAGGAATCAACATCACATGCTTAGATGAGTGCACGCGTTGATTTTAAGATAATCTTAAACTTTTTAAGTGAAATAATTTCTTTAAATTCATAAGTATTTCTCACATTGCAAGAGAGAATAAAATCTTGTTGACTAACTATTGATACCAAATCTGAAAGCATAATTTATCAGCATGATTAAACCTCTATTTCATACTGTTAGAATGGATACATATTTATGTGGTCCTATGATTGGCTAGTGTTATTATTATAACGTATCCAACTATTGGTATTTCTGTGAGGATAGATCTATAGTTGTTTTGCCTCCAACTGCCATCATAAATCTTTGCTAGCGGCTGTTGCCGAATGAGAAGGAGGGGGCGTCATGCACGCAAAACGAATATGCGGAGTATGGTAAGATAGAAGACAATGAGTATCTGATATCTTCAAGTATGCTATATGAAAGAAGTTTGAACAAATACCCACGTTTTAGAATTAATTAAAAAACTGTTTAAATTTATGTCTAAGATAGTGACTAGATGCTGCTCTTAAAAAAACAGTAGACTATCCGAACCTGTGAAGAAACACTGGTAAGAAACTTAATTATCTATTTATCTACAATTCTTATGATTTGTTATAAGAAAATAATCATATTTTTTGATGTGGGTAAAGGATCGATCCATAAGTAAAACTACGTTAAGTACCCATGTCAACAATTTTGCTATCATTATTCTGGATAATCGACTAACTTCTCATCACAAGGATATATTACATTTGTACTTTAGCATTAATGATTTTATCTTTTTAATCCAAAAAATAACGGCTAGAGAAGTATGTATGAAATGTGTTAAATAGCTAAATTTTCAATACAAAAAGAAAATAACATGAACAGCATGTAGTCATTGTTATTTTCAAAATATTTCGATTTAGATCTCATCATTGTACAGTCTTCGATAGTTACTTAATCTATGATTCATAAAAATTCTGACAGTAATTTTGCTCGACAATGGCAAGGTGCCAAGATTAACTCTGTATCCCGCCCTCAACACATTATTTTTTCCATCAATTATCAGTAAATCATGCAATGTTTTAGCAGATTATTCAACCACAGATATTTTTATAATAGTAATAGTGGTGATACACTTAATTTTCTGTTCAATTTTAAAAATCAACTCTAAAAATAATCAGAAAACTTTCGAGTTTGAATATTAGCTTCTATACTAAAAGGTCTCAAACGGAAAAACATGCTCACAGATTTTATATGTATAAATATAGGGCGGAACAACTTCCCGCACATGTTCACATGGTTGTGTGTAAAAAATTTCGCAGTGACGCATTACTATGTTATGCCATGACTTAAATGGTTTCACGTTTCTTATCAGAGAGTTGCTATTCTAATTGATACCTTTGTTGGGTGTATTACTGGCTTTATAAGATAAATGAATAGCTATACATTTTATATAAAAACAAGCGGTATTTTATGTACTTATCAGTTTTTGCCTATGTTTAATTTGGAATTAGAAGATCAACAAAAGCTCTCAAGGACTGACTGATCTTAGTTTGCGTATGAGATGTTTATTAATTATTATGGCCAAGTTTTAAAGGTACGCTCTATCGTCTATGTTGTGGAAATGTCTAGTATAATTGGAATGCATCATGCAAGTGGTGGCGATCAAAGTGGAAGGTTGAATTTAAGCTGTGGGTTATCAGTCTTCAATATCCATTTGCAAAAATTTATTGTTTAGTTATATGTATCTAGGGATTTTTTTGTTGATCAAGTGTTCATAATATCTATGGATTCAACAAATCATGTGTGTTGGTTATTTACTTCACATTACTTTTAAGTAAAGACTCAGCGACGTCTGAATGGTGATGCCGAACCTCTTGTACGTTTCAAAGAAGCTAAAAAAGTTTTGGGAGAAATTTATACAGATCTTGGGAAATACGTAGATGAACTGGATAATGTGTATAGGGGTATGTGTTTCTACTATAATTTGTTACTATTTTATGTGACGGAAAGTCTTCTGGAAATAAGATTTTTTAAGCTAGAGATACAGTGTAGAACATATTTTTCAGAATTATGCTCCAATGATGTAGGGATTGTTCCGGAGCAACAAGTGTCTGAAGTAAGCATTTTAAGAGAATCAATTCTAACTATCATGGAGACATTTAGAAGAGATAATATGAAAGTTGTTTTTTTTGGAAGGTATGATTGGTTCAATACTTGTCAGTTTAAAAAAGCTAATTATTACTTACATCTATAACCAATGTCTCAAATGGTATTAAAAGATTTGTATAGTGTATTTTATTAGTTTCGTCGTGGTTTTAGGACAAGTAATGGTAAAAGTACGACTATAAATGCAATGTTACATGCTAAAGTTTTGCCACAAGGTATGGGCCATACAACATGCTGTTTCCTCCAGGTATGTATAAACAGGGATCATATATATATATACATGAGACTTGTTTATTCGTAATATATTTTGAGTCAACCTAATTCTTTATAACTTGATTCCAATTGTCTACTAATTTTTTTCAACCAATCAAATTGAACAGGTCCAAGGCTGTAGCGACGATACTGGCTATTTACTACTTGATGATAATCCGCAACCGATTAAAATAGAAGAACTGAGCAGAATGGGACATGCTCTTAGTACTGAAAATTCGGAACTTCCTGCAATGGGGCAAGATTCACTTCTTAGAGTTTTCCATCCAAAAGGACGTGGAGAGGGAGAAAATCGCCTACTTCAAAATGATGTAGTTATACTTGATAGGTAATACATGATATTTAAAATTCGCAGCAATTTTTAGTTACTTCAATAAACAATTCCTTTAGTCCTGGTGTTGATCTTTCTCCTGAATTCGATAGTTGGATTGACAAGCATTGCCTCGATGCGGATGTTTTTGTCCTAGTTTTAAATGCGGAGTCAACACTTACACAATCGGTATGTTTGATATATATATATATTTTCAAAAATTATAACTTAAAGTATAGACATATTTAAAGGATATTGTTTTACTTCAGGAAAAAAGCTTCTTCCATCGTGTTTCGAAGAAGCTAAGTAAGCCAAATATATTTATACTGAACAACAGATGGGACGCAAGTGCTGCAGAGTTGGATCATGTTGATGAGGCAATTTTACAAATATTATGTATAGTAGATTTAGACAATTTTTCTAGAATAGTTTTTATAGTTGTCGTTTTAGGTGCGTCAACAACATTTAACACGATTTCGACAATTTTTAGTGAGCGAGTTGCAAGTATGTAGTGAGAAGGACGTCAAGGACAGAATATTTTTTGTTTCATCAAGGGAGGTAAGAAAATATCTAGTGTTTTCAACAAGTTTAGTATTTATATCCCTTAAAGTACTGCTATAGTAATATTATTTAATTAAGAATAGTTGTTTTTAAGGTCTTAGATTATCGCTTGAAAGCTCGTGGTTTGATAAAAACTGCTTACCAAATGGAGGGCCACCATGCTAGAGCTATGGAATTTGAACAGTTTGAGAAACAATTCGAGCAGTGTATATCCCGGTTAGCAAACAAAATTGCGCATATTTTATTACCATTAATATATTTTAAATAATTGTTTTAGTGCTGCAATCAGGACAAAATTTGAAGCTCACAATCGTCGAGCTAATGAAATCCTTAGTAGAATGAGAGATAACGTCAAAGTTGTACAAACAACTACAAACAAACAAAAGGAAGATCTAGAACTAGACTTAGAAGTTAGTTCAAATAAAAATAAACTTTTAAACTCTCTTCATGAAGAACTTAATTGATTGATAGAAAATCTTATACCCTTCAGGAGAGTACACGATTATTCAATGAATGTCGCATGAATTTTGCGCAATTTGAAAGAGCATATCGTGAACAGACTGAAAGATTAAGAGCGGAAGTTCATCTTAAGGTGTGAATATTTTTTAAAATACTTGTTTTTATCGATATTATAGCGAAATTTTATAAAATTACCAGGTTTCGGCTGACTTCAGTGAGGAAATTATGCGTCTTGAGGCGATTATAGATCGTTTTAACAAACCATTCATTGATTCACCTGAAGGAATAGCAGAGTATAAACACGTAAGTCGCAGTACTTAATTTTTATGCTACAGGAATGTTAGGTACTTTATGATAAGTACTGATTTTGTTTTTTAACTGTTATAATTAATGTAGTATCTATAAAGTAGTTTAAACCATTGTTAAACTGTATAGGCACTGGCTGAATTTACTGATCAGTGTGTTAGTTCTGACCTAGAAGCTCGTTGCACGGGAGGGCTCATGTCGCGTATTTGGAATCTAGAGAATGACATGTTTCGTAAGTATTAATTCATAAAACCATGCAATTACATGAGCTATACACTTTTATACTCTCGTCTATATCCTTAATCTGTATGTTTTATTGAATTAGATTATGTGAAGAAAATTCTGGCCGAACCATTTCAACATAAATTAGAAGAAGTATGGAGATATCGAGCACCATTCAAATTTACTATATATGTTGATGCTCCTTCACTTACTAAGTATGTCTATTTCATTTTTGTAGATTACATAGTTCCATTTTTTTGCGTATAACATATGGCAAGAATTCTAGAGATTTTCACGAGGATCTCGAATTTCGATTCACATTTGGTTTATCAGCAGTAATTCGTCGTATCATCGCTTATCGATCTGGACAGCCGGTTACTGCCATCCATACTAATCTTCTTACTCCTATGTCACTTGTTAGTTACTAATACTCATATTTTACTAATTTATGGGTTAGGATTCTATTAAAGCTAACTTTTCAGCACAAGGATAATAAAACTAGCAGCGAATTGGAAGCTGAGGCAATGGCAAAGGTGGCCGAAGAAAATGCCGTTATGACACAGATGGTTCTCACTTCAGCTGCATACCTTGCCAATGGCAGTCTAGGGATCCTGGTAGTTGGCGGAATTGTGTATAGAGCCGTAGGATGGAGGGTAATTAAAATTTCTCTATGTCCTTATGGGTGTAAAACTTCAAAAATGTTTAAAAAATTTTATCTTCTGAAGCACTATTTTTTTTGTTTCTTATAGGTAATAGCGATTACCGCTGTAGCTTATGGTGGTTTATATGCACTGGAACGATTTCGTTGGAATTCTAATGCTAAAGAGCAGCATCTAAAGGAACAGTTTCGTTCACATCTGGCTGCTAGAATGCATCAAGTAGCTGCAGCACACACAACGCACTGCGAGAATCAAGCTATGCGGTATATATCAAACTCTAAGTTCCTTCTTTCATAATTCTTATAACCTTATTTTATGTTGGTACAAAGATTATAAAAACATTCTTTTCAGAGAGATGGATCAAGTATTTGATGGTTTGCGGGCAACTGTAGGTGGTGTACATAGAGAAATGAAAGATGATTTAGATAAGAAAAGGAGAAGTATTGATAAAGTCGATACTGTAATAAAGGAACTTCTTACCATAAAGTATGTTTTTTAAGTTCTTTTTTAGCTTACAATTTTGAAGTATTTTTCTATTTATCCTTGAGTTATACTGTTTTTAGAGGGAAAACAGCATTTCTTCTTCAAAATCTGGAAAATTTCGCTTCAACTTTTCTTAGGACAGATTCACCATCGCCTTGAATTACTTTCTTCCCGTAATTGATGTGTATGAGAATTTAACCAATGATAATGAGTAATAATCACGTAGTTTGTCTTTGCATTTGGTCATACTTATATCGTAGTACTAGATAGTCGTATAGTGTTTGAAAGCTCAATACTATTATTATTTTTTCTAAAATTATTCAAAATATGGTTCCCTAATTAATAATTAGTTGATATATTTGGTTTGTAAATTACTGTAATACATATATACCTTTCAAAAATTTCATAGGTGCTTCCCTTACTAATATTCGAGCGTGAGTTTGTTTTACTTGATTTATAGTTCTAGTCCTTCTGTGAAGCATCATGTAGTATTTGACTTATTGCTGTGTTTAAAAGTTATTTCGTTTCTCTATTGTTATGTCGCCTTCGTTGTTGTAATGGTCTAAATTGTATTATGTTATAGGTAGGATAATACTTAGCACTAGATAATAGGTATGAATAAATTAATATTGTGGTATTTTCTTAATGATGCGTACTGTAGCGCATATTTTTTTCTCGAACAGATCAGATATTCTTAACTTTATGGTGTAAGGTTTAATTTTGAACTGGGATGAAGAAAGAAGAAGATGATGGGATTTTCGAGCTGATTGATTTCGACTATGACGTAGATTTAGTTAAGGAAGAGGTAAAACAGGAATATAATATTAGGTTTGTATCAATAAATCGAGTACTAGGTATTTTTAGCTTGAGTACTACGATAGCACATATGGATCAAGAGAAAACAATGAAGAAGAAGGTGAGAGGTCTTCAAAATTTAATTGTTTAACTATCTTGGTACGATGTATTTATTTTATAACAAGTTAGACGGGTTCAAGATAACGTATTATTTAGCTGATTCTGCAGTGCAAAGTGCTCGTAATCTGCCTGTAAAAAAATCCAGCCATAATGGATTTCGGAATTCGGCAGGTGTATATAGTATATGTCACCGAGCTATTCTTCTTAAAAATCTTTATGAAACTAAATTAATCAACTATCGAGCAAGGTGAGTTTGTTTATTTATTGGTGGAACTTCCATTGATCTAATTATACTAGTGACTAATTGCGAATTAGGTGTCTAAGATTTTATTCCAAACATTCAATGGTGAATAGTTTACATTTAAGAGGAGAACAATTTATTTTGTGCGATGAGCGTTTGCTATCGCATCTTCTCAATTTCATTGATGTCCCACCTGAAGTGAAAACTGATGATGATCCACCTTTGTTTTCTGTCATGAACGATGCTGTGTTTGTGAACACCAGATATTATTTTCATGACAGTGATATAAGACATAAATATAGCCACTCATATGTAAGTTTAAGTGCTACTTATTCATATTCTTATTAAAACTGTTTTTTTATAGTTATGTAACACTGCATCTCCGTATTTGAATACTCATATACAGTTGCGTGAGATTATTCAATTTATTTCTGATATAGTGACTATTGAAGATCTAGCACCATTTTGGCGGGTGAGGGTAGTTTTAATAATATTTCCATCTTATCTGTTTAATTTTAACATTTCACAGAGATTTCTTGTTCTAGGTTTTCGTAGACTTTACTAATGAGTTTCTTGAACAGTATTGCCGAGTGATAAACAATTTGAGTTCTACAAAAATGCTTAGTGGGTTATATTATCTTTTATGTTTGTTACATACTTATTTACTCTGTAAGATATAAAGCAATGAACTATCGACAAGAGCAATGCAAGGTTTATGTAAATAATGAGGTACGAATTTCAAAGCTTTTGGCTAAAAATGAAGGCATCTTTTTTCCACTTTATATAAGATTATTAGCTTCAAACCTTATCAGATGTAAGTGGCCTGCTTCTACGGACAACACCTTTGCGTGAGAATGTGTTTCTTCTACATTCTCTTATTAAACCGTTTTTGTCATCTAATTCCTGGAAATGGAAGGAAATTGAATATGCATGGAACTTGTTATTCCTTGCAACAGAACATAGTGAAGTTCTTACCGAATCTCAGGTAATGTTCCAAACTATTACAATTATTCTTACTTGCATTTTGAGTTGATTCAGACTGATTTATATTTAGATACATCTTTCTGTTAGTCTCCAGTCTTTTTTTTATCCAATGCTATTATCAACAATGGATTATATATATTCACTTGGCAATATAAGGGACGACATCGGAAAATATTTTATTTTATACAGGTGTTTTTATTTTTTCAATACACTTATTCTCTCCAGTTTTACCAGTTTTTTTCTCTTTATAGCGATTATTCGGATCCTGAGGTACTTATTACTCGCTGTCCGCAAGGATTAGTTGTGTCTTTATTATGGGATGATGATCTCCTTGATACGGTATAAGTTTATAGTTCGTCTTTGTCATCGAATTGCCATTTACTGTATTATTTTAGGTTTTGCGTGGTGCCCAGTCACGCACTCGTCTGGGAGCATTAGTTGATGTTTGTCCTATATTTTCAGACGCATTTTACAACAATATGCGATCTAATGAGTGGCGTGATGGCCAGTAGGTTATTATTCCTTTATTATATTTTTCTGCTAATATTCGTGGAAATAATTATTTAAGATTCATTCCGTTTGGACACTTGCGACGATCATTTCGAGCTGCAGCTAATCAAATAACTAGTGAATTGAGTAATCAACTTATTAAGGATATACGATCATTTGGTCTTATGGAGTTTTGGAGCGATATGAAGGTGTTGAAAAAGTATTTATATGCTTTTATAAATAGTCAATGTGAGACGTATTATTAAATTTATGGATTATCCATTTAGGAAGTAACTGTTGGTCGAATAGCGCACTTCTATGCTTCACTGATATATGGCGCTGATGCATCTCAGATTGTATCTGTTAGTACTAAGTATATTTTAGTCTTCAGTTGATCTTGTATTATTAATTTTTTGTTTTATGGGGTTGCAGATGGATGTTGCACAAGCTTTCTATTCCGCCGTTAATCTTAGTTATATTCCTCCGAATCGTGCTTTGCGGTGGAGAAGGGTGCAGATATCAGAAGGAGACCATCGAGTGGAATGTCTAGTATGTCCTAGAAAAGAAAACCTTAAATACATAGTTTTTTTGTCATTCTAATACTTCAACAGATTAATTTTTATACGACTATTTTCTGATTAAGTCTATTATTGAATCTTCCAGATTGAACGACCTCTTAACTTTGTTATTAATCCTTCATTCATAGCTGTTATGAATGACTGCATGAATTATATGTTTAAGATTTATCGCATTCTTGAGGTTCTTACTGGGGTAAATTCAGATCGTGAGTGTTCAATTTACGTATGAAAGTACTTTTGCTTTTAATATTTTAGCCGATTTTCTAAAGAACTATGATATTTGTAGTGTATTTAAATGCTTTAGGTAGACAATGTGATAATATATGCGAGAATATGTGTGATAAGTATATACTCGAAAAAAATGTGCGGAAAATGTGTTTCATCGTTTCGAAATTACTGAATCTCATCAGCATAATTAAGGAAGTCTTCGTAACAAAGGTATTTAAATAGTCTCTAAATGTGAAATTGAAAAATCGAGAATTATTATAGGTATATTCTATATTCGACATTTATGCAGCGTTCTTAGAGCAAGCTCAGACTGTAGAAGAGGCAAGGATTGCAGCTGAGAATGCACAACTGGAACTGCAAGCTTTAGTCAGTCATGAATATAGATTTTTAAATCTTAATATTATTCTCTTTTTTTTGATAAGTTTTAACTATATATTTTTTTCTCTAGATTATATTATTAGGTAGCGCGTATTGGACTACGTAAAGAAGTTCACGAAATGATCGATATATACAACAAACTAGCCGATGAAATTAGACTTAAGTAAGTTTGTGTGGTAGGTGTCATTAAATGTTGGTGTCATTGTTTTTGATTTAGGTCAGTGAGCAATGATCTTACTGAAGATAATCTTTCACGATGGGAAGCAACCACTCTACGATCAATTGACTTCCTCACCTTAATGGGACGCCATATGTCTAAGGACACGGTATTTCACGCCTTGTGTGCTCGCCTGCAGTATAGTAGAAGAAGAAATTTTCTGATCCAGCAATATGATTGATACTAAACTATTTCTTTTTGGTGTTTATTGCGTTTATTTCATCTACTGTTTATGGGAGTTTAACGGGCTATATCTTCAATTGGATTTCTCCGATATTATTTAATTGTCCATATTTTCACTTATTTGTTTAACTATCATACAGTTAGTAGTAGCAATTATAGTCTTGCTTGTTATCAATGACTGTTAAGTTTACGGGTAATTTTTTGTTGGAGTGAATTGTTGACATACATAACTTGATTTGTGGTTACATATACGTTTATCGGCTTCTTATCTCTGCGCTCTGATGTGATAGTCGCACCACCTAACGGGTAGTGTATTATGTTTGCTCATTGTATGACTCAATAACGGCCGCCATCTTTTTTCCCTGTATCAAAACGGGGATAGCAAAATTATTCATTTCTCATGAGATGATCGATAGTGTGATCTAACTGACTGTTCGTTTTTATTCTACTATTACAGGTAAAATTTGATTTATTGCAATTTAAATTTTTGTTAATCATATTAAGAACTGTTTAGAACGTAAATGTTTTTGAGTCATATGTCACTTCGTAGAAATGGCGGCTCCCGCACTTCATCATTCTACGGGGCCGCGTTCTCCTGCGGGGAGAACCACAATGGCAGGATATATTCATCGGGTAAGAACTATGATCTTCACAAACGAGAGGAGATGACAGTATATTGCAATACTTTATTGGATGCGTTAAAGTGTATAATCAGGTGGAAGCGCGTGCCATTGGATTAGTTTCACGTCGGCGCTATTGGTTTGCCT
This sequence comes from Heterorhabditis bacteriophora, assembly GCA_964036235.1. Lineage (NCBI taxonomy): Eukaryota > Metazoa > Nematoda > Chromadorea > Rhabditida > Heterorhabditidae > Heterorhabditis > Heterorhabditis bacteriophora. Next base: position 8,558,354 of record OZ038428.1, on the reverse strand, counting down.
TGTCAGACTCTTCTTCTTACCTATATTGGTTCAAGGAACGCGATGATGTTAGTTGTGTAGGGAGGCTTTCTCTTACTGGAGCAGCGTTTACCTATGACCCCCGAGAGCAGGGACGCTTTGAAATTCAGTAGGTTATGGTTTTTAGTAGTAATGTAGTTTGGCGAAGATATTGAAATATAAGCTTTTATTTTTGTCTTTTTTTCAAGTGATTTATATTTAATACAAGTAAGTAATACAAATGTACCAATGTGCTATCAATACATACGCACTTTATTTTAGTGCAGGAAATGAGATTCATGTACTAGAATGTACTTCAAATTGTGCACGTGATGAGTGGATGCAGGCTCTTCAGGAAACAAGAAAAAGAAGTAGACAATATGTGCATCAGGATGAAAGGGACAAGGTGTCTTGTTTGTTCTTTAAATCATTTTTCTAGTTTATAATATAATATGTTTATATTGCAAATACTTTTTACACTTTCCCAGGATATTATTTCATTATCATCTGAGACGCCACCACTTTTGCTTCATGGAGTGGAGCATGTAATGTCGACTTCCAGTTCAGCACAAAATCTGCTCGAGCAACTACTTGGTCCAGTAGATGAAAGTTTAGAGATTAAAAAAGACGAGACAAAAAGTGATGAGTCAAGTGAATGTACTCCACAGGTAATTTATTTTACTGGGAAAACATGCTCATTAAAAGTTATTCTCATTCTTTAGATGTCTGTCTCAGTCGAGCAGAATTCGTCGTCTACGTTTTATCTTAATACCAATGGAGAGCTTAATGAGCTAAGCATGGAAATGCCAAAGGTTTCTTATTGATTTTACATTTAATTAAAATTAGATATACTACGAGAGAAAGAATTGCTATAGTATGGAAAATATTTTAATACTAAAGCTATTTTTTTTCTAGAAAATTGCATTTATAGTATTCTATACTAGGCTATAGTGGGACCAGAAGCAGTTCTACAACGAATAGCAGATAAAACCAATGAAAGCCTTGAAGGACCCAAAAGGGTAATTGATAAAGCTCGAAAGAGTTTAAGAGGACTTCGCGGAGACTGCGAAGAATGTAAGAAGGTAGGAAAGATAGAAAGTGTATGAAAAGAGTTAAGTATCATTTATAAGCATTTTTCGGATTGGTTTTAGCTGAATGATGAAACTATTCGGTGCATTGAATTAGAGGATCGCAACACCACATTAGAAGAAGCTGTGAGAATCCTTAAGAGAGGACTTTTAATAGCACAAAAGGAAGTTGAGACTTTGTAAGTTATATATAAGTTGTATTAAAGAATACGTGATTGGAATGTCTTCAGGCGAAGTCTGGAATCTTTAGCGGGTGATGATGATTTACGGGACTTCTTACTAGAAAAAGAAAAGTATATGACTGATATTCAGCTGATGAATAATCAACTGAGTCGGCGCATTCAGGAATTGGAGCAAGACAACAGGTTACATTTGCTTTTTTTTCTGAAGTATTTGTGAATTTTAAGGCATTATTGATTATTTGTCTTTATTTATATCCAGGGAACTCGATGCACGCATTCTCGAATTGCAAACGTCTGTCGAAGCTTTTCGTGATTCGGTTCGTACTAAAGAAGAACTAATTATGCGTTTGTATGAAACAGATAGTGGAACGATACATCCAATGGGAAATTCGATTATTGGTGATGGTGAGGAATTCAAAATAATTCTGTAATCACTACATTTCTGTTAACAAATGTTGCTTTCAGTAGACGTTCCTGAAGGTATCCTTATTGATGTTGACTCGGTACACTGTGAGGAGGCAGCCCGACGCGTGTTTGAGGAAGAAAACGTACGTGATGTGAATGAAATGAAAGACCTTGTCGAAGGATATCGAGCACAAAATCAATTTCTTAACCAAGAGATCGTTGGTGAGTCTTGAATGTTTACTTATATTTATATAAAGTATCTAATGCTCAACTAATAAAACTAGTGAAGTTAATCTGTTTCTTAGAGTTACACCATATTGTGCAGTCATTGGAAGAACGTGAGCGCCAGTGGCTTCGTAAATACTCCGATGTAGAGGCATGCTACTACCAATTAAAGAGTCGTTATCTTATGGTGCTTAATCATTTTAAGTCACCAGAAAAGCCTGGAATCAGTGAGTCTTTTACTTACTCTCATTTTCCATTGTTTGGTGATTTAATTTATAGTAATGGAGCCCGGTGTCCTTCGTCAACTTCTAATGGAGGCGAACACTACTCCTAGAGAGTCGCAGGCTGGTCAAACTGATACACTTGGTTTTTATCTGAAAGGAAAAGAAAATGGAGCTAAAGATGACCTCTTGGATAAAGCCGCAGAATATATGGACAAGGTTAAGCAGAGCGTAGAAGCTACTCGATTAGTAAGTAATATAAATCTTAACTAAAAGAAAAAGCTCTCTGTTCCCATAAAATGGGTTTTTAGGAACAGAGCAAAGAATACATGGTGTGGCTACAGACGTGGGATGCTTTTTTGGTGAATTGGGTAGGAAGACCACTCTCTACGAGCCAGGAACTAAAAGTTCTTATTCGATCGGGAGTACCTGTAGCTTATAGAAAGCGAGTATGGAAAAGGTTAGCATCAAGTAGATTCCATGAGGCAAAATAGATTTTTTGTGTTTGTTATAATTTGTTGGCTATACATATGGTAATTTAATATTGAATTTTAGAGTGCTATTTATTGATCTTTTTACAGTCTTGTTCATATGTCAGTGAAGGAAAAGATATCTGAATTAGGTAATGGTTATTACGAATGTATGTTGAGGAAAGCGAAGATAAAAAAAGAGGAAGGAGAATATGACAGTGCCATCAAACAGGTATAATTTAGTATATTTTCACATCTTTGCAGTTTTTACCTTAAAATGTATTATAAAAAGGGATTTTCAGATTGACTTAGATTTAATAAGAACATTACCAACGAACAAATTTTTCGATGATCCTGATTCCGGGAAAGTAGATATGCTTCGAAGAGTTTTGTACGCCTTTCGTTATCATAATAAGGAGGTTGGATACTGTCAGGTGCTTATATTTCTTACACGTCATAAGTTATTTAATACACTATACAATTTTAATTCTTTTTCCATAAGTTATTATAAATTTTCTGAGTACTATAGGGCTTGAATCGTCTAGCTGCAGTTGCCCTTTTATATTTGGAAGAAGAATATGCATTTTGGTTTATGGTTACTTGTGTAGAAAGCCTTCAACCTGAGGGATACTACACTAGTACGCTTATCGGCGCCGTGGCAGATCAGAAGGTAAACACTTTGGCTATATATGTAACCTACATTATATATATATATATCAGGTACTTAATTTAGGTGCTACGTGATCTTGTGGGAGAGAAATTACCACGACTTGCAGCTCATCTACGACAAATGGAAGTTGATTTATCATTGTTTGCCCTTAGTTGGTTTCTCACATGTTTCGTCGACATTTTGCCGCACTCCATCTACCTCAATATATTCGATGTATTTCTTTATGAAGGAAATAAAGTAAGTAGAGTAAATAAGAAGAGAGAAAGAGACAGCAATACCTGAAAAACAATCGAAAGTTGAAATTCTGAAAATTCTTAGGATATTATATTATTATTTCTAAATAACCTTTAGACATTATTCCGGTTTGCACTGGCTGTGCTTAAGCTATGTGAACCTAGTGTCCTTCATTGCAAAACGATTGGAACTGTTCATGCATGTCTCAGTAGAGCAAGCGAATATGTTCCTGACTTCAAGACTCTTTCACAGGTATGGTTCTTCACCTCCTTTATAAGTCTCTTCTACTAAATAATTGTTATTTCTTTCTTTGTCTGCATATCATTATTTTTCATTATTCTTAGTATATGTAAGTCTGGTTCGAAAAAAAGCTGAAACTCTACTTTTTTTTCAATTTCTTCCTCACTTGAAGAGAAATCATGTATTAAAGTCTTTAAATTTTATACATATCCATAACTTTTAAAGCTGATTAAATTTCCATTCTTATATTTCTAGGTAGCATTTAATGATTTAAATCCTTTTCCTCAAAAGCAAATTGAAACGAAGAGATCTCTTTACCTCAGCCAGCTTAAGGTATGTCTTTATAACAATATGAAATCGTATACTAGATTCGAATTTACTTGATTTCAGGACCAAGGATATCGCTGATATTAATTTTCACCTGTTCATTTTGGATCAATGCATAATTTTTCTGTGATATTTATTTTACGCTATTGTGCCTTATATCATATATCTGGCTTCTTTTGTAAATAATTAGAGGTTGTAGTTGATACTAATGTTTATTCATTTGTTTTTTCGCCCGCTGTATGTACTATTATCTCTCTATCTTTAAAGCGGGAATTATGTGGTGTTGGCATTATATCCTTCATAATAATATTTGTCTCTAAATGTGTGCTTCATAGTGTGATATGATGTTTAATTTTTCCTACATTTTTTAGTCTCATTGATCGTTGTTTATTCGAAACCTTTTCTTGAGTTAATCGTGTACAATAAACATTCTGATTATTTTGTAGATTATATTAACAAATATAATTTCTTCTGTTACCTAAGGTAGAAGACATATTGCGGTTCTGTCTATGGATCGCACTATGAATGTCATTAGTTGTCACAGATTAGACTTTGCGTGTTCAGAATAATTAGGCAGAATTACGGCAGATAAGATTTCTATAATCACGAAATCCTGACACGGGAAGGTAACGAGTACGGTAGGTGTCACGTTATTTCTGATTTATTGCATTTTTATACGGGATTAGTTGAGGAATGTTTTAGGAAAGTAATTTAAATTGGAGTTGCGAATGGAAAAGCATCCCACAATATCCATGTTTCATGGTACACCTTTCTTGTCATTTAGTCATCATTTTGCCGTTCAATGCATGGAGAATAGTGAGTTCTACTATAGCACGTTTAGCTTGTGAGTTAATACAATATTTTCAATAACATAAATCTTGCTATCGATTCCAATCACGAATCTACACCTACTCTGTTGGATAATAATAGAAGGGGTAAGACGAGGAGAAACAGAACAACCTTCAGTCTCCATCAGGTAATATTTAGTAAATTACTTTTAATTTATGTAGTCTTTTCTTACCTGTATTTATATATTTTTCCTTGTTTTTCTCATAATATTTGAACCATATAATGCCAAAATTTCCATTTTCATTATTCATATTATTCACAGTTGGCTATTCTGGAAACGGCCTTCCTGTCCTCTCATTATCCTGATGTTTTCGCGCGGGAAGAGTTGGCTAGTCAGTTAAGGCTAACGGAAGCTCGAGTTCAAGTAATTTTCTTTTGGCAATATTAATGTATAATTCATTTTAAAAAACAAAATATTTATTTCAAGGAGTAATGCGGATTAAGTATGATGCTTTTGTAGGTATGGTTTCAAAATCGTCGAGCAAAATGGAGAAAAACTGGAAGAAGTCAACAAAGTGATCAGCGGATTCGAATGATTAGAATACCGGAAATGTACGTAGCTGAACATCAAAATCGGGCCACAATGTTCCCATCAAGTCAAAATGAAACAATGGAACCGATTGATCTTTCGCTGAGAACAATGCAAGGAACAAATGAAGATTAAAGAGAAGAATCATGGAGTGTCTATCAAATAAATAATTGAAATGAAAGAAAATGATATCTTCATATTAATTAAGAGAATTATTGCACATTATTGAGACTAGGAGGAACAAAAACGTTTTAATCTTAGATAATACTTAATTATAATATATAAGGAAGAAATAAATGAAAAGTAATTGACATTTTTCATATTTAATAAGACTTAGGGAAACTGACAGAAAGGTGGATAGTTGATTTTTCTAACCGATCATTGTCGGATTCAATCTGTTTTGCGTTAATCGATCCATAATCTTATCCTTTCCAATCAGGAAAAGATTCACATTGGGAACGACATGTCCATATTGCATATGTCGATCCGCCATGAAGTTTAGGTACTTCAATGTGTAGGGCGCTCTCTCATTTGGATCTGACAGCGTTAGAGGGAATTCCATCGCACTATTTTGAATTCCATTTCCGTTACCTAAAAGGAAAACAATAAATAACGAAAAATTAGGTATTTTTCTTATAAACTTAAGATTTAAAGTTTTCTGTCAAAGAGTAGCCATAGTTATATTTAAATATAAGCATACCCTTTACCATCACTCGACCATCGAAATCAAACAGTTCATTGACCCCAGGAATAGGAAGATCCAAATGCCCTGAAAATTGCACTTTTCGAATGTTTGAAATATGAGAGAAGTTACAAATAGAATCGATATGCATTAAATGAAGTGTATAATTTACCTGAAATCTCTTTAATCTTCGATAAATCATATTCGGATCCTACAGAGAATGCTGTTAGAAATGGCTGATACATGCCATCATTTCGCTCCATAGGCAGATCGGCAAACTGATCAAAATTGCGTCGAACTGCCAAGTTGTAATTGTTCACACCCTAAGACAGGGAAATACCGCTTTGTTAAGTAGAATAAAATAGATTAACAACTATCTTCTATGTTACAACTACTTAGAAGTTAAGACTTGTGAAAATTTCACAAAAATTATTATAATTTGATTCTATTCCGACGTTCACGGCAAATCCAGCTCCCCAAGAATCAATCAGATCTTCGTTGAAAGAAACAGCAACGGCATGGGTGAACGGGTTAAAAGCAGATCTGTATATAATCATTGATATCAGTTTAAAAAAATGTGAGTGGTTAGAGAAACAATTTGAGACAGTATTTGCTCTACCTAATCTAATTAAAAGTCTTGTTATAAATGTGTCTGACCGTCCACTGAATTCTGCTTTTTGACCAGGTAAATGTACATCCGGAACACTCATGGGCTTTTCTCCAGCCTATAATTACTTTTGACAAAGTCATATTACATTTAAACGGTAAAAATATATAGGTGAAACTCATAGGATTTAATACCTTATCTCCTGCAATGTAGAGATTGGGAAAGAATGGACCCGACCTCTCATCTGTCATTCCTGTTGGAAGCTGGAGAAGACCCAGCCCTCGTGGTCGATCGCGAAGAAACGGAGCTACAACAGATTTAAAGTTGTTATTGATGCCTAATTCTGATAGCTAGTCAAATATTTTTATTTCATATATCACATTACTCTGCAATCGTTCATAATTTGTCGCCTGTTATTGGCTTGATAACCTCTAAATTATGCAAGAGATGACAATTCAAGTTGTCAACAAATTTGTGTGTAGAAGTTGGAAGAAGCATCTAATTTTATTTTAATACCTCTGGCATATGTTGAGGTGCAGTAGAGTAGAAATGTGGTAATTCTGAGTACCATATTAGGAAGACAATCGCACAAGGCAATGGAACAGAGCGATTTGAGATACTGTTTTGAAGATAAGACTTTCGTCTTTGAACTGAAAACGTGCGTAAAATTCTTAAGCAAAGATCAGCCGATGGAAAGTCCAATTTTTCACAATTTTATAGTCAAACTATTAGTTTATTAGATAATATTATTTTCAGCTGTTCCCTTTAATTCCAGTGATTTACTCTAAAAACTTGTTCTATGATGAATAACGATAAAAAAATTAATCTATAGAAATTTAATCGAAAATAAACATGTGAAGAATATGCATAGCACATTTCTATGGATAAAAACCTAGGAGCATAGAATGGATACATTACAAAGTTAAGGTGAATTTCTTTGAAAGGAGTATTTGGAGAATTGAGACGAGCGCAGATGTTTCATGTTAATGGGGTCAAACCCATTCATTCCTTTCAAATCACCACCACCTTCGCTAATGATATATCATTTTCTTTTCTCTAATTTCACTTTCTTATGGTTTAAATATAGTCTTTTCACTATTTTCCTTCCGTTCTTGAAAATTTCAAAAATCTTATTCTCTTCTCGTGAATTCTACTTTTAATATAATATTACCCATTAAACCACGAACTGTTCTCATTTAAATGTTCCAGGGATGAAAGCACTCCTAGTCATATTCATTCCCTCTGTCGTTTTTGGTTTAACAAGAGAGGAACTAATGGAACATCTTAAGTCAAAGCAGGAAACGAGAAATACGTTTGATTCAAGAATACCGCGTCTTATCCGACCTCTTGGATATGTGGCCGGAGAGTGGGTGAAGAAAAGGATGAAGTAGACACATAAGAATCAAAGATGAAAGAAGGTAGAAAGCTTAAAACCTATCCATGTATTCAGGCCAATTTGGCCTCGCGTTCTCGAAAAGGTCCCATCAGAAACCGACCTGTTCTTTGATGATGATAATTTCGCTTACCAGGTGATTGTCATTGAGTTTGAAGGGATGTGGTTGTGCATTTATTTAATATTAACCGTTTCCTATAGATATAACTTAATTCGTTTACTTCCATATCCTATTACTTCTACTCCAGTATTTTCTTGTATTCAATCCACCTTTCTTTCGAGAGTTAATTCTGTATCTGGAAAAATAATGAGAAAAAATCGGATACGGGATGTGTATCTAATATTTGCTGAGCACGGATCATGTGTAAAATATTGAGTTATCTGTCAATTTTCTACGGAATGGTTTGCTTAGATAGTTTCGTAAGCTTATTTATAAACAATTGCGTATAAGTAATCATTGATCCAATGTGAGTACTAATAAAATACCTTTGAAGGTCATCAATCATAGAGATGTGGCTTCCCTAGTTAGGAGGATTGACAAGGAAGACAACTACAATAAAGTGCTACAATTTTTAGAGAAATATAATTGACAAATATACATTATTATTGGCTTGGATTTATTATTTGTTCATCGCAAGTTTTTCCCCTATCCTAATCTTTTGGCTATTCCTAGAATATGTCTGCCCCATATTAGCTTATATGCAGTTCCATAATAGACATTCTTATGAGGTTAATAAATTGAATAGCTTTATTTAAAAAAATATTTTGTTACCATTGAATATATAAAAATGTAACCACAGTCAAAACATGTATCTGATATACTGGAACAATTTACCCGGATAAAAAATTACAAATGTACTATGAGAAATACCCGTATTATAAGACAATTCTATAGATCCCCAATATATGCCTACTTCTAGTTTCTTCCTGTGTAGCAATGCTAAATCCAAAAATTATTTGAATGGATAAATCAACAATGAAAAGAGCCTAATACTAAGTTAGATAATTTCTCGGAGTCTAATCAATATTTGGGTAATTGGGATTAAAGAGGACTGGCATAAAAAACTCGAACATCATGACTATCAATAAAACGGCAACTGTGTAAAACAACACGAACAGGTAAAGTTCTCGACCCTGGAAGATGAATGAAATGAGATTTAAACACAATTAATAATTTAATAAAAAAAAGTCTAGATATAAAATATTAAACTTTCAAAATAAATATGATGTATGCAATAATAAGAAAATATTTTAGTAAGATAAAATAAACAGTACCTTTAATGTGTGTTCAAGTTCAGGTTTATTGAAAGGATCTTGATCAGTTCCGAGAGTGATTTCTGCAATTTAGCAATCTTTAGAATTGTCATTAAAGTTCTAATCGATTATGAAACTTGCTGTCATCAGATGCTCTAAACATGTTTGTTATTGTGTGATGAAATGTGCGATTGCTTGGGCTATATATTAGTTTAGATAGGGTTAGAGTGGAATATATGCAAAAAAAGCCTTTTATATTTCAAACATAATTAATTATGTTATTATTAGCAACTAACATTTTACTATTTTGAACGTTTGGTTTTTTTCTTCAAAATTGTATTATTATCAACTAATGTTTTTAGCAAATATCACTTATTTCATAAGCACACTATTCAGTGTTGTTAGGAATTAGTGCATTTGATGTTAACATGTTATTGAGGAAATAACTTGACCATGTTTTCGGCAATTTATGCGGCGGAAACTGAGACGAAGATATAATGCAGAACAGCAAAATACCTAATCTTTAAGTAGATGTCCGCTGTCATAAACAGCCGATCTTAAGCGGATCCTTTCTATATTCACTGTTTAGTTATATAACTAATTATGCAAAAATAAAGATGCACATCTTAGTGATAACTACTAACTGTTAATGAGACTGTTTTAAAATAGATTTTATAAATTAATTACTCACTTTTTGGATGATGAATAGTCTTTTGTGGCTGCGACATTTTCATTCTTATATTTAAGGAAATCTTCCCAGAAACGAAAGCGTTTTTATGTAATATTATCCTTATTTGAGCTGTCTTAATTAATGATTTTAAGTCAATCAACAAATTAATATGTAAATTGAATAATATATGTATGCATTTATGAAAATCATTCCACTATAAAATTTGGTCCGGATACATGTAGTTTCTTCCTGGCTATATGCTTATTAAAAAGTAATTACTTAGGTGTTAATTAGTGAAATTAGGATGGATTTTTAAAGAACTTTTGGTTTTTAAGCATTTAAATAATTATTACTTGGAATATTTCAGTTAAATACGAAGAAATACTCGTATGCTGTTAAAGTACTTTTAGTAGCAGTAAAGAAAACTATAATAACATGGCACTACATTGTTTTGTGATAAGTTTACTAGAGAATCATCAATGGCTTCAAGAGGCTGGACTAAATATGAAAGATCGTAAATGTTCAGAGTTACAATGGAGGAAGAGCGAAACAGATGTTGATCACATGTGGATCTCAAATATCTAAGAAAATAATGGCAAGAAAAATGATAGAAGCACTTGTAGTGCAATACAAATTCTTAAATTATCCTGTGATATATAGTGATCTTTAAAATATCCCTGTTTTTTCCAAGGTAAAGGCAATATTCCCTAAATCAATAGTGAGGATGTCACCCGTAATTTGTTACTTTGTTAATGTCTTGTAATGGTGTGTTAAAAAAGAAACAAATGACATAGGTGTGAGTAGATTTATTGAGAAAGAGAGAAACTCACTCCTGAAAGGCTCCGCCATCTGTGGCTTCAAGGAATACCAGTTGTTAGTGTAATGGAGTGAAGGCAATTACCTCGCAATTCCGCTCGAAATAAGGAATACGTGATCAGAGAAGAAGAATAAATGAGACGAATAATTCAGAAGGATTTCTGAAGCCCTGGGCGTGGAGAAAATAAATAACGTCGATTAACATAATGAGATTAAAGTTGATAGAATAAGACTATGACAAATAGAGGCGAATAGTTGCATAAGAGTATATTAATGACGATTAGAATGGAAGAGATAGATCTTTTGGAAAGAGATTGATGTAACAAGTAATATTTTCATTATTAGCAACAAAGCACTGTTTACCATGTAACAATGCTGTTTTTATAAAAAAACGCAAGATTGTAAAGTGCAATGTATGATATCTTAAGCTCTCTCTCTCTCTCTTTCTCTCTCTCCCTCTTTCTATCTCTCTCTCCCTCTCCCTCTTTCTCTCTCTCTCTCTCCCTCTTTCTATCTCTCTCTCCCTCTCCCTCTCTCTCTCTCTCTCACTCTCTCTCTCTCTCTCTCTCTCTCTCTCTCTCTCTTTCTATCTTTCTCTTTCTCTTTCTCTATGTACAATGCACTAGTGTCCTTTTCTATAATACAACTTTAGCCGAAAAAAGAAAAATTATGGACGCTAATCCTGAAGGAATCGGCCTGCAGGGGTGGTCTAATATTGAACCTACCATGAGTAGACTGTTTTTTGAGGGGCGGGCGCACGTGTTTTTCTTCCTTCACGCCGTTCCCGACTAGCTCAATTTGCTCGCTCATATCACATCCGCTGGTCCTTCAAATAGCTTAAAATTGAAAATTCGAGTGGAAAATTGGAAAAATTCCATAAAAAAGAATATCGCTATATGAACATTTAATGGTAACGAAATGGATTTTTTCACATTTTCAGTACGATATACTTCTTATTCTGTTTTTTTTGTTGTTGAATAATCACCATTAAGTGATTGGTTTCCTATAACGACATTTCAACGTAGGTAGCAAAAATGAAAAAAGATATATAAGCTAATGATGTGTGGAATTGCTAATCTAAATCAAAGAAAGTGAAGCGAATTAGAATTCCCTGTATTATAGGCGATGGTAGTCAACGGCGACGAAATCTCAACAATCTGGGCGGAAAACAAATGAGTAATGAGGAAGATGTGAATCATTGCACTTCTTGTTGCATAATTAAAAGAACAGTGATGTGCAAAGATAGAAATGACATTATAAAAAATTTTATTTAACGAAAAGACAATATTGTACATTTACATCTGAAATCATGTGACTCTTGAAAAAATTGAATAGAATAATTTGTATCAGAGACAAATGTTTATTTAATAGAGGACTAAATGAAAATGGATCTAGGGATGCACTTATATGGACGGAAATATAGGAGTATATTCAGTAAGTGAAAATATCAATACCAATTCAGCGATAAACGTGTTTTCATTGTAGGTGGTGAGAAACAGTTTTGTCCACTCATTGGCTGACTTCCATCTAGCTTCTCGGCGAAAACGAAGTTTGCTCAGCGTGTCTTGGCTACGACGGAAAACATGGAGGCATATCGTGAGTGATCAATTATTTAGCAGAATTTGTTAGTAGTGATGTTGTTTTGATGTAAAAAAATTCGTACTAACCGTGAAAGGCTTACGGGGATTGAAGACTGCAATATTTTGATGTGTATGGAAATAGCGCTATACTTGATCAAGGAATGGACAACTAGGTTTTCTAAAGAGGAACAATTACACGACGAAACAATGATATAAATACAATCATGCCTCTATTAAAATCTATGCATTATAGAAAAGAGGCGTTATTAGTGCATTTGAAAGCCGCACCAAGTAAGGTGTGTAGTTGGAATGTGGCTTTGGCTCTACTGAAGAGGTTTTCGAAGAAAATGAATTGGATGGCACACTGTGTTGAGATTAACTACGAATAGAGACAGCCGACTAGGCGAAAATCAATTGGGTGAACGCCTCTTTGGTCCTTCGCTCACTATTCTGTTCTCGTAGTTAAGTAGATGAGGTCATCTATCTCAATATAATTATTAACATAATTAAAAATAAGTTAAAGTATTTAAATAACATATTCTAATCATACAATTCAAGTAGTTAATCTGAATCTCAGAGCACCAACTGCTGCATTTGCTGTTTTATTTTACTATGAAAATAACCTATTATTGTTTACTAGTGTGCTGCTCCAAAACAATTTACAGAAAATGATAATTTTGAAAATATAGCAGGAAAAGCAATGTTTATGTGTGCATTAAACAGCACTCGTCATTTTTAAAGCCAGTTCTCACCTACGTAGGTAGCAGTTGTTCTATAATTGTGTGTGATTGTTTTTAAATATCCTAACATGGGTAAAAGCTCCCTTTGAAAGTCATTTAAAACTCAAAAGCACAAAAAGTATCTAATGAAACGTCGATTCTTTATTAATCCGTTTACCAATTCTCATAAATTTCTCATTTTCACTAATTTTAAGTTAAATATAATGTTAAACATTTAATAATATGGTCTTAAAGTAGTGAGTAGCTAGAATTATAACCGAATAAATCTGTTATATCACGCGCTATAAACACTACCTTCATAAAAGCGGAAATATAATGTAGTATATCGATGGAAAGTCAATATTAGTCTAGTCAGTCTTTACTTTTCTACATTTCGAAATTTTATTAACATTCGATGCATCGATAATGATCGAAATATTCAAACAATATTTGGTTTGAAGGAAAAGGCTAGACAAACAGTGTCACGTGGTCACGTGGCTAGAGTGCTGTTAGAATTGACGCTACGGGGGATCGAGTCCTGTCAATGGTCCGCTGATGACATATTCACCCGATTATCATGAAAGTTCTGATTACTACTCATGCAACACCAACTGAGGACAGATATTTTATTCCCCATCAAATTGATTAGTAAGCAGCTACTGTTTTTGTTAACTATATGTTATGCAGGTTTACATACAACAAATAAACTGTTGATGATCAGATTCCGTTTTTAAGCTGTTCCTTCCTCCTCTCATTATAGCCTGCTCGCATATGATGAACTATCGCATTGATAACTCTGAAATTCCGGATACCGTCTAGAAGACACGGATGCTATTTATCATATTATAAGCTGATTATAAAAGTAAATTTAAAAATTTGAACTTATAGGATTAGGATTAGTTAACTATATCATGCGTAGTTTCTATTTAGTGCATATCTACAGATACCTTTGCCAGGAAAGTACCATCTCCGCCTTTCTTGATTCGTCTAATATATACCCCGAGATTGTTTCGTCAATTGCCTCAGCCATGCAAATCTGAAAAATTGTGAGTATTGGTAGAGGATTAAACAAAACTAAGTATATCCTATAGTTCCCATTTGTATATGGGAATAATACGTAATATTTAGGATTAAATTGTAGGAAAAATTCTATTTGAAGGACATTATTGCTCTAACAATAGTTAACCTACAAGGAAAATGTCCCAGAAAGTGGAATGAAATCCTCTGGCGATAAAATCAACATGACGTGCACCAAGCTGCTCACATGCACTACGAACTTGGGTATCATCCATTTGATAGGTGACAATCTTAAAAAAGATATGAATTATTATTGAACAAGTATTTGAAACAATTAATCATCTAATAATTTAGTCACACTATGCATTATGGATATAAAAACTACTTTTCGTATAATTATGTTAAAAATATCACCTAGATGAGAATTAGAGTCAATGAAAATACCTTATCATGGGAAAATACATATATATATTTTAGAAAAATTTAGAAGAGGATTGTTAATTTTATGATTATGTGATGCGGTGTCAAAATAAAGGCTTTAGTTACTATCTAAACTAGAGTTGAGGAAAGCAGAACTGGATAGGACAACAAAAAGTAGCCGTGAACCTACTCATCACCTTCTGATCCACTATTATTGCACTCTCTGGATATGACTTTTGCGCAAATAACACTATATAATGCGCTGACGAAGTAATTTTATCACGCAACTCAAAGTTATGTCTTTTCTGCTCGATAAGATGAAGGAACAGTTTCACTGATCAACTACTTATAGACTTGCCAGTTTATAGAAGAATGCCTCTATAGTCGTTGACAGGTTAATAAATGACTTGCTGCTTTCAGGAGACTCGTTGTCTCCAATTCCGAATGCCTTCTGAACATCAAATTATAATCCTCAATTTCCGAGATATTATTTCCTAATTAAGCGACTGAGTCTATTATTTTTGAATTAGATCATAGTTATGTGGAAGTAATTAAGCATCTTGGTAGAACTTTGCTGTCTAAATATTTAAGTGTCTTTTATATTTTATTTGAAGCCGATTTTAATTAACATTCTAGTATGCTTATAGTAATTTATTTTAATGAGCTTTCTAGGAAATTAAAGCGGACCTTGATTGAATTACTACGATTTGCGGACTGTAGCCAGACCATTTTGAATAGATTAGGTTGGTGATCAAGTAATCTGTAAAAGTTTATTAATATGAATAGTAGTTAAAAGTACAAGCAACGAAAAATTGTAAATGCATTAGAACGCAGAAAATATTATTGATGATGTTAAAAATACAATTCCATTGAGTCTTTAAATAAACTAACTTGAGGACCAAGCATCATAGAGATATAGAAGTTACTTATTTTTAAAGAAGAATATATTATTCTGAGTAATTATAGGTAACCATTTTCTCACCTGGGCCACTCTTGAATGACCATCTTTTTGCTTTTATTGGCTATGGGACCAACTTCAGTGGATCCGATAACTGGCAGCTCTTTTTTGCCCCGAATCGTAGACAGTAGACCCATCATTCCTATAGAATAAACTATGTATACGAATCTTGATTATCAAATAATAAAATCAAATATAACAATGAAAATGAACTGTCATGATGAGATGCAGTTTATTATGGCATTACAAAGATTGGATTCATATCGATATAATTAGAGCAAATTGTTACAAAGCTATGAAAAAATGTCTATCCTATAGAACGAATAGAGCTCAACACTAGCTTTCAAAGGCAGAAATCCGCTCGAAAAAAGGTGTTTACTGCTATTCGTTGGATGTGCTCTCTTGATGAAAAATGTGAACTTTATTAACAGAAGTACAAAACAAGAACCATACAGAGTGTTTAATAAAGCTGAACGACATTAGAAATGAGATAGAAAGACCTTTAAAAGTGACTGAAAGTTATATAAACACGAAAGGTATAATTATAAGTGCATAACATGAGCGAGTCCGCCATGACTGTCGACTTGACACAGCAGCTAATTTCTCTCACCAAACGAGCGGTTAATGGGAAAAGAACATCGACAACTCCATCTGTCACTGTCGAACAGAAGAAAAAGAAAGGTGAAGAACATTGTTTCAGACATGTAATCAACTTTTTCATAATTGCATCGCGTAATTTAAGCAAATAGCCTATTTCTGTTTTATCTCTCTATTATATGTAGAAACAAATCTTATATAAGGAAAACTATTGGAACAAGAAAATTAAAAAATAAGCTAGTGACAATAATATAAATAAAAAGATTTATCGAAGATTATTACTGTCGATTCATATTTTTCACGTAAATTTCACTTAGTTATACTGCTTAAAAACATTGCGGCCAGTTTAATTTCACTTATTTTTATTCTTGATTTAAGTGAAAATAGGTTTCATAAAAGAAATATTTGCATGATTTATTGTGGAAAATAGATCAAACATCGGTCTAGCAAATATTTAGTGATTTGCAATCAGAGATGAGTTACGCTCGAAACTGAATTTCCGTTCACTGAAGTGAGCTGACACCGAGACATCGAATTTGATTAAAAAGAACTTCCACGAAAACAACTATCTCTGATCAAAAAGAGTGGAATAAAGGAGAGACAGGGTGTGGGCGATAGATAGCGGACTTAGAAATAATAATGGTGGTAACATAGCGCTTGCACTCATAAACAAATAATCGTCAAGTGTATGAAATAAGCTGTTAATAATACCATTAAATATGCTATTAATTACTAAATATGATGAAAATTTGAACAAAAAGGGCTTCGGGGTGTTTTTATTCTCACAGAAAACTCTTATTGCATTCTCCCATTTTTGCTCATAACCTCAAAAATACCTGGATAGCATGGGAGGAAGATAAGGAAAGGGTCATATTCGAGGGGAGGTAGTGTAGTATTCTCATTGTTCCTAAACGCATTCTTGTCGCACATCCTGGCAGTTGTTTGTCCACATTTCGACACTGGCGAGCATACATATTGTATTATCCCTACTGAGAAAAAATTTCATAAAATATGATCCTCTCTGTAGTTGATTATTTATAGTACTTTTAACATAGTTATTCTTTAAAAACTACCTTTTTTTTCTTCACAATACTGAAATTTAGGTAATATTGTACTAAAATTAAAAGGGATATCAGACATTTGATGGAATGAAAGATCATTCTTTGAGAGAAGCTTTTGTCTGAGCTCTCCGTGGGAAAACTGCTGCAGAAGTTCAGTGGATTATGGTAATTTCCTGTTTGAAAAAAATTGATAGACTATAATGTGATGTGCAAATTCATGTCTGGTTTGGGTTAATTTATCTTTAGACAGGATATATACAATTACAATTAGTGTTTCATATTTCACTGACAACTTCAGATAGGCGAAAGGTTCTATTTGGAGATCATCTTAATGGAGGCTATTAATGGCTCACAGATTAACTGAACACTGGACTAGGGTTAGAATAGATTCCATTAGTTTAGGTTTAACTGTTTAGGAAAAGAAAGGTGGGTGGAAAACACATCACTTTAATGGTCAACGACCAAGCTATTTATATTTACAGAACGTAGCAAATCATCAATGATAGAGGAATGGAGAGAGAGAATATGTGTAGGAGAAAGATTACGAGAATGTGAAGAGCGAAAATGAATTACCTGAGAAAAGACTTTCGAGAAACTAGTGACAGTTGTGTTTTGCCAAATAATTTGGCATTTGCACGTTCCAATTATAAATGAGCGGGATTAATCAAACGATCTTCGTATATACACTGGACGGCTACTGCTTCAGGAAACAACATTGATCACCCCATTTTCACTTAGAATTGCCGAATGAAAGAAACCTTGCTCTCGCTATTCGAAGCATAAATACGACTATAGGAACTTAAATAATCATCTCTTTCCTAGTTATTTCGACAGTTCTTTACTCGATATTAAGTGGAGTATAATAGTCACTTATCAACAATAATATATGAGAAAAATCTTTTCTGTCGTCTATAGCATACTCTCATAAGTAAGAGGAACTAGTTAAATTGAATTTTATTATTTGTTCGTCGTCTTTCAGATACTATAACTTAATCTAGTGGGTTTACTAGTTTTCAAAAATGTTTATCATAGCTTAGTGAAGATTTTGTGCCATGGCCTATTATGATATTCTATCATTTTGAACTAACTATGTTTTTTCTCCATAGTTTCGACTTGCTCTAGGTTTTATTATTCCCAAGATAATTTAATTTAACCTGTGAATTGAGTTAAATGGACTATTTAATCAATAAGAAAGAAAGAAAAATGGATAATATCTTTATGATAGTTCAGAAAAATCTTCAGACGGAGGCGGGAGCATGATAATGACGTTTTCATGTCACAAAGTTATACCTTCCATGTACTCTCCAAATTTAATATTTTTCTCCTACTCGCAAAGCAATACATTTATGACATTTAACAATTACTTTGCTTAACTTTTATCTATAACACTCGGCTAAATATAATGTCGTTTTTAATATACTATTATATTTTCAAAAATTCATCATGGAAACTAATATTGTCTGAGATAGAAGAATGTGTTGTTGATAGATCACGGGATGTCAAAAACAAATCTTCTATAGACATAATTTTATAGATAATGAAATAAAGTAAGCCTAGAACCATCCCCACTAGCCTTAGTAAACGCTATCATTATATCTTTAAACTATTTATAAGAGACATAATAAGCGATATTATTACTCAACTTGAGTGGAAGGCTGTTGGCTATTTTTGGAATAACCGTGGAAGCTATTTGACACAAGCCGTAAATAAATGTTCAAATAAAAATGATTTGCAGTCGGCCAGAACTTTGCACTTCGCTATTCCCGCTTTTTCAGTATCCAGTGAATAATCATTGTCCAAAATCGGAAGTGGAAAATTATTCAATGTGGATTCACAGATTAACCCTTTTCATATGGAAATTTTTTTTCCAAAAAATAACATAATTAAATTGGCAGCAGAATCGGGCATGTTTTATATATAGAGGATAAAATAACCAAGCTTTTAGGAATCTCGGTGAACTAAACAAGACATTCAATGATTTAGCCTACCTTCGCACAGATACACCATAGAATTGTGGCTTTAGCTGATCTTCTCACTGTCTAAATCAGATAGCTGATGGTGTGATTTGGGATAGAAACCTTCTTCCGAGAATGACAAGGCTGTTTTGAGAATTCACGCATGGTCGGAAATTGGCAGATAACCAGAAATTCGATTGTTTAGCGACAAGTCTTACTTTGTAATCACTCTTGCAAATAACAGAGAAGATATTCATGGTTATTTTTAATATGCTTTTTTAAAAGATCAATATGGTAAACAAGAAATAATGCAATATTGGTACTATCTCTTTTGTGAAGATAAAGGTAATGACAATGAGGAATTTTCAGGCTTACCATATTTATCCTCTTATCGATGCATCATATATAACATAATAAAAATACTTTTTAAACGTGTGAACGAGACCACAAATCAATTATATGACATATTATAGAACTCTGTCTAGCAATAAATGGCACTTTCGCTTTATATTTAACCGGCAATAACAAGAGGATGTTAAGAGATTTTAAGTTCGGAACTCAGCGTAATTTATATCCACGGAATAATTTGATCGACTTGCCGTTTAAACTACTGGATAAAGCTAAGAAAAATAAACAAGGCAAGGAGAACATTATGTGAAAATTAACTATAGGACATTTCCCATTAAACTGAGTCGTTAATGACAAATCGTCAGTATTCGTCAAGTCATGCTTCTGAAATACGCTCAATCCAAAATACTATTCTCATATAGCATATTTGGACTATGGTATACTGTAAGCCACGGCCTCCTTATAACCAGTAGTCATTGGGCCGAACTTCTAATAACACTTCCAACCACTACTGCTCTTTTAGTCTTTCTCTGTGGATTACTACAAATTTCCTTATATTCAATATTAGTATCCATAATTCACTTTTTACACTTTTTATACCACTCCTTCACTTTTCTTGCCAACTCATCTATTACCTACTCCTTTTATTATTTTCTGAATGTTTGAAAATCTTGACTACGAGACAGACGAAAAGAATTTAGTTAGGCTGTGACAAAGCGAAATTACTCATTACCTCACGCAATTCTATTCCTTGAACGCTATTTATTTGATTAATGCGTGAATATTATGATAAATGTTTTATAAGGTCAAATGTTTTAGAGCACTGATTAATCATTTATATAAATGGCCGTTTCGCAAAACTAGAGAAATATCATGAGAGTAACGAGAAGTAGGAATAACTTCTGGTCTTTAATATTTCACGTGAAAGAAATATAAAAACGGTGTTATTGTACTAATAGATACTTTATTTATTCGAGTCCTTACATGACCACTATTAATAGATTAGTGTCATTATAGATCCTATTTTATACTTATATATTATTACTTATATTCTATATTTTCTTAAAGAGGTCAGTTTTCAGTAATTGAATCATGATTTTCTAATCAAAATCAAAAGGCAAATGTTCGAATGAAAAGCTGCTCTAGGAAACGACAAGGGAAAGGGCCTGCCTGTTCAACTACCGATTGATTCCCAACATACCATTCGGGACTTCATACTTTCATTTATCCAAACACCTCAGTTACTCCGCTATTTCAACTACTATAAAACTGATCAATAGGAAATTAAGAAATTAATATACCTCACTTAATATTAGCTTTTACAGCTAAGGCTACTTTTGCTTTCCCTGTCCGTTTCTTCATAGTGATTTGTTAGTTGACTTTACCTATTATATTTACTGTCATTTGTCCAGAACTTTAGATATAACAGAAAATAAAGAATGTGTCTGGATGGGAAATAATCAGCCGATATTTTTCTTATTTACCTGCAGCTCCTATTCCTAGAAGAGATCATTTTTCTCCACTATACACATTTCATAGGCAGACTAGCATTCGAGATTCACATTATGAATAAGACACCTATATTTTATAAAAATCATCCTAGCTTTTACTGTATCTTAACAGATGTTTGAGTACATTTCATCATAAGGAATTCTTGTACTTAGTTTTACCCACTTCCTATTAAACGAGAAATATAATTTTAATCGGTTTTCGAGATGTTTTGGATCTTGGTGTAACGAAGTTTCAACATAATTTCTTAAATAAATAGTGGAATATTAATAGGGAACGATAAGGATAGAATGTGATTATGTGCTTAATTGAAAATATTCCATCATGAAATCCTAAATAAATACAAAGAATTTAAAATATTGATAGATAAATATATAAAACAGAACTATCAGAGATTTCCAAGCTTAATCTTATAAAGTATCAAAACCAACACCTTATAAAACTAGCAAATGTCAATAGACAAGACATCAATAGATTTAAAGAAAGGTTGATTACAATTGAAATAGAATTAGATACTGAGGAGAATTAACATTCAAAGGATAAAATTTAAGTGGAAATGTTGATTATAATACTCTTTCCACGAAATTATTTCTGCGTTAAAATTTTTAATGCCAATTTCTCTAGCGACTAAATTAAAAGGCATTTTCCAAGTAATTAATGTAGTGATCAGGTGTGGAAGAAATAAGGCGCCATGGGACAAAAAAAATGCAGTAACTACTTTCGAATGTATTCCGTAAAAATGAAATGAAAACATGTTTGTGGATCAAGTCGAATTTATCGCGATGAAATGAAGAACTCATAAAACGAAAGTGGAAAATTTGAGAGGGGCACAATATTTTTTCTCTTTAAAATGTTCTTATTCATATCTCTGAATGTAGGATGTGGAGAATGAGAGTGTTAAAAATATAAATATTTCACTGGAAGTTTAGGTAAACAGACTTTGAAGCAATATTTAGCTTCGATATGAGGAAAGCACTTGTCAGAATAAGTGCAACTGACAGACAGCGGTACGAGACACCACTAATTTATATTTATATATATATATATGTGCGTCAAAGAAATAGAACTCCAGTTAACTTTAAGCCTAATAACTAAGGCAACGAAGATATGCTATAGTTCAGGGCTAACGGTAGTCCAACAGATTTGCCATGAATTATAAATTATTTATAGAACTGAATTACGATAGAGAGTCATATATAAATGCATATATATTTGCAACACAAAATGTTTATTTCAACAAATTTTCAGCCAAAACTTTCTAATGTGCTATATACATATCTTACGATAGTGATGCTAGAATACATAGTTAGGTGGTTTCTAGACGCACAAAATGTTGCTTCAAAATGGAACCAGACTTTAGCAATATTTAGCCTCCGATTTAGCTCTTATTATCCAATTAAACGGTTGGATAATTAATTGCTGCTCTTTATGATAACTGTGGGCGATTTACGACGTTGTTTGCATCTTGGAATCACGTGTAGTTGACCATCTTCGCACTAGGCCCACCTTTACTTCTTCTGGCAATCTAAGTTAATGTGTTTGTGAACTGGAGACGACTACGAACCCTTTCAGACCCTTCTTTGATATTAATCCTGACACTTATAATCAATACCACTGAACTACTCAACTCTTAGTCGAACTACAATATCTATACTATCTTAGATGCTTCACCAACATATAATTAAATATATATTATCACATTTCACAATAAACGAAAACTGACGGCTTGTGATATCTAGTACAATATTTTTTATGAAAACTAACTTATTTAGAGGTTTGAACATTTTATTATATGTACACTACAACCAGTAATTTAGTAGTAATTTTCTATTAAAAGTAAACCAAAATTCCAAGTAAAAGTCACAATAGTAAAACTTAGAAAGGTATTTGAGGAGCTATAAAATGCGCCTAGTAATATATAGAGATTAAATCAAATAGACAAAGAAGAAAAATAAAGATGTGAAAAAAATCATTGTACCTTTAAATAAACGGACCATGGAGAAGTTTGAATTGAATTTTCTTATCTTTAGTTTTCTTCGTATAAAATGGCCACCAGACAATATGACAAGAATACGAGTTAATTGGAACTCAACAAGGAAAATAGAAATAAAAAGACGAGGAATTTCAGGAGAGTTGTATCAGATGTCCGCTGTATACAGGTCCAAAAACCAATATGAATATACATGAATATGACAGTCTGTTTAATTTAATATTGAAAATATTATACACTGAACTAGAAATCATGGAAGCTTTCACTACAAGACATTTTTTCATATTTTTAACTTTAAAGTGGATTATTCGAGAATTCTTCTGTGAAGCACTATAAAACTATCTATATACAAACATGCTATAACATTGTATGAAAGAAACACTTCTTCCATGATATGAGACGCAGTCATAGAGAGAAACTAAACAAACAGTAGGAAGATGATTGTCGAACCAATTGCATCTCCGCTACTTTAGCCTAAGTGGAGTTGAAATTAGTAAACAGTTTTTGCTTATTATACAAATGCTACCAACCGTTGATTCAGTGCAATTAGGTTTTCGTTTTTCCTCATATATCTCTGATATGGAATTTATGGTCTTTTATCAATGGAAACTCTATCTTATCTGGAGATCATGAAACATAAGTTGCCTTTCATTATATAGTGGAAAAATATTGAGTCTAGCACGATTTATTAGAAAAACCATTACATGGTTCTGATAAGACGACTGAAGGAATTTGTCCTGTTCACTTGAGCCTATAATTACAACTATAATTATGAATTAAATTCGATTAGTTAATAAAAGGTATCGCAATGTTCAGTGTAACAATATAAACTAGGAAAAGGAATATTCCATATCAGTGAAAATCAAAGTTGATTATAGTTGCTAAATATTATAATATTACATTATTCAATTATCTAATAAAAATATGCACAAATCAATCTAGATTAATTGACTGTTAGAAATGGTTTTCGGGCAACTACATTGTATTTGTATTTCAATGTCGCGCTAAGACAATTTCTACGAAGAACCGCTATTTGGGACTTTCATCCGATTCTGGCAGACATTGACGTGATTAGTCTCATTTGTCCACTCTTATCGCACCTATAAAATATGGAATATTCGGGACTCTTATCAACACACAATATTTGTTAGGTAAATTATCACTGAAAATCATATTTTCCTTTCCTCGTATCCTCCACGTTTATCCGAATATCCTCTATGTTGTATGGAAATTCATTATTTCGTTGTCCATCTATGTTTCATAGGATGATCCTCTTATTCGTTTCGCTTTGTGCGATTGCATCCGCCTGTACAGATGGAAAAGACAATTTGCTTGAGATAGAAGATATTTCTGATGGTATCATAATCTACTATTAATAGTATATCATTTGCGAAATTAAATTCTATCTATTTATTTAAATTTTCCAAGGTAATCTAAATATCCATACCCGGAATGTGGTAGCTTCATTATATGACTCTTCTATGCAACCGTCATGCAAAAGTAGAGATGCTCACTTAGTTCTGCCTGGGTACTTGAAGTTGATCTCAGGCTAGTGGGATTGTACCAGATTTACTGTATACAGATTACGAGATGTTAGAACATTCTTATTTACAGGTACAATAGTCGTCTCCTCAACTTCCAGTCTGGTTCAATCAGGGGAAGTCTTACTAACACTTAGAAAAAACTCTTTGCTCGTAGGGACAATATGCAATCAAGGAAAAAGCAAGAACATGCTCATCAAAGACAAGACATGGTGCGACAACAACTATTTGTAGGAAAACATGATGAAAACATCCGTGGTACTGGATCTTTATTTATAGCAAAAAAAGCGCGAAGTCTCTCTTTGGGATGGAGATGGTTACTCTACTTGATACACCTGGCACCTATAACCTTGAAGATGTGAGACGGCCATCAACATATTTTTAACTCTAACATTTAGTATCTTAATTATAGAAATTATTATTTATTATAATTAACATTCACTTACAGCTTAAACAATGGACTAACTTGACTAGCAACATAATTCCACTATCAAAAGTAAAAAGTCCATTAAAGGAATTACTTAGGGTAAGCTACGAGAACGTAGTCTTTTATTAGCTTTTCTACTAAATGTTGATATTTAGGGTAAGTGGCAAGGACAAATGGACATTACAGTGGGGGGAAAATCAGTGATGAATTTCCGGTTACCATCCAATGAAAAATGGATCTCCATCAACTGATCATACATTTTTCCGAAATTATTGTTGGCTTTAATAGTCGTAAATAATAAGTAGGAACACTTGCACACTTGGTTAAAACTACAAAGCACGCAAAATTCTCATTCAAATGTACATCTACAAACAAGGTATATTATATTCCTATCTTCCAAGCACCTATTTACAGGCTCCATAAGTGACAAAAAATGTTCATCAACATATTGCATGGCATAATTCTACTGTTCATTTGTAGCCATTTAAGGATAAAATGCATATTTTTGAATTTCCGACCCACTCCTCGTGAAATCATTCAGTCAACATTTAGAAATCTGATGCAATACAGGCTTGGACACGAACTAAGGAAATAATATAATATATCTCAAAGATCTATGAAGTTCATAAATGTGAGAATACATAGATAAAAAAACGAGCCTCATCCGATCAAATCATTTTCACGAAGATGCAAGACAGTAAAACTTGGCAATTTTATATACTCTTCTAAAATTATCGCATGCTATTTCGCTCCTTTTCCCATATATTGTCACATGCAAATTCAAAGAAGACGAAAGCGTTATTGACAGTAGTTTCTCTTACTGTGATTCTTCTACTCACTGATCAAACATCTTACTATAAGCATATTAATTCGAGTGGTGATATTTGATAAATAGTATTTTTAGCAATCATTCAATGATTCTAATTAGTTGTCAGGAAGAATATTTGTCAAAACATGCCAAAGGCAGGTATTTTTCACGTGCATATAATAACTATAAGAAAAAAGATGTCCGATGAACATATGGAGATATACTTAGAGAACAATTCAGAATAGTATTTTCCATGTTTGTTTCAACATATAAATCAAAAATAATAATCTTGTTATTTAATCTTCAGATTAATCTCTCTGAACATTTTTATATAACTGGACATATAAAAATAAATAATTCGTATCTCTCTATAGGGAACAATGAATAGAAAGAATAAAATAAGGTGATTTCTTTATTGGCCTTCCCTATCTTTTTCTTTCAGTTTAAAACTTTATCGCTTGATTTTTATCAATTCTTTGTAAAGAATACGTAGCAATCGTAAAACCAAGATGTCTCTACATAAGCGACGGCAGTACAAGCACATTCTGCTTCCATCCGCAGTTTCGCCTGATTGTGCTTATTTGCAACGATTTAGTGGCTTAATGTTGTAACTCTGGCACTGTATGCTTCTTGTAGTTAAACATATTTTCAGTCAACTGTTGTTTCCACTTGTTAGAATACTTATTTTTTCATAGATGAGACGTGTTGCTTTATTCATTGCATTGGTGTCCTTAGTCGATGCTTCCTGTGTCGATGGAGTAAACAATGTGATTGAGATTGCAGATGTTACTGGTGGTGAGTACATTTTCTATCCATGCAGTTAAGAAAATTGAATAAAAGTGTGCATTCTTTTAGAATCGTTAAACATTCACTCGAAAGGAGTGGTTGCATACACATATGATAACAATGGAAGACCAGCCTGCTACGGAAGTAAAGCAGAAATAAAACTACCGGGTCAAATCAAATTAGTTAAAGGTAGTAATTGCTTTCATCATCGTTAAAATGATGGTAATAGTTTGTAATTCTCTTTGCATCGTTACAGGAAGTATTACTGTAACAAAATCGTCCAATCTCATGACATCTGGTGAGGGGATGCTAACTTTAGAAAAGAAATCAATCCTAATCGGCACCATTTGCCAAAATGGAGTCAGCAAGAATAATCTTGTATCTGACGACGATTGGTTGGTTTAAACTAATAAAGAAATTATTTTACTAACGTACAGAGCATATAATGCTTTTAAAATAGTAGTAATATTTTCTTTACAGTCATACGAACATACGGCAGTTGTTTGGAAACCAGATAACCACCCTTCTTGATACTCCAGGAGTTTATGATCTCGAAAAGGTATTAAACATTGAAGAAAAATACAGTGTTCTAGACATTTAGAAAAATCACCATAATTTCAAACGGTAACTCTAATAGATATATTAAACACTCAAATATGTTCAAGTAATGCCTTTTTTTGAGGTTCCTGTGTATATTTTAGTTTGTGTGAACATTTAATTTAATATTTTCAAATCACGATTTTAGAATTTAAATGTAGTTTTCAACCATATTTTCAGTTAGCAGAACAAAGTGGAGCGGGAACTACGCTTCAACTTCCCAGGTTGAAAGAATCGATAAATACTATTCTTAAGGTGCGCTTGTTATTCTCCGTAATTTAACTAGTTAGCCAGTTTATGATGGCTCATGTATTACTTTTTCTCCTAAATCTATGATAAGGAGAATTGCAAATTAAAATGTTTGCAAAAATGACACCGTGATGTCCAATTACTACTCGAAAGTACAGGGCGAGTGGTCGGTTGGACTAAGTATCGTGGCTAACGGAGACGTCGTCGCACACGTGCAAGTTCCTTCCAATACTAAATGGGTTTATATTAGTTAAGGTTCTAACTATTTGAAAAGTTATTTATTTTATAAAAGTGAATAAATATTCATCGAGACACATATAGAATCTAATATTAAATGAGACAATCTCTCCCTCACTTTCTTATAATTTTTGAATCTACAGCTGATTAACTAAATCATCTTGGAAATAAATATTCAGTGAAATTAAAGAAATATATGGGAGAATTGAGAAAGAAATAAAAAGATTTATGTACAAGTCATAAGAAATGTACTATCAACAATAAGAGTTCCTTACATAATTCATCGATCATAATAATTACCCTTTTTAATGAAAAGTTCATTTTGGATTAGAAATACAAAACATCACTTATTAACTAGGTATGATGTTCTACAAAAGCACAATTTTTTGTGATTTTCTTTGACACGATCGGGGTTTTTAAAGGAGTCAGATTGTCTGGTTAGTCACTTGAATCAAGTACCATACACCTGCTTGTTTAAACAAATGTGATCAGATTGTAACTAGATAAAATATAGATATTATGACTTTGCTCTATTTGAAAAGTAACAGATGTACGAAACCAAATGAGTATCTAGCAGTTCAACGGATTTTTGACACTTTTATTTCTCTTCAAAGGATGACTTTATTATTTCAGAAATTGCACAAATGATTTTCTTTACCTAATTAGCATATGTGGAACTTAGGCAAAAACAATATTACTCTAACAATTTTCAAAAACCAAAATTCTATAAACATAAAAATTAAACATGTCCTGTTCAATATAATACACCTATTATATTTTGAGACAAGAACTTTTAGGGTTTGTTTTTTGTTACTTGCCTTAACTTTCTCATCAAAAAATAATGAAAACATGTGATTTTCTATAAAGCCATTGTTTAGATTCAAGTAGACAATCAATATATTTCTCAGTCAAAAAGGACTGACTTTGTATTTTGAGAGGAAAACTAAATATAACCAGAAAGTGTCAGATCAGCAGCCGAGTTCTTCCATAGATCTACCAAGAATCACAATATTCCATTGTTCAGCTCATACTGATATCCTGGTACTCAGTGCGACACAAGCACTCGTTTTTTTTTATATCTTTTACATAAATAATAACACCTATATAAAAATCCATGGGGAATAACAGTCATCTTAGTAGACACTGTAGTTTCCAGCTGTAAATTAGATTACTTAATAATTTCAAGTAGTAGTGTCGATTAGATCTACTTAGTATGATGAAGAACTAATTCAACTACCACTACGTTTTTATAATTTATAACCTAGTATCTTAAGATCACCCACTACTTTTTAGATATAAGGTGTCCCCAATAGAGCTTCAGTTGTAATTTAGCAATATGTAAAATAATAAAGTAATTTTTCTGAATTTATTTTTCAGATATGATTTCCCTATATATATTGCTTTAAATCTTCGCTATCACTTTTATTTTTATCTTCAATTATTTATATGGTTTCCAGAATCTGCCAACTATTTTTATTATTTTCAAAGAGTAAATGAAATATAGCGTGGAAATCGTAGGTGTTGGTGTTTTTTGGTCTTTTTTTGGCACTTATCTAGAAATAATTTTCGTTGACAATATCTTTGTGAATGTTGTTCTTAGGCCTTTCCATTTATCGATCTTGCACTGTGGATTTAATTCAACGTACTTTTGAAAGGTGCTTTATTTTGAAAACTTCAAAATTATAACAGGTTTTTGTTGTTCCCACTGGTAACAATAGTTTCTTTAAAAAACTAGGTTCAATTGTATGACCTTCACTTGTATCTTTCTCTAATTTTTCTCAATTCAAATGTCAAAACGAGAAGTGAACATTTTTTATCTATCATTGCAAGTTGTGGCTTGAACCATTTAGAAATTAAAGAATGCTTGTCTTATAATAGTAGATCATAACATAAAACTATTCTTTCTAAATCTTTAGACCAAAGTAAAAACTTTTAAAAGGTTTAAACTAATACCACAGCAAGGTATGTAATTTGTTAGAAATTCTTCTTCTTCTTCGGAGCAATATTTATTCTGAAAGACTAAATGGTGGACATATAAATAATGCACTTCCGAGCATTGAGTTAAAAACACTATAAAACGTGGTGAAGACAACATTTTATCAACAATAAGTTAATACATAACTAGCACTTCGTAGGATACCCAAAATATCTGATAACTGCAGCACAACGTGGTGGCATAGAGTCTACAAGATTAGCACAACGTTCGACTGGAATCTAAGCGCAGGGTTTCTTGATAACTGCTTTTAATTGTTTTATATTAAATTGTTTTTGCCCCTGAACATGCTTTTCTACAGTGTTTCATAAGTGCTCTCATCAAAAAATACCACTTTATCACAATGCACTGCCGACCATGCCAGGTGTTCTCGTGCAAATGCAACACAAACACTCCGGTTCCTCAAGGAAACAAAGGACTTTTTCATGGCTACTCATCATATTAATCTAGATTCTATCAAACGTTGTCGAATTGAGCAGACATTCAGAGAGCATTCTGACTTTAATTTCGTTGTGAATGTCCCTGGCAGTTAATCGACGGTTGCCCTCGCTTAGCCGACGGATTATTTGGTCGGTCCTTTCGGTAGTTTTCTGCTTTCTTGGAGCACGAAGAGCATTTTCCAGTGTTCCAAATGTATTAATATCGTTAATAGCATTTTGACAGAACACCGAGAGAGTTCAAACTTCGTTGCAATCTGTACTTGACTCAAGTTTTGGCTCAGCAAACTTCAATCATCGCAGATTTGGGATGATATCCTTTCCCTACCCATCTGGGAACACTTAGCTACACTAATGTTGGAATTGAACATGGAATGTTATTGTAGAAAGGAATTAAATCACTTCCTTCAGGGTGCCTTAAGTAGATGTTTGCGCTGAAGATGGGTTGATTTGAGACTAAACTAATTTTCGCAAGAAATAAGAGCGGAATGAACGCCAATCAATCGATACTAGGGAGCAGACTACATCTCCTACCTCGCTCCACTCTTGGACCACTCGAACTAGTCACGTAGTTCCTGAAAGGTGTCACTCAGCCTGAGCGAGGGGTAGCTCATGTATATGTCCGTCACTGTATATGCCAATTTAAACAGTTTGCTTTTTTATAGAATTGAACTGATTTTTAAAGTTTTTACTGTCTCTTTACAAATTGAAATGAAAAATATTTCTTCAACCTTACGTGTTTTAATATGTCAACAAATTATTTAATAAAAAGCAAAATGGACTAATCAACTTATTTAATTGAAAGCACTAAGATTTTTCCGAAAGTTACATCGCTATGATACCATACACTACAAGTATGTTTGCCTTCAGTTGACATTGAAGAAAATCATTAAGATCGATGGTAGATCAATAAATAAATAATCTTAATTAATATTCTTGTTTTTGAAAATAATGCTAAGGCAAGAACATTTACATGTTATGATAAAATGTCAGTATGATCTACGCCATGATTAAATGCACTTTTTAAATTATGCTGGTGTTGGGCGTCTATTAAGGGGGCTATTGAACATTAGAAGGAAAAATGATTATTTTCCATTAGGTATAAGACATTGGACAATCGAATAATAACCACTTCCACTCTGTTTCATTTATATTGAATGGTGTTTGATAAGCGTAATTAAGGGAATTTATTAAATGCAATTGGTATAATTTGTATTATAAGTAGAGAAGTTAGAAGGTTGATCAAGATATGATCAATGTATGATCAAAAGATGTTATTTATTGTAACTATCCCAACAATTATGCTATTATTAAACAATTGCTAGACAACAGGAAAAATCACTGTATTTGCATTTTCATCTTTGGACACCTTATCTTTTTTATTATACGATATTCTTTCAATTTTGTTTGTTCCCACTAAAATAGAGGAATTATTAAATTGTGTCCCACTTGAGATCAAATGAGGTAGTTCGTTTCTGTTGTAAGCCTTACACAACCCTCTTTGAGCGATTACGTGGTCAGGCTTTAGCGTATGAGTTCTACTGTGATACAATGTGTCGCTAAAATGGTTTATTCGAACTAATTAGAAGGGAGAGGTCAGCAGACTCCGCCTTCTCTTATAACAATTACACAAAGATAGGGTTACATATAAACTGCAACACATGTTAGGCTCGAATAAACAGTATAATACGATATTAAACAAAAAACATGATAGAAAGAAAATAACAATTAATCTCTGCTGTGCAGGACAAATGATGTTTTTGCGATGAGTGATGTTTTATAGAAATAGTCTTTGAGAAAGATTGCTCTAGGGAAGCAGATGGTTGATGAGTTACTCAACAGACACGTATCTATGGAGCCAGAGTAGTAAACTTACAGTGATTCAAGGAAAGATCTGGAAAAAACCCAAGATTATTATGGGAAGTGAAAAATAATTATAGACCAATAAAAAAAGGGTTATTTCGTTTATGTTCACTATAAAAAATGTTTCAACAATATCTTCATAGCCAGAATTTTCTGCTCCTTACAACTATTCATAAGAAAAGACAACGTCAGTATTTGCGTAAAATCGACAAGTTAATATACTCTGAACACGTGGTATTTGACAACTTTAATTTTTGTATTTAGTAATTTCTTATATCACTATTTAGCGATAGGACCTACATACATTATCCAAAAATTCTTTCATTCACATTTATCTGTCTAGGTATATTGACATATCTTTGTCTAATATTTCAGAATTTTACAATATTTTGGTTTTTATTTAAACTACTTATTTTACAAGGACGCACTTTTCTTCGCATAGATAAGCCTCTCCTATTCAGTTTCCCCTCATGTGTAACCCTATTCACTGAAAGGGGTCAATTTGAGTGACCTTCAAATGCCGAAATAAAAAGGAAACGAGAGAATAAAAACATTACTCTGTTTCAACTATTACTATGGCAACTGTGACTTGCGAGAAATCCTTAATTTTCGCGCTGTTACTGAAAACCGTGGTATTTGTATAGCTCTTTTGCTTGTCGCATTCATTCCCAAAAAGTAGCACTAATGATAAGTGAATCATATGTTAAAGGGAAATACTCGGTTACTTGTTTTTAAAAAAATATTAGCTTGATGAAATATTTGTATAATTTTTACAAACACTAAGTGGACATATTTTGGAACTGATTCCGACAACATTACAAACGTTCTACGCATAGTACCTATTTTCTGATCATAAGTTTCTACATTAGCCCTCATTTGAGCGTTCTTCTCTTTCTATACTAGGATAATGTTAATATTTAACTTGATTTTAGATTTAACGATCGTATTTGTTTTGAACGTGTCCTATTCTTTTGTTTAAAAAGTTCCACGTCGTACCACTGCGATGGGAGTCCACATCAAACAGCCAATCAAAACCAGAGCAGCCGTGTGTCAGCTACTCTCATCTATTCTCTAATCCACTCCGTAATATCACCTTATAGTTATTGATTATAACCTACTTTAGAGCATTCCCAGATACATTCCTTGTCTAAAATTACCTATTTTGGCAATGACCTTTATTTTTTAACCGCGACGCGTCCGCGCCGCACACATACCCATAAATAATGCCAACGTGGAGGAATAAACTTCGACACTGTAGATTGTATTGTAGGTCACTTTTCCTGTCCTGTATAAAGCAGCCACTTAAAGAGTGAAACTATAGATCTATGTTAACGTCCAACCTACATCCTGCGATAATTTTTTTTAGTGTTTTGACTTTTGCAGTGAATAGTCATTCCCATAGAAAATTATGTCTTATATCTTAATATCATGTATTAATAATGCAAAATATTAATTGACGTAGTTTGTTTCAGTGGGTATGCTGTGTCTAGCAGTCATTGCCTTTGTAGGCCTTTTTTCGGTGGGTAAT
The DNA here is from genome assembly GCA_964036235.1 of Heterorhabditis bacteriophora. Lineage (NCBI taxonomy): Eukaryota > Metazoa > Nematoda > Chromadorea > Rhabditida > Heterorhabditidae > Heterorhabditis > Heterorhabditis bacteriophora. Next base: position 8,524,875 of record OZ038428.1, on the reverse strand, counting down.
TTTTCCATCAGTCACCATATGAGTTTGTATAAAAAAATACTACTTAATGCTAGTTTTATAACCATTGTAGGTATCGCTAGCTGCGGATACCGTCACTGTCACCAAACAAGTCTACTTCGATATTGCTATTGGAGGAAAACCAGTTTGTTTTTCCTAGTTTTCTTTCCCCTTAAGTCCTTCGATTTGCATACTTTGTTTCAACTTGTTACCATATAGACGTTCTTTGAATATAAATTTTAGGCTGGTCGTATCGTTATCGGTTTATTTGGTAATGTTGTACCAAAGACCACTGAGAACTTCCTAAAGTTAGCCACAGGAGAAAAAGGATATGGTTATAAGAACAGCAAGTTCCACAGAGTTATCAAAGATTTCATGATTCAGGGTGAGTAGGAATGAGTGGATTTAGGGTCTAATCATAAAGGAATTAGTAACAGCGAGCATAGTGTGAAACTGTGAATATAGCAATTCGTTATTGTTCAGGAGGAGACTTCACACGTGGGGACGGCACTGGTGGAAAATCAATCTATGGCGAGCGATTCCAGGATGAGAATTTCGTACTTGCCCACTATGGGCCTGGTTGGCTTTCGATGGCCAATGCAGGACCAGATACTAATGGTTCCCAGTTCTTCATCTGCACTGTACGTTTGGTATTGATTCTTCCATACAATATAATTCTACATCTTCTAAATTCTTTTATAGGTAAAAACTCCTTGGTTAGACGGTCGTCATGTTGTATTTGGAAAAGTATTGGAAGGAATGGATGTTGTTAGGAAAATTGAGTCGACAAAAACCAATGTATGTTTACTAGAATATTGACCTAATTTTAAAGTATTGTGGTAAATTCTGAAATTATTACAGCCTGGAGACCGTCCAGCCGAATCAGTAGAGATAGTAGACAGTGGGGAGCAACCACTAGCTGCGCCATTTGAGACTGCCAAAGCTCCAGTTGAATAAATGGATACAAACGATAAATATCCCTCCAATGCCTTATTTTTTTATCTAGATCTTTGTATTACCTACGGGAAAATAAATAGGCATACGTGTTTTAAACTTAAATGAACTCCACACCAAGGACTGTTGTATGTTTCTGTTCTTTATAAATGATAAACTTTATCTGTCTAAGGCTTGTATTCTACATTTTTACACATGTGCATCATTTTTGTGAAAAATATGTTGAGTGGCATTCGCAACCTATTATTTTTATATAACATGAGAAACAGGACACAATATAATTCAAGATTTAAAACATCCAAAATATATACATTTGACACAGCTTGTTACAAGGACCAAAAGATAAGCACATGAGGCACTACAAACTAACGCCCGTCAAATGAGAAAATTAATATATTTAAAAATTAGCGAGAAAATATCAGACTAGCATAAAAAATACAAATATAATCACAAAAATAAATAGCGGTTGAAAGGTCTTACAGCCATATGCTACAGTAAGTGATACTCAATGAGCGATAAAATTTAGACAATTATGACTGGATTAGCAAGTAAAAGTAGTCATTCACAAGGTGAAACCAATGTTGTAAAAATGGTTAAAAAATATTAATATCAAAGAAACCGTTAGTTTTTGATTGCGGAACTTTTGGCAGTAAACAAACTGAAATGCAATAATATAGTTTGAAAATAAATAATATTATAAATAATTAATAAATCCAATGAACAAATAACTCACATATTTATCAAGTAGTCCTCGAATGAAGTGTAGGCATGGACTTTCTCTCTAAGCTGCGAATCGACATCGTAATTTTCTAGTGTCTGATTTCTTCGTCGACACTGGTTAGCCGGGGCTACGGCAGGTAAAAGTCGCTGATTAATAAGCTTCATTTCAGAAGAATTCACAATAGATCGAAAATCACCATCCTTTGTCTCAGGGACTAATCTAAAAAAGGGAAAAGAACAATATTAATTTCTATTTAAATGCCACATTATGCTTCCATAATGACTAAGTTTAAAAACACACTCGATACGTAAACTCCTCAGGAACTCATTTTCCTCCCATTCAAGGTAATGTTCCATGGAGTAATTCATTCTTAGTTCTTCCTGACAAGTCTCATCTAAAAATGTAAAAACTTGTACCCCATAAAAAAAACATGCGTAAAATAATACCATATTAAATCTCTAAGATTTTTGTGAAGATACTACGTTGAAGAATGTACCAGTGGGAGAAATGGTAACAAAGTCGTTAAATTAACCCACCTAGGAATTTTTCATATGACATTTTCGAGGCTTCTGATATCCTTATTTGTTTCGGTTGCATATGATAGCAGTTTATGCAACACAAGCAACAGACCACCGTTATTATTGATATATTAGATCGGATTATCATACTAGAAGTCTTTTCATAACAGTAATCCTGAAAATGTATGTTTATTTAAACATGGATATTCTCGCATCATACTCTTATTGCATTCAAGTACATTGGACTTAACAATAATCTAGAAAGCTTTATTCCTCGAAAAAAAATTAATGGGAATACAGAAAATAACCCAGCCTAATAATAATAATAATAATAATAATAATAATAATAATAATAATAATAATAATAATAAGTAATAATAATAGTAATAATAATAATAATAATAATAATAATAATAATAATAATAATAGTAAGTAATAATAATAGTAAGTAATAATAATAGTAAGTAACAATAATAGTAATAATAATAATAATAATAATAATAATAATAATAATAATAATAATCATAGTAATAATAATAGTAATAATAATAGTAATGAATTTTACGTGTCTTATTAAGATGATGGGAAATATTTAGAAACCCAACTAGTTAACCATCGAATCATATGACTACTTCTTAAGATATAAAGCATAATTAAATGGTTTTCTGAGTCAAAACACTAAATTACGAAACTAAGTCGAAAAAGCAAATAAAATGTGAAAATTTAAGAAAATTACCAGATACATATAACAAATGTTTACTCTACAAGATATTTGAGTAAACAGCATATATCTTAGAATTTTCTAATTTAAATATTTGCTTCTACCAGGGCAAATACAATTTTACGGAAAAAATTAATATCATAAGAATGTAAATTAAATGGCTATCAGTATAAATAATAACGTGCTGCAAAAGGAAAGCAATACGCAACCCCAATTACGACTAGTTCGCTCTACCATATTCAAAGTGAAGAAAATATCAGGTTTGAAGAAAAAAAGCAATATTGTCCTAAACTATTGCTGTGATTATCTAACTCTAGCATATCTCCTATTATAAGCACACAAGCTTTGAACATCTTACGCCTAGTTCCTCAGTGTTTTCACTACTATCAGTGCAGGAAATCCATATACATTTTAGATATACTAACAGTTACAGAGTAATCTTCTATGGTACACACATGATTCAGTGATCTTACATAAAATCAGCTATTATAAAGAAAGTTAATGGAAATAACTACGTAAACTGAGGTTCTATAACAGTGAAATGCCATCGAAGGAGCTACGAATCATAGGCACGCAGGCGAATAGAACAGTACCAACAACATAGACGATCAATACCAGCTGATTCGTCTGCGTCTATAACGCTCTATCTTCTCTGCTTATTATGAATAAACAAGCATTATGTGGGTTGTTTATTTCATACGTGGGAGAGGAAACCTCGTGGTGTAGCGCCGAGGTGCGTTGGTTGCAAATTAAGGTTTGAGCCTGAAAGCCATGGAAAATAGAGGCGCAATGCTACTGATTCTGGAGAAAGGTAAATGTTTATGGCATCATCAATAGGAGCCTAATTAGGGGGACGCCATTCAAAGAATTAAATAAGGTATTGGACATTGAGGCTATATTTGTATTTTACATCTTTTATTTGAATTTTTTATTCGAACATTTAAATTGAAACTGTGATCTTCCTAACAAATGACGCATTCCATGGCTTCATTTCTACGAAATCCTTTGTGATAGGGACATTGACACCGAGGGCGTTTACAAATCCTTGGGCATATCTGGAACAGTCTCTAAAAGAAGGACTCTTAGAGAACTATAGTGGATGATAATAACTGGATTAAAGTTTAAATAATTGCTCCTTGTATACTATTCCGTTTAAAAATATTTTACCATCCGATAAGTGCATGATAATCGTTTGGTTTAATACTCAAAATGGTCACTAACTAACTTTGACTGGTTCTCCACATTTAAATTCACACGATGAGCACTCCATCCACACCTCATTTGTAGCACCTATAGGAATTTTACAAAAGTAACAGATGAAACTATCTGCTCATTTTAGGCGTAATGTGCCTACACTTATGTTCAACTATTTCTTCCTGAAGTGGCGGTGTAGCATCATCATAGACTTCTTCCAGGCCGATAACATGGTAAATAGAAAGTAAGAGAAGGGAGACCTGAATACAATGAGTATTAGAGACTATACAATCCTGTCTGGAAACTATGCTATAAAGTAGATTCTAATAGTGATCATTAAAACATTGAACATTCCCATCAATCCTAACAACCAACCATACGAATATAGTACAGATCCATCTTCATATAGAAAACAACTAACACTTTCTTCATTCTAGATTTTATAGTGGGTTTCCCACCTATCTGGTTTGCACTATTTCGTCGTCTTGAACATTCACGGTCACTTTACGAACACAGGACGCATTGTGATGCCATTAGGAGAACAGGACTCATAATAGTCCATCCAGCAGTCACACTTATGATTGTTCATGTAGCTCATCTCTAAACAAACTTGGAACAATTCCTTTAATGCATTTGTAATTCCTACCATTTCTACCGATAATACTAATTATGAGTGGTGATATTAGTACTAATAGTGATTGTTATGCGGTATACTAAAATATAGGTTGTTGACGAGAATGACGTAAGAGGAATTAGAGTGACAAAGGAGGCGTCCTCTTTTAGGATACAATCGATATCCAGCTGAGGACGCCCATGTAGTGTGTTGCCTTCGAGCAAATATAAACAAGTCACGTTGCGCTATCGCATCCTGCTATGTAATGTTGTTCCCATATTGTTGCTTTTTTTCGTCATTATCTAATCGAAGCTACTGGTCTCATATAAATTTCACTGCATTAACCAAAGATATTGTAAGATAGTTATTTAGTAGTTTTGTTAATTGATTTCTTGGTTTTATATTTAGAACTCAATTGCTTGTTTGCCTATTATACTCCATTGTATTCTATACTATTTTCATTCATATTTTCAGGCATGTTTCAGAGTGTTGCCAAACTTTTTATAATAGGTCTAATGTAAGTATTTATTTTGATTAGAATCATACAAAGATCTAGATGAAATCTGAGATTCTCTCTGCAACTTTTCAGCGGCGTTTTCTTATCGTGGATCGGACTCTATTATCGTTACAACGATGAAACGACGAGATTTGCTAAAGAATATGAGTAAGTTTGAACTTATAATAAGTAAATAAATGAAACATATGATTTTAAAAAATGTGAATAGATAGATAGATAGATAGATAGAGAGAGAGAGAGAGAGAGAGGGAGAGAGAGAGGGAGAGAGGGAGAGAGGGAGAGAGAGAGAGAGAGAGAGATGGAGAGACAGGAAGAGAGAGAGGGAGAGAAAGGAAGTGGAGGAATGAAGGAAATAAAACGGTAGAAAGAGACTGAGAAACTAAAACATTCAAACGCTTATAATGCAAAGCCAATGAGTCTGTTTGAGACTGCCAGCTCCACCACCCCTTGTTGGTCCACTGGAAATAAATGAGAAGCTCCAAAATGTTGAGTACATTCTTAAGGACCAAATTGTAGGTCCAGAATCACTCGTCATTGAAGGAGGTATATCACACAGATAACTATTTTTTTATTGCTATAGTAAAACTAATCCGACCATATATTAAGTGGAAAACATGATGATATTTTTTGTTGTTTCATTCGACATTACTTATTCTATAATACATTGGATATAATTTTTTTGCGTTTTTACGTGTTAGAACAGTTTCCGTAATTATTTTTTCATTTATCTATAGACTCCATCTATACTACTCTTTATGATGGTCGTATTGTCCACATCCGAGATGGGGAAATAGTCGGAGAGGTTCGGTTCACTAAGGAAAAGAATTGCGGTAAGATGGTTTCTTTTAGGCCGCAGTAGCATATATATACATATATATAGTAGGGTCGCATAGCGACTGGCTCAGATTGCTCTGAAGAGCAATCGAGTGCTATTTTTGCTCTCTCGCTCATAACTTATCTCCAAGTGGGAACTTTGCAAGTCTAAGAAAAGAGTGAGAATCAGCATTAAATTTCCAATCTTCCACATCAAATTTGTGTACATGAACTATTTCTTATCATCTTTTCTATAATAATAAATTGTTATTTCAAATCAAAACAAGTTTCTGGGAATAAATAGCGATGGTAAACTTATTTTAAACTCATAATAACTGGAACATATGGATGCAAAGGAACAAGTTTGATAGGCGGAAGTTCGGAAATTTAATACTGATTCTCGGTCTTTATTTAGATTTGCAAAATTCCCACTTTGAAAGAAGTTATGGGCAAAAGAGCAAAAATAGCAATCGATTGCTCTTCAGAGCAATCTGAGTCACTCGCTATATGACCGCACTGTATTATCGTTTGCTAGTATTTTCACTTGGTGTTATTTCTCATATTTTGTCGTTGTATACTTCTGATAGTTGTAGAAATTGCTATTTCAGGATATAGACGTCCGATGGACTACACCACATTAGCGGATTTAACTTTGTTGTTTCTTAGGATCCTTCGAATCTGAGCACAGATGTGGTCGTCCTTTAGGGATTCGTAGATTGAACAAGCAAGAAATGGTGGTAGCGGATGCATATTTGGGAATATTCGCAGTGGATATGAAAACAGGCAATTTTCTGTGAAATATTTGTTATAAATATGTACATATACAGGATAGCAAGTGTAGAGTTTATAGGTGGCTTCCGTCATCTTGTTAAGTCATCCATTCCGGTTGAAGGACGTCACATGCGATTCTTAAATGATATAGAGGTTAATTTTCCTTTCAGTTCACAAATAATTATGGCAAATTATACACTTTATAGGAAGTCGCGTTTTATTTTCCTGTTATAGGTGTTAAATGAGGATGAAATTATCTTCACTGACAGCTCCTACAAGTACGATAGACGACATTTTATGCACATTTTCCTAGAACAAGTTCCTAATGGCAGGTACTTGTCCACAGCTCTGTTCTCATTATATTTTCTTTTTCTAGGTTTGTGGTTATTTATTAGATTGTCTCCTTTCTATCAGCTCACTTTTATTACTTTCCAGGATTCTCCTTCACACTGTTTCGACTGGGAAAACTCGTGTTTTAATAGATAATCTTTATTTCCCCAATGGTATACAGGTAAGATTGGAGTTTTATCTTCTGAACTTATAGTTGAATTCATAGGAATATTTTCCCACTAAGTCTAAATAAGTTATTTTTAGCTCCACCCTGATGGCCAATCTATTGTGTTCTCTGAGTGTAGCATGGCCAGAATTCGCAAGTGAATTAATTTTCACAATTTAAATTTCCTAAGTTTCGCTGTTATAGATTTCGTTTTGATACTTTAGTATGTTGGTTATTTAAGGTATTCATTCTACAATAATCAACTAACAACATTTGCTGAAAATCTTCCTGGGATACCGGATAACATACGTCTGTCAGATGACGGAACTCTATGGGTTGGATTAGCAGGTCTATATAAATAATATTAGATAATCTTTTATAGTTCTTTCTATTTATGGAGTATGCGATATTTTTTGGGGGAATATTTTCAAAGACTCGTCATTTGAAGGCTAGTTTATTATTCTAGTGTATTATTTGGAAACGATATTGTCTCATCGTAAAAATGTGCAAGGGTAAACTATTGCATTCATTTGTTATATGGAAGATAAAGTTATTTAAATATTAAATCCTATAGATTTTCGACATGTGTTGAAATATCTGCAATTTCAGGTGTTAGATATTCGGGGGCACCATCGATGATCGACATAATGGGGCCATATGCTTTGGCTCGACAGATATTGATTGATGTGAGTACTAAAATCTGGGCTTTATTTTTAGTTGGAAGATGGCAAAAGTATTAAATAAATTTAATAACGGAGGAACTTAAAGTGACAGATTATATAAATTAGGAATGTATAGAAAAGAGAACTAATATTTAGGTGATTCCCTCACATTGGTGGATTACATATTTACCGTATATAAAGCCTCACCATGCAATGGTAATCCAGCTGGATGCTGAAGGGAAAATATTGTCATCTCTTCACGATACCACTGGGAAGTATATCTCCGATATATCAGAGGTAACCGCTTCTATATTCTATTTATGCATAATTATCGTAAATATTTTTGTTTCTTTAAAGGTAGAAACATCGGGAGATTTCCTTTACTTCGGAAGCTACCATAATAAGTACTTAGCTAAACTTCCTGTTACTAAATGAGGTGCTGATTCAAGTCGTTCCTTTCAAAACGTGTCAACATTCAAATTACGTGTTATTTATTTTGTGATAATATATTTTATTTGTGAGAAATAAATATTTGTGACCTCAAAGGAATCGTGACAGTCGAAGTTGTGTTCACTCTTGATTATTAAGTATGTGCAGTTGTAAAATGGTAACATCGAACAACCCAGACAACGGAGTTCGCAATCGCCTATTTGATGCGTGCGAATTTGCATAAACGATCCACTGAATGAGCGAATCAGCAGTTCTGGGGTTTTCTTTGTGGATGTATTTCTTGTTTTCTGTCATCTAATAGAGTTCCATCGGTATAAGAACGGCCAATCCATCCATTATTTTCAATTCTCGTGTTTACATATTGTGCGTGAAATGCATGTGAAAAGCTTTTTTTTGGATGTTCCTTTTACTACCTCCGGGATATTTATACTAAAGTTAAACTATCTCTCCACTGGCTGTGTTGCCGTTCGTGTTAGTCACCGTGTCGCTGCCCGCCCATATTCTCGTTCTAAGGGTTGTATCAGGACAGCCTTTCATGGAAGAATCCACATGGCATTTACTAACAATTGAACGACACTTAAACATTTTCAGCTTGCGATTTTATGTCTCCCACGTATTCCCATAATGGCTTCTTTTTTCCTCGTTATCCACTTTTCCCTTTGTCTCTGCCTTCTTATCTAACATTTCCTTTATTTCATAACCATAGTCCCTCTGTATGTTCTAAAGCAAAAAGTTTCTAAAGTATACATCTTTATTTTAATGCTCACCTATTTCATCGCTTTCGAAAATAACCTAGCAATAATTTGTACGATAGACGATAAGTGAGTCATTCTAATAATATTTCAATATATTAGTCATCACCTGTAATAGCTGGTGGATACCTTGATATAATTCCAAATATGTAACAAAGTTCTTGATTAGAATAGTGAAATAATGATCCATCCTCAGAACACAACATTCTACATCGAATCAATGTGTCCATCTCTGTTTGCCTTCATATTTCTACTATCTTATCTGCTTGAGTTCGTCTCATAATATCAACAACTAAAATTTAAAAGAAATCAAGGTTAGAAAATGTGTTAGTCGGGGTCGTTCATTTTATGCTGTAGTGCTATTTTGAACCGTGTCTATAGGTATGGTTTCCTCCTTGTATTGACCAAAATGATAATTCATGCCAGTCGTGTTTGCTATTTTTCTTATTACCACTTTTAGCTATGAGTTGCTTACTTAGGGCCTTCCTTTGCACCCGATAGTTTGCTTTTTTCTGTCACTGACTTTATTTCTATTATATATATATATATATATAGTAGAAATACTGCACATTCAACTGTATTACTTCCAAATCGTTTGATTTTTAACATTAGGCACAGCGGCGAAAAACACTCCTTGTAAGCCCAATCTTCTGCTTAGTAAAACTAATATTAGATGAATTAATATTTCATGATAAACTAACAAAAGCTGATCTTTTAATCAAAGTTTTTAATTATCAGTGTTCTTACTTTCTAATTATGCTATAATAGCTTGGTGAAATTTAGTTTTTCACTTGCGTTTTCATAAGCTAAAATCAGTGGACAATGTCTAGTTGCCGAAAAACTCTCGAGTAACTCCGAGGGAAACTTAAGTGGATTGACCCACAGTGGTTGTTGGACGAACAGGTCTTACAGTATAGAAATCTCCCAGTCAATATAGTTATTAGTATTAGGCTTCCATACGGAACCCAAAATTTTTTACATTTCATAATTATAGTTAAAGCAATTTTGAGGTTTATTGTTATAGTGCTAAAATAAAGCCAGTCTATTTAAACCATTGTTTTACTATGGAATTTCTGGGCTCCTTTCTTTAATCAGAAAAAATTATGAAAGCATACATTTATTGCTTATAAACTGTGAAACACAGATGCTTTATATTGCTTGAAAGATTTGTCAAATTTGTACAATGATGGTCTACATATTTTCCGCTTAATCTGTTTGACTTGAAATGACTTATATCTACATAGATGGGAAACAGCCAGTCTTACGATGTAAGCTCAGCGAGAGAGGAAAAGAAGGCAGGAAAAGAAGTACAGATAAAAATAAGGGAAGTAAAACAAGTGAAGGAGGTAAGGGAAATATTTCGAATATATATGGAAAATACGTATGGAAATTGCAGAATGCTCCTTCTACGTTGCATGCTACTTTAATAGATACTCCTGAGCCAAAGGAAGTTCACTCATCAATGGTTGCAAAAAATGATATAGTTACAACAGAGAGTTATGTTACCCAGAAAATGGATGAATTACAGGTAAGCGAAAGAAACTTTCATCCAACCACTACCAGAGAAAAGCATTGAACTTAAGTGTCATTTTTCCTTTTACCAACGTTTTAGGTTTTAAAGCTCACTCAACCACTACCTTCTGTCCCACTGGAAGTTTCACCGTCACAATCACAATACGATAAACTCAATAAATAATGTTGATCTTTCACAAAATTATATGCTACTGTGTCCTGATTGCGTTGTCATTCTATATTGTTGGTTATCCCTTTTTCTTTTGTTTTTACAATAGCTATTAATTTTTGTATTCCACGCTCAGCTAAAAAGTGGTATGATTTGCTCTGGGGTTCAAAGCATATATCCTGTATTTATGAATAATTTAATTTACTTGTATCTACTGTATTCTTAAGAATTGGTTATACATCTTCCATAAGCTAAAAATTAGTTTTTAATAGTTACGACAAACATTCTTTACTGTAGCTTCTAAAGAGTTTAGATGATCAATAAAAATGCGGTTTCATAATTTCTGTGTACTAAACGGTATCTGATTCACCATTGTTTTCTATTTTTCGACAAATAATGGTATTTTTATACTGTCATGTGAATCAAGACAGTTTGAATTTACATTTTTCTAGAAACAATCATCAGTAGAAACCAAATAGATCTGCTCTCAAATTTATAATAATTATTTAACAATTTTTGATTCGAGATTCAAAGATTCATTCGGTGAATTTAGACGGGATTGTGATATTAGGTTCTCACTGATGAGACGGATTAGCGTTAGAGTATTTATCTGTAATTAATAGTACCATATATTATGCTGAAACCCTTTAATACGACTAAGGACAAACTCAAAAATCAAATAAGTTAAAAGGTGAGCCAGTCTTCTAGAAGTTGATTTTTAAATGTAAGTAGTATACAATCGGTACGGGCTAACGCACTTTTTTGCCCATTCTCAATTTTTCTACATTTTTCAGTCATTTACATTCATTAGCAAAGCCAAAACTTGTCTTAACTCATTGAAAACACGTCGAAATTGAAAATTCTCATTTTTTACCAATTTTCATTTTTTCCAAAAAGGTGGGCAAAAAAGTGCACTACCACTTTCATCAAATACTAAACTCTTCAATGATTTTACTAGATAATAAATGACAAAATTCCGAAAAGATCTGAAACCTTTGACCTATCCCATTGTAGGAGGTTCTCTCCTCACATATAAAACAGATAAGCAGTAAAAATTAAGAAGTGAACCAACCATTTTTCTTTCATTATCATGCAGTAAAAAGCAAAAATTCCTCTTCCGCCTTCAGAAAGTGATCATATTTTACGGAACCTATCAACATGTTGACTAAATAATCATCGAGCACTGAACCATCGACCTTGCGGACCAAAAGCCAACGCGCTAACAATTTTGCTATGAGGAAGTAACGTCATGACCTACCAAATGACTTATCATGGCTAAAACAACAAAGAACAAAAAGGGGAGAATAGAGGAACAGCATGTGACGCACGTGCCGCTCTCTCGCACCCCACCGTCTGGCTGTCTCTTCTGGCCGTGCCGCTCTCTCATTTTCCTTTGCGTCTCTGCCCGCTGTGAACTAGTTGTGCGTTAGGGACAAAGGGGAGAAATCTTCTACAGCAAGAGGTGGTGGCCATGGCGCAGTCGGTATGTGATAGCAGCCGCAATGCGGAAGGATGAGGGTTCGACTCCCATGGTTGCCCAGCGCTGTTGCTATTTGTATTTTACTTATTATTTTGATTTTTAAGATAACACCAAGCCAACGAATAAAAAATAAAAAATAGGCGATGTAATTACATGAGTCTTAAAATTTTGCCAATTATTAAATGACAAAATTCCGTAAAGACTTACCCCCATTAACCAACGTAGACCTCATAAAATTAGTGAAATTATTAGAAATAAAAAATTTCCGAGGTGTTTTCATGCGTGATGGTCTTCCAAATGAACCATTAGAAGAAGAAGTAGGTATTGTAAACCTTGATTCCAGTTATAATCCCGGTACTCATTGGGTTTGCTATAAAAAGATAAAAGAAAAGAGTTATTATTTCGACTCTTTTGGACTAGATCCACCTGACGAAATTCAAAATTATCTCAAAGGATCTCCCGAGAATTCTAAAAACAATGGTAAAGATAAAATACTAGAAACTTCAACCTTCCAAATACAAGAATTTGCAACACATCATTGTGGTTATTACTGCTTATTGGTACTGAAACTTTTAGGAAGTCACTCCTTCAGAGATGTAATTCTTGCATTAATCTAAGAGCCTATGAATTCTAAAGATCCCAGGACCCTTCGGGTTATAACATCTGGGTTTTAATATTGTCATTTCCATATGCCATTGTACAATGACTATCTTTGAGGATATAACGTTTATGTTCTGTAGTAAGTTGATCATTATTAAGAGCAACTTTGCTCTGGCATTGTGTATATAACTGGTGTTTTACAGATCTAATACACATCTGAATGCGTCTAACAACTGTCTTGTCGAAGAGACACTCTTTATAATCCTCTACTTTCAGCTCATTCTTGACAACATTCTTTTTAACACCTTTGCTCTTTTTGACTTCTGTAATTCCTCGTCCATTGGACTCATCTTCGTCCGTTAGACTCTGTCCAGGAGTCCAGGAATCATCCTGAACCTTAAAAGCATATTGTTTAGGCTTTAATGCTACTAATTCTGTCATAAATTTTCCATTTAATTCATCTTTGAATTTTCCAACAACTTTTTTTTTCTCGAGAGAGTAAAGAAGATGATCTTTAGGATAATCACTAAAATCATATTGTCTTTTGAGTTCTGCTGATTCTTCAATGTCTTTATAGATATCTTCTGTTTCAATTTCATAAATGAGACTATCTGTATCTTGATAACACAATTTCAAATTTTCGATACCATACCTCTTTTGCATCACATTGTAATGAAAATCATACATTAGGTACTTACTTAAATCTAAAATAGCGAAGCCTACATAAATTGGTTTGTCAAGAACAATATTAGTTTTCTCCATTTCTACAGCTACTAGTTCTTTATTAAGCATTATGCATCTTTTGAAATTAGGTTTAGAAGCCAATTTAACAATTTTATCTTCATCTGTAATGAGTCTAACATCAACTCTTTCTCTCACATTTTCCATAGTTTTACCGAAAACAGCGTTATTCATTAGTTTAAAGAAGTCTTTCTCGAAATAATTTTTAGCTTTTCGTCTGAGATTAGTATTCAACTCAATATAAGGAGCTAACCATGCACTCTCTTGAAAAGTAATAATTCTATGAACTTTATTTAACTTTAAGCCTAATTCTAATGCTTGTACGAGATTTCTGTAATGAATAACATATCTCTCTTTGTCAAAAAGAGTATTACAAAGCTTTTTCACTGTCTGCTTATCAATTTTCACATTCTCAGGGCACAATGGGAAATCATTATGAAGAATGTGTAACTTCTTAGGATATTCGATGTCAACTTCGAGGATGCAACCTTTACTTGATTTATTCAAACATTCAATGTACTTCTTAATACAGCTTTGTTTCTTATTACGTTTATTAGTATATCTATCATTACAATTATTATGAATGGAACAGTTCTCATCATTTAAATTATCAATAATTGCTTCATTTTCAAATTCAAATCCTCCAGTAGGTAACTTTTGTTTCATTGCCCAACCATATAAATTATTAGCATCAAAGTACATTAGGTACTTTGAGCTTTCATCAGGATTATGATCTGAGAGATATTTATTATTCACTTTTGAATATCTTTTTACAGCATTTACCATTCCTCCTCTTATTCCTTTTTCAATCATCAGATATTTCTCAACATCTTTAATTACTTCTAATTCCACTCCAGTCTTCTTCAGCATTGCATCCCAAGCTAATCCAGGGCTTGTGTAGTACCAACAAGGATCCAGATCATAGATATCCAAACTCAAATTCCTGAAGTTTTCGAAAATATCTGCTAATAATAGGACATCATTAATCATATAAATCCTAGTATAGTCCTCCATATTCTTGCAAGACACTTTATTCCAAACTAACGTAGCATAGAGATACTCTGCAGTTGTACATTTCTTAGCATTTAGGGTATCATTGAAATTTCCTTTACTCGGTAGTTTTTCTTCTTGATATTTTGCGAAAGAATCCATGTGTTCATACAGATAAATACCTTTTTTTCTCATCATTCTAAAAATTTCATCGTCTCCATAATATTTTTTACTTAGTGAGAGTTGTTCATCATCCAAATTTTTACTCAAAACGTCCAATGATGCTGACATGAAACTGAATGAATCTAAAAATCTTATTTCATAGAACCGATCTTCATCTTCTTCGTATTGTTTGTGATAATTTAAACTAATACACTTTTCAGTATTACTTGAAATATTTTATATATATATATTTTGACTTTTAAGATATTTAGTACTGTCAGGATCTCCAATTATGAGGTGTGAGTCGTATCCTTTAAGATTATGGAAGAATACCGGAATAAAAGCGTTCTTTCTTTTCAATAAATTACAAGTTCCACACAACGGGCCTCTGTATTCTCCAGTCCAATGGTCATGATCTTCAACTTTAGTTGTCTTCATATCAATAGAATTGAAAACAATTTTACATTTAGGACACTTTTCACACTTATCATAGTCATTCCACTCTTCTTGAGTTAATTTTCTCATTTCAATATCAGGAGGGTTCATAATTTTCTGGGAGATGTAAATAATGTATTTATTAAACTCTAATGCAGTGTGGTATACTACATAAGACTTAATATCATATATTGTTTTCAAATAAGAATCAACTACTATAATACAAAATCCTGAAGGGATGTGTTTTCCAATGTCAGCAGTCCATGACTTATTAGGATTATCATGAACACCTTTATATTTCTTGATAATACTTTCAAAATCTGCATGTATAACGTAACGATGTTTTTGTGTTTTGCTTATGTTTTCGAATTCAGTGAATTTTTTATGAGATAATTTATGTTCTAAAGGTTTATTTTTGAAGCAATCTTCAATATGACGATCGTATTTCTTCATATCATAATAATAAGAATGACATCGCGGACAAAATTTCTTTCGATGCTCACCTTCTTTATTCAGTAGTTTATTCAAATTTTTTATGAGAGAATAGTGAGAATTTCCATTATTGTCTTCGTGATAGAAGAGATTTATGATTTTACTATCATCTGTAGTGATTCTTCGTGAAGGACGAAGTCGAATTATCTTTTTATTTTCTTCTTTAGGACATTCAAAAACATTTACTACTAGGTCATTCATCTTCTCGAATTTGTCGATGTCTTTAATTTTCATAGGAAAACTAAGACCATCAAATTTTAGTTCATTTTCACACTGTTGATATTTAGAAACTCTTTCTCCATCTCTTTCAGCAGGATGCAGATGAGCCAGAATACACCACATAAAACATTTGTTATCATTGTTTTTAATGTTTATAATAGATTTTTTATTTTTGAGCCAATCAAGTAGTTGAATGTATGATGCTCCACTAGGAGATCTAAAGAGAGTTTGATTCATATTGAGCGAAGTAATTCCTACTATAGACCAACCTGATCCTCGGGCTGCCAAGTTTTCCATATTATTCAACAATTCTTGACAAGCACTTTGGTAAAACTCTTTTCGATTTTCTCCGATACACAATTCTTTTGTTTCAGTTCGTACTACAAAAGTTTCTGTATTTCCATCTTTCTGTTGTTTGAATTCTAGGCAGAAACTGATTTTAACATTTCTCCCGCTTCATTTTGGTTTGAAGGAAAAAGATTCTCATGAACCACACCTTGATTTTCTATTTTAGAAGCTTCCATTGGAGTCCTTTTTATACTTCTATGATAATGATTATTGTAACCTGAAACAAGATCTTCCAAAATGTCCAAGCATCTATGGTTCCCATTATGCGTGAAAATCTTCCACATCTTTTCTTTCAATGTTCTGTTGAATCTTTCAACAATTGAAGCTTTTTTATCTGAATAAGTTGAAAAATGTTCAATTTCTAGATTTTTAAAACGTTTATTCATTTGTGAATTGTAATACTCTTTTACATTATCTGTCTGGATTTTCTTCGGAGTTCTAATCCTAAAAATCTTTTCTAAAGCATCAGCAGTTTCTTTACCTGTCTTATTCTTTAAAGAAACAACCCAAGCATACTTACTAAAAAAATCAATAATAGTTAAAAGATATTTAAAATTATTATTTTCTTCGGCATATGGAATCATTTCAACTAGATCTGACTGCCATTGTTCATCAACATTGTGGACAAAAACTCTTTCAGTTTGAAAATTCTTACGAGCTGGCTTGTGGAGAGTGTAAACATCTTGTTGGTTTAGGAATTGTTTAACTTCTTTAATAGGCTTTTTGGTCTTACGTTATAATTCATTGATACCACAAAAACCTGTTTCAGGGTTGTAGTAAGTTTTTTCTAAAACTGTTTTATCTTTTGAGTTGCTTTCCTTTTTATCTTCTTGAATCATTGCACCTCCTCTGAATGCTTTAGGAATAATTTTACACTTCGTAGTGTTACAAACATCACATTTCCCTTTCATCATGTTTTTATTATTTTTAGTACATATTTTTGTACCGTTTGGGGTACGTGTTGTGTGTGCTTGCTAATAATTTTCTGTAGCTCAGACAAATCGACCTGAGAAATTTTTATTCTAGTCTTCTAATCAAGTAAACAAACTTAAATACCTTCCAAGATAAAGGGGCGGGACTTCAACGCGAATGCACTATGTTGAACAAGTACAATTATGGATTAATAGTGGAATGTGTATACGAGGGGTTAACTAAGTAATAAACACGAGGACAAGCAATGCAACCCTAAGTTGCTAGTTTCACAATCGGGACAATTTTAAATGTATCAGCAGTGTTTGTCTTTCGTTTGCATTTGAAACAAAAAATTATATCCATTTATTCACACTATAAACTTTCAATGTAGAGTGCGACTCATCGTTATCTGATTGAAGGAAAAGGGAGAATGAACAGTGGTCACGCTCTAAGGTGGTGCAATGGAACAACTCTCCGCGCGCACTCTCTTCCAGCGGGATCGTAGCTCGATGGTAGGGCGTCTGCCTATAATGCGAAGTGACATAAGTTCAATGCCTTTGGCCAGGTAGCCATGTTTTGGATTCATGGCTAGGTGATTACGAATTCACGTTCGCGTGAAGCCAATCGTTTTCACTGAACGTCCCCGATGTTGCTAGCTGATTAGGTGGAAGGTCGGGGTTCGAGTCCCTGCGACTCGAATATTGTAAAAGTGGAAAAGGTTTTGCAAATTCAAGAACTTTCGCTCGTTCAATGGCTCTTTAGGAGACTATCACGCATGAAAACACATTCGACGCGTTTTCAATGAGTTAAGACAAGTTTTGACTTTGCTAATGCATGAAAATGACTGAAAAATGTAGAAAAATTGAGAATGGGCAAAAAAGTGCGTTAGCCCGTACCGATTGTATACTACTAATGTAGTCTCTTTCATGTTAAAATCTTATATAAATATGAACTAGGTGGTTCTGAGTTCGATTAACATTTCGTGCTAAATTTCTTTCTACTTCATATATATATAAGCTAATTCATATCCAACATCAAAATAGGCTACACTGCAAGTTCTGGAAAGGATATGGATTGAATTTGTCATGTATTTTAAATATTGCGTAAAATATCTCAATGGTTGATGAAAGACATCATTGACAGAATTTGAGAAGTGCCAAATATCCAATACCTAGAACCTTCTGTGAGCATCGTTCTTTTTTTTAAATCAATCTCTCTTTGGATGGTAGGTGCATATTTGAGGTCAACGTTACTTATTTCAACAGTGATCAGATTTGTTCCGATCTAAACAACGAAATTATAGAGAAGTACTGTAGTGTATTTTCCATACCTAATAAGAATAGACATAATTTTATGCTTATAGACAAATTACAAAGCGGAAATTTTGTAGAGCATCTGATAGGATATATTAACAAAAATATGGAAAAAAAGACTTGGAAACAAGAATATTAATGTCGTATTTAGGTCCAAATTAGCAAAATGTAATAAAGGACTAGAAATTCTGTTCGGAAGATTCCTCATTTATAGTGTATTTAGATAACTGAGTTTGGCAATGCGTAGGGAGGAGTAATCCAGGTAGGATGAGTGGAAATTAGTAGGGGAGATAGTAGCACAGGGGATTATTGCTAATAACTATTCAATATTGTTTGCAAGATAATAGAGAATCAGCTGGATTATTGTTGCTGATAAATAGGAATAAGAATAGACGGACTCGTTAGCTTATGTTAATCGTTTTTGTATATGACCTCTAACTCAACCAATTATTCTGGTCTCTCAGCTGGTAATTCAGGATTAATCTACATTGGTGTGGTTCATATAGTAAACATAATGCTAAAACAAACACCAGTAAAAGATAAGACTAATGTCTACGCTTTGCATGACAATTTGTATTATTCAGAGATTTATTAAAATCATAGTGACTAGTCTCAGTATATAATATGTTCGAATTTACAAAAATACTTGTAAAGATTGATTTGTATATGACATACCAGCAAACTGTGTTGAATGAGCTTCAAATAATATGCCATATTAATTATCTCATCAAATCACTTAAGTTTAACGGGAATAAAAAAGTCATCTATCAAAGCATTTCTATTCATTCTTATCGTACTTTTTTTTCAAATGGTTGTTTTTAGTTTTACTGTAACTGAGAAATCGAGGAGATTTATTCGTGGCGCAGCCATCGGCATTCATGGGACTATCATCGGACTCCTCTGTGTTATTATTCTGTACGAAGTATATTGTTATTTCGTATTCTACAAGTAAGGACAATTAATAAATCATAAACTCCAGTTGTCCACCGATATTTAGTTTAAACTAGATTTCAACATTTAGATTAGGGATAATTATGAAAATGGGCCAATTTCTCCCAATCATAAATCACAAGTCTGCTATGTTAGCTGTTCTGAGTTTGATTGTTCTCATAATACACTTAATAGCTATGAATGTTGTCAGAGGACAAATCATCGAAAGACTAAGGACTAAAAGAGAAAATATTGGGGTGAGGAATGGGAATAAATTAGAAATTGTGATAGAGGCAGGCAGAACAAGATGCATGCAAAATTATTAAGTCAATAGTGTTTGCAGGAATTTATTATCTTTATGGCATCATCGTTGATCATAGTTTTATTTGGAGGTATTTTTTCGATTGTTTATGCCACTCGATTTGAAACTACGATTGCTAGTACACTTCTAGAGGTAATGCATAGCTGCATTATCTCATATGCTACACTTTTTGTCACTTTTCCACTTTACCCACTCTTCATTCTGATATATTTCGGATATCCTTTTATTGTGGAAGTCTTTTTCACTTTATATGTTACTTTTAGCAAATTCAACACTACGATGATAATTCGTCTAATTCACGAGCATTTGTCGATCATCTGCAGGTGTGTTGGTAAAATATTTTTTCAAAAACAAAGTTGTTGGTGTTTTGTTTTCGGCTAGCCTTGCATGTTGTGGAGTACATGGGATGAAAGACTATGAAGATCTCTCACAAGTCGATTTAATCTGGAATGTGAAGTTAGTAAATATTTTAGTCTTCTTTACCTCTACAGTAGAGTTGCAGTGATAACATCTGTCAGAAACATTTATTATGGAGATAATTTAAATTCATATGGACCATTATTAGGTACATATAGTTTTTCAGCACGTTAAAACGCGATACCACCCTTCAGGGATGTTCAGCAGAAGCAAAAGTGTGTGTTTTCCCTCTGTCCTGTTGTCGCTCACTCGAATGTACAGAGTATGGGGAACTCCAGTTACCAAACACTGACGGAGAAGAGGATTTTCATGAAAAGTGGTATCAGAAACAAGGTATTTAAAAAAAACTGAAAATATTATGAAATTCAAAAAAACACAAAATTTAGAAGTGGTGAAAAAGAATTGTACTGATGAATATTCAGGCTGTCTTTCTGCTATATTAGAAACAGACAGTGGCGCGCTTCAACCCTACATATCAATAATTCTTATATTTTCTGTTTTTATACTCGAAGTGCTGGCGATTATCTTTTCCCAGGTGATTTTAATTCCTTCTTTTCTTTATTCTCATTCAGAATACAAAGTTGATCATTTTTGAAACAATTTATATTAATTATTTGATTATGTTTAACTACCAAATGTTTACATAGTGAAATTGCTTAACCAAGGAAAATATAGATAAACAGTCATAATAAGGCCTGCGTTTATCATTATTTTAATTTTACACAATATTGTACATTTTATTAATAAGTATTTTTACACGTTTACCTCATTAATTCAATAGGACCTGAAATTTACATAAAATTATTTTAAGAAAAGTATTTAGACATTTAATACTGCTTTTTTAAAGATGAGTAGTAATTACGTATAAGAAGAGGTAAACAAAAGTCTAATAGGACAAATAACTCATTTAGTTAACCTTAACCGCATATCTAGTTTTGTGGGAAAGTGGTCTCAGTGAATCTGAAGATTCAATTGCTTGGATTTTCCCATGTGCATTCCCTACTGTTGATGAAATAATCGAGGTGAGTTTCACTCATGGCATTAATAGAAATATTTACTTTTATCAATGCCTTAACTTTCAGGAGCTAGCTACACCACAAACGGATTCAAACAGCGTTATTGATGATAGAAATAAGGTAAAAAGTGGGGTCAATACTGACAATTTTTCTACAGACCTTCTCAACAGGAAGATGGATGCCTGTTAATTAATTAGTATTGGGCTGATAGTACAATATTCATATAATTAAATCTATGTATAAATTTATCATGAATGTTTGAGTTGTTGTTTAAATTTCATTTTTAAAATACCACTATAAATATATATACAGTGCATAGTTGAAAATACATAATAAGAAGGAAAATTAACGGATAAGAAATGAGTCCAAACAAACAATTCTATCAAACTCATTTACTGGTTTGTTACAGACGCATTTTTATCTTATGAGTCACGAATATGAGAAACTTGATTATATTTGCTAGAAATGTTCTGCCTAATGAGTAATAAATGAGTTTTTCTCGTCTTTTACTATAGAGCATAATAAAAAATACCTATTTAATTAAGTCATTATCCTTCCCTTTCGGTAATCAAATCTAAAAGCTAGATATTGAGGTAAGCATATTTAAAGAGTTTTTCATTTCGACGTAATTAAAAAGAATGCTATTAACTTTTGCCATTTTTCTATAAATTTCAAGAAATCACAAAATTAACGTATAACTTCTTACCAACGTTTAATGGCTCATCAAACTAATCCCTAACTCTCATATTGTAAAAATGTTGTGTCTAAAAGACAAGCATGGAAATATTTTTATTTTCATCTTTAATGCCTGCTTTCAAGTAAAATGCTCAAATAGTTTACAGATTTCAGTTATAGCAACTATACCTTTTATAGATGTTCTATTTAAAGAAAGACTAGATAAGACAAATTATCTTTTTACCTAAAATGTATGTATGGATTAGTACAAACAACTAACTAAGTTAGTCTAAACTATTTATCAATGTAGTAAAATCTCTATTTAGCTGATCTACAAATCCCGCCCCTATATTATCCATTCAGTTACATTTTAACTCTTTCTCTGTTGCCATGACGGTACGCGAGCCGAGTGATGTCGTAAGATATTATTTAAATTTTATTTTAAAGACATTTTAACAATTGTGTATAATAAAAGATAGAACACTATAATTTTCAGGGTTTACTTATACCACTTATTTCAATTAGGCTTAAAATCACGGCAAGGGAAGTATTTACATTTTAATTACGGACTTTCTTCTAGACTGCATTCGATGCTATCATCAAAGACAACCCGGATTGCCTAATTATTATAGATTTTTATGCGACATGGTGTGGACCATGCAAGATTATGGGTCCCAAATTTTCGGTTCGTAATCCCAGAATATCTAAACACTTTTCGTGGAAAAATATAATTTAGTGGTAGGCATTATCATTCTAATAACTCGTTATTGGTTTCAGAAGATGTCTAACGAGTTCCCCAATGTGGTTTTCATAAAAGTAGATGTCGATGAGAGTGTAAGTTTGCAATTAATTTTCTCAACAAATGAATCTCGCTTCATGTATTAGTGTCACGCGCGATCAGAATTAGGCTTACATAGGAACTTATTATGTTACGAGATGTTCTTATGAACTTGTGACTCTTTTCAACAGTAACAAGGAAAATAGGAAGTGAATATCATTCAGATAAACACTTTTAACCATATTTCAGTAAAATTTACTTAAAGGAAGACATCGTTTCTCGATTTGCCATCAACGTAATGCCCACATTCATCTTCATGAGGAATGGAGCACAGATTGTTGGTTTATTTTCATAGTAATCAGATCTAATATACATACTAGAGATGCTCTGAGCATCAGAATAACTGTATGATTACTATTTTCGCATATGAAAATTTCAATTTGTGGTTCACCCTAATGGATCACAAGTAATGGCTAAAAATCAAAGAAGGCTTTATCCGTAATAAACATAAACTTGCTCTTATCTCAGGATATAGTGGAAGGAAGTATCGAAGATGAACTCCGCAAAAAACTGCAAAAGTATCAGAGTTGAGCACATTTCCATGGGTATTCCATATACTTATCGTTAGCAAAGTAATATTACCCACTTCTAGCCCTAATCATTACTAACCTTATCTCCACTCATCCATTCCCATAGCAACCCCTCTAGTACACCCCAATTACTCTGATAAATGTTTATTTCATTTTATGTAAGTTACAGGCGAGACATGGATTCTTAGGAGCGTGGGACATGTTAGAGAATTCTAAAAACATTTAAGATGCATATAAAACAAAATGATAGGAAAAGAAGTTATCGCCATCCTTGCCTAAGCATACGATCGCACCCAATGTATATATCACAGAATGAAAGCTAAAAATTGTAAGAAACTAAAAACAAATAGTTTGCGACAGAAAACTAAGCGCTAAATAACAAGTGGTTAATTGTTAAAAATCTATCCTGTTGTACACGTAAGGTTGTGCGATATAAACTTCGTAAAGATCTATAAAATAAAAGTAATACATAGGTCACGATTTAAAAATCCGTCTTTAGAAGATAGCATATTCAACTAAGTTTCGTATCTGAACTGATAATGAATTAACTATACACATGACAAAAACACAACTAATTACATTAAGCATAGAACAGATTGGGCAATTTCCATTGTACGAGACAGTTTGTTGGGCAGAGGAGACTAAATAGATCGGTTCCACTGAAAACAAAGATGACAAGAGATGACTAGGTGATATACTGATGAATCTCAGTGTAGAATCAGATGAAAAAGCTCCACGACTTAAATACATGCCCTACGGAAGTCATAAACACAACAAATAAAATATATATATATAATATTTCAGCAAACCCTATAATAAATGTCAATGAGTTAATTTTTTTAATGTCAAAAAATGACTAATAGAAGCAGTTACACAACCAATCCACAGTCAAGATGACATCTCAGCGACTGTATACATTTCATCAGCAATACTGGAGTGATAATCATCAAGTGAATCATCTCTACTTCTCATTGGAGAAAGAAAGAAAGGGACTCGACGTGCGCGTTCACGTGCTTCACAAACAGCACGCCAGATGCGACATGAAGCACCACCACTATAATAGACGAAACTTTGAACACTTTTTAGTTGTAGAAAATAAGAAAAAGTGTAATTGACCTATATAACTAAATAAAACTAACACTACACCCAGATTAAGTAACTCTTCTCTAGTAACTAGTTCCAACAGATCTTGCTTTGTGTACTGCTCTTCAACAATCAATCGAATTGATTTCTCATCAACCTCAAGTAACCGAAGCCAACTAATTAGATCCTCCGTTGATCTAAAAGATAATATTTTACTATAATAAAGTTAGTATTAAGACATACGCGTACAATAACCTGCTTATATGTCCCTCCCCTGGTGGAAGAATAATTTTATGATTTTTTTGTCCCAATGGAACGAATGTGCTGCTCGTATTGTTATCCACTACCATTCCAGTATTGCTCGTTGGAGGATACGTATTACGCCACAAGCCAGGTACAGACATGTTTCGCATCCTCTGAGTCCGAGCAATTCCCGAAAGAAGATGTTGCCGCAGTTCTTGTTGTGCAGAAATTAACCTAAAATAAACACGTCTTTCCTTTAGCAAACTTTAGATTTACCATAACCTACTCACTTTTCCCGGAGTTGTTCATTTTCTTCAAGAATAATTGTCAAGTATTCTTTCCTCTCCTCTCTCGAAGGTGGTCTGCTGTCCACCAGCTCTCCCTCTGATGGTCCAGACTCTCTTGAAACTGATGGTCGCTGTCCCAGAGACGACGATATTGTAGCCACATCTTGTACCTAATATTTAATATTTAAAATTTCAAACAATACCATTATACAAGTGATAAATACTAATGAACAATCTTACATGTAGCTGTGCAGATACATCAGGACTAAGCAATGAAATTGCTGCTTGCACCGCACTTTGAATAAGATTCGATAGGGCAAACATCCAGTGCGGTTTTATGTCAAGACGACTGCGTAGAACGGGCTGTATCGAATCAGCGAACGTGAATATCGCAAGATTAACCTTAAAAATATAAGTATTTTTCTAATCAAATAGTCCTTCAAAAGTAGATTTTTATATTTTAAATCTTAGTTTCAATCTTGAGGCAGAATACTAACTAAAAATACCCATCGCCGCACTTGAAAAAATGGCATAAGAAAAGTGCAAAAAATTCCCACTTGTGATATTTTAGCGGTTTCATAGTCGAGCTGGCCTCTAATATCATCAAGAGCATCTTGAATGTGCTTGTTTTCTTTTTTTAAAATAAACTCCCTCATCCCATTTAGCAACGTTTCTAACATATGCGTTGTAACCTGGAAATACGAATACTTCAAGGAAGACCAAAAATAAAATGGAAAGTTACTTACTACTACTGGTGCATTGTCCATTGAGGTTGTAACACAAGACATCCACATTTCAATGATCTAAAATAACTAATTAAGAAAAATAAGTTAGACCAAATAAATTGTTGACAACATTTACTTGCCTCTTCTCTATAGTCTGACATAAATTGGGCAAGAGTATGCCTTCTCTCAGAATCCTTTTTGAGCATAAAGAATCTGTAACAAGTACCATGAGCAATCATTAGGAATAAAAGTAAACTGACAAACCTTGATGAACTATTGGAATTCTCATCAGATATAGTTCTATTGAGAAGTGATGCACCGGATAACGGAGTGCTTAAGCAAGGTGAAGGAACTAATTGCGGATGGGTGTTGTCATCAACTATAGGACTGAAAATAAATTGAATTAAAAAACAATAACTAGATGAATACTAACAATTTAGTCTTTAATATATTATACCTTGATGGTTGACTGAGGTGAAATCCTGGGTGGGGTACAGTGGTACCAGCACTTGGTGGACCATCGGGAACAGGACTGCAGGAGAAAGTTCGACAGCGACTACAACAAAGGGATAGTCTATGCAAAAAACACTAAAAACTTCCTTTAAATCAAACCTATTATCAATCATCAGGTGCAACTTTTTATCCTCTTTGGCAACAGATGAAGTCGTAGCACACGTTTCAACTGGTGTTCTTTCACTTACTCCCATACCTCCAATATGTGAAGTCGATCGTATTATTTCTGCAAATAGAATAATATTTTTAGTAAAAAGCAACGTTGTTATAAAAAAACAAATAATATAAGATAAACCTCTATTATGCTTGACCTGTTCCATATGTTTCTTGTTCATAGACCCACTTCTTGTACGCGAGATCCTAAAAGAACACTGTATTGAACAAATGTAAAGAGATTACGTTAAAATATTATTAATAATGACGAGTGATGGTACTGCTGGATGAAGTAGTCAGAGAGAAGTTTGACAGCACATGGACGCACCAAGGGATCCGGTTCAAAACAACTGAAATAATAAATCAAATAAAAAAAAGATAAATATGGACTAGATCTAACACCTTTAGACATTTCCAACCTTTTTATAAAATTCCTACACTTCTCTGAAATATTTGTTGGTAGTGGAGGATGTGTTTTGAACATTCCAACACGAAACATAGCAGCTTGAGGATTTTGCATCTAAAATATCCTTAGTTGCTTTCACTTTATTTAAGGAGACAAAGGAACTAAAAAAATATACCTCAACAAATGGAGGTCTTCCCGTAGCCATTTCAACCATAGTGCAACCAAAACTCCAGATATCAGCCGGAGCTCCATATCCTCGTTGGCCACGGTCAATTACCTCAGGTGCCATGTATTGAAGAGTTCCTAATAAAATATGGTTTCGAAAAGAGCTTTTGATGTTTACCATTTAAAACTTATTAAAAATAAGTATACACCGATTATTGAGAAATCTAACAAATAGTCACACCTGTAAAAGTCTCAGTGACTGGATTCAATCCAGCTAACCGCTTACATGTTCCAAAGTCACTAATTTTACATACTCCGCTGTATGTATTAACCAGCACATTGTCACCTTTTATATCTCGATGGACAATTTTCTGCTCATGCAGATATCTTAAAACATCCAAAATAAATGTCATTTAAATTTGATATCACTAACACGCATACCTTAATCCGTCAAGAATCTGTTTGCCATAAAGAACCATAGCCGGTTCGTTTAATGGTCCCCACTTAGACCGTAGTAAACTGCTCAAACTACCTCCTGGCACGTGTTCCATAAATATTAAAAACACGTCGTTTCCCGTCTCTCTCAAATCATAATAAATTAATATCATAAATAATAAATCAATGTAAAATCAAGGAAAAAATAAGAGAAAATATTTACCTATGAACAACATCACAACCCAAATATTGCACAATGTTTTGATGACTAAGTGTCGAATGTAGATTAATCTCTTCCATTAACGGTTGAACCTAAGAGTAAGCGAAACATAACAGTAAACTCAATCTGCAAATAATATTTAAATTTACTCATTTAACAATAATTATAAGTAAACATTTAACGTACTTCCTCGTCGTACTTGACTTCGATTTCCTTAACAACAATTTGTCTCTGAGTGGTTATGTCACGAGCCGAATATACTGTTCCATACGTTCCTTTACCCAAAATCACCCGACTACCAGCACCCGTAAACTCGTACTCGAACTTAAAAATATATAGGTAGTATGAAGAATTTGTATCTCTCAACAGTTTACTCACATTAATTTTTTCGCCATCAATATTTGACAGAACTTTGCCATGATTTCCTTCGGAATCTCTTGTAAATTCGACCAACGTTGTCATAACTCTAAAAAACAAATAAATTTGTATGATTCATGATAAAATTATGTTTATAAGGTACTTGCTTGTTACAATGCGCAGCGGAAGGAAAAACAAGATTGAAGTCATCTGAATTCTCATGCACATATAGAAACATAGAACGATCATCTCTTTTTGAAGCCGAAACTGCTTTGATATTACCAGCCGTGAAGTGCCAACGATGAATGCCTGCATATCCATATTTTTAATCAAAATAAGCACTTACGGTTGACTGCAAATATTACTTACCAGGAGGTGGTTTTTTTTGTTGACTATTCTCCAATACGTGACTCAAAATCATAGAACCTTCAGCAGTGTTAAGAGTAAGATATGATGGGGAAAACTCCTAAATCAAAGCCAATGGAGTTTCTACGAAATGTATAAATAATGACATAAAATCAAATTATATATTAAAATGAATTAGATCACCTTTGTGAATTCTTGTATGAGAACTGGAAAACGTGGACAGTTGACTCCTTGGTCTGCATCAATAGCCACCATAAAGAAGTCAGACCAGAAAAGAAACTGTTGTTTCTCCTGTATTAAAACTGTATAATACAATCTAGTTTATGTATACTATTAAACTCACAAGTAATCATATTTAATAAATTTAAAATTAATGAGATAGCTAAGTAACCTTTTCAACTGGACTGATCGTTGCCGCACACCGATTAATTAATTTAATGTTCTCCATTGTCGATTTAAGATGCCTAGAATAATGCTTTTAAACTACGCATATTAGTTTTATTTAATTTAAAGAAAAACCCCTAAAGTCCAACCACACAGGCGGCTTGAGCATAGCCATCTTGAGGGCAGCCTCACATGCCTTTTGGTAATTTTCAGCCAATACAGAAACCTGAAATTAAATCAAATGATCTTAGAAGTAATTAGCACACTTAATACATTTTTATGCGTTAAATTAATGATAAATTACCTCAAAATAAGTGGCCACATCCCAGTAGTCAGTAAGCTGATGCAATGCACCCTTCCGTCCCAACAACGAATTTAGCACAACAGCTGGAAGCCAAAATCTGTTTGAAATAGTTTAATTTGGATGGGATTATAAATCCTTTTAAGTGAATGTAAGTAGTAAAATAAAGTCAAAAACACGTAATAATAACTGACCAATCTGCTGCATCTCAGCATTATTTTCGAAATGCTCTCCACTTGCGCGTAAAAGTGTAGTAAGATTAATTCCACTATGTTCTAAGGGAGAGATTTCAAAGGCTTTTCGGTACCTGTTAAATATAGTTCGTTCGGAGCATACGAAATATCAATGTTTTTAAATATTTATATTATAACTAGATCTAACCATTCTACGGCATGGTTTAGTGAATCACGATCTTCATAGTTACTGGCAATAAACTTATCCTTATAAATGCGCCCTGAAAAATCAATTAACTAAGCTATAAGTAATACTGATGTATTATAATCCTCCATTCAAGCAGATCAGCAGTAATAGATAACTAAATGAAATAATAGTCAAATAGGTTGATACCTGCGAGACATATTACATCAGGACTAAGCGCTTCCTTGTCTGCCGTTGTATCAATAATGTTTAAAACAGTAGAAAGAGAACGATCACGATCATCACCTTTGTTCCGACTAAAACTACTCGTGAAGAAATTTCTTATCACGCAATTGGGACATCAATAGAAAATTGAAATTAATTACTAATAATTAGACACATATTATCAAGATAATCTACTAACCGTGCTAATGCAAAAGCATACAGGTACCGTATAACTTGGGTTTCAATTAATGTACAATCTTGAATACGACTCAGATCTTCAACTAGGCTTATCATACCCCCGTAGTTTTGAGTATCCCTGTAAACTGATTGTATATAGTACAATATTCAGTATATAGTCAAAAATTACTAAAATATGCTGACCTGTAAGAAATCATTAGTTGACATATTGTATCAACTGATAGCACATCAGGATTATCAAGACGAAACCTCATTTTCTCGAGAAAATCGTTTGCTTCCGCTACATCAGTGATCTCGCGAGCCTTACGAAGATCAGAGAGAAATTTCTCGCGTGAATGAGCACTAAAACAATATTTTCTAATATTAGCAAATGTAGTATAGAGAAATACCCACATATTGCAAAAGTAAATATTATTTCAAGAGTAATTACCTAGCTTCAATCTGAACGTTCTTAAGTGACTGCTTCAATCGCGTGCGAAAGGGCACAATTTTGTTATTATTCTTGAACTTTGAATCTTCTTCACCATCCCGTTTATTGTGCTAAATGAAAAAAAAAACTATATTTAATTTCATAATATTACAAAAAATACATTGATCGAATGAGTAAATAGGTAAATTGAAAAAACTTGTGAAAAAACGCCCAACATTAACATTTCGGTCGTATGATTGAAGCTGAGCAGATTCGGGATTCTGGACCATGTAAACTATCATAGGTAGATGAGCATGTGTTTTCTGTAATATATTTTTATGTGAAATATAATAATGTGGAAAAAATGGAAAATAATAATGTAAAAAAACTATAACCTTAAGAGCGTCTATAATGTGGTATTCCGAATCACGTGGAATATATGTCATCAGAATGTTATATGATTGATTCATACTTTCACGAACACCTTAATAAGATATCTTATGTATATACTTATATCCACTCAAATATTTTTAGTACCAATATGATAGCATAGACTGGGTTGTTGTTGGGTTACTGTCACATCCACTAGCGCCACATCCGCGTTGTAAAAGGTGTCCAATGCGTTCGTCTCTCCATAGTCCAATCGATCAAATTCAATTTGCTAGAACATCAAGCTAAATAATGTTTTTAGAATGCTGAAACTAAAATTATATCCAACCCACCGTTAAATTCACGTTTAACAAATCGGCAACCTTCTGGACATCTCTTAAAGCAATCTCTCTTACTTTCAAATTCTTCTGTACTTTTTGATCAATTACGATGACAACTTGTAACTTTCGTGTACAAGGTGATACCTTAATATTTTCACCATAAATATCGGAATGAACAATTTTAATAATGATTAGCATTTATATATTAAGATGAAAAAACCAGTATAAATAATAACCGTTTTCTCTCCAAGAACAGGAGATGGTGCTGACGATAAACGAGAGGGTTGGTATGAGGATGATGTTATACCAGGAACCGTCCTGGTGGGGAGCGTGATAGGACAGACCTTAATATGCAATTGAAAACGCTCAGAAAGACCTAAATGCATAATAAAATAAAGTAATAATTAGTTAGCTAAGAATATTTAATAAAACCTACTCACATCCATGCTAATCTCCCCTTTTCTCGTAGACATGGTAAATGATTGTCATCCGTAAAATTTTGCTAGATTATTCTATTTTTAATTAAAGATATTCAAATAACACAGTTAAATGCAGTAAGATAACTTTGAACTTATTGTTAATTATATAATTCAGATTGGACAACAGGAGAAAAATTATATAGTAATGCGGTAACCACAATGACTTCTGGCTAAATTCTTTACTGTAGAAACGCCAGAATATGTAAGAAAACTTTGATATGACAAACTATTATATTTTTTTAAATATAAATAAGTCAAAACACCTATTTCCAAAAAATAACGAATAAAAGGAGCCGTCATCAGACGGCAACCAAGTATTGATTAGCCAGTCGTATAACCAGCTCGTGATGCACCGCCCGTTTGCAGAAACATATCGTAAGTAGAAAGCCATATGGGTTAACCAAATTCAGTCACATTAACACACAATTTTAAATAAGGAAAATTACGAATTACTCAAATATACAAAAACGAGAATAATTACCTTCATCATTTTTGAAATTACTAAACAAGCTTTGCATCCAAACTTCAAGTCTCCAACCCACTCTTGTACATTACAATCTCTCTACCCACTCCTATATCTTGCTTTTCACGGTGACACATCCGTATCGAAGAGTACATATATGCATTGAAACCGGAATCTTCTGTAATGGGCAGACGAAATCAACTAGTGTGAAAAGCGTAATTATGACTACCTTCATTAGTTTCACTATACTGATAATAACTGCAGGTAAGAATAGATAAATTTATTCCAATTTCATACGCTCTTTTTCTTATGCTTCTTTTATATATTTGGCTCCTAAACATACTGTTCTATACTCTTCCACAACTCAGTAATTATGTAAGTCAAAAAAACATTTGTTGCGCATCGTTATCTAAATTTGATTATTTCCATCGTTAATATTTATCTATATTACTAAATTAAATTGAAAATGCTTGTCAGATTGCCCGTTATTCCTTTGAAACACGTAGAATAGCTTAAGTGGTATTGCCACTTATGTGTTCATATATTTGAAAACAGTAGATTTATTTCAACGAAGATGTGCACGACTTCTATAACTTCCAAGTGTAATGCTTTCTCAAATTTTTGATACTACTTAATTCCAGAAGCATTTCGAGAGGTGGAAGACACACCTTTTCCTCATGGGATTTCATTATCTCATGACAATCGAATGGCTGATCCATTTGCTGTCAAGAACGAAATGTAAGAAATATTGTATTGTTGTCTTCAGACTTATTTGGACATATTCTAGAAAGCGTGATCATGTCAATGACCAACATAGTTCTAAGTTTTCCTCAAAGAACAATTGGGGATTCGATGGTCCTCTTACTGAGGTGCCTATTTAACATATTTTTATTAGCTATTGATGTCTTGTAATTTAAAGGATATCTAGTTAATGAAAAATCTTAGTTATTAAATAATTGTAGTGGCCAGATGAAGAATATACATCTAAGCTACCTAAAAGAATAAATATGAGAACAACAACCCCATATTATGAAGAGATTGATCCAAAGAGGAACGGACTGCTGAAGGATATTGGTTCAATAGGTCGTAAAGTTATACAGAGCGGCAAAGAGATGTAAAGACAATATAGTCAAATAAACAAGAAAAAACTGTAGTAGAGTCAATGAAATTTAAAAAATAGAACTAAAATCCTTCATAACAGATATTGGGTTTGGAGTCGGTGTTGGAGTACCTGGGAACGATCCCGTCAGTGTTCGAACAAAAGTGCGTCTTTTACTGAACATTTACCTAGAAATATAATTAAGTAATAGTTTTTGTAGAAGAAAAGCACAATTTCATAATCCAAATGACTTCTACGTGAATTATCTACAAGTGCTTTCAATTGTGTAACTGAGATATCTTTGAAGGTTGGAGTAGGCTTTGGAGCATCAGGACTTGCCGGTGGTCTTCCAGTTGGAGAAAATATATTCCCACGACAGGTAACTAATAACAATTTTTTTGACATCTACAGAAGTGCAATTTTCATTGTATAGAGTGATTTGTTCACTTTATACTTTTGATCTAGGGTTATAGTCATTTTTAAAGTGATAAAGAAATTATAAGTGCTTTTACGAAAAATATTTAACATACGTGATAAAATATAGTGAGGATCACATCGAATAAATATAGTTGTGCACAACTATCAACCAATATAAAACATAGGGAAACGCTTTCTTAAAAATCATAAAACAATCGAAAATCTAAACTGCCTTCATAGAGAGTGTGAGAAGTGAAGTGGAGACAATGGCGTGCTGTGAACCTTCAGATGTTACAAAAATTTTTTTTGAAAGATCTCGAATAAACGAAGCCAAAGTATTATACACTTCTACTACTGTCTGACAAATAATTTAAAAGTTCCAACCATGCTTTCGTGTTGCTGGAATTCAGTTACGTAGTAGTGCTAATTGAAACTAAGTTATGGCTAGAGAAAACAATATTTTCCATAGCTTTTTCAAATAATTACAATCTATACATAGAATAGTTGGACTTATAACTGAGGAAAAGCTCAGAAAAACTAGATTTATACCCATAGAATGCAATTTCCAGTAGTATGGGTAGACAAAGTAATCTTATTTACAGAAAAAACAATAGATTGAGGTCATGTGGAGTACTAATACTAGTAAATTAGAAAGTACCAGAAAAATAAACAAATTGTAGCTAATTCAGTTACTTTATATTTTGGTACGAATTTTTATTTAAGGATATTTTAAACCATACATTTTCATATTATTGATTATGGCTTATAAAAGCCAATAATAGCTATTTTCTCATTATGAAGAACAAGTTATAAACGTTCACTTAGAACTGTTAGCAAGCATACTACCTATCTACATTTGGAATCTTAGAATTATACATAGTGTATAATCCCATTCCAGTTTTAGAAGAAAGAACTAATTGGATTTCCAAACATTTTGGAAAATTCTGCAAAACTTATTTATGTGACACTATTCTGATGATATCCGGAACTCAAAAAAGAGATCCCGAATACAATAGTTCCTAATAGACATAGTATAATAGGTGTATCATCTAAACCTAACCACGATAATTGTGGACACATAGAATAGTTGTCATACCTAAATTATTAACTTAATAGGGAATATAATAGACGATTTTACGAACAAACATAGATTTGTACTACGGAAGTATTTCCACTTTTTTATATGCTATTGACGATGGGCTCAGTAATGATTTATTTAAACAACAAGAGAATATGCATAATCACTTGCCGTATCAATCTTTTAGCCAGTCAAATTCTTTTTTTAAAAACTATAATTTATGAAAGAATTGAATTAGGTATTGCAGAAAGTGAGTAATTTCATTTAACAAAAGTAACCATATACTGCAGTACCAACTATTAATGCATTTCCTAAAGAGCTGTGATTCATAAATGCTAATATTTGTACCTAAACTAAAAGAAAGTTTATTCTTGTAGACAAAATTAACTATCATACAATGGTAAATGGTAAGTAGCAGACAACAGGTAATCTGCCGACGGTTACCTATGGCACTACTACTTATCATTCGCCTCTGTTATTCCACCAAAGTGATACTATCCTACACTTCAGTTTTGGAATTTCATATAAAATAATCTTATATAATGGCTGTTTAGCAAAATGAATAAGGCATATAGGAATATTCGTGGAGAATAGTTTACTAGATCGTATCGCTTATAAATGGAAAGCAAGCTGATCACACAAAACACTTATTGTCATTGTGCGCAGTCTGTCCCGGCGTTACCGATGTTACAGAGAAAGCCAGTGCTAGAACAGCTTACATATACTAAATACATTAGGTTAAATTTTAGGGTGAAATGCAATCTCTCAATGATTATGACGGAAACAAGGACACAATAGTACCAGGTAAAGCAGGAAAATACATCCGCGCAATAGTGGTAAGAATAAACATTTAATTAAAGCTGTTATAAGGTGGTATTACAAATACTATTTAATGAAAATAAATGTTCTAAACAGGATGGAAAAGTCAGAACACCTCACTACCACCCTGCACCTTCACTAGTAGGAGTGGGAGGAAGTATAGGAGTAGGAACGGGACGGTGAGATTCTATCCATACAATACTCGACGAACTTTAGAAAATGACAATCTACAATTTATTTGTCATTACTCATTTAAATAAATAAAATCACTCTCAACCTCAGAGCAATTACTTTCAGATAACCCTCTTTCAATCTGTTTATATAAAAAGCAATAGTCGGTATTTAAGTAATCTAGTTTCGAACGTAGATTTATTAAATTTTGTAAGATAATTTATGAAAAATATCTTTCTCCAATAGATTTATAAATTTATGCATATCCTAAGGTAATGAGAAACTACTTAATTTCTTAAAGTAGTTTTTACCACATTCATTTAAAAAAATTTTATTTTATTCAACATTGGAAGTCTTCATCGTTTTTAGCGACCCATAGATAGATTAGCTGACCAGCAGCAGTAAGTAAATGTTGCTTCTTTGGATGAGCAGAAAGAGAATGAGTGACTTTCGACGGATGTTCTAGCTTTGCCAATACGTTCGAGTCGAGAAGACTTAATAAATTTAAAATTAGTACAATATGATATTTCTAGAAAAGAATATCTAAATATAAACCTGTATATATAAACAAAGCCGTCTTCCGATCCAGTAGCAATTTCTTCTATAGAAGCCAGCACACAACTCTCTACTTTATATTCGCTATTTACATGGCCCACATAGCTAAAATAAAATAGTCCTACTTTAAAAAAAAACCTACATGCTTAAAATTTGAATTGAAAATCCAATAAACTTACCTAGCTAGCATTTTCCCACTAATTTTATCCATTAATCTAACATGTCCATCCTGAGTGGAAGCTAGAACGCAATTACTGTCTGGTGTGAAGTGCACACAATTTACAGTTTCTCCCAAAAAATCAATATTCACCTTAAATATGTTATGTAAGCTAAAAAAGCAAAATGAAGAATGGTATCCTTGTAGTTTATATATGTAGCAGAAAACTTACGTTTCCATCTCTAATATTATAAACACGATAATTACTATCAGCAGAACCAGTTACAATCTCATGCCCATTTATATCAACACTTAGAACACTATCAGTAGCCTCAGTGAATATCTAAATCATTGCTATAATAACAAAATATTATTCAATCAGCAAAAATAGAAATAAGTATTTCCTGAATAAATAATGGAGACAAACCTGAATTGGCTTCTCACTGCGACTACGGTTGTCGAATGCTTGCAGTGTACAGTCCATAGAGGCCGAAAATACCACGTTTGATTCCTCGTTGAAAGCGACACAATTCACACGAGCTTCAATAATATGTCATTAATATCTCACTAATATATATATATATATATATATACGTTTATAATCACCTCCATGAGCCCTCCATCTTCTCAGCTGTTTTCCTGTCTCTACATCAAACACAGTTAAAGCTTTATCAGCTCCGCCCGCTGCTAGTTGTGAGTTATCAGAAGAAGAAGCAGCATCAAACACCTATATATACACTATAAGATGTATTCTTACAAAAAAGCTACAGTTTATTGACAAAATAACAAACTAGACCTCATTGCCAGTCCCAGTATAAGTTTTGAGCAACGTCCCTTTAATAGGGTTCCACAATTTTATAGTTTTATCACTGCCACAGGATAGACAATAGTTGCCATCTACTGTAAGAATGCATTATTAAAATAATTCGGAACAAGCAAATTATATGGTGGATAAAGATAAATTAATTAACCATTATATCTAACAGCACGCACAGCACCCTGTCGACAGTCGATAACTCTGGCTCGCTCTGTTGGTGCTCCTGGTGACATTTTTCAGCTTCCTATAAACATAATTCGTCTTAGTGACGATGAAGATATTACTGCTATAAAAGTATTTTTAATAAGGATAGTACCTCACACGTGAGAGATTTATTAAAGAATCACAAGATTTATAGTCATAGATTCAAATATACAATAATAGATAATAGTACTCACATTGTCAAATATGAGAAGAAACAAACATAAATGGGATACAACGATCTAAAAAGAAAAAAAAGGGATAATTTGCAATAGATTTTTAATCAACCAAGAGGCAGCTCCTTCTGTTCACTTAGTGCACGCGATTCATGTAAAATTACATCAAACGAAACACCCTGTAAGAAAGTTAATACAATAAACATCTGTAGCCAACTGTTGAAATAGTAACAGAATTATTTAACCTGGTGATAGGCCGAAGAAACAAAGTGTTTATTTGCTGTAGCTGTTACAGAACGGTAAAAATCACCAGAGCCAAAAATAACCTAAAAATATGCCAATAGCACGAAACCCAATAAGAAACACCATCTACGATTTACACTGAGTCACATAAAAAAAAGTTCGAGAGAAAAATAGAAAAAAAAAGATAAAAGCTAAATTACCATGCTACGCTGATTAATTCTCTCAGAGTGTTTGAGAAGTGCAGTTCTATCTGACTTGGCGTCATCAACTATTCGCACAGTTTTAAACAATTGATCCATCCTTTTTTTCTCGGTTGGTCCTCCTACCGTACTCAAAATATCACGAACGGAATTATATGCAGTACGACAAATAATCCATTCCCGACCTAAATAAAATTCTGCTCTAAGTACTCATAAACACTGTTAATAATAATTTACCTTCAATCTGTTCCAATAATAGTTGCCTAGCTGGACTTCGGAGTTCCATTTCAGCTTGTTGAGCCAAAAGAGTACTATCAAACCTTAAATATATCCCTATATGAAACACAATCAGCGATCGGATTTATAAACCTAGAGAAAGAAGAAATAAACAAAGCCGTATCAAATTTACTTGTGATTAGTTCCATTTTCGTGAGTCAAATTGGAAATTAGGACAAATACTGCAGACACGTCAAGATTAACAGGTGGAAGATCCTGCTCACAGACAACTGACTGGTTACTTGTATTAGGCTCATTTTTATTTCCGTTTTCAACCAAAATTTCTAAGAAATCATCAGGAACTTTCGTAATAGAATCTATAGGTACCTGCAAGAAGAATGTGATCGAATAATGGAATAAAAATAAAGCTAGAACTTAATTGCTTGTGAAGATATCATACTTCTTTTCCAATAACTCTTACGCCCATTGACCGTAACTTCAAAGCTATTGCATCTGGAATTCCTGCGATAAATTCAAAAACCACTTCAGGAGCGGAAAAGTTGCGTTGAAAGAGATTGGCCATCTATAATTAAACCAAAATGGCAAGTATATTGTATATTTAAGACTGAAGGATATAACAAGTGATACGAACGTCGAGATATGTTTCAGCCTGCTCAAAGATGTTTCGACTGCCACCGGATAGCCAATCCATACAAATTCCTTTCGCCGAACGCGAAATTACTTTGATCTAAATCTAATATGCATAAAAAGCAAGCTTTTAAATTAGCATACCATAAATATAGTAATGCTATATCAGAAATTTATATTCACCCATTGATCTCCATTCTTGGCCACAATATCAACGGTATGTTTCAACGTCCTAAAACACCGGCAATAAACCACAAAGGGAAATATGAAGATACTTAAATCCTTAGAGACACTATCAAACAGAATAGATGAAAGAACAGGAAAAAAAAAGAATGGTGCCGCTATATGTAACAATCGAACCTACACATCAGAATCTACGTCAAGAATTGAGAATGTGTGGAAAATGGCCTGTACACCAGGAAACCGTCCGACTCCCGTAACTATATTCTCGAAATGAGTGACATTGCTCGTTTCAATGTACTTCTTCTCCAAGGCAGTTTTTCCAGACTCAATCTAAAGCTAGCAAGAACTTATAGAAGATAAGAGTTAAAACGAAGAAAAGACAAACAAACACAAAAATAACCTAATATGACTATAACAAACATACGCCTTCCAAAAATTTAAGTTCACTTGCAAGGCGATTTCGTAACTTGCTTACACCCTGCAATTTCTTAAAAGGGGTTGTTTGAAGCTCAGCATCTAATCTACGTGCTGCTAATATACGACAAGTTAGCATATCCTGTAGGCTCTCCATCACCTGTAGAATTAATAAATAAAAAATTATAAAAATACATGGACAATAACAAAACAGATAAAAAGATAGTAGATAAAATTAGCAACAATTCGGAACTAAAACCGATAAATTAAATGGTAATATCTCAAAAAATACCCATATTTACTTTTACAATTAAAACGATGCAAAAATAATTAATTAAAAGGGCGCATACAAAGTAAACATTTCAATAACAAAAGAGATCACAACAGAAGTTTAAAGTAATATACAGAACAGAAATAAAAAGTGATATCCACATAACTTCTAAAATTATCCAGTGGATTAAATGTGTTAATTCAGATGTTTTACTGGTTAATACAGTTTAATCACTATACTTTCGTTGCATAACTCAGCAACATCTGGGACATGCCTGAAGCCACAACGGAATAGCTTGGTTAAGATTATCTGTCTGTTGACTAAACTCAAGCGGATGGCCAAATACTACACGGCTATAAAATGAACGCCGTGCAAACCACTAAAAGTGTTATGGGTTAGGATTGGCAGAAATATGCTATAATAATTGAGATAAATGAAAAATTATAATTTGAAAAGCTAGTACTTTCATACAGCATGTACATCTTGCACATGCTGATTCCATAACTATCTGAATATCGCGAGGTAGAAATGATTCCGGCAGACTGAAATCACAAAAAAGAGAATAATGTTTTTAACAACGCCAAACATGTAACTAACCTGAATGTTCGAACAGCAGCACACCCGAGACTAACTAATGAAGACATTTTCGGATAGTAAATCATGTCGCTATAATAACATGAATCACCAGGTTAAAGTTAGCCACTTCATTCAAACTAAACAAATTTCTATGGAAATAACGAACAAAAAACTATAATAAATTGTGCACGAACTCATTTCTCATATGGTTGTTTTCAATAGTAAATTCATGAAGGCGAAGCTTAGTGACAGAATATGGAATGAATCGTAAAAGATTTCCATCCAAACGTAATATGTGTAGGGGAAGTAAACAGATCTATGAAAAATTATTGCTTATTAAAATTCTATACTTTGCCTCGTCTAGTTATAGATAACTGTAATTTCAATTTGCTGCAATAAGAGAAACAGTAGGGTTGATTATTACATACTAAATATTTAATTTAGTAATAAAAGGTATAAAAATAAAACCTACATCAGTAGGAATCTCAGTTAACCGATTTCTCGATAAACTAAGAGAACGAAGGTTTCTAAGTTGCAACAACGAATTAGGAAACGAGCCAAGCTCGTTATCAGTCATATTCAATTCAATCAAAGAAATAGGAAGAGCTCGAGTGATATCATCCTAAAATATAAAATATATTTACAGCAAGAAAGTAGCATACATAATAATAAATGTTAACTGATAATAAAACAAACAGATAGTACTCGGATACGATTCCTAGCTAATGACAATTTGCGTAAATTCTTCAACCGGGAAATTAATTTTAGTTTCCCCAAATCAGGTGCTTCACCAAGGAGGTTGTCAGAAAAATCAAGTGTAGTTAGAAGAGGACATGAAAACCATCGACCATCTATCTTGTTTAAAGCTAAAGGAAAATGATTAATAATAATAAAATCACCAGTTGAAAAGGCTGTGATACTACTTTTCATAAGAAAATCACGTATAACACTAAACATACGAACATAATCGGTTAATATACAGTTCTTCAAGAGAAGCAGGATAATTAGTATTTCTATATGTATCATCTTGAACACGCAAAATACGTAGTGTTGATTTGAAGTCCGTAGTTTTTACCTAAAGTTATTAGAAAACAAGAGCAAATTTGAATTATGCTACTTAATAATTTTTCATTTCAATTCACCTTTGTAAGAATATTTAAATCGACTTCTTCTCCCTTTAATATTGCCATAAATTTCTCGATAAACCGTAACAAGCGATCAGGAGAAGCCTATTAATAAAGATATTGAAAATGAGAAATAAGGCAAGTTATAAAATATTAATGTAAGTATACCTTTTGTACCATAACTCTGACAGCAGGAGATCGGAAAATAAAAGTTGCCCTTCCACTTGCAACAAATTGCTTGAGAATAGTAACAATGTTAATAGGTGTAATCTGAAACTACAAATTCATATAATACACTCTACCACTATCAATTTTAATGTACCTCAATAGGTGTTTGACTTCGATCACTAGGAGTAGACACTTGAAAGACGTAACCTGATGCACCCTAAAAAACTTCCACTCGCCACATATAGGTAAAACCACTTGAAATATATGTTAAAATACGATATTTGCACAAAATGCCTACCTTATTTTTATTTTTCCCCAAAGCAATAATGCCTTTACTCTTGCGGACACCTCTCTCCGGACCCATACCTTCCTTTTGCAACATTACCTCACATTCCAAGCGCATAACTAAAAACCCTTTACATCAGGTTATTATAATAGGCAAAAAAATAAACTTTGATATTTTACCAAAGTTTTAAAGATAATATATTCTGGAAACCGTTATTTCTACATCTTGTACAGAAAAGTATTTAATTCTTTACAACAACAATAAATAACTAACTAATTCTATGATTTCAGAATAAAGAACTATAAAATCAAGAGATACTATGATGATGATGATCAACAGCACAAGCTCTGAGATAAAATGACTAGAAACGTTATAAATAGACATCCAAAGTAATGTAATTTCAAAAAAAAACAAAAAAAAACGTAGAACCTAAAAAGATCCCATACAACTATAGTACACTGTATCGCCTAAAAATATGGTAAAAATGAGAAGTAATCCTATTCGACAAATTAACTCTAAGTGCTAGAGAACTACATGAAACCTAATTTGTAGTAGGCCGAACCCAAGCGGCATATAGGACATAACGGATCACGAAGATCTCACAGACGATGGAAGACACATACCACACAGGAATATACTCAAAAGTAATTAGCCCCATAAAGTGATAATGGAAGTAGCTGGAATTCAAATTTCACTTAAGAAGCGAATCGTATGAAACCATGGTGATGAACCTTTCATAATCCCAAGGACAAGCATCCCATCTTTTCAGGAAAAATCCAATACTGAATTCCCAGATATAGCACACAAATACGTAAATGGCAGCTCGAAATGGCAAAGTCAGAAAATCCTGAAGAACATAAAAGATGATAATACAATATAAATAGTTAAATCA
Source organism: Heterorhabditis bacteriophora (assembly GCA_964036235.1). NCBI lineage: Eukaryota > Metazoa > Nematoda > Chromadorea > Rhabditida > Heterorhabditidae > Heterorhabditis > Heterorhabditis bacteriophora. Next base: position 8,482,405 of record OZ038428.1, on the reverse strand, counting down.
AAAACAGTTACGCTACATACCTTAAAACAGAGGTATAAACGTTCCATGAAGAGAATAGAAATCCCATAGACAAAGAATACGTACATAGATGTCACACCAATCAATTTCCGGTTACCATTTTCCAAAGCTTCCCACGTAGCAGTAAAGCAGACCTAAGCTTTAATTAGATTGTTTACAAAGAGACAATAAAAAGAAATTATACTCATACCTCTGAAGCAAAACCAAACAGTCCATATAGAAAAAGACGTTCATAAGCATTCCATAGTCTAAGAGATCCCATAGAATTCATATTTCTAGGTAAAATTAGGATCATGACAAAATTTTGCGATCCTCATTAAATATCCAAGATGAGCAGATATATATATATATATATATATATATCGCGAATAACGCGAATAAAAACGCATAGAATAGAACGAAAGATATTAGTAGAAGACATATCCCTTTTATTATCCGTCTCCTCATAATTAAAGTGAAATAAATTAGTTAATAATTTACACCTGGAAACCATCACAAATATTGACTAAACCCAAGTGTGCTTTGCATTTTAGAAAAGAAGTCAAAGGCAGCATTCAAAGCAACAGGAATATGAATTTTGACCACATAGTTCAACTATACAAAGCATTAAGATTAATAATAATAGAAACAAATGATGACAGAAAAGATTGAAAGAGCTCAAAAGCTCACATTTATGAATAAGGAAAAACATTAGCATAATAAAACCATTATTTAAAAGACATAAAAGGTTCGCAATTGATTACAGCTGTAGGTACAAGTCATAGATTTTGAAGCTCTCCTATACACTGAGTGCAATGTAGCTTATCGTGAGCAGTGGAATGTGTGGGAGACTGCAATATAAAAACAAGCTCGTATAAAGGAAAAATATTAATATTTTACCGTGAAATACTTTATGTCACAAGAAATAAGTACGGACGAGAAACTTACGCTCAAATCAGCGATAATCTGCAATATTTTCTTGACTGCAGCATCCTTATCTTCTATAATCGAAGATAGCCGACAATCCTCTTTTACATCTGATTTGCATACCTCTTCATTCTTTTGTTCGGAAATATTCATATCAAGCAAAGAACGGTTGGGAACCTAAGAATCACTCATTAATAAACTGCAAATAAATGTTATTGAATAAATCTATGCATTTATAAGGATAACACAAAAACAATGATCACTATTAACCTCCACAGAAGTTCCATCAACAATAACATCCTCATCTCCACTCATCTCATCTACTGTGCTGTGGCTGTATGAACGACTAACCCGCTGCTTAACACGAGCCGAGGGTTTGTGGCCAATTTTGTACTCCTTTAAACAGAAATACTTAGAATGTATTGTGTAGGCTTTTATTCTAGTTATTGCATTTTCAAACTATAAGCTCACCCACCTTCAATGCTCCACTTCGTCCCAGTACTTCCATAAGAATTTGCTGGAGTTCATGGCATCTTTCTACCGTCTTGATTCTTTCAGTTTCCAAAGCAGCTAATTGCTTATCCTTAGATTTCAATCGTTCTCGAATCAGTCGTCGTTGGTGTTGATAAAGAATAACATGATCAGCAATTGTATCGTTTTCCAGCTAAAATAAGTAAGCTTTAATCAATGGAAAACATGTATTTTAACAATATCCTTTTTCATAAGAATTTCCAGCAAACTAATTGCTTATCTATAATAGTTATTTCAACCACCCACTTGGAGTTGCGTATTAATATGCTCTAATTTTTCCATCCCTTCATCAAGTTCAGCATTTCTTCTCATTGCATCAGAAAAACGTTTCTCTAATTCACTGTATGCCCACTCAATAGAACCAACTTCAGTGTGCGATAGACTCCTTCAAATATATTTTATATTAAAGGTCTCCATAAATTAATTTTCCAAAAACACTCACGAATTTGTCGGTTTATCTCTATTAGGATACTCTTCATAATTAAAAGAACATGGATTGTTAACGTCTTGATTTTGGTCCATACTTGAAATGTTTGGTAGTGGACGATTTTCAGAAGCTCTCATTAATTTCTAAAAAAATTTACTTAAATGCATACGATAATAATAAACAAAAACAACAGAATTATAACTAAATATTTAATATACCTCTCTCAGTTGTTCATTTTCCGCAGCTAACTCATGCACTCGAGCAATAGCTTGACCTAATTCTACATGTATTGAGTTCTGATTCTCATCTTCTGCATTCTGTCGTATGATTTGATTCATTTCTTCGTTTTGAGTATGACTACGACGTAATTCTGCCCGTACCTAGAATAAGAATTTATAAAAAAATAAAAATAAACGGAAAAATAGTAATATAAATCAACGATCACATTAGATTATAACCTCATCTAATTGCTTATTTGCCAATTCCAACTGATTCTCGAGCATCATCTCACGACCCCGAACTGAAATACCACGAAGAAATTAGAATAGAAACAAATAATTTGCAAAAAATTACTTGAATTATAAAACTAACTTTCACAATGATTTCCACCGTTATTAACTTCTTCACATACATCTTTAGACTCAGAGGGTTCAATAGATAGAGCAGGATGTAGTACCTTTTCCAGAACCACTGCTGAATTCAACGAAGCGTCACCCTCAATCATAATACGATTAAAAATGACAAACCTACTCATGGAGTATTTCTTATAATTTTAACAATGACAATAAAAACATAAAGAATATATTTAAGTATAATCCTTTTTAAAATATAAAAAAAAACACTAATTAAATGTTTACCTCTAACTCCATACGCTTGGTTAGTTCCTTAACTTGATGCTCAGCTTTCTGACGAGCTAATTCAGAATGTAGCTTTTCCTCGGTCAATGAAATCACCCTATAAACAGAGTATACTCATATTCCTTGTTTATTAAACAAAAATGTGAAAAAATATCTTCTAGATGATTTATTTGAATTAGAGTAATAAGGACCTCTATAATTACTTGAGTTCTATGAACAAAAAAAATAGATAATTACAAATAATAAATTTTTATTGACCTGTTTTCCGTCTCAATTAATTGCTCTTTCAGTTCTTTATTTTGTGCAACAGCTCTTGAAACAGTAGATTTCTCATTCTGCAGCTGTTCTGATAGAGATAACAAATTCTGCAAAAAAAACCAGCTTAAGCACTGTGATGGATGAATAATGTATTTAATATAGTAATAAGACAAAATTTTTAAAAATCAGAAAAATTACAGATTCACTAGCTCTGCTTTCAGCAGTACGTTCTTCGAGAAGACGAAGTTTCATCTGAACATCTGCCAGTGATTGTTCACGTTCAAAGAGTGCACGATCCTTAGAAAGTTAATAATAAGAAAATCGTGAACAACTAGTCATATTACGCTTAAATTTTGAAAAAAAAAAAAAAGATTTAGACCAAATTAATGTTCCAAAATAATGTATTTATGCCTTTCCTCCTTAAACTAAATACAAAACAGCCATTTTGGATTGCTTTCTAATACAATTTGCCGACAATAATGACTATAAGATATATTGAAACAAAAGAATGTATTCACTCTCATCTCACCTTTTTTTGTAAAAGCTCTTCGCTTCGTTTAGTGTATTCATCCAACTTAGTTTGCCAAATGCTGTTCGCTTTTTTTACGGCTTCATCTAGTCTTTTGTCCGTTTCATCAGTTGTAGTCGCACTAGGAATAATATGTCCCAAATTTTGAGCCTCCGGTGATTTCCGCACAACAGTAAAATCCTAAATCATAACTAAATTTGTTCTGTGCTCTGCGGAAATCAAAAATGCAAATAATAAAGAACAATTTATCAGACTTACATTCATCAAAATACTTAGCTGATCTTCGAGTTCTCGAACTCGAGCTAAAGCAACATCACGAGAAGATAGAGCTGAATGAAGCTAAAAGAAAAAAGCTAAACAATATATCACTCAGAACAATATAACTTTAAATTCGACAGTATAATCATACATCCATTTTCAATGTTTCCAAGCTTTCGGAAAATTCTTTTCTGTAACTTTCATGCAGAATTTGTTTCTCTTCTGCTTCTTGACGAACTTGATTTCTTTCAGATCTTAATCTACGAATATCCGCTTCCAATATCCTCACTTGTTCTGAATACAAATGTAAAACATTTTAGAATATGAAGATATATTTAAGGATTCCAACTGTATTAATATACCTTTGAGATCTTTTAAAGCATTTTCATCCACTTGATGAGTTAGTATTGTTTCATGAGCCCCTAACTGTTTAAGGTAAATACCCCTCATATGCAGTTCATGCCTCACAAGAGAAAGATCAGATTCTACAGCCTCTTTTTCACGAGCAATAACCTTTAATCGAGCCTAAAATGCAAATTTATACTAGATAAATGACTATCAAAGATTATTATGAAACAAATATATGAGAAGTCTACTAACTTGAGCCTCACTCCTTTCATGTTGCACAGTAAGCAGTTGTGCTTGTGCTGCGGCCGCCTCTTTCCTTAAAGCTTCTAATTCGTTGTTCCTCGCAGCAAGTAAACGTTCATTATCTAGTAGACGCCCTTTGAGTTCGTTTGTGTCATCATTAGTTTCATTATTAACTAATTGATCTGTACTCTAAAATGGAAAATATATAGGAAGGAATAATAAGATCAATCAAACCAAACTTACTTCCTTATTTATTAATTCCTCACGATGAAGAGCATCTCTAACTGATCGAAGCTCTGCTTGTAACGTAGTTTTCTCCTCTACGATAACAGACAATGCCTATACTTAAGGCATATTGGATGACTAACAATTACTTGATATTCAGTAAAACATCTAAAAATCGATAATACAAATGATTATTTACAAATACAGAACTACAAAAATAAATGAAGTTATTTGGATGAAAACTCACCGATTGTAACTGCTGGATTTGTCTCTCTGCGTCCGAGTGTACACCACTGTTACTCATTTGAGAGTATGCTGCATGCAGCTGTGAGTAATGAAGGTGCTAAAATTAGAGGGCAGTGAAATTAGTAACTGACATGATTTCAGTAAAATACTATTAATAAAAACCACACACACACACACATCGCCATCACCATACTTGGTATCATACAACTTACTATACCTGAAAACGAACTACGTTTTAATTTGTACTAACTAGCTGTTCAAGCTGTGTAGTTACTTGCTCGTGAGCAGCAATAGCTGAATCACGCTCTTTTATAAGTCGAGATCGTTCATGTTCCAACTCAGAAGATTGCATCTGAAAAAATATTAGGTTTAAAAAAGAAAATATGAATAAAAATACGGTTCAAATATAGTTGAAGATTATGGAACTATCTCAAGACAATTGTCCTACAGTAAACCACACATTTAAAAACTTACATTTGCATTGGATAAGCCGTTAAGGTTAGCGGAACTAGTATCAGCACCGTCCAAAAGTGCAGGAACAGGAGATTGAGACAGGAGATTGTTCGAAAAAGGAATCGAAGACGAATGAGAACTCGACTGTGAAATAGAACTTCCATTTACATAAAATCCAGCATCAGAACTGTAGCTCTGAAAGACTTCCAAAAGTTCAGTGAGTATAATGGGGTGAGACTCCGTTTAATTTACCTGTTGATAAAAGATCCCATTTGCATCGGAAGGCCTTCCTAAACCTATAAACGTATTGAAATGAGTGTTCTCTATCGTGATAATAATAAATATAGATTTGTTCATAATATTTCCTACAATAAATAAAAGCTTACCAAATCCACTGCTAGAATGATTGCTGGTTACTGAATGTCTTCCGTTAGTATCCTCACTTGAAGGCATGTGATGAATTAGTGATTGGTCACACTCACGCAGTCGCTTTGATTCAAACTCTTTTAACTGTAAAAATGACACATTAATGCAGCAATTTGCAGAATTTAAAATCAAAGCTACACTATAAATTTAAGCACCTTCTTCTTTGCTAAAGCAAGTTTGTCCATCTTTGTCAGGGGTTCGGACATCTTGAAGTTGTTTCAACGATATTCCCCCAGTGTACAGATAATAAGCAGATAAAAATCTTATCTTAGCTTTTTGTTGATAGACCTTCTACCTAACATGCACAAATTAAGTATTCATAATAATCTTTCAAAATCATTTTAAATTAATTAGCGTCTTTTTTCTTAAGTAAAACACGTATCCAAGATAATAAACCTGAAATAACAATATTAGAAATGACGAAGTACGTGCAACGTGGGAAATCGATATATCAACAATCAAATAATAGTGTAGCATTGCGACTCAGTTCACATTATAATACAAATCGAAATTATTGTATACATCAACGAAGTATTGCATTTTTGTATGAATTATGTGGGTACTTGCTATTAATTAATAACAAATAACTTACGAGGCTGTCAGGTCGTGATTTGTTTATTCCAATATTTCTGTATAAAATAATATAAAGTGATCCTATATTTCCATTTATACTTTTTCTTATAGTGTAATCGCATAATATGGACCTCTCAGTTTTAAGTAATAAATTATGGTTTAAATGAACAAACATGTTTGTTTTACTATATTGACTGCAGAGATTCATATGCTACACAGTTAATGCAATTCTTGTAGAAAATGACTAAGTGGAGCTAACCATCTATATTTTGTATTAATGTTCATCGATATGTACACTACAATATTCATAAAACATTCCCTTAATATACAAGAGTCGAATCAAGACTTCTACTTCAAATATCTTATTGAGAAATACAATGAACAATTTGTAAAGCTTCATTTTCAAACGATTTAGATGTTGCTAAAATTAGATAATGGGGTTGTTCAGTAGTCTCACCACACTACCCTTAAATTTTTTTATTTTGTTTTTAAATGGAAGAAAATATAGATAACTGATATATTAAAACTACTGGTAATAATAGATATTAATAGCTTAGACTTGGATAAGTGACAAAAAGGAAAAATAAATTTTTGTAGTCTCATTGCATTTTATTGCAACCAAATATTCTTAGGCTTAATGAAGACAGGAATCTTTTTGATAATAGTTCTAAGTTCATATACTGTAACAAGTTATTTTATGCATCTTAAGAAGTTCGGTTCTATCGTTTTAAGGTAGATGTTTTATTAAGATACGCAATGTCAGTTTTAAGATATCCGAAGATATAAGTTGTAATGTCTTCAAACAGTATAACGTTGTCCTTCAAAAAATTGCTGAATAACATTTCTGTGTAGAGTTAAATGTCTTTTCTAAAAAAAATATGATATAGTGGATCAGGAGATTAAGGCAGCCATAAACTTAATTATATCCTGGAAAGCTAGACTCAAATGATTTAATATGTTGTGAAACTACGGCTTTGTATGCTTAATCTAGTTTGTTAGCTAAGGTTTATAAAGTCAATTAGCCCCTCTAAGTATTACCTGACAGTATTATTTATGATTATGGGGCTAATTCGTTGGGAAAACATTTATCTAAGGCTGTCACTTAGGACGAGACCTCAGTCATTATCAGAAGGATATTATGTTATACCAACTTGTTTTTTATCTCACCATCGAAACTGGAAAACACTAGATAAGATATATTTAAGGACAAATAACCGTATAACGAGTTATTTACTGACGTTAAATCTAACTTTATAAAACAATGTTGGTCAAGAACGATTTTCACCTTATGTTCCTCATATTAACATCTAATAATCCTCCATAACTAAACTATAGATAGTTTAAAAGATAAGTCCTTTAGCACTTGTTTATCTTCGTAGATATTTCTGACACGCCGTGACATAGTGTGTAATCTGAAGATAAGCGGGGCGAAAGATGAACAGGTCATGGACTGCGAGGATAAATATTCATGTTTTAAGCGCCATATTAATACTTATAAATGACATGGATGTGTGAGTATATGGATTTACTTATTTAATTCACCAATATTTTGTCAGCATCATATTCCAGATGGGTACTGTGGTTATGCCAAGTGCTTCGAAGCAGATCAATTTGTTTTCTTCGGTAGGGAATATTAATAATAGGGAATTAGGGTTAGTTCCATATAATTTTAAATTACATCTAAAGACGAAAGTTCATTAATATACTTAACAATGGATTTGATAAATTACCATTAGTATTGAAAATTTTAGGTGCATATCAACAATACGGCTCAAACGTTTAGTCGTTAATAAGCTTTTGAGTAGTTTTCGAATTTTAAGGAGGCACAACTTTGAAACACTGCCATCTGCAGTATCTTGCATGGATATCGATAGAAAGGAAAACGCTTAGTGAGTTAGTCGCCAAACTTGATAATCTTCAACGTTTGGCAGGATTCAAAATATATTAAATTAGGACATTTTATTATTATTAATTGCATTACATAGTTAATATAGAATTATTATAGCGATAGGTATTATAACTTTTTCCAACACATAAGCTAGAAACGACAATATTTTAAATTTTTAGTCTTCTTTGTGGAAGTGTTACTGGGAATATATATCTTTCTAATCTTTATGCTGCTGATTTGAATAGAAAAGCAGAGAACATAACTCTTCTAGACTCTTTGTAAGTTCTATTTATTTTGCTATGCTTATGTATACAGTTATAAATTTAGGTTTTATATAATTATTGAACTATCTTATCTATAAAATTGTACTGTTAAAAGAAATTTCAGTCAGCATAAATATTTTATTACTGATTGTCAGTGGTATGCCGACGACATTAGACTCTTTATTACTGCTAGTACAGATAAAAAGTTGAAGGTTAGTGCTAATATATATTTATATTAAATGTTATCAACATGGGATATATTTCAACTTGATATTTTTAATCCGTTGCGATGCAACCATTTAGGTATGGGATTTGGCTAATGTAAAGATGATTGATGCTTTAAATTGTTCTGACATTTCAAGCCATAGGACTACTCCACAGATCCATTGGAATGAAATAAATCGAACCAATCCCCTTATTGCTATGGCAGTTGGTTCGACGAATATACAACTATTTGATTTAAGGTATATATTATAACTTAGTTTTCCCATCATTAGAAAAGAGATGTTCAAATTCTTTCCCTAATTTGAATGAATCTCTGGGTAGTTTGTATAATATATTTCTTTTATACTATAGAGTGGGTGGAATCGCGCAAGAATTGCGGAGTAGAGGTAGCAGTGGCGTGTGCGCAGTTCGGTGGATACCTTCAGATTTACATCTTCTGGTTACAGGAGACTCTAACGGAGGATTAGCAGTTTGGGATACAAGGTATACGACTTATATCAAAAATAATTTTCGTAACCATAATTTAATACTAAGTTTGCTGTTATTTTAGGTAGAAGCTTTATGTTATTTTCTTGATTTTTAATGGCATTTAAGGTTAGGAAAAATTAACTTTTTAAGGTGGATAAGTTTTCCTTCACTATCCTTGCAATATCAGAAGTGGTCGAGATGCTCTGTCCAAATGGAATAGCGGTCATGTGAGCGCTGTTGGTGGTATTCGTTTTACTAATGATGGGCTGTATTTGGTCAGTGGATCAACAAATAGAGAAGTTGTTCTTTGGGATGCCAATACAATGGAGCGAATAAATGAATATCAGGCAAAATTTATTATTTTATTAAAACGGTCAATAATTTTTTTTACTATGTAGTTTATACGACTATTAACAGATTAGATTAGAAACGGATATTTTCAATAGTGCTTCTTTCTCTGTTTATATATTTTTAGATTCTGAGAAATATGTCTTAAAATGTTTCCATACTTATGATAGAGTAACCCATTCACTGTTTGTTATGTTATTCTTCATTATACCTTAATTTTTTAGAACAATTTAGGTTCCTGGTTCTTATCGTTATCCGGAAACCTCAATTAGATTTACTACGTGTGATGAAGGTCCAAACATTCAAGTCGCTGTTCCATGTAATACTGATGTCACATGGATTCAATTTAATAGAGTAAGTTTTTTTGATTTTTGATCTAAAACCTTGCAGATTGTATATATATATGGAACTCAGCCTTCGAGTTAAATGGAGTATTTTGTATTGCCATATCCCTCTTATCAATAAAATTAATTTGACTATTTATGTGGAATTACTAAATGTTGCTTTTAGGGTTCTGTTCCCACTGCATATGTTTTGCACGGACACTTCCAACGAGTTAATTCTTGCATATATAGGAATGGTTCTCAACAAGTATGCCATAGATAATACTGTTTCAAACATTAATTATTAAGTATTAAATAGCTACTTTCATTCCAGTAGTTACATTGATTTAAAGGATTTATTTATTGCTACAGAAAGGTGAATTTTTTTACGCAAATACTGGTTAAAAAAAGTCTTCGTTTGTAGTTATATTCTGCTAGTGGGGATCGTCAAATTCTATGTTGGGCATCGGAGTACGAGAGGAAACGTGTCAATCTAGAAACGGAATCACTGAGGCAACAAGCTATACAGGATAGTTGGAGTGATGATGATGACGGAAATATTATCGTAAGACCTTATATTTAGAATTTTTTAAATCTTGTTAAACTGCATTATAATATACTTAATTCAAAATCTACGACCATACATATTGGATTCCATTATTTATATCTAAAATGTGTTAATTATACATGTTATGGTTGTTGAGAGTTTGATAAAGCATAGTTAATGGAAAATGTTTATTACCTTTTATTTATGGAACATTTTGTAGATTATTGACAGTGCTATAGATCCCATCCGTTTTAAGTATAGAACGCGAAAACTTGCAACAAATAATCGAAAATGTTTAATCCAAAGTATATGATTTTACAGTTTGAGGACTACTCGTTGTCTGTTTAATTTAGCAGTTCCTCATTAAGATATTTCTGAAAGTTCTCGGTATCCTGGGTGTATGATAATCTTGAAACTGCTAGTTTGGAGATAGCTGTGGAGTTCACCAGTTGGTGTAATGATTAACATTCTTTGTTATTATTAAGTTACAATTGTTCGTGTATTCATTATTTGGGCTATTGTGTTTATCTTGAATATTCAGAATGTAGTTTCGAATACATAATTCGTATGTATTAGGGTATTTTTTTTTACGAGAAATTATCATAAACTGCAGTAGCTGGTTAGTAATTATTCTTTGATGTGTGTAGTGTGAAGAAGTGTAAATAGTCTTGGTCACTGGTGGTGAATAATTGACATATGTTTTAATTGTAGTGCTCGCGACACCTTACGCAACTGAACAAAAGGACAGGTCACATAACTGGAATGACTGCTCGCATATTTCGAGATAGTAGTGGTTATTTTTTGTCATTACATTACTATCTATAAATTCAAAAAATGAGATTTGCATTAATAGATCAGTATATTATTAATGGTGTTCAACTGAAACAATGCATAAAGACGAAATGTGGTTTTTGGGTTATTTCCGCCCACTGAAGATGGAGATTATCTGGGGATTATTGTCATAGATCGGATTATACCGTACTGAAGACGCTGAATTAGAAACAAAACAGTAAGCACTCGGGAATTTCGACTGGTAGTTGTTTATTACATTGTTTCTGGATAAGTGAGTCCATGGTCTAATGTTTCCATTATATGAACTGTTGAGTCATTTATATTACAAATTTATAAGTGGTTTAATTTTCTATTGAATATTTTATGTTATCTAAGGCAAGATATAAGCACCTATGGAATCTGTGATGCTTAAAATTTATTTAAAAACTCCTACCTGTGCCTACTTCTTTTTATTTCTTTTCCATCTTGTTTTCGTATTCGCATGTTTACATTGACACCATGTCAAGGATTTTAATAGAGAACAACAGCTTTGCAATCATTGTAACTGTAGTAAGTCATTTACAAAGTGATTATTTTTTCCTCTTGTAAACTCATTTTCTTCTACTGAGAAATACTACAGGATTTCCCAGTAAAAGGTAATTTTGTACTATTTTTATTATTTTTATTTGTTCTTGTGATCTTAATTAATATTTTATTTTACTACCATTGTTTTAGTATTATAAATAAGCTAAGATTTCTATCGCTTTTATTCGAATATGTATCTTCATCCTCCAATCTTATTAGTATTGCTGGTCCTGCTTCCTATTCTTCCTCACACAACAACGAATAGCCAGTGTCTCTTGTCAATAATACACGCGACTCGACAAAGGTACCTCCTCCCTCCGTCATGTTTGGCCTGCTTATGTATTGTCTCTCTCAGCTAATTGCGTCTGCCACCTCTAATGCCTACTGAATTCCCTTCTCCCATTTATATTACCCTATTATTATAATATTGTCTTTATCTGTTTTTATTGGAAATTTCTGTACCATAAGATACTAATAATAACTATTGTTTGTATATATATATATATATATTTATGCTAGATCTGAAAATGACAATAACTTGAATACGGTCATGTTATTCCGTTATCCTACTACGCAAACATGTTCATCATGATTTGTATGATCCCTCTTGACGCGTCCCCCACTTGACTGCCCTGTATAAATCTAAGGGAAACTTATCGTACCCAGGGTTTACGCTTTAGCTGCGTGGTCTCATCTATTTACACTAAATTTCTGTACGATTGATTTCCGCTCATTTTATTTAATGTATCTACATCTATTTAATGTGTTGTATATGTAATGCTGATTATTCAAAAGCTTATTAGAAAATCAATTTATCGAGGAAATTGATATTTGTATGATTTATCTTCTTAGTGTTATGGTGTTAAACATGCTACAATTGAAAATGGTTTCTGCCCTATTCATACGTAACATTAACTAACCCATTTCCTACTATTGGTATATCGTCTTCTTATCATCTTATCTCATATATGTTAAAGTTCTGTTTCAAACATAAAACTTATCTTTAAATTCCCCTTATGCATGAAACATTGTTAGTAATATTGAACCTTAAGTGTCCTACTTTATTATTGCTATTGTTGGAGGAGTTAAAATAAACAAAATGTTTAATAAGTTATTGATTAAAATTGATGCGGGAAAGTAAAAATACCTTCTATAATTAATTCGCCTACGTCACTTGTATTTTGCTTCTTATTGAAGACTTTTGAGATTTTAGCGCTTTATTTCGGTCTCAACTCACGCATGCATCTACTTTATATCAACTGAAAAAGTTGTCACAAATCAATGCTAGAGAGTTAGATGCCAATCACTTACATATTACACATATGTATAGGAGCAAGATGTAGTCGCGTAATTCCCAAATGAGAATATTCCTTCTACTTATTTTCTTACAGTTTGCCCTTAATTTGGTTCTTTATTTGTTCTCTATGCATAACTCTCCTTCTGTTTCTTATTGCTTAAGTTCTTCCACATTTCTTCGTAATCAGTTTCGTTCGTGTGCAGTGACTATCATTATTAGTGCGTCTCGTTTCCCCGAGTTGAGTGTAGAATTTCAAGGGAAATCTGAGATACCTCAAAGTTTAAAGTCGCCTGAAAGACATCATTATTAGTTGTTTCATCAGTTTTGTTCTCAGAGCTCAGAATAGTTATTTCATGAAGGTTGTTTTCTGGAATTTCTCACTTCTATTCCTATAGTAAGGCTATTAGATGTGAAGTGTGATAATATTTTATGTATAAATCATATTTAAGTATCATTCTTTATTTACCAAATAACTAAATCCATAACTTTCTGTGTTTGAGTAATAAGAATAGTGTACCCTAGTATACCTATAAACATTTTTATTCTTATGTTCATTTATATTCAAAATCACAATTAAACTTGCTACCTTCCAAGTTATTCATAAGAATTATTCAAGAAATAAGCAGTCGTCTATATGAATTAACAACGGCCAGTCAGATCAAATTAACATGACTTAGAGAATATACATAGATACACTTCTCGAAACGAATATCGAATTGTTTTATGGCTATATTCCAAGTAAATGACACTTTCATGGGATATATCTACCAAAAAGATATATAGTACGTTGAGAGCTATGTTCAAAGTACTAGATTATTCTATAGAATGCTGGAAATCGAATTAGTTGCGCTTTTTTGAAGTTAGTTGTGCCGCGCAAATACGCTGTTGATAGACAGGTGAATAGCGACTGTATGAATTTGCCACAGTTCATTTCATGGTGATTTTGAATTATCTGAATCCTTTTCTTGTTCTGCCTTTTACGCGCTCTAGTCCTTATATATTATTAGTGTTAAGTTTTTAACGACGATTCTGCCAGAAACAAAGTGTGTGTATTAAGTTGAAAAATATGAGAATCTCATTAAAAACTTAAATGGCTTACGGTACTTTAGTTGAAGCGGAAACAGAAAGATATAAATCATGAGAAACGTGAAGACCAATTATGATTTTTCTTCAATAGTGAATCATTTTGTAGAAAAGATAATTTCGTTACAAAGTGAAGTAACAAATACAAATCTACCTAATTTTTATCTCATTATAATTTAATGTAACTTCTTAACTAGTCCTTTCATTTGTGAGCTATCTGTATGTCACTACCACTCTCTTCTTCCTTCTAACTCACTCCCATGGTTGATTTCGACCTGCGTCTCGCAGCTAGAAATACTATTTTCGGAAGCGTATCGCCCATCACCTGCGTCAGACTGCCTGATGTGGCATGTCGCAATCACTCTTGTCACTCTTCTCATAGTTTCCGCAAATCACATTGTTCTAATGCGCCTACCGAGTTTTCGGATCATATCACATTATTTCAAGATGGGAAATAACACCAGCTAAATAAGAAACCTGAAGCTGTAATATTTTAGAGTATAGTATCTAAGCTGCTTCACACTTCAAATTCTCTCACATTCATTCATTCATTATTCACCTCCTCATTGTTACTACACTTTTACTTTCCTTTTTTTAAAAGGATTACTAAAATATCTTATAAATTAGTAAAATGCTATTCAGAAGAAATAATTGCATGTTTTAAAATAGAAGATAAGGTTTAAATCATATTATACTGGATGGGGAGAACATATTTGGACTATTCTGGTAGAACTTTTCAATCTTCAATAATATAGTTTAACTAATTGGAAGAAAGTATTAAATTGAATCTTCTTATTTATTCTCTCTCTCTCTCTCTCTCTCTCTCTCTCTCTTTCTCTCATTGCCAGCTTATTCTTCCCCAGGCGCCAAACATAATCCTGCTTCTTAATGGGCGAGGTGCTTGAGTGAGCCCGAGCATCGAACGTTAATTGTCCGAGATTTCACGCAGTGCGAGTAATTGCTCAAGTAGAGGAAGTGGTTGACCCTTTGGTATTCACCTCTTTGTTTCGTTATAAGCAAAACTACGTATAATAACTACTAGATTATTGAAAATATTTTTCATCTTCTTCACCTATTCCCTCCCTAGCCATTATTTCTCATTCTGATATATCAGGATTTAGTATATATATATAATAAATATAACATTTAAAAATATATTCTATTATATTTTTTAAAATAAAGCCATTTTGTTTGCATTTAAGTTTACATCTCAGTCGTGCTCGTGTAAGTAAATATTGCAAGCTAAAAAGTGCCCTGATTCAATTTATATGTTGACGGTTGTTTCGAATCCTCGATCGACATGACCATTGTTTTCAGCTCTAGTAATTCAATCGTCTTCTTACACGATGGTCAACGTTATTGTCGGATAATTTGATTTGTGATATTGGCGTAGGGTGGGATTGCTTCCAACCACCCCAGTGTCTCATTTTAAAATACGAATAAGACTTATTATTTCTATATATCCTTAAATATTTACTAATGTTTAAGCTTTTCGATTGAAATAGTTTTATAGTTTTGCATACTATTAATATTTGACCAATTTATAGTGAAGCTTGAAAAATGGCATAATGTTCCTTTTAATGCTAGCAATACGTGCATAATTATACCAACCATGGATATTGTTCAATAGGCTATCATAATATCTGATTTCCTATTTTTTGCTTGTAAAAGTATCCTAGAGATTCTATAGAGTATAAATTTGTCAACAATCAATACTTAATTGAAGAAAGTGTAGGCTCTATATTCAGCTGAAATAAAGCTCCTCGAGATAATTATTTTTATAGTGAATTAAGCACATTTTATCTAGGATATTTTCCTACAGTATTAAAATAATCATGAAATCTGATGAGTACTGGTGTTCCCGTTTACTAGATTACCACAGCAAAAATTCAAAGGTTCAGCATATTCTGATAAGTGATCTCTCTTTTATAAGTATATAACAACCGATGTTATAATCACTTATAAATCCACTATTATATGAATATTCCGAAGGACCAATATCCAGTTTCTCATGAAGTCCAAATACAATACGTACTTTGTATTTCTTGTGATTTAAACCATAATTTATAACAAAAACTGCTGAGAGTTGGCCTTATTTAATTTATGAAATGTTTTTATTGCCTTATTTGACTTCTATACTAGCGTCTAGAGGTATCGTTCTAATAATCTTCTTAGTTTCATTTTTAGACCAAGGTTTTTTTATGGAATTCGTTAATGAAGCCGGCTGCCTCATGATTATACATTTCTGCGCCCTCATCTCCATCGATCTCACTTAGCATTGCGTTTTTTCATCAATATGGACTCATTATAAGTTCTTGTTGGTACAATTTTAGTTTCATATTTTTAAAATTTGATCTCATCTATTATCCTACTTTCAGTGCTTATATGCACTACCTTCTAGCAATCAAGTAAATAGGATATTTTAAATTACCTGCTGCATTTTCATAAATTAGAGAGAAAATATATTTTAAAAGTATGAACTATGTAAGCGAGTTAAAATATGAACGGAGAGTTAAGTTAACTATAGTCCACATCGTCGTTATTAGGTGCACACTAGCATTTTCCATTGTGCATTGCATCAATACATATACCATTATTAATATTTGATGTTTGTAACACTATATTGTATTATATTCAAAACCTATGGAAACTGACCTAATGAAATTTTTAGCATGATTTTACTTAGTTATATTTAAATAGTATATTTTATATATTTATACTACATGTGCCATATCTCTAGGGATGCATTAACTCATTAATGCACATCGTGCTCTATTTCTAGAATCCATCACCATTTCTTTTCATGCGTTTCCATCACTAGCAACCCAGGAAGTAGTAAAGTTATATAGCACCACTGCTGGATAAATCGATAGAATTAATTTTCGCTATCTCATCAAAAACAAACCAACTACCTTTCCTAGCTAGAGCCAGTGAATTTGAAACGTAATTTGAAATAAGATAAATAATTATTCATGGGGGAAAGTGGAATTATTTTTCAACTACTTTCGTATTTAAGACCAAACACTGTCATACAGTAGTGGATTAATTGAAGATAGGCTTATAAGTAGACAAAAAAGCACTTACCTTGTTTTATATCAATAATATTTCAACCCGAGTATTCTAATGGAAGCATAGGAAGATAACAAGATTGCATGAACTCATCAATGATGGGAGTGTAGTAATAGCATTTGCTTTTATCTCACTTACTCTCTTTATCCGTTCACTCTGTACGTCTTATTATAAAGACTTACTCCAACACATCTCTTCTGGCAAGTATTTTTTTAAGAAATGTCATCTCTCTTTATTAGTGACTTATTATTCCTTTTCTCCATATATTTATTTATATTATTTTATTTCTTATCTGGTGTTATTATAAATTTGTTATGAATCCATTATAAAAGAAAAGGATGAATGAAGGAGAATAGATCCCACGACCTGGGCTTCCTTTGATAACCGACCGCATGTTGTTCTTACCAGCCACCCGCCCTACTTAACCATATGGATCTGGTCTAATAATCTATCCACATACAAGCAATTTATTCTCCTTAATAATAGGATTTTCCTCGTCTTCTTGCTAATTTTCTTCTCATTATTGTTACTTTATCTGTTGTATATTCCTGCAAATCTTACTATGTTCTAAAGAAAAGATTATATCTTATTAAAGATGATATGTTTATTTTATCATCCGACTATATTCTCTACCGTTTTTAACAACTATTCGCAATTATTTAAAATGTTGCATCTACACGTTTAGAATATTTAATAGGAAATAAATCATTTTATTACCATTATTTAAATATTAATGTATTATCTTGATCATTCTTTACTAACTGCCTCTTTTCAGGATTTGCAACAATGCTAATTTAGAAAGGATAGGTACTAATTGACGCTTGTTTATCTAATGGCTCCACAACCCGATGATGATTTGTTCATCGAACCAGCCAGTGATGAAGACGTTGTTTACGGTGACTATAATAACACGTGAGTTATAATATTTTTATAATTAGTAATAATAACAACAAAAAGCATTTTACATCTATATAATTATACTCTATATCTTATATCCATCTTTAATCAAGATTGAACACCTTTTATCAATATTTCTCTATAACTTCTATCTTTTACCCCTCACCATTCCAGTCTCTTTTTACTCTACAAAACTCAGTTTTTCTTATTTTATTTTTTTTTGTAATTTTCATATTCTTTGCTTTAACATCAACGAATGTATTTGCGTTGAGAAACAGTGTTACACTTGAACTATTCTAGCGAAGAATATTAACTTACTGTCGTTATAAATATCACAACATTTCCTAGCTTCATACTATCACATAGATTTATAGATACTTTCCCTTTTGATGAGTTAAAAAAATGAAGCCTTCATAGTTCCATATTTATGCTTGACTTTAGTTTTACACACAATAGTAGGTAAAGAGACAGTGTATAAATCGCTCATTGTTATCACCTAATTATGTAAAGTATATACAAATGTAATATCTAATTCACACTTATTTCTTAATGATGGATATTGTGCCCCTGGATATTTGCAGTACCACTTTCACCGGAATCCTCCTCAATAAGTAATAATTAGATTGGCCTTTATTAATTACTTTTATAAAAAGTTACCCAACTGCTGTTGCATACACTTATTGGCTAACAATTCCACCTTATATTATAAACCACCAGTTTAAAAAAACAAATTACTGTCGCGAATACTTTAGTATTTTCCGCATGCGAAGTACTCAACACCCTTTTCTTTCGTTTTCGTTGTTTCGGTTATTAGGATTGTCCACCACTTCGACCATACTATTATTAATATTCGTCACAAGTACATAATCACCGTCTAATTTGCATATTATATCGATCGATGACCTTCCTATAAGTCTTCGTCGAATTAAATTATCTGGTATGCTATATCAAATAACGATAGCGTGTGAAGATATTGGTAGAGCATATTTACAGCGATCAAGTAGTGGATAATGCTTATTAATAACAATCGGTTAAGTGAGGATTTTTTCCACTCATACAGAGAGAAGCTATGAAATAACAGTATTCTAGCAGCTAGGTCTTCCTAAATGTATCAATTTACAGTGAAGAAAGCTTTCATAAAATAATAAAAATATTTGTTGTAGAAAACGATAGTCCATAATTTTAACTAATTATGAAATTATGAGACATAATAAAGATTTGGTTCTTCCAAGATATTGGCATTAGGCGGATAATGTTTATATCCTCCTTTTACTCCTTGTTCTCTATGATCTCTCTAGTTGGCGTGTTCTATCACGGCCTCGCCCCCTGACCTCTCATGTCATCCATTCTACAATGATCAACGACCGTTTGTCGCTCTCTCCATATTATTACTTTACGACTGTTTCGCTATTTATTATCAGATGGTTATTTTTACAAAGATTTTTATACAGAGATATTATAAGAAAAATGTAATAAATGGGTAGCTTCACAACAAACTTATCTGCATGGATTTTAATTGCTATTTCGATAAACCGTATATTCTGGTTTGAAAACTAACTGCACGATCGTAAATTACATCAAAGTCAATTTTAAGATGTTTATAGTTACCAATGTTCTGTTAATTAAGGAAATTACTACATTTTAATTGAGGATTATGAACACATCAGTATTCTTACGTAAATTTAGGATAGCATTGGCGTTTTTATATGTAGTTATAGCTTATTAAATATAAGTGGATTTTCTAAGAATGTCGTTTTATAGCGAAATTATGACTTATTGTAATAACACTATTTTAATCTGTTAATTAACCCATATTTGTATTAGGTTCTTATATTTCCTACTGTGTAAGCAACCACCAACTTTCTGAGGTCCGCTATTTACTTAAGTATGTGTTTTTGCTAAATGGTTTGTTTCATTCTTTCTAGGCTTTGATAAGTGCTTAGGAAAACTTTTTCATTTGGAGGATGCATCAAGTTACTCCCATATATAGTGAAAGTTGAACTAAGTGTGAATTTACGTCTTATATGAGTTTAATTTTATACTAACGTAGTCAAATGGTTGACTGTCACTTTTCCATCAACCGCGCAGCAGATGCTATCGATCTCCGTTCATGTTACCCACTGACTCATTGTCGCCATTTACGCACCATCCTTGAATTATTGCTTGCACGTGGGTAGCTACCGTAATCAAACTACCGGAAGGGGTATCCCTTTCAGTATAGTGGTAATCTATTTAGATACTTAAATTATTACTTGTTAATCAAATTATTTGCAATCAGTCACTTTTACAATATATGGAATATCCGCCCGCGATTTATCAAGACAGTGGTTAACTGCCATTTAAGTTAAAATGATAATGTTTAATTAATATTTATCGTAAGGTATACTTGAATTTTATATTTTAGCATTGGGATAGTAATGTAATTTAAGATCTAATCGGTATAAATTTTAGCTACACTGTAATAACTGTGTACCCACTATTCACGTAGAATGCTAACCGCCATATAACATATTTGCTTTGCCCTCGAAGTGTTTTGGTGACATTCTTTCTCTCTTAGGACCAGTATTTATGAGGAATTTTTACTTGACACCTTGTAAATTATGCATTATTTTAAATAGTTTTTCGTGGCGTTTATTGCTATTGTAACTTTTCATTCTAGCAACCTTTCTTGTCACGTATCAGTTTGCACCTAAGTGTAGATTAGGTCTAATTTAATCTCTTAGGTTGTAGTCAAAGTACATCTTTTCGTTCTTTTTCGTTCTTATTCTTCTCTACCACCCGTGTGCGCACCTGCCGGTAGTCAGTTGCCGCCTCTTGCTATCAATCCTGACACAGCCATTCCCCTACAATTTATTGACCACTTAGCACCCGATCAGATGAATTAGTAGATACTATGAAAGAATGAAATGCAAAGTTTGAATTCTATAAATTTCGTTGGTTTTGATAATATAGCGAATACGCCATTATCTAAATAATTTATTCCAGTGTAACATATTACTATATACGTTATTTTGAGACCATCTGCTATCATAATCTGAGCTTGTTCAATAACTCAATATCTGTTATAATCCATTCAGAAGAGGCGGGCAGCATGAGGTCAAGTGTTTATAACTGAGAACCACATGCGGTATTAGGTCACCCTTAAATGGACTAGTTAAATTATATTGTTAGGGTTCTTGTCATTTTTAACTGAGCGATGCCTTTGTGCATCTATATTGACTTAAATAGTGCCAACTTAACTAGGATTTTTTTCTTGTTCAGTAACTTGTCCTGCTATATCAGAAACAGATATTTGGTATAAGTTCTCTAGACGAATATCTATAATCAAGAGATGTTGAATAGAGGGCGTATTGCCCGACCAGGCAGCTCATCCATCCTCCGGCTGTCACATTTAGCCTATCCTGCTATTTATTCTGAATTATGGACTGCATTATAGGAAGGGTGTTATATAATTGAAATTTATTAGTTTTTAATGAAAATGTACGTGTTAATTGGATAACATAGTACAATACATGAAAGCACTTAAATAGGAGTGGTTAATGTATTTTAAACAAGGAGCTCAAGTGTTTTCCTTCATGTATGTTCCTGTTTTCTTACATCATCACCAAGATATAGTTTACTCGTTATGTTGGTTTAATACTTGGCATCTATTTGCAATATCTTAACTTTTAATTATTTCAGTGAATATCATAATGCTACTTAATATCGTGGAATAATTCCATAATAAGTTTTTTTACTCAAATGTGTATAATTTGTTAAGTGTTTATTTGCATTCAGTGTTTTTTAAGCAATTAACTTAAGGATGGACGGCGCGTCCTCGTCAGGTCCACGGCCGTACATCCGTCTTACCTCTCAGCTTAAAAATGCTACTCGGGACGCTGGTGGTGAAGTACGATTTCGTTGTGAAGCTCTTGGGACTCCTCCAGTCACCTTCACGTCAGTATTTATACTATTTACATATTGTTTCATAGTAATGATAAGTTTAACATTTACATCGAATTATATTTATTCCATAACTTCCATTTTTTAAAAGATACGACATGGCTTTAAGATACAATAAACACTAAATTATGTCTTTCTATAGATGGCTAAAAAATCATGCACCTATCGAAAAGTCAAGGCGTGTACGAGTACGACAACGAGAAAATTCATCACGTCTGGTCATCACGGAATTAGACATTCTGGATAGTGGATACTACCAATGTATAGCATCTAATACAGCCGCTTCCGTCAACACAACTAGTGTACTCAGGGTAAATTATATACAATTTTGTTGTTACATATATGAAAATATTTCAGATATTAGCCAAATATCTTTAACACCTTCTAAAATCTATACTTTACATTCTTTTTAATAACATTATAATATATTTATTTTTGTTCCCTTTCGATAGGAAATTTTTTTAAACTATTTTCCTAATATTTATTCAGTATAACTCATGCGCCTCATTATCTACTTTCTATGTCCCGTTCGATTCTTTTCATTCACTTAGTGTGCCTCATTCTATTGCCTCTATTCTATTGGTAGTCATCCAATGTTTAGTAATGCCGCTTTCTTTTCCTTTCATTTCTCAACTCTTCCCGTATCTATAATTATGAACTAAAATAGTTTTACATTGAGGATAATGGATTTATATTTGCACTTATTATTTCATGCTATTTGATTTGCAATCGAAATAGTTTAGAATAATGGTATGCCTTAGTAGTTATTTGATTCTATTTTAATATGGCTTAACTAAATTATGAAGTAATTTTTATACATTTGTTTAACTAACTAACTTAAACAGTACTAAGCACGAATGAGCAATATCTTCCCACTGCGACAAAAGTAATTTATCATAGTTCGCGCGCGTGCGGCCGCCTACTAAAACATACACTCCAGATTTCGAGATAGTCTATGCCAGTCCATTCAATACCCAGTTTACCAAATTTAGAAGTTTTATAAACCTTGTGCAAAAAGCGTATACCATTGATACATTTATAACATCTTTATTTTTTTCGTCAGTATGTCAAATGTATTTGTAATAGTTCGACAATATTGTTTTGTTTTTTAATGCGTAGCATGGAAATACGCCTTATGGCTATTATTGAATAAAGTAGGGTCATAGTCGGGCCCGACCCCCTGTCACTTACAAAAGACCTCAGCTGTGGGCTTTGACTAATCACTCCGCTGTCCCAGTGCCTCTATCTTTCGAATAGAGAGCAGTTCATTGGCCATCGTCTCGAATTTTGTTCCTAAATTTTGACGTATCTGGGTTTTAAAGAGAATATTCTCAGTTTTGATTTTTTTTTGCTTTTTTACCTACGTAGTGGATACAATTGTTTTTGTTGCATTTAAATAGCCTTCATCCAGTTTTTTATGAAATTAAGCAGTTTAACTCTGGTTTATTCCCAGATTACGTGTTATAGTGTAAATTATCAATATTTATTAGAGAGCAATCTATCTTACCCGAATTTTTTGTAAACCATAGTAGTAACCTTTATTGCACCAAAAGTCTAACGGCCACCTACTATGTTTATATATAAATGTCATGGCATTTGACTATATGATTATACTGGAAAACAAATTATCTAATCAAAATTTCGGTCTTGTTAGTTCTATAGTTGCTGTTATAACTACCAATAAGTTCGTTATAGTTATTACTTCATTTCCTGTATGTCATAAACTCAAATGTTCATATAGATTTTGCTTGTCTTACTTGTATCCTAGACAGTATGAATTACTTGTTGACTCTTAGTTGCTGGGCATATCTCTCCAGGGTTATTCTCATTGAGTTTCATTTATTTCCTATGAAGAAATCTTGGTATTTACAATGATAGAAACAAAATTACGGTTTCACATATTACATTTTTTAGAAAATATATGCGCATTGTAGTAAGCGCTCTAGAGGTGGTTTATCACGATTTATTTTAATTTTGCATTCTACGGGTTTTACGTTATCGGTGCCTCCGTCGATCGATAGGGGGCTGTTATCAGAGTTGCCCATCATCAATCGTTCGCCGAACAGTTCTTGTTATTTATGACCTCGCTTCTAATTATGAGTAGCACCTGGGGAAATCCCGGAATTTTTTCCTCGTTACTATCGGCTTTCAACAATTTCTTTGTCTCAAAAACTCCTATGCTGATTAATTAATGTGCAGTTTTCTACTACCGACTCAAATAAGTGATATCGTATAAACACAATAGATTATACCTTTAAAGTAAATAATCATTAAGATGTATAATAATTTGAGCTATATATTACTTTCCGCTACTGTTTTTTTCCTATCCGCCTATCATCCTCACCCTCTCAAACATACGGTCAGCGGTCGCACCCCTCAGCATATGGATGTCATTTGTCTAGTATCTGCCCTATCAACCCTGCCATCCATCCAAACCTAATCCTTTCTCATTTGTATTCTATCATGTGTCCAGATTGATGCCAATAGCCCACGACATGTACTCCTCTCACACTTCAGTTTTCAATTGATCGCCAGTTGGCACTTACTTCTTTTTAAAACAATAGATAGTTCTTGAGTTTAATTTGGAACTAATGATAAAGATTTGTATCTACAAATTACCATAATATTTCTTTACAATCAAGTTTTTGAATCTATGCGTAATTTTGTTACTGAAGTTCAATACTATATCTCAATTGCGCAATTCATTTACCTTATTAATTTTATCCTTGCCTGTCATATTATGTTTAAAGCATAACTTGGTGCTTTAATTAGACTATATATGCGAATAATTTTTGATTGTGAAACGCTAGGTATGGCTTAGTTTGTTAGTATTTCCTTTGCGTGCAATTTGCATTGGTTTTTACTGCCCACCCTTCAGCTTTTTTTTTTATCATGAATATTACATTTGTGTCTGTTTCTCATGTTTTTATCCACTTTTTGTCCGACCGATCTCTTGTATTGGCCACATTACATTTGCTGCCCATTACCCACATTTGATAGGGCTTTGTGGGTTTTTCGTGCCCTTGAACGCTTTTCTCACAGTAGTTACCTTTTATACACCATATATATGCATATGTAATATTTGCATTTAGAAATTTTTAAAAATGTTTTATGTGCTTAATATTTTAGGTGAACAATGCGCATGATTCTGCATTAAAATCGAGGAAGGGTAGCAAATCTCTTTCAGCAGACGATTACGAGGACTACGAGGTTATCTAATTATCAATTACTTGTTATTTTCTATAGGTATATTAGCAGAAAGTCATTGTTTGTGAGTAAATTATTTCAAAGTAGCAAACAAAACATTTTAATTGGCGTAAGTTGGAAAATTTCCATGTTATGGAATTACGGAACATTTATAATAGTACTTAACATGTGGTATGTCTACTTTAGATATTAATTAATTATTGTTTAACCATTTGTTAATCTACTGCAGCTTATGGATCGTGGTCGGTTGCCGGATGAGGAAGACGCAGACCTCTTCCGCGTCCCAGATAATGCTGGGGGACCCGGATACGCACCGTCTGGATCAACGGATCGGTGGTTGGATGGGATTAAAGTAATAATTTAGTTGTTTTTCGCAGGATTTGAAGTAGATATTGTGGCTATTTTATGGCAGATGATTTACAAATCAGAAAGGTAATGTATTTTACATTTTTATAATCTTAGCATATTCAGTTTCGAGTTGGTGATTGTATTCCGTATAGAGGAGAGGCCTGTAGACAATATCTCAGTGGGCGACACGTAATGATGACCAGTGAGAGTAGAGAAGATATGTACGATATTGGTGTGTTAATATATAAGCCATAGACTACTATTCGCAATATAATATTGCTACTTTCTTTTAAAATTTCAATAATTTAAGTTTAATAATGCACCCTCAAGCTCAGATATTAATGTTATGTGAATATATATTTTATATTGTATCATAAACAGATCGCAATTTGCGAGCAGCTATGATGTTCATCAATGGTGCTCCAACCATTTCTCAACAATGTCGACAAATTTCTCAAGCTGTTGCCTGTTATCATATGTATAAAGTTTGTGAAGGAAAGGCCGGGAAGAACATAATTCCGGTGTGCAAGAAAGATTGCGACCGTATTCAGGTTCAGCTTTATTTTAACCTCTTTCACATACAGTTGGGCTTTGTTCTGTTTTCTTTTAGAACAATTCACTCTGATAATCTTCGAAAATGTTTTTTTTTTAAATAGTGAGGTTTTAGCGTATACCTTATGATTCATATATATGATAACCTTCTACAATTCTAATCAGTCGAGAAAATCTTTCATAAGCAAAAATAGCTCGGTCAACAATATAAAAGATTGTGAATGGCAACATGCATATATGCCCCATTTATTGGTAATCTATTTTGCATAAATTTTCTGCTAAATATCACAAAATATTTATAAAAATAGCACATCCATTCTATGAGATTTTTTGTAATGTAAGTAGTAGTTTAGCCGAAAGTTTGCCGTATTCATCATTATCCTTTACATGGTTCTAATTATAAAATAAGCTATTAGTTAACACAAATAAGTATGAATTTCCTATATATATATATATATACATATATGCAAGTGCCATCACGTTTTGATTTTTTGGCGGGTGTCTATTGCAGTTCTTGATCTACAATAATTGATTAAAATCAATAGTTGCTATCCTAAATTAAATTCGCTACTCAAGTTTTAATGTCTTTCGAATCCAAAATAATTTTTCGTATATTTTCATTATTTATGTGACTCTAAATCCTTATGTTACATTCTTTCTTACCTTTTTTTAAATAAACTGACTATTTATGTTTAGAATCAAGTTTGTCCATCGGAGCTGGCTCTCGCGGCACAACACGAGCTAGTTGGCGACGGTCCAAAAGCATTGTTTCCAAAGTGCTCTGTTCTCTCACCATCGCCTAATAATTGTATCGCTGTTTTGGAAACAGCAACACCGATGGTAGCTTTTCTGTTGTACTGTTAGAGTAAAGTAGTTGTCTATTTAAGTGTTTCATTAATAATTGTTTGATACAGATTCCGCCAGAAGGTGGTATTCCACGAAACCTTCTAAATCACTTTTGTTATGTGGATAGTGGCAAGAAATATGAGGGTACGGCGGCCACTACTGTTAGTGGTAAAATGTGCATGGATTGGACTGAGTCCACGTCAAGGTATGCTTTGAATTTTATTTCTGTCAAATGACTAACATTGTGTAACTGTCTTTGTTCAGGGAGTTTAATGTGGATCAATACAAAGAATTGAGAAATTCGAAAAACTACTGTAGAAATCCGGGTGGAAAGAAAACTAAACCTTGGTGTTACGCTCAACCTCTCGGGCAGGAGGAATACTGCGATGTGAGCTTTTGAATATGTGGTGCATGCAATTTCTTTCACTAATGTTCAAACTAGTAACGTTGCGAGGAAGGTGTACTTTTGCTATATAGTTTTGAATTTAGGTTCCGCTTTGTTCCAAGAATATGTATATTCATCTTTCGGAATCACCCAAAGATAATAATGACAACGTGAGTTGTAATATACTTTATCGTCTTTCTAGATAGAACATCTTAATTTATTAACTGCCATATTTCATTTATATATAACGAAGTAAAAGTTAGTGTTTGATTTTACAAATATTATTATCCTAACAATACTTTGAATTTTTAGACTTTTGGTGGGTCATTATCTACCTTGTGGGGATCTCTTGCACCTCAATGGCAACTTGCTATTGTTGGTGGTGGAGTATTCTTTTCCTTAATTCTTTTGCTACTATTTTGCTGTGCATGCTGCTGTAGAACGAAGAAGAAGACTCAGAAGGGTAGAGGCGGGACATCTCATGTCACGCTTCACCCATCTGCTCCGCCCAGTGTTGTTAACAGGTATCTTATCCATTTTTGTTAGACATTTAAAGTTTTTATTTTGTATTGTTAAAAAAAAGTTACTTGAGGTTAAGTTCCAGTAAAATTAGTCGTGGTCACTATATAGTATATTCATTTATAAATTTTTAGTGCTTCAAATTCTGCATACTACCACCGCAAGATAAATGGGACTTCAACGCCAATCATTGGTCGTGGAGGAGGCCCTATGGAGATGGCGGCCCTCTTGCCCAATAACAACTTAGGAATACCACCACCGTACCCAGAGCCCTACCGCAATCTTCCCGACCCACAAAATGAGGAACCGTATCATATACTTGAGATACCAGCTTCACAGGTAAGGATATTTAAGATAACTTTTTTTGTGTAGTATTTTCTGTATAAGTAGTATGTCTTATTTATTTGTTTAGCTCATAGGAAAATGTGTCTTTATAAAGTACATTTATTTTGTAGCTGGAGGTGACCACTCTTATCGGTGAGGGCCAATTTGGCATTGTACATAATGGACTATGGAGTGGTGGACTGATTAGCGGGGAACCTTTACAGGTTATTTTTAAGCTTAGAAATTTTTGATATGGTTTTTTAATGCTTATATATTGACAAATGATTAAAAACAGTTAAAAAGGTGAAACAATTTTGAGGTTGCCGTTAAATCAGTAAGGGCTGATGCTACAAATGCTGAGAGAGCGAGTCTAGAAGAAGAAGTACGAACAGTAGCTTCATTCGATCATCCACATGTTATAAGACTACTTGGTTCGATAACGTCCTTTTTTCTTAACATGGAATTTTAAGGATATTTATTGTTAAAGTTTTAGTTACATTGTTTCTAAGAAAAAATTCTTTAGGTGTATGCTATTTGGATGGTGGTCGTTTATCAGCAGTATTTGAATATATGGTACATGGAGATCTACATGATTTTCTCAGCGTACGCGCTCCAACTTATCCAGAACAGATCCCGGAAAGAATTGCCAGTGATAATGATGATTTCATGAGAATCGCCACACAGGTTAGTCTTTAGGTTTTTTTTTGTATGTTTCTTTCTCGTTTCACTATTCCATTATACAGATATCTTACGGTATGGAATACCTGGCGTCGATGTCATATGTTCATCGCGATTTGGCCACTCGAAACTGTCTTGTTGGTGACAGTCGTATCATTAAAATAGCAGACTTTGGACTAATGCGACCGTGTTATGATAATGACTATTATAAGGTAATTCAACTGGCATCCAGTAAACACTACATTGTAAAAATAGTAGTTGTGCTGATTTTCACTAATTTTTTTTTACTTATTTTTAACTTTTAATCTCCTAGTTTATACTTTCAAACGGTATATTAATTCATAAACCGAAAATTAGATGGTACACCGTTCTTGGATGCCAGTACGCTGGATGTCAAAAGAGGCACTGGAACATGGTCGGTTCAGTGAAGCTTCGGATGTTTGGTCATTTGGTGTGACCCTGTGGGAAATCTGGAGTTATGGGCGACAGCCGTATGAGGGTGCTACGAACCAGCAGGTGATTGAGTTGACTGCTGGCCGACATTTACTCCAGTGTCCTCCCAACTGTCCCACTAATATATATAGGTACGTTTGAAAATATTTTATATATGCAAATTAAATTAGTACTAAAGAAGGGAAACAGAAATATACAATTTTCTGTTTCAAGCTTGATGGTGGAATGTTGGCATGAACACCCTGATCGCCGTCCAACATTTTCTGAAATCCACAGTCGACTACAGTCGTGGTATTCACAGAGTCCAGCGCATTCCATACTCCATAATCAACGAACTAGTGCTAGTTCTCATAGTGGTTAGTATCAATAGATACCTTCTAAACATTTTTAGTTTTTGAAACAATAAATCTGTATATATTGGCGTTGAATCAAATTAACAATTAAATATTAATCGTTAAACTATTGGAATCATTGTCCGAAAATATATGAAGCATAAAATAGTATTGATTACTGTACTGGTAAAAAAACTTAATTAAGGATCTTCTGGCGCTGGTCGTCATCCACAATCTAAGCAGATCTCATCACTTAGTCGAAATATGGCTTATCAGCCTGGGCGACAAGGAAGACGTGGTGATGATGCTAGTCCTTTAATGAGGCGGGATGCCAACTATGCTTATAGTGATGATGGCGATTCAGACTAAATTATATTTACTGGTGCTTTTTGTATTCCATGTTTCACTAGCATTTTTGCATCTAGGCCCGGACTTGCCTTTATTTCCTCAATGCTTCGTTCTCTCTTCCACAGGGTTTTCCAGATATTGACCTCTCACACATATTATTATTAGTTTTTATTGCATGTTCTTTTATATCGCTGTGTTTTAACTGTTCGAGTCGTAATTCGAGCTTGATTGTGTTTATACTTTATACGTTGATCATAATCGTTGTTGTTATACCGAGGTAATTCTTATATCATGTCGATTACTTTATTTTGCTACACATTTATGAATGGTGCCCAGGCTAATATTGAATATTGTTTATAATAATAATTAGAGGAATTTATGTATATTCAGTTGCTTTTATTAGTACTTTATATCGTCGTTTGATAATATCCACTTCGCAGGGTTCCCCTATGAGCTATTATTTACCACTGCAATTATGCATTTTTCTGTGATCTTTCGTATACCGAAGCGGTTTTCGCGATAAAATATTATTAACATTATTTCTTAAAATAAAGTATTTTAAATGGAAAACTAGAGACTGATTAGTTGGTTTTAGCTCGATATAGTAATTCCATTTCGTATGCAGTTTGAATTGTGGATGACGAGCACGTGTTTTTCCTTTGGTAGTCGCTGTATCTTAGATTAATCTACATTGGTTTCACTTCTACAAAATAGTAATTGGTCTTAAGTCCTTTCACCGTTTGCTGCAGGTGTTGGATTGTACTCTATATTTATAGTATCGTTTGAGACTAGGCTTTTTGCGTTACAACTTCTAAGCCACTTTTCTTGGTGAAAACAGTATTGAGGCAAGAAGGTTTTTAGAAAAGGAATTTTCAACGAATTGAAGTTAAAGTAATATCAAGGAATGAGGAGTAAAACAGAGTTTCATTTCAATGATTAAATCTCAAGGCCACGGAAGGTTGATTCCCGGGCGTCCAAGAGATGCCAACCTATTTCGGGAACTGAAGATGCTATCTACGTTATAGCTGCGAGTGATGATCTATAAAACGCTTGTTTTGATAATCTGTATCAATACCCTCCAAAGTGAACAGTCGGTGAGTATTTACTCTATAAAAAGCTAACAATAAACAATCTTAGTATATATAATTGTTGTGAGAATAAATATTAAACATGAATATACAAATAATTCAATAACGTTGGCTGTAAGGCATGTCTCTGATACAGAAAACAACTACTTGTAGGTGATTAAATTCTCGTTTCTAGGGGCATCCTACATTGCTTAGCATTTGTTCCCATTATCAACAATGCAAAAAACAACTAATAATGTATGTTAAAAGGTGCAATGAAACAGGACAATTGGAAGATTCGATATTGGAAGGTGTCAGTTTCTAAGAGCTTAATTTCTATTGGATGTATCTGACAAATATTTATATTCATTTATAACAGTTATAACACCAATATTAGGTTACTTTTTCAGGAATATTATCCAGTGGATAATTCATCTTGTGGAGTAAAACTGAAATCAGAGTATAATGCCCTTGCAAAGCAAATAAGAATCAATCAAGAAAATATTGATAGCTGCATAAAATATAGGGTACATAATAGTAGTAAAACACTTAAAAATGAAAAGGTTTGTAATAATTTTTTATATTCCTTATCGTGCTTTTTTTACATTAACTTGGTAAATTTCAAAAAAATAATTTTTTTTAGAAACTGGCCAGAACTATATGGAAAATAGAATTTTAAATATTACTTAAATATTCATATAGTTTTTATTCATGATTAATAGTAAATTATCTAAGCACTAAGATTAGATGTCATAGAATTTAGTTAAAATATTGATATTGATATTTAGGGTAATTTTTTCAGCTTAAATTTTGCTCAAGATACATGACTTCTTTTCTTACTGATCTAGTAAATACTACCAAATGCTCGTTGAATATAAGAATAGTTGAAAACAGATGCCATGCTTTGCAACAATGCTGTGATCCGGCGTTGAGGTCAGGCTTTATCACTAGAATATTTAATTATCTTTTAGCATTTTGTAAGATCCTAAGTTCTTGCAAAATTTTTATTTACCACAAGAATGATAACAATAATATATTGTTGAAGACAAATTATTCTCCTTTGTTAATATCAATCTGCCAGAGACTACTTTTCCAAAGAGAAAAAATAAAACTGCTACTCATACAACATTAAAGTCAGCACATTTCCCATAAAATCCTTTGAATGCAATTAATCCACCTAGAACTGACATTGAAAATAGTTTCCCATTATATTTGTATAATGTTAGCACTTATGTCCAACAAAACGCAACGTAGGGTATTAGATTTTGTGACTAGAAGTAGAATATTCACTAGATCTTGGACAAATCTAATTTTAAAGACATCTTGAAGTAGTCTTACTTAAATAGTTGGTTTTCCCTATGAATAGACGAATATTCATTATTATTTGCGAAATAACCCAACTGGAACCTCCTTCTTACGTGCTATAACAAAATAGTTGGACTTTTATTATTTGCAACTACACAAATTGGATGACATTATAACCAGCTTTTCTTCAGCTAACCTCATTTATGAGGTGGGTTTCGATGTAAAAGAGTAGCATCTACTTAGTTACCAATGAATTAGTTGATTGGCAGTGCTCATTTCATATCTGGAATGGTGTCTGCTTGTAATTAGTAAATATTGCTCAATTAGCTCGAATAAGAAGGGGAAACAATATATTTATATAGATACATATCCTCCAAGAGATTTAATTAAGAACTTAAACACATATAAGAATGATTAAGAAGTACTGATAAGATACTCTGATTGGAAGACAGTTCAGGAGAGTGGGTTTTTCGAACGAAATGGGTAGACCGTTTTTGTTGCTTCCAAATTTTGCTGGATGATATTCTTTATATGTTACTATCTCATAATAAATAGGTGATTAATCGAAATACATCGAATATAAATCCCTCAGTATTACGGAGTGTCAGCACCGAATTGGTAATTTATTCCTGAAGAACGTAAAATTATTCTTTACCTACATAAGTGAGACATAGAAAAAAGTGGAAGTAGATAAGACTTACTCTCCAATTTCCTAATCAGTAAGAAGAAAATTGGCTTTCAAGTTGATAGCGACAACATTCCATCAAACTTACAACTTCCTAAATGCAATAATACGGCTCTGATTTCTGGATCATCAGGCTAGGTCTAACGAAGCACTCCGCGCAATTTTGTTTCCAATCGGACGAAAAATCCATGGGCTACAATAATTAGAAGCTCTAGTATAATTCATAATTAATTGCAGACAAACAGTTCATTCCACTTAAAGACAGACTTTCCCATTATCTAATTTAAGAAATAATACGTTAAAACTGAGTAATATTCTTATTTCTAGTAAATTTCTTTCATAGGATTTTTATTAATAATGGTATATCCTTTTAATATATTACATTTTGGTTCAAGTAAATACTATACTTATTTATATTTTACTAGTGAAAATTAAACTAAAAGGCTCTGTATTATTAGTTTTTTCATCGATATTCTGAAATAGCTAGAACCGATTAATTTTAGAATCTAAAAAGTTATATCTCACTTGCTCAGCAATGATTTAAAACTTGATAGGATACATTTACCAAATCACAATCGGTAAAAATATAGTTTTAAATTCTAGTAACTTCTAAATGTGTATATATTAGTGGGTAATATTGAGCTATATAATCACATACTGTCTCATTCAGCAATATATTTAGGGAGTTTGGAAGATCAGAAGAGTTGCTTGGCTTTTATGCCACATTCGACGTATCATGGGATAACGAATTATAATTTTTTTTAAATGCGTTTTTAAAGCTAAATAGATTATGCTGCTTATACATTGGTTTATAGCATAAAAGTGTTAGAATATGTCAAAAGTAGCACTGAGAGGCTGGGCGAGAATAAAGTAGATATGAGGATATTCCTCGGGATACATTTCGTTTAATTGCTAATATATTTATACTTAAAGATGCGAACAGTATTCACGATATAGTCACTCCGGTCGAACTGCACAAGGAATGAAAGAAGAAATTACTATCAAACTCGCAGAGTGCAAGGAACGAGGTCCTACAACAGCTGATTCTGTCAAAACTAGCTCTTACATGAAAGGTTCTCATTGTGTTATTATCAAAATTATTAGCTGTATCTTAGAACACCTTTATAATATAGACATTATTTTTCTAAGATATACGTATATATTTCAAAATTACTTTTTTTAGCTAACAATAATTATACATATATTTTAGATATATACTTAATTAACAGAAATAACTACTATAACGGAAGGGAAATCGATTCCAGTGGCATTGGCACAAGGAATAAATAGAAAATCAAAACCATTTGCTATAGCAGCTAAAACTTCAGATGTAATTTTGCTAAAGTTTATTCAAATTTCCAAAAATTAACCACAGAATAACTGTTTCGCATATGACGGTAATTTGCTAATTTTTCGCTAAAGGGCAAATCTTATAGGATTCTAGTTGCACTCGCTATTTGAAGTGCCGTAAGGATATTTGGGAAATGAAGATTCAATGTAATGTTTTGATTGGACTGCCCACATCAGGAGCATATTACGTGAGTGATAAGACAGTGATCTACTTCGCATAGTAGATTAATGACCACTGTTAATCACTTAAAGCCAACTAATTTGAATGATTTTTTAGAATTGGGGCATTTCTTACAACCATATCCCAGAACCTCTCGATGAAAAAGACAGAGATTGCAAAAATAAGTATTCTAAACAAATTAAATCTCTTCAAGATAAAAGGACAATGGCTGAGCAGCACCTGGAAGAGTGCGTACGACTAGTCAACATTACTAAGGAGCCAATTGTGAAGGTTAAACCAATGTGACAGCATACTTTTTATTTACTGCAATTGAGAGTACACATTTTCTGTTCTTATCCCTTAACGATTTGTTAGTAAAATTAAAATCTCTAGAAATTACTGCCTATAAATGCCGCCAAATTATTGTATTCGAGCTAAAAATTGAATTGTCAAATTTACTACATCAATATAAAAATTAGACTGAAGTTTTTCAGAGATCTGTTTGCCACAAACTGGTTAAGACTCAGAACCTTAGCATCTCTAAATTAAAGAAAGAACGATGTTTAAAAGATATAACCAAAAAAAAGAAGCAATGTTTGAATCTGAGGAAATGTTGCTTGCAAGCTGATATGTGAGTTAGACTAATAGTACAAAATATAAAGGTGTATGTAGTCTTGAGGGGTTTTCACTAACCATAAAATTTGTCAAGCAAATTCAAATGAAAATATTTCGTATTAGATAAGATCAAACAATCAAAATTTATAAGAAAAGAGCTTGGCTAATGTAAAACCATGGTTTTGATGAATAACAATACAAAATTTTTTAGTTGCGAACGAAGTGCGATGTATGGCATGCTGTCGGATGACTACCTTTTTGCTCTCACAGAGACAACTACTGCTATAAACAATTGTTATCATCGACACTATATCTAAGCATCTGAACCTGCTCTGCCAATATCCACACCCATATTTCAATTATTTTCATAATAAATTTTTGAGGGAAAAAACTGCTAATTTATTTTTATGACTTTATTATGAAATCGTTTTTTCATTTAAAAGTATACATGGTGCGTCAAAAGTCCTGTCACAAATTTTAAGTGAGTTAAATTAGCATAAAGTACGTAGCAGTTCGCTATGCTAATGTAAGCGTGTTGCTTAAAGCCTCCTTGGACCATGTTCAAAAATGCATTCGACTCTCTCGTCTCTGAAGTGTTATAGAATGTCTAAAGCTCTACTCACTACCAGCATCCACTTGCACAAGCAAGGAGAGAGGAATGTTGCGACTGCTAAGAAGCTCTGTGTCATGAGAATGGCTCTTCGCCGAAGTGTGAAACCATATCAGGAGCTTGGCACAGTAAAAGATCGTCCTAGGAGTGGAAGACCCAGGTCTGTGAACACCTCTCGCATTAAAAAGTGGTCACGAAGAGGATTTTCTGAGATCACAAGAGACCAATGCGGAAGCTGGCTTCTGACCTCAATATAAGTCCAATATTAATGAGGAGAATTGTTAAACACGAAATGGGGCTCTACCCATATCAGATCCGTGGAGCCCACATGTTGACGGAAAAAATGAAAGTCAAGTTATGGAAAAGCAAGGAAACTCCTAAGCATCGTTCGACAGGGTCGTGTCTTAGACAGAACAGTAGGCAACTTCTTCAACGTGGACACCAGAGATCTGAAAAAGCACCCATAAATACCATAAATCGTTTTCCGCCATCCGTCATGCTTTGGGCTGGAATAACCGCGTCAGGTAAAACTCCATTGATATTCGTCGAAGAAAATGACAAAATTAGCGCTAAATACTACCAAAACAAAATTCTTTTAAAGGTAGTAGTTCGCTGTGCTTCAAAACATTTCGGATCACAGAACTGGACATTTTAACAGGACAGGGCACCAGCTCATGGAGTCAAAACAACAGCTGAGCTGTGCCGGCAGTAGTTTAGAGACTTTAGGGATAAAGACATTTGGCCATCAAATTCACTTAATATGAATTTGATGAACTTCGCAATGTGGCCAATCTTGGAAAATAAGCTGAGTAAAATATCCCACAACAACATGGACTTTCTCAAGGTGGTCATAGTTAAATCTTGGACAAAATAAGTGAAGACGATCTGTGGCCCATTATGGCTGACTTAGAGAAGAGTGTGTGATTGTAGAAGGAGAAAACTTTGAGCACCTAATGAAATAAATGTTTTGTATCTTATGTATTTTTAGATAAATTTTCGTTTCAAAAGCTGTTTTCATCATGAAATTTTGCGACTTGACATCCGTATCAGAACTTTTGGCGCCCCCTGTATATCAAGAAACAATAAATATTACCTTTTCCATAAACTTCCATGACACGACTTCAGTACTCCAGGTCATTTAACTCTTCTTCAATTGTAGTTCAAAATAAAACTTCCATGGGCCAAACCAAAACTTTCCAAACGATTTTAAGTTGAAGGGAAAATGATATATTACAGTACCGTTTGATCTACGATTGCGTTCAACTCGAAATCGATAGGTTGTTTATTACCTTGCACTTGGCATTAGAAGGTTGTGTGCAATTTTACAACTATTTTCTTCTTTATTCTATAAAAGGTATTTATTATATTATTTACTAGAATTGTTTTGTTAATCTCCATCTCTTAGATTTTCAATGTTAATGATCCCAAAAGTGCGACTTCCTTAAGCGATGTACAATCGTTTTCCTGTTTATTCAACAAATAAAATGAGATAGTTATTAGTATGTGCAAAAGAATATATGTACTTCTTTAATGTAACTTTTTGTCACTCTGTTTAACATTTAATTTGGTATATATTAAAGTTTAGTTTTATGAATGGTAATTATAACTTTTTCCGCATTTTTTCTTTGACTCATAGTTTTCGATTCAAATGGAGCCAGTCCCACCACCTCCACCTCCCTATGTGGCCGAAACTACTCTTGGCGAGACAACTCTCAAAGACAATACCATCCAGGCCCAAACAAAGAATATTCCACAAGTAAAAATAATTATAGTTTATTCGATTCCTTTAAAGTTAACAAATATTAATATATAACGATTTTAATTAAATGGAGTATATATTACTGAGTATAGGACCAAATTAAGTACTTCCAAGACAGATATGGTCAACTGGCATTCACTGTTTAGACGACTGAAGCAAGAAATATGATACCGGTTCAAAGAGCTCCATCGAGATTAAGTAATATTTCTAATCCTCCCTATTTGATGCCTGGAACTGGTAAAAGTTTATTTGATCTCATATTTATTGAATTAAACGTAATGTCTGAGTCCTAGTATCGTCTTATTTAACAAATATTAGAATTATAGGCCTCCCTCTAACTTATGGTGGTCCAGAAACTCCACTTCCATACTCAACGGCTCCTGTGACTCCACTTTACAATACGCCACACGCAACTCCAATGCCACCTGGAGGACCACAAACTGGTTATGGCGGTTATGGGTTAAGGACTTCAACTATTTTAAAAATTATAAAATGAATAGATGTTGCTTCACCTATTTTTATTTCCATCACTTTTTTTCAAAATTAAATACCGACAACTATTCCCTCTATGTATGTTTTTAGTCCCATTTCCTTAGACAAGTAATTTTAGAAGCAGTGCATTAAAAATGTAGTATTACAGTATGCAGCCGAATCAGATGATGATGTGTGTGCCGTCGATGCCTAATTATGGAATGCAGATGCAGCCCATGTACATGCCTCAACTACCAACAAATCCTGCGCCCAGCCAAAATGGTTGGTTTTGTTTTGTGTTATATTTATTCTATTACAGCAATGAATTGCACTATTTTCCGTATAATAGACATAAGAAATAAATTTTTCACTCAATTTCACTTTGAGGAGGTATTAACCTAGTGGTAAATACAAATGCCAATGCCAGCGGCAATGCCACAGGATGTAAAGGAGCAGCTAATGAGAGAATGTGTCCCAAATGTCGCAAAGGGTCTATTATACGAGCTCAACAAAGAAAAGGAGAGGTAAACTTGCACTATCTTTTTTTCTTTTCTTATATTTAATTGCTGAATTATTTCTTTCTTTCAGATCATCATTAAAACTATTTCTTACTTAACCTTCTGCTGTACTTGCTATCTACCTCTTCGTCTTCTCAAAAAAAACTATGTTGATAAGTGCTCTTTTTGTGGCAAAGAATATGGTCACAAGGGGCCCAAGGTGGAGAAACTGAAAAAAACATGAACTGATTATACTAGTTTTAGAGATCGTTTGAAATTTAATAGTAAATACTCATGTATATTCACTCATTTTTTACTGATTTATATAGATTTTCCTCTAATCGCAAGGTAGTATAATATAATTTGCACGAGTCACAATGATGCTTAGATCAAATATAAGATACGAATTTAGTTTACATAGGGAATTTTAAGATAGTAGCCTGTTATCTGTTATTGTCATCGTGCGATCTCTGGCTTTGTGGAAGCATAATACCCGCTAACACTTATGTCCCAAAATATCCAACTTTCATTGAATCAATTTACTGTAGATTCCTAATAATTGGTCATGTCTGTGATATCCAATAAACATTTAATACGTTTTTATCATATATTTACTATTTCAACA
The DNA here is from genome assembly GCA_964036235.1 of Heterorhabditis bacteriophora. NCBI lineage: Eukaryota > Metazoa > Nematoda > Chromadorea > Rhabditida > Heterorhabditidae > Heterorhabditis > Heterorhabditis bacteriophora. The sequence goes on along the minus strand of OZ038428.1, from coordinate 8,443,265 downwards.
ATGGTTTATATATTTCACAAGATGGGACTAAAACAATTATTTTGTGATGTCTTACACTTTACTTTGTCTCTTATGATAATTGGATGGCTTTGCTATATTAATAGGAGTGAGAACTGTGTATCGAATATTTTTTTTGTAAGTTCCAAAAAGAGTAAGTTTCGAATTGGTAAAAAACATTTGTCGTGGTTTTTACGAAGTGGTAATCTTGGAGGGTTCAGCAGCGCAGACAGTGAATTCAATGTAGCATCATGAAAGCTTTGTGAGTCATATTTAGAAAGCAGTTTAATTATAGCAAAATAATTTATTATGGCATTCTGTTGTTCTTAAGTCTCGATATAATTCGTAATCACTCCTATCGTCGTTTTATTACGATAGTCTAGGCTTTCTCCTAACGCTATGTCGCTTGCCAAGGTATAAGTCATGCTGCCAGAAATTGTGAAGTAATCATGGCAATGACTTGTCCTGCTCAGCATGTTTCTCCTTTTTCATTTCCTATTGATTTTAGTTCACAGACACAATAGTTGGCTTAGGCTTAAAGTCTTTTGTATTCTTGTTTTGGTTGAAGGCTGATCTGTGCCGCCTCCAAAATCTGTGTTCTCTGTTTTAATTTTTGCTATTAAAGCCTAATGGACAGTGATGAATAGCACGATAGCAGACCAACTAGCCTAGAATCCCAAAGAATAAAGGCTAATTATGTAAATAAAATAAAAACATTTGGCCAGATCGAGACAAGCTATGAGAAACTTTAGGTGAAAATTATCTAGCCTATCAGTCTTCATTACACTTTACTGAAATTTTGAATAAAAAAGTGGTATGGATCAAAAAGCATAATGAGTTGATCAGTTAAAAAGCATAGCATTCCAACTTGCATCCAGGATTTTCTTAAATAAATATTAGTGGATTAAATGCCCATAGAGAAATTTTGGTACTTTACGTATATCTTTTTATGTTGCATCAAACGACGATCTGTGTTTTCAAAAATGAAAGCTGAGTGAAGTGCACTTAGTGCAAAGACAAGTGCTTTCATTGTTTTTACCTAAACAGTGCATTTTGATCTGCTGTTCTCAAAATACAGTATTGACTGCGAGTGAGCGGAACATTGTTTTGCATAGATATTAATAATTGATTATATGCGCGTTATCTGGTAGTTAGCAACTGTCATTGTTCAGCCCTGTGAAATGAATATTAGTTTGTATCAAAATATAATACTATCCTCAATTTTGAAAATGTGTATTTTCATATAACTACATATTTAAGCCTGCTTAGTCAGCATAAATGCCGTCTGATTGGCTTTATAGGTGTACATGTCTGTGTTTATGTGACTATGTTTTAGCCAGTTAACGCAACCACTGTTGTCATAGGTTCCAACAACTACGTTTTCCCACTTAGCATCTTGATAGCAGCTTAGATGAATTATCTTGACTTGTTCATATAACCAATTAAGTTTTTACACAATTTTAATACATGAAAACATCTTGTGGTCGAGAAACTGCGTAATAACACATGGGAACAGATTTCATTCACTACGACGATATTTGTCTCTCACAGAATTTTCTGAAGAGAAAACGATGTCCAATTTCCAGAATTTAGATGTGTCATAGCACAACCCATTCTGTTCATAAACCCTAGAAAATGCTATCTTGCATTTAAAATTACGCAGAAGTCCGATAATAAATATTCCAGTCTATGTTCGAAAGTCACCTCGCCCCGTATGTACTGGAAAAGCATAATTAATTCCAGGGAACTCAATTAATGTCCAACATATCCAAACATCTAACTATGTTCACTTCGAATTTTGTTGTAGTCGTCTACAGTATTTGTGATATTTATTAAGTACTGCTTCTACAGTAACGTTTTTTAGAGATAAAAATGTCGGCACTACTCATGTACCTATTTATATTCTTTTGAAATTAATTGTAGTGAAGATCCAACAATTCTAGAAAGTCATATTTCAAGGATGATTTAATAATACAACCAACGTTAGCATGATTCTCGAAGGGAGAAAATATCCTGCTAAGACCTAGATCTTTTCCATTTACTTGCTAAGTTTGAAATAGGACAAATAACCGTCAATATGTGTTCACACTGATAACTAATGCTCTTCATTCTTCAAAAGTAGCCTCGAATTTCTGGAACGAGTAGATTTCCTCTTAACTTTGTTGAAAATCTAGAGTTTATACTGTGGAAGTTAAATGACATAGTTCTAAGTCTAACATGCAAAAAACTTTGCCGATATTTTTTGGTTGCAAAACTTGTTTACCAATATTGAGAAATTATGTATAATGTGAAATCTCGTGAAGAAATTAATAAATTGACTCGGAAAGAGTTATAGAGAACAATTATTGTTTAATTAGTGCATGTGGGTGAGAGAATCTGGCTGTGCTGAACTCGGAAAAATAGTTGTTTATGCCGATGCCTTCTAGATTTCAGCTTAATGCTGGCAAAGTACTCGATCTTAGATTTTTGTACACCTGAATCTCCTTATGCGTTAGTAAACGAATTAAATGGTTATATTTGGCTCATTTTGTCGGCTGACTTAACAAGTGAACAAAAAAAATACTCTTGCTATAATTAATGGACAGATATTTTAATAATTTATGAATTAAGTGGAGTAGTATTTTGTAATTGAAAGTTACAAATATGCATATAGAGTGAATGTATCGCATTAACTGTTTTTCATAATTTCAATATAAAATTTTAGACAAAGTTTGAAGCACTATTTTTCTTATTATTGTATTGTTTATTAATCTCTGTCGGGTAAATGTAGATAAAAAGAAATAAGCAGTAATAAATTGTAAAAGGATTGAGAATTACGGCAAATTATTTATTCGAAATAACTGTATTAGCTCGAAATATAGATTGCATTTCTATAATGCAAAATTATGCATTGAAAATTCTTTGAAATTAGAAAAAAACCATACTCTTTCGCTTAGGTGGGAATATTTTGCAAAAATTAATTACTATAACATTGAATTGTTCACCTATTAAACAACTAATTTGTTGCGTAGTTTTGTCCTTGAGCCGTAATAGACTCGAGAGTTTATACACAGTTGACGACTGGATTACTTCAAGTTTCCCACAGAAGTGAAAAGATGTAAATTAACTTATTCATTCTGTTCACATATTTGTTTTGAGTATATAATGGGGAATCTTCGATAAACACTTGTCTTATTCATGATTTTCTCATGGATTCGTCTGTTCACAATTGGCTGAGTGGGGGGTTTTGGTAATATTATTCATATATAAGCCTTAACTATTACTTTACGTTATCATACTGTATTTAGTAATTAAATCTAAAGAGAGAACTAAAGCAGATCAATTGGACGTCGTTAATATGTTAATGAAGATCCCCGTTTTATTGTTAACTAGGTAGCAATTATCTTTATATATGCTCATCAAAACAATAAGAACTTTCTACACAGATTTAAATTTAATATAAAAATACACGTGTATATAGGCTATATTAACTTATTCTAAAACTAGGTGTAAAGTCATTTATATTAGTCAATCTTTTAGATTGTGAAGAGCTAGAAAATTATAGTCAGTTTAATCAATTATATACATTCCGCTAATCACTAATGACTTAATCGGAAAATATCTGAGAAATTATGAAGATATGTTATTTTTAAGATCAGATATAAACACATCATGCTTGTAAAAGTTCTAACCACTTTGTCACAAGCGTTGAAGCAAAAAACCAGACGTCTAATCCTTTTCTTCTTTTAAGTTATTTGATTTCTAAAATAATACATTCTGCCACTCTTAGGTATTCTAAGAACGTCAATCCATTAGAAAAGTAGAAGTAAAAATCAAGTATAATTGGTCATTTAGAGAATTCATCAAGCTAAATGTTGAAACTCATAAATTAATAATGGTATTAATATAATATGAACAAATCATTTGAATAGAACTCATTTAGAACTATAGTTTAAAAAAATTACTGTTGAAGATATAAATTCTATTAGACTTATTGATCATAGATCGCGATGAAATATTTTTAAGAGTAATCTCTTATTTTTACAAGATAACAGCTTTTAATCGCCATAGCTCTTATGATCCTTGTAGTGAAAAGCTTTAAAAAATAGTTTGCTCACCGATCTCTGCGTATATCCGGAGATTTTCATGAAATTTTTCCCAGAAATAAATAGTGCTGCTCTAGTTTAACTGACAGCTGAACGACATTTTGGCAATTTCAGAATTGGAATTTCCGGAAGCAGTAAACTTTGGGATTTTAGAATGATGAGTACTTATCTAAGTTGATGTAGAACGAAATAGAATCCAAGGCTGTTGTCTGAAATTAAAGCCTTCAATTATTTAATTTATGTACTATTGTATTTTTTTCTCTGTTCTCCCTTCAATTACGGTTTTCTACTTATCACTTACGTAAAGAATTTCAATATTTCCAGCGATAATATCACCCTAAGCCTATATTATTAGAGACACTATTACACCCATAAAACCCATAAATTTCATTATTTTACTTCTCAGTGATATGTCCACAGACTGTTGTTGTTATTCATCAAGCTGCGCACTTTCACATCATCTCTATCCATCTAATAGCTGTTTTTAACGAACTGCCCGAGGCCATTTCGGTTTCGCCAGTTTATGAGTTTCAGGGTAGTTGATCTCAATCTCGCTTTGTTTCCTGCTCGTTTATTATCTTTTTATTTAACATAAACACTAGTTTTTCTTTTCTTTTCATTGCGTTCTCTGTTTAACCAGTATATATGTACTACATTATACGCTCCACTGCATGCTCTTCTACAAGCTGTCCTCATCTAAAAGAATTCTAGTACATTGGACTAAAAACATCAAAGATGTTATTACGTCGAAGTAGCAGTGATTTTTAATTTTTAAATAAAGTACTGTACTATTGTTAATATATGCATTAAATTATTTTAATCTTTTCAACAACTTCCAGAATTTCATTGCTTGGTCTTTTCATCCCACTGTTATACTTATTAGTACACATCTCTTCATGTGTCAAAGAAGAGGCTTTGATAGCCCAGATATTATCCAATATTTTACTTTTGTAACTTATAATATTCCTTACAGTCTTCAGCATCTCTTCTGCAAAACATTGTTTTCTTTTCTGCGTATGTTCTGTTTTTCAACAAAGGTCAAAACACTTGATAAATTGACCTACGTGTGTGTTTGCTCATTCTCTTCCTGTCGCATATAATTTGCTAAGTTACATCAGTGCTACCTATCCTTACAACAAAAATTACACATACTATCTAGTAAATCAACTTTAAGCAAAATAATTATTATCACTAATTTTAATTGTTTAAGATGAATTATAACGAAGTAGACTTATAGACTGTATTTATCAATACTAACATTTTCATGTACTTCTCGTATTTAAGTTTAATATATTTGTAATTAAATACTCATGATCATCCTTTACATACGATAATCTCATGCTAAAACTATAAGCCTATCGAAATGTTAGCATTTAAAAAAGAGAGCTATGAACGTCATTTAGCTCTCAAACAATTGACTATGTTACTAAAAAGACTCATTGATATGATCGAAACCATATTTCCAGAAATTATTCATATTTGAATAGTTGTTCTAATTACCTATATTGGTGCGCCTGTTAGTTACAAGTGTAGAGGGAAAGTGTTCCCCTGACATGCTACTTCCTCAATCACTGCTTGCTCTCCCCACGAACCTACAATCTTAAACCAAATGAGTCAAGAAATCCACCTGTCTACCGTCATCTGTTTTCCACCTGTTATTCTTCTTAAATCCGATTACTCTGATCAGGTTGATACTTGAATGGCTGCGGTCTACGACAACTTTAACCACTTACTATGAATACTCAGACAAACAGAACAAGTTTTCTTCTTTAATGCCTTTGATTGTTTGCACGTGCCAATTGCATTCTGATGAATTCTAATAACTTTAAAGTTTATCAGTTTCCTAACTTCTTTAATATTATTGCCTTTTTATTTATTTTTAAAAATAGACTTAGTGATTGCTTGCGTTCTGACCCTCTTGAACAATTTGTCAGACGGATGGAGATTTGTATCTAGGATAGGCACATCAGATTAAAAACCACTTTTAGAGAGAAATTACATTTACACGACCATTTGTTTCTATTACTATGGGAAACGACTTTACTTTAAGATAAATGTGTTTATATGATTTACATGAAAGCGACCAATGTGCATTTGACAAGCGCCCGTCATACTACATAGCCGTGGACAAAATTTAAATAAATACAAATAATATAATAGAAACAGTACTACATTTATAATAGCCGATTATTCTTCATGTAAGATTAAAGATTTCAATGAGAGAGGGAAAAAGATATTCTTCTGCAAATATAAATCATTTAATAAATTCGACGCTACCATCGAGGATGTAAGAAAATCCGAATTACTATTTATAAGCTTGTCTTTTTGGACTAAAAGTTGAATTATGCAAGTATAAAGTGCATTTAGTGTATTTTCTCGAAATTCCTTAGTCTATAACTTTAGTGAAAACCTAGAACATTCATTTCTACTTTATTTATCCATTTTTCTTGAATAATTCTAAAGAAACCCTACAGTTGAAAGCATTGCAAACAAATACAATTTTTTGCATCTCAGATCAGGCACAAATCACGGTAGGTTAGAATTGTATTTTCATTAACTAACTTTTCCTCCTAGTTTTGTTCAAAAAACTTGAAGCACAATTCTTGCATTGAAGTTTGAGAGCGGCATGCAAATTTTTAAGTCTCCATGTCTCTCTATGCGCTCATCATTACTGTAAAGACACTTATAATTTATTGACTACTTATATTTGCTTATTAGATCAGCTACTTATGTAAACAGAGTTTCTATGCTATTAAACTTTATTTATTTATTACTAGAATGCTAATAATAATAATCGCATCTATTTTGCGAATATAATAGGTGATATTATATTTAAATGAATTAGAAAATAGTGTGATGTTTAAGAAATATGGAAATTGAATTGTCAGATTGTTAAAACAAAAGCGTTGATTAATAGTTATGTTAGAATTTAAGTATTACCTCAAAAGTATAAAGTGTATAATTGAGAATACCAGCTGCAATACTCAGAGCTATGGTTCACCTAATAATAGTTGTGCTGGAATATTCGATATACGTGTAAAAGCATAGCGTTTTGAGTACAATTCCGCTCACATATCTAAGGTCCTTACGTCATATAATTATCGTGAGCTATTAAGCGCTCAGTGCGTATTCATGCTAAATACTATAATAATAAGATTAGACCTTTATATAATTATTTATCCTATTTTCACTTACAACAATTCCTAAGAAGAATGAAATGCGCCAGTTCTAGGTCGTCACAGAAGCCTGTCGTTATTAAATAATCTGAAACTGAGGTGAGTAAAGATTATGATCACTACGTCAATGTCTGACATACCTATAGATTTAGAACTATAGTAACTATATCCCACCTATTGAGTTAACTTCATAATCAGTTTCGCGTAAGGGCTCTCTCTGAATGCCATTTGAAGCACCTGAGACTTAACAGCTGTTGCTCTAATGCTTGATATTTTTGAGCTTTTCCGTGATGGCTTTTAAATGATAATTATAAATTAGTTAACGCCAGCCAAGAAACCAAATAAATATTATTTATAAATAGTTCATATAATCACATGTCTTTCATCTGTTACGAGTCTTTGGTGAGAAGAGGACGTACATTAGTGAAATTTGTTGTCTTTTTATTAAAGTTCACTGGCGTTGTTAATTATGAAGTCTGAGTCTTTTGTGTAGAGATGTATGCGCATTCATATTCCAGATATTTAGCTAAAAAATTGCGAAATAAGTATATATATATTTATAATTTTATTTATTAGCTTGTCTTGCTAAATGTAGTAGCGAAGTGCAGGAAAAGCTGGAATATATGCAGTAATAATTCATTTCCTATAATTTTCCGTGTGGGAAAAATAACAGTACGATGCAGCTACTGGCGTAGGAGAAGGCAGGTAAAGACCATGATCTGAAATCGCGAGTATTTGTTGGTTTTTGCGGGGAGTTGTGGTTACCAGTTCCATAGGACATACAGAATATTGTTGAATTTCCACCGATGCAGTATCCACGTGTCTGTATTATCTCATTTCCGTTCATGCATAACGTATCAGCTTTGGATTCCAGAAAATGAAATCCGCCGTACTTTATTTCTTCATCTTCGTATAGCTGCTGCCTGCTTATTGTTTTTACGTAGATAATGTCGCAGCAATGATGTCCTCTAACAATATCAAATCTTCTATTTTATTATTTTTTCAATCTGTTATTGTTTTTTTTCTGTCGTCTGTTTTGCTCTTCATTCTAATTTCGTTCTCCAGCGTGTTTTTTTAATTTGCTCTAATGTCATGGTAGGATTTTAGCGTAAAAATTAATACATTCATTGGAGTATTCGTTCATAATAGTTAGCTATATTTTTATATTCGATAATAAAGTGCTAGATGTTATTATTAATATCGTTTAATTATTTATTTGTGTCATGGCTGATGCGGATTTGCTGAGTATCTAGCATGGTGTGCTTATTTGCGCAGTGGCTATTGTTTATCGAGCCATATCCTTTTCTAATCTCTTTATTTTTCGATTTCGATGAAAAAATAAATAGTTAAATGATTGGTATAGGGTTGGAAATTGCAAACAGTTTATGTACGCAGATGTCGTCGAACGACACACAAACGTTTGGAGAGCCTTCTGATCTAATGGTTTCTGTAATCTTTTCTTGCTACGTCCTCTACACGGCTGCGATTCTGCTCGGCATTCCATGCAATGTGTTCGTTTTATTTCGAATGGGACGTCTCTCGAAGAAGTGCTCTGATATGTACAGGTGTGTATCACTGTGAATACTTCAATATTTCACCTTCCTCCTCCAATTACTATTTGTACTTCAGTTATGCCAATAAATTATGCTTTTCATTATAAGTAACAATACTCATTTCATTACTTTAGATAATAAGTTGCATTTATCTCTAATCGAAGTAAACAGTTAAAAGCGAATTACTAACCAGACGCAATTCAATAACTTCAATTCTCCTGTGGAACAGTTTTTGTTTTCCCAATTATTTCACGATTATAGGTTTCTTGCAAAACTATTTGAGATAAATCTGGCGATTCCTTAATAAGTTCATTCGAGAATTTAAATGTTCGCTATTTTAAACACCTTGTCTTTAAAAACGTGTATACGCGGTGTAAATTTAGTCTGAAAAATGTAATAATAAATTAAGTTGGATATAATGTCTACTTATTCGCCTTTGAAATAAGTATATATAATTGCATTGGTTATTCAGGTGAAATACCCATTTTAAGTCACGGCATGGAATACTTGGAAAATTATCCAGCGCATTTAAAACTGAAATGTATTATTATGAATAAACAATAGTATATGTAATGCCTTTTAATATTTAAAAGATCGATAAACTGTTATCATCTTTGAACAAAACATGGTCAAAGAGCAGTTGTCTCGTTGGAGCATCGTGTTGCCATATAATTGGAGAAGTGATCAGCACGAAATATTGTAACAGAGAAACTGATGGGGAGAGATCATTTCTCCAAGCCAATATCTCAGTAGAGACGCAGTCGTTAAACAAAAAGTGATAAAATTTCTGATTTGTTAATTGTACATCTTCTTACAGGTTTGTGAATAGCATTTTACGTCAAACTCACTTAGTTGAAGAAATAGATTTTAATGATTTTAGTATTATATATTTGATAGAATTTTAAAGAAAACTAGTTAGCTAAATTAGGGGTCGTTATTTTGTCACTTATCATTCCTTATATTAATATACATTAAAAATACTATTATTTTCTTCGCTATCATAGAGGATTTCAATTTATTATAAGTGCTAATAATATTTTTCGAATTAACAATAGTTAGAAAAGAGATAAAATATTGACAATGAGTGGAAAAATTGGTTATGATGAAATATGTAGAGATCAGTAACTAAAAATTGTCGCATTATTTTTGATGTGGAAAACGTTACGTGGGATTGTGATGGACTCTTGGGTTTGATTTATAGACGGAGGGAAATCTGCATGATTTCAGCAATGGTGTGGGTCTCTGTCTTTTTGTTATGGCTATTGCTGATATAGGATCCTTGTGTTCCATTCTGATCCACTATGTCCTAAGCATACATACAGAGGAACATTTAATAATTCACTACATCGGGCCAGGAACCCTCAATATTGTTTGCAAGGTAAGTGAAATTTGCCAAATGATCTTAAACATCTACTACAGAATAGAATCACTAAAATTATAGTTTGTTCGTCTGAATAATTATATATTTAACTTTCACATATAAACCAGAGATCTGATAAAAAAAACATACAGAATAAGATCGAGAAAATAAGAGAAACAAGATAAGCATACTAAAAAAAATGTTAACATTTTTAATACAGCTGGCTACATTTTCTATGCACATCTCTACATTTGTTTCCATTTGGAGTTGGTTACTGATGTCCACACTTCGCTATCTTTCAGTATATTATCCTCTCTTTTATATTCGATTATGGAGGCTGCCACTTAAGGTTAGTTACGACCTTATGTTTAAGCAACAGAATAAGAGGACCTTAATTATTTTTGTATAAAAATATAAATTCGTTTTATAAAAGTAATTTTTTGTTCTGAGAAACTGTTAAAGTATTAGCTTTCAAATGCTCAGGTTATGCTGAGCGTTGTATGCGTAGCATTTGTATCAAATTTGTGGTTGCTCATCGCTGTCGTCAACGACGACTCAGTAAGTGTGATTGTATTCTTGTTTTTAACTATAAATATAACTAGTGTATTTTTCACGTTAAGAATTATGCAGTAATTCCTACTTATATAAGTTATCTTTAGGGTGGCTGTACAATGACGTCATTGTTCAATTCTCCTTTCGTGAACAAATCATTTCTGTTTTTGGAATTAATAGGGTAGGTTTCACGCGAATCGTTTGATAAATGCTAGTCTTTAACCTGTGAGGTCCTGCTTACCTACGCTTGTTCAAATCTTTCATATAACATTGAAAAGCGTTTATTATATTCTTAAATTTAATATATAAGGATTTTATTCCAAACCAAATAAAAATCGTAAGCTTTGTTAATATAAATTATTAGAAGGAGAAAATTGGGGAATTAGAACATAACAAAATACGGTGGTATACGCGATCAAGTGGATTGACCTGCCAAGAATATATTTTAGTCCCTTCTTGTGCAACCGTTTTTTCTATGGGAATATTATAACATACAGAAAGCCTTCACTTTATTATTTACATAAATAAAATACTGAAAATATGCAAAATAAACTATTGAGACGTATTAGATATACTATACTTATTAAAATATTTATCACGAATAGTGGCTCTATTGATTAATATCCTGGTTGATTATAATTGTGAATTAATAATGTGTTTGTTCTAGGTCCTTCGTAATTCCCACTCTTACAATTGTCTATGTGGATGCTTCAGTATTATTTGGTCTTCGTTTCAGTCTTTTTGTAAAGAAAAAAGAACATGCTGACTTGAGAAGAAATATCTCGCCAGGGACTCATGTCAGTTCTGTTTTGCACATGATTAGAACACTTATTTTTAGCTAAATGTTGTTATAGATGGTTTCGGGTTTTGCTAAAGCTATAATATAAACTCAGCTATACATTTGGATCAAAACAATGATTAATATATTTTCAGAAGCATAATTCTTATCTCTGGCGCTGGTTGGTGATCGCATTGATAGATATTGGTTTAAATGCTCCAGAAAATCTTTCCCGTCTTGCTCTCATTCTGGGTATCATTGAGTACAGCGATAGTGAAATTTTCTATATATACCGAATTTTAGCTCAAGTGAATGATTCTACTCATAATTCATTTTTTTAAATCTGTATTAATGATGATAATAGTACGATTTGCATAAAAATGCTCTGATCTTTAGGTTCCATATTATCTTCAATTTGGATTTAACGGCGTCTATTTGGCGTTATTCATATACGATAAATCGACAAGGCCAATTAAACGGAAGGTGGTGGAGAGTACGTCGTTAGAGCCGCATCAGGCGGAGAGAAATGGAAGAGATCTTCATGGTAAACATAATTTCATATAAACTTTTAAAGCGTTATCTGCATTAAATAGCTATGATGCGTACGAATACCACCCCTATATTCTATTTTCCTGTTCGAAGCCATATTTAGATGAAGTATGAAAATAAAGCGTTAAGCACCAAAGGACATTTAACTTGAGTCATAGTTGTTATCCAAATTGAGCACCTGTTAACAAATAATCTTAATTTTTTAAAATAGGTCAGTATTTGAAGCACTACACTTGTAATGTCATAAGTAGTACTTAATTTTAGTGCTCGGAATCTCTATATTGAACTGATTCATAATAGGATTATGTCTTCATTTTTAATATAAAGAGCCAATAGCAGAAAATCATAAACTTTATGAAATAGAAATATGATTATAATTTTGTATGAGTTCTTGTTGTCGCTCAGAGAAATGGCGAGAAAATAAATATAGTTCCTGACATATATTCTACGGAAATACAGATCGATGAGAGTAACTTTTCTCAAGGCTATTCTCGGGCACTTTTAGTAATGTCTGAGCGATTTGTCATACAGATTCGCGCTTATAACTCAAATGTTCCGTTTACTACTTGCCTCGAGAGGTAGTATATTTTAATTGAAAAGTTATGAAAAAGAGACTGAAAAGTTGTCTTCAGAAAAATACACCTTATAGGCATTGGTAAAAGTGTAAGTTTTCATCTACTTTTAACTAATATAGTGAGATTAAAAATCAATCATGTTTCAGAGCTGTTAGCGGTGGAACCAACTCATTCCATGTGTGATTCCGGGATAGAAGATGAGCCAGTTTGTAGACTTTAACAAATCAAAAAGCGGCATTATAAGTAATTCATTAAATTGACTATAATTGCTTTATGTTACGTTTCAGTAACGAAGATACTACGGTTAAGTGCACATTTTTATGTTTTGTTCACTCGTACAAAATATCTTATCATAGAAATTATGTTCAGGGGAAAAATCTAATTTATAATTATATTTTGTGATAAGTTCTGGATCTCAGAGTTTTTCAATTAGTTCAGGATAATATGAATCATATGATGGTACTACGTTATTTGTGTTTTTTGTGTATGTTCTAGTGAAGAAACAACGTCTTATAAAGATGGAAATGAGTAGTACATTGTTTCCTCCCCTTCTCATCTATTTGCGTTATTTGTTCATCCAGAAGTTCTGCAAAATATAATTTGAGAAAATTACAATTTTAGATGCATGATGAGTTTTAACAAATACAAAACTCTAAATGGAAGCTATCTACATAGAGTAAATGAAAACCAGCCAAAATTTTTATGCTGAAATTTATAAACACATTGAAGTTACTATTTTCGTTCATCACATGCTGTAGTGGGAAGAACTTTATCCAGTTTTACCTCAAAATTCAGGTACCATCTTTAGAAAACACTAAAAATCAATAGTAGTTGTACTTCAAGTGTTTTCAACATACCTTAACACGAATCAGTTCGCAACATCTTCTTTCCATCCATTTCTCTTCTGTATCACTTACGTTGTCATAGTGGTCTTTTGTCTTTTCCTATATCGAATAAGTGAATTTCTAGTCACTACTCTGTTCCGTGCGTTATGTCATTACCCTATTGATAGTGTATGTTATCATAAAATTTAACTCACTGGTGCAGTTGTTAAACAAATAGTCTACCCCTATTCATATTTTGAAAGTCTTAATTATAACACTCTTCATCGCCGAGCTCACCTCGTACTCTCTTCTAGTTTCCTCACCTCTCACTCTCTCAGCAGGAAGTATACATTGAACAAAGGTGTTTTGCGTGTTGAGGACTCAAACCGTTTGCGCGCCCAGAATGGGTTTAACCTCTTTTTCACTCGTTCTAATCGTTGAGAGTTCTCGAACCACTTCTATCCGTTTCTTTCTCGGTCTTCATAGTCACAATATCGGCAGAGATGATCAGACTCTTCATCCTATTTTTTCACTTCACACAGGGAATTTCACAAGAGTTTTCACTATATGAGAAGTTAGCTGATCTTAATGCAGAGTCTCAGCGTATTCTTTCTGATTATCAACGTCGAGGAAGAATTGTTACTCCTCAAGTAAGTAAATACTGAGTAAATATATGCTAAAATTATATTATACTGTTCAGATTCGTTCACGCATCGTCACTTTTATGTTAGAAGTGATTCCAATAGAGAGTGAAGTTAATCGCGCAGATGATCCAATTCTTCGAAAGAAAGTATGTACGAAACAAATCTAAATCTCTGTAAAAGGACTCACATATCAGCTTTCAGATGAACTTAATAATATCCAGGATTGAAAAGGGAATGCGAATAGCATATCCAAGACTGAAAATGGTTAGTAATGTTTTACTGGAAGTTTGCAGTAAAATATGACCCTCTACATCAAGTTGAAATCAGACGTTTAAAAAAATTGTCGTTACCTATTTAAACAGGACCTAATGAGACTGGTATCTGGTCTACTTTCACCGGTATTTACTCCATTCTTCCTTATGCAGCCAGTGACGCTTCAACAAGAACCTTTAACACCGCCACCACCTTGGTTTGTCTCTGATCTCATTAATACACGTAATCAGTGGGACTACACAGATACGCTATATAATTTTGCTGAAAATTAGTTAACTAGAAATAAATCATTATATATGTTTATAAAACAATAAACAAAAACAATGAAATCACAGGCAAAACTGGCTCATAAGAGTTATCAAATTCAAAATAAATAAATAACATTATTATATTTAGTTTACATAAAAGCCCTCAACACCTCAATGCACATTTTAAGATGAATATTATAATCCCACAGTTAATTCGTATAATTCCACAACTCTAACAATATTTTACCTAGTAAACATGAAAGCAAAACTACTATAGCTCAATCTTAGATCCATCTGTCTTTCCACTCCCAATGTCATTATTATTAACGTTATTCTCATTATCCTTTTTATTCTCAGTAATTTCATTTTCTTCCACTTCATTCTTTTCGTTTTTCATTTTTGGTACATCTAAAGTCACTTGCTTCATCTTTTTCATGAATGACTTAAGTTCCCGATCCAGAGCTCTGACCTGGAATCAAAATTGTATTCTGCTAATATATTGTACCAACTTTTTAAAATGTGATTACCTTCGTTTCTACATCGCTTGTTAACACGGTAGGGTCATGATAGGGTTTTGTTTTCATCTGCTCTTCTTTTTTTATTAATATCCAATTTTCCAATTTATTTAGTTTCCTATTGAATTCTTTAGTGTCATTCTATAAATAATATTGTTTATAACAGCTCTGCATTTATTACAAATAACGATTATGGAAAGGGTAAATAGTACCAAATTCAGCTAATTATACCTTACTAAACAATGTTTTTCCGTTATCTCCACCCATTGAAGCCATAATACGTGATGAGTTAAGCATTTTCTCCAAATTTGAGAGAGCAGGTAAAAAAGTCTGGAAGATATTTTGTCGATCAATAAATCATGTATATCTTAATTGACTTCACTTGTTACAAAAGTTAGATAAAAATGTTGTCAGCCTAGCCTTTGATTCATCGATCCTTTTTTGTACAGGTTTTACAAGATTTTTAATCTTCATTAAATTTTTCGTGAATTCCGAGGCTTTTGTATCAGTGCCAGTTTCATCCTCGAGCCACGTGCGAATGCGAGACACCTATGAAACCAATTACATGAAAGGTAGAATCTAAAATATTATTTTAAACAATTACAATTATATCACCCTACTTCAGAAAACAATTCTTTTCGCTCATCATCCGTTGAATGGCTAATGAAAGAATCTTCATCAAGAAGCAAACTAGTTTCAAAAGCAAACGCTTCCAGAGAATTTTCCGCCGCTGCCCTTTCAGCAGCGAGCTGCTCTCTCTTCTCATAGTGATCAAGTCTAAAAACAAACTATTTCCCTGAAATTACGCAAAAAATAAAGTGCTGAAATGAGACTTACATTTTTTTAGCACTATCCATATCATTTTTATCCATGATATGGGCTGTAGTATACTTCTCAGCAGTCTTGAGGATAACTTTTAACACCTCAGGTATTTTTTCCTTTGCTTTACTAGCATCACTAGTGATATTCTTCTAGAAACAAAATAAAATGAATTTATAAAATTATATACTAATAACTTCAAATTACCTTGTCCTCTGTCACTGACTCGTTTTTCTGCTCTTGGTCGCTTTCACTGTACTTCTCGCCAACTTCTTCAGAGTTTTTTTCTTCTCTAATATCTAAATTTGGTTTATCTCCATTATCACTAAGCGTCTCAATTGGCTCTTCGTCTTTTTTTTCATCTGTATCAGTAGGTTCTCCTTCTTCTTTCTTCGTCGAGAAAAATCCACTGATCGTATTCGTGATTGCTGAAGACTATTTTGAATGAGTATAATATATCTATACCTCTACTCTATGATAATAGTTCATATTATATACTGTGTACATAAAAATATACAAACATTCAACAACTCCTTGAGATTTTTTCTGAATAACAGCTTCGCCGCTTTGAACTCGAATAATTCCAGATCCATCCAATTGAAAAGCAACCTAATACATGAACTAAAAACTAAATAGTTATTAGTAACAACCAATAGTGGATTTATCAAACCTTCACTCCTTTAAATTCAGTTTCATCCGTTTTAACTTTCTCTTTTATTGCTTTATCTAGGCCGCTAACAGAAACTGTGAATATTTGTGAAATAAGAGAATCCATTTCCCTAAAAAATATTTAAATCTCGAATAAACGAGAAAAATAGCAAAATTAGTAAATTGATTTATAGATCTTTAACTGCTTTATAGAAATGTAATACTAACTTTCTTTGGATCTCACTGAAATGATTTAGATCTCCATAATCTAGCTCGAATGAAAAATCATCCGTATACGAAGTGAACGATATAGACTAAACAAAAATAATAATAAACTATAGAAGTAAAAGTTACTAAAAATGAAGTTTTTGCTAACTTAACCCTCTTTGGTGTGGGAAAGTTGGTTCGATATCGAAAAATTTGTCTTGTAATAGGTTTATGGATTACTTCACCATTTTCTTGCTTCTGTTTAGAAATGAATTTAACCTGGAATGATAAAAACAATAAAAGATTAGTTAAGCTTATAAAAACAATTTTTCTAAATGTTGTTTACCTGTACAGGGAAAATAACTAATTCATTTATATCAAACGGCTTGACTTTAAAACCTTTACTGAGGTGAGCTGCCTGCAATTTAAGTATTAAGGAAACAATATTCTTACTTCATATTTTAACTGGTGGTTATTAAAAACGTGAAAAATATTTGTTTTGAGCTAATTATTACATACCTGGAAAAGAGCTCCCATAGCAATCGATTCATCTGTATTAAGAAATCGACCTAGTTCTTTGCTAAAGTTATATATTTTCTCATTATGCATAGGCAATTAGAGCAAATAAAATTATAAACTATTGATCAATCACCTTCCAATGTGATTCTGAACAACTTCTTGAACCTTCAGTACACGAGTTCCAGCTCCCATCAAAACAACTTGATTGACCTAAATTTATCTATAAAATAAACGGAAAATCTATATCGTTCAAAATAAAATTCCCACATCTTCCAGTCTAATTTCTGCCATAGACAATGCCTGATCAATAGGCAATTTCATTCGAGGAACTAAATCTTCTATCAGCATATTAAGTTCATTTCTAGAAACATGGATTCGCATATCCTTGTCTTCATGTACACTTTCAATTTGAGCATAGTGATCAACGTTAGCACTCAACACCTACAAATACTTTTATAATAATATAAGACGTCCAATAAAATTAAGGATACTGTATTTGCATACACAAAGCACAAAAATTAGTAGTAAAATAGTAACCAATCTGATTCAAGACCTTACCTGTTTAAGTCTTTCCGCCTCCTTTAACATTTTAGCCATTGCACGTTCATTCTCAGTAATATCTTTTTCACATTTGTAGTTTGCTCGGAATTTTCTAATTAGGAAATCCTTAAGTCGCAATGTTATCTCTAGTCCACCCAACGTTCTATCGAAACCAACTCCCAGTACAGACATCTGATAAAAGACTTGTCTAGAAAAATCGGAGAGTTTAAGGAATAATATGCTAAGCACAATAATATTTTGATTCATCTTAATAAAAGCGTATACCTTTAATATTCTTACCCGTGGTTCTTTGCTGTATTTTTCCTTTACTAGCCGATACTCAACAATTGTTGCTACAGTCTTAGATGCCCCCATATCGTATATAAGAAGACGCTGTGGTGTTTCAGTAATCTCTTTCCTTCGAAATACTCCGTAATTCAATCCCGCAGCGGTACCATCATTGATCAACTATTTGAATTTTATTAATTTCCAATTAAGTTAAAATAAAGAAAAAAAGGTTAATAAATTTGATGCATATTAAGTATACCTGCAGCACATTGAGTTTGGCAATATGAGCAGCCTTTTCAACTGCAAGTCGTTCAGCCTGTGAAAAAAAAACTGGCACAGTGATAACGACATCTTTAACTGGATGTTCCGCAAAAGACGCAGTAAAATCACGAATATGAGACAAAATCATAGCAAGTAGTGTTTCAACGGGGTACGCTTCATCCCTAAATATACATGTTAAATGTCTTAAGGTCTTTAATCTGGAAAAAAGGACTAGAATAAATTACCCAATTGGGAATATAATACTGCTTTTGTTGGTATGTTTTTCGATCTTAAGATGAGCAAATCTCTTTTGAAATAGAATAACAGAAGGATGATCAATGTGTTTTGCAACCAGATCCACAAGACTACCAAAAACAGAAGACGGGTAACGTACACTGGTAGCTAATGCAGCATCTCCAAATAACCTGAAATAAAATAAATAATTCTTTCACAAAAGATAATTGACAACTTGCATTTAAAAATAAAGCGTAAATATTTTATAGTCATTTCTTTAAAAGCAGACTTAAATCTTAATTTTAGAAACTTTCAATTTCTATACTATTTATGTACATCCAATGTGTATTTCACCGAACAGTTAAGCTAATATGAAGCCATAATTTCTGCAAATGTCTAGGAAATCTACCGTTCTCCATTTCTTATAGATAAAAGATTAGGTGTCTTCCTTCTCGATTCCTTATTTAAAACAATTTCCATTGGTGTTCCAGGCTTAACAAGACCAACTTTGATAAACTGGCTACCAAGATCAATAGACATGGCCGCTAGAGAAGAATCTATATAAAAAAAACAATTAATAAAACAATGCCAAGATCAGGCAAAACCAATTTGTAGTGCAAAACGTATACTAACCAGAGCATTGCAATATACCCAGAATTAGTAGTGAGAAAAGCCACATATGAAGCGGCCCCATAATCCTATAAAACAGTAAAAATATGATATATTACATCGAAGAGCTCTTACAATTCAAGATACTAGTACAACAATAACACGAAAATACATATCAGAAGTATGACCGTCCACTTCTGAATCATCCTATTTTATATATACGGTTTTTTAAAATTACCTGGAGTTATCTTAATTAGAAAAAAGTAATTGATTTTGATCAAACAACTACAAGGAAAAAACCATTGAACTAGAATATTTCGTATTTAATAACACACATTTAAATGTAACCTAGTTACAAACAATTTCCATAAAAAAGGTATTTATAAATAGGAATTTTACAGTACAAATTAGCTGGTCAGGCAATATCACAAGTGGTTTCCTCATGTTACATATATATAAATATATATGAATTAGAATAGGCATCTAAAAAGAGCTTAAGCCCGTTCCAACAAATACGTATGAAAGCACACAAAAAAAAGATCTCATTATTAAAGACAATAATAAATCTTATAGCAATTTTCTAACGAATCCGTGTTTCGATCCTTATACAATTATGCTTTGAAATAGAATTAAATTCATTAAAACTATTTCTTATAAAAAAATGGTTATCAATTTATAGGCTACATAGAAACATCATTTGAAGTTTCAAGATTTTTAAGTTTAGTAAGGAGGCATCCACCAAATTTATCCCGATATGCTGGAGATATTGTATCCAAAAGTTGATTAAGTGATTCGAAGTAGCGAGTATGAAGTGATAACTGCCTAAAGTCACCATTCATGCAATCTTGCCTATTACTTGCAATTCTCCAACCTTTACCTGAAATCAATAAATAAGTTGAGCTGTGCAGACATTAATGTTCCTATTCAACAAATTATTAGGAATATTACATAAAATATGGAAGTCACGTACTCGTAAGTTCAATACAATATGTTGAACCTTCCAGGGTTGTTAAGTTGAGAAACAAAAGGTCAGAGGTACGAGGAAGAATTTCAGAAATGCATACAGTTTGAACAGCAAACGAAAATTCGCGAACAGCTGAAACTGCCTCTTCTTCGAGAGCCGAACGACACTCGCAAACACTGAAATCAGAGGTGAATGATTGAACTATATTAATTGATTATAAAAAAATTTAAAAAATCATTTATTAATAGTTTGAATAACTACTTCGAATTTCTGCGAGTGGAGTAGGTTGATCCTACGACAACGGGATGTACAGGAGAGGCTGGTGGCGTTTTTATCGATATATTAGAATATGGGTATTCTGTTCCATCACAACTGTCACTTGATGGGTTGGTCATTTCTGAAGCGCACTATGGACTGAAAGCCATTTAAATTAAGATAATTGACGAATGACTTTAGCACAACTCACATACTAGTCAATTATATTTTATAAAGCACAATCCAATACAATGATAATAAAAAATCCATTGAAATACTCACAATGTTAAAATCTGTTTTAAACGGGTGTGACTTTACAACAATAAGGCCTCATTGTTTCTCAATTCCGTCACTAACAATCATTGAAATAATTGAATTAATTCATTAATAACTAAATAGAACTGTGTTGAAACAAATAACTTTAAAATGGAGGAATAAATTAGGTATTTTTCATCTACATTCAAGAAAATCTCTAAAAATCACAAACATTTGCTATTTAATAGACAGCTTATTAAGAAACTATACAGTGTAATCATGGTTAGTGTGTAGAATTTTGAGTACTTAAATAAACAATAATCTAGAGTTAAATATATTGATATGACAAATGAATGTTTAATACGATGTGCTCAAGGGGCATTTTACATAACTAGAATATTGGTGGATATTCAGTTATTACTGAAATGGTTAAGTAAGCTTAATGAAGTATAATAGATATGGTAAAAAGAATAATCGTGGATATAAAATTTACTACATGAACAAGTACTTCATAGATATGGACATGAATATTGAGTAAACCCACTTTAGAAATAATGCAAACCTTTAGTTTCAGCAGAGGTAGACGTTAATTAGGAATAAAATGTAGAAAATACCCCTTAATCTCAATTACCAATTTAAAATGTTATTATAGTGTATTGGCTATTAGAATAAAATATTATTGTAGGATCTCAAGAGATAAAGTCATCATAAAGGGAAATCAATCCTAAAATATGACTGTTTGGAAAAGATAACATGGGGGTCAGAGAGTTCAAATGGGTAAAAAATTGTTTTCTAGAAACTTTATAGTAATTTGAGAACTTTAATGACACGTAACACAAATATAATTATCCCATCCACAGATTACGAACCAAAAATTAATACTTTACCCATATAATCAATAATAACGGAAAACGCTCAGATTTATATATAGTTTTCTTATATAAATGATCTATTCGATCAAGTATATTAATATAGTGAATAGGCTTATAGTCCTGGTAAAATATTGAACACATAATTATGAACTTATCGGATAAATAGTATCCACTTCAAACTTTATTTGACTATAAATTACTTTTCAACTATCAATAGATCTTATGTCATTAGAGTTAAAAGTTTAAATGAAACAGCTAAGTAGTAGAGAACGTGTCTGAAATGGGAAATTAAGTTCACAGCTACACCACTAGCTTCAAACATTACTATCATTTTCATCTCTGTGTCTCTATCCTTAATGCTTTCCGTCTGTACTCTAGCCACATGTCGTTGTCATGGTAGGAAAACCAAGAGCTGTTACGAGTTAACTTTAAGTTATTGTAAGTACTTCTTTCCACTTTATGTAACTATATTTAAAAATATAATGCCGTTATTTCTTTTAGGTTCATTGAGACATTCATAAAAATTCTAGAAATGGAAGAAACATTAAAAACAGTCGATGTTAGTTTTGCAGCCTTTTATTTTTTGCTTTTCTCAGTTATTTACTTTTAATATTTACTTCTTAAATTTATTATTTATTGACTTATAGTGTCATTATACTTATAGTTGTATATATCAGGCTCACACAGCTCGGGTCAAAAAAGTTGTAGAAATGGAGGGTACATTAAACGACGTCAAGGTTAGCTAGATTATAATTATTAGCGTCCTGATGTCCAAAAAATTTTTATTAAAATGAAAATTTGTACCTAAGCTCTAAAAAGTGTTTGTATTTTAGTTAAACTCAAACAAATTTTTGTTAAGAAGAAATGTTTGCCATTTAGCGCATGGTAAACGACCTTGTGCGTAAAAGGAAACTCCGGCACGTAGAAGCGGGAGGTATAATCAAACAATGGAAGAATAGAGAAAGACGTAGAGTTGATAGGCAGGTAAAAAAACAAATGTGAGTTTCTTTGCGCTCCATTTTATAAAACTGTTTAAAATTATAATCGAATTATTATCTTGGCAGTATTTCTTTAAAAATTTCATGTATAAACATTATTGTCATGCATGTAAGTTAGCATTAATGAGTAGTATTTTGTACAGCAATTTTTTCAGACAATAATCTTGTAATAGTGTTATTTATTTAAGATAATATATTCACTGTATAACATAAATTTATACAGAAATAAGGCCTGTTTCCATTGCCGTGAGCCTGGTCATATGTTAGCCGATTGTCCAAACAAAGAAATTGAGACGGAACGAGGAGGTATTTGTTATAAGTGTGGTTCCACTGAGCATTCCATATATAACTGTCGTCGAAAAAACATCAAAGGTTTGTGTAAATTTATATAATTTTAGTATTAAAAGAGCCCTTCTAAAGTTTATTATTCTTTATAAATAAACTGCATGTGATTAACCAATAGGTTTAAAAGTTTCAACTTTGTATTCATTGGTTAAATGTCATTAAATTTTATTTTTATTTTTATCCTACCAAGTTATATTTTGGTGAATCAAAGTATTTAACTGTCCTTATGTCTCTAGTTGCGGGATGCGGTGAATTCACTCGTAAATCCTATTTTATCGTTAGAGTAGCCGTTTGAAACCTGTTACGATCGCTCATGCATGACTTGAAGATAAGGATTTCTGGCAGCCAACTCGTTTTGGATGACGCACTATAATGACTATAGACAAAAGTAATGGATTTTTATATAAGTAGTAAGAAAATATTAATACATCAGATATCATTAATACGGTTATATTTTTGATTTTACTAAGTTGGCAAAGATTTTGGAACTTTAACTGTAAGCATCTCATTATATTGCACCCTGTTTGGATGTTTTGTGAGTCTACTTAAAAACTCAGTCAATGTTTCATGGGTAATAGTTATCTTTTAATTAGGTTACTATCTAATTGTGGTTGGATATTTTATCGTGTCTAAATCTCTTAAAAATCACTTTTGCTCTGACAACCAATTAATTATTATTTTCTTTCCAATGTGTCTTCCATTTTAATAAGGAAGATATAAATCTGTCGTCCTTTAGAAGTTAATATTTCTGAATATATAAATGTTATATGTATATTATACAGATGTGCTATTATTAGCCGATTGTATTCTAGGTTTTCCGTTCGCTACGTGTTTTGTGTGCAACCAAGAAGGACATCTGTCAAAGGATTGTGGTAAAAATGCAAATGGGATTTATCCTGATGGTGGGTTATTTTTCTCTTTACTGAAGTTATAAGAATATCAATTGTATTTATTTAGGAGGTAGTTGCAATGTGTGCAATTCCACTAAACATCTAAGGCGGGATTGCCCCGTATTTGCTGCCGAGAAACAACAAAAGGAAGAGAAGAGTACGTGTTACTATTTTTTAAACCACTGTATTTTTGTTCACTATTGTTTTATTCGGGGCAGTCGGTATGCCATCAGAAAACGTTAAGAAAATATCAGTGGACAACACTTAACGTTATCTTTTGATAGCCAATCGATTTAAAACTATTAAGATAATAGAAAAAACTGGGAAAAATATGCTTCTAGGGTTTGTCATTCATACGATGTCTGCAATGTCATCCGCTGATGATGATTATGATCCTAGTCAAGAAAATAAGAAACTAAAACTTAAGGATAAACAGAAGATTGTCAAGTTTTAAGTATTTACTTCGTTTTTAATGAATGCTCATTGTTTAACATTCAGAGTTAATATTGTTGGAAGAAGTTGTTAATTGTTTTCTTAGTGTATAAACTTATTTACTTTTGAAATCTTAGTCCGTTATTAGTGCTGTATAAAAATGCTTATCTAAGCAATTCTTTCCATGTATGGTGCGTATTTGCACTATGAAAGCGCTGTGACACGCCTTTTTCCACTCAATTTCGGTTTCCATTCATGCCATCTCTCTTTGGCAGTATTAATAGTGTCTAGTTGTTCTTTCAAGATTTTATTTGTCCTTTTCAATATTAAACTAGCATTGTTTTGACTTTTGCGGGCATAATATCTGGATCTCTTTGTGGATTCGAATCTTTGGATTTAGTACTGTGAATCTATCGGGTTCAAATTACCCAGAAATTCAAATGTACAGATTCGTAATGTTTCCTCATACTTATTTTAACATGGATAAATTGGGATTCTAGAGTGGGAGTTCTCTTCGTTAACCAGGTGGCCAACCGTCAGCTGACGGCTGGTTGTTTGTGCGGTAGTTCGCGCACTAATTGGAACGTTTGGATGAGGCGTTTTAAGATATCGCCTAGTTCTTTAAATAATGGTAATTATTTTATGAATAATTTGATAGTGTTTCCTCATTGGGATTTGGCTGACTGGTGTTGATACATCTTTAGTTTTCTTCATCTGAAGTGGTTATTTTCGTATTTGAAAGTAATCATATAACTTGTAGATTTGACGTAGCTGAACAAGTATAATTTATCTCATTCTCAGTCGGTTGACGTAGAAGTGTGCCAACCATGGGCAATGTTCACTTGATTGTATTTGATAGGTATAGATTGAGTATTTCTAATAGATAGTTTGACATTTTACAACGGACTTTTCCAACCTGTCAGTCGTAATATGATTGTATGTTCATGGGTGACCGCGATTCGTTCAAGATGTTATCATTGATTCGCTGGGATACCGGAGGGGGCGTGGCCTCGATCGATCACTGACAAGAAGGTGGCGGTCAGCCGGTCCGCGCTCCTCGTCTATTCTAATCTAGTTAGATTCGCATTATCCTCACTGTATTCCTATATCTGTACTTTGCTGGTTACCTTGGAAAGTCTGGTTTTAACAAAGGCACTCGGTGATATTTTCACTGCTAGCATTCTCTAAACTTTACTATAGACCCGTTGTTTTATTTCACTCTCATTATTTTTGTTAACATTAACATTAACGAACTTTACGATATGATTAATATCGTATCTTTACTATTCCGAAACTTGTTTTTCTTTACTTTTAGTTTTTCTGCATATTCTATAGTAGTTATTGGTACATAATTTACATATACTCTGCAATGCAAAAGAATAAAAATGCAAGATTTCATCATCTAGTATTCCTTCCTCTACTATGTTATTTAATCACAGGTAGCGGATCTCAGTCGTAAACTTCGACGATATGGCGACAACTTCGCGATCAAGTAAATGTCGGTGTTGTCCATATGGATTTCACATCGATCTAGATTTTGTTACTTATGCAGAAGATGCAAACAAAGGACAACAACTAAAGAGGACACCCATAACTGGGAAGAAACAAATTGGCGAGAGGACTTTAATGAGTCCCCTTGATAGCATATTTAGGTATATACCGTTATTGTTCTATATTATCTTTTTTCTTATCAATTCTATTTGTCGTCTGACTTTTGTTTCAATTATTTATCACAATTATCACAGCTTCATGTCTGTCGTTACGTTTTATTTTCACTGATTCACTCGCAAACATATCAATTTTTGTCGTTATGCAGTATTTACAGTTATTGTACGAAAGCTGTCTGGCAGCGAGAGAAAAGCAATTTTTATGATAAAATGTAATTCTTGCAAAAAATGTGAAACACACGTGGCTTTCATTGCTTTTCTAACAATCTTTCGGCTACTACTTTTTGGGTGGTGTATGGGCAATTGAATTGCGATAAAAGTCCTATTGATCTGAGAAATCCGGGTTTTGGGAATAAATCTATCAAGTAAAATTACAAAGGCCGGTATTTCCACAGTGAAAAATAGATCAATGCTATTAGAATGTCGTTTCTAATGCAATTATAGAGACGTTTTTTTTTCAGTGATTCTTTGGAGAACATTCTGAGTGATTTCGATGATGCTTTAGCAGAACGCCAACCTCAGGTATCTTAGTTATGATATCCGGGAAGTATTTAAAAATTAAATGTCAGTTAATGTAATTTCCAAGCTTAGGTGGATTTAACGGCAAAACGATTCAATGCTGAATGTGGACGACGCCGTCTGCAGAATGGTTATCTTTCTGATTATACAGGCTACAACTCTAATAGTGGTGAATTAACAGTTATTTTTAAATTTTATTGGTTGCATTGGAACTGTTTTCCTATCTGACTTTAATTTTTTAATTTATTATGTTTTATTGTTCCTTATTACAACTTTTTATTTATATTAGTAGGCTCACTGCACGTTTTTTCTATATCTCAACCATATTTTAAGCGGTAATTCTTTTGTGTGCTTTCCTGATTTGATAAGCTTATTTTCTAAATATTTTCTGATAGCCTAAAAGAGTATAATCTGTTATCGGTGAAGTTTGCGATGGTAAATAAATTCTGTTAGGATGAACAATACTCTCTCAGGGAGCGAGGTGCGAAATGTCAATGTAAACGGAAGATCTCGGCCATTTGCTCTTGATTTTAGTGAGTTAAAAATAAGATATCTAGTTAGATATCAGTTAATGATTTTGTACACCATGGAAAGTATATAAACCTATATAAAAGTTTAAATAGGAATAAATCAAGCAATTTGATTGTATATTACTTTGCATGCATTTGAAATTTTATAAGAATTGTTCAGATGCACCCCCAAAACCGCCACACCGTTCCGTGGCTAGTGAGAGAGCAACCCTTCTTAAGCCAAGCCCATCAGGTACGTGACTTGAGTTTCATTTTCGCAGTAATATTTTAAGGTGTTGTATTATAGCTAAGATTTAATCTCTTCATTAAAGTTATGATATAACATTAAAAAATTTGCAAGCGATAAGTTATGGTAAGTAATAAATTTTCGAGGTGACCTGTCACGGCGCATAGCTTATAATCAAAAATAAAGGAGATAAGACGGAAAGCATACAGTGAGGAATTGGATACGTATTGACAATAATACTCAAATAATGAAAATGGTAATCATTTACAGCCTACACTGCACTGGGACGAGCTATTACTGAGATCAAAGCAAGAAATACTGAATCTCCATTTCCTGATCGAGAATTTGGATCTAGAGTAGGATCTAGAGTTGGAACACCTATAGATTTGGGACTCACCACGGCGAATGGCAGTATTACTGTGGGAAACGGAGGAGCGTCGATGGGAAATGGATATGCCACACCGACCAAACAAACGATTAGGAATGAATTTGATTTTGCAAAAGATGCTAAGGTCAGGACTTTTGATAAAATTTGTTGCAAGTATGTTTTACAATACTATAAGAACATTTTTTAAGTGGTTTTAGTTTTACATGGAACAGTCAACCCCAGAGCGTACATCCCAGCTACCTCCTCCCATAAGTGGTCCTCCTTGGAGGAGAGTTACGACTGAGGCGACTCTATTGGATACGAACTCAAGTAGCACAAAAACTAAGCAAAATGGTGAGTTTAATTGAGTAATTATTCTATATAGGAATTAGGTTTATTTGAAATCATTTTATGTTCACATAATTTTATTTAGGTAATAATTCAGAAAAATATTAAGTATTTTCATTAGGATATGCGAATAACTTTGCAAGTCTTCGGCGTGGTAGAGAGTACGCTGTGAGTGACACAGAAACGATTAACCGTGTTCGGTACTACTCTGCTTCACCCAAGTTGCCAAGGGTAAGTAGCCATTGCAACACTTTATAGACAAGATTGGTTGCTTCATTTCTATAGTTTCCTCCTCTTATGTCTTTTCCTTGAACCTTTTGTCAAAAATTTTATTATATCAAATTTATAACGGAAACTAATACTTAAACTATAATCTAATAAACGTAATGAGGAACCATATACGCTTATCTATGACTATTGAAGAAAATACTTTTTGCATTGAGACAACAAAATTTTCTTTGATACAACGTATCTTTATTATACTAGGTGTTGCAAACAGTTTTATTATACAGCAAGATCACATAACACAATACTCTATTGTGAGTTATTATTAGTTCTTTGTTACTAACATTGTATTACGGGACTCAAATCAACAAGCTGAGTCGTGGTTATTTTGACTCCTCAAAGCGACAGTTGAGACGACACGTGCTGTCGAATGAAGATCGGCAGAAAACCCAAACGCATAACCACCTGCCCTGTTGAAGTCAATGGCACTGGTAACTACAGCTGCTAATTTATTAACGTTGAGTATTAGTGCAATATCTTATGGAATAATCATAAATTTAGAGAAACTCGCATAACTTTGCAATTTTTAATTTGACATTTTTTTGTGATATCATAATGAATAAGTAATTACAAATATTTATTTTGCTTCTCAGTGTAGTTATTATCACTCATCTGAAATATTATAACTAAAGAAACCATAATTTGGGTATCCAGTTCCAAACTAAGAAAAATTACACTAGTTAAACAGCCATATGGTATATAGTATTTTGGTTAAGTGGTTACGGTGGCAATTTTAAATGTAACGAAGCACTGGATTTTGATAGTTGCTTTGTAAGTGGCAATGATGATAAAGAATAGCTCTAATCTGTTTGATTTATCTAATCTCCGCTTACACATATAAGAGAAAAGTGATTAAACAATGATATGAGGACTTGAATGGAGCGGATTATGTGGTGATTTGTATCGTATCAATCACTGTAATCATGATGTACTGCAGTGATCCAGTTTATAAAGAAGAAACTGAACGGGACATCATAAAGAACATTGCAAGTTTTGTCCAGATTATGCCCTATTCAACTAAAATCTTATTATTATTATTATTTGTACTATACTCCATTATATGAATATTTATTTGAGCTGGCATTTAGTGGCTTCTCTGTACTTATTCTTTAAGCCACTTTAGCATCCTAATCATATTTTGCTGATAGCCGCTTTTAGCGTAGATACGTAATGTTCTAAATGCCGGATTGTTTCAAACATCCCCCATAGTATTCGATTTCAGAGACTGCAAGCGGCTCCCTTGACAGCATCTCCTTCACATTTCACCTACACGCAACAAAATGGACACACTATTTTGGCGAAAACACAGGGAACTTCAATGTCACCTAATGCAGAAATCGCTAGTAGTTGCGAATTAATTTCGGTAGGATCGCAAATTTGTTCACTCCGAAGTCATTTGTTACTACAAGCCTTTCAAATAAACATTAATCTTACAATCAATTGCTATAAGTATATAATTTTCATACGATAATTTTTATTCTAGACACTTCCTCCTAAGGAGTCCCGTTCTGTCTCAGTTTCCACCGGGCCACTGCCACCAGCAAAACCATGTATCGACTGTCCGATCATAAGAAAAGAATTACAGGAGGCAATTGCAAGGTTTGAATGAAAGGGATTTTTAAGAACCTTATTAATATGATAATCTTTACGGGAATTTGGTATTAATTGTCTATACTAAGCGTTATGATTCCACTTGTTTACTACCGTTAAATTTTCTTTGATTTAGAAACTAAGCAATAACAACTTTTGTGAAAGCTAAAATTGTTAGAAAATTATGTTAGCAATATTATTCTAGCACTCATAATTTATCATTTCAAATTCACTCTGGGTTTCTAGCTCATTGTCAAGGAACTAAGGAACCACAGACATAAGTTCCTAGTAGAGTTAATCTTTTACAACAAATTGTCCGTGAAGGAAGAAATATTAGTACATACACAACTGTCGTTTGTAAAATATGAGAGACCTTTATTATTACATTACTGTTGTTCATCCAGATTAATATACGTATATTTACAAGGCTTATTAAGCACATTCCCTTTTTGTTCTACAAGCTCATGAAAGCTTAAAGTATTGAATATTAGGTATTTGGTTACTCAGTTCTAAAGTATTCATCGTTTTGGAAAATCTTTGTTTTGCATTAAGGTGTTTTAAAAGCGTTACCCTAAATATTTCATGGAAGGAAATAAATGGAAATACTAGTAGTAGTTGCTTCCTATTTGCTATGAAGTAGTATTTTAAAGAAGTTGCATAAATGCAATATTAAAATAGTATTAAATATTTAATGAATTAGTTATTTTAAATATCTTTCAAAAGTTGTAAATGGTAGTGACTACTGTATTACGTGTGTTTACACTTATTTTAGCGTTTTATAGGTATTGTTCTTTTCTATTAGAACTATTTATTTTCTAAATAGTTTTGCATTTCAGAATTCCACCTTCAAAACCAGCAATGTTCTCTATTGCAACAGGAACAGAATTAGGATATCGAATTCTCGGGAATATGGTGGATATTGCAGTAGGCGACTCAGTACTATCTCGAAACATTGGGACAGAAATGGAAAAAAACAAGCTGGTTGACCGAGGATCAGATTCGTGCAGTGTAGATTGCGCTAATTTGGTAATAATATAACTTTTGACGATAGTTTCGAAAAGTGGAATATTACATTTTCTTAAAATTCATTGTAGGAGTGCCAAACAGAGCCACTAACGATGGCGGATATCCCGTTGATCAATAGGTCGAACACTACATCCACTATGGTTCAAACAGAATACGTCTTGATAACAGAACCAGATTTAAATAGTAAGATTTCTTTATGATTTTTATAATTTAGTTCTAAAAAATGAGTACCTCTTTCTTTAGAACAATCTCTAAGTCTTCCCCTTTCTGAAGACAAGTCAACTCTGAAAGAACAGGAATATTTAAAGAAAGAAAGTAAAGATAGGGAGACAATGACAAGTAGAACTTACTATCGAAACATTCTTTGCCAGACTGAACCTGAAGAAGAAGAGAAAGTACGTGGGAAGGATTATTCTCTTTTAAAAACTTCGTTTTTAGTTATTATTGTTAAGTTGTAATATTAATATATGTAAAAATGAAAGATTATCTTAATCTGTATTCATTTAAAAGGTCTTCTTATTAAATGAGTTAATTGCAAGTCTTTATTCCAGATAAATATATTAGGCTCAATGACAACTGGATGTCAGACGGAATTTGGTATGAATTTATACAATTATTAATGTTTAAAGATTATTCGGAAGAAGGACTTATGAAATTGTTGTATTTAGATGAAGAGGTCAAACCTCGCATTTTGGAAGAGTCAGATATTGCTGACTCCCTTTGGCTGATTCCAGCAAAGACGAACGCAGAAGTTGCTATAAGAGCGGATGATTCATTAACATATGTGGATACAACTGCACAGTGTATGCAATGTCTGCAGAAAGAGCAGATATTTACACGAAATGTCGGAGTTGGAGCTTGCTCTGTTGAGGATAAGGTTGGCCTTTCTTCTGTAATCTCCATATTAACAATTTCTATGTCAAGCTATCAATTCAAACGTTGGCAAATAATTAATCCATTCTTTGAAAATATATAATCTTGATCATTTTCTTACGGATTTGGTGACCCACTGGGTGTTTCCTCACAGCACTATTTGTCATCGGAGCTTCTATTTGGTAATCTCTTTCGCCTAGCACAGCGTTCTATTCGCTAGAAATTAGAGTTAAACATATGTCAATGGATATTTAAGCTTCACATGAATACGTGGATATCCAAAATAGATTTTTCAAAAATTATGTATTTTTAAAAATCTCCCACTAATTTTCTTCGTTAATCTACATTAGTAAAAAATAAGTTTCAAATATTTTTATTCTTCCTCTACTTCATCACCTCATTTTTATCTTTAAGGTATGTATTGGCTGTGACAATGCGAACTCTGATGAAATAGATGAAAACGAAGCACCGGGATTTAAGGTGAATATTGAGAGAATAAAGCCAAATTTCACTGAAATTACATACTCTATGTAATACTGCAATAAATAATATTGTTATCGTATAGAAACCATAATTGCAATTGATTACGTCATTTTCGGCTGAGGAAAACAACGCCAAAGTAAAACGGTTTGAACTTGCACGTGCTGCTGCTGTGAAAAAACTGCTAACATCAGAACAAAAGCAAAATTTTGTTCGAGGTACTGTAGCATCAAGAAGTGCAAGAATGGAGAGAAAAAAGGGAGATGATTTGGAGTACATAGAGCATAAAAATAAGGTGGATTTTTTTCTTATTATTTTCTACGTTTTAAAACTTTCTCTTCCAGCGTTTCTGTTTAGCTATTAGCTTTCTAGAAGTATTATTATGACTTAGGCTCCGTCTACATTTTCTGTAGCTCCAGCTACTACCCCTGCCGGAGAGACATCTGATGCTCTTAGAAGTAAAGTAGTGCTTAAAAAGGTGAGAACTAGGAAAACGTATAGCCAACTATTTCGGTTTTACACATTTCTCAGCGCTATAAAGTTATAGTTTTTAGGATACTGCGCGTTTTAATGCGTTGTTATCGGTTATGTTTCAAGGAGATTCCTGCTCCTCCATCTAAAGTGCCTCATCCTGTTCCTGCTCATATTCCAAGACCAAAGATCAGCAAGTACGCGTTACCATCTGAGAATGCTGAAACCCCTGATGAAGAGGAGGAAGCTGCTGATAGACTTACACCATTGCGAAGCGAACTAAGAACTCTTGGAAGGTACTTGTATTAAACCATTGTTTCGATTTTGTATTCTGTAAGAATGGTACTTTGTTTGCTTTTTATTTTTCTTTGCACTGTGGTGCTTATTCATTCCTTACTTCCAGATGGCCGCGCATAAGTCCAAATATTCCATATTCATCATATAAAAATGAAAGGTGAATTTATTTAAAGACAAGAAATGACCAATTCGTACTATATCTGTACTATATTTGAAAAGTATCACAAATTAATAGGTAACATTCATGTTTTCACTGAGGTTTATCCATAGCATTATCAATAGAAAATTTCTGTATTTATATATTACATCAGGCTTATTACTGGTATAGAATATATCTTGTTTATCTTAAGTGCAATATGTCAGAATAACTAAAATATCTTTGTTCTTTAAGTTTTTTAATAGCCTGGTTTCTTTACTGCTAAGCATTCCCATATATTCGCATTCTGCTGGTTATATTTATGGCCATGATGATTCTCATAACTCCATTCTCAGTGCGTTGATCCTTTCGGTCAGTAGTGTTTGGTAAGGGGATAACTACTCGAAGCGCCGTCCGTTTAGATCGACCGCTATGCAAATACAGTAGAAGGCATACTGTAAGCATTCCAAGACAGAATGATCAGGTTACTAAGTCGGAATGTCGCATAGGACTTGAGGAAATGTTCTTAAAAGAATACTGTTCTAAAGCAAGTCCAAAAAACTACTAATTTCCAGTGCGATGATCAGCCAGTCGTAGCGTTTTCTTGAGACAATAATTTTAAAAAAGTTTTCGAAGTTTAATATATTTAGCGAATCTGACGACGAATCAGATGGCTCCGAAGGCAGCTACGAAACTAATGAAGATGGAAACCTACAAGGTTTGTAAGTAGGAGGTATAAAAGGGAGTGGATGTTAAAGGAATTATAATAGGAAAATGCATTTACTAGTGTTAATCTTTATTATTTTATTATACTATTTGTACTTTATAAAAGAAAGTTTTGATCATTGAACATTTTTGAAAATATTATACACATAGTCTAATATTAACGAAATAACTGGCTTGGCTAAAGTAGTGAGCTATAATCTACAATTCAAATAAGAATTGTATGATATTTTCATAGGAACTCCTTTTGAAATCTCTGCTCCCCTTCGAGAGGCCCTTGAGAGCCTTAATTCTCATCTCCTTCAGCCCGGTACTATCACAGCTGACACCACTGTGAGTAAGACAATTGTTTGACTGAGATTTTGTTAAGTTGAAACATTTACGTCGTTAATTGAAAGTGCTGTTCAGGATTGGGCATTAAAATATGTGCAACATGAATGGCTGAAAAGTGCTGCAAGAAAGAACAGTCGACCAGAGGTTGTCGAAATATTGGTGGAACAGTTGAAGGAACTGAGTCCTTCTATACTCAAAACAGTCGTCAATATTACGGACCAGAACGTAAGATAAGATGGAGAATGTAATAAAGAAATTTATTAAAGATTTAAAATGGTTTCATTAATATTTAGTTTTATAAATGTTATTTTTTTTATCGGAAACTAGTTTAATAGTGTGTGACTTCGTTTGATGTATTATTATTAATTGTTATCTCTAGGAATCTGATTTGTTGGCAAGAAACCATAATTAATTACTCTTGTAATACTATGTATAGTACCTCTATTGTTTGTTCTTAGAGTGATAATTCTAAAAATGTTAGAATTTCAGAAGTTTTTTTCAGGGTAATACAGCACTGCACTACGCAGTCTCACACGCAAACTTCTTGGTGGTTTCGGCATTACTAGACTCAGCTGAGTGCCAGCTTAACCTTGCTAATAAAGCCGGCTACACTGCAGTTATGTTGGCTGCCCTCAGTAGTCTCGAAAATGACATCGAGAAGGCAGTGGTGCAAAGGTCAGAATTTGTTTTTGCGTATAATTTATATTCTAATTGTCTTAGTTGTTTGTGTCTCTTTTCTACTCTAGTTAATCCATTTGCCTTCTATCATACTCTTTATATTTAGGCTTTTTGAGATGGGTGATGTGAATGCTCGTGCAGCTCAACATGGACAAACGGCCCTTATGCTATCCGTTTCTCATGGGAAAAAGCAAACCACCGAACTTCTACTTCAGTGTGGGGCTGAAGTTAACCTACAGGTGACACTATATCTCTAATATTCTCAACTAAATTACAAGATTATTAATATTTCTATAGCTTCATGTCCCGTACACATTTTCAGTATATTTTATACATAATGAACTCTTTTCTGACCTGGGGCACTTCTGTTTACCCATCGTAGTGCCATCAATGGGTGCCAAGTGCATAGAATGTCCACAGGACTCACTCTCACAATACCATACTTATAGAGGGTTTTCGAATGACAACAGAGGATATGTGAAATATGTAGTCAATTATCCAATGTAGCAAATTACTATATTTTGTAGGCTATATAAAGGAGACTAATTAATATTGTCTTATATAATTAACTAGGTAAGAAATACAATCAATAGCTAATATATATTCGTGAAAATGATTGGCGTAATAACTCTTATATTGACGTTTTTCGATTCATCAAGGAACATGCCTGACTGATCACTGTTATTGGTTTAAATAAGAATACTTAATTATTTATTTTGATCCTCCAAAGGCCTGTATTTACAAAATGGTTTTCTTGTTTTATAAGTTACATTTATCCATTGTTTCTGCCTTTTAACATAAATTCAGGATGAGGAAGGCTCAACAGCTCTTATGTGCGCAGCTGAACATGGGCATAAAGATCTAGTAAAGTTGCTTCTGTCTCAGCCAGGAATAGATGCAGCTCTCACCGACTGTGTGAGCTTATTTTGCTGTACCTATTTTTCTTGTTTGGAGTAATAATATAACATAAGATTTTTGTTTAGGACAGCTCTACTGCACTATCAATTGCTGTTGAAAACGGTCACAGAGACATTGGAGTGCTCATATATGCTCACCTCAACTACAACAGAGCAGAATCTCTTGAAGACGCATAATCCATAAGTTTGTGTTTTAGGCCTTTAAATGTGGAATTCTCATTTATACAATTGATACCTCATGCATTTGCTCATTCGTGGTTTATTTCGCATTCTTTTTTGACTTGTATTCCGCAGTGACCATTGATTGTGAGATGTTGTGATATTGAGACAGAATACCTACGAGTATTTTTAGAAATTATATTTGTATTAAATCCTTGTCACTTCATAAAGTGTATCTACAAAATCATAAAGAAGACAGATATTCTTTTTACTACGGTAAAGGTTTTTTAATGGCATCTTGCACTTATTTCTCTTTCTCTGTATTACAGACATGTATTTTTCTCTTCTCTACGTTTCTTTTCATTTGGATCAAAATATCGATGCGATGCTTTCCCATGTGTACAGTCTGAATCATTTCTCAGATGATCTGTCAAATACTAACCCCTGAGTCACAGAAAGATGTAGAGCATGTAATTATAAGGAAAAATGGAGGAAGATAGAATAAGATGAAGATGATGCAGATTAGCTAAGAGAGAATTAATTTTTATAGGAATTTGATCTTGGTACTTTGAACTAATAATATTTAGACATAGTTTAGATTGCTACAATTGTTCGGATTACAGTGGCATAATCCGCAATATTTGAGGCAAGTTGTCCTCTTCTTCCGGTTAAACAATGGCCATTCACTTGCGCGAGTGATGCAATGTCGGAAAGGTTTAGCCTGATCAAATATGATCGTAGTAAGTCCACTGCGCAACTCTTGGTGGATTGTCCTCCACTTTTCTTCATTGTATAATGAATTTATTATCACTATTGACATTACAGACAATGTTTTTCTATGTACTAGTTTCCAACGAATAAAGAACAGAGACAACCAAAAGCAATTTTAAAAGCACAAAATGGTATTTACTATGAATAGGAATTACGTTAATTCTTCTCGCATTATCCTTAATTCCAATGTGTTTTAGGTTCTAATTTCAATTATCAATCTATACACTCTGGAAATTTATTTATCCATACAGCTACGAGATAGCATATGAAAGATTGATTTTAGTAGTACTTCTGTAGCAATGAAGTATAGATTCGTAGATCAATGTACTCGTTGATCAGTCCATTTGGGCGGAGTAGGTTGTGCAAATAAGGAAATAGGCGTGGTAGATCCCGCCCATTGGGTCCCGCTCGCAACTCTCTTTCTCTTCCTATATTTACACACCTAGCGGCCGTCATTCTCGGGTTAGCTCGTAAAAACCAGATGAGCACCCAGCACGTCTGATTGCACACGAGCAGGTAGATTGAATTCATATCTCCATTATCTTCAATCGAATCTTTCAGAAATTCTTTAAACATTCAATCATTTTTTGTCAGTTAATTAGGCGCACTGTGTCTTTCCATCTGTAGGCCTCGAGCCAGGCAAGATGTTGGCATAGCTGAGCATGTGTCTCTCAGCCATGCCACATGAGGCCACGCACGGCGCCACATAACATCACCCCTCACAACCTCTTCTTTTCCAATAACCTGATTTTTACATTTCTTCTTGTTAATTACCACTCCCATTTAATTATTAGCATGGCCTATTATAATTTTACTATACTTTAGTTAAAATTATAGGTGAGTAAAATCCTTAATTAGTTCATCAAGTATCTTCCTTACAATATTTATGTCTGAATTCTACAAACCGGGATCCAAAATACGTGTAAATTATTGGACATCAAGGTATGTATGCGTACTGTATCCTGTTACCTCCATATTGACACTCATAGTCCCACAATCGGTTCTCTCCCAAATCTACTACCCTAACACCCTCCGCAAATCGAACCTGAAATAGATATTAATGACATCATGAAAAATTTTGCCTCTTTCAAGATGAAACTTAAATAGCCATAAGATGAAAAGGTTGTCTGTAGCTTTATAAGCAAAAACACGACAACAGTTCGTGATTGGGAACATTTTTCAATGATGTAAACCAGAAGATAATATGGATAATTGATTAAAGCTTAACGTTTAGCGAAAATGGAGAAGTGCAAATAAGTAGAGACAAGCGAGGTAAAACTAGACAAAATTCTTTATAGAAGAATAATATTTTTTTAAATCTATTAAAACAAGAATCCTTCAGGAAATACCTCCATTTTTATCTTCGAGTAGTCCACTTTTGTATTAGGATAACAAATTTCATGAACTGAGTTCCAGTAGTGGAACGCAGCTTCTTGTGAACAACAATCGTCCTGTAGTGAATAATGAAGTAACTACTAGAAGAAAAGGGAAATAAAGCAAAAAAATGAATACGTGATCTTCTATTTCAAGCGAAAAAATGAGGAAAGATAAAACAAATAAGGAACCATAATAGCTGGATAAAATGAAAAGTTCTAACATGAGAAACGAATTTTTGATGGCAGCATTTGTTGAACTGGTTTGTACTTGTTGTTCCCTCACTTTGACTAGGATCAGCACAACAGGCGAATTTCGCCTCAATAAAATAAATTAGAGAAGAGATTTCATTCAAAAAGAATGTCTTTAAAATATGTAATTTTTACATTGCAAGTGTATTAAATTTACAACATTAAGAATTTTATTTAAGCATTTTATTTTACAGCCAAAGTCTTTTGTACCTAATAGCAGAACTAAAACAATAGACCGTCCATTTAGAATAACCTGTAAAAATTTCTGAAAGCAGCAAAGTTGGGTGGTGCTATTCGAACACCGTCCAGATATACAAAGATCTGTGAAGTAGATGCCCTTTGAACAGCACTTAGACAGTCCCGAGCGACCAAGTTTCTCTTGCTAAACAGTCTTTTATCTCTTCCATATTTGGAAAAAAAAAACATTTATGATCCTCTTTTCTTGTCTTTTACTTCTTATCCACTTTTAATAATAAGCTCACCTGCTGGTAGCAAATATCATCTGTGTAGGCAGAACACGGGATGTTGTTTTCCCCAATTATGGGCCCAAAGGGTTGATCAATCTATAAAATTTATATATTGCAAAACAATGTTACTTACAGTAATATTTACTTATAGGAGACCTGGTACTGCCGTGTAATATGGTTCTTTTGGATTTGCCGATAAGGAGGCGTTGGCCAGAAAGGATTGGGAGGAGTGGGAGGAGAAATCTGAGTCTGAAAAAAATTTTCCATCACATATCTTAATTAGTATATACATTGTTGGACTACGTAAATCCATTACGTGTAGTTGTAATTTAGTGATAGAAATCACAATATTTATTCATGTTCTAAACACTTTCAGTTTAAATCCGATAAAAATTGATGCTTTTAACAAAAGCCTTCTCCCTTATCGATTTTCCGCAGAAAATCGTCTAGAACTTTGACGGAGTGTGCGTTTTTTATTTGTCTGCCGTGAACTCAAACATCGCCGTTATCCTTGTGTTTGTATTCCGCTAGCTATACACAGTGACCTGTTGCAAGGGAAAAGAGAGGAAAGTGGTAATAAAAATAAGAATAAATGACAGATAATAAATAGATACGATCATCTTTTTCATTATATATTCTCTTTTTCTCATAGCGACTATTTTGATAATAATACAAACAGCAACGCAACAACAAATTAGAGAGATCAGAAATTATATAGATGTATGGAAAAAAATATTCCAAAGAGCACTATCTCGTCTTACTCCCACCTGTAGAATGGGCGTAGTTCCGGCACTTTGCGGTAGTCCATAATCCCCATAGTCTTCGTCAGGGCCATATCCAGATTTGGATGGTGCTTAAACATTAATAATAAAAATACATGGTATGAAACAACAATAATTGCTGGTAGGATTTACCCGTCGTGCTTGAGTGTCTTGCAGAAATGTCATATCGAAATTCCTCTGTCATCTCAGGCTGCTTCTGGATCTGGCCCAATGCTTTATTTTGAGTACTTTCTGGTCGAAAGAAGTTTTGTTGCTGATAACGAATTGAATAGTCGTTGTGATGTTCACGACTCATAGAATGGTTGTTAATAGGTTGCGCGGAGTAATAACTTGTTGGTTGACTTTGTCTGTTCCTGTTATAATATGTAGTTTGATCAAGTCGAGTAGGATTATACATTGTAGTTTGTTCGTAGCTTGATTTTCTTCTTTGATTGATCTGTATATCTTGTTCCCCCGAATAATATCCAGGAGTACGTGGCTTCAGGTAAGCGTTCACACTCTAAATTTTGAGCATTTTTTGAAGTATGGGCTGAGCATAAAAACAACTGATTTTAAATATTAAAGCTTTACTAGGACTTTTAAAAGTGATTCTGATAGATTATTTCAGACTTTTCGGTTGTATTACTTTCACTAGCATATACGAAAGGGTAAAAGTTCGATTAGACATTTTGTGAAGGCTCTCATTTTTTATATATATTTTTTCATAGATTTATCTCATTAGGCTTAATTTCCAGTATTTTTTCACTGCTTCAGTTACTGACAGTATTTTCTGTTAGTAAAATACTGCGTTTTAGAAAAACTTCGTATATTGTGTTCTTAAATTTCAATTTGTCCCTACTTCTATGTAACATACGCTTATGAAATAGGAATCCGAAAAGCCAGTAAAATAATTTTTGGAAACACTTTTAAACAATTATTTTTTTGTTAAATTTGAAGAAAATTATAAAACTTTAAAATTGGCCTTTTGTTTGCTCACTTTTTATATATCTCGTGCTCCAAAAGTTCTAATACAAATGCTATGTTGCAGAGTTTGAAACCGGTAACAGTATTTAACACGACAATTAATTTAATATAGCTAAGATATTCTATTACAAATTTGCTTTATTAGATGTCCAAAGTGTCCATCTTTGCGATCATACGGTTAGCCACAACGGTTTGCAGCTTGTCTTTGCTGATTTCGTCCTACGTTTTCACTAGGGTGATATCATTATTTGTGCTTCATGAATGGGAGCATAGTCATACTGAAGTGTCCAGTCCTTAAATCTAAAGTGGGTTAGGTTCCAAGGAGTTTTACTTAGTGAAACCATGACAGATGATAGGGAATGACTTCTGAACTAAGTACCTTCTATTTCTGCCGTCTATGTTGAAGTACTTGCCTATTGTTCTGATTATTGTGTCTGATTTATAATGGAAAATTATTGGATAAATAAAGAGCACATTCGAGGTACAACCCTGTCAAACAGTAGTTAAAAGTTGTTTTACATTTTCGCAAGGAATTACCATTATTCTGTAAACATAATCTTCACAAATCTTATTTGGGTAGAACCTCCTTTCAAACGTAGTGTTTCCCCTAACTAATATCTTACTAATATTAAGCTCCTATCATGATGCTTTTTTTGAATTTTCCGAACGCGGGGAACATTCACAACCAAAGTCATCCATTCCTAAGACGGTGCTCTACCATATTAAGTTCCAGATAAAGTTTGCAGTCCAATGAATACTAGTCATTCTGATAACGCTGGATTTAAAGATCGTAATATTCTTGGATGATAATGCTTAGAGCTTTTGAAATCATACAACATCTCAAAGGCGATAAAAACAGATGATACATGAAATACGTTCCTTAAACAAAAGCCTTTTAAGAAACATACTAACATAGTGAATTGCTATGTTAAATAGGCTAATTTAATTGTATTTAGATTTCTGTATTAGAACTTTTGCCGCACACGGCAGTATATGTAGTTCGATAAATACTTAGAAAAATAATTATACAAAGAAATATACCTTAGCCGTTTTGTGTCCATTTTCGTGCCTTGTCGGGTCTTTACTGTCATATTGGCACCACCCACACTGTGCATGGTAAAGCGCGCTCTTTATTGCATTTAGCGTGTCACGATATGACGTCACATCACTACGTGGATGCGATATCGCGTGTGAAACTCGGCCGCATCTTTAAATGAATGCATAGCGACAAAAATTTTGTAAATATATGTTAAATTGCCTACTAGCATATAAAACGTATAATAGAAAAAATTATCGTTGTATAAAAATTTCTTAAAATATGATATTATCTCATGATCGTTTGCGTTTTATAATTAGCAACAATAGGTTTGCTATAAAAACTCAAAATGGACTATAATCAAAAATATTTCTCTCACCTATCAAATAAAATTTGATCATAATTATTAGCATCATTGCTACTCCATAGGCTACCCACATCCCGATCCACGATCAGTCGTGGAAACTGAAATGATAGAGTAGTAAATAGTAAAGTATAGTAAACACCATTTCTCTCCTACTAAAAATGATAATATTAAGCACTAAGTCAAACCTTAAAAAGTTAAACATTTTAAACCTGTATGTCTCATATAGTCAACCAAATATTATTTTATAGGATAGCTTACGAATAAAAGTTTATCAATTCTTTCATGGTTTTTCCTATAACAGTTAAGATAATTAATTAATAAGTTTTATGTTAGTGGATACATTTTAGATGTTTGTCCCATCTTGTTTGTTAAGAGATATGCATGTACCTCTGTTTGAATATGAGAAACAACATTGTAAGTTTCGAACGAAGGAGCAACAACGGCAATCCTAACACCAGAGAGAGAAGAAGCAATAAGCGAGAGCCTAAAAGGTTACAAATTAAACGATTATTATTTATACCAGATTAAATTCATTTCTTCAAAAAATACAAAAACACTCGTTTTTTTCCTAACAATAATTCACACAATTTTAGATTATGATTACTGTTCTAGGTCCTCTTTTTAATTCATAAAACAAATCCACATACTCTTTTAGTTGGTTTCGACAACTAGAACATTGCAGTGGCATAAACACTGAAAGAAGTATGGTTCCCCTAGA
Source organism: Heterorhabditis bacteriophora (assembly GCA_964036235.1). Classification (NCBI taxonomy): domain Eukaryota; kingdom Metazoa; phylum Nematoda; class Chromadorea; order Rhabditida; family Heterorhabditidae; genus Heterorhabditis; species Heterorhabditis bacteriophora. The sequence goes on along the minus strand of OZ038428.1, from coordinate 8,400,646 downwards.
AGCCTGCACCAAATCCCTTCCCCTTAAATGCAGATGACCTGGTGAGCAGAGTGTGGGGTTTAGTGAAAATACAGGAAATATTAGAACAAGATGCGTAAGCAGAACCAATGCCATGATTAGAAGAGGGCGTTTGTCACCAGGTGGAGGGAACGGGCAGCCGAGCGCAGTGTAAGCAACAGCTGAGGTTCGTCATCTGTCGCATCACACGTGGAAAGGAAGCATTTCGGGTGAAAACAATAGGCAGAACACTCACTTTATATTAATTCCAAACATTGTGGACTACAAAAATGCATCCCTAAAAATATTCAGAACTTGAAAAATTGTATCAAATTGCACTTATTGAAAACGGTTACTAATCACGAAATAAACAACTGGAATTAAAAAACAGACAATTTTGTAATAAAAAGTTAAATATGTACAAAAAGTGATTCCGAACACAGTGTCAATGAAATATGAGATAACCTAGGGAAATGCATAATATAAACAAAGAGGTAAAGATCGTTGGATATAGTTAAGCTCTATGATTTCTAAGGATAATGAGGAAAAATTTTGCAGTCGCCTAAAAAACACAAACTAAACTCGGAAGACGTATCAGCAGTAATTATTATGGCAGCATGAAACGATAGATTGGTTAGACAATAACGAAACACTTATTTCTACTGTTTAATAATCAAAAAATAATATAGATAAAGCAGTATTATAACACCAATTTCTTCATAAAATATATTTAAGAATTAACGGAATACAGGTCGATTCAGTAAAAACACTACAGTAAAATGGATACAACTATTTTACTATTCTCGAAGAGATGTCCTAATAGCCAATCCTTGAGGTCTAGAAAGTTTATCAAGAGAGGGACCAGGCCGTTCTAAACGACTCTTGTAGCATTCACTTTTACCACTTCCATTGTTGTCTGGTAATCGCCCATCACTTCGACTGTGAAGATTTCGGTTGGAACCAAGGAGGACACGAATACGCTGGCGAAGGGTTATCCGCTCACTAGTTACGGTAGAAAGAGACTCACAGCCACTGTAATTTAAAGTAATTGTTTTTATAGATAACAATTTGCGCTCAAATATATATTCTAAAAATTTAACTAAAAACATTTGCCGTTCCATCTTCCCCCACATACATCCAAGTGAATAGGCAATTCGCACAAAATCACTGAATAGACAGATTCGCATAAAAATTGAGTCATCTCCGCTCTTTTCCGGTTGCACACGACTGCGCGGAATCGATGAGCATATACAGAGACATATACCTGCCCAAATCAACTCGTCGTAATCGTATTTAAATGCTGTACCATAATATCTATATTTTGAATTTTATTATCATGATCCATAGAAGACAACTCAAATAATAAAAATTAGCGTACCCTTCTTCGGTGGTTGGTGTCTGTGCAGATGTATCTTCTTTTCTTCCAACCAATTTTTTCAGCCACTGTACATCAACCCCAAGTGTATGCCGCGCAACAGATCCACGTGAATGTTTCTTTCCACGAGAAGCAATAGGATTTCGTGCAGAAACCACCTAAATATATAATGTCTGTAAAACTTCCATTACTGAAATTTATAGATGACTTTAAAAACAATATTTACATAACATATTGCAGTCGATATCAGTTTGGAAACAAAAAAAATACTTCACTAAGGCACATATAACTCACAGGCAATTGCTCATATGGACTAACTGGACGATCGTTCCTATGTAGCGAACAATGGGGTTCAACTATACCGTTTAGGGAATATGTATTGATTGGCTTTGTAGAACATGATTGATCGAATAAGGTGACATTTAACGAAACGAATATACGATCGCCATGTCGCATTGGGATGGATGCACAACACTGCAACGTGCTCACATACATATAATGCGTATTGCCAAGACACATGCTCTAGAATTCGAGCATATATATCTAAAAACATTGTAAACAATAGCTTCAGGCGTTTAACACAAATCTGATATTTTACAGGAAAATATAATAATTGTTTCAATCCAGGCATGGAAATAAAACAATAAAAAATTAAAGCTATTAACTGAGGAAGGGAAAATAAAACTTACAGATGCTTTATCAATCCTATGAAAATTCTCGAGATTTACTTTGGCGATGCACGTTTCAACAGAAAAATTTTGAGCTACATTACTGCCAAAAGCATCTAAATAGATGATTAACAATAATATAATATTAAGGCAAAGATATGGCGAAATACAAAAGTAAGAATTACCACTTATAGCACAACCAGTTTCGACATCATTGGATGGAGTCTTGATATCTAGAACATAGTGTTACGGAGAAAAGTAAAAATAAATCCAGCAAAAAAAACGTAAATACCTCTCTCATTTCTCCTTCCTACACTATAAGCCACAACACTTGCATGATCCAACTTCCCTGGCATATCAGCTATTTTCTCTCTTACTGCACGCCGTCTAAATAAATAACAGTAATAATAGTAATAACTATTATTACTACAATGGTTATTATGTTATTTCTTAGACAAAAAATGCATCAGAACTAGCAAAAGATGTTATAAATATCTCTATTTTGAAGAACAACCTTGCCCGTTCCTCAGACCTAGTCATTTTCTCCTTAGTGTAGAGCTCTGGATTTTCCAAGGTACGACGTTTTGCCCTGCATAGAAAATGAAAAATTACAATGAAGCCTGGATAATACAACATTGGGAAAACAAAATAGTGAAAAATTTTTAATGTAGTATAACTAACTGGCTAAGTTGAGTGACAAATTGTATTAGTCTATGAGAAAGAAGTGAGGCGGACACTTGAGGAAAAAGTGGTTCATGACGAAGAGAGGAGACTCGAGAAGGCACCTGACATACTTTCCTTAGAGATAAATATGGTTTATAAGAGTATAACTTAGCATACCTCTTTAGGTGGATCAATACCATTAGCTATGATGTCTCTCATTCTAACCAACATCAACTCATGTCGACTAGCAGCATCAACACATGGTAATGATGCGGCGCACGCACGAGGACGAGCAAACTCACGAGAAGGAGAGTCCTTTGTTGCTCTACAAATTCATAGTGTACTATATTTTATCTTGCATAATAATCGAAAAGTATATAATGCATACACAGAAAGTTTCCTTGAGTCCCTCGCCGGCAAATGACTATTTTCCTTATTATCAGCTTCTGTTCTTTTGATTACACAAAATTTACCCACAACTGGGTCAAAATTATCCGAAATTCCATCAGAAGTTATGAACACCACATCTCCTAAAACAGCAAAATATAAATATATGCTAATAACGAGCTATTATATATATATATATATTTATATTATTTATTTATTTTTACCTTCCTCTACAAATGTCATGCTACAGGTCAAATTATGCAGTTGTGGATTTCTGCCATCTACAGGTCCCAAAGCTCCGCCAGCATCTCGCATATCTCTCATCTGTAGAAATCAATTGCCACGATACAGAAGAGGTAATAAGTTAGGAAATGTTTATGACAAAAGACCAACCTGATCTATATCATGACTTCCTAAAGTAACTTCCCGTACACCATAATTACGATTATACACGAAACAAAGTGAATCACCAACATTGCAAACGCATAGAACCCAGCTAAAACTTATGCATAATTATTAGCCTAAATAAGGAAATGTAAATAATAAGTAGACAGAAACCTGTCACCGTGTTGAGTTGGTGCAACGACGCCAACACATAGCGTCGTAAGCATCCCTCCCTCCTGTAGAATAAGAGAATGGGCTGAGTGAAAAGAAGCAAGAAGCTCATGAAAAACTTCCTGAAAAATTTCATTTGAAAAGACCTGATTTCCACTATAAAGCATAGATAAGAATAACAAAACAGAATAAAGTTAAACCCTAACCGTAGTGTTCGACAATTTTCCTTGTTCTATATGTTCGTTGAGATGATCGATAGCTCCCCGGATAGCACATCGAGCAGCTAATCTAGCACCTTCCCCCCAGTTAACACCATCTGCTAAAGCAAGTACCTGAAATTATAATATTGTATAATTGGTTTTAAACAGTCATTATATTCATTGCTCAAATAAATACAAAAATGTACAGATAGCTAGAACCATTTTCCAGATAATTTTCTACCACTTACTTTTGAAATAATTATCTAAATACATTCAGTTAATAAGTTTTTAAAGCTCCAGATATTACGGTTCAATTCTTAAATAGCTTAAGCAAGACAATACAAAACAATAACCTCCCACCACTTATGTTGGTACTAATATTCAGCCAACAATTTGGAAATCAATATTTTAAAAATAACCTAAACATCTTTCAGCTAACTCATACAATTTATAAACAACAGCTTAATCATTTTGTGAAACTGAGTGGGTTGCTAAAATTTTAATGTTTATGCATTAAAAAGTAGTCGAATAACTACTGTTTCTCTAAGACACTCCTATAGTTATTTCTGGTTCTATTAATAACCTAATTCAAAATTATTTAGGACGAACAAGCTATTTTACACTTGTATGGATTCTAACAATTTAATGCTTCTAAGAAAAATCTATGAAATATCTCGAGAAATCGACTTTTATTAAGGATCAAAGTATCCTACAATTATGATTTATCTACAATACATCAAGCATTCACCCATTTTTACAAACTCACTCCATTGTTGTCCCGTCCGACCACTCCCCATACATCAGCTATAGGCTCGCCTGCATTCACTCCTGTTAGAGGGTTCTTCTCATAAAGTGATATCGAAACACCAAATGCTCGCTCTTCGTCGTGATTCAGCCAGTTAAATCTCTCTATAACAGAAGTTTTCCAACCTTATAATCAAATCAATCAATATATGAAATATAATTGCAAAAAGCTTGAATGTTTCTCTGAAGAAGAAAAAAACAGTATAAATATATGTAAATATAATATATTTGAAAAAAAGCTAATAGTAAACGAGGCTTTTCATCATAATGTTGGTCAAATAATCAACTCTTATAAATGTCTTCAAATTCGCGAAATTTGAGACCCTTCACTACAATTAATAGATTGTTTTTATTTAGTCATTTAGAGACAAAAATTCAACTAAATTACAGTAATATTTACGAAGAATTGTGAATAAAATCATACAGCTGTTGGAAGATTGGTATTGTTTACATAATTGTATATAAATCAACCCTCTAAAAAAAGATTTAGTTATTTAAAGCTAATAAATTATAGAAAAAAAACGTACAACTAATGAAAGTTACTCGCTTCTCTATTTACGAAAAACATCAGAGGTAGGTCTGTTTGTTTACTCATGAAACCAGTTTACACAAGTCTGGAACTTGCTTTACAGAAAATAAATATAAGAGAATGCACATAATGTAAAAGTGGAAACCCATCATGTCCTTCTCATATTTTGCATCAACTGAGAAAATAGAGGTTAGCTAAGCGCCAATATTGCCACCGATTAATCATTAAAGACGCAATAGATGAAGTATAGGCAGCCATCCCCACACATCACTATTTATGGGTGCAACGTTATTATAAAGACTTTAAAATTGCATATATTCCTCCCGCAAAATATAGTTTTAAAATGCATTCGTGCTAGCAAGAAAACACCAATAACAAGTTGTTACTATTATTACAACATGAAATATCTTATTATCAAAAATTAAAACATCCAAAAGAATCAATATTTAGTAATTTTCTAAATTGAATACTTACCAGCTCCCCTCCCAGAACTAGTCCCGTTATTGCCATTTGGACCAACAAGTGATGAGCAAGAACCCAATAGAACCTCACTTCTACAAACAAGACATTCTTAAACAGGTGTTTTCGAGCAACATAAATAAATGAAAATACAAAAACCTATTTATCTGACTATTCCTCTTGATTGGAGAAGAATTAATCTGATCCGTCTCTTCATCAATACTTTCTTCTCTTTCTGAGTCAGTTGTACCATCAACAGATAGACTCATTTCATCATCCAAATTAGCGATACGAACTAGTGGTTGTCGACGAACTTCACCAACCTTAATATTTGAGTTTAATTTTCTCATCTAGGTAGAAATATTAGCAAAACATGTGTATTTTCAAAAAACCTAAAGAAATAGTAAGTATTTTTGAAGCATTACCTGCGTCAATCCACCATTTGGACCAGTATAACTTGCGAATACCTTCCTTTCTAAATCTTCTAACTGTATATTTGGTATATCCAATCCAGTTTTGCCGAAATACACCTTGAAATATTTGGAGTGCTATGATATTAAATTATATTAATGATAAATTGATAAGCTATAACCAAAATTTATTTCAAAGAAACCTCTGGAAAATCAAGGCGTCGCCCATCAATACCAGCAAGATAGCACTGAGACAGAAATGTTTGATGTTCGTTTGATGGTGTTGATGCTTCATACTAAATATGGTATAATTATAATTCAGCATATATATTCTTACATATAAGGACAAAGTAGCGGAATATAAATTCATTCCAAAGTTTTACCTCTCCTTCGGGGGAATCTTCTAAACTAGGAGAAGGACTGAATTTGCTGCGTAACAGCCCGCGCACGTGTCGACGAAGGAACGACGATGGCATTAGATTGCGCGGGCTCTACGATCTGAGCTACTATATTGTGAAAGGAAATAATAAGTTCAAGAAAATGTGGTTTTTTTTCTTGCCAATCCATGTAATTTTTAATAAGCAAAAATACACTTATATCTGTGGTAAATATTATCGATTTAGAACTATTATATATATATATATATGTGTGTGTGATAGTAATAAAAAGCACAAGTTACAAAAGAACTATAATAATTACATATAACGTGACAAGATGGCGCAAAATAGGAGGAGAATGGTCATCGATAACACACAGCTGTGGCCTGCCGCACTAGCTCCCTTTCCAATGGACAATTCAATTGACCGCACACTTTAAAAGCGCTATGGTTTTTTTTCGCGTCAATTCAAACTTTTTAGCGTAATTGCTGATTACTTTCAATATGATCAATATTATTTGTAGTAGTACTCTTTGGTTTATAATCAATAAATTCTGTATGTGAATAAACCCATTTGTTGCTTGCTCTGATTTTATTCATGTTTTTATATTTTGTAATTATTGCTATTAAGGACTTTTAAACTTGTAATATCTAACCGTTTCATGCTCAATAATGGTAACAGCTGTATTCTTATGCAAATATAATTTATTTATAGTAAAGGAATAAATGGATCCAGAGTTACTGCGTCAACGCGCTGCTTTTCAGAAGCATGCTGCGAGGACAGTTTCTGTTCAACAAAGACCACAAGTTAGTTTATTCATTCTTTCTCCGACTTTTACATTTGGTTTCTTTATCTATAATATGCATGATAAATGCACATAGTTTGTTATTTTAAGCTTTATTTCAGCCCTCTGCGCAAAGTCACAGCACATACAATGCAGAAGCAGCAAAAAAGAAAAAAAAAGCACCATCACAGTCGTCATCTGCGAAGGCTGGTATGATAATCAATTGTTTGCATTAATAAAATATTATGTTTGTAGTAATACTTAAGCAGTTTTTTAGCTAACGATTTTGACTTCAAAACGGCTGTTTCCCATTCAAATGCAGCTAACTTTGGTACTATGGCTAAAATTGTAGATTACATGAAAGTAAGTTATATAATTAATAAAGTACTATGGCTGTAGATTAGTACACCATATCTTTTATATTTCTTTAAATACATTCAGAAACGTCATTTAAGTCAGCAGCAATGGTCTTTATCTTTGCAAGAAATTCTAGATGAGATTCAAGTATATGATTTAGCGAAAAAGTCGGAGGCATGGTTAAAAGAGGTATAATATCAATTTTGTGTTCTCACGGATTATTTCTTTGGAAAAATGGTTATTTTTATTTATTTAGGCACTACCAAAAAATCCTCGGTTATTATGTGATGAAGAGGGTAAATTCTCATATAAACCTCCCTATAAAATTAAAGGAAAAACTTCATTGGTTAGTTTAATTTTAACTTGCTTGAAGACTTATACTGTGTTCTTCAACTATAGTAGTGTTTGTTAATGGTGACAAGTAAACTTTTTAAATTTCTAATGCAGGTTGCAGTTGCTAAAAGACATCACATGGATGCTCGAGGAGGAATTTTACTCTCAGAATTAAACGATTGTATTCCGAACGGAGACAAATTATTAGAGGTCTACTCTATATAATCAGAAAGTGCTTTTTCATTTTATATGATTATATTTCTACCATTGTTTAATTATTGCTAGTTTCCAGTCTCTGGGTGATCAAATAATCGTCGTACCAACGCAAGTAAATAAGAGAAAAGACAAAGTTTTCTTTTATAACGATCCTGAAACTGATGTAGCTATAGAAGACGGTAAGTAAACTTTAATATGATCAGTATTTGACTACAAATCTTATGCACTTCTAGGTATTACTGGGTAGACTGTAAAGTATTTTGTAGATCCACATTAATGACGCTCTAAATATGTTATTTTTAATTATAAAGCTGTCATGTTGAAATTTCAGATTTCAAGGCTCTTTGGCGTAACGTATCAGTGGATCATTTAGACGAGAAAAAAATAGAAGAATACTTGCAAAAGCATGGCATAGATGCAATGAAAGTAAGAGTTGAATTTATCAATATGCGCTAAATTTTATAACGCTTTAATTTAGATCAATTTTGATAACTATAGATTTTTAGGATCTTGCACCGAAAAAATTATTTACGGGTCCACCAAAACGAAAAGCTCCAAAGAGGCGGCACAATACAAAAGTACATAATGAGCATCTTTCTGGTGTGCTTGAAGATTATGAGTAATTTCTGTTATTTATTTGTATTTTTATTCTCCTATACATCTCTAGTACTAATTAATTTTTACAGTTTCTTTGTCTATCAATGTTATTTGTTAAGTCCGTGATATTCCTATCACAAAATAAATATGGGTATATTATCATTGTAAAATTGTTGTATCTGGTGTTCCTCTCCTTTATTTTCTACTTTATGCTTTGTTATTATTCTACGTATGTTGTTTTATTTAGATGTTGTCGTTGGTTCGGAACAGACTCAATAATATTCGGAATCTTTCCTCCATAGTACGCGATGTTCAATATGCAAGAGTAGTTGATTCGGACTTGCGTATATTTGAGTCAATAGTCGGTGCTGAGAATGTAAAAACTGAAGATTTGGATGGGTACAATCGAGATTGGTCAAAGTGGTATAAAGGTATTCAGTATGGATATCTAGAAAATTGTGCTGTTGTAAAATGATGGTGAACACATACAAAATTGGTGTTCTTTTTATTAGTAGTTTAGATTAAGCCACATTTTGATTTCTGCTTGAATTAGGTAAAGCACCTTGTGTTCTTTTACCATCTTCTTCTGATGAAGTATCCGCGATTTTGTCGCATTGTGCTAAAAGGAAGATAGCTGTTGTACCGCAGGTAAAAATAGTGGTTTTGCCAATATACATATTCTAGTACATCAAAAATTTCAGGCTGGAAATACAGGATTGGTAGGAGGATCAATTCCTGTTCATGATGAGATTATAATATCAGTTAAAAGGATCAACAAACTATTCAAATTTGATGATGTCACAGGGAAGAATTCCGAACATTATAGGATGATTATCATTGCATTGCCTTAATGTTTCAGGTATTTTGACATGTGATGCAGGATTAATCCTTGAGGATCTGGATAATAGACTTGCCTCATTTGGGTTGGTATACTATGCTTATATGAAAATGCATGGTATTAATACGAAAAATAGCCACTTGTAGGTATATGATGCCTTTTGATCTTGGTGCAAAAGGTTCATGCATGATTGGAGGTAATATAGCTACCTGCGCTGGAGGAATACGACTTTTACGATATGGAAGTCTTCATGCCCATCTTCTTGGACTCACTGTTGTAAGGTTTAAAGGACATATTTTTAAAGTTCATTTATATTTTCCTCATAATTTAAATCAGGTACTTCCGGATTATGCGGGTTCTGTTTTGGACTTGGGATCGCCACTGCGAAAGGATAACACTTCGTTACATACTCCCCATCTTTTCTTGGGCAGTGAGGGGCAATTGGGAATTATCACACGAGTGGTAATGAACGTTGTTCCTCGACCACGCAGTGTACATAGTGCTATGTTAGGTAAACAAATGTTTTAAAATAAAAACCGTCTGGTGCCTTTTAAATATAATAAACTTCAGGTACGGATTCATTCGATGCTTGTCGCGCTATTCTCAGTTTGGCTCGTTCTCGACTTTCTGAAGTCCTCTCCTCCTTCGAGTTCCTCGACCGAGAAACTATGACGGTATTACGAGACAATCTTCAGTTGTCACCAGTTCTGTCATCTGATCCACGGTTCTGCCTACTTATTGAAACATCAGGTTATTTTATTATTAGATACTGTATATTTTAAAATATTGTTCATACACTTCTGTTTTGGGTTCTGACTCCGCACATGACAATGAAAAAATGCAGAGGTTCTTGGAAGAATGTATATCTAATGGATTAATTTCTGATGGAGTACAGGTTTGAATGTTCTGTGTCTCTTACTCATATTTTTTTACTTTGATTTTTGCTCTGTCATAGTTTTTAGGCACAATCATCCACCGAAGCATCTGATATGTGGCTTCTTCGCGAAAGTGCCCCACTTGCCGTAGCAAGTGATGGTTGGGTATATAAACATGATGTTTCTCTTCCTCTTCAACATTTCTACGAACTTACGGAGGTTAGTCAACAGTTTTTTTTTAAATTGATGATTTTTCGTTAGATTTGGTAAATATTTAGGAAATTCGGTCACGCTTTTCTCATCTGACGAAAAGGATCATGACGTATGGGCATTTGGGTGACGGTAACAGTCATTTGAATATTACTACTGATGAATACAGCCAGCAACTCTATGACGAGTAATGAATAATTATTGGTTTTATTATTCCAATGTTTCCATTTTATTATTTTTAGTATACCCAGTTATTATCCTGCTTTAAATATTACGTTTTGTTTATTTATATATCCAGGCTCTATCCTTTCCTGTATGAATGGGTAGTATCTCACGGAGGGTCCATTTCGGCTGAGCACGGAATTGGACAACTAAAACGGCCATATTCCCACTTAGGAAAACAATCCGCAGAAAGACTGCTCATACATCAAATCAAAAAACTATTTGATCCCTATGCCATAATGAATCCCTACAAGATGTTGCATTATTCAGAACAGTCAAATTAGATAATTGTGGAAATAGGTATCTAGTGCTGTGTGCGACATTTAATATCCTTGATTTTATTGTAAACTATACTGTTTAACATGGGTTTTATTTTTGTTGAATATTTTGTTATGCCAAAGGATGACAGTGATATTGTATAAATAGGTCACAACAATATTATTGTCAATTATTATATTTACTTAGTATTATTGTGATAATGAGAAGAGCAGGAAAAATCATGATTCCGTAAGACAATAAAATAATTGTCCAAGTCAGCTTCAGTAGATTCATTTAGGAAATAGGTGTTTAATATTTAGAAACTCTTAATCCAGACTAAGTTTTTCGTTCTCGTATTCACTCTGTAAAGTAGTATATTTGGTACTATATGATAAAAAAACCGGGTGATAGTGTCTTTTGTCATGTTTTAAATAAACTATTATTGTATTTATTGTTAATTATTACTTGAAGTGGTCTTTAATATAAAAATCACAAGGCTTAATTGTTCTATGCTATCTATACGTTAAAAATTAAAGTAACACAAGACGATAAAGTATTTTTTGTGGAGGCGCGTTGAAATGGGAATTTGAATAAAGAAGAGACAATGCACAGGATTGGTAATGAAGTAGTGATATGCGTAACTATGTAAAATTGGTATTTAAAATTAAAATTGTTTTTATCTTGTGTGTCATATAGTTTACGCAGTTAAATCTAACCATAGGAAATCCTATCCATTACTCTCAAGAAATTTTAAGATGTGAAAAGTAATGTCTTTACTATCTCATCATCCATTTCTATTTCTGTGCATATCCTTTGTAGCCTCCTGATCAAATACTGTTTGCCTAATGGTCATTATATATTCAACTGTCTCTTTTCAACGTTCACATTAGCCCAGTGGTTATACAGTATCTATTACAAATCCTAGGTAGTGTTCTTTTAAATTTAAAGATAATGTGTGTAATAGCACTTGTACTTTTCTAAATTTATTTATGTTTTTTTCTTAATTTCTTATAAATTGGTAAAGACTTAACATTTTCAGAATGAAAATTTTTTATGTATGCGTTTTCCTAATTGCCATTTCCTTTGCCGATATAGGTGATGATATTTTGGCTCAGTATATTGAGTTGTCTATGGAGCTGACCAAAAGTTTGAACGGAACTGAAGCGAACGAAGATGAACTGCACCAGGTTTATTAGCCTAACATGATTTAAATCCTTCTTTGTTTATTCCAAGTACATCTAACAAACGATGTATTCATTACTAATTTTTAGTTAGCTAAGGATGTCGTTTACTATGGTGATGATCAAAAGGAAATACAGAAATTATATGATTTGTACATGGAAAACAAAAACGAAGAAATTAGAAATGCCTTCATGAATAATTTTCTACATGCAAGGTAGTATGACATAGATATAATTAACAGTAAAGCAAATAACTACTCAATTATTTATTTATTTACATATATATGCATTTTAAATAGCCAATCGTTATAGAAAAATTGAATATGTTACATCCCGTGTAAATACGATTCTCGGGTATTATTTGACAAAGCATCAAATAGAAATGGTAAGCTACAGTTAGCTGCTAGAAACATTTGTAGCTTCACCATTATGCAGTCTTTTTACTTTAGATTCGTATTATTTTGGAGAGAGAGTCAACTACAGGAGCCTCTCAAAAGGAAATAATAACTGCTGTTAAAAATGAATTAGCTAAGGTTAGCAAAAATGGCACATCTTATAAATAATATGATGATTCGTAAATTTCAGTAATTTTACTAATAAGTATTTTAATAGCTACTTTATAAATACTTGTACTATCAAGAGCTATATATTTTAATAATTGTATTAACCTATTATTTATATCTAGGAAATTGGTCCTACCAAAGCTGACAAAGCAGTAGACCTTGTTATGAAGGATTTAAAAATATTTGAGAAGAAGAATAAAGGCTGGGTAGAGAAGACTGAGAAACTCTTCACTCATCTAATTACTCATGATGGGCTGTAACTTACTGTATTTCCTTTGCTATCATATAATTTAGATTTCCTTTTCATATTGTTTATTCATATGAATCATTATACGCAAAATGTAAAACTTTTTTTGTAGTTATATTACGTGGATTTGTTCATTCCTCATAAGTGAAGTTGAAAGCACAACAATGTAGTGGAGGACAAAGATTAATAATTATAGCGAATTAAATTTATATCTCATTTAATTACAGAATAGATTATTTACCTACCGCGAACTGGTCGATTATTTCATCGTAGGTGCGTTGGTTGTCTGCTGTTGGTTGTTGACGGTGAATCAACCGAGCTCTTTGTTCTGAAATGCTTAAGTAAAACTGAAAAAATAAAACAAATCCTAAATAAATGCAATAAAAATAGACGGAGAACGTACCGAAGAAATGCTTGCTTTGAATAGTTCCACGCACAATAAATATAATGGCAAATAAGGCAAATACTACGAGTATTGACAGTGAGATAATGCAGAATATGCGAAGTTGCGCAGCGGCCTCTGAATATTATAATTATTTTTCTTTCTAACGTTTTTTCTATAAATAATTTATGTATCAGATCTATGGCCTCTTACCTTGCTGTGCTACATATTTTTCAGAACCAGTTTTCGGTATTATAACTTCTAATTTCAAATCTCTCTCTGAAGTCTTCAAAAAAAACAAGTTAATGGCTGAACATTTCACAAATAAAATTATTCTAATACTTGTCTATTCGACCAGATTATATTCATAATAGTTAATTTCTGAATATTAACCATTACCAAATGTTCCATTGTAGTTGTATTGTATTCTATGGGACTGAGAAAATTGCTTGTACGATTATTTTTATTAGTATATTCTTTTGACGATGTTACTGAAATAGTTTGATATATAGTAAATTTAAACAGTTAAAGCAAACTAATTAGATAGAATCATCAGACTTTAAGAGTTATTTTTCTTTATAAATTGTTTACTACCTCTGGGTGGCGTAAATTGGTTAGGAATAGATATTCCTGAAACAATAAAGAAAGCTGATAAATCCATAGATAGTAGGAAAAAGACAAAAGTAAGATGTCTCCCGTTCATTTTTTTTTGATGAAGAACTAAATTTATTACATAATCTAATAAATACTACGATTCTTAAATTCCATTGTATTTTTTTTAAAATATACAGTAAAAAAATACTTCTCAGAATTCACTTTTTAATGAAACTATTTTAATATATAGGTATGATGAAATCTAAACAACATGTCATCATATGAAGTAATATTTCTTACTTGGATAATAGAGTAACTAAAGTAAGGTCGATATTTCAGTCGAAAATGGAATTATAGAATTATCTTTTACATGAGACCAACTGTGCACACTATCCGTAACTATTAAAGTAGTGTATCTTTACACGTAAACTTCCATATAAAAGAATTTATAGACAAGAAAACAAATGTTATACATTTTACAACTTTTTATATGAATTTTCGAACTCTTCTCGATATCTTCCAATCTAATCATCTCAATTATTTTTGCAGTACTTATCTCGATAAGTGATGTGTATGATCCTATGCATTTTGATTTCCTAACTGCCTTCTGGCGGTAATACTCCGTGACGAACCATCATGGATTCTATTTTGTCTGCTGTACCCGCATCTAAAAATATTAATCAAATAATTCTAGATACTATCAATGAAACTGAGAAGGTTTGCTGAATAACATAATATAATGCCCCTAATACTTTGAAGTGAGAAATATATAGGATTATTTACTGTAAAATGTAAACATATAATAACAATTGATTTGGAGCCGGGATGGGTGCACTTAATAATGCTTCAGATTTTGCTTAGCCTTCCAAAGGATGGTGATCATGTCGAAATCATTACATCCTCATCAAATAACAAGAAAAACACTATAGCTAAAAAAACAAAGAAAAATAAGTACAGGCAGGTAAATAAAATAAACTACAATATGACTTATAAATTAAGTGTACATCTGTTTGATACAATTTTGATATTATCCTAGTTCTGTGCTGGTATAAACGGAAATATAGCAAAGTGTACTTCTCCTATAACAGACATGTGAGTTGTCTACTTTTTTCTGCCCATAAGCTTAAAACGACAATACAATATGTTAGATCTTTTCCTTCATCTATTATTTTAACAGACTAGTTTGTTCCAGACTACCTTCAGTCATGAATGCTAGCTTCTCCGATAATTCAGAATATTCTCCAGAAATTGCTCCTATTCGTCAGACAATGCACACAGGAAATGCGAAAATTGTACCTGGATCGGTTAGATTATCTTTCAACCATATTTATTCTTCATGAATTTCCATAATGCTTTCATATATCTCACTTTTTTTTAGTAAATATAATCTCTTTCGGTTCTTCTAGGTTCACATATCTGCTTTGTCAGCGATGATAGGTATAATAATCGAACTTAAAGTGAACGTATGTATTAGCAAGTCGGGAGAAACTCGTACTATTGACTTACACATCGACTGTCCAGACTTTGTACCTAGGCGTATTCGTATTGACGGAAAATGGCATGAAATAATTTGATTGCATATTATTGTTTTTTTCCTTATAAAAAAATCTTTAGTTCGAAGTTTTCATTTGGTTCTACGATGAAACAGTTTATATTACTAAAGCAAAAAAACACATTAAGAAGTGAAGAAATAAAATATGATGGCATTCAAGGAGAGGAAAATAAGTGCATGAAAAACAGTGTGCGAGGAAATGCGAGGTTTCTTTCCGATATTTTTTAATATACTCTCGATTTATATCTGCAAACAACATGCACTTATTTAAATTGAGTCAAAAGACGTATGTAGGTAGTTTTCTAGTAGTAACAGATTGAACTATCTAATTGATATATATATGAATTGTTCTACCTATACAGCAATAATTATAACACTAACAAACCATTATTTAGTCGAAATAATAAGGCATCCTATTTTAAAAAATATCTTAGCACTTTTAATCCCAAAAACTTTATTTTAGCTAACCAAAGAGATTATTTAAACTACTTTTTAAGTTTGGTACACGAGTTTATTGGTAAATTAAAATATATGCGGCTTAAAACAACAGCTCACACAAAAGATACCGTTGTTTTTTATTCAAAATTAAACGAAAAT
The DNA here is from genome assembly GCA_964036235.1 of Heterorhabditis bacteriophora. Classification (NCBI taxonomy): domain Eukaryota; kingdom Metazoa; phylum Nematoda; class Chromadorea; order Rhabditida; family Heterorhabditidae; genus Heterorhabditis; species Heterorhabditis bacteriophora. The sequence continues at coordinate 8,384,416 of OZ038428.1, read as the reverse complement.
ATGTACAATAAACAAAAGATTTACACAAATTACTGACTTTTGAGTTTTCAACCACTTCGTGCCCTATGAATCCAAATTTAAGTTAGAGAAACGGGGAACAAAAGACGCAGAGGTGGTGTTGGCAGGATTTCGAAGAATTATTTGGTAGTTCTTCAAGCGAGAGATTCATATGCTATTTTTGCCTATTTCAATAAGTTGATTGTTTTAGATAATACTAAGTTCTTATATTTATTGGTATAAAAATGTTAATTTTCTTTATTAGTAGTGGAGACTTACAACTACAGTAGATCTATATCTAATAACAACGTATTCTTTGTTCAAGTTTCTGTTCAAGTGAAGTCTAAAAAACAATATTTTCACCACATTATTATATTATTCTGCATTTATCTGGGCAATTTCAGTTTTTTTGCATTGAGGTTAAAAGGCATATTATAATTAGTAATTGTATAGCTTATTATTTATGTAAGACTAATAGAACGTCATGCTTTCTAATACTTTTTTTAGTTTAAAATTATTGGTAATTACCTACACATAACATAGCCTACAGCCTTAAGAGGCTTTAATTACGAAGATTATCCGTCGAGCTTTTGACGAAATATGCTCTCTGAGCTCATAATAGCAGCAACTCTTGTTATCAACGCCTGTGCGGTACTCAACTTCAAATTGTAGGTATATTTCAAATATTACTTGTGGCTTTTATTCTTACTATTAATGTTGTCATAATCATATCGTTATTGGGAAAAACATACTACTAGAGATGCGTTTTATAATTTAAAACAAACCTGCAATTATTGGCTAATAAATTATTAATGTTTGTACCTCTTGTTTCGATAATGATATAAGTTTAGTTCACAAATTAAATTAGATATTAGAAACAAGATGTAATTTTAGCACTAAGTCTAATTATATTAGGTGACTTTGATATCTTTAATACAAAGCAAAAATTGACTATTGATTTTTTCTGATTATTTATCTAGCAAACGAATCTTGAAAATTAGTTGAAACAGCGTTTTTAATTAAGGTTTTGAAATCTAAGGATTTCAAGACTCGGAGTAGTTGGAAACTGATATCATGCCCATCTCTAGTATCTACCTTCCATGGGCCTCTTTACTATATATATGTTCAAATTTTTGTTATACAATTTATTATTTGTACCACTTTTGATCTATTAATAAGTTATTTTTAGAAAGCATAACATTCAAGATTTTAATCACTTTGTGGTGGAAACTGAAGTGAAGTCAGTGGGGGATAACATTAGGGAATTTCTCTTATCACTGCAGTACTTCCGTGTTTTCATAGCTTTTTGGAACGTATTCCTTATATTTCTTATGCTAGTGTAAGTTTTTTTAAATATATTTTTAAGAAGATCACATTTTAAAGTTTCGATTTTCATTTTTATTATGTAAATAATTATCCTAATCTAGATTCTTCTCTCACTAGACAAAATGTGTTCTATTCCGGAAATAGCAAGAGATATTAAAGATAGTACTGAATCCGTTAATTCCACGGAGGTTTTTTTGAAGGTAAGTATCCTGAAATGTATAATACTAAAAATTTGTGGAGTATATTTGTCACTTGCCTTTCAGAAGACTATAAAATCTGTTCCACCAGGACGACCAAGGCAAAAACTAGCTCAAGAGACAAATCTTGAAAAAGAGAACGGCTCAAATTTGTATTATAATGAGGAAGTTAACTTCGATAGTATACTTCATGATTTAAGAACAGAGTTAGATGTAAAGAGAAGGGAAGAGAAAAAACTGCAGAAAGAAATTACCAATATTCTCTCAGAATCTCATATTGGTTAGTGTTGTTTATTCCTTTATACCAAGGACTGCTACTAGTTTAGAGTAATATGACTTTTATGAATAAATCAATTATATTTTTAAAATTTAGTATAGGAATTTATTTTTTGTACTCTTATAGCTATTGTTATAATAGAATAATATTGTATTGTAGATGGAAGTGAGCAGAGCCGCTCATTTAGTCTTGCCGTCTCTCGATTGAATAACGCAATGTTGCTAGTAGAAGCAGATGCGAAACAACTAGCTTCTAGTCTATGTACAATATCTAGACTAGCAGATAATATCAGTGGCAAGGTGCATAATATATTTTGTACTGTGTCGTGGATGTATTGTTTAACACAAGATCATCTTCTAGGTATCAGCACTTGATGTAGCAAAAACTCGTGTAGTTGAGTGTTTGCAATTGGCGGGCGATATGCACGATCTCGGTAATATTTCATCATAATTTAAAAAAAAATATTATTTTAGGTTTAGCTTCATTTTTTACTGTTATAAATCACTTGAGTTGCTTTATTATGTGATTTGTTTTCTTTCATAACGTTAAGTGGCAATATTTTGTGGTTGTATTTCTAATATTTAACAGTGGTATACTAAAATGATATTCATAGGAGTGTGCAGTGAAGGTGTTGATGAAGCAATTCGAAATGAGGATTTCGAGCAGGCTGCTCAGCATATTCATAGGTTTCTAACTCTTGACCGAGCAGTATTTCAGTTTAGAGATTCTACAGAGAAAGGTTAGTTGTATATTTTTCTTATGATCATTTCACTTAAATTGTTTGAGTTTTATGGAAGTTACCATGATAAAGTATTTAGAGGAGGGTCAGTCAGTGCGTCATAGTTATGAAGTTTTGACAAATGCAGCTACAAGGCTAAAAGAAATACTGGAGAAAAAACTCGACGATGCTGTAACAAATAACGATTTACCTGCTATGCAGCGGTCCTGTTTCTATTTTTTTGGAGAATTATTTAGGCTTGTGTTTTACTCTGAATATTGCGTTTTCAGATTTGTCAAATTATTCCCTCTATTGGGGGAGCATAACAATGGTCTTCGTCGCTTTAAAAAGTATCTAAGTGGCATTATACTTAATCTAGGTGATAGTAATATAAAGGTATGTGTTGATTAACCTCATAGCCGATTTTTACTTACTTTATACCTGTCTTAGAATTTATAATTGTCAGTATTTAAATGAGTAGGAAATAATTTATTGCGTTTGGTTATTTTCATTAAACGTTCAGATAATGCAAGCTGGTGGTACCGATGATAAAAGAATAAATGTGCTGTATGCAGATACATTGTTCTTATTTTTAGAAGGTACGGTTTAATAACTTTGTTGTTTTAAAGAAGGAGTGGTAGAACATAATTTTATTAATTATCCTATACAATTTAGGTGTCGCTAATCTTTTGGAGACACATCAACCACTAATAGAGAGTGCGTATGGCGCTGATAAACTACTCGACTTTATTAACATGCTACAGGTTCTTCAGAGAAATAAAAAAGCGTATATAGATATAGATATAGATATAGATATAGATATAGTTATAGTTATTTTAGACTGATATCGATGATGTTGTTGTCAAAGTTATTGACTCGTTTTTCAAAAAACGTCAATTGGACAAGAGAATTAAGGCCGTGCAGAAATTACATAGAGAAGAAAAAAACCCTGAAAAGATAACAAGTATGGAAGAAACTTATTTGTAATGTCGGTTAGATAGTTTTTCATATTCTCATTTAATTAAAGATCGTCCTGATGCCATAGAATTAGATGTTCTTCTTTCGGAAATTTGTCTTATGAATACCCATACGGAAATGTATTGGCGCTATGTACGAGGAAGAATAGGTGATTCGCGAGGAAAAGATAAGATAGAGGTACTCTTATTTAGTTTGATGTCATAATTATTATAGCGGGAAATTTATATAATTTGCTTAGTTTCCTACTGTTATTGACGATTTTGGAGAGTTAGATGAAGAAAAGCGGAAAAAATTAGAACATGAAATGACACGAAGAAAAGAAGAATGGGAGAAGAAATTAAACCAGCTTCTTAATCATAGTCTAGTTGGAACCAAAATGCAAGTACGTGTTTTTCTCGTGTGTTTCCCTAAATATTTTTTTTGAAAATTATTTGCAAGCATCTCTTCGAAATGTAGAGTAATTGGTTCATCTGCATTGTACACAATGGTTGTATACAGCAATGTTATCCTTGGGTACTTATTTTTACGAACCAGTGTTTTGAGTAAGGAATATAAATTAATTGCAAAATAATAAAGTAATTATAAAATAGTAAAGTGGTTACAAAGCAGTAATAAATAGATGAACCGTCGATAAATTTTTAGGAATTGCTTGGACAGTATATTCTTTTGGAGCAATATTATATGGAAGAATCTGTGCGCAAAGCCATAGATATGGACACACGTGAAGAAGGACTTGTAAGGTAAAAGATCGAAAAATCAGGAAGTAAATATAAACAACTACTTTTTTTTATAGTTCTGTGGTGGATGACGTATTGTTTCTGGTACGTAAATGTGTTCGTCGTGCTATGAGTAGTGGATCTATTGACTGCGTATGTGCTACATTGAATAATGGCGTGGCCTTTTTGGAGACTACGTTCCACCACTATATGTATACTTCAATTCAGGTCATGATTTTTTCTTTGTATAATTTTAACAGCAATAATGAGTTTCTTAGGTAAGCTTTTTGCGTAATTTGACTTAGAATTTTTATTCAGGCTGGATATCCTTCTGTTGGTTTCGCAGCTGAAGCTCTACAAACTGCACAAACTGCTTATAATGTTATTCAACATGGTTGGCTTTGTATTGATTTATTTTAATCATTTTCCGGTACTTTAAAGAAGAATTGTCCAAGAAATTTATAGAGCTTAAATTACAAATTTTTAAGAATAGAGTTTGGTGCAATCGTGCCAATAGTAAATCTGATATTGTTTGCAATAGATTGATGACTTCTAGATAGAACTGTACTTAAATGAACTATTGATAGTTTGTCAATGAAGATTTTTCTTTGATTATTTATTTAGATTTAATCTGTTTAAGGAAAGACTGTGACAGAGGCTGGTCCAGATGCACAGCGAGAATCTTTCTTGACAGCACTTAACAATGTGAGAAGCACAGCTGAAATGCTGGGTGAGCTACGAAAGGGATTATCGTTAGAGTGGAGCAAAACACAGGTAGGGATATAATTCGAAATTTAGAATATTTAAAATATATGTTATCACAATTTAGCGCAGCGATGTGGAATCTGGCAAGCTTGACCATGCTCTTGGACAATTGAATGATGTAGCTAGAAAAATGCAACAGCTTGCAACTGCTGGAGTGGAAATACTATGTAAATCAGCTTTCCGCACAAAACTAAAATCGAGGTGAGAGTTGTTAGTAATTCTGGATTTTATGAATAATTGTAACTTAATTTCAGCTGTGATTCATATCTGGATCTACCACATTCACTAACTGATTCTCAGTTCGCTGAATTTGAAGCAGTTGATCCATTTATAGAACATTTTAACACTGTCTTGGATAAACTCATTGCTTACTTTGAACCACTCCTACTAAAAGAGAATTATCAAGTATGAACTTTTGTCTTATACACTAAAATAACGTTTCTTGGATTATGTATAACTGTGCTCTTTAAATAATTAATTTAGGCATTGCTTCTATCCGTTTGCAGTGAAACTGATCGGCAAATGGAAAGAGTTATCATGAAATGTACCTTTAATCGACTGGGAGGATTGCAGTTAGATAAGGAGTTCCGGCAATTGAGTGGATATTTGAGTGGAGTTGCTGGATGGTCGGCCAGGGAAAGAACAGCACGCTTGGCACAAGTATGTTTTCGATTATATCTGTTACGTTAGAATTTATACATACATTAAAATGAATTTTTCACAGATCGTGTCACTTTTAAACGTCGAGAGTATCGAGGAAGCCAGTGAATTATGGGAACAAAGACACTCTTCATCTATTGTACGACCATTAACTGCAGCGGAAGCGCGCAAGATTCTGCAGTTAAGAGCTGATTTCTCCCCAGCTTTGGTGCAACAATTAGAACTTTAGGTCTTGTTTGCATAAGACTCTAAATTATTTTTTAAAATTTTGTTCATATCATTTTGTTTTTTGCTGATATAGTCTATGGGTGTTACGGCTGTAGGTGAATATTTTTACTATTTTTATTATTATTAATTATTAATTACTATTATTTGCGATGTATTATACCTTATTATTTAATGTATTTGTGATAAATTTGCACTTATTAAAGGATCCAGACGATTGTTCTTCAATTTATTGGTTATCACTATGGTATTGGGCAATAGTAGGATGACTAAATTTGAATTTCCAAGTAGTAATATTGGTTATAGGTTATCAAGGGATATTCTCACCTATATTAAAAACAAAATCACTGTGTTAATGAGAGTAGCAACTTGAAGCTGTCACTATTGACGTGATATTGCAAGTGTTTGTTATCGACTAAAATATGTGACTGTAAATTATTTACAAAAATTATATGGTATTCGTATCTCAAAATGCCGTGATTTAATATTTTTAAATTCCAACGACGCATTTGGTGGTGAAACGCAATACAGAGCCTTAATTATATTTAGTGAACAAGGGATGGCAACTTCTCGTTTTTTGAAATACTTTTAGCATATTTAAGTTACTTCAACCTGCATGTTCTTCAGCCCTGCATTACAATAACACGTTTATAAGATAAGATGAAAGAATAGAAATCCTCTTAATATATGGATGACGACGTCATACACATGAAGGTTAAATAATCTACAAGATAACTAAGGAAGATAATGTATGGGTTACACCTTAACACTGAATAAACTGTCTTTTAGTACAAATACGAAATAAGATCAAATAGTACGTTTAGCACTTAACTTTTTCTCATTTGTTCACCACTAAGATTGACATAGTTGAGTTTTAAAGTTAAGTTGAAGAAGACACTAATACGAATAAACTTTAAAGTATCTTAAATTTACGTCCAAGAGTCTTACGGTATCGGTATTGGTAGATCAAACTCCAATACACAAATCTCAATATTGATGCTATATGCGCATACGGCAGTCACTCTTCTTTTGGACAGCGATTCAGGTGGCGGTATCATTCAATCTTGTTTATTTGTTTGAACATAAATTTGTCTTAATTCAAATATTGCACTTTATGTATATCAAAGCGTAAAATTATATCATTGTTAACTCGAAGTTGATTGCGTATCAAGTACTTTATATATATATATATTGTAGAATTTCTCTCATTTACACATGTAGATTCCTATCTGCTTTCTATTATTCAACATAATAATAGTATGTCTTTCTAGCATATTACTATATTTGGTTTTAAGGGAGGTGATAGGGGGAATCACTTACCTTTTTTCTACCGGTGATGTTTTAGCGTGATGTCTGATACGCTTCCTGAAATCACTTGTATCCCCAATGAATCAGCAATGCGAGAAAACGAACGAAGTGCAGTAGGAAAGGAATCCGTTTGTGATAGGGACAGCATAATATATGAAGTAGACGATAAAATGAACATGACCTGTCCTTCTGAACTCATCGGCTTCGATGTTGTGAGTTTAGAATGTATATTTTATATACTAAGTTTACCTTGGTGATTAATTAAATTCATTTACTTTTTCAGAATTTGCTTCGGAATTTAACTTTACAAGATGCTTACTTGCGAGAACAGTTACAGAGTTCTGTAACATCTGCGCTCGTAGGTCAAGATCCATGCACTTTAGACGATGATCAGAGGGATGAGCTTATGAGGCAGAAAAGAAAGGTGAGCACTTTAAGGTACATAGTGAATATATACTTTGGATTGTTCCTTCATAATAAATATGTGATGGTAAAATGTACTAATTTTCCTTTTAGGAAGATGCTTATAAAACGGCACTTTGTGAATCATATAGACGTACATCCACGTGCACATATGGAGATGAATGCAGGTTTGCTCATGGAGTGAGCGAACTACGACTTCCGACTCAGGTTTCTGAGATATAAATAGTTTGAATTTAATCCTTCATGAATAACTAGATTTCTTTTAAGCCTCGAGGTCGAAGTCATCCGAAATATAAAACCGTGTTGTGCGACAAGTTTTCCAACTCAGGATATTGTAAATATGGGGCTCGGTTTGTTAAATTTAGTTTAAGTCTTATCATTTGTTTAGATAATAAGACATCATAAAGTTACTCGATATAAAACAATGTCAGGTGTCAGTTCATCCATAAAATTACGAACCCAGCTATCTTAGCACAACAACGTTTTTCTCGAGAACATAACTCGTCTAAGGTAAACTAACCTCACTACTATCTATGTTTTATTATTCTAGTTTCTCTAACTTTCAGACATCGCATTTCTATTCTGATGCTACGCCATCAGTGCGCCCTCAGTACATTTCTACTGCACCTGACGGCAAATTTATAGATATGAATCATAGGTGTGAATTGGATTAGTGATACAAGCTTAATTATCTATATTGAATTCAGTTTTATTGATTTAATTGTAGTATGCCGCTGGAAAGTAATTTGCTGAATCATCGTCGTGATGTGGACCGGGCTTTTGCGCGTACAGCAGGGAGTCCGAGTGTAGCTCGTTTTGCGCGGTCTATCGAGAATCGTCACGCTGCCCTGAGTAGCATGCAATGGTTTGGTGGTACTAAACGCTTTTAAACATCAGTTTTAGTTTGTAGTGCTTTTTTTTTGGATTAATACTAGATTACTAATTTCTCTAATGTTATCCAACGATAGTTTGGCTATAGGCGATTTTTCTAATCCATAGTTTAGGTGATTTTGGTGTTATACTATGTGTACATAAGGCTTATCATGTGAATTACATTTCTTGTTTATGTGCCTTGAAGAGTTTGACTCTGTTCATATGTGACTATCGTCATTTGATATTGCTTGATATATAAATATTCGCACATTATAATTTTCTTCAATTCTTGACTTTTATGCTCTCTAAAAATGAGCATGCGTATAGAATTTTCATCGCTATAGTAATTACACTATTTAAGCCGTTTTTTTAAAATTGGTAATTTTTAATGGGTGAGTTTTCTTTAATACGATTTATTAATTTCATGCGAGGTCTACGTTTTTGTTCAATGAAATATGCAGTGTGAAATGATGATCCGTGAATGGTGCTTTAGAACTTGAGTCATACGTTCGAGTTAACTGGAATATAGGGCACCAGCTGAGCTCGAAGCTTCCTAGCTCTTAGAATTTTCCAATAGCGATAGATTATTACAGTAGTTATAAATCTGGTAATAAACCAAAGAAGCATCAGGGAACCCATGATAACACTGAAGGTTCTAGCTGAAAGTAATCACTTATTATAACTTGCAAAATTTTTTGCACGAAAGAAAACCAACTATGTGTTTTGTTAAATGAATGCTTTGACTATTAAAATATAGTTAAACATTCTTTTAATCTCTTTATTTGAATTTTTAAACGTTGAACGAATGATTCCACGAAAGCCAAACCTAATCGTAATGAATATAATATAAAGATAGATTTTACAAACCATTGTATTCCTGTCCTCTATATTGAACATACTTATTGCTAATGGCGTATGGGAGAACCGCCAGTGAGAAAAAGCCAATAGAAACGGCCAAGTCCCAGAACAACGTCAAACACTAAACATCAATCCTTCATAGTTGAGCAATATTTGTATGTCAACCTAATTTTTTCAGTACATAAAGTCAGATAATTAAAATATAAGTCACACATGAATTGCTATTAAAGAGAGAATCTAGGGAAGTGAGACGGTGATAAAAACTAGCCAAGAATATTAGGTGAGTTTGTAACAACTTTGGTTTTTCATTTCGTACTCCTATCCATATGATGACTACTTGAACAGCCAGCAATATTAGATTGACACTTGTAAATATTATGCTCCCTAGAAAGAGGTTTTGTACATGATCACTTGTAATTTTTATGAATATGTCCAAAAAAGCTTATAAACGTGTAGATCTCAAAATAAGTGACGACAATTCATTGGTCTTAGGTACAGGAACTCACAAGCTCTTTGGTGATTAACACATGCGAAAATTAATAGGAGGAGATAGTAGAACCAATAAAGAACTTCAAGGACGACAACGATCATTGAAGCACTCTTGAAGAAAAGTATTTGTTGCATTATTTGTCATATTCATTTCCTTTCACACTATCATATATATGTCAAAAAATATTGCTTTGTGCTTTATTTGTGAACAATCAGTATAAATAGTTAAATAAGTTCAAACCCTGTAGGAAAGTCGTCCATAGCAGGCTTTCTTCTCTGGCTCGAATTCGATCACCTTCACAGGCTGACTAATCATTTCATGAATAAAATGCTAAATTTTGCCGTTTTTACATTACATATAGTTCAAATGTTTACAGTAAATCAAACGAAAATAAATTTGAAATATAGTTTAACATAAAATAGAAGCGGCAGCGAATGTTCATATAATAGGTCGATCAGTTGGAGAGAATGAACGACAGAATTTTGAATTTATCAGTCAACATTCACTTTAAGCAATATTGATAAGGAGGTGTCCGCCTAATTTTGAAATAGGCGACTAGTCACCTTTATAAGTACCGTAATACCATTAAGATCACACCGAAATACATAGCTGTGTTCACATATAGTATAATATAACTTACATAATGTAGTGAATATGGATATACAAGTGTTAAATGGACATTTATTAACAATAATTTGATTTATCACCAATATTTACTATAATTTAGTTCTCACTAGACAAATCCTTGGTCATAATTTTCTTTGCGTTCATTTTTTTCTCCACCACTTTATCATTCTCTTCTACCGATCGTAGCTCTGGCTCCTTATCATTCTCCTCAAACTTCATGCTACTTTTGAGCTTTTCTCTTCTAGCATTTATGGTTGACCTAACTATATTTGTATTATCTGTTTTAATATCAACTGGTTCCATCGCCGTAGTGTTTTCTTTCTCAACTACTTTACTTCCCAGTTCATCCAATCCTGTTACCTCCAAGAATTTGTCAATGAAGAAACGGAACGTAGCTTCAATCTAAATCAGAAATAACACACTTTTTCATCCTCTACACTGTCTTATTTTAAAAGTGGTTCTAGTTAGTTCTTAATAAATTCATTCTCTTAGTACATAAGAAGATTGCTTACATTATCTACTGAAGTTTCTATGAATGAACCAATTGCTCCTTTCGTATATTCGTGTGATGGTGTAACCTCCAGAAGATCGGACGAACTCTAAAGTTTCGCGAAAAATAAAAATAGTTACAATGCGATACTTCTAATTCATTTGGAATTAATTTTTAAAAATCAATTATTGATAAGATAGTCTACTTTAATATTTTCATAGTTATTTGTAGGAGTCTCGGTACTTATTTCAGTTGTAGTGTGTATCTGAAAGTTCTAAAATTTATCAATATAGTTACGAGCACAATAGGAAGAAATAATCTAGCCTTGTTTCTTACCTGATTTTTGTCTTTTTCTGCAGTAGTTGCTAATAGTAAAAGAAGAATGAAAAGAACACGCCTCATTACAAATGTCTAAAATTTAGTTAAAAATTATAGCTAGAGTTCATAAAGGGAGAGAGAGAGAAAAAAATCAGTGGTAAACAGGCGTAAAGAGAATATTCCATCAAAGAGATTTGAAAGAAATGAGAGAAAACAAAAAGTGACAACGACGATGTGAAACGAAGGTGTGTACCATTGCTAATATTCACATGGGACTGATGCTTATATGCCACGTACAAAGGCGGACCAATTGATATTCAATCGCACAGAATAGCACATGGATTGACGGGGATCCTGATATTAAATAGGTGAAAATGTGGGAGGATCCGTGGTGATGCTAGAAAGAAGGAGAGCAAGTAGGCATTAATTAAATAGGAATAAATAATAAACGAGTATTTTTCAAATACAAAGTGTTAATAAATCTTTAGATATAATCTAGAGTAAAGCAAGACTGTCACTGTTTTACATACTGGACAATAACGCCAGTTCTCCATTGACCAACATGTTAGAGTCCCAAGTCGATTGACGAAAAGCTTAGATGAAGTTGCAGTCATATCATCAACTGTTAGATGACACTTAGCAAACACAAAACAGTGAACTATTTGGACTAAATAGCAACGCTAAGAATGAAGAGCACATCAGATAATAATAGAAAGCTTATCGACGTTCTTTTTCATATTCAGTAAGACCAAATCCAATATATTAAAAATATTTAAAGGCCTAATTTCAATAAATTTATCAGAATTATTAATACACAACTTATAGCATTTCACACAAAACATCTAGATTATAAAATTACAGCTTTATTCAAGAGATTCCTATATGCCCAACACTCAAAACTGTTTTTTCAGCTGTTACAGACATCTCCAACTTTTCAAGTTTAGTTGTGTTCTCAGCGTTAACAATTTTAGGAGAAGAAGCGGCGGCAACATAGATGTCTCTGGAAAAATTCCATATATAAATAAAAGCAAGAAGTAAGGATTATAAGGAGTAAAATAATATTAATAGCTAAAAAATGCTAAATAAATATTTTTACAGAACCTGTTGACAGTAATACCACAGAGTGTTTCTACTTGTCCGAACTGTTTAACAGTGGGTGATAACCATGATCCAAATGGACGGAAGTCTTCAAAATCAGCTTTTGATTCTCCACCAATACCAGAGCCGAAAACATTCCAGTACCTTAGGAAAAATTAACAACTTTATTAACGATGAAATTTATGTGCAAGTTTATCATTTAAAAAATAACAGTAAATACTTCACTCACCAGAGCATAGTGTCAGATCCCGCAGACCATCCGGCAGTAATCTGATTCCAGTCGTAGTAATTGGTATATATTCCGAGATAAATTCCGTGTTGCTAAAATTTATTTAAAATTCTACTTTTATTCTTCTATCTTTCATAAACCGATATTTAGTTCCTTTTCTTTCTAAGATATGATAATTTACTCACTCTTCCTCTACTTAAAATGCTGTTGATGAAATCGATATTTTGGCTAGTTTGTCCTAGCCAATTCACGGGAGAAGTAACCTGAAATATATGGATAAGGGATGTTTTTATTCATTAATTGTAAAATTCACATGGTCTCAAAACTGTTTTGCAAACTTCTATTAAACGAACCTGAATCCACAAGCTATATATGGAGATTCCTTTACTTTGAAGACCATTGTAGAATTCATCGAATTGTTGATATCCCTTTTTGTTGGATTTTGGCTGAGGCGTCATATACACTTCCGTACCCAAGCCAGCTACAACGGATCTCGTTGAGGTTGAATTAATAGTTAGAAATTTATATATTTGCATTTCATTCTAATTGTGTTAGATTCACTACATTATAAAAATTCGTCATCAAGATCAAATCAACTATTTTGTGGAGTGTGACGATAAGCGAGTGGTTGTTTACCACAGTTGATTGGAGCGACAACAACTGACCATTATGCGCGTTGTTAATATTTAAGGGAGCGTTAACATCGAAGGCACCGTTACCGGCAGGGTTGTATGCTCTGCAAAGAAATATTGTTGCAGAGAAAAAAAGCAAATATTAAACAAACAAACAAACAATTTCATCTATGGCACATGAAAATCTTTATTTATTTGTAATAATTCTTGAATTAAAAAATTGTTAAAAGAAATATATTGGAGTACAATTTAAAAATATCTTGTGATAATACCTAATAAAGACAGCTTGATATCCATTAGTTTTAATGCATGAAAATTGAGAAAAACTAGTTGCCACAGCCAAATCTACGCCATAGTAGCTTGGAACCTTAAAAAATGAAGAGCCGTTTAGAGAAAAGTAGGATGTTTAAAATAGAGAAGTGGAGGGAAAATGTGAGGATTGAAAAATGAGGAACTACACTTACATTGTTTATGCCCCCAATCTGAGGAATTATTGGGACTGCGTAACAACTTGCAAATAAAAGATAAAACAAATAGAAATAATTCATCCTGAAATATAAGGAATTAACAATAGAAATAATGGGTAAGACACAAAGAGAAACAAGAAGTTACTTAAGAATATTAGTTACTACTCTCTGGAAACATCTGTAGCAGGACAGTATAACGGTTCAGTTGGTTATATTATCTCTCTTTATAGTAGGGAACAAACTATTATCAAACCGAGTGGCACTGATAAGAATGATAGAAATGAAACGAAAGGTTCCGGAAACCAATATGGTAACACTTTAATGAATGAAGCCCTATCACAAAATAATTTTTGCAGCAAATTCATTTGGTTGTTATTTATTTAGTTAAGCTTTTATATCGATGAGTGCTTTGCTTATAAACATTAATATCATATCATATTCCTTGTTCTTCAGAAGTTCAGGTATTTAAAAATAACAGCTTTCCGATAAGTAACAAACATGCTCAGACAGAAGAATCATTAGCCAATCGATAGATAAGCCAATGAGTAATGTATGAATTATCAGCACTTCCGGTGGTAATAAAAGAGTCATTTTTGGTAAATATTTTATGTTTATTGTATAAAATAGTCATGTAGTAAATGACTTCAAATACATAATTAATTAATCTACTGACAAACAAAAAATACGAGGAAAAGAACCAACTAAGCCAATATACAGTATACTGCTATCATTCTTTCTCTGAATTATCCGTGTATATTGATTTGTGATATCTGATTATTTGACGAACTTGAGAAGCTAAGAATTAACAGCTTTTGTTTTTTCTAACGACCTATTGATTGGTTAATGATTTTTCTGTCGAGATATGACTATTGTTAACAAAGAACAGTTTTCGATAAAGTTTATTTTAAGCAAATTTGAAAATTTATGTGTCAGAATTGCTAATTAAGGACTAGAAAACATTAATCACATGATCAAGCATAATAGTGCTAGTTCTTTCCATTAAGATCTGTTCATGCATACTCTCGAAAAAGATCCGACCGACTTCAGAGCGTTTTCCTAAGCCTATAATATGCTTCGGTATTTCCAACTTATGTAGAGTGAAAAGAGCTACTACTGAAAGGACAGATGCTTGATGAAATAATTCTCTATCGTCCATTGATATTAAGTATTGGAGAGTAAAGGTGAGATGAAGATGCTGATGAAATTTTATAACGAAAATATAAAACACTATTTCAAGTAGCATAACCCACCTATTTCTAACTACGTATTTTTCCACTTAATGCTATATAGAACATAAATTGACTAACTTTGTGCACTTGAAAAAATAATAGAATAAACTTTAATTTTTCTTAATCGAAATAAGATCTTCTCTTATAATAAATTTTTAAAATTGCAATGGTAAACTTCTGATCCAAAAAGATTCAATTCTTCGCTCTAATCCGCTCTGACAATGTACAAATCGGCGGAACGTGGGAGGAGAAAGAGAGGTTTCATCTAAGAATTTATTCCATTTTCATCTCATCTTCACTCTCCAGTACTTAATATCAATGGGCAATAGAGAATTATTTCAAGGAGCCTGTGTCTTGTCAGCAGTGGCTCTTTTCACTCTATACAGGTCAGGGATACTAAGATTTACTTCTATATTTAATAAACAAATGATAAAACATTTTTAGCTTTATTCCATCAATGCTCGATAGAATGACTTCAATTAGTTACCTACTTGAAGAAGAGATGATGTCGTTCTCTGAACTTGAACAAAAAGTATGGATTAAAATGAAAGAGGAGAGAAGGTCGATTAGAAGAAAACGACAGCTGGTGTACAACTATTGCCAGTGCGAATACTATGGTTATTGTTCACCTGGTAAGAAGGGGAAAAAAGGTAAGAAGAAAATCGGTCAACGCATCCTATGAAGGTGACTTATAATTATATAAACACATAAGTACTTTTTTATAATTATTTTTTAAAACTATAAAACATTAGTTCTAGTACGAAAATACTATGTATAATAAAACTAGAAGAGTTTGCAAACATATTTAAATAAGGTCCTCCTGGTTTGCCTGGTCTTCCCGGGATTCCTGGAATGACTGGCGAAATTGGCCTTCCTGGAGTTATTCCTGAACAACTCTACCAAAGAGTGGAAGGATGTAGAGTTTGTCCATTTGGAGCTAAAGGAAAACCAGGAGAGCCTGGAATGATCGGACCACAGGTACAATCGTCGAAATGAATTTATTATTCTTTAAACAATAATGCACATATTAATAATTTCATTTCATATAATAATTCTTATTATATATATATATATATATATATATATATTTGTCAGGGTAGTCCAGGGTATCCGGGTAAGCATGGGAGAGATGGAACCCCAGGATTTAGTGGTCCACCAGGAGAACCAGGAGAACCAGGAAATAGGGGAACAAATGGGAACGATGGCAAGTATTATTATTGATTATAATGCTTTATATTCATTGTTAACACGAATTTAACTTTTGTAATGAAACTAAGATGCAATTTATAAAATGTACTAGTTCAATTATCAGTTAATAAAAGACTACAAACAAGGCGCGCGCAAACAGATTTAGCATGCCGATAGTCTCAAAGCTCAATGAGCAAGAACTTCGAAATGTGCCTCTCAGTGTTAAATCCCAATCCTCACAATATTCAGAGTGAGCTGAGTATTATCATCACTGAAGCAATGGGCTTCGCATCAAAATACACCCAATGTTTGCATTCACCGTACATCAGCCTGGTTCACCTTTTCTTGTCTAGTTCGTTTTTATTATTTAAGGTCTCGCGGGTATTCCTGGCTTAAATGGACTACTTGGTATAAAAGGAATAAGTGGAGAAATTGGAGAACGAGGATTAAGAGGACCACCAGGTCCTCCAGGAGAAAATGGAAAGGATGGAATTCCAGGCGAAATTGGTCCTATAGGACAAATGGGAAACGCTGGATACGAGGGAGAGAAAGGAAACCCGGGTGGGTAACTATATTCATCGGCAAGACTATGATTTTGCTTTCTATTAATATTCCTAGCATTAGTCTGATCGTTTTTCAACTAGAGATTCTAATTGATTTTAAATTGATCGTGTTTTTGTAACATCTCCCGAATACTCATTTCTAAAGAAGTAATTGCAGTAGTCTGGGCCGCTGGGTGAAGGTCGAATGGTACCGGAACCAAAAAGCCGCCAGAATTAGAAGAAAAAAAGCATTATTGAATAATAAATAATACAGGTCCTGCGTAAAAGTAACTTTGTAATGTAGGTGTACGCTAATAGTTAATTTAATAAGTTTAAATACATTATAGTTAAGGCACCGAAGCTTATAGTGAATTGCATATATGAAACCATTAGGTTAAAATTAATAGAAACATGAAAATAACCATTTATTCATGGCGACAGCTGTTGTTAGGAAATATCGCATATACAATAGTGAATTTTTACAATCATAGTTCGCAATTTTATGACTTCCATGTGTTCAATAGTTAGAAGTTGATCTTCACTTAATTTTAAATAAGCTAATGACTAAAGATAACTAAATAATATTTCAGGAATACCCGGAGAAAATGGACACCCAGGCCTGCCAGGTATCGATGGGCAGTATTGTCCGTGCCCAGTTCGCTATAATTTAAGACAATGAAGAGAATCCCCATCTATAGAATCGAATCTTGTTAGAAGCAATAAACTGTCATTATCATTTTGAATTTATGGTTAAGACCTCCGTGACTGTCTGTCATGCATTATATGGGGCAGCCAAACAGTTTCTTTGCGACGTCATATTAATGCACTTCCTGGAAATAACAGACATAAATGCATCAACAATAAATGAAGGAAGTATAACCCAATTTATCTTTAATAAATATGCCGCAATTTTTTAAGGGAATTTTATGAAAATGTTACAATGTGAAAGGATAATTAAATATGATGCAGAGTAAAGATTGGCAACTTCCCAAGGCCAGTTAAATTCAATTGTTATGTTCCCATCAATTTTCTCCTCTTTATTCATGCGCAAAGTTGCGCAACGATCTTGCATGGATGGTCTATAAAGAATTACCTCGAGAATATAGATAATAAGTACTATATGCTATGATTGTAGGAGTCCCTAGTGATTCTTTGATCTATAGAAAGAACTAAATTGAGCACTAGATAAGAGATTACCCTTATACTGGCTCAAAATATTAATAACACAGGGTTATCAATATTATTATATTAACAAAGAAGTTCGTTTGCTTGGTCCTCTAGACAAACAACCATATGGTTTAATGCTTTGAGAATTCCTAAAGTCGGCTGTGGCACAAACAATACTTCCCGTTCAATGCCCTTCCCATGCTCTTTAAGTGATTTACCACCATCTTCGTTTTGTAACATGCCATAAACCATTGACAGCATTGTGTATTTTACTTTGATCGGGAACTGAAAATACTCATCAGTGATTATCTTTATCGTATCGCTGTCCTTCTAGGGTTGTAGCTCGGAGAGCAGAAAGAAGACAATGAGAAACATAATAGTCAAGCACAGAGAAAACAAATCAATCATTTTGTCAGATATCATGCAGAACTGCAGTCCATCCATGCACTTGGAGCAAACATATTTTATGGGGAAAATGGGTCAAGATATATGCCGCACGGATGGGAAAAACCGTGAAACACCATGTCATGAACACTGTATTCGGTAGTGAACAGTAAACAGTCGGCCACCATATACACATACTTAGGGGAACTGTAAATAGTCAGTCCTCATTTTCATACTCTCATCAGAACATTTTTGTCCCTTTCTAGCAATTGTTTCCCTTTCTTTGTATTTCATTCCTCTTCTAAAACTTTAGGAAGATTCCCAAATTTACTTAATGAATTGTTGCGAATTAATACTATAAATCTACAAGCGTAGTAAAATAAACAGTAAGCATCTAATTTACATTTTTCAGTGCTATTCATTAGTATAAATCACCTCCCTATAATTTTATTCCCCATCTTCTCTCCTTATTTTGTCATCATTCTCACTCCCTTCATAACTTATCTTAGGTGTTCTTCCGTATTCTACTATTCAAATGTCTGACCCTCTGACCCTATGCTAATGAGACTCCTATTGGTGCAAAGGCATGCGCCCTCAAGAGGCTCAATTAGTATGCCTCTTTGGCAGGTGACGACAGATACATGCGATTATCTTCTAGAAAATCCATCACAATCTCAGCTCCTTTTTTGTACTCAAATATATTTTTCACTGTTCCTCTCAGATTTTCAAGTATCGTGCCGCATTCCACTTTCTATGCGATGATATTTACTTCCATGTTTTTATCCTCTTCAAATTTTGTTGCGAACCATATCGCTCTCCAATATGGATCACTAGTCGTTGTAAGAATCGGTAAGCGTCGGCGGAATGAGCTATCCTATAATTCTAAATTGGGAGACATCGCTTAGGTCTTCCTCTCATCCCCTTAAAGAGGAGGCGGAGCCCCGACGTCCATCTACCTGTAGACATATGCGCACCAACCTTGTTATTCTAATTTGCTTCTACCCTCATTTGGAATTTCCTACACTAGTCTCTTGTTCTACATATCTATTTATTTATTTTCCTTATTTATTTTAAAAAATTTTACTTTATGGCTTATTCACTATGAACTAGAATTTACTTTTATAGTCTTAACTCTCTCACTCTTGATTCTTCCCTATACTTCTATATATGATGTAACAATTAAAATTATTCTCATAATGACTAATAAAATCCACCATTTTAGTTACCACTTTTAATATCCTTCATTAGTCTTCCACGTTTCCCACCTGTTATCGTTTTACCTTTTGCTTTAGACAAAAAGCCAAGGTCTTTTTGTGGTTTCGCAAAGACACTAGCATCCATTATAGCTTCGTATTATGGGGCGTGAAATAGTGGAATGTGTCCTCAACCTTGGAAGTCCGCCAAATGCCAATCTCTAATGATCTATTTTTATGTTTATAATTTCTCTCATTTCTGAGACTACAGTTTTTTCTCATAAATGTTGTTCTAGATAATACAAAAAGAGTTTTCTACTACACTCTTTGGCCGCTCCCTTCCTACTCCTATTATGATTCGCTTGATATTTATTCTCCCTTTCATCTATGCCATCGAGTTCGATACTGTTCTCACAGGTATTTTGCTACGTTTAACTTACTATCAAATGCACATTTTCAATTAAAAAACAAAAGCATTTAAATTATGAAGGTTAAGTGTTTTTGTATTATAAAAAGAATGACGCGCTAGTTCTACAGTTTTAAGAGGAAATTACATTAATGTGCAAGTACTATTTGAATATTAAAGAATGACCTTGATTCTTCACGAGACAACTAGTCTAACTACTTACTTATTTCCTAAGGCTTTTAATACTTTCATATTTCAAAGTGCCTAAGAGCAACAAAATATAGGAAAAAATGAAATAAAAATTTATTTTCAGAAAAACCATTGATTGAATGTGGACATGGACAAATTTCTATCAGGATAGAACCTACTCAGGGAGTTCCATCACATATTTTCGCGAAGGGACACTTCCACGATGAGGAGTGTTCTTTTCGAAATTCGTCTCATGTGGTATTTGACTTTGACAAATGCGGAGTCAACAAAAGGAGAGAAGTGAGTTTAACTTGTTTTTTTTCGTTCTCACTCTTCCACTTCCAATCTTCTTCTATTGCCCTTTAACAACGTCATCATTTCTTAATGAATACATTCAGATCAATCCTCGCGGAATGTCGTTCAGCATGACTGTAGTTGTTCAAATTCATCCTCTCTTTATTACAAAAGTGGATCGTTCATATAAAGTTCGCTGTGAATATATGGAAGCTGAAAAAACAGTAGGAGCTGCGTTTGGTGTAACGTTCGTTTTTTTTATTAATATTTAAGTATTCATTATGCTACCCAGAATATTCAGCTATCTTAGTTAACAAGTAAATCAGTAATTAAATATTCAAAATTGTTTTGATAGTAAAACTAGAATTCATAGTAAACGGAAAATATTTGGCCTGATCTTTGGCTAGATGTCAATGTGTGGTCGTCTAATGACGCCTTCTAATGTAGTTTGTCCGTGGGTTGTCCTTCCGTTCTTCGTGAGGGCCACTCCATTGTTGCCTTAGCGCCTTGACCTCCAATCTGGTGGAGAACACTCTAGCTGCGGTAAATACAGAGGCACAAGTCAAGGGGAATGTTGTAGAGCCCTAATGAAGTGGCGGTTTCGGTAAAGATAAATCACATATTCTACTGTTTCCAGTGATCTAACTACTGTTGCATTGAAAGGAGAGGCCGCAGCGCCCAATTGCAAGTATACTTTACATAAGGTCAATTGTCCTTTCGTTTAGTGAATTGTTTTATATTACTTTATTCTTCTGCTTTGTTCTCTATTTTACTTATACTAGTGATTTTAGGACTCTGCAAATGGTCCTCTTGTCAAGTTGGCAAGAGTAGGAGAAGTAATCTACCATGTATGGGATTGTCCTTCAGACATTTTTGGAGTCTTGGTTCATACATGCTCTATTCTGGATGGACAAGGCAATGAGTACAAGGTCATTGATGAACAAGGGTAGGCTATCTTTTTCTTCTCTCTCTCGATCTCTTTTCCTTTCATTTCCGCCTTGTTTCGTAGTCTGACGAAGCGTCATAATCTTCGTTTGACCTCTGTTCGCAACCACTATAATTACCCATGCGCGTTCTTTTGGAATTTGATTCTATCCTAAGCCAAAAATTATGAGAACTTATGAATTAAGAAAGTTATAATAGTAGGGTTTTCTCCTATATGAACGACTATATAAATATATAAATAAATATTTGTTTTTCGACGAAAATTTCCAATGAAATCTAAATTTTTATTTATGAGATTAAATAGCATTTTTTTAAAGGTGTACAACCGATAGTAATCTAATGCCGGAACTCAGCTATGCAAAAGATCTTACCAGGACATTTACTGTATGTTATGGTTTCATTTTTCAAATAGGAATTACTAATTTAACTACTATATCGGTATTTTTATATTTTATAGGCTTCCTACGCTTTTAACTTTCCCGACCAGCCGAGTGCTTACTTCAATTGTCAGCTTAAGCTCTGCCATAAATATGATAATGGCTGTGCAAGCATCACTGTAAGATTAAACTTCCTAACTTTAACCCGTTCTTAGTTAAATTTATTACATTCATATATACAAATTAAGTCTTCTAAACAAATTTGATAAGAACTATGAACTATTCCTTCTCATTATGTTCCTAACTATATTACTAAATTTTTAGTAGTACTTATAATTAAGATATTAGTTTAAATTAAAATATTATAACTATTTTTCAGCCACCTCGATGTGGAGAAAACCCTCTTAGTGGTCAAGACGATAGTTTGGCTAATGACTTAGACAACGATCAACTTATAACTACAACTGCATCAGGCTTCTCTAAGCAGGCAACAATCACAACGACACCAACTACGACAACGACCATCCCAAGTACCACCAAGGTCGTGGCAACGACGGTCACAGAAGTGTCTACAACTACAACCAGTGGTGTGCACTCGTTTTATATTAAATTCAATTAAAATAATATGGAATAAAATATATCCAAAGAGAAAACTTTAAAATAGGCATCCCTATAAACTAAATATTATTCTTTGATTAGATTACTGTTATTTCCATTAGAAATTTACAGCACCAACAACTACCATAGTTATGCTACCTGAAGATTTTCCAACTCCGAAAACGTTAAGGGAATTTCTTGAAAAGAAATTCAATGATACGAAAATTGAGGAGGAAGAGCTACAAGGCTCTGGTAAGATAATGACATGATTTCTTTTATTTAATTTTTCTTTAATTTCCGTTATATCAGGTCTAGAAATTACTCTTTCTGAGACGCGGACTCCTGTATCTTTAATCCTTGCTGATCATGTAGTAATAGATGATGTGACCCAAACGACTGCTAGGCGCGAAATCCGAAGGAGGGATACTGTAGAAACAATTGATGTAGATATATCTTCTCCCGAAATCACTATAGTGGATAAAGATTTAGGCAAGTTTCATATATGAATTCTAAAGCAGACTAATATGTTAGTAAATAATTGGTTTTTCAATGAATGTTCTCCTTGCAGTTGCCGAAATTCCGGAAGCACTGAGAGCAGAACCCACCCTTCTCAATCGAAATGCTGTCTGTATACCACTGGTAGGATTCTGGCTTCTTGGAGCACTATCTATAATCTGTTTCGGAATAATTGTCGCTTCTCTTTGTTATGCGCAGCGACAAAGGGAGAAATTTTCTATTATCCATTAAAAAATCCACTGGTCCTACACTCAGCATGTTAAGCATTTATGTCTTCAGTGATAGTTTTATGCTTTCTCCGGGAAATTACGATCTTATATGTTCAGCTTTAACTATGAATTTTACCGCCAGAGTATGGTGATTTCGTGCTGGGATATAATTCCACAAAGTTTTCTGGGTCAACGTCATTTCGAGTTCATTTCTTGCCTTCGTTAAAATATTTATTGTGTGCCACTAAAACGTATCAATAGTAGAAGATTTGAGATGTTTAGTTATCAATATGTGCATTTTTATTGAATTTTAGTAAATTATTTACAGCTTATAAATACTGTTTTAAAAAAACAATTGTATATCCTTAATTATCACAATAAGATTCAATTTCTCACATTATCAATTATATTATACATGTACCTAATCATCAATGTATATCTGACTGAGTAGGCTTATGAAACAACAGACTAATAGCTTTAGCAAATCCTTCACATCAGGATGTATTTGTCCCTAATGCATTCATAATGTTCTCAAAAATATTAAACACTATAGAGGACTAAGATGAAATAGGTAGGGCACAACTTAAGACTCCTTCTCTGCCTGCAATCAGTATTTTATTCCCCGTGCGAACGGCGGCTTTACTCGCCGACACTGTAGCACCGTCATTTGAATAAAGCTGGGTTAAAGAACTGAAAATCAAATCTAGTAGGGAATTAGAAACTTAGCTATAATTAATTAATATTAATACTATTGTATTAGAAAGTAAACAATTGAATTAGCATTAAGTGAATATGGGTCTCGCATAAATACAGATTCATTAACAAATAAGGAATAAAATTTAACAAAAATAATTAACCAATAACCCACAAATATATTTATTTACATAAAGTGTTATTTCGCTTAAAAATTATAGTATAATGTTCTTAAATCGACTACTGAGAATGAAATAGCCAAGGCAAAATTGATTTGTTGGAAAAATTAACGTGGATAGTATGTCAAAAGATAAAAATTTTATTGTAATTTAACTATAAGTACAAATAAAACTTTTTTTAGGAACTGACCTTCCATTTTCATCCTCTTTGATACGTACAACTAGGGACGGAGCAAAATATTCCTTAGGGTTTGACGCGTAACTGTAGTAGCGTAATCTACTTGGGTGGCATGTAACAATTAATGAGCCATCGATATCTGCCCAAATGGACGATGGAGAACAGGATAATGAAATAGTCTAAATAAAAGTTATGCATACATTTATCTATTAGAAAATGTTTTCATTTTCATCTTTTAGCATAATTATAGGTTTATAATGCCAGCAAATGAGCTAAGAGCAATATCAGAAAATAGACATGCATTTTATATTTTTTTTAACTCATAAGTTTTAAACAATATTATCTCACTTCTACGAATAAAATACTCACTCTTAGTAAAGTTCGTAGATAAACACGGAATAATTGAAAGTAATAGGAAATCATGAAATCATTCTAGATATGGAATGTAGTCATAAAAACGTAAAAACAACTTGCATTAATTTGCATTTTTGCTACGTCAAATAGAAAATCTCAATTTGGTGTAAACTTCAAAAGTAATTATACGCCATTAATTAACCTTTTAGTGTAGAATTTTTTCTAGAAACAGCAAGTATTTAAAACTAATGTTATACATACTCTTATACAATATCTCACCCTAGTCTTGGTGATTTTGTAATCCTTCTCCACTTTAAATACGGAAATGCTCTGATCAGTAAAAGAAGCGACAAATAGGAGTCTAAAAATTATTTATTCCACTAATTAAGTAAAAAATTAAAGTAAAATATATATAGGAGACCTAACTTAGAAATTTTACATATTCAAAAGGATTATTAGAGAGAATTTCATAAATTTTGTTGAAATATATGGAAGATGAGTTGAAATATATCAATTTATAAAATTTCTAAAATTCTCCGAAGTAAATTGTTGCATTAAGAGTATTTCTTCTATAAAAATAGACATGTGACTTTAAACGAAGAAAGTTAATTGCAGGCATATAAAATCCATGTGATTGATATGTTGAACGTTTCCATTTCTCCCACTCCTTTCACCCATTAAAGAATTACTTTCAATTTAAAAGTAGCATATTTAATAACTTCAATCTTACCGTCGAAATCGATCATATACAACCCCTTCAGGAGCTGAAATTCGTTCAAGAACGAAAGTCTTGTTACCATTGAAGAAGAGTACAGAGCCAGTTGGTAAGCCTAACATACTAAAAGTACATCTATTATAAAATATCCTTATATATTTTATGATATATAGCTATAACTAGCGGACCTTTCAAATTTACTGAGATATGAGTTGCGGAAATAAGTGTGAGAAGTAGCGAAGAACCTTTTAGCGTCTACTGCAGCTACATCACGCAAGCTAAACAGTTTTTCTATTTTATTCCCATTGTACTATTCCATGGAAATCAATGCACCTGTGAAACTTCCGGCTTCTTACTGTCATCAGATACTGAAGATGATTTTTCTGTGCAACGTACCAAAATATCTCCACAGTGTCCGTTATTTTACGGTGGTTCACGGTTATGACATATACTCGTTTTTTTAATGATGTTACCGATATTCCTCCTGGATTAACTTTCAAATTTGATCCAAATATAGGTAGTTCCCATGCACTATTGTTATCGGCATTGTATGTCATCAAACGACCAACATTTGTCCTATTTGCTTCATCTTTGCCCTATGATATTTACCGCCTTAAACATTTCAAGTGAATTTACCTGTGGAAAATAAAAATTTCATAATGATTAGTCTTTCACAATACATGACTCACATCTGCTACAAAAAGTTTGCCGTCGAAATGCGTTGCAAATCCACTGACTTTACTGAATAAGCCTAAAGATATACATTCGCCAGGTACATGATTATAAGCTCGTCGGTTGACTCCAAACGACATGCTGAATAGATAATCTTTCAAAACCTATATGTAAGAGATTTAAGGTGAATGTAACAACCTTTAATAATATTCTTATATCTCTATTATTATAGAAGTGAATTGCAGGTTGTTTATATGTAAATGAATAGAAGTGCATGTTCATAAATTTTTTGATTTAGACCTTTATTCATAGAAAACAATTTAACATATAGAATGATAAACTTACAGAATATTTGCAATAATATAGGAGAATACAGCTACTACTACTGTCAATAGAACGGAACCCTTCATTCTACTAGAAAATTTTCAGTTAAAATGTAAAGGTATGGAGAAAAAGAAGAACGAAGTCTCTAAGAAGCAGCTATGCATGATTTCCGCCTCGTTTCCACGGATACAATTAGAAATGTATGGGCTGTTGCTATATAGTGAGGGAAGACGATCTTTCCATTGTTAGTATTCATGGAATAGAACTCTATATTCACCAGTCAAATGGTAGTTTGTACATTTAGTGACATAATTATTGCAGATAAATCATCTAATAAATAACTCCAGTGACTATCTATTAATGATTCGATTATTTGTGTATATGTAGTTAACATATTTTGTTGTGTTAAAAATAACTTTCAAAGAATCCATCTGTTCGATGAAGACCAAACAGACTATACCACCACGTAGACGAAAACTCCAAAGGACAAATATATGTATACTACAAAAAATTGCTGCAATTTAGGAATGAAGGGATCGTAGTAAAAAAAAGTAGAAATCCCAATATAATAAAAATTCGTGTTAGTTTACATAGAAATACTTAACCAATGGGAATAATAGATTAGTAGATCATTCTTTCGTAGTTGGGAGAACATTATAATGGACATACTGCAGTCACTATCGGGAAAAACATTAAGTGGTGCCCAGATAACATTAAAGAATCCATAGACTAACGGTACCACTTGATGTTATAAAGCATTTTATTATAAATACTGATGAACGTTATAAATATTTTATCAACGAGTTATCTAAATTAAAACAGATGAAGATCAATAATGAGGATTCCCTCTAACAAAAATAATGTACAACCACCGAAAACAATGAGAATTAATTGATATCAATGATTTTAAGAGGAGAAAGTTAGTGGTGTGAATAATCTTTATTCCCCTGCTTTTTGATTCATTCTTCTTTTGTAAATATCCCGAGGGGCAGGACCGGTTCGTGTCTCGTCCTCGCTATCAGAATCGCCATTCATGCGCCGTTTCTTAGTTGTTGTAGTGCTGCAGAACTCAGACGAACTCATAGCCTAAAATAATGACCTCATTCTTACAGTAACCAAACATAAAGGAGAATTAGATACTTACCACATTAGGATCTGTGGTAGTTGCAAGTAATTGATAAAAGTCTTTTTTAGCATCCTCAACTCTCATTGGTCCTAGCATAGTACCATTTTCCAACTTCACTTTTGTATCTACTATTGGAGCTGCAACAATATTTTTTTGGAAAAGCAATTATACTAGTGAATCTGCAGAAATACAAAGAACAAAGTTAATAACCACTATTTGTAGGCTGATATTTAAGGAGTGAATCCATAAGAAGATCAACTGAAACAAACGGCCCCTGAAACGACCATGGAGGAGGAAGAAGAGTTAATAAATGAGCAGCAGCAGGAGGAGGAGGAAATACACCTAAAATTATTTTCTCAACATATTGATATAAATTTTATTTATGCAAACTAATTTTATTCAACTATAGCTCACCACCAGGTACTGGATGAAATGACCCAAAAGTATTCGTTTTTGGCTTAAATGGAATCATCTGATCAGTATCAGGTCGAGGATAACTGAAAGAATAATATAATATAAGAATATTTTCTATTACTTGTTATATATTTTTCTACAAACCCTCCTATCTCCATTTGTCCTCCGCCACTTCCACCCATCACCACACTAGCAGCTTGTGGACCATGAGTGGGCCGAGAAGACACAGATTGGCCATTTGAAGTTCCGCACAAGCCAGATAGAGTGCCACCGGTACGTAGAGGTTTCTCAATAGTGATTTACATAAATATAAGAAAGAAAAAAATAAGGTTAGTGTCCTAGAAAGATAAAACTTACATTATATCCCATCAGTTTAAGCTGATCCATAGTACAAGGTACAAGATTCAAAAATTTGTACCTGAAATAAGAGTAATATAGATATAAGGTATAAAAGACAACTTAACGCTAACATATAAGATGCAAAACATTTTTTTAAAGTAAAAATAAATAAATATTATTTTGCTAGAACAAAATACCTATCAATGAGCATAAGTGTGGTAGCTTCTTCGTCTCCACCGGCTACCGTTTCTTTTCTTCGTTCATCTACCTTCAAAGTACTTGAAAGGTCTCCAACTAATGACTCGAATTCCAAATAGCGATCCCATATCTCTCTGAATCCTCTATTCTTAATATTATAAATGATAAAATAAGTGTGTACTATAACTGTTTATTACTAGTTCTTAAAAAATAAAAGAACCAACGATGATTTTTCGGGTGGCATCGTTCCCGACGTCAAGATCCTTTCGAACACCACTCGAGTGTTATTATCTTCTGAGCATGGATAATTAATCATTTTCAATTCCACTAATCATATGAATCAATTTTCTTGTGAAATTTTATAAAACAAATAATACATTTGCTCACCATTGAGATGTGATAGAAAGTCAACATATGCGCATGCATATTCAGGTTCGTCTCCATATTTCTTGAGGCCCAAATCAAAAACTCTCATTGCCACATCTTTATCCTAAAATGAAACATCATGAATGTATATACACTATAATCGTGATAATAAAATGCATTATTACCTACCTTGCTACAATAGTACTCCATGAGAGCAGCAGCAACAAACACATGATGTCTGCTGCGTGGATCCTCACGTGCTCTTTTGAACACTCCACGTGCAGCTCTTACACCTTCCGTACGACGAGTGAACTTCATTAATTGAACATAGGTCTAGAATTAAATTCGATGGAATCACCTCTAGAAGATAGCTGATACATATATACTTACCAAAGTAGGGTCAATATGTTCAATTGCAATAAGCTTATCATATATCTTTTTAACATTATCAAACTTCATTCTCTCCTCTTCAAAATCTGCATAAGCAAAGAATAACAGTTGAGATTCATTCATAAGACCACCAATAGCGCGATCAAAAAGTTCTGGAACAAAATAATCAGACAGTATCGATAGTACAGCAGTAAACAAGCATTTTATTCGCCCACGTAACAATATTATATTATTAACTACACTTACGCATAGCTTCTACAGTCATTTGTTGAGATAGCTTCACATCACCCTTTTCTTCGAGTGTCTTGCTTGCCTGTTGAAGAAAAAGAGCGGCTTCATACCACATATCGGGATAGTAACCAAGGCATAGCAATGCCTGCTCATATGCATAGACCACTGTAAATAAATAGTATTTTAAACTAGAATATTTTATAACCACATAATGAAAAAACTCGATCACTTGAAATACCCGATGTAATATACCTCTCTTAGCAAACTGGCCGTATTCTTCTGTATCCAGGGGATTGCTCTTCTCCCATAGTATATATTTTTTCCACATTTCAACCTTAATTAATTAATTAGTTCTAAAAAATCAACATGAAAAGTAATTATGTAAGCGACTACATACTTGTTTCATTTCTGGTGCAGAACCTCTAGGAGGTACAGATACAGCTTGTCGATTAATTCCACGTGTGACTTGTTCAAATTGTTTTGCCATTTTTTTTGAAGTCTAGAATAAAGATTTTAAATAAGTGGTATTAACGTCAATCATGTAACTATGTATTATGGTGAGGTTTTGAAATCAAAAGAATATTATTTGACGAATATTATGTATTAAATACAAATTTTATTAAATCTTTCGAAGTCCGTCTAGATCCCATAATAGTAAAAACCTTATATTACTTACTTTTATATATTAATACAGTCAAACTGCAAATACATAAAAGTGAAATTTCAACAAAAATATGCTAACATATAATTGTAGAAACTTCAGCTATAGTTAATGCTAAAATAAAATCGCAATTCGTGTGCATTTATATTATTAACTGGATTTTTTAAAACGTTAGTTAGTGAAAGTTCAAAATTCATTGCTAAACCATTAGATCTTATTATACTTTTGGTATATCCTATTGTAAAGTGATAACTGCTAATAACTGGACCTGATATTCCTTGTTTCGTTCCGCAATTAACTTCTCAGCTAACGTTGGGTTTATACTTTTTTCATAGTTACAATAATCTTGCCAGAGGGTTTCAATATTTAACATGGGAGTAGCTACCCCACGCTGGTAGATTTTTCGGACGGCAGATATCCGTTGATTTTCAGCATATTGTCCAACAGCCGGTCTAAATAAGCATAAGTGAATTGATAAAATAGAAGATTTTCCATTCTGAAAATACTTACACAGTCTTGAGAAAAGAAATATAATCCGCATAAATAGAGAATGCGTTCATGTCCAGACCGACCTTATCCAATGCAAAGTCATAAGCTTTAGCCATTTTCTCTCTAAAGAAAATAATATTTAAAAAATGAGCTTTTGACTAGTAATTTTAAATATAACCAGCTTTACATACAAACTAGAATATGCGAAATTACCTGAATGTTCCCAAGTGGCCTTTTGTTTCCCGCACATAAAACACATAGCATTTCCAGAGATCAATGTTGAGAACTTTCACTAGACATCGATTGAAGAGCTAGAAACCAGGATATTAAGAATTGCAAAGGAAATCATTCAAAAAAAAACCTTCGAAATTAAAACCTACATTTTCGACGTTTTCGAAGTTTTTACCGCGTAACTGAAACGAATAATTTAATCCACGAAAATTAATAATACTATACAAAACCACAGCGTCAGACAGAACACTGTAAGAGGTGGAAACCCTAATTCCAGCTACTGAAGCACCAATTACTTACTGCCCATGCTAACCACACGCGGCAGTGATATCAATATAGATTACTAATTTTTGTTAGTCAATTTTGCAACGGTACATCCGCACATTCCTTGCAATATTTATTCGTAGCATTGAAATACCAAAAGTATACGTCAGACATTCATATTCAAGTATTATTCTGCTTTCCAAATGTTTATTGACAGAAGGAACTGCATTAGTACTTCTATAGCTATGATACAAAAGGATGTGGAGTCCGCTAGTGGAATGCGCAGGTGACTTGAACGGCAAGAAACCCAACTGTAAAAGGAGATCATAGGAAAATTTTTTAAAATACTACCACCGAGAGGATACATCTCCTAAACTGTACCCTAAGATACCGGCATACCTCGTGCTCAATGTATGCCTTCCAGTACCGCCCTGAATTTGGAAACTGTGTTACCAAGTTCTCATAGAACGTCCTAGCTTGATCAATAGGGCGAGCCTAGAATTAAAATGTCAATTTACTTCAGTGAAAAATAACCTATTTGAACATTAAATAATTTGGAAATTATATCCATATATTAATAACTTGCATAATTTCAGGCGCAACGAAAATATACCTTCATATAAACTAATGAAAAACCACTATCTTAGCTTCAATATAAACAATTAGAAATTTAGGATAAATAATATAAAACACAAAAACTATAAAATGGGAATTCTTACCTGTGATTCTCTTAGTAGTAAATTCCATGCGTCAACATCAAATGGATTAAGTTCAATTCTACGTTCAGGACTCAAAACAGATGAACAAGCCATGCTACTATAAAAGTATATAATATAAAATACTGCTAATAAAGAATCCAAAGTCGTTGTAATTCGAAAAATATATAATGAAATTTATCCGATGAAAGCCAAACAACAACATAACAATTGTCGCAACTATACACATGATTACGTGTTAAAATTAGGAACAACAATTTTGTACGTGAAAAACGAACAAGCGACAGTAATTGTGAATGGAGCACTCTTTAATCTAATATCTAAAAGATACTAATTACTATTTTAGACTTAATTCTTGTAATTATCTAGTAGTAATGTAATCAAAAACATACTTTCACCACATTCAAATTAAATTCCGAACCTTGTATTTAATTAATCTTACATGAGAAATATCTGGAGATTCCCTTTAAAAAAATCATAATCAATGTAGGAATATAGTTTAGCTGTCTAATCTCACCCATTCACTTAAGTCCAATTGTGCAAAAAAAACTTGAAGTTAATTAGTGTTATCTCCAGTTTACTATGTTGAGATAGATAGATTTAAGAGTACTCTTTAAAATCCCAGTAAATTTGTTTGTCATAGTTTTACTGATCTTTGCAAATTTTACTCTCGTGCATACTGAACATGAAAATTCCACAATAAATACAAGTTATACAATGACATGAAATGCCACTTTACGATACATATTAAAACTGATAACCAAAAATCCAATTTACTTAGTGCATAGTCACACTAACTCATTTCACTAAAGATCTGCCCCACATGGATTAAATACTGACAGTCTTTTCTCATGTCTTATACATATAGTACAAATTTTTTATTTAGTAACAAACAACAACGAAACCACTCGAACTAGCAATTTAGTTAACCGTTTCATCAGTGTGTTTTCCTTTGAGAATGCCAGTGACACGAGCACGACCCGCAGCCTTTCTCTCAACGAGATCGCGACGGTCCTTATCAAGCTTCAGCTTGGTGAGAGCAACCTAAATGCATGCATGAAAATATATCTACATTAAAAGAATCAAATATTAGGCATGCAAAACATTCTAGGGAACTTTACCTTCCCCTGTCTTCGTGCACCGGAACTAGTTTATCCAAACCTCACCTTCGATGGGTGGATTCCGATGTGCACAGTAGATCCATTTGCCTTTTCACGAGTAATTTTGTCGATATGAACAACGAATTTCTTACGGTAACAACGTATTACGCGTCCAGTATTTCCTCTGTGACGACCACGCATAACCACGACCTCATCATCAACCCTATATGTTTTATTCTTATTTTAGATAGTGGAAATTAACAATATCTTCCTTGCCATGCAAATCTATTTAATGATTAAATACCTGAGAACATCATTAAATACTAACCTGATGGGAATAGATCGAATCCCATGCTTAGCACGAAGCTCCTTAGTCAATGGTGCAGACATAATTCTTCTCCTTTCATGTGATGGAGCATTGAAATGCTGCTTTCGGTTCTTACCGGAATCTTTTGAGACGAAGGGATTAAACTTCATTATTGATACCCTGAAAACTGGATATATTAACATTACCAATTTAACACTAGATGCAACTATAAATAAGGTTCTTAAGCAAACATTTAAGAAACATTAGGATAACAAATACAACAAAAATTAAGAAAATAATCACTGCAACTGAATGATTAGAATTTACGTCACTCATATCTAGTAGAACATGGAGTGATTTTAGGTCTAATTTAAAAAATCTGTTAAATTGCTTTTCTATACTGTATCTTCACATGCTTCAAATATCGTTGTGAGACCTTTAAAGGAAAATAAATTGTTTTTCAGTAATTATGGGCTTTTTGCCAACTACATTTAAATACGTTATTTTATAGATTTTCTGTAGTTGATAGCCTAGATTTCTACACGAACTTTAATTTAAATAATCGTCATTTTGTTCATATCAAAAAGTGCTCAGCAAAATGAAACCAGATATAAAAGATCGTGATTTCATGTATCGTTTGATCATTGGGTGAGTTTATTTTTATAATTGTTTTGATTTTGGAGAAAAATAGTAGATATTAATTGTAAACGTTTTTGAAATATTTTAATCTAATTTTAAATAAGTATAATTTCAATAGAATGCAGATTATTAACGTGCGGTTAAGGATAATAGCTCATCTCATTATTTTAGGCAGTTATTTTATGATGGCCACCAGCAATTAGCTCTCTCACTGGCTCAAGCTATTGGATGTTCTTCACAACCTCCACCTCCATCTGACAAACTTTTTCGTTTAGTTTCTATTGCTAAGCAGTTTGTAGATGATCCAGAATCTAAAGAGAAAGAAAGCTCATTGCAGGTTTTAAATTTGACTAGAGTTCTTTACTTTGGAACTAAAGATTTTCATTCCATTTTATTATACACCAACTTTAGTTTGAAGCATTATCATCTGGACTTGATCTTGAATTTGATGCTGATATTGTTCCGTCGTCTCCTGAACCATGTATGTATGAAACTATCTATCTGACCTCTCATAAAGCAGCATGTCGTTCTGCCGCATTTAATTCTGATGGTATGTTTATGGAATTGTTTAAAGGAGTATTTTACCTATAATTCTTATATATTTGAAAAGAATATCGAATTTTGGGTACTCTTGTGGCTACGGGATCTGCAGATTGTTCAATTAAAATAATGGATGTAGAGAGAATTGTTGCTAGAGAAGTCAGAGGAGATATAACAGAAAATGGACCGGATGCTCAGCATCCAGTTATTCGGACACTCTATGATCATATTGATGTTAGTTCTTATATATATGTAATTTCAATTAGATGTAAAATATTTTTAAACTGGTTATTCGAGACAGGAAGTAACTAGCATAGCTTTTCATCCACGTGAACAAATTCTCGTTTCTGGCTCAAATGATAAGACCATCAAGCTTTTCGACTATTCAAAGACCGCTGTTAAACGGGCTATGAAAACCCTGGCTGTACGTTCTATTTAAGTTAACAGTTGTTTGTGTCTCTTGCTTTTAATATATTGAGTTCTTATTATTATATCTTTGTTCAGGAAGTATATCCTATTCGTGCAATGTCATTTCATCCGGGTGGTGAGTTTCTATTGGTTTCAACAGAACATCCAACTCTTCGTTTATATAATGTGGAGACCGCTCAATGTTTTGTTGGAGCAGTTCCTGCTGATCAGCACAAGGATGTTGTTTATGATGTATGATAATTTGTTTGGTCAACCTTATATAGCAGCAGTTGATACGATAGCTATTATAGGTTAATTACTCTGACAATGCACGTTTATACGTAAGTGGTTCGCGTGATGGAGATGTGAAGGTATGGGATGGTATATCAAATCGATGTGTGGAGACATTTACCAGGGCACATGATGGAGCTGCTATTTGCTCTGCCCGTTTTACTAGGAATGGAAAAGTGAATATATATAGATATATAATATATGCTATATAGTGTGGTTTGGATATTATTTAGTTGATAATTTCGATATTTTTATTTGTTATGTTTTTATATAACGTATTATTTTAGTATATTCTAACTAGTGGGATGGATAGCATTGTGAAACTGTGGGAACTATCTACCAACCGTTGTTTAATTGCTTATACAGGCGCAGGAGCAACAGGAATACAAGATCATCCTGTCCATGCTACATTCAATCATAATGAAGATTATGGTATGTTGATAATTAAGTTTTACCATTATGAAATCTTCAAAATTAAAATAATATTTGTCTCAGCTTATTTCCTATCTTTGTCTATTATTTCTAATAATATGAATACCTACATTATAGTATTGTTTCCTGACGAAAAATCAGGAAGTCTTTGTTCGTGGGATGCAAGGAATTCGGACAGGAAAAGGCTTCTCGCTCTCGGTAAATTTAAAGTAGCAAGAATTTATACATTTTGAAATTTCATCTTTGATAAATGGCAAATTTCAGGTCACACTGCATCAGCGCGTATTTTTGTACATTCACCAACAATGCCAGCTTTTCTAACTGGAAGTGATGATTTCCGAGCTCGATTTTGGTACAAGAAAGGGAGCAATTAAAATTGTTTATTTCTTGAGTTGTGTACAAATCATTTACAGTATTTAGTATTTATCATAATGTGTCAATCACTCATCGTTTTTTCTTAAATTTGCTTTTTCATATAGCTTACTTTCTATAACTTCAATAAATCTACTTATTTCTTATTTTTACTACATTATTAAATGGTCTGCCACATTGTACCTATGTCATGCTGAGATTAACGTATAAGAGTGATCCGTTCTGTTGTTATACCCTTCATTCACAGAGTTGCGCGCGTACATTATGAAATTTTAAATTTTATTCTTTAATATTTGGTTGAAGTGTAATTCTGCGCACCCTTTTTGATCTGAAGGGGAACTGGGGTCTTCCCTCTTGCACTGTTTTTAATCCTGCCGCTTCGTCTTCTCGCATACTTTTTTCTGCCACTTTATCAATGCGGATGATATTCTCACGTAAGCCGCCTGGAATTTCAAAAAAGTTATGTACTTAAAATGTATTTTTGGCTTTGAAAGTTGATTTAGTGAGCAGGTTGCGCTTAATTCAATGTTCTCATAACTATGTGGCAGTTGAGCGTGTAGAGAAATTGATTCTCAATAATAAATAAAAATGATACTTAATTTTTTTATGGTATTAGGAGTTAAGACGAAATATCACTGTTTTTAATATTTCATTGGGGTCTTTATAGGTTGTCTAGTTTTAAAGCTAACATAATTATGTTTTACCTTTTATTCTTTCATCACTGATTGGTTCTTCCTTTTGATGAGGTACTGATTCGTTCATTGTTGGCCAATTAATTTCTCCATCCTAGAAAATCAATCTATTTTGTTGCTTTGACGATACTACTCAGCGAGTTATGAGTTACCTTTTCTGTTATATTATCTGTTGTCTGTAATCCAAAAGGATCGAAGGGTTTTTTCGTAGGTTCCTCTGTTGTGTCTAAACTTTGAGCAGGAAGAACTAATTCTGCAAAGATCTGTTGACATTTTATTCTAGTCAATACGGTGTTAAATATAAGAGAAGTTTTCGATTAACTATGAATGTAAAGACAGATTTCGAGATAAAATTGGTTTTTTTTTTTGATATCTATTTATCATGTTTTTAATATTACTTATTTCTATAGAATTTATACCTGGTGGGAATAGAGGTTCACCATGAAGTGCTTCCTCATCTAATGGGACAGCTACTACATCCTGAGGTTCTGGGACATGTAAGGGTAGTGGGCGAGCTCTGAAATTAGACGGCTTAAAATATAACTATATTAGGTTCTGGTTCCTAGCTAGACTTCATTCTTCCTATTGTTTTTGAAGTGTAGAAGTAGAATATTAAAAGGTTTTTTTCATACAAACCTGTATAAAGGAGGAAATGGATTACTGGGATTTCCCTGTTGTGGGTAAAATGGAGATATTCCTAATCGGGAGGAAGTTCCTTCTTTTCCAAATATTGGTATCTTTCCGACAAACGGTATATTATCGTAGGAAATATCTACGTACTGATATGGTGCTATAAGATGCAATTTACATTTTAATTATAGGTAAATCAAGTTATCTCTTGAGTAGATTAATGTCGTATGTTATTTGAAAACTTACAATATACGCCTAGTCCCGGTCCATAGGCTGTTATGGCGTTAATGTATTCCTTTATTATATATCCATCTGGGCCGCGAAGAAGGTTAAGTGAGGGAAGAGTTACGGATAAGGATACAAGTATTAATAAGATTAGTATGTTTTGAAGCATTCTATAAAGGATTTTGTATACCTATTTAAAAATGTATCTCGATAACAATAAACAGACTGACGAAATCTAGTTTTGACAATAAGAAAATAGGTACACACTTGTTTTCTTTTGAAAAACAAAAATCGATGAGCGAGAACGGCGATCATGTGCATGGATAACTGATAAACCAGATCCCGATTCAATCCCGACATTCATTTAATACGGTTGCTTGATGACCTTCCGAAATGGAAATATTCCTAGGTAGAGCTGTAAATATACGTCTAGAAGAAGAAATTGATCGTTTGTATTATGTTATCACTTAAACTTAATGTCTTTATCCAAACGAAAATAAGTGGTTTCTCTAATTTTTCAGTGTTCTGTACTTGTACTAACTATGACCCGAAGGCGAAAGAATAGACTTGATCAAAGATATGACGAAGATCCAGACCCGGAACTAGGACTTGAAGATTGGATAGATGGTGGTGAAACTGACATTGAAATATTCGAAGAAGGCGAAAACATGATTTACAAGCGCATTGTGGTTAGTGAACTGAAAGAAAGGAAGAGGACCTAAATTTATATATATTTTAGTGAGATAATTTCAGGGTGGATGCGTTCTTCTACTCCTTGGAATTTTCGCTTTTGTCTGGGGTTTTTCGGCATCTGCTGAATTTACTTATAAACCAGTACAGTTCGACAAATTTAGTTATAGTCGTTAGTTCATATTTATTATATTAAATAACTACTACGCATTTAATTTTTTTGTTGTTTTTCACTGTCTTTCAGAATGCTTTGTAAATGAATCGAACGACCGCATTTTACCCGCCGGTATGCGAGTCATCTTCATGGTGATCGATGCCTGGCGAATGTCATTCCTCACTGATCCGTCTTCTCCCATGACATTTATTCGACGTTCAGTGAATAGTGGTCGCGCCCTTGCATTTAAAGCAAAAGTTGAAGCGCCAACAGTGACTATGCCAAAGATAAAAGTAACTTTTTCGTACATTTAACTTTGGTGCTGTAGTTATTACTTATTGTTGATTTAAGTAATTTTTAGTCACTCACAAGTGGCACAATTCCATCCTTTACCAGCTTCGTATCTAATTTTGCTTCAAGTGCAGCAACAGAGGATAATTGGGTGAAAAAAGCGAAGGATGAAGGAAAAAGGTTGGTTAAATTATTATAAAATTTTTATATCGAGGTATATCTTTGCTTTTCTTCGTTTTATCTATTTTTGCTGTACTGTTCTATTGCTTAGAATTCACTTCTTCGGTGATGATACTTGGCTACGTTTATTCCCCAATATGTTTGAGAAGCATGATGGTGTCACTTCTTTCTATGTAAATGACTATACTGAAGTAAGTAAATCGCATATGCACATTAATCTGTTTATGTTATCAGTTTTTACTATCTTTAGGTTGATGATAATGTTACACGGCATGTACACAGTGAACTCGAAAATGATGAATGGGATATATTGATCTTACATTATTTGGGATTGGACCATATAGGTCTCATATTTTATTTTTACTTTATATTACCATTCTACTCTTATCCGATGTTTTTATAGTAGTATTTTTCTTATTTGTTGTACAGCTCTTGAGTATACAAACTTAACGGTTTGTTTCTCTTTATCAAACTAGGCTTCAATTATATAT
Source organism: Heterorhabditis bacteriophora (assembly GCA_964036235.1). Classification (NCBI taxonomy): domain Eukaryota; kingdom Metazoa; phylum Nematoda; class Chromadorea; order Rhabditida; family Heterorhabditidae; genus Heterorhabditis; species Heterorhabditis bacteriophora. The sequence goes on along the minus strand of OZ038428.1, from coordinate 8,345,526 downwards.
CTAAAGTTTCAGGTCATTCACTGGGTGGTGATTCTTCTCAGATTCCTCTAAAGTTAAAGGAAATGGATGGCATGGTTCGAGATATTTTTGCTAAGGCTTCGGTAGGTATCATATAATATAGACTCACTATATAGAAGTAATTGAGCGAGTATTTCATACCAGGCTCGTTTTCCCACAATGTTAGTAGTGGTAGGAGACCATGGGATGACTAAAATGGGATCTCATGGGGGAGGAAGCGAAAGTGAAACATGGGTACCACTTGTATTTTTTCATTCGACTGTCAATATTATTGCTGGACAAAATTTAGATAGTAAGTTTTAAAAATTTACGAGAGCAAGATGAATTGTATACTTTGTTAAAATCGTTTAGCGGTAGACGTGATTATTTTTGTTTAGAGCTATATATAATTTTTTATTAGAACAAATCGCCTATAAATATATAAGAAAGTTCTAGCTTCTTGCATTGTAAGTGAACTACAATGGGCTTTTTTCTAAGTACTAAACATGTGGTAGGAAACGAATGTGTTTAACGTTTATTTTCCCTTTTAACACTATATATCTATTATTTAGGGCTATCTCGCGTGGAACAGGTTGACGTAGCTCCCACGCTGTCATTATTTTTGAAAACAAGAACTCCTTCTAAAAGTATTGGTCTATCGCTAATACCACGTATGGCAAAGTATTGGCAGATTAACAATCTTACAGTTTTTTACGACTCGTTTATTACGGCAACTCACCTATCCAGATATCTTCAGAGTATGATTTTTTTTAAAATTTATGTAGCTATACTTATTTTGATACGAAAATATGGATCTTTAAAAAATTCCAGAAATAATACAGTGAATTTTAACTTGCCTTGAAATATATTTTGACATAAGTTTATTAGTAGATTTATCACAGTGTATCTTTAAGATATATGGGGTATCTATTTAAAGTAGTGGAAAAGTAAAAAATTACGGGGGTTCGAAATTCCACTTTCAATTAGAGTTGTCTAAGATATTCTTCAATAGTTATTCTCTATAATAGAAAGTAACTATGGCGGTTGAAATCCAGCGAGTTTATTAATCATATTGCTCCTTCTAAAAACCAGGATGTTGTTTGTAAAGATGTTTTATGGTCAATTTCCTATGAAAAGTCGGATCTATTTCTCTTCAGAAATATAGTTACTACTAAATTCTAGTAGTATTTGCATCAATTTTTATTCACTATTTGACTAATTAAGCAATGCTTCGTTGTACGAATTTTACGTTAAGATTCTTTGTTTTAAACTTAATACTCTAAATCTCCAGGTACTCACTTTGAGCGCTACATTTTTGTTGTTATTTGTATTACACAGTAAGGAAAATTCACTACACCATGATTTAATCAACCAATATTGACTGTATTTATCTATTCCATGTTGCTTTCTAGTATTTATGGTAGTGCGACAACTAGTTTTATACATGAAATGGAATCATTCCGATGTTGGCTCAGTTAATACTGAGTCCCTTTGAAACTTTCTTCACATTTCTTCACACTAATAATTTCTTTCCAATTGCTTTTAGCAAGTAGAGGTATTTGATGAAAAACCAAAAACATTCCCAAAATAGTATTTAATAGTATCATGGAACGTTCTGACCAGAGTACTAATATTTTTAAAAATAATTTGAAGAAAATTTTAGTGCAGAGCCTAATTTTCAGAACAACCATTCGTAGATCATATGCTTCGTATTCAAACCACCAGTTCTCTTGAACAAAAATGTAAAATGGTGCGTGGACTAGCTGTAGCTGCATTAGGGAAGGAATCTCTTCGATTTTATCGACGCATGCAAGAGGAGATCATCAAGAGCGTAGTAGGTGTCTGGGTACAATCTGTTATCGCTGGAATATTTTCAACTATATTGGTTAGCCTGATTTTTTGTTTCTTACGTTTACGTTATATTCTGGACAAGTAAATCATATGTTTGAATTTAGGCACTCCTGGTTTGGTTCAAAATAGATGTTTTTCTATTGAACCGTTCTCAGTTCAAGGTGAGTTTGAAACGTTGATTTCTAAACAAGCTCTCAGATCTACTGCTTTAGTATTGTGATAGCTTGGTTTAATGTATCGTAGAAGTTCTGTTGTGTATCAAATTGTATTTAATTAGTCAATCTTATCTGATAACTTGTACCATCACTGCGTATAGCATATGTCAGAAACTCTATAGCTTCGTACGCTTCTTACGCCGTCTTGTTTTTTCGCTTTGTTTCCTTTCGGATTGGCTACTCTATCTACATTTTCATCAAGTTTGATTGAGGAGGAACATGATATATGGTTAGTTAACAGGCTCTACAAATATCTAGTATATATTATTACATATAATAATATTAGTGTTTAGGTACTTCTTGGCAACATTTTCTATTTGCTACCAAATTATTGGTCCAGTAAATAAGTATTTGAAAGCATCGCTTGAAAGAAATCAGGTATCAACGACAATTGAACTCTGTTAATATCTCGATTTTTCTTCCATTGCTACTTATTCATTGTTGTTAGGCGATATTTAAGAAATGCTTTTTACACTCCTCATTTTTTACATATTTATTTGTAACAATTAATACAGAATGCAGTTTCGGTCATTTGGCCTATTCTCCGCTCTGGTCTCTATCTACTATTGCTCCATCGATTTGCCATGTGTTTTACTATGTCCAGGCGTCGAAGGTGGATTATGGATGCAGGTAAATTTTACAATTGAATTCAAGTTAACAAATTTTAAGATCTTAGCATTTAGGCTTGCTTCCTGCTCCAGTAATTTCCGAATTTCGCTTCACATCTATTCATGCCTCATTCTTGGATAGCATAGTCAACACAAGTCCTGAATATTTTATCAAAAAGTAAGTTTAGCCTTATCCTTTAGATGACAATAGTTAAATATTCTTTATGTATATTACCACTTACCAATAATATATATAGAATATTTAGTGTGTTCCCACTAACTTCGACGATAGTATGCTCAGTTATTATGTTCTGGATTATTCGCCCTATTAAGTCTCGTGATTCGTACTATCGTTTACGATCTTTATTTATAGCTGTTGCAGGTCTTTTGCTTATTGTTAGAGCACTTCTTGCCACTCTGGATTCTCAGTTAGTGCCTTCTTTTTAATAAATTTATTAACTGTCGCATTGTAGTCTTTAATGCTGCAAGTGTCTAACATTTTCTACATAATTTTCTGTTTTATTGCAGATCATATGGAATTGAACTCAACACGAAAATATTATTTATATTGTTTCTCCTATGTTTTTCTTCTCCTTCGTGTGCTGCAATTTTGTATCTCTTCTACTTGATCAAAGTGGAAACTCTTCCAATAGTTTTGATTTGTTTCGAAATGGGACTACTTATGCGGGTGTTTTCTTCGTCTCACTATCCTCTTGCCATATTATGCCAAGCTGCATTTTTCTACCAAGTTTGTAGTTCTTAATTACGTTTAATGCGCTATCTAATAGCAATTGTTTAAATGTTATATTTCTACGTTATAGGGAAATTCAAGCGGTCTAGCTACAATAGATATTGCTGTTGGTTACCAAGGTTTATCATATTATGAACCACTAATAGTTGGCCTACAGGTCATCGTAAATCTTTATGCAGGTCCTATAGCGCTGTTACTTGGCTATCAGTGAGTTAATTAGCATATTTTCTGCTTTCTATAAATTTATTGATGTTGTATCTATGTTCCAGGTTCCGTTCTGGTCCGAGCTCGGTGTTATTCATGCCATATTCACTAATTCACGTTCGAACCCTACTTCTCGCTGTATCTATGCTTTCTTTGTTTTTCTTTTCGGATCATATTTTTGCATATAGTGTCTTCGCTCCTAAGGTAATGTGTGAAATCCTTCACGCAGTGGTTGTTACTGTGCTTTCCTGCATTCACTTCACGTGTTCGTTTCTCTCGGGTCTCCGTCGCTAAGTCAAGACACAATCATAATTACCCTGTTACTAACAACTAGTTTGCTCATTTCTATATAATTGTTTAAATTAAAATGATAGTTTTATCTGTGTGAATGTGTTGTTAACTTATTTCCTAATTATAATTCGGATGCAAATTCAGCACTGATCTGTGATATTGTCGTCTATCCATTTTATTACATGGTATCTAGGATAAATTCTGTTGAACGATGGCTGGGTAACAATCTCTCCTATGTAGCTGCTTTCATAAGTAATCAAGTGTCAACTTAATTATATCTAATGACTTCTACACATTAACTTTATTATCATAAACAATAATAGAAAGGACAAAACGATTGCAATCCTCAAGCCAACAAAACAACGTTAGAGTAAGTAACATAGATGGGGTTTTATAATTGAAATAAACATGAACAATACATCCACCTTATGCCCTATTATAGGAGGCCCTGTCGTTTGAGATCTTCATACATCTTCTTAGTTACTACATTGCCGGCTGAATCTTCAAATTCTTCATCCAAATCTGGATTCCACTTTTGTTTCTCCTGGAATATTTTATTATTTTCTCTTCTTCACATAACTCATTTTAAGTACCTTCTCATTCTTAATTTTATTCCATAAATCAAGGGCGTCCTTTATCTGAGTAATGTTTGCAAAATGAGCCGTGTTCGGTATGCCCAAACATCGCATTCCATGGGAGTGGCGCCATTCCTGACAATGTGTAGGTAAAAGGAAGATTAAGAAACAATAAAATTGAAAATTAAAGAAACCAGCCATTCAAATTACGTTGAAATGTTTTTGGAACGCCTTTGGCCCTTTGTAGATCTGATTTCCACATATTTCACAGGAGTATGAGATGTTGAGACCGTGCAATTTATATAACCAGTATGGGATAGGTTTTCCATCCCAGCTAAATGAAACAAATGTGTATATATAAATATTATAAATTCAATAAAATATCTGAGTGAAGTTCATCTAAAACATACCCTAAAGGTAGATTTTTGGGGTTATATGGTACGCCGTCGTCTTCCTCTTCATCACTCTCAATCTGTCAATTATATTAATTGAGATCATTAACAATTATTTGTATTATTAACCACAATATGTCCCACTAAACATTTATAAAAAAATTTGAAAAAATAGAATAGTATCCTGATTCCTTGTTTACCTGCGGCTCCTCTTCATCTTCTTCAATTTCTCCCACAGCACGAGCCTGTTTTCTTTCAACATTTTCACGTGTCGCTATACGTTCCTCAGTTAACACATTTGTTAAACTATAAGTTAAATGTGTTATTTAGGTATACTATCATTAACAAAATACAAAGCTAACCATTTTATGTGTCCCTCTAACTGTGCTAGCATACGGTTCCTAATTTGATCTTTATCATCACTTTTCTTAGCGAGAGCATCTTTTTCAAGATTACTTAGCTTGTGTCCTTTAGTAGCAAATAGTCTCTCAGCCCGTTCTTTAAGAGTTCTAAAATTCAACAGTTATGGGTTTCTATTATAAGATTTATATAATATTGAAACTTAAAATAACCAGTGCATACCCTCCGCATTTAAGTCCAAGTGCCAGGAGAGCAGCCTTAAGTCTATCAAGTCCTAATCCCTCGAGTTCTACAGCACTATTATAAGCAGATAAATCTAGAGCTAAGCTCTGCTGAAAGTTATTCAATGAAACAATCAATAGAAAATATAATTATAAGCAACAACTTCCCCCACTAAAAACCAACTCTTCATATATAATATTAATGGTGATAATTATCACTACCTGATTGGTTGGTTGATTAATCTGTGCCCAACCAGGCAGAGTGCCATCAGCTAATCCTTTATTTACCTCTAAATCGCTCTAAAAAAAATTAATTACGAAGATTATAATATCATTTCTCATTCTCAAAGACCGAGTTACCTTATTGAATTCTTCATGTATATCAAACATTGGACGAGTACGCTCAATAAATGAAGCGAGATAAGCCTAAATTGTAAGTGATAGAAAATAAAATCAATTTTCTACGAAAATAGTGAAATAATTTATATAACTGCAAATTTTGCAATTGGTATAAATGCCTTATCACATTAAATCCCCAAGTACCTTGAGTGCCAAAAGATACTCTTTGTAGGCTCCAGTCTTCTTCGTTGTGTTCCTTGGTATATCTGCAAACTTCTCAAATTGTCCAATGTAGGTTATGTAGTCGATTCTCTACAAAATTAATTAATATATATTAATTATCTAAATATATATATATTTTGATCTCATTGTACTATTTCTAAACATATAGGCGTATAAAATGGAATACCTTTATTGCTTTGAGATTGATATATTGGACAAAAAGTGCATGTAAATCAAGAAATCTGTAACATTAAAGTTAATTGTAATAATGTAATAAGAATTAGACAATAATCAACATACCTGCCATAGCCCTCCTCATCGGTGAACTGTACCATATCAATCTCGGGTCTTTCGGGATCAGCCATTTCCTCATGCATACGTTGGAACTCCAGTGAAAGTGGCTCAGCTAACTAAACACAATAATAATAAAAATACCTCTATAATTATTATTAACTAAAATATAACTTTGTGGAAGGATTAGAGGAGATTTACAATACCTTAATCAATAAAATCATAAGCTAAATTTTATGTACATCACCTCGTCAGGATTTCTTCTATGAGCATCTTTCAAAAGTTTCAGCCGACTATAGAATTCAGCAAATTCATTTGGTCCAGCAATCGCATTCATTTCCCTTTTGCGAGCACCATCTAAATCCTCATACAAACGCTCCAATCCCTCCGTGCAACCATGATATCGCTAGAAAAAATGTACTATATATGACAAATGATAACGAGCTAATATTGTTGCTAATTAAATAATAGTGTCTTCTACATATTCAAAGATTCTAATTTTCATACTAAATGTTAAAATATAAAAGTATAAGTTATATATACACTTACATCAACTAATTGTTTTACACGTTGCTCAGAATTTATCTTTGCTTTGTGTGTCTTTTTTTCACTCATAACCTCCTTTACAATGGTATCAATAGTGCGTTCTCGCTCCTCGTGCAATTTTCTTTGTGTTTCTAATATAGAATCCATTTTTTCTTGTACTACAACATAATGATTATTGTTAAAATAAATAAAAATATTGATAAATTTATCTTTTAACAATAGGATAGGGGCTATAGTATTAATACAATATTTTTTGCATTATTTTGACTTCGGAATAATTATCCAATTTGTGAATACAATTAAATTAAATTAATGGGCAACTCAAATATTCATATTATATGCATTTAAATTAATGGAGGGAATTTCTCAATATAAAACAATGAAAAATGTTAAATGAACATAAAATTGATGCATCCTGTTTAAACAAAAAGTGCTTCCCGTAATAACGTTTTAAAACGAACAATATATTTAATCACGTACCAAACCGAATAAGAAGAATTGCACAAGTACTTTGTTACGATAAAATTTTTAAAACGTTACAAATTATAATATCAATTGGGAGATTTTAGATTGTAAGCATAGGAATCGTGGAGTCATATATTTGTTATTCTTACTGTATCTTAATCAACAGTGTATTTGAACTGGACTTTGTTGAAACGCTACTGAAATTTGAAAACAATAATTATAGGAATACAGTTTTGTGAAAAATTTATTTAGGTAGTATATGCATATCTGGATTGCAAAAATTTGATAGGAAAATTCACTCCAAATTTAGATGACTACTTTTCTTAAAAAAAACTAGTGCTCTTTGGAGTTATTTGATATCTCCCCTTAAAAATAGTTATATATATTGTATAACATTAGATTATAGAGGATAGTCTATAGAAGTATAATTGCGAGCGATATACTAGTGTTCACATATTCATTCATTGTATAATTATTTTATGTAATATATACCTTCACTGTTTTCGAAAGCCATAATAATAGCTACATTTCAAATTATTTATTAGAGATTCTGTTCCGATAAAAACTATTGAGATATTGAAAATACACTAATAATTTAAGTTGCATTTTGTCTAAAAGTATACTGGTTTTAAATAACTTGGCTGGTGAGGATGTTTTATGCACGCGTTAAGAATTAATTTATTTCAGTATTATTCCTTATGTGATGTCGTCGTCTGGCACTATCGTCTCATGGGTTACGTGGTTTTGTGGGAACAGAGGGAATGAATTTTTTTGTGAAGTGCGTCCATAGTTTTTATTCTTGTCACAATGCTATTAGTAAGTATAAAGTATGAGTGGAGTTTATTTTAAGGTTGATGAGGATTATATTAGCGACAACTTTAATTTAACTGGACTGACAGAATTTGTGCCAAAGTTTCGAGATGCTCTAGACAAAATCCTGGATTTGGAACCTGGTACTGTTTTATAACGCTATTTTTTAAATTTTTTATTAACAATCTAAACTATAAGTCTCTTCATGGAAATAGTTTATTATACTTATTATAGTAACTATTTCGATTATATATGCATATAAATGTATATATGATATATACAAATACTAATGAGTGGATATATAACCATTTTTCAGTATATGGTAATTATAATAATATTAGACTTTAAAATGCTTGTATATCGGGTATTTCCAAGCTTAGTTCACTTTGTTTTAGTCACGTTTATTTAAGATGATTCAAATGATGAAAGTGCAGTTGAAGCTGAAGAAGTGGAAAGAATGGCAGAAAGATTATATGGTCTCATCCATGCGCGGTTCATTTTGAGCAATAAGTGAGTTATACCACTTATAAATACTTTATACCTGCATTTTCCGAATTTCAATTAATTAATTTGCTTTGAACACCTGTGTATTCTGGAAACATTAAGGGGTTTGTCAATGATGATGGAGAAGTTTCGAGATGGAGATTTTGGCACTTGTCCTCGTGTTTATTGCCAAGAACATCACCTTCTTCCCATTGGAACCAGTGATATTCCTGGTGTAGATACAGTGGGTTTTTTTTTTTGGAAATTTGTTTTTATCTCGTTTTTCACTTTATTATTTCAGGTGAAGATGTTTTGTCCGTCATGTTGTGACATTTACCAAGCTAAACATGCTCGTCATAACTCAATTGATGGTGCCTATTTTGGAACTTCATTCCCAGAAATGTTTCTAATGGTTAATCCGCATCTTCGTCGTCCAAAACCTCCACAGAGATTTGTTCCAAAGTAAGTAAACTATAAGTGCATTACGAAAATCATTAATATTAATTTCTTTTAGGCTTTACGGATTCAAGATCCACCCTAGTGTCATGAATGTTCAAGAAGAATGGGGTGATGAAGTTAATAACTGAAATCCTGGAAATGGCTATCCTATTAGTTTTTCAGATCTAAAAAATTATTGCATTCCAAGTGCATATTTTACTCCTGCTCCAGTTAGCTTTAGCAGTTTACGTGCTAGCAAAAATGTTTTCAACCTGATCTGTTAAATACTGCTGATCTTATGTTAAGGTACATATCATTGTTAACAGTGATGCGATAGTTCTGAGGCACTGGCTTCAATGTAATGAGCCTGTCAGGCGTACGTGTTTGACGTTATGGTTCATATTCATCAGTCTCGGGGTCTAACAAGTTACAGCTAATATTGGTTGTGATTTTAAACAGTACTCTTTGTTCGCTGTGGTAATATGGATGTTGAAACGAAGAGTTCTATGAATAAATAGTTTATTACTGCAGTATTGAGCTGATCGATAAAAACGTAATCAACTGAGTGAATCAAATTCAACAATACAACCTTAAATATCTTGCCCAATGGCGTAAATTACTTCTTAAATTGACTGATATACTCCAAGGTTTGGTTTAACGGAAATAGTTAAATTGCTGTTGCTGAGCCGGAGCCCATGCAGCACCCTGCTGGCGATTCATGGCGCGTGATGGTGCGAAGCCTAATGCCTTCTGTAGATTTTGCCGAATAGTCATAGTGCACAAAATGTAAAGAAATATGAAAGAGCATTCCGTCATGTCGTCACCAACCTATAACTGCACTACATTAATATTTATACGTATGGAACTACAGCTTATGTTATCTCCAAGACAATTCATATATTTGTACAATATATGGCGTACTATTCCTATTATTTTTAACTGTAGGGACAGTGCATACCAAGTTCCTATGAGAAAGTCCTTGAATGAATCCTATTGGCGTAAATGGAAGACGGGCCACAACACGCCCATCGAATATTGAATTGAATGTGGAGAGTAGCGCAGTAAAGGCCAAACCAATGGCAAACATTGATTTCATTTTAAACATTGACATATCACGATTCGTTGCCTGTAAAATAGATAATATACTTTAGTACTTTATTAAATCTTAAGATTATACCTTTAACCTCTCCTCGTCTCGTTCCAGTCGTTTTTTTGTGTTTTTATCGGTTGTATCACTCATTTCTAATTTCTTCTTTTCTAGACGTTTAGTTTTCCGCTCCATTTCAGCCTGATAATGTAAATCCATAAGCTAGATATCCAACCAGGTACTCATCTACCACATTCACAACCTTGAGTCGTTTGTACTGCTCAGATCTATAGACTAGTAGATACGTTAATCCTTCTCCTGCTAGTGCCGTGCACACAGCTATAACTATGATTAGGAGACAATCAGAGAGCATCCTGCAAATGTAAGTTGTGAAATACTTAAAATACAAACCAATCAGATAACTAGATGTGGTACATAACCTATCCATAAAAGCGTATATAACGAGAACAACGACTTTTATTGCAACTTAAAATTAGAGTACGAAAATTTTCTTCACTGTTCAGCAATAAAAACTAGAAAACATCAATTAACAATAGAACAATATTTAATTGAATAAAAGCCAATAAATAACTAGTAATTTATTATTGAAAATTCACAAAAATGGTTCAATATTGATTTCAATAGCACAACATGGAAGAGTAAGACCGAACGCAGTTATCACCTCAGGATGAATAACACCTGCAGAAGCAAAATATCAATGTCTAAGATTTTATATTTGAAAAAAATAAACAAAACCATACCAAGAATTCCAATGTGAACTCCATTTGGTCCGACAACAGATGCACAGCGACCAGGAAAGAAAGCAGGATTTTCTAAGAAAAAATTAAAGATTATGAATCAAAGTTATAAATACGAATACAGAATTGTTGCGAAAAATCACACCATCGTTAGCATTTATATAGTAGCCACAACCGTCAGTAGAGGGGTTGATGTCCAACAACCTCATCACACGATCAAGAAATCCGTGCATAATTTCAAAGCCAGCGGACTTGTTATAATAAACAGCAGCTAAGCGACGCTCATTTCGAGCACCTACATCTGTAAAACAGCTGTACATAAAATAGTAGTCTGAAGAAAAACGAAATCTGTACAAACCACTTGAAACATCTTTCAAAATGACATCCTGTAGTTCAAAAAGTTTCAGAGGAAGAGGCATGTCACGATTAGAAGATAACGTTTTCAGCAAACCAGGAAGAAGAGATGTACGTGCAACCTATTGATATAGATAATTGGGAAAGTCGTAATAAAAACAGAACAAGATTCAATATTAATGAGTTTGCCCCACTTGAAACTCCTGCGTTTTTGGATTGGATATATGAACAGCATGTGTAATTGCATCAGGATTACGAAGTTTACTACCAATATCCTCCCTACTACACAAGGCAAAATTGAGCGCCTCTGTCCAACCAGCCGCTGCTACTTCACCTCTCAACAAATCTGATAACTTATTGAGTGGGAATGCTTGAGCTACCGTATTCGACTAAATTAGAATAAATAAAGCAACTAAAATAGTAGTTTTTAAACAATAAAAATACTACTGAAAGACAAGATAACATTATACCTGTGGTTGTTTATGAATAAGATTGTTATAACCGTAGGCTATGCCTACATCCTCAGCAATATCACATTCATGAAGAATATCATGCCTAGTAGGCGGAATACAAACCTATAAAAACACTATTTATTTGTGTTTTATGATTTAACAATTCTAGAATTTTGTCAATGTATACCTTAAGAGTCTCGTTATCGATAACTTCAGCACGAAGAGACATTTTTGTTAGCAAATCTGCCATAGTTTTCCCATCAAGAGAAATTCCAATTTTTTTGTTTATATCCTCTGTTTTAACATCAACATTACGGTATGCGAGTTTCTAAATTAGTAACTTCCCATTAGTCTGCAAGATATCTTAGGAAATAAATGTAATTTATCAAAATACTGTTATTTACCGGGAAAATCTCTTTACGTCCATCAACCTCGTAAATAACTTCAACTGGTTCTATCCTGGAACATTATGAAGACATTATTCCAAACGCATATAGATGCTATTTGTCATATAAGCAATAGTTTCAATGTCATGCTCATTTTAACTCTATCAATTTAAATTCAGTTAAAAATTCTTTTAAAAAAATAACTTACGTAAACGACTTCTTGCAATATTGGCTAAACAGAGTTACCATGGTGTCCAAAACAACGACAGCCTTAAATAAAGTGAAAGCACTAAAAACTTTAATTATATTGACAAATTAACGATTTAAAAAAAATTGCCTTATGATGATCGGTTGCTGTAGCCTCAATAAAGACGTTTTTCGTGCTTAATTTGATCTTGGAGTGTTCCCCTGTTATAAACAGTATTATCGTTATATTATATGAAATAAAACCACAAAAAAAAACTTAATAGCAGACCATTAATAATGGGGGGTAATGAGCATACAACACCATTGCTGTCGTATATAACTGGATATCTTTCTTTGTCTTGAATAATAGGAAGATATGGTTTGAGATGACTATTTGTCTAAAAACTGAAGATAAGTAAATTCCAAAAATGATGATGCAAATACATAAGATACTCTCAAAATATCCATATCAATGGTTTAGTTTTAAGTTTAGAAATAAGATTTCCATTATATATAAACGATAATTTGAATCTTACTGCATATAAGGTCATGAGCTCCTCAGCAGTGAACTCTTTAGCCTCATTAAGAGGTCTAAATTTTATGTCTTTAGGAAGCTCTGCACGATACTCAAAGGGACCTTAAAATTTAAACATAACTGAAGATATTATTAAATACCTAGGGTTAATAAATAATTATATGGAATATAAAACAAAAGATTAAAAATAATGCAATGTTAAATCTGTTGCCTGAGATTGTATCGAGATCATGGGTTCCAATAGCAACTAAGGTACGTTTTCTGCAGATATTTTGATGCAATTTGTCCTGAAGATCTATAAACGAAGCATATGAATCTACATTGAAAGTAACATCTCGCAATATGGCACCGACGACAAACGGGCGAATAGAAGCAGTCTAAAGATAACAAAAAATATTATGGCAATATATCATTTTAAATATAAACCATAACAAAGAATAATGACCTCTTTTTTGACGAGTATTTGATGAAGTACGCCTAGTGGTTTTTCTATCTTATACTCTGGTTGATCAATTCTGAGTAACACTATATTAAAATAATTACGATCTAGTCAAAAATCGATGTAACTAAGTATATTCAAATGAGAGTATTAAATAATTAGTAGATTTTACGTAAACAAAAATTACTCACTCTGCCTTGAATATACGAATTGCTCTAGACAATCCTTCTACACTTAACAAATCATATCTGTTTGCGGGTATATCTATCTTGTATACCTCTTGTTCACATAAATTATTTCCGATTACAACAGATCCCCGTTCCTTTTCAAGTGAAGCTTTCTCGGAAGTCTAGTCACAGAAATATATTATTTATACATAAAATATGTATTAATAAAAAATAAATTGACATTAGATATTAAAAACCTACTACTTCATCCAGTTCGAGACCATATTCAAAACAGAGCTCATCAAATTCCTCCTGAGCTTAAAACACACAAACATGAGTCATATAAAATGTATTCAAAGTACTCAAAATACTATTTTCTATTTAGTAATGCAGTAGGAAAACCAACTATAGACTTTTCCGAAGTGTAGATCTATTACCTGCTTCTTGATGCCTATAGTGGGCATAATTACACTTGGTCACCGTAAAGCACTGAAATTTATAATAAATAACAACAATAAGGAAATTGTAGGAAAAATTTCTAACCAAACAAATTTCCCTTGATTTTTAATAGCAACATAAGCATCTTTAGATAAATAAATAACGTTTAAATGCTATATCATATTTTACCAAAAATTACAATCAGCACTTTTGGAATCATTTTCTAAATGATTTATAGGCATGACTAAAATAAATCTTACTCATACTATTACTAAAGAAGTAACTTATCATATTAAACTATTAATAACTGTTAGAGATTTAGTCTTCTACCCATTACTGATGTTAATATTAAAGGTATGCATTGCAGCAAAAGTTGCGAATTTTCATAAAGTAATTTAGATTCAAATATATTCTTTTCAAGAATTTATTTTCTTTTAAAAGATATTATTTGGCAGAGGCCTTAATTGCATAAACTACGATGTGATTGATTAATTAATGTTATTAAACAATTAAAATGGGAGCAAATAGTTATAGCGAATTGAAGCAAAATAAATGAAACTGGTGTTGTTTAAACAGCGTAGCTTATAGTCCTAAGTTTAAATGGAGAACGCTTACAATCAAACTATGGCGAAAGAGATTTAAAGATCTAGACATAAGGCGTATCCAATAATGACTTATAGTAATGAGTATATCAAGATAAGTACCTAAGCAACTATAAACTAAGACGTAATAAAGAAAAGTATATTACATATTTTTAAGATTCCATTAATAATTTTTATCATTTCTATGATGAATTCAACAGAGAAAGCTCACATGGGCAAAATAAAGACGTTCCCTAGATTTAAAAAAACCACCTTCCTTATTCCAAGCTTAGCAAAACTAAATATTGGTCCTAACTATCTATAGTTCTAAAATGGATGATTACAAATTATTGTTTCCATCTGTTCTACTTGGAATCAAAGTAGCTAAACTACAATTGCTTTATTGGTATAAAACAATCAACTTAAGGATTAAGTAATAAACTAAGGCTATAAAAGATTACTTAGATATCTAGTCGTACAACTATTTTCCAGCATCTTTGTTAAAGAAAAACAATGAAACTTCGTAGAATTAGACGGTACAGTCTAAGATCCATTCTCTGCATCTGAAAGATTCATCCAAAGTCAAAAATCACAATTTTAATAGTATAGAAGTAATGGTAAAATAAACAAATACGGTTATTCTTTAGAAAATAGAATAACAACGTCCTTGATATGCAGAATATCAAAGCAAAGTTGATGGAGTTGGGTTAGAAGTTAATGGTAGTACTTACTCTTCTAAATAACGGGTAAAAAACTAGGTTTGTACTATTCTGATTATGTCCACACTGCTATCTGGCCTAAACTATTAGACATTAAGCAAGCATTTTGAACTCAAATAATGGTGAAAAATCGAGTATTTTTTCTTCCTCAGGAATTATCTGCTTAAGTAATGCACAGAAAGGAAATTCGCTTGCAATATAATTATAACAAAAAAATTCATATGAATAGTAATAGTTTGATCTAAAAATTTGACATAGCGTGAGTTTAGTCAACTAAAGTCCCTCGCAGTTGGTGATGTGAGATGAAATAGTGACTACTACAACATTTAAAAGTAGGTAATTCTTAAACTTCCTCTTGATGTATAGCTTTTTATATAAAATTATTTTACCGTTTATGAACTTAGCAAGTGAACCAAATTTTCTTCGTCGCATTTGCCACAGTGTATTAGAAACTAGTAGTAAAGTTTTTTTGTAATTATTAAAACATTTCACAGTAAAAAATGAAATAGTATGATTTAGCATTTAACGAAAAAAAAACCATTGACGTGATACTTAGCTTCAGATAGTGCTGGGAGTGGGAAAGATGTTGAATACTAATCATCTACATTAAGGACATACTGAGCAATTTCTCTGGCCGATCTTATCTTATTACATAAAGGCTTTCTCAATTTTTTAGAGCTAGAATAATCTGAAATGGAGAATGTTGTATTCCTGTTGTGTGAGAGAAAATGTGTAGATCAAAAAATAAGAATATTATTATTCCTAGATTAGCAAGTAACAATAGTGTACGGGGAATACCGACCTCACTACCTAGTGAAGGCGGGCCTTATATACAGGATACGTCGAAGGGGCGTAACTACCCTAAGGTAAAGTGATAATTGGGGAGCCATAGATGATGGTACTAGGTTATCTACACGCTGAACGTCTGGTCTTGATATAATTCCTTAGATGTATCATAAAGAACACGCCTGTTCGCAACAGAGACCATAGAATGACATGGGAAGTAATTTTCCCTGATTACGTCTATTAGTTTAATAGTTTATAACTGGATCAATTTTGTGTTCCTACTATCAGCAATGTCTTTGTTTATGATTCATTATTTTGTCGTGATTCAGAATTCCGAGCGACTAACGTATTTTATATACGTTTTACAGTATATTCACATCGTGAACATGCCAGATATTAAGGTAAACCATAGTTTTAAAATTAAACTTCAATGATTATTCTGCAATCATATATTGTATTATCCTAGGATGTTTATCACCCTTCAACTCCATATTTAATTATTGTTTTATATTTTATTCATACTATATTCTCTGCGTTTTTGGTAAGTTAAATGTATAAATAAATTTATTGTATATATTTATTAACAAAATAATAAACATTGTTTAATTATAGAAATCAATATTCATTTCAGACGTATACACTGTTTCATGCATTTCCTCATGTACAATGTGGATTTGAATCCACTCAGACTTTTATTTCTATTTGTCTGATAATTTCCACGCTTTCGGGTATTCTCTCGCTTCATACTTTCCTTTTTCGTATAGTTCTTGGTTTGCAGGTAATTATAATTTGGCTACATAGTGCTTATATGTTCTAATAATTACAAATATATGTGGATATTCTCAGATATCGAGTATTGTTCTGTGCGTACTACAGTCTGTATATTTATTAATCTTCCTCCTTTGGTTTCACTTTCTCATGGAATTTAATGAACAATGTAAAACACTTCTAACTGACAAGATGATAGGTGAGGTATTCATACTTTGGTTAATAGTAACGACAACTATCACATAGAATATGCTTTTAATTTTCAATTTATGTTAGAAATATCCAATATAGGGGAAAAATAATTAATTTAGAACTCCATTCAAGTCATCTTGATATAGACTAGAAATCTACTTTGTTTTAATCAAAGAATAAAATCTTTATTATAGATTGCAAACAAAAGCCAGCAAGAATATTAAATCTGACATGGATTGGATTGTTCAGTTCTACTTGCTGGGCAGTGATCCAATTTAGACTTATACCATACACTTGGATGATTTTAGAAAATTATGGATCAAAAGAAAATAAATAAATTTTTGCTTAAGTTCAAAGATATTTGTATAATCAAATAGAAGTTGAAATATAAACTCGACGTCTTTGCGGAAAAACCTGATTGTTAGTGGATTTTCTCTTTTGGCTAGCTTCTTTCAGTCCACAAACCAGATTATTTGGCTATAACATAGTGGATTCAGATATTTAGCTACCATCAGAAAAATGAACGAAGGAATTATTATTTTCACTTTTCTAATAGTATTCATTCATTCACGAGCTGATGAAGGAAACGCAAGCGTTAGGTAGGTATTTGAAAACTTTCGTCTTACTTCTACTATTGTTGATTTATACTCAGTCATATGAATATTGTATTTATAGCTTTATGCAAAATTGCATTAATATCCATAATATATCACTTCGAAATTTATTTAAAACATACATCTTAGGAAACCAGAACCAAATCCAGTACGTGCTTTTGATTTACCGAAGTATGCTCCTAGAGCTCGGATTATTCAATTATCCACTCATTTAACAGAAAAGGAAAGGAAACACCATCGAGGGAGAGAGGATGAGTTGTTAAGAGATAAGGTGTGTAGAATAGAAGAAATAGAGAATAACATATAAAATAATAGTTTTATTCGACTTATTTAATACGCTAGAAGTTAAAAGGTATATCTATCACATATTACTATATTCCATCTTAGTAATATTTCATAAAGCCGAAGTTGGTGATTACAGGCCGGATCATTCGACAATTTTGAGGCTTTTAATTTCGGAGAAAGTCAGGAAGAGGGAGATGGAACAGAATTAAAAGGGGATATGAATGTGAGAAAACAAGAAGAATCCAGAGAAAGAAAAAGTGATGAGAATTTAGGAGACTTCTTTCCAGAGAATAAGTAGTAACATAATTATCTATAATGGGTAGTACTTCCATTCATTTATTTTTAAATTTAAATGCAAAAAAAATTGCTTTCTTGATCAACTATCGATCTCTACCATAAAACAAATAATGAACATGTTAGTCAATGACATTATTTATAGAATATATGTGTATATTTAAAACTATACATACTAAAGTAAGAAATTTTCTGTATACATCACAAATACACCATTAACAAATACTATATTTGTGTATTCATATTCAACAGTTGTTTCGCAGAAATGGAAACCCACAGTAAATACGAGTTTTCTTCATTAGTCCAGTGATTATTTGTTCCTTAAACTTTGGACCTGGTCAGCCAAGGATACGCCTGTGATTTTCTTTCAGAGTCCGTTGAAATTATTATATTGATCAGGCTGGGCCCATCTTTCTTATTAAATGCTGCAGAGAGCGCTCCTCGTATTTCCGGAACAGAGCGTACCATAAAGCCGATTCCACCAAGAGCACAGCAAAGATTGTCATAACGGCATTCTGCTGATAGAGAAAGGACGGGTAGCCTTTAAGGGAAATATATTAGCTGAAATAACTGTAGAAGAAATTTATTTTATGAGTTTCAATGAATAGTAAGCTAAGGAGACACAAATGTATTATACTAACTGAAGCGTTGGATCTCCATCTACCGCCTTCATATCTTCTGGAAGTAAACCCCTGTAGATACCACTATTATTGAAGATTACAGTTACCACAGGTAGTTTGTACCTATAATAAACAAACTCTTATTTTTCTAATCATGATATGCATAAATATTTCCCATGCTATTTTTATTTTTCAATCTTTTTCGCTTTTTTCTCCACCTTGCAATCGTTTCTAATTCCATCCCCGAAAATCCAAAAGCACTGTCGCCTTGTACAACGAGAACCTTGGTGGTTGGTGTATAGTCGCGACAAAAAAGTGCCGCTGCCAAAGCATAACCTTGACCTACACCCATTGTACCTGGAACATAAATTCTTTTTTTAAAGTTTTAAATTTTTCAACTGGTATAAATATTTCATAAACATAATTGATATACTACCAAAAGTCCCTGCATCAAGCCTTCGTCGTGGTAATGTTGATGGCATCATTGTTCTTCCAATATCCATAGTATTGGCTCCTTCGTTAATAACTATGACGTCATTTTGGGCGAGGAACTCGCGAATCTGTAGAAAGTTTAATGACGACTGATTCATGAAAAAGTAATATATTTCACCTCACTCTGATTCACATGAAAAACTATATAATGTAGGTTTGTGAGAAATCCACAGAACATTAATTCATTTTAAGTAATAATGGAAATTAGTTACTTATTATACCACTGTAGAATTAAAATTATAAAAATTGAATTAGTATTCAGAATTTTGTTATAATGCCTGTAGTAATCAATTGAAAAATAAAGATCATAGAGAAACAAGTGACGTTTAAAGTATATCATTACTCTCAATATTCATATGCAGAACTTTTAAGACACTCAAAGTATCCATGCTAAAAGTTGTAAACACTTCAATTTTGCATACCGGAGTGTAAGCAGCATAATAATTCAGGGGAATGGTGTGGTCAGCAGCCATAGTTTCCACTGTCTGTCTGAAAAAATACCGAGAAACATTCAAGTATTTTAGAGAATTAAATACTTCAATTTCAATAAAACATTTATTGGCCAACCTATTCGCTTCAGCGTTTGTTATTAAATCTTTCATCCACTTGCTATTTTCGTCAAATTTCCAATCTCCAGCATAGTTTATTAACTGGAAAGAAACTTGTTTTTTCTATCCATAAAAACTTATAACTTTATCTACGTGGTACCATCATACTGAAATTAAACCTGTACTTTATTCATTAACTTTTTTTCGCTCTGTGAACCACTTAAAAGCATATTATAGTAAAAAAAAGATAAGTAAGAGAAAAATTTTATTCTCTAACCGTGCTCAAAGTCTCGCCAATATCTCCAAGTAAAGGAACCGATGTAGGTAAATTCTGATGAAATTCTTCTGCAGAAATATCGATCTTAATCACAGATTAATTAAACCCAGTGTTTCGAGTTGTTATTTTTGCATGCATCAAGTAAGTGCCATGCAGTTTAAGATAAATAACATAAGTGAGCTAAATGTTGCATTATTTAAGCTCTAAATATAGTTATTATTTGCCACATTTAGATACGAAATCATGACAAATTTATTTTACCTGTACGACCTTTAAATCTGTGCTAAATCTTGGAGGAAGTCCAAAGTGAAGTATCCAGTTGAGACGTGCTCCAATCAGCACAATGCAGTCGCACTCTCGTAGAGCAAATGAACGAGCAGAAGCCATTGATCTGCATAGAATATCATTATATATGATTTTGTCTAATAATACTTCAATGTTTACCTCGGATGATTATCTGAACACACTCCTTTCCCTCCTGGTGTTGCCAACCAAGGTAAACCAGTTCTTGTTAGGAATAGCTGCACTAAGGTCGGTCCTCTCTCTGACCAGGCCGCCCCTAATATTCTAGTCTTGTATTAATATATAATGAGCTACAACTACATTTAAGTGATCCACAGATACTCCGAACAAATTGTTTTAGTAATACCAATAAACCTTTTCCTATAACCACAAGTGGTTTGCGGGCCTGTTGAATTGTGTTCATGGCTGATTGAAGAATTGAAGAAGGTGGAACGGATACTGGTCCAGGCAAAGGAACTTTAGCAGCACTTCTGTAATTAGGTTTATATATTTGAGCATCTATATATGGCCATGAAATATATATACGGTATTTTTTCCTCCTCAATTGAGCTCAACACCAAGTTTCCCGGTATATCAAGATAGACAGCTCCTGGTCGACCATACATGCATGAACGGACTGCCTAAATCTTAGAAATTTAATGGTATATTATATAGATGCTTTCATCAATCCCTTTACCTTTTCAACATGAAGTGGAATTGCCTGAAGAGTTATTGGTCTGCTAACATACTTACAATAAAGACGAGCCGATTCCACTTGTGGCCATTCTTGGAAAGCCCCGCGACCTTCTTGGTCTAGGTCAGATGAGCCTCCAATACAAATGACTGGCCTAAATATTATAATATGAATATCTTATAATATTCGGAAATACGAAAAATAACTAGATTATTAGCTTAAACAAATTCCAAGATGCATTGGGCATATTTTCATTAGTTTTCTATTCTTTACATAATTATAATCTATATAGTCTTCATAGTCAGGAAAAGCATAAGCTACTCAGCCAATTTATATAGTGGATTTAAGAACAAACCAACAGTTAACTGTGGCATTAGCTAGTCCTCCAATAGCATGAAGAAGACCAGGACCTGACACTACAAGACAAACAGCTGGCTTACGTGTTAGGTATCCTATTGCCTGTGCTGCATAGCAAGCCTAAAAAAGCAAAATATATTCTATTCTCATTTATTTTAATTTTGCTATTTTGATATTAATTCTGAAATTTATACCGCCTGTTCATTTCGACATGCAATAAACTTGATTCCGTGTGATTGGGCTGCCACTCCAACTTCGATAATGGGGAACCCAACTACTCCAAACATATATTCCACTCCCTTAATGTATAAGAGTATATATCAATTAGGAAGAAATATTAAATGAAAAAGACTTTAGCTTTTAGATTAATCTATTGCATACTCTTGTGTGCAGTTATTTAGAGCTCGATGAACTATGAAAAGTTTCTTCCATATTAGTGATAGTTTAAATTTGCGTACCTGTTCCTTGAGACATTTAGATAACAAATTGGCACCATCCATGGTCGATGACACTAAAGAAATGATAAGAGAAAGCAGTTGCATGACCGAACAACATGGTATAAACTATGTGATAATAACAAATTGCGTAATTGCAATGAAAGGAAGTGGGATTTAAGAGGATAGAGAGATTGGAAATGTCAGAAAGAAGAGAAAGTATGGAAAAAAAAGCATCCTATATGCTCATTTTGCACGTAATTCTCAGGAACAATTCTTAATTTATAGGACTACAGAAACCTTTATGTACACACATATATATATATAGTCTATTTTGCCCCTTTATAAATACTGCCAAAAATAATTCATACACAAAAAGAACATAAACACGTAAATAACTAACACAACAAAAATTAGATTGTGATAAGATATTTATTGGGTGCAAAGAATCCGGACGTTGAAAAAACAGCCATACAAATACAGGATATTACAAGTTCGAAAAACGCTAGCTCTAAAGAACGGAAGGCGATATCGTCACAAGAATACAACAAAAAGGATTGCATTTCTAAACAAGTTGCCCTGATCATTACACCATGAATCAGTTACAACGAAATTCTAGAATCTTTATCAAATTTCAAATTGTGATATACTCCAAATTAGTGGATATGAAGTGCTAATGCTGGTTACCAAATCCAACTCTACCATAGTCTCCTTCTATAAAATCCTGTTTCACTCTTGCTTTACTTTCTTATACATCCACACCATCTTTTTAGTCTTCGTCTTGATAATTCTTAGTATTCTATTTACAGGCAAATCAAAAATTTGTAGTCAGTTTTATTATCTCCATCCAATCCTTAACAGCAATATAATATTCAGCTCATATATAGCACTCCTTCAGCCTACTAGAACTGAGTAGCATAAACAACATTCAAAATACAGAAAAACGTCAGCTTTGGAGTCCGTTTTTTAAATGATCGTACTCGCGCAACATTATTTCAGCTTCAAATAACAGAATCTGCATCCGTTGTCGTGCCATTCGTTGATCATCTTCTACCGCTTCTAATAGTGTTAGTGATCGTGGAACCTGTAAGTAAAGATTAAAGCACTAATGTAAAAATCATGCTACGTAACCCCTCATTTAGTTTGTTTCTAAGCTTATGGCAGTACAGTAAAAACAACTAACGAAAATGTATGGTAAGATATCCAATGAAAACTAACCTCACAATCGCCTAGAAAAAGATCCATATCAACAGGGTCAAAATCTGGGAAGTTCAGTGTTGTCAAAGTAAACTCGGCACTTTCATCTTTTATTGCAGTTTGTAGACGAGCATTTAGGTCTTCCAGTTTTTCAACCATATCTATCACTGTATCGTTACCAGGTACGCTAGAATAATTTACATAAACTACCTTACTCAGGTTACTATTTAATCATTCAAACAGAAGAATGAAAATAGATAATTACGCAATAAACTTACCTCTGGAGCACAAAGACAGCTTTCTGAAGTTTCCTAGTTATATTAACGATGTCTTTCTTTTTATACCCACTCTCTTCTTTTGAAGAACAAGACTTGTCGCCAGAGGTATGTGACTCACACCTGGGTGCATCCTTGTATTCACGGTAATCATGTGTAAATATTTCAAACTAAAAAGAAAAGTAACCTTGAAAAAAATTTCCATCAAATAAGAGAAAATACTGATTATTTAGTAGAGAACAATTCCTTAACTAATATAGGTAACTCAAGACTAAAATAACCATTTATCTACCATATAAAGTGTTAGCGAAATTTATTAATAGCTCACTTGACAATTTTGAAAACTACAAAGGTCGATATTTCTATCTGCATCAATTGAAGACGTCTCCTCAAGAACTTCGGCCATAAAACTGTAATAGAAAGTGAAAACCAATGCACTAAATATGATAAATTAGACATAAGTGAAATAATTTTAATAAATGTACATGGATAGTACCATGTAATGGTAAAAGGTAAATGAATTATAAATAAATCTACTTTAATACAATAGACCTTATTTAGGCATAAAATAACAGTGCATAATATTTTTTAAAAACAAAACATTAGCCGTAAAAAACTTTAGAGGAAGAATATAAGGAACCTCAAAGCTATTTGAGGACAACCATTTGTTTTTAGAGAAATTAAAAACTTGCTATAATGGTATATTTACCAGAGATGTTTAAACACTTTAAATATAAGACAATAGTAATTCTTTAAAAAACTACGTTCGTAAAACAGATAACAAATAAAGATGCGTCATAAAAACATCGAATCAATCATTAAAAACCTGGTATAAACGAAATAATACATTTAAAATTTAAAAGAAATAGTAAAATCAAAGTCGAAATGTTTAAAGATAAAAATGCATAAAATTTGCTTTAATAATGAACTGCTGGAAGAAACAAGTGTGATGGCATATATATTATTCTCCTCAGATAATGTGCTAATTTTTAATGACAGCAATGATTTCCATTTTTCAAAGCGAACATGCATACCTCGAACCAAAGAGTAATTTAAGATAAAAACAAAAACATATTAAGAACTATCGCAGTCATTGCCTTAGATTTGTTCCAAAATTATGTTTGCATGATTAATTTAGTATCATTTATACTAATTAAATCTCACGAAAAATTATTTATGCATCATTAAGCTATCATAATACACCCCCTTTCCTGCACTTTACTCACTAATTTACAATACTTAATTGCAGTTTTCAAAGATTCCTGAACAAATTCGGCAACAAAATGAACTTTTGTATAGTTGCGGAAGTTGACATAACGAAGAAACTCCATAACTAAATCAAAGCAATTCCATTCGATGTCGTTATACAACTGAATAAAACTGCATTACATTTTGAAGATAAGAGTAGCATAATATTTAAAATATATCCACATAAAATAAGACCACTAAGTGATAACAAATTTAACTTACGTGAGGAACAAAATTATTGCTATATTGAGCGAGGAATCCAAAAAGTGAATTATCGAACCAATTTGCATCCTCATCTGTGAATTGGTGAACAACTATTGACATATCCCAATATGCATTCTCAGAAGAAATGCCGTTTGTCCAGTAGGAGTGAACGACAGAGCGCGAATCCGAAATCCCAATGTGGAGGTCATCTCCAATTTTGTACCTTCACATATAATAAATAAATAAATAAATAAATAATATAGACAAATAGTGAGCTGAGACAATTAACTATATGGTCCTGTGATATAAAACAACAAAACCTATTTAATAGTAAAAAATTATACATAGTATGTGCGCAGAAATTATAGCTCATTACTCACTTTAAAGTACCGTGAGCTACTGAAATTGAAACATTCATCGCAAGCCTGTAAATTTAATGAGTGGGAATATCATCTATAAATACAGTCTTTTTGCCACTATACAAATCTTGCTATTACTTTCGATGATAGAATAGAGCAAATTTGCTGTGTTTGTTCCATACCTTCTATAACAAACGTTAAGAGAGTCCAATTATCTACGAAGTTTCCAACTTTGTTTTCTCCCGATTGAGTATTTATTTGATGCAAATCAGACAAAACCCTATCACCAATAAAATTCAGGATATGAGAATTCCAATGGTCAACGACGTTCTCATACCATCTACCAGTCGTCCTTTTTGTTGAATATTGAATACCTGCTTAAAAATGTTGAGGAAATTTTGTTATGAACTTACGTCAAATATTGCTTTTTGAACATTATAAAGGCCTCTGGTAGTTGTAATCTTTTTATGGCTGAATAGAAATAGCTCTCTCGCATTACGAAGGATTTTTTAAAATTTTGTCAAATTTGACATAATTCAAATGTTTTCTAATGTCTATATTACGTCTTATGTTTATTATAAAAATGAGCTATAATTTTACGCACCTATTGACTTCAAGCAAATTAATTACTAAACTATTATGTAAAATACCACATTTTCTATTAGTGTTTTATAGATATGAAAGAAACTTACGACTGAAAGAAACCCCGAGTTGGTTTGATGACAATAGCACATCTTACGTTGACCTGCTTGACAAAAGGACATGGTAACGGTGTATCGGACCAAAAAGAATCCTGCTAATGAAATTATGCATTTGTTAAAATTTAAGATAGATGAAGCCATAGATAATACTAAGATAGTGATATAGTAAAATTTAATTTACAAAATACTATAATAACAAACCGCATAAGAAATTTCACAATCAGGACATTTTAGCTCAGGTGATGGTGGTGAAATTACAAGCATTCTAGTAGCGCAGCCAACATGCTGTACGTAGGTTAGGAACATACAGCTGCTCTGTAACAGCGATGATTAGAAAAATTGACATGAAAACACAATTATTTTGCTAATATCTAACGCATAAGATTAGTTGCCAATGTATTCTAATTTGATAGTGATAATTTTATACACCACTAAATCAACAGTGCGAAAAAAGTACCCTTATGAATGCATTAATGTTAGTGATTCCAGAATTT
Organism: Heterorhabditis bacteriophora; assembly: GCA_964036235.1. Lineage (NCBI taxonomy): Eukaryota > Metazoa > Nematoda > Chromadorea > Rhabditida > Heterorhabditidae > Heterorhabditis > Heterorhabditis bacteriophora. Next base: position 8,319,244 of record OZ038428.1, on the reverse strand, counting down.
TTGAAAAAACTCTCTTCAAACCAATAGCAACCAGCAGATGGTCTATTAATTCATATATACACTCTATACTAATCAATTAATTATATAACTGCTAATTTGACATTGTTACCAGACAGAAAATCATGTGAGGTGGAGCGATGACATTGGATTTTGAGCGCGGAGCGCAGAAGAGGAAAGCAATAGAAACATGTGAACAGTTTATTCTCCACCTAAATGTTGGTAAATATAGGTATCATAGAATTCAGTGAAAAGCCAACAATAAAAATATAAAGTAAACTAATATAAATATAGCTTATTTCTCTATCCATCCTTGCAAATTAAATTTATACAGTTAGTTTAATAATGATTACGTTCTTTAGAGATTTCCTTCTTGATACATCTTTCTTCTCATCATTCTGTACACTATGTACCAATAAATTCGTGCTACAATTTAACTCCTTAAAAAGGCAAAGTACAAAATAAAAAAAGTTGTACACAGATACATTTTTGGGATGAAATGTAATCTTCCGAGAGATTATTGCAACATCTCAGCTCATCAACATAAGAGCTGAGATGGAGGCGGTGAAGAAATTTGGATGATACAATAGCTCAACAACTTTTATTGCGTTATTGGTGTGCTTATTATATATAGTATAAATCCAGCTTATCAGTATATTCTGTAGCAAGATTCTTGAAAGATATTCTCTCTTCTTAATAAAATCATTGAATTAGTGGTAACAAAATAAAATAAATACAGTTCCTTTTAAGCAGCTCAAATAGGTGTTAATGGTTCTACCTAGGAAATTAACTGAATTAGTAATTAAATCTAGTACTCAAATCTCCAAATAAAACTAGAAACTATTGGCATAATGCCAACTTTTGAAATTTGAATTTCAAACGAGAATTTTTAAAAAATATGTATACTCTTGTGTGCATAATAGTATAGTTTTTATTAATCTTATATGTATATAGTTACCTTTTATTACCATCAAGTATTTAAGAGATAGTTTGGAACGATTTGGTTGAATTTTAAAGTTGGATTCTATTGTTGAATGAAAATCTAATAGTCCTATCATCTAGCTCTTCGTGGCTTTTTTTGTAGGGTCGAAATATATAGATTTTACTTGACTTAATTAAGAATATAAATGTACAGATTTTATTTGGTTTGATTAAAAACCCAATCTATCTATTTATCTATATTTTATCTAGTACCTTGGTCATTTCTCACTCAGTAGATGAATTTAAAAATATTCTTTAAAAACAACTATTTATATAATATTATATACACATTATTTTAATTAGAATTACAACGAATCATAATTATTTAGGTAGTTATGGAACAGGATTCAGATATATACACTGATACTGAAGCTCGCATAGAACGTCTTCTTCATATAGATCTACCATTATCACGTGTTAAGAAGATTTGTCGACTCGATCCTGAATTAAGTGCTATCAATTATGATGCTGTTTTACTGGTTACTAAAGCCACTGTGAGTATTTTGCATGATAGTAACTAATTGAAGTAATTTATATGAATAAGCTTCTTGTACCGTACATATTAATTTCATCTTTAAGGAATTGTTTGTTGAAGAATTAGCAAAAACTGCTTATACTCAAGCTGTCCTGGATAAAAGAAAGACTATTCAACTAAAGGATATAGGTAAGATCATAATCACTATAATTTTATAATGTTTGGTTTAGTCCATTTGTATTGAAGATTCCTTATTAGTTATCACCTTTAAATTAATAAATATTAGTTTTCTTTCCTGGTTTGAAGTAGATTAAAGTACTTTATCTAGAAGTCTTGAAACTTCTAGACCGTGCAATTGGATCAAAGTGGATGTTTCGTTTCCTAGAAGATGCTCTAAATGACTGGCCAGAACCTACTTTAAAAACTAAGAAGCCTGATACAATAGTTGAAGAAGATGATATAAATCCTGAGGTAGCGGTGGTTGTTATTGAGAATGATAAAGACATAGAACGAGGAATGGACGGACAGGGAATGGAAGATAGTTCATGAACAATGGTACTATGTGCTGAGAATATTCGCTATAATACTGTAAACTTGTATATTAGTAAAATGTTCTATCACATATTTGTATGCACTTTTATTTATGTTGTTTAGCATTGACAACTCAATGCAAAGGATTGCATTACACTAGTAGATGGTATTTTATAAACGTTTGGAACCACATTATTTAAACATAGGCATAGGCGCAATTGTTATAACTTTATAACGTCACGAATCTGATAATTGAGGGAGTTAATCAGCTGAATGCTTTTTTAAGCTATGCATTCTGTTGTGATGCTCTGTAAGCCACTGATAGTGGTCGTAAATAGCTAGCATTAATGGACATAAACTAGAGAAAGCTGAGAGTGGCCTGTAGAATAACTGAGATTTGTGCATAATTCAATGTGTAAAATCATATCTAAGATTAAAGATTTAGAGGATAATATATCAGTAGCTTAGAGTAATAAGTGTTCGTTCTAGAGATTTGTTCCTATCACGTCTTATTTTAATGCCGTCAATTTTTCTCTTTTAAATTAAATGGGATTTGATTGTTTATTGAATCAGCATACTAGGTTATCACTTTATTTTTTGCTTTTATGCGTTCTTATCTCCACATGATTTCCACTAATCAATCATAAAATAGAAACTATATGGAGTCTGTGCGGCTATATAAACGAGTTTCTCGTTATTGTTGCATAGCTTAAATAGCTAACAGATTAGCAGCGACATGCCTTGCAAATGCGGTGAGTTTGTTTGGATTCTTGATTTTTCCATTATTCTATAGAACAAATTACTATATAGGACATGCAGAAGCTGCATCTACGAAGTTCATAAGTACGTATATTTAGATTGCGCTAAAGGTCTTGACTGCAATTGTGGTGACAACTGCAAATGTATACCTGGAGATGGATGCAACTGCCAAGGTGGAAACCACTGCTGTAGCGAAGCTGCGAAAAATCACTGTTGTAACGGTAAAGCTAATGCTAGAAATTTATATCTGTTAAAGTAGTAAGCGTAATATATATTCAAGTTATAAGAATTAGTTATATGAACTTATAGATAAATAATGACTTGCAAGCATATATACATAGTATGCAGAATATAGGTAAGAGGATAAAGATTTGATTCCAGATACCACACCTAAGGATTGCCACTGCAATAAATGCAAATGCCACTAATCTTTTCACCTCTTGTTCATGAGATCAGTTTCTGCAATTAAACCATACTATTATGTATATTTTGAATGAACTTTTGACGACTACTTTTCATTCCATATCTGCATATCAAAATACATAGTGTAAAGTCTTAAGTCTTATTTGATAGTTATAAATAGATGAACTACATAAATTAAAATTTCCGTAGTCTATTAATGAGTGAAAAATTAAGTATAATGTCATTAAAAAAGTTAAAGCATACTGTTATTAAGTTGTTTATAATTAATACTGCTCCTCCCTTGTATTTCATAACTAAATGACTTAAGACATCCCTTTTCAAATTTTTCAAGTAGACTTACACAGAGTTGCACAATAGTACAGTTTACTGCTTTTTATTTTAAACTACCGTTATCTTGAAACATCGTTATGAAATAGTTAGAAATTTCTGACTGAATAAAATCTTAATGCTACATAAGTGAATTACGCTATTTACTAAGAAATTGCGTTAAAGTATGTGCAATAATTATTATAGATTTAAAATAATGGCTGTACATACCATTAAAAGAAATAATAAAATTGATTATTTATATTATTGGATATGACACAGTACAAAAACAAAATGCGAAGGAAAGTGACTGAATAAAGATAAAGCTTGACAACGACTCAAGAAGAGTAACATTATAATAAATCGAAGAAGTTAACTACTTGTGTAGATGGCGAGCAAATAATGTTTAAAAAAAACTTATGCTAGTTTGAGAGGATTGTGCTATTATTCACATAGGACCATTACTTAAAACTGAGGCTATACTTGTATCCGCGAATTTCTTTTCAAAACAAAAGTTCTGTTAATATTCCTTGGGTACGCAGATTCCAAATATCAGTGGCCTCAAAAAATATCTGTATTTATGAGTAAATTAATTGAAGGAATGTAAGAAAGTAACTATTCATCTGTTCTGAGATCCATTCATTTAAGCTGGTTCGTAGGCTGGTTCTTTCAGATTATCTCCTTCCATAACTTCATCAGAGAAGTGGACACAGGGTTTTTGCTTAGATTTTAACATACTAACAGCGTCCTACAATGAAACTGGTTTTAGGGTTGCGTAATAAATAGTATAGTATAGCTAGAGTAAAATAAATAAAATGAGAGACAATTTGTAGCAAAATACGGAAAATTCGTTCACGAGGATAGGTTAAATCTTATTTCGATACATAGCTCTCTTAAGTCTACCTTTTTTATACTTTTCAAGTGAATCTGGTGTTATAAGTTGAAATTAATTCTTAAAAATATAATTCTATAATAGAAAGTTTAGATTGATGATATACACAGTAAATTCTGTACAAATAGTGTAATAATTTTTAAAGATTATGCTCAACTTATCCAATTTAATGGAACTTTCTTAAGTAAATAAGGTTTATTTTCTACCTTTTCAGTTGTTTTTATCTCATAAGTTAACATACTTAATATATTTACTTTCGTTTGCCAGTCCAATAACAAAAAATTTGAAATATAAATGTTTACCCATATAGTGTCTGGAAGAGGAAGGTCCTGAGTTTCAGGAAGGAACATAACAAGAATACCAGCGCATAAAGAAAAAACTGCAAAAATTAACATAGGTACAATAGGCAATGTGACATCGGAGAGGATAGCAATGTATCCAGATGCCCCTGCACCCATTCGCGCAATCTGTAAAAAAAACTTAGAACTATATTTTCTAACTAATAAATTTCTTATTAGATGAGGAATATCTACTCACCATCGACGAAATACCGACTGCGCTATTACGTACAATGGTCGGGTTAAGTTCAGAAGTGAATATATAGAGAATATTAAACGCTCCTTGAATACAAGCTTTGCCTAAGAACATGAATATAAGAGCAAGCTGAAAAATTCAAAAATTTGTTAGGAGTACAGTAAACACATCTTAGCTGAGTTGAAATGTTATATATGAGGAATTAAAATGCTGACGGTGGTTTTTTTCTGGGTTATAGCATACATAGCTGTGAGCAAAAGAGTTCCTGCCCCAATAAGAGTTATCATCTGTGACCTACAAATAACAAAAATAGTTAATAACCCCTAAGAGCTTTTTTTTTAAATTTTCCTAATTACTACAATAAAATTTTTAAATTCCAATAATTTTATTAGTTTATTCTATGGACCATTTTTTACTTACCTCTTACGACCATACTTTAACAGAAATACACAGGCAATAAGTGTTGGTAGTTCTATAGCACCAGCAATTGCATTATTTAAAAAAAAATTCCCATCAAATACGGAGCTAAAATAAGAGTTGTTTTTACTAAGAATTAATTGGAGAAATCTAAAATATTTTGAGAATAAATAGTCTTTAATGTCTATTTTGCTTATAAATTCTAAAAATAAGTATTTAGAGGGAACCTTCTAAGAAAAGCGCAATATTTCACTTTTATAGTTTCAAGTTCACTCAAAAATAGGTCTAAGTTTATCCCGTTATTATTCTTTTAACTAACCGTCCAGGAGATGATTGATCTGACAATGCAATGACTAGGCCGTAGTACACCAAGGCAGTTGCAATCTATAACAGGTGCATCTAGGAGATCACCAGACAAAAATAGTAAGTGGCATTAAGCACATAGAAACTCGCCCAAATAACAAATAGCATTGCATTGCGAACTCGCAGTTCAGATGCTCGGAAAAGATGAAAATAGGATGGCCTTTCATCTTTCTTCATCCATTTCCGCTTTTCCGCATGTCGTACCTGTAATATTTCCCCTAACCTTCACAGGTAAGCCTATCGTCCACTCTACATACCAATCCTAAATCGCTGGGTAGTCTGCTATTGTTATTTTTGCACGCCTTTCGTATTATGTTCTCGGCATCTTCCACTCTGCCTACTAATATCAACCACCTAGGCGATTCAGGAAGAAAGTGAACGAATACCAAAGCGATGCAGTGAAGGCCAACTGTAATCATCTGGAAAAGATTACGTTTATATGTAAAATCAGTGTTATATTGGTAACTCGAAACACTTTATTAAGTACGTGATTACGAACATGGATAGTAGTCCAGGATTTTGTTAGATAAGCAATTAGAGCAAGGAAGGCATAACCACAAGCCCACGGGGCCTGAAGTAGGCTACCAACAATGGAACGATATTTAACACCTGAAATATGTCTGTATATTAAAAAAATAAGAAGATAATAAATGTAACTCACCGGTTATTTCCATGCACAGTACATATGCAGCCAAATCAGCAGCTTCGTTACTAGCAGCAAGAAGGAAACGAACAACAAGAAAAATTTCAAACTCGCGAGAGTAAGCGAGAAGAAAGCCAAAAATCATCGATAGGATTCCAAAACCATATATAGCTGTTTTTCGACCATACCTAATAAAGAAGATGCAATTTAGAAAATAATTTTCTCATTTTAGAATAATTTTATATACAAAAGAGTTTATAGTTCAAAAGAAAAGTAGTCTAAATAATTAACTACTCCAACCTATCGCTAACAAATCCTCCTACAAGGCCTCCCATAAGGTACCCAAGAGAATAGCTCATATGAACATGAGCTCTGCTCCAGTTATTATCACAAACCCTATTCCACTCTGTCACAACAGTTTTCTCCATCACCTTAAAAATAAATTACAGAGAATCAATTTATTTGTTTTTTTAGAAATTAATTGTTAATTTTAAAAAATGATATCTATAGAAATACCAAACAGATGCTTTGAGAATATAGTATTTTAATGTACTCACCGATTGATCATACTCCCAGTCTTCACACCTCTCCATTTGAACGTTAATTGTTGTAATATTTTCTACTTGATTGAAAGGTAGGTTCTTTAAATGCACGTAATCTCTTTTGTAGAAATGACATTGGTCATGCCAAACCATACCGTTTCTTTGTTTGTTTGTAGTCTGAAAAAAAGATCTCCTGGTGCTCATATTTTATTATTGTAAAATGTAAAACTTATATTTTCAGTATTGTGATATACCCGTGGAAAAGCTATTGTTGAATTGAGTACTTGATCCCAGGAGTAGTTCGTTTTTGAATGACTAAATTCCATTTCATTGAAAAAGGGAATCTAAAAGTAATGTTATCAAGATTACTAATATAAACGTATTTAAAAAGGAAGTATCTGCTTACCTTGCACCAGTGATCAGGCTGGTACATCATGTAGACAACACTGAGGTTGAACATTGCGTGAGGAACCTGCTGCACTGATATCATAAGATAGACAAGTACCTGCCAGTTGGAACAACCACCGATGATGTTTAGTATGCCTAGATATTAACGCAATTGCCATAAATTATATATACTTTATTCTAACTATATAAATAGAATGTGATCATATTACCTTCAAAATCTATATCTGTCAATCTTCGTTGTCTTTTCTGTTCTGCGTACTGTTTTTGTTTCTGGTAATGCTGATTACGAATTTCCAAATCGCTTTTAAGACGAGTCCCATTTCTGTATTATATATCTAGTAATCAAAGTTATTTATTCTCCTTTAATTTAAAAATCATTGCTTAATTCTATCTTATAGTAAAACTAATTTTATACCTACAAGGGTGGTATGAGATGGTCTGCGGAAGGTGTGTTGCCAAGGGTTCCATGGTAAACTTCATCTGTTACAGATGGTACGGAAGCATTAGTCACATTAACGGAAGGGACCTTAAGACAACATTAATAGCATTTGATATAATATGTTATTATTATGGCAAATTTTTCGAATTAACCGTTTTAATAATTTAAACTTTTAATGATAAGTTTTAAAACTATAAGTCACACCTGATCGCAAGCTTCAACCTTTGTTAAAGTAGGTATCAGTGTCGGGTCAGAGTAGATAAGGATTCCATTATGAGAAAGAAGTGAATTCTCTTCCGAAGTACGTAGAAGTAAATCCGTATCGCTCTATGAATATACTAGTATCGATTGACAGCGAATTCGTTTTCTTTTGTAGTTGCTAACCACTTTTAGGTCTTTTTATATAAGAGAAAAAGATAATTACAAGTTTTATAACTTCATTAGGCTTAATATCTAACAGCATTTTTCAAGTTCTTCTGATTTTTAAAGTAAAGTTTAAAATATTGTTTTAAATAATTGGGTTGATAATCGCTTGCTAAAGAACTAATTCAGCCACTAAAAAAAAGTGAAGCTTTTACATCGGTGATTGAAGGGTAACAAAATATGCATACGTGTAGTTACACAAAACAAAGTTCAACATTGTGAGCTAAGTTGTGGAATTTTATTGCTGTAAGATAATACAGCTTTAATAAAAATTTGCTATAATCGGATCAACACACATGAGAGATAAGGACAGTAGCACCCACGTGAAAACACGAAACTGAAAACTTTAATCGATAATCGTCTCTTTTATCCATCATTCCGACTACTTTTAATAAAAATTTGGAGTAGAATAAAAAGATAGTTGTAAATGTGATTAATTTTAAGAATGGCAACAATTTCTTATTGTTTTCCTTCCATCCTACATTGGAAACAATCAAAAAAGACTCTTAAGTGATATAGAATTATTATTAGAGGGTTATATTCTATGCATTTACGAAAAACTGAATTGAATTAATTCCCATTCAAAGTAGTAAGAGTTATTTGCATATATAAACAATGTAATATTTAGTTTAATAGAAATCTTAAGCGATTATAAGGTTTCTTATAATTCGACTTTTCATCACTCTGCAATGGACTATCAAGTTTAACCCCTCTTAAACCACAACCTAGTTATGGCGATTCCCCCAAATTTAGAATTTCTTACACAAAAGAAGAGTTTAAACATTATAGCATAATTTTAATGTTGACTTGAGATTATGATAGCTAGTTCTAAATGTAAAATTTCCACTTATAGGAACAAATAAACTAAACAAGGACTGTAAATAGAGTCAAATAAATAGCAAAAAAAAATCGAGGAAGATATGACTGAGTGACCGATGAGAACAGCTCAGACATACAATAAAGACAAGTGTAACCTGTATAAACGCCGGTTTCATCGCCATGACTGAGTAAAGAATGCAGAGCAGCCAATATTGCACACCTTCGCAGCGATCAAGCGTGCATTATCGGGACGAGAATTCGTTGTTTGTTTCTGCAATGATAACGAACGTCCAATGTGAGAATGAACAGACATTGGGGTGTTGTCTCTCCGTAGAAAAAATGTAATCAAAGACTACTGAGAGACGCAGGCGACATATCTACATCTTCATCTAATGTTGCGCTAATAGTTATAGGAGACACTTCATAAACTATTAATTGTGCTTTATAATAGGACATATCTAGACTGCACGTGGCTGCGCCCAAGTGAGGATAATTACTTGAAAAACATGATTTCTTTATACAGTAACTTCTACGATACACTTGAATCAATAATATATTATAAATTTAAATTAAATATACATTTAGTTTGTTGTTGGTTTAAGATCAATAAGTGAGGTGGTCAACGTAACAATAGTGTATGATGAGCCGCTGACCAGAGAGATAGTTGACTTGAGTTAGAAAGAGAATAAGATGGGAAAAATTTTATGAAGATGCAACATGTTCAACACTGAGTAAAAATAATTAAGATAATTAAACAAAAACAATTACATTAGGGAAAAAGTTCTAATTAAGATATATTGAACTTTCATCTTTGCATACTTCACGCTGAGCAGCTGTACAGCGATAGACTGCTGCTTGCCACACGTGATTCGTACTAGGCTTAATAATGTTTTAAATAAGACAGAAGGAAATGTGCACTTGATTGTAGATGCATTGATCATACGGTGATCATGTCACCGCTCACTATTACTAAAAGTGCTAATAAATGAGTTATACAGTAACAAGCCACAGATGCTGGATTACTAGATCATACCTATATTTCATATAGTTATATTATCTGAGCCTGTAGCCGATTTCAAAAACTAAGTGTTCTTAGAATATTATTCCGTATTGTATTGGGACATATTAGCAATATTTAGAAATATAAGATATAAACTGGTAAATCTAGAAATAAATTGTTGCAATTATAGTTGGGAACAAAGTCCATGATTCAGTAAAAACTGCGGTAAAGGGCAGCTGTCCTGGGCAGCTCACAGCCGATGCGCAACACATAGTTGCCAAATGCTATATACCAGCGGAAAACCAAGGACAGAATCTAAGAAAGAGCTCAATACAGTTTTAATATGACTTGAATTGCGTTCAACAATGTACGTAAACTATAATCAAATTTAGTAAACTATATTCTACAAGCCTAAGATTAAAACTACTAGCCGCCGTTAAGGTATAATTACGATACTTATAAGGCTATCAAAAGTTCAATTTACAATTTTTAAAATCAATAAGCTTCTCGTAATCAGATAAATCTAGGTGGTATGGCAGTATGAATGTGATCAATGATGGAAGACGTCACAACATAGCATCGTTGAAACAAGACGTGTGGGAAAACCTGTTACCCATATAGGGGTAAAATATAGATAATTCACCTCAGTGAGGAGTAAATGTTTCAAAATGATAAATTACTATAAATGAAAGGAAAAAAAAATCAGAGATAAATCAATAAGAATTCAAAACAAGATATGGTAAAATAACGAAAAGCATAGAGGATAGAATATTCATGTAAAAAGCAAGCCATTATTTCTATACTGTTTTTATATGCAATGCTATCAGATTAGTGAATATTACTTTCAAAAAATACAATGCAGCATCCTCGTTCACTTTTTATACTTAGAATAAGTATTTTTATCCCCCAATTTCTAGAACCATCTCAACTAACCCTTGTATCATTTGTAATTTCCATCTAGTCTCTAAAATAAGGATCAAATGTACCCATATATTTATACTTAAAAGTAAGGGTACATGTTTTCAGACATTTTATGTAAAACATACCCTTCTCAAATTCAGCAAAGTACGGCATAGCCATCCAAATTAACATCTTTACTAATTTCCGCTTAATTCTCAGTATTTGGCAGCCCCTCACCTGATTTGATTTTGGCGGGAACTCGCAGATTTAATTTATTGCATAATTTGCCAGTATTGCTACTGCCAAATTTGGATGTTTTATTTCTATTTTCTTTAAAGTCTAATTCACATTTTCAGTACTAGAAATAATTCATATAATTTCCTTTTCATGCATATATTTCGTGTAATATTAAGAATGGTAATATTGTATTACTATAATATCTTTTCTTAGATTAACTTTCTTTACTATCTTACTAAATGCTTAAAGCTAACTTCGAACAGTGGATCTATACATACTCGAAAGGTTTCATGAAAGTTGTCTATAGGCCACAAATGATAAAAGTGGAAAGAGCAAATTATGTATGCTCTATGATGGGCTTATAATATATTACGTTTTAAATATAGTGTATGATACAAGCGGAAGTTCTAAATGAATGCTGTTTGTGTGTAATATGTATTGCACGATTTATTAAAATGGATTTTGGATAGGCACGCAGAGCACGCAGCACTACTATTTATGAAAAAGAATGATTTTCGGTTATTTTCATTGTTCAGCATGGCATATAACGGTACGCACACAGAAGCCATCAGAGAAATAGATAGCATTTATTTCAATGATAAATGCAGTAGTCCATCACGAAAGAAATTTTGTATGGAAAGCAATGGATCAAGATTAGCCTCCTCTTCGGTACATGTTGAAGTCAGACTACGCAAAGGCGTGTAAGTTTGAACTTGGGAAAAATACTTCCATTATCTTGTTATAATCATATTTCCCTTGATATTTGTTTAGTTATATTTATATTTTCAGTTCTTACTGTAAATTATCTGCGTAAATTTTAAAGGGCAAAGTCTCAAGTGGAGCATAGAATTTCTGATCTTCAATTGGCACTGGAGGTAATAAGGAGTGTAAGGAATTGGAAACCTATTTCAATCCAATATTTACAACATATAAACAACGACAAACCTTTATCAGGTTTGTGCTTTCTGCATTAAATGTTTTCTAATTGCTAACTAGTTTTTGAATTTAAAGCTACTAGAAAAATACCTTATTGCAATCCAAGAAATGTCATAGGAGTAAAGTCTAAATTATGTATATATTAAGAAGACTTTTCATTTAAATTTTTAGTTTAGAAGAGTAATAACAATGAATGAAATAAGTTGTTTAATATAAATATCAGTTAAGATATTTGTTACTTTTAGATCTGATTCATTCGGTAGTAGTTGGTTGTACTAGAACAAAAGATGGAGCTGAACTATGTTTGGTGGATGGGACTCTTCCGTTCAAGCTTGTAAGAGAGAACACACATTTCTATAGACCTAGCGAGGATGGGCCGTTGGTTCAAAATTTGGCAGGTTATGTTATCTTAATTATCTTGTTGATAGTTCTAATATTCCATTTACTCATGTTATTATACTTATTTACAGTAGATGTAAGTTCTGACGACACTACAGCGGGATCACAACTATGGCAGCTTCCATGTATAGAATTTGAAAATATTTGGGAGAATCTCATTTATGACTCAGATATAAAAAATGAGGTTTGTTTGTTGTTTATTTCGAGTTCCAATGATAAGTAATGAAATCTAGCATGGTAACATTAAGGTTTTACAATCTGTAAACTAAGAAATAAAGGGCATGTTCCTTGCAGTTAATGTCCTACATACATTCAATAATTCATCTGTCTAATCGTGGAGTTGATACAAAAGTCATTAATGTTAATAGACTTATTTTGCTTCTAGGTGAGTGCTTAACCATCTTTTGTACATAAATTCTCATTAATCCTAAGTAAGAAGTCTTGGCACTATAGTTTTTATGGGATTTTGGTGTTGCTAGTGATTACTTTTATGCTCTCCTGGAACTGGGAAAACGTCACTGTGCAAGGGAATGGCACACCATCTGGCGATTCGGCTGAACACACAATACTCTCGTTCAGTAATGGTTGAGATAAATAGCCACAGTTTGTTCTCTAAGTGGTTTTCCGAAGTAGGTTTTTACTCGAGTTAGTAAAACGTCCTTAATCAAAAAGCCTATAATTTGGATTTCAGAGTGGAAAGCTGGTCCTTAATATGTTTGATCAAATTGATGAATTAGCAGATAATGGGGATTGTATGGTATTTGTGTTAATAGACGAGGTATTGTTGTTCTTTTAATCTAGTATTTTTACCGAACTTCATGTAGTTGTATTTTATTTTGGGTGGAGTCACTTGGTATGTCCCGCGATACTTGCTCTGCTCGTGGAGATCCTGCTGATTCCATTCGAGCGGTGAATGCCCTCCTTACACAAATCGATAGAATCCGAAGGTATATTTTAGCTATATTTGTTTTAATATTAATGTATGATCTTTGCTAATTTTTAGGAGAAATAATGTTGTTGTGTTATGCACATCAAATCTAGAGAACTGTCTTGATAGCGCACTGCTGGACCGTGCTGACGTAATCCACCATGTAGGACAACCATCCGTACGGGCACTTTACACAATTTTGTCAGGTTCTATCAAAGAGTTAGAGAGAGTACGTACAAGTTAACTCATTTTTGCATCAAGTCTGTATTTCACTAAAGTGATTTCTTCAACCTATCCGTGTTATTTAGATTGGACTTGTTCATTCCGATACTAATGGTTTACCAATTGATATCAATGTAAACAGTATGGGCCATGATTCATCAGATAAGCATTCGTCAGAATTACTAGACATAGCATCATTAGCTAAGGGGCTGAGTGGGAGATGCCTTCGTCAAGTGCCAGCACTTGCTTGGTCCAAAGCCTCAGAAGTTCGTGGAAATCGTTTAGAAATATTAGTAGTATAAATTTTATTCCGACTCTCAGCAAAGTTTTTCTAGGATTCGATATCTCTTTCCACTTGCTTAAGCTTGTTTAGAGAAGCTATAATGGAAAAAAAGAACAGATCACTTAAAGAAGATGGACAGTTATCTGTAGCGTAAATTGTATGATTTATGAAGAGTAATGAAAATTAAATTAGAATATCTATGTGCCGTAAGGTCTTTTTAGTCACATTGGCAGCAATTCAGTCTATGTACATTCACATAATATAATAATTATACACTAGGTTCTCATGAACACTATGGAAATGATACGGTGCATCAATGTCCTTAGTCAGTATATGGGAATTAGTGAGTGACTTCATCTAATATAGCTTGGTCAGAAACACTTACATAGTCGTTATCAAATGACTGAGGTGATTCAGCATTTTCATACCCTTCATAGTGGTTATGGACAACGTCCACATCTCTATATAGGACACAGTGCTGAATCATGAATAGAATATCGAATATAATCGAGATCAAACCTAGGCCGAACTTTACCGGATTTCCAGATAAAGCAGACCAGTTTTCAACATTAATGCATTGTAAAACCATCTGGAGAATATCAAGAGAACCTCCAGAGAAATCCAGTAAAACATTACCTATTGACCATCCAACTGTGCTCTTTCTTTTAAAGTTAAAATATGCCTGAAAAATAAGTGGTTACTGCGATATCATCACAAATTTCATTGACTAACCTGAGGGAAATACTTCGATACTGTCACGACCATTTTGATGTATGAAAGTGCCGTAACGAATTCAAGCATATTAATATAATTCAGAACAGATAATACACCAGCAGAGCATCCTGAGAGAATAAGAAGTCCAGATAATAACATACAGATTAAAGACGTCCGCTGGTTTTCCCGCTATAAGTACTGATTCAATTGAATGTATTAGTTTCCAAAATACTATAGCAAATATTTCACATTATTTTGATATATATAGTTGATAACTAACCTCATAGAAGAAACATTGCAAAGCGGTAATCAGACATGCAAATAAGGCATGGATGGCAAACACGACGTCATTAAGTAAGACTGGTATTGGACTTCGAGGGTGTTCCTTCTCATATTCAGCCTGGGTTTAAGAGAATAATATTAATAAAACTAAAAAAGAGTACTATCAGACCCACTTGAACAGTTTCACTGAAGTATATAAATATGTTGTAAAATGCATAAGCTGAAAATCCAATGACGTTTAAGAGAAGAAAGTCGAAGTTGAGTCCAATCACACTGAAGCTCGATAAATAAATTTCCGTAAAATAATAATTTTTATGTAAATGTTTTTATACCTCTTTCTCTGAAAGTTCAGGATAATTTGGGGATAGAATGAGATGCTCCACGCAAAAAAGTATGCCCATCCCACTATGATTACTAAGAAACCAATAATGTGAGACTTTATCACTGTTACGCGAACATAAACGTCCATAACACTGTAAGATCATTTATTCGATTTCCCGTTTTTTATAACATAGATATTCAAAAATGCCAATGTTAAACAAACAATACTATGATTACTAAAAAAACCGAAATTCAATTCCAATACTTTGTCTCCTAAAAAGAACGAAATAAATGCAACATTCTCTGTGAAATTTGAGAAAAAATTTAAATCAATCAACTTACTTAAAATCACAATCTGATGAAGTATTTCCTTTGTTATTAGTACAGTTAGCTACCTCTAAATACGCCAAGTTAATTGGTTGTTTTCCAGTGATATTCAAAACTCCGTTATTTGATGATTTTTCCAAAACAACATAGTCGGGAGTAAAAAAATAACGAGTTTTATTAAAATATAACTTTATGTCAGTTAATAGCGGCTCTCTGTAAATAATTCTACATATATTAATTCATAAAATTACAGTGAATAAAAGGTTATAACATTCTTAGCAACATAAAAATATCTTAAAAAGATTGATGCAATTTTAATTAAGATATCTAAAGCGTTTATCATACAAATATAAATAACTTACTTAGATTTGAATGAAATTTTACTCGTTTCTTGGACAGCTATAACTAAGTCACTTGGATCAACGATGATTTGCTGTTCAGCAGTAGTGTAAAAAAGAAAACAAGACATTGCGAATGGAATAAAGAACATTATATGATCTCCGCCTGTGAATCGGTTTCTTTTACATACTGAAACGTACATATACGATTCACTCAGATTCGAATAGCTGTTTTCACTGCATAAGAAAACGTAGCGAACGCAAAACCATTATTGTATAAATAAACATCGAATTGATCAGCATTGGGTCGCACACCATGTGAATTATATGTGACAGATTGCATGAATAGACAATGGGATGAATTCAGCGATCACAAAAATACCATTAATCAATCAATACACTTGTTCTTAAGTTGATAAGCGAAAGAACTATGGATCATCAACTGTTCTTTGTTTCTCAAATATAATAGAGTAACAATTAAATTCATTTACCACTATATGCTCAATAATTAATATGAAATACTAAGTAGTTAACGTCTATGTATATTTAAAATAGTTTTCAAGTTGTATTTAAATACTGAGCTAGACAAAACCATTGTTTGTAAAAAGAAATGAAATTTACTGGTAATCCAGTATTATCGATGTTAACAAGCCAGTGACTAAAGCAAAACAACAACTATTATGAACTGATAAAAGTATAGAATCGAAAATATGGAATGTTCATTATATCACAGATAAAGAATTATTATTATAAAGGTATTTAGTTATAAGTAAAATATAAATAAAGTATCGATTCCTAACATGTAATTTGAACTTAATGACTATTAACTGTATCCTTGAAAATAAAACATTGAATATTTTCCGCACTAAGCCAGCCATATATGTTGGTAAAAATTATAACTTCAACTTTCCCGCTCTTATCATTTGCGTGATAGAGGAATGCAGAAACGTTCGAGCATCCAATGAAATTTATGTGGTTAGCAGGATTTAGTATTGAGAGAGTATGGTCATTTCTCCTGTAGGAAACAACTAATTAAGTAGATAGTTTTCAAGTTTCGTTCCAAAAATTATAGAGAATTATAATAGAGAATTGATAACTTAAATATTTTAACGTGTTAACTGTTTTTCACACAATATAATTGATTTTGTCTAAGTTCACTAGATTTAAAAAGAATGATTAAATACTGATGATTTAAGATTATTTTATTAGTTTAAACATTCATACGAGAATTCATTTCATGGTGTTGTGACAGAAATCATGTGGTGCGAAAAACTGATCTATCATGTGCTATTTGAACTATCTAAATATGAAGTATCGCAGCAACTATGCATGCATATTCTTAATTGCTCTTTGGTGGAATAAAAAATTTTTTTTATAGAAATCAAATTTTTTAAAGAAATCAAAAACACATACACGCTTTATATACTATTTTTCGTAAATAATGTTCTATTTTTCCACTTAATTAATTTGTTTTTCTAGGTTTTTAGTTGGGAATATTATTCTTATAACATGGGTGATGCAACGTCTTTTAATTTCTGTTTTAATTTCCACCAGTATTCCTATATGAAGTTGCAACCTACAACATCATGTCCTGCTCTTTTACACCCACTTGTTTCGAAATCTTTTCCCACAAAGCTAGTAGCTGATCAACTGTGTCCAGAAGCTGAAGAAAAATATGAGTTTATTGATCCACTAGGTTAGTTTTTAGGGGAAATTGGAAAGTGTTATAACACCGTTTTATGTATATTAAATAAAAGATATTTTGAAATATAGGAGCAACTATGGAGGAAGAGCTAGATCCCAATATAACAAAATTGGACCAGGATACACTAACTAATATATCAGGGAAGAAAACTATTGTTCTGGATAATACTTTAGAGTCAAAAAAGAGTGATTGCTTTGTTACAGGTAAGTTTTTTTTCTCATTTTTTCGAAATTTATTCCCCAGTATATTTAAATTTGTAAAATCGAATATTATTGGAATAATTGCGTGCAATACTCGATTTTTAGATATTAATCTTCCCGATTTTGAGTCATGGAGAAACAAAAGAGCACAAATTTTGGAAACGTTCACGACAAGTGAAAAGCTCACGCTTTCATCCAGTTTCATTCCAGTAACTCCCGCCAGAGTAAATGTTAGAGATAGAACCAAACATAGATAAGTCTATTTGTTATTAACAGAGTATAGAAAATAAAATATTGAAATCATAAAAGATGCATCTATATTGACAAATGATAAATAATATTCGTCTTTAGGCTGGAAGTTCTAGAAGATATGTCTGGCTTAAAAAAAATAACGGAATTATCTCAACATGAATTTGTTGTTCATGTTAATGAGTTACGTGAACTTTTTGTAGTTGCCTGGAACAATAACAAGCGTATTGAGGCCGTTCGAGTTTGTTACCTATCTTTTACTATTATGTACTGTTTTTTGTTCTTGTTATATTTGCTATTTCATATTTTACAATGATTTAATCAAATTTGGAACTCCATTATAGTTAGTGACTGAATTGGCTCGTATGCTGTCTTCTCCTGCTACACCTTCATTTTATCCTTCTCAGTGGGTATTGGTAACAGATATCCTTGATTTATTTGGGAAGTTCGTCTATGATCGTCTGTTATCTAAAGCGAACGAGGTTTAATATTTTATATATTAATCTGTTTTGAGTAATTATAATAAGATGCATTTTGTATAAGGTATAATTTA
Organism: Heterorhabditis bacteriophora; assembly: GCA_964036235.1. Lineage (NCBI taxonomy): Eukaryota > Metazoa > Nematoda > Chromadorea > Rhabditida > Heterorhabditidae > Heterorhabditis > Heterorhabditis bacteriophora. The sequence continues at coordinate 8,300,698 of OZ038428.1, read as the reverse complement.
AATCTAATTACAGTTAATTTGTTTTAATAGGAACGGAAGCGTTTCGGTCAAACACAGCTGTCAGCTCATTTTGTTTCTGATGATATTCCACAAGACACAACAGAAGTGGCTAAAAATTGGTTTTGTAAGATAGCAGACATTAAAGAGATTATACCAAGATTTTATGGCGAGTTGTTGCATCATTTCCTTTATTTATTAAGATGTATTTAAACGTTATATATTTTTCAGTGGAGACTGCACTTATATCTTGCTTGCGTTTTCTTGATAGCTCGGCACTAAGAGTAAACATGCTTCGATTAGTTACGATGACTACTAGTAAGCCCGTTGTTCTTTTTGTAGTTTAAAATAATTATAGTAGCTGAAGTATAATTATATTGGAAAAGAGAATTTTTAGTTTACAGAGTTTCCTCATCCGCTGACAGCTGCATATGGTCGTGCCTATGTGTGTAAAATTGCGATGGTTTTGGATGCTGCTGATCGTGCTCCACATTGGAAAGCTATTAATGACTGGATGCAATCTGGAACTTTAGTACGTTGTATTTTAACCTTTGTTTACAATTGTCTTTATTCGTTTAATCTTTTTCAATTTCTCATCACCCTAAACCTTTCTCTATTATCCTTAAATTCGCCATCTTTTATTATGTTTATATTATTCATGTACGCCGAAGTTTCTGTTGCTAAAATTTCATTCTTAAAGTTGTACGTTCAGGTAGAATGCGAACAGGTTTGGCCAGCTTTAGAATGGGTTATTCAATGTGTTTCTTATGGAGCCCATTCCAAAGGAGATCTTGCTCCTCTATGGGAATACTGTTATCAAGAGGATAAGAAAGATTTTCTTCTATGTTCCTTCATTAACGCTCTTCCCCTAAAATACTTACTTAGCCATGTTATTGATGTATGCCAGATGGTGAGATTTCCATAATTATATACACTTGTTTAAAAGAGCCATAACGAAAATTTATTAGGTAGTTTCCGGAAAAGTTTCTGCCGTCGTATTAGAAGCTTTCGGTTCTCGCCTTCTTCAAGGTGAAATATGTGAACAGGATACGTCAGTAATTCTTCGGTAAGATATATGTTCTGTTTGAATGTTGGCAGTTGAATTTGGTTTTAAATTCAATCGATTTATTTAGTTCTGTGTGGAAAGTTGTATCACGTTTTCCATTATGCGAGTATATGATGTGTGTCGCAACATGGAGTCGATTTGCTAGTTGGTATGTTTCAGTTCTAGGTGACATTGGAAATCATTCATTTCAAAATTACGTTTCATTGATGCTTCAGCTACTTTACTGTTATCGAGCTGTCGACAATTGCTGATCATATAGTCAAAAGACTTGCATCGGAAATGGTGATTATTTTTTTAGGTTGTGTATAAGATTTAAAAAATAAATAACTTAAGATTATTTTAGGACCATGATGCATACCTAGCTCAGCTAGTTTTGGTAGTTAAGAATATGGTGGAATTCAGAGGAGAAGATTTATGCGATTTACTAAAATTAGAATCATTTATCAACATTTTAGATTGGTTGAGGTGCGTTGTAATTTTATAGAATATTAACGTAAACTACTTAGTTTTTCAAATATATAATAGTCTCAAGAAACTTATTATATATTTAGGGAAGATCCACATGCTTCTCATGTGGCAAGATCTATTCTTATTGCTGTTATTCGAGTTTTCAGAATTGGAGGACTAAAAGACTTTACTATTGCGAACCAGGTATTATGCTCTTTATTTTATAAGACTTAATTTAAAAACACTTAACATTAACCATATTAAATATTAAGATTGTCGACCAATGTGCTCGTTTATTTCTTTCACTTCGGTCTGATTCCCTTGCAGATGAGGCTGGTTATGTTTTTTGTCATCTAGTCAATAATTGTATGGCTACTTTAAAACGATTATATGATTAGCTTTAGGTACGGTCTACTTGTCGTTTAGTGGCATCTGCTTTAGATCGTCCTCTACTGTCACTGAATTTAGATAGAGGGCTTTCTTGGCTTGTATATGCTAGAGCCACATTGTGTCAAAGGAATGAAATTGTCACGGTATGTTACACTTACTTCATGTCTCTAATGCTGGATCTATAATACCTTTCTAAATATGTATGTAATTTTTCTTCTCTTTTTGTGAAGACAAACCAATCAGAATTTACCGTTTGCCATAGAATTTACCTTTTTCTGTATAGATTACCATAATGATTAATTTTAATGTTTATTTTTTCCATGATTTACTAAGACTTATCTTTATTTATGCTTATATTTACAGCATATTGTCACACTAATGGTATCATTCTCACTACAATGTTCAAAAGAATACAGTAATTCACCAGAAAAAGCGAGTTTCATGAGGTAATTTAATTTTAAGAAACAACTTAAAATATTTGGTATATTAATATTAAAACTTTATAGAGCATGTATTGCAAATCTATTTATCACCATCCCATCTATTCAAGACCCACTTGTAAGATTTCGGATGTGTATGCAAACTTCCTGCATAAGTTTATTTATAAATTCTCTACCACAGGTATTGTTTAAAAGAATTTATCATTTCTATGTATTTAATTCCTATAGGTACTTTTTTTTTTATTCAGAACTTTATAAAAATTTAATCCAGACAGATGCTTTAATCCGGTTATGCATCGAAACAATAAACATTCTCTCTGTACCACCTGCTCAGTTTGTTTCTATTTGCGAGCAGTTTCTTGCCTTCCTCGTTTTTGTGCCAGATTCTCCACAGAAATCGACTCTCTATATGTTTAGCGCTTTCGTTAATGCTATCGAAAGGTTTTTTTGAATAAGTATTTGTATATTTTTACTTGTATTTAACTAATAATTTAAAAAAAACATATTTACTATATATCTATATAAAATAACTTTTTCAGAAGGCAATATGATTGTTCAGTGCTAGGAGAAATATGGATTTTATGTCTTCGCTATCTATGGGCCGTTTCTCGACCAGAGTTTTCTGTTAAGTACAGAAATGTGCAGTCAAATGACGTTTTATACGGATCAAGTGCGGAATACATGTATGAATTTTTTAAGTAGTCTACTTAATTGATAGTTATAGGATATAATAAGAACGACATACATATGATTATGTGATTTCTCTAAGCGTAAAATTACAGAAGCCATGTGTCCGAAAAAGTTGATTATATTATGAATAAGATTTTATGTATTGCGGAAGCGGAACCTGCATCAAATCCTACAATATCTTTCTTGCTACTCGAATACATTGTTTCTTGTATAGAAATAAATGAGTCCGTGAGTGACGATTAGTTTATTAAATAAATAGTTAGAGATATATGAAAATATTGTGAAATGTGGCTGATCTCACTTTTTTTTTTAGATTATTAAGCTGGTGTCGAGTCTTCTAAAAAAATGTGCCCAAAGTGGAGTTAGTGTGAATCGTCTTCAGTACATAGTACATGACCTTACCTTATTAAGTGATAATAATCAAATTTCGAGGAATATTCTTCAGAAGATGAATATTCTTTAGCCCATTTCATATGATATGAATATACAATGATGTTTGTTATCTTAAATACATTATATATATTGCTGTCTTTCTTTAATATTTTCAAGATTAGGTGATTTTGACCATCATATTTCGAAATTTTTATAGTTATGGAGAAAATCACGAGTTTTTTTCTGTAAAATTTTTCCCACAGAATGTCAGTTAATGACGGAAGTGACTTCGAGCTGGATGCGGATTTTGACTTTGTAGAGAATGAAGCTGGAATGGATACATCAAGAGGTTGTGCTGAAACTTTTGATGTGAAGCGAGATAATCCGTCTGATCCAACATGGTTGGAAAATATCACTGAGAGATATATTCGTCTGCAAAGACAAGTAGAAGAAATTGATACAATGGCAATTCAGGCACGTTAAACTTGTAAAGCTTGGAAAGTGGTGGATTTTATTTTATGGTAAATTTATTTTAGTTAAAAGTTGCAAGTGATCTACAGAAGGGTATGACCGATTGTTATAGTAGTCGAGTAGGAATGCACCCTATTGAAGTATCATGTGAGGTGCGAGTATCATTTTATTTTTCTCTAAATAGGGTAACTCACATTTTGTATATAGATTAGGTGCATTTCCTCCGGTTCCATACTCTATCTACTTTGTTTACGGAATAATTCTTCTTACGAATTGCGTAATTGGTACCTGTCTATTTCCTGGACCACAGCAGCTCGTCAGGATTCCACTAGTTAGTCTTATTATTTATTTAGTACTTATTATACCACTTAATTTAGTGGAATCAGGGCCATATTCTGTGTGCTTATCGCAGTGCCACTCCATTGATGTACTTATTCCCGGGGAGTTATATACCACTGAAATGTTTATTTCTCACGAGGAAATTTGTCTACCACTAATTGCCCAAGTACAAATGATGAGGTAATTCATGGTACTTCTACTCTTATTTAGTGTATATGCAACTTATCTTGTTATTTTAGGATGTTCAATGTTGGCTCTTTGTCAAAATGCTTTCGTATTGAATTGGATAGAAGATTACTGTCTTGTTGTGATTTTCTCACTATTGCTAACACACCCTTACTAAAGAAGTCACACACTATTGCTGGGGTATTTTTTACTGCCAAAACAATACTTTCCATGTTATTATATTTTGTTTAATATTGTCATGAACTGTAGTTAACCATAGTTAATTTTAGTTGTATTATTACATAATATTCAAAAACTAATTTTATGTAACCCTTCTAGTTTTAATGAAGTGGGATGATTGTTTCACTTATATTAATTTTATCTATATGCATTGCTATAACAATATTCTGACGATTTTAGGGTTTCTCTCTTCGGTTACCATGCGCTCTTACTGACCTTCTTTGTGGTTGTCCGGATAATGATGATCCAGCCAATGTTCTTCGAACAATTCTTCCGTCAAATTGTGTTATTGAACCTGGTACAACTTCAGTATGTGCACTTCTTGCACTTAAGTCTGATTCTAAGCATATTATTATGTTATCCGTTGTGAAGAACAATTCCTCTTTTATAATTAATGTATCTGTTCGAGATACATTCATACGTTCTCGTCTCGTTTATGATTTACGTTTATTATTAATTATCATGGCTTCATCTGTTTTGAAACGTCCTAAAACATCTATAGAGTGCTTACATAAATACACATCAATAGATGAACTATACAACTCTATTATTACAAATTTTGATTAATAAATATTCTGAGACAGATGCTATTGTATAGTACTGTGATTTCAGTATTACAGAAAATAACTATTTTATTTTTCCACGATATCACAATGTTCATTTCCAAACAATTAGCGTTTTTATATTTAAATCTTAATACTATAAATCAAGATATTTGTAGGACTAATATGTCTGCATCTAAGCGGGCTTTTGTGCTTGGTGCTTCCGGTGCGGTCGGTCGATGTTTGGTTAAATATTTGGTTGATTCGAGTGGATTCTCTAAGATCATACTTTTGGGAAGACGAGAAATTGAAGTACCATATGGCGGGAAAGTCGTAAGTTTTGGGCTACTATATTATATGATGCTTGTTTTATGATTTTCATTTTAGGAACAACATGTTGTTGATTTCGACAAGATTGATGAATATGGGAATATTTTAACAGGATGTGATGTTGGATTTTGCGCTCTTGGGACTACACGCTCGAAAAGTGGAGCGGTTATTATAAATATCAACATTTATTACCTCTAATTAGTATTAATATTTAACCGGTATTTTTTACAGGAAGGCTTCTACAAAGTTGATCATGACTACGTGGTTAACACCGCTAAAGTCGCGAAGAAAAATGGTGGTTCTTAATTTTTCAAAATTTGAATAGTAACGGAAAATTAAATGAGTAACAATGGTTTCAATTAAGAAATATGTTTAAGTTGATGACAAGATGTTATCTATATTAAATAAATAACTAACAGGTGTAAACGATTTTGTGCTAGTTTCATCAATGGGTGCGAACGAAAATTCTACGTTTCTTTATATGCAAACAAAAGTAAGTAAGTAATTTTCAGTTAACCCCTTTTGTATTAGAATATGGAGCTTTATACCTTTCCAGGGTAAAACTGAACAGGACATCGCTGCCTTGAATTTTAATAAATTTCTAATTGCGCGTCCTGCATTCTTGGAAGGTACAAGAGATGGTAATATATTATATGTATAATGAGCAACATCTAAAGTATTGTTTTCACGCAATGCACTTTAGAATTTCGTCTGGGTGAGATAATTGGGAAAGTACTGATTAAACCGTTAAAACTGTTTTCTAACCGAGTTGCGATATCTACTGAAGACGTTGCCAAGGTGAAACTATACTGTTTATTTTTCTTCTTGTATTATAATTGTTTATATTATTTTCATATTCTATATTAAATACAACTATATTCTCGAAATTCTTATTTGTCTATATATTCTTCTTTTTGAGTACCATTAAATTCCCTCTTCTTTTAGGCAATGGTAGTTGGAGCGTTGTCCACTGATTTGCAGGGGAAAATTATTTGGGAGAATAGTATTCTCTTAGAAAAAGCTAGACTTGGAAAGTAATCATATCCTTGTTTTAATGCTTCAAATCAACAAACAATTGTAAAACTAATAACTAGGCTTTGCCAATTTATATATAGCAGTTTTGCAGTATTGTTTAGCTATCCTTAGCATCTTGTATTCTATTTTCTGCGTTTTTGACGCCATTTTCCCCAAGATGTTTTGTATCTAATATAAAAGGATGGTTGTCGTTATTATATATGCCTGTAAATATTAACCTATGCAGTTTTCTATTGTCTATGAAAAACAGTGTCTTTAAAACACGAAAATATACTTAATCCGTAATAATTATAATGACTTACTACAGAGCACATGTTAGTAAAATGTTGAGTTGCATGTTTTACGGTTATCTGTAGAAATTGGTAATTAATTACTTGATAGGCTAATCGATTGGTATAAATTCTAGCAATCATTCTACAAAGCCGATTGTGACCCTTTTTGGGAATATTAATATAATTGACGTAGTATTTCAGATAGAAATTTTGCTTGAATTGTGAAGATATTTTATATTATTGTGTATGATTTCATATAACAGTCAGAAATTAAAATCATAAGCAGAACTCTATAGCATAAATTTACAACGTATTTAGGCTACATACATATTTGCAGGTGAAACTCAAAAAGTCCAATAATGCAAGGACATATTTGCCAAAATAACAGGTAGCTGTAATGTATTTATAAACAGAAACTACTTTGGTTTATGTACTTTATTGTTTATGTTGAATATGACGATAGAAACACTGTACACTGATAAACCTAATTAATCATAGGTACTAGTTCGACATAGTTTTTTTAGTATATTTGGTCACCTATACATTATGTAGGATATATAATCATAATAATCATTATAATTATTAGAAGTATTGTTTCCGTATTGCTTAAGCAAATGGTTTTTTTTACTCCCTTTGCCGAAGGTGATTTCTTGATTCCAGCAATGTGATCTACCATCGACCACTTTTTTTCTCTACATCCTGCACTACTTTAGTTTATTTTACAAATCTTAGAGATAATTAACATGTAGCAGGTAATATCGTGCGTAGAATCATTTGTACTGCTTGAATTTTGTCCGCTTTTCTATTGTACTACTGATCTATTTTAGCGGCGCTTTTCTTCAGTGTAATAAACGCTCTTCGATAACACGCAGTTTGCTGTGCGACTACCTTGATTAATCTTCTATTTCCATATCCTAATTCATTGAACATACTTCAATGTATTCTATATGACAATTATTAAATTAAGGAAACACTATTTCTTTGTTTTTGTAGATTTTTTGCAAAGTTCCTTTAGTAGGAAAAGATTTCGTTTATACTGTCACTATTTGTTTATTTCCTAGTTAATATTATTTTCATTTTCTTATGACAAAACTATATGCAAAATAATTTTAAGCTATGTGTAAACTGTCAGTTATTCCACTATTTAATAGTTTATTGCGTATTATATATATTTTTAAAAAGATGGCGACGCACAATTGGATGCCCCGAAATCTATCCTCTTCAAAAGTGGCCCGTGCATTGGCAGGAGAAGAGTTAGGAGATAGAGAGGTACTTCCTCTTGACGAAGGAATTACCGCCAGGGAAGAAGGACGTTTTGTATTTGAATGTGCTTGGGAGGTTGCAAATAAGGTTAATTTATATGTATCCATTTATCAAAAGGTATTGGTTTATTTATCTAATGTTCAACTTACTGTTTTCAACATTTAAAAATGTATGATTTATTTATTTTTCGATAAAAAAGATTATATAGGTTGGAGGGATATACACAGTTCTGAGGAGCAAAGCATTAATCAGTACTGAAGAATTAGGTAAGTCTGAATCATAGATTATTGTTTAATTGGTTTCTTTCATTTTTTGATAGTTATTCTACAGGTGATCAGTATTGCATGCTTGGACCTATGAAGGATGAAAAGTGGCGATTAGAGGTTGAACAAATTGATCCTGAAAACAGGTCTTGTTTTTAAAATTTCTTAACTCATTTTTAAGTCCATTTTTTTATTAATCCAGTAATTATTTTGTAACAGAACCATCCGTGCTGCCATGAAGGAGTTTCACAAGGATGGATTCAAGGTGAAATTGATTTTTACAAGCCTATTTCTCTTACTAATGTCCTTATAAATGTTTTATAAAAGATATTTCAGTGTATGTACGGTCGTTGGTTGATTGATGGATACCCAAAGGTTATATTGTTTGACCTTGCATCTGGCTCTAACAAAATGGATGAGTGGAAACACGAACTTTTTGAAAGGTATTGTGTTTAAATATTTAGGAAGTTAAATAATGTTAATGTCTAGTTTATAGCATTCAGAATCGCATAGCTTTTAAAAATGAGTTTTGATGCATAACATAATTGTACTTTGTTCTAGATGCCGAATAGGTATACCTCATGAAGACATTGAGTCAAATGATGCTGTAATATTAGGATTTATGGTGGCTATCTTTCTTCGACATTTTAGAGATGCCATTAGTGGATATCAACCATTAGTTGCCGCTCATTTTCACGAATGGCAAGCAGGTTTATTACTTTATTATAAATATATTTGTACCATCTTTTGGTTTCGTTATTCATCAATAACTTATAGGTGTTGGTTTACTTATGACTAGACTATGGAAATTGGATATCGCTACTATATACACGACACATGCGACCCTTCTCGGTCGTCATCTTTGTGCTGGTGGCTGCGACTTATACAATAATCTTGAAAATTTCAATCTTGATGAAGAAGCGGGAAAGAGAAGGGTTGGAAAACGTTTATTACTGTATTATTATTATAAATTAAGTAATTGGTTCGCATATGTCATACATCATACGCTAGTATTATTATGTTTAGATTTACCACCAATATTGCCTGGAAAGAGCAGCTTGCAACTCAGCACATATATTTACCACTGTATCAGAGATCACAGGTTTGGAAGCTGAACACCTTCTTCATAGGAAACCTGATATTTTAACTCCAAATGGTTTGAACGTTGTCAAGTTTGCGGCACTTCATGAATTCCAGGTATATATATATTTTTTTAAAATACAATAATTACTATAGAAGGAATTTTTTTCAGAATCTTCATTCCATTGCAAAGGAGAAAATCCACAATTTTATTCGAGGCCACTTTCATGGTCATCTTGATTTTGATCTTGACAAGACAGTTTATTTTTTTACAGCTGGAAGGTTCATTTTCTATTCTTACCAATTTAATACTATTTGAAGTATCCTTCTATACATTTTTAATTCCTATATGAATACTTACAGATACGAATTTTCTAATAAAGGTGGTGATCTATTTATTGAATCTTTGGCTAGACTTAACCATTATTTAAAGACAACTACCGATCCACGTCATATGGGAGTAACTGTGGTTGCATTCATAATATATCCAGGTTTTTTTTTCCTATTTTTATGATTTTACAATGCTCTATACTTCAACATTTATTTCCAGCACCTGCTAATTCGTTCAATGTGGAATCTCTTAAAGGCCAGGCTGTAACAAAACAGCTGAAAGAAGTGGTCGACAGAATTAAAGTAGGTTTATGATATGATTTAAGCTTCATACTTAATATTTTCTGTTTTGATCGTGTAATATTGAGAGTGAATATTTGTGTTTTAGGAAAACGTTGGCCAGCGTATATTTGACATTTGCCTGCAGGGTCATTTACCTGAAGAAGAGGACCTCCTCTCTTCTGCAGAAAGAATTCAGGTATTTACTTTTCCATATATTCTGTTAACAGCATCTTTACAAATTTCACGATTTTAGCTGAAACGGTGTATAATGGCAACAGAAAAGCATGAGTTACCTCCTATTTGCACACACAATATGTTACGAGACGACGATCAAGTGCTTAGTGCTTTACGAAGAACACGACTTTTGAACGACAGATCTGATAGGGTTAAAGTGGTCTTTCATCCTGGTGTGTATTGAAATTCCTATCTTTTTACTTTGTTTTAATGTATTATTTACTTCAGAGTTCCTTTCTTCTGTATCGCCTCTTATTGGTTTGGATTACGAAGACTTTGTTCGTGGTTGTCATCTTGGAATATTTCCTTCGTACTATGAACCATGGGGGAAAGTCATATATTTAATACTATATTATGGATATTTCTTGTCACATTGTTTAAGTTGATATATATCTTACCTTCAGGTATACACCTGCTGAATGTACCGTCATGGGTATTCCGTCTATTTCTACTAACTTGAGCGGATTTGGATGCTTTATGCAGGTTGTTTTTAATGAATATTAGTTATTAATTTAAATTTAATAATTTTTTAAATTAAGGAACATGTTGAAGATCCTGCATCATATGGTATTTACGTGGTAGATAGGCGCTTCAAAAGTGCTGAGGATTCTATACTACAGTTAGCACAAATAATGTAAGACATTCTAGTGAATTAAAAGACAAAAATTACACGGATTTTTTTTTTACCAGGTATGATTTTTGTGGTATGTCACGAAGGCAGCGAATTATCCAGCGTAACCGTACTGAAAGACTCAGTGAACTACTAGATTGGAATAGTCTAGGAGTATTCTACAGTGATTGCCGACGGCAGGCTCTTGAGAAATTACATCCTGAGCTTAATACCATAATCAGAAAGAATGAAGGAATGGTATGTTCCTAACCTTACCACTTGTGAATTGGTACAAGGATATTAGGCGTTTTATTTTATTCAGGTACCTTCTGCCGCCACAAGTAGGCGTCCCAGTGTCCATAGTAGTGATGAGGAGAATTAGTAGGATATCTTATCAGTTTTCGTAATCTACTTTGTTCTACATTGTAGTTTTCTGTATATTTACGTAGGTTTGTAATGCATCTGTGTATGCTATCCTGGTAACATTTCAAAAGCTTTTTTCAATCATGTACCATGCATGTCTTCCCTACTTTTAATGGTGCTATGTTTACAGATTATTATAAATTATGATAGATTTCTAATGAAGACTTCAGATGTTTAGTTCTATATTGTCATGCGTCATTAGCTGCTAAAGAAATGTTGTTAATATTTATTAAATGTTATATTAAAGCAACATTGTTTAAATGCCCGTTATTTAACAATAAATGCGTGCGTGACATTAATATTCTTTTTACCCTCAATTACCTAGACCTTCAGTGGCATTTGCTCTGAGCTGTCGTAACTCATTTAATAGTAGTACAAGTTTCAGCGTGAAATTTTAATTAAGTACTAGCTTGATATTATTTCTTAATATTTTAATACAATAAGCCAGTCATTATATAGTTTATTCATGCAGTAATTTTTCAATAGATTTCACCTATAAATTATGTAAATGAAGCTTCTTTAATGTATTTTTTCTTTAGATAGGTTAAGTTGGCTTATATATTCCAAACTAAATACTAGGATATACTTGATATACTGTTTACTTATGTGGTATCTTTTCCTTAAAATTTAATTTATTTTCTGCAGTATATTTCAAGACAAGCATGGCTGATGATGAACAAGAAACTTATCGTTTATGGCGTGTTAGGAAGACAATCATGCAGGTTATGTTATATTCACTTTTTTATTGAAGTCTGATCCAACAGTAGGAAACTTTTACGCCGAAAAGCATAAAGAACTCAATTATTTTCTTATTACCAATTTAGTATTGGAATGATTTTTAATATTTTGGTGTTAAAATATGGTTCTAGATGTGCCATGATCGTGGATACCTTGTAACTCAAGAGGAATTAGATCAGACTCTAGATCAATTCAAAGAGATGTTTGGTGACCGACCAAGTGAAAGAAAGCCAGCTCGAAGTGAACTCACGATTCTTGTTGCTCATAATGATGATCCCACTGGTTAGTGATTTTTTTTAAATTAGTAGATGTGGTGTTAGTAATTAGTTATATTGTTTTCAGACCAGATGTTTGTATTTTTTCCTGAGGACACAAAAATAGGAATTAAAACTATAAAAGCTATATGTCAACAGATGCAGGAACAAAATATCACGAGAGCAATTATAGTTGTTCAAGCTGGAATGACTCCCAGTGCCAAGCAGGTAGCTATGCTTTTTTCATCTATAAATTTAAAAAGACCTATATTGACCTGATTATTGATGCATAAAAGACTATTATTTTATTTGAATATTAATTAGGATGTGTAATTAGTAAATTCTTGTCTCGATGAGACTGCATCTATGTGATTTAGAATTTTTTATTCTAGTATCTTTCCACTATCTTTTTATCATACATTATGCAACCATTTTAAAAATTAATAATTTGCTATAATTAAAATGTAATAGATTAATTGCTACATTGCTATTTCCAGTCTATTGCCGACATGGCTCCAAAATACACACTAGAACAATTCTTGGAGGCTGAATTAATGGTCAATATCACAGAACACGAGCTTGTTCCAGAACATGTTGTTATGACAAGCGACGAGAAAGCTGAATTACTAGCCAGATAGTTTGTTTCTATTTGTATTTTTTTTCAAATTTCACATTATATAGTAAAAATGATAAATAGCTTTTATTTCCCATTGTGTAATATTAAACATGGATAGGTGATCAACTCCCTAGGGATCACATTTCTACTTATTCTAGTTAAGATTTCTAGTTAATTACGCGTTATCTAATTATAATCTCCTTCAGCAAGCTGAAGGATACGCAGCTACCCCGCATTCAGTTATCAGATCCGGTTGCAAGATATTTTGGGTTAAAAAGAGGACAAGTTGTGAAGATCATTCGTCCATCTGAGACTGCTGGAAGATATATTACTTATAGGCTTGTTGTTTGAATGTTGAAAATGTGTATTATATTAAATCCCACTTCATTATTTGTTATTTGTTCTAACATTCTTTATAGACTGGACATGTTATTTCCATTATACAAAGTTATAGTGATTAAGTAGTTTATTTTACTCTAATCACTGCCACTTCCTTTTTGTTGTTGATTTACTTACAATGGTATTTGATGAATTTTTTCTTAGTTAAGCTCCAAACATATCATATGCTCTTTGTCTTTTTGTTTTCATATAAAACATGGATACAAATCGTCAAGGGATCCGAGAGAGATTACGACAGCGGCAAGTGAATGAAGCATTCGCAAATGTAAGATATTATAAACTTCTTGATAAATACTAATACTAATTAATAGTGGTGGGGCATTTTGTCATGCTTAAGAGATACGTCAGTTTAATTGGTTTAGTTTCGTAGAGTTTAAATATTTTAGCTACGTCGCATTATTCCCTCACATCCTATAAATAAGAAGATGAGCAAACATGAGATTCTGCGAGGAGCTATTCATTATATGACTCTTCTAGAACAGTTGTTAAATGATCAGCCCCATTCATGATCTGATGAACAATAAATAATTCAAGACTACAAATATTGGATTACAATTTTATCCATCTTATCAACGAAAGTATATCATAATTCACTATTTTGTAATATCAATATATTAGTTGCTATTTCTAATCTTGTTTCTTAACCACTCAGTATCGCCGTGATATTTAGGGTCGGATAATAAAAGGGCTGCTCTCTTGAAAGAAGAATAGTATAGGACAGCAGCTGTAAATAAGGCTTTAGTTGTATATTTAGCAAAATAACATACAAAAAGTTCGAAACTACCTATACTTATGAGGAATACGAACCATATTTTTGCGCTACGCAAAGTATTAGCATTGGAAGGGAATCAAACATAGAAGCTTGGGGATCACTCCACCGATTTGTCTGAAAATAAAAATAGAAGACAATTAGGAAATCTGGACTTTCTTTTATTTCTTTGGAAGAAATGTAGGATAATCTCTGTATATGCTTTTTGATAATATTAGGAGGCCAGGAAGTATTAGGTGATAAGTCACATAAGGTCTGATCTAAATTTGAATCTACCAATACCTGAAACTAAATTAAATGAGTTGTGTATTAGAAAGGTATTTGTGCTAAACTTCTCTAATAATTTCGCCAAATCAGGAGATTTTTAAAATTTTCCTGTTAATTTGGCTATTTATAACCACTTTCATTAATAATCGTGTTTCTGAAAGCTTTGAATAGTCGAATCAAACATAAGTGGCATGTGCTTTATATAAATAACTAAAGTTTAGAAATATTAAAAACTAAACGGAAGAAAGGCCTCACCAGTGTTGTGTAATGAAAGATGATGGTTAAAATTAAGTAGATCACAACAGCTATAAGAGACGCTGCAAAGCGGACTAATAGAAGGGTGATTAAGCCCGCCTGGAAAACGTACGTTGAGGAGAAGGAGATGATCAGTACCAGTGCTGACATCACTATTAAGGCGTCCTGGAGACTGAATAAAAAGGCGTAAATGGGTAAAATATCCTTACTAGTATTGAATTTTATAAAAAGCCAATGTAGAATTAGTCTCACATCGAAATCATAAGAAGAACTATGTTATTCCCAAACAAAAGGACGAAAATAGAATTGAATCCTATGTCAATAATTATCATCAACATTTGAAGGGCAAGGATCAGTGGATATTTGCTTGCCATTTCTCAGTTCGTCGCTGCTTTCAGACTGCAACTATAGGTTTATTTTACTGTTATATTGTTCACACATATGGAATTGGAGTTATAATATCTATCATTAGGTATAAATATAGGTTCTATGATATAAAAATAGTATCTTTTACCGATTGACTGCGAAATATCTCGAACTGGGAACCATGCGTTCTGTATCCATAGCAACCATATTTAATAATGGTATCCCTTGGGCCTGTATTCATGTCTCCACTCTCATTCGGATAAAAACCAACTTAAGGCATTCTTTATTGTTCATGGACTATTTCAGAAATATGTTTATTTCATGTCCACTACTGCTGTTGTGTGTGCTCTTCGTACAAAGGTTCCTTTGCGGAGTTTCTAAATGCTGCCCAGCTTACTATCAGTTGACTTCACAGCGGTTAGATACGGCGAAATAGAAAAACATTACTTATCCTTTCTTTCCATTTAGAGTCTTATTTTTTATGAACATTTTTTACATATAAAATTCTCACTGTTGCTTTCGAACTATTTTTGTTTGAACCGAATTCGTTTTTGTAGGTCTGTTGCTAAGCAACTGCTTTCTATTTATCACTCGTCAACTTATATCATCGTATACAATATTCTTTACTATTAAACTATGTTTTTTCTGTTTGGTTCTTGTATTATGTTACTATTTAGGCATGAGCGACGCAAATGCCGATTGGGTTGCTCAAAATTTGCATAGACAGGTGAATAAGTTACTGATTAATACTCCTTATTACTGTACTTTCATCTATCAAGTTATATATTCAGCGTAAGATTTTGGAGGAAAAGCAGAAACAGAAGCGAATGGCATCAACTGGAATCAGATGTAATTTAGTTCCAACGATGACTGGTCGACCACCATATCCTTCGACTGATCCTGTGAGGTAGAATATTATTACTGCGTTTAAAAAAATAAGTTCCATTAAATAATTTAACAGAAAATAAGTAATACAGAAAATGCTATAACGTTATTCTTAGAAAAATGTGATGCTACGTACCATGCAACTAATCAATTCTTTTACTGGTGCTTTTTTCAGTATATTCTATATAGATTTTAGCCAAATATAATGGACTTTATCTTCACTATAAAATTTTCATTAAAATTATGATTAACTTGGAATTAAGCAATAAAATACTGCTATGAGACATTTTAATCTGTTTTCTCCAGTAATGTAGACTCGGATTGTTACTTGTAGTAACCTTACTTATAAAGACGTGACTGGTAATAAGGCTACTGTAAAAATAAATGTAACATCCATAATAATATGTGACTTGTAAGAAAGCTGACTTAACTTCATCTATTGTGTTCTAATGATTGATCACAAATATATAAAACGGATTTGTATTGTAGGCTTTTTAATTTTGATTTTGGATAGTTAACTAGTAAAGAATTGGTTATACCATGGTTAATTTGTATGCATTTCTTGGTCTAAGAGACAATCTTAAGTAGAATATTTGCATGTGCCTATTTTTGTCCAAATATTATGATTTACACCCACTTTAACTTTGAAAATTTAATTAATTATACTCAAACTCCATTTATTGTTTACATATTACATCTCACTTCATATAAATAAAAAATATCATATAGAAGGAGGCGCAAACTAGTTAGACCTACCATTCTAGTTTCGCTGCCTATCCTTCTGCATGTTACGATGGTCCACTAGCGTTTGGCGACCCTGACTCAACTACTCCAACAGTAATTACAGTGAAAGGTCTTACACCTACAACATCGATATCAGAAACTAAGTGAGAAATTTGTTGTTTTGCTTGCTTTTCCACATTATTTAATTTCGTAACATGTTCAAATAGGATTAGCAAACTTTTCAACTCAAATACAACTAGATACTACAAGAATTTGATCGTACATTTTACATATTTAGTGGTGGGGAAGACGCGACGGGAAAAGAGCTATCTGAGCGAATGGAACGCGCCGATTTATCTCCTTGTGTGCCCAGTGATGAGGACGAGCTTCTTGGTAAGCTGTAATAAATAATACACTAATTCGTTCTAAAAATACAGGCACTATTTAAATATTTAAAAATTATCGTCATAGGATGTATGTCAATTGGTGACAATATTATGAAATCAAGGAATCATTAGTAAGCAAAAATTTCTCCTAACCTCAACAGCTATGAGACACATCATTAAATTTATTAAAGGAGTAGAATAAATATAAATAGTTACTTTTTAGTGACTGTTTAGAGTAATCTTCGTTTCACTCGTTTCTTATAATATATTTTGCCTATTTTATGTCACTGGCGCAGAGTCCGACTCGGACAAGAATAAGGGAGATTCTTATGCCTAAGGCAACCCCGTACAAGACAATGAGAGCAAAGAATTCCTTCGAAATCATTTATAAGCACGGCTTATTTTCAAGACCCAGTGGGTGGTGCTAACAGATTTACCTAACTAATGGAAACCTCTCCTAGGTGAGGGTCTGCTAAACCTGTTGTGGCCATCTGAACACCAACTCTGCTCTACGGTAATATACCTTTCTATGGTCAAAATTTGTTTCTTCTCTGCATTCGACATAAAACTCATCTTTCATAATTAAAAAACTAAGCCGAGACTAGACGATTCTCAAATGCTATATCATCTATGACGATGCTGAATCACAGCTTTGGCAATAAGGAAAATAGCCATTGAATAATAAGAGGAGTTAGTGGTATATAGGAGTGGAACCTACGCTTCCGTTCTTACACACTGGTCATTAGAAAACTTGGCAATGATTCATAGACGTTATGTACCCAATTCTAATGAGATCCAAAAAGTGTTTTCCTAATGTTTATCCTTAACAGTAAACCTCCATGCTAAAATAAGGAGAGTTTCCATCTGCTTTGTACAGCATATTAATTAGTGCCATAGCATGTATTTGGGTCTAATAATGAGATCAGGAAAAATAGAATATATTGTTTTAAATAATCTGTATTTTTGATAACTACAATTCTGAGCATAATTTTTTGACTAAAAATAAAGAAAGTAACTGCTGTGTTGTGGTTGCATAAGCTAAACGACTTCTGCAGTTGAAAACTTTGAAAGATCATCAGCGTAATAGAATAATCTGAGACAGTAATATACGGTTCGGAAACTTCAAATAATTTAAGTCAAACGGCTGTCATGCAGTTAACAAGCGGCCAGAGAACATCTGTATTATGTCACGCGAACATGAACTGTCACACCGAGAAACAACTACATCGTAATTGTATTTTGATAACAAGTCTTATTTGTCTCGTGCTAACAAAACAGTCCGAGTCTTTTGGGAGGCGATCAATTCGAATGAATTAATATGTAATATTTAAACAATACAAAATTGGCAATATAGGATTTTCGAATTTGCCACATCCGGTGTGGATGAATACTACTGATTTCTTGCATTATTTTCTTATGAAATGTCCGACCAAATGTTCCCTCAGTTGAACGTTTAATATGTGTGTATATTACTGCTAGTAAATATTGCCAGCAGAAATTACTGAATTTTAAAGTAGAAACCATAATATGAAATTTTACCAGAATTTTATCTTTTATATCTAAAGAAATAAATTATCACTGTATCGTTTTACAGAAATAGTAGAGCAAAATTATTTCAAAAGGTAGTAAATAAAAAACCCTGTCTTTTAAGATGCTGAAAAACAAATATTCTCTAAATATTATAGCAGTTGATCCTTGGAAACAAGAGGACATAGAAGAACACACATTGCCTGCGGAAGAACTGCCAGATTATGACGGCATATCCGCGAACTTAGAAAGGTATACTTTTAGTTCATATTTAAATGAAAATAATACTGTTAAGAAAAAGTATTCCATGCTCCAATTATTGGAGCACACATTTATTTTTAGTTCTACTAGTGAGGTATGAGTATTGACATATTCAACTATAACTAAACAGATTTATATCAAATTCCTTGTATCTTTTATTAGAATAATGGTAAATCGTTTAGAAATTTCATCAATATATTTTATTCATTGTTTCAATAGTATCTGAAATTAGTCATATTTACTACAGATTTGTGTTAGCCCCTGCTAAGAGAAACGTAATATATAAGTGCTCAATCACACGGGATAAAAGAGGGATGGATAAAGGGATGTATCCTACATACTATCTCCACCTGGAGAAAGATGAGAAGAAAAAGGTAAAGAAAAAACATAAATATAAGGGATGTGCGAAAGATAAGTTAAGCAATAGTTAATTATAGAAATAACCCGTAAAAAAATACAAATTATATTTAAAAATAGGTATTTCTGCTGGCTGCTCGTAAACGTAAGAAGAGTACTACTGCCAATTACTTGATCTCAATTGATCCAACTGATTTGTCTCGAGTAGGAGCATCATTTGTGGGAAAAGTTAGGTGAGAATACCTTTATATAAAATCTTTTATTGACGTATTTTATACGTTTATGACATTTTCATATACTGATTACTTTTTTAACGATTAATATTATATAACTTTATTTAACTTACATTTAGCTGGGCTTGACATTCAAAATTGTAACGTAAAAAATACATTCTATGAACAATTAATTTATTTGGGTAGGTCCAACGCTTTGGGCACTATGTTTACCCTGTATGACTGTGGTTCAAATCCGAAGAAAACCCCAATGACTGCTGATATTCGACAAGAACTCGCTGCTGTCATGTATGTGAGTGATTGTATATATTTATCTCTCTTCCCTTATTTAAATCTTTTGTAAATATTACATATAAATATTCGTATCTTTTTGGCTTGTTTTCCTTTCAGGATACTAATGTGTTGGGATTCAAAGGTCCTCGCAAAATGCATGTTCTCATCCCAGGTATCTACGATATTAACACGTATGAAAGGAAATCAATTCGACCAGTTGTTGTGAGAATTTATCTAGCTTTCCGTCATTATATTGCATTTTATTATAATTTAAAATAATATCTAGATATTAACAATGTATTCATATCTGGTGGGTGGCATTTTTTTGCATAATTTTTAGGATCGCGATACTCTGCTTGAGAGATATAAACAGAGGAGGACGGATGACATTATAGTTATGCAAAATAAAAGTCCAGTATGGAATGAAGGTTAGTAAAAACTGGCAAATATAAATAAAAGCCACAGCTCTATGAATCTAAGTTAATTTATTAAAATTTCAGATTCGCAATCATACGTACTCAATTTTCATGGTAGAGTTACGCAAGCATCTGTGAAAAATTTTCAAATCGTTCATGATCATGATCGTGAGTTGGCTTTTTTATGTATATAATACGTATCTTCACTTAAAACACTTCACAAAAAAATCTGTGTGTGTGCGTCTTTTCTTCATTCTAGTTTCTTGTTTCTGTCTATCTTCCTCTACTTTGTATAATGTTTAGCGGACTATATCGTTATGCAATTCGGCCGAACTACGGACGACCACTTCACCATGGATTTCCGTTACCCGCTAAGTGCTCTACAGGCTTTTGGCATCGCCATGACGAGCTTCCATGGAAAGTTGGCTTGCGAATAAACCAACCCCTTGGAGTAGATCAAATAACTCGGTTCAATACATTGTCTGAAACTATGAATTTCATCGTCTAGATGCAAACATCAATCAATAATGATTTAAAATGCACCATAATATTAGAGAACCGGTGGTTAACAATTTACTATTAGGCATTTTAGACAAGAATATAATAATTAGTACTAAATATTATCCTTTATTTATTTATCTCTTTATTCTAGTCATGTAATATATGATGTTTCTTAAATTAACTCGCCTACGTCTTTATTTTCTATATTTTGGCAGCTATCACTGGAAGCAAAGTGCAATGTGGCCAAATACATCAACTGTTTTTTTCATTTAATTTATTACTTTTTCTCTTCATTCATAACATTAGATATACCAAGGCATTTATTTTACATATAATAAGTTATTACTTCTAATTTGTACAACAAATAGAATAAAGAAATTTTTTAACTGCTATTTTGTTAATTTTTCCATCATTAATATTCTTAATTGGCCTCATTATTATTACTTCTCTCACTCTCTTTATCTGTTAAAATTTTTCCCTCTTCTTTTCCCTCTCTTCCCTTCTTCCTCCATCCTTCCCTCTTATTCTTTTTCCAAATATTCTTTCCCCTCTCTCTATCATCTACTCTCTGATGTGCCGCTCATCACTTTTATCGCGGGAACTGTTCAGTACACAAAGGTGTCTCTCATTCAAAAAACTAGCCAGCATTAACTGAAAATTCTCTCACTAGCGAACACCCATAATTTAAACGAACAACTTAGTTTCAATAAGCCCACGTCTATTTTGATGTTTTGTTCATTCCCGTTCATTGCAGGAATGAATCAACTTGTCTATGCTGCTTATCAAAGCGGGTTTATGCAGAGAGAACCAGTTCGGAAACCAGTCAGAGAGTTGCAATCTCAAAATGTCAGCTGCTTCACTAACACTCTTCATGGGTACGTCTAGGTTGAGGAATTGAGTTTAAACACCACAATTATAAACACAGTGTGTTCCACTGTTTACTACACATCGGTTTCATGGTTAAATCTATATTCACTCTTTGGGTAAAATTATTGGATCATTTTCGTAGTATATAAATGATTATCCTATTTAATGTGTGAAGTGAAATAACAATAAACAAATATTCAGCAACTATATGAAGCTCCATTTGTTTTTACCTGCATTAAACCTTCTTTCTTAATCTCCATTCTTTAAACTTTATTTATTTTCATCATTCGCCTACTTGTTAATCTTTTTTACATTCTCCTTGTCTTTACGTCTCTTCGTCTTTTTGAAGGAGTTAGAATTCGAACGAATGCCATCCTCATTGTGTGTATGTATGGTACTGGTACGACTGCTTAGTCATTGGCGATTGTTCCTTCCACAAAGGGCGATGGTCAGTCAAAGGGCACAGGTAAGGGCCATAGGCGGGGCGGCGGCTTCCCTCTCTATCACCGTATTATTTACAGTCTTCTAGTTCTGTTATAATTTATCTTGTTCCTTTTATTTCATGTCCTTTGTTCCAGATAGGTTTTATACTAATCAATGATAAACTCACCGAAATGAGTTTTTAAAAACTTCATCGCGTTAATTGTATTTGATTTGGCAAATTTATCATTATGATCTTAGATTGTAGTATATATTTTGTCTTTACAAAAAATTCTTTAACAAAATATAGATTCCCATCGGTGTCCTCTTCATCCATTATGCATTCTCTTCACCATTAGTGTCTGTTTGGAACCGCCTATGAGAATAAATATGGTGTAGATAGTACTACGGTAGTTTGTTGCTGAAGGAAAAAGTAGACTTATCGTTAAATTTTGACGTTAAAAAAAGCTAAATTATTCACTTATTTCATCGTCGTTATGAGACCTTTATATCTGCTATCATTTGCCATTTTCTGACCGCCGTTCTCTTGTCGACTAGCTTGTTTTACCCCTTTCAATTGTTTTCATCTACTACGCGCGTCTCGAGTTGTTTCCAACCCACAGTAACCTGTTCTTCTTATGGCAAATATAGTTAACACAGTTCATTCCAGCAGCAAGGCTTCATTGCAGAACAAATCAGTTGATTGTTTCGACGTTTTCTTCAATGCTTCTTCAAATCCTCCCATAGAGATTTAACGCCTTTTTAATGCTTTAAACAATTTCTACTTGATATATTACAATTTATTTTTAAGAATCTACATTTTAAAATTTATTTATTTTTTATTCTCTTGAATTCTTTTTCATTTCAGGAATTTCTTTATACACTCTTTGGTCAGTTCCATATAGATCGCCACTCATTTAATTCATCTCGTTCTTTCCTCTTTTTCTTTCTTTTTTGGGAATCTCGTATCCGAATAATTCGATCCACACTATGCCTACTGATCAAACTGTTCGTATCGTTTTTGTGCTGACCTTTCCACGAATCCGTCTATCACTGCGTCTACCCACCGTACCCGATTGCATCCGCGTTCCACATTCGATGCGTGTATTTCCTTTTCCTTCTTCTTTCAAGCACTTTTTCTTCGCTTCATCTACAACGGATATATAAGTTAAACGTAGAAAAACTCAGATAATTTTAATTTAACTACCAACAATATTCTTATTTTAGATGTCCCTCCAGGCGGACTTCCTAATCAATAACTACGGGTTCAAATTCGAGTTTGACGTATGTGTCAATGTACGAAGTATAAAGGAAGGTAAAGATATAGGTTAGTGAAGTTTAATGTAGTAACAGAAATCTATAAGAATAGAAAAACATCGTTATAGGAAAAATAAGTATTTCTCGGTTTTCAACAACTTTCCATGTTTTTATGTTACGCATACTTTAGTTTATTTTTGTTAACTAGGCAGACAGTAAGCCAAATCTAAAATAGTGAAAAACCTAGTGGACTAAGTGGCATACTATTGCTAAAGATATTAAATACAGTAAAGCCAAACACTATTTTTGAGAGGAGCGAGTGCTCGCTCATCGACTTGTACTCTCTTCTGCTTCTGTACGCTTCCGTGGACTATTGGCTGTTCACTTGGAAGGCAGTGTCTCATCGATTGATATCGATTTACGAATGATTCCTAACGCAGTAAATGCATTCAAGGTTATGCTCAGTGCACTCTATACTGGAGAGCTCAATTACACACTAGCAGAACCCTCTGAGGTTGGAAAAATCAGAATTATTAGAATTACAGATTTAGAATCAACATACTAATTTAGGTTCTAGCAGTGGCTCGAGCTTGCCAAGTACCAACAATAGAAAGTAAAGTATTAGCGACTAGTCTGGAGATCAATCCTTTGGCAGTTCTCATTCAACAACAGAAAACTCCTCTGGTGACAGAAAGCACTCCATGTAAAGTGATATTATTGAAGATGATTAAAAAATATAAAGAGATAAACTGTTGATTACTGTTTTTATCTATAACCAACCATTTCAGGGCAAACATACCTTCAAGCATTATTGGCACTTTATATGCAACCTGGCATGTTTCCTAATACGTTCGCTTCGGGACTAGCATACCCCGCCCTCTTCCAAACTCCGCCCACACCACCAGCAGAAGAAAGCGGAAGCAGGTGAGATAAATGACATATAAACCCATATATAGAGATTTAAAACGTTAATGTAAGTGAAAATTAATAATCATGTACTTGCTATTTACGTTCTGATATATTAATGCGATATATGTTAAGAAGTCTAAGCGATGGAAGAAGTGATGGATCATCTCCGCGGACAACTACACCTGCGGATAATGAGAAAATAGTACCTAGTGACGATAAGGAAGGCATGTTACCACCTATATTCATTTGTACTTTTAATTGTGCAATATACATTTTGCATTACCTACCGTTTCTTTTGGTAGTGAAAAATAATTTGCAGTAGTTCCACTCTTTTATTTAAATGCCACTTATTGTAGAGTTGTCAAAGCTATCTCTTAATGTCTTCTAATCAATTTTACAAGAGAACTCAATGAATTTGTCTTATAGGATGGTGTCGAAACAAGAAATATATCGAGAAAGTAGAAAATGGATTTATGTGTACTGTATGCCGAAAGATATACGGTCGATACAATTCGGTCTCATACCACGTCACTATCTATCACAGAAATCCACCAATACGGTAATTCAATAATAGAGATCGAATTACAATGTTGTTTACAAGACCCAAACTAGAATTTGAAGACAGTAAATTTCCTAGTTTAGATGCGACGAAGCAGGGTGTCAGTTCTCAACGAGAGAGGCACGCTATATTCACTTTCATAAATACTATAGGCACCACATCCCATTGCCCGACAGCATCGACCTTGGTAATTCTTAATAGGCTTATAACAACGATTAAATTAGTTTGAAAAATGTAGTCCAGTGAAGTTTAATACTATAATAAGGCGAAAAAAAAGTTTATAATATTTTTGTGTTCACATCAGGATCCCGAAAATGCCCATTTTGCCGCCATGTTTCGAAGAGCCCGGCAATGTTAGAAAAACATATAGCTAGACATGTTCCAGAGAAAAAAGAGAAGGCGGTTGAGGTGTTTAATTGTGACCAGTGTATCTACAGGTACGCACTTCCTCTCTTTATGATGCATCTTAGAGATACGGTACACAATAACCAGCCATCGGTAGTGATCAATCACTTTACTGCGAACACGTTCTTTTCGCATGTTTACTTTTACAGAAATCTAGTTCTTTTTCTGAAACAACTAGACATTCGCAACCAAGTGTAATGAAAATATTAGACTCTCAGTAGTAATCGTTGACGTACTCAATAACTACTGAAGGAATAAGATGGACTAGAGATTTCAGGGGGAAAACAGCATCTCTACTTTCACGCCACAAACAGTTTGCCCATTCCGACGACCTGTTCTCTCGCAGGATTAAATGTTCACTCTGCCCTTTCGCATCTGTTTCCCAACACTCTCTTATTTTACACATTGCCTCTGTACACAGTCCTACCGAATCTACACAAGTTAAATCAGAATGATATTTGATCTACCTAGAAAAAAATGTAATAGGATTGAAAATACTTTTATTTCTTGTTATATGACAGAGCAACAGAATGTTGTCCAGTTCAGCGGGAAGCATATTATCACCGTGCCATTAAAGTTCTACATTCATTTTTACATCTGATAGGGTCTTAGCTTTAGCCTAGCTTTTATATTGTTATGTTTGCAGTCATGTATTTAGTCATAATTTATGCCTTAGAACAATCTCCAATGTCGTGCCATGACTTTATATTCGATATTATTGTAGCAGACATTTCAATATCTACCGTTGCATTTGAAAACTGGTGAAACAAACCAATAACAATTCATGCACAAAACTATATAATTATTGATTACGCCACTGGTATAAATAACAAAACAACAATTGATAAAACATTGTAGCGATCTTGTTTCACATATGGGTAATTAAATAAATAACAATGAAAGAATATAGATTAGTCGCATTCAAAATCCCATTTGAACTGCTTCGTGAGGTAATTCTTGAATTGCAATGATTTTTTCTTTAAATCAGCGGATATAACATCAGCATCTGACAAAATATTACATTTAAAATTTAGCAAAATGTAAACACTAAAAATTTGATTAAAATGCCATTCATTTGCAAGTAGTATACGTGTTGCAAATTAAAAATATAATGGTAATAAGCGTGAATATAACTGCTTACTATAAAAAATATTAACAGAACTAACCACGAATGTTAGCGAACAGCATAGACAAAGTAGTGGTAAGAAAATTATCACGTGATACTATGTCAACGAAAAAATCAGAAGGACATTCTTTTAATTGGAAGAACAGCACCTAAATTAACAATCAAAATAACTATTTATATGTATCTAAACGATTATTATAATGTAAAGAATTGCAAAGAAATACTTAGTTTTTGTCTTGAGAAAATAAGACGAATCTTGATTAAATTCAATATTATAATGTTAGGTGATACTGATATCTTACCCTGATGAAAGCTATGAAAAGATCTGCTTTAATATTCAGAGAGGAAGGACAACAACACAAAAGATGTATAAGCCTTTTCCATTGTTCAAAACCTTCAAACACCTATAAATTTGATAATTACATTTTCAAATAAATGTAATTTGAAAACAGGCCTAACAAATTAATGATAAAGTTTATCTAGTAAGAAGTGGATGAAATTTGAAAAAAGCAAATACTAACCTGACCAATAAGGAAACAAGCAAATGCGAATTGGACCTCTGCTAGCAATTGTTTCCAATCACCACCCAATTGTGAAATCAATTGATCTAACCTATCAGAATAATCAATCCCACTGCGATTTGAATTAACCTGGAATATAAAACTAGATATAAGAAGAATAAAGCTACATATAAAATCAACAAATACTAACCACAAGTTGAGGAATAGATTGAAATCGGATTTCATATCCTTCTCTGATTTTCATAATAGGTAAGCCATTGTGATCCACAAAGCGAGTTCTCTTCGGATGATCGCGATCAACACTATTACTGCAACCAACTCCCGCATTCAACTAAAATATTTTGTAAATTATGTTGTTACATTAAATTAAAAATGTACTTAAATAAAGAGCTTATTATATAATATTACCCCGATCTACAACAATCAGAAATTAGAATCTGAATACAGTAATGCATAATTGTTTATTAAATTCTATTCAATGTGTAATGACTAAAGAATTCTTAGTATAAATTCCACCCATTTTTACTTTGCAATGATGAGTATATAATAACTATAACTATTCCTTCATTTCGCAGAATAGAAATAGAGACAATGAAGCTGGATCAATTTAAAAATCCCGATAGTTTTAACGATAAAAAAGTAACCGAAAATAATACATCTTAGCATAAAATATATTAATTATGAATATAATCAAAGCTACAAAGCGAATAAGCTTGTTATGATTGTTGCTAAAATTCAAACAAAAATAGGTAATAAATCAACCTCTTGATCTTCCATAAGTTGTGTTTCCAGACTGACCAGTTCTGCTTGTGCTGATATTCTACCTTTCAATGGATTTAATCTGAAAGCATTTAATAAAAAATAACAAGTAAAGATTTAAATCAAAAAATAATAATTAAAGGTAAGAAATTAAAGAAAAAATCCGTCAGGTATGAAAACGTTTAAATTATAAAACAAATTAAGACCTGTTTAGAGAATCTCCAGTTATGAAATCAGTGAGCGCGTACCAACTTCGATAATTCTCATAGGGATAGGGTCCCAGCATTGAATCCATATTCTTCAGATTTGTCTGATAACGGATTAACTAAAAACAAACTGCTAAATGATATTTTCGATAGATGTTATAATTCCAATAAGCAAAACAGTTAACTATTTTTTTAAAGGTTCTAACAAAATATCTTAATATTATTAGTAAGTAGTTAACCAAGATGGCAATAGCCTAGCTGAAATAGAGAATAACAAAAAATTAGTATCCATTGAAATAGGAATAGTCTTAATTTTAGGAAAAATATAAATACAAGAGAAAACAAAAAACAGACGAAATGAAAACTATCCTAGTAAAATCAAGATTTCTGACTTTGGTAGTTCAAAATAGTTAACTTTTAAAGTAATTTATAAGCTAGGCTACAGGTTTAAAAAGTAGGGTAATATATATTTGAAGCGCTTTTTAGTTTTAGTCTTCAAAAAAGTATTTACTGTTACCGCAGATTGCAAACAAATAAAAAACTCATATTCATTAGTTTGATTCATCTTGCTGTGTCTCACTGTTGTACATGATATAAGTGGAAACGGACTAGTGTATGAGCATGGCAAATCATTAATCACATTAAATTTATGACAGATATACTACAAAGTATGTAGCTCGTTAATCTAAACTATGCGTACATTTAATGTGGTTTTTCAAAAAATATCCTAGATTATATTGAGTAATGTCTCAGTTTTGGTAAAGGCTATTCCTGACAACAAAAATGTTACATGAGCATATTTCGAATTATTTTCTAACAATGAAGTCATAGTAATAAATATATGAAATAATTTTCGACTTCGGAAAAATATATAGCACTAGTATCACTACCATCAATCTAATTTAATCTTTCGAGACCTCTATTACTTCTTTATAATTTCAAAACAATAATATCAGAAAAAAATCCAAATTGGTAAAGTACTACTGGGAGAGATAAAAGAAGTGTGCCCAGTATACTATATATCAGCTAGCAAATATTAAAACCGCACCTCATCATGGTCAATTTCCTCATCACTAATATCTTCTTTTCTTTTGTCCCATTTTTTCACTACAACCTCACGCGATTTAAAGTCATGAAAAAACCCTAAATAATTGCAATATTATATATATCAACAAATCTCAAACACTGCAGAAAGTTTAAATAATCAATAAGTTAGTACATGCCTCACCTATTCGTGGAGCTTTGTTCATACTGCAGTAAATAAAATGAACGCCTGGAGGAATCATTTTAATTCCCATGAATTTTGGTCCAACGTTCCATGATTTGTAATCAATTCCAAACTCATGACCTTCAGGAAAATCTTTCAGTATCTAAAAGATGATAAGCATCAGATCCCCTTAATAAATGATATAGATGAAGTAAAGAAAAGTTATTAAATACTGAACAAACCAGAAATCCTCCAGTTT
This sequence comes from Heterorhabditis bacteriophora, assembly GCA_964036235.1. Taxonomy (NCBI): domain Eukaryota; kingdom Metazoa; phylum Nematoda; class Chromadorea; order Rhabditida; family Heterorhabditidae; genus Heterorhabditis; species Heterorhabditis bacteriophora. The sequence continues at coordinate 8,271,696 of OZ038428.1, read as the reverse complement.
CGTACATATAATTAACAACTTCTCTAGGTAAGTCTTCCCCATTCTTCAAACAAGTCAGGATATTCAATGCCATGAAATTACTGAAAATACATATATGTAGGTATCGTATTAAAACTACGAATTTTTATGATTAAAGTTTAAAAGTTAATAATTTTACAATTCTTCTAGACAATGCAGTACTTTTTTTGCGAAAATCTGTCGTAAAACTAAATAAATATAAATCTAGTTTTGGTAGGTTGCTACAGATTCATATTTGTACAGTAATCTTGTAATTTAAAATTTGGGATATCAGTATTTCCACTATCAAATTTGCATGTTTTTGAACAGTATATTAGTTTGTTTAGTACCAATTTGATATACTCATTTTTTTAAAAGTAAATATATGGTGATTATATTTCTGCTTGCTATTTTAGATATTTTAAGTAATATATTTGAATTTATCTATAGTTTATACTCAGAAATTTTTATGAAGTTCATATATTTTTTTAAATTATATGAACAATTATTATTTACTATAGTTGAGTTTTGTGTTAATTATGTCTATAACTTGGATGTTTGCCGCCCCATTGTATTTAAAGTATATAGCAATTTTTGAATTTTTTTACTCGTTAGTGAGATCAATGTTTAATTCTCAGACGTATTTTCAATGATAGTCGGTGACTCCTTCTTACTCGTAAATGATGCTGTCCACTACCATATTAGCTTCTAAAAGTCTCACAGATAACGTCGTAGCCGCTGAACAATGGTCAACACTTTTATATATTATTAACTTTCGAATTTTAGCATTGCAATATTCTTACTGTATTTCTGTTTTATATATTTTAAATTACTTTCTGATTTTATCCATGATGGCAAGTTATTCAGACAGACATGCGTATATGCTGTTATTCAAATTTCCTATAAACTGATAATATTTCGGTTAAATTTTATTATTATATCAAAGACGTTTGCCTATATTGTTTTAAAGTGTTAGTAATAGAAATTGCATAATCTATTTGTAGTTGGTAATGACGATTAAGGCTTAAAAATAAGTTACATTGAAGTTAAACTTCAAATATTTAATACAATTTTTAAGAAATACTATTGTTTATTTGGCAGTTAGAATTATGAAGAAATTAATAAAATAACAAAGCTTTTTAAGTTTTCATGTGGAGCCTCGACTAGATTGCTTAAAGTCGTGGAGTATTTGTTCGCCTTTTCAACTCACCAGAACCCATGTAGCCCGGCGACAGCTGTACTGTAATAGCAGAAACAGGTATAATATTTCCTCTTATCTTCCTTAAAACAATTGCATTTGTACTTTATCTCTGTAAATATCTATGTATCAAATACGTTTTACTTTCTGTTCCCGCTACTGCAATTTATGGTGATGGGAACGCGGTATTATTGTGAGAACAGGTGATTGGGCGTTCAATAATCTGCACATGTTTGTCTAACACTTACTAGGTAATATATTCCGTTACAATGCTGGTCGATACTGTATTAAACTGTCTTTTGTGTGAAGGTTATTGTCTTTTATTCCCGCCAGTGTTCATTATTACTTTATACTTTCATAGTATTCCTCGTCATTTATGGAATACATTATCCTGAGTCATGACTATAATACAGAAATGTAAATAGACGTGCATTGCGTTGTGTTAAATTACTATATATGTATATATATTTTGCTGTCAGCCTCGTTCATTTTTCATGTTTACATTAGGATCTAATTCAGCGGACGGAAGCGTATTCATTCGGCTTTTTCAGTAGCTAGCTACCATCCAGAGACTATGTGAATGAAGACATTAAGTAAATAGGGTTTGAATATAAATTATGTAAATTAATACTTGTATAATTCGTTAAAGCAGGAACATATTTTTTAAGTAGAAGAACCAATTAATTTTTTTCTCATTATTTCAAGAAACACTCGAAATGTTTTGACTAGACAAAAATGCTTATTACCACTTACGCGAAATCGGCGATACTCTATTTTTATGCAGTATTAATTAAAAGTCTTAGTGAATGTTTGACTTAACTGAATATTAGATCACATAGAATTGTGTATGAGTACTTTAATTCCTATATTTAATTTAATATTTTGACAGTTTAGTAAAGCAAAAATTTATCGCTTTATAATATGGCTTACTGTTATTACTTTGAATATCCCTAATATTTCTTATCTATTTGCTTATCTCGTCTATTCTGTCCAAATCGATATGACGTTCCCACATGCTTCAGCTGCTCTGCTAAGTAATTGCGTTTTGCGTAAGCTCTCAGCCTGCTAGTCTATCGATTTCAGCCCCATTTGGTTGCCTTTTCTATACTTGAAATTAATTAATAAACTTGTTTTAGCGTATTAATAAAATGCTTTATATAAATACATTTTTATAGCTATTCCAAAGAAGCACTTGCTTCCATCTTCTACAAAAACTTGACCATTTTTGTACCATTTATTAAGAAAATAGGAATAATATATCTATAGAGATGAGAAGTAAATTGAGTAATGCGAGATATGGTATACACATGCTTTTTACTAATAAATACTCTTATTACTTATGAATCATCACTTTTTCGCTACTCTTTTACGTTCCCTCCACGACCAACGTCAGTCGATTATTCTTTTCGCCACAAATAACCAAGGCGGTAAATATTTCCCTGGGCTAGAAATATGTACATATTACTTGTCCCTGCGAAAACACAAATTATTCAATGCCGATTTTGACCCACTAATAATATCGCAACAGCGGTTTCTCATGGCATGCTATGCCGTTCCTTTTTTGTTTGAATCATCTGTTAATGTGTGTTGTATTCATCGCTCATGCTTCTCATTTCCCACCTATTATATCTTTTAATCTGGTACAAACTACTTAATTTAATATTTAACGTGATCTTCGGTGTTTTTCTTATATATGCTATATATTAGAAAGTCCATAGTTTGTTTTCTAGTGTCTTGTCTCGGTTTCTTAGCCGTCAGCTGTTTTCCTCTCCCTCATTATTGACAGTTGCTGATTGACAGCAAAACAATATATTGTGAATTTCTGAGATAGTTCTCTAATAATTTCCCACTTCCTTTTATGATAAAATCCTAGGATGTATTTAATATTATTTGCTCACTTTTCGCTTTCTATTGTATTCTAAGCCTTTAGTAGAAAGTTATCTTTTGAGTAATATAGAATCTCAAGTCTCGTTAAACCTAATATGCTTAATTTATGTATTACTGGTTAATTATAGGGAATAGGATCTTGGATTACTTGGTGTTATATAAAAAAGTGATGAAATATTTTAGGATGTTTCATACTAAGTATTTTTTTTTATCAAAACGACATTTATGAAACTTAATCGTTAACCCATATTTTTTTACAAATATTTTATATTAATTCTATTTTTCTGTGTAACATGACAGATTTCCATCAATGTTTGATATGGTTGGCTGAGTTATTGGCAGCCTGCCAGTTGTGTTTGCTGTCGTACAAGTGTTTGTCCAGTCAATAGCAATGCAGTGTTGTCATCATGGTTCATTGAATCCCTTGAATCTTTACGTCGATGTTTAATGCTATCACTATAAGCAATATATTATGGCTTGTACTATTTGAATTAATTAAGTGTAACTTTTTTACCATTAATGTGCTGATTTTTTTATAGAGTATATCACGGTTGCTATCATTCGAAAATATATTTAGTTGAGACATCAGCTTTTTGTGGAAGAACAGGTTTCTAATTACTAGTTATGACCTTCAATATTGGGAGTGAAGGTTTTCCTCATTAATCCTAAAAATCGTTCTATAATTTGTTCACCGAAATATATTATAATCACAATTTTTCCGAAAACGCTTTTATTAATGCATGTTCTTGAATGTTTATGACTTTATAATATGGTTGTTAATATGTATGGCGCATGCTATGTTACTTCGCAAATTCTTTTTCGTATTGATAAAATGTAGTGTTTCTGAGTAAATGCGAAAGATTGGATTAAGCAGAATTGAAATTGTTGTTTTTCTGACTAGTATTAAATTATAGGGTTTCTTATTTTATTAGCTGAATCACTGTTATATCTTAATTTGTCAGTTCCAAGAACAGTAATAGGATGTTGGGTGAAGCGAATGAGCTTTAAAAAGCATGAAAATGAGAGCAGACAGATAATTGTTGATGCATTTAATTCGAATTCATTCTCACCTCTATCGATTTTTCTTACTATTGCTATACTTTAAAAAATCATATTCAATATATTATCCTTTATGAATTTTACGTAATATGTTATACTTTTGACTATCTCTCATATCACTTATATGCGCATAGCGATTGTTAAATGTTTGTGTTTCATTAATGTTTTAGCTCCAATTTTTCTAACTCCGATATCTGAATTTTTTTCCTGTCTTTCTATCTCTTTCGCTCGCATGCGATAAACGACCTCGAATCGGCCACTTGTGTGGTTTTTTTGTGGAGAAACACACTGCGCATCGAATCCTATAATTTTGTTGGCAAAATTATATCACTATCGATTTTTAATACTGGACTGTTTTACCTACCATACACAGCACTAAATTTTGTTGTACATCAATATTGCTAAAAAGTTGTATCGCTATGACGAAATGTTATGCTTGGCATCTTTTCCACATTCTATTCATATATGTCTGGATATCAAATCATATAAAGTTCTATATTGAATGTCACATGGATTGACAAGAAAAACAATGAATTGTTATTCTGGTTCTCATTTTTACTTCATCATGGGAATGTAATCTAGTGAAACCGTTTGAAAAATGTCTGTAAGCAACAAGTGCAGTATACTAATTAAGAAAGGAAGTATATTTTTGTTATTTTAAATATATAAGGTTAAAATTAATGGTTTATAAATATATGAAGCCAATGCTTTAGTTACCTGCCAGAATTATGGGGAATTCTATGATTTTTATCTCAAGCTTTTGTATGAACTATGCATGCATGCTTTCTGAGTATAAGTTGCTCTTTTCTATCGAAGTAAAGTAATTTTAATTGCTCTCGTCACATCGCTATTTCAATCAGCTAGTGATGGTTTTGAGTCCTCATTTTCCGCATGATAATAATTTGTCTGTAGAACTAATTGTTAAAAACTGGAAGCAATAATAGAAATAGTATTTATTATTGTATTTTAATAGCTGATCCTTAAAGAATTTAAAAATGCTCATCCACTGAAATCGCCTTAACGCATTTTCTTCATAAACAGGCAAACAAAAGGTTCCGTATTTTCCGATATTTATCTTTACTTGTTTATATATTATAAGTGTTGCTGTTTTGCATTTAAAATAGTGGGTTCAGTCGTGCAATTGCTAGTCTAATCGCCGTCTAATATCATGTCGAGCCGGCATCAAATAAGGCCAATTGAGAGCGCTGCGAGCGAACAGTGAGAAGAGCCTTTCGAGGTTACTCTAGAATCCAACAGGGTGTAGTCACTTGATGAAGATTTCTAATTGTTTCTTTAACTAACTTCCACTTATATGTATTTCTTAATCTTTATATTGAGTATCAACAGATTGTGCTCGGTTTTGTCTTATTATCCTCAGGAGACGCAATGCTCGTTGTTGGCTGGCGGATTATTCACACGAACTAACCAGATGGCTCTGTTCTAATTCCCTATGCCGCTCCTCTCGCAACTTCTGAGCGCTGTTTGTAATCAGATTACTTATGGAAGCGGAAACTAATTCAGTTGAAGCATATAAAATTGAAATTACGTAAACGAAAAATATATTTCGTGACTAGTAAGCACTACACACTTCATTTCATTTGCTGTATTTGTTATCTTCTTAATAGCATTCATCTTATACCCTTACTATATTGAAAATATGTTTGTGTTCCCACTATTATTCATGTATTCACTTAACTGCTTTCATGGTTGTGACGTTTGACGTGTTTAAAGGTCAAAATAGCTTCCTATGTGTAATTATATGTTCACTCATAAAAATGATGATATTACTTGTCCACATTTGAAATCCTAATTATCTCTATCCTATAAACATCTCAACCCTGCTATATTTATATTTCGCCCTTGTGTATTCGATTTTCTCATTCTGCTTCAGCGCGCGTTTCATTTCATTTTCGCGGCAGGCATCTTTGATTTCCAATTTCCTCCTCCTCTTGGAAAACGTTTGTTAGAGATGCATATATTCATATACTATGTAGTTTCAATCCGTTCAGTTTACATTCTCATATTGCTCCATTCCACAGCTTGTTTAAGATCTGTTTATTTATTTTATCATCATATCTTCCTTTTTATAAGTGTTCAAATATTTTGTGAAAAAGCAAAGTGAAAATGAAGTATGCTTTAACTGCAAAATCAAACCATTGACGTATTTGGGGCTGAATTTCAAGTATAAAAGTGATGGATTACACTACTTTGAAGTTAAAAGCCTATATTTCTCACATAAGAAGATTGTTAAGCGCACCACATTCAGTTAATCATTACTTGCATATAAATGCGCTTAATAGTACATATTGGCATCATATTTACGTATTCGAGTATTCGTATACACATATTAGCTTCACGAGGATATAAGAAGTATTTATTTCAGATACGCTCCGGTTCAATGTTCGTCTGATACCAATCTTCCTGTGAAGACTATCGTTGCTCTTGTTCCTTTTTCAAGTGCTACTCGAGTGAGTTCCCCGTCCCATTCTTTCTCTTTGTCAGCCTCGCCTTTGTAATTGCGTGTTCGTTGTTATGTTCCAATCCACTTCTATTCCTGCTTGTTTTCGGCCCTCTTTTCTATGACTACTTTTCCGTTGTGCATATTTTATTATGTTTTCGATATTTCATATTTTGTTTCAATTTTTTGGGACTATCTCCACCTTTTTTAAAGTTAGATTTTGGCTTCTGTTTGTTTTATCCTCTCTTCTTAAAACATTTCTTTAGCAGCGAAGAGTTTGAGGCCTTCATATAATTATTATGATACGAAGCAGGTTATTTGTTCTGATATTTTAATCTTAAAGTATTTTAAAAGAAAATGACATCTGCTTTATGAGATATTAACAGATGCCTTTTTAGTGGCTAGTTAACGAAATTAGAACATAAAAAATCTGAAGTAATATTGTTTCATCTTTAAATAGATGGTATGAGAAATTTTTTTATTGAGACTTAACGTCCTTTTGTTTCGCACATACATAACTTCTGAATTCAAACAGTATATGGTAATATATGTTTTTGATAGATCTGGTGCTTTTTTTCTCCCAGTGATATTTTGAAAATAGGATTATATAGCTTTAGTTTCCAGCTGTTGATCGAATATTTGCAATTATTGCGAGAAATCTCATGTCTCCAATGCTATCAAGAACACATGTAACTAGCTATCCAATGATGTAACTATAATGCATTCTTGAAATAATACGCATTAGCGTATTTACTACTCCATAAATAACGTTTACTACTGCTAAATGTTTATTAAAGAATACTTGTTATGAGTCACTAATATTCTCTGTTGTTATTTTATGTGAAAATCGAAAGTAATCGAGTTGTTTAGTGTGGGTTTTATACTCCGTTTCCAAGGATACCGGCAAAGATTGTAAATATAGTTGCGTTCAATCGGTCATTTCATGATGATGATCTATGTATCTAGAATTAGTTATCAGAGTTGCTACTTGTCTTATTAAGGAAAAATCTTATGCTTGTTTTAATTATTTTAAGCATTTTCTGTTCTTTCTTATTATTTCCACATGTTTTATTTCTATTCTAGATATTTAATTGCGATTCATATAAGATATACTCGTGAAAATTTCACTAACAAACGATTTGGTTTTCTTGCTATACTCACAATATAAACTAAAACAGATTAACTCAATATTTTATGTTTTAAGTGATATATTAATTGATCTATTCAGATCGATGAGTCTTCAGTAGGCCCTCTATCAATGGAGGGTCCTCCTCTGCCACGGAAACACTCCTTGGACGATGGCATCATCGGTGCCGGTACGGCATACGGCGGATCATTGTCTTCTGCTCTCCTAGAACCCTCGGGTCACGATGTTATGAGTATGGAGTTGGCACATCATGATATTGGAGGTACAATTTATACTTTTGTGTTTTTGTTGGATTAATCTCAACTTTTACACTAACATTCTATTTAATTTTCATCATACTACTAGTTTTTGATTTTGGTTAACATTTAAATTATAGTCAAAACATTGATTGATACTAATCTAAATAATGATATCACTTATGTATTAGTTTCTCTTATGTTAAAGACATTTTTACTTAGGATACCTTGATCCACGGAGTTTCGGAGGTGGTTCCATTGTCTATGACGAGTATTCTGGTAAGCGAAGATTTGATTCAAATTTAAATCTAGGTTGTTACTGAGGAATTTGTGTATTCAGGCCAGTCGTCGTTGTATGATATGCACTCTGTTTCATTTACTCATGACACACAAGTAGAAAACACACAGAATGGATCTAGTATGTTATTTTCGTTATGATTATTTTAGCTGTTCAGAATTAAAAATGTTTCGTACATTAATGACTTTGTTTAGCACCGATGAATACCACTGTCAAGTTTGAAACTCTTTCTGATACGGCTCATAATGTGACTAATACAAAGTACGTTAGTATGGCCTTAAGTATGCTTTTATAGTTTTTATAGAAATTATCTTTTATCATTTAATCTACTTTTTAGAGTTTTTGATCCCGCTAGAAATGTTCCCACTTATCCAGTGAAAACCGCTGATCCGAGCACTTGCAGTCAGTACGCACCTGTTAGGACAATGATAGGGTAATAATACCTCTTTTTTGGTGCATATTCATAGTCTCCTTTATGCATGATTTGTATCTTTATATATAGGGATTATTTATAGCACACCTCTAAAGCCATCGCATAATAGCCGGAGATCTTCTTCTCGTAGCGCACAGAAAAAGGAGACTATTGACCCTAAGAGAGTAGAGGATGAGGTTGCTAGGTAATGACAAATGTATATTTTAAAAATTGGTATTAATTCCTTTTTTCTATACTTTAAAATTGTAATTCTAGAAATGTGTCACAAATATTGTCTGCCACAAAGCAACAACGCTTGGCAATGGAAGCTCAACAACGCAGTGGACTTCTACCTGCAACACCACCTCGCGTTGCTTATGCTTGTCCCGATTGTCACAAGACAGTTACTAGTGCAAGAAATCTTCAGGTACTTTCCAATTTCTATATATCATAAGAAGTTAAAGCATAATATTTTAGTTTAATGATATACTATTTAGCGTCATCGTCAGACTTGTATGGCTAGAAATGGATCGCATTCTGGTGGATCAGTCAGTTCTACTGCCTCAGCTCACTTATCAAGTTCATCATCGTTTCCAAATCAATTATTCTCTTCTAATGCTGTAAGTGTAATTTATTTGTTTATTATTCATCGACGTGCTAACAAATTGTTATAATTAAATAAATGTGTTTATTTAGGTCCCGGAAGAACATCACTACGCAGATTGGTCTAGAAGTAGTAGCTATTCCGCACCTCATTCAGTATCGAGTCAGGATAAAATGAATGAGCCAGCTGAACAGCTTGGAGCTCTTGATCCCAACAGGTTTGGACTTGAATAAATTGTTTATCTGAACTAATTGTAATTTCTTTAATTTACAGCATTTCTTGTCGCCTTGAAGACGCTTGTCTGCAACCACTATCTCTAGATGTTGACGAGCCGAGAACTCACTCAAGTAGTGGCTCAACTAGTTCTGCATCCACTGGAACACCAACTGCACAATTCACGTCAGTTTTTTCGTTGTCTTATATTGTTAACTGTTTTACCAAGTTTTCTTATTAGGTGCGATTCATGCAAAAAGTCAGTATCATCATTCCGTAGTCTGAAACGACATCATACTACGTGCAAGCAGTATATAGCCGAGAACGGTCCTCCTCCAGATAGCGAGTGAGTTGTATGTGCAGTAGACTTTATTCAGCAGTATTGATTGGCTCTGTTTTAAGTAATGTTTGCATGTGCTTATTTTTCGTACAAATTGTGGATTTCTTTAGTTCCTGTGTTTATATTGTGTCGTGTTTTCAGAAAGAAAATTAGGAAGAGAAGTGACAGGAGATCAATTTCATCAACTGTATCTGCTTCAAGAACTCATGATTCTTCCCTTCGTATTGCTCAATCTCTACCCCTTTCAATCGCTCACGTTGTTCCCGATGCCGTTCCAAGCATCTACCAGTCGTCTGTTTCTTCTCCCCTTGGTCTACCCTCTTATACTGTCGTAACTGTCATCCAACAGGCGGGGCAATGGCCTCCTCTCCGCAGGACCACTGTCTGTGTCGATTCTCAGCCAGTTATTACATCTTCATGCTACTGTGGAGCATCACAATCTCTTACCAACAATATCAACCCGTGTTTGTGCCAAACATCTCTTTCCCCCTCTGGAGGTCCTAATTCATCGTGGTGTGTTGTAGTTCATTGGTAGTGCACTTTCGTTTTACTCATTTTTATTGCATATGTTATAATTTAATATTTTTATAGTCAGCCGAAACCGCCGGGTAATAATAATACATGCGAGGATTGCAATCGGCAGCTGTGTTCTGCCAGTAATCTTAAGAGACATCGTGTTACTTGCAAGATAGTTATGCAGAAGTATGTTAATTATTGTTCTTGTAAACAATAATTATTTTTTATTTATTAGAAATGGTGCATTCCTTTTAGCGATAATTTTAGACAGTATTCTAAAACTGGGAGCGTAACGTCACCGGTTCATAAACCATCTCAACAATGGCAATCCGTAGAAATCCCCGCACGGGACAGGCTTATTATTGACCGATCGTACGCTGCAGCTCTAGCTGCAAGCCAAGAGGCACAACAGAGAAATAATAATGGTTACGTACTTGCGCAAGATCCTGCAGTTGCGGAAAAACCCTGGGTACAGATTTTTTTTGTCTATTGCTACTTTTCATAGTGTCATTAGATCATTTTACAGATTACTGTGGGTGAACATTTGCGAGCTCAACATGTGCAACAGAAGATTTTGGAGGCAGCTAATCAAAGACCAGTAGAACAGATAACGGCACCACAAGAGCAAGCTACACGAGAGCAAACTGTAAATTACGTGGAAGGACGTAATTCAATAGATCAAATAAACGTATGTTATATATCTTCGGGGTGCGCACTTTTTCATTTTACGTATTTCGCCATTTTTCTAGTTTTCGGAAATGGATGAGCATATAGCATATGGTTTGGGCGAGACTACTGATGATAGTGAGCTGGATGAATTTGAGGATATCGATTTAGAGGTAGTTAAGAAATGCTATACTATTTTGCTCGTTTAACTTTTTGAGCGTTTGATGTCAGGCCTTCGATGACGATTTGATACGCGAGGAGGAAGAAAGAGCGAAAGAATCCGCCAATGACAAAAGATTTAGAGAGGAAGATAGGTCTTCTACTCCTGTACCTATAGATAACATCCAGCTACTCTCGGTTAAAATGGATAAACCATTAGAGTAAGTCATATTCATCGGATTATATGTGAAATTCAAATATTTTAATGATCTCAGGATATATTTTAGAGTGAAGTCAGAAACTGCGCCTCGTGCTGTTCCGTCAATAACTCAGCCTATTACACCCCTTGAAAGTATAATAACAACGCAGCCATTATCAAGGTTTGATTTATAAGTTCATAATATCTCCTATCGTTCGCTACGCTTTAAATTCTAGAAATTAATTTTTCAGTGATCGACTAACTGCAACCTATGCAAAGGCACGCTACGATCATGAACGGCATAGCTCCGACGCCATTCATTCCAGCGTTCCAGCTACATTTACTAATACGGGGTTTACATCACCAGTCCCACCACCTGCTAAACAAATCTGTGCATCATCAGAATTCCAGTGTCCTGAATGTTTAAAGACGTAGGCTTATTAATTTTTTAAAAGTTTAAAATTGTCAATTTACATTAGATTGTATATAGAGTTACAGATACTCTTGTCGGAAGAATGTAAAGCGGCATCGGATGGCTGTTCATAAGTTAACTGCTGAGCAGGTTGCTCGGAATCCAGGTCCTATGCTTTCCATCAACGGATCAGAGCCTCCAGTATCCTCTCCTAATCGAACGGCACCTTCAAGAAATATAACTGATTTTAAGTCGGACCCACTAAACACCGCTAGTATTCAACATTCCCCACAAATTCGCTATCATGCTAAGGTGACTCTTAATTCTCAATATTTCTAGTTATTTGCAAAGTAGTTTTAATTTCAGTCAACAATTACCTCTCAGCATGCGCATTGGGATAGTCATACATGGAGACGATCCAGGGAGTACGTTGATGATGAAGAAAGTGCAGAGACTGCCAGAATAGCTGCCGAACTTAAAAGAAGTGCTGAAGAAGAGGTTAAGAATTGTTATTAAAACAGTACTTTATTCGTATTTAGTTAATTTTGTTTTTTAGGTTAGAGGAATTCATTTAATATAAAGTACTATCAGATGGCTGAGATTGAAGGGAAGAAACCTCGAACAGAGCTGGCTGAAGCTGATACTACCTTTCATGAGGAGACTGACTCGACAGGGTGTGTTTAAAGATTATTGTTTTTTATAATCAATATTTCTAAATTGTTTGTTATAGACATCATCCAATCAGTAGTTCTCCACGTCCAGTTAATCTTATGTCACCGGGACGTTCTAATTCATCGGTCGTTCATCCAGCGTCAGCTACAGTTTCTCGTAACTCACTACCTTCAATTGCCTCATGGATTGATCAGAAACGCAAGTCTTAAAATTCTAATTAAGTTCATATTGTGATTAATTATATTAATTGTCACTCATAATTAATCCAAGATTAATTATTTAGCGCTATCTGTGAATGTCTCAGCATCACCTCATTCTGTTCACAATAGTCCAATTGGCAGACTTCATAAAAGGCCACCTCATGTATGCTCTGATTGCAATCGGTACTGCTATTTTTTGTTTCAATTATTAAAGAAAGACTAGTGTAAAATTCAGTTATAAAACAACCTATTTGAAGTGTGTTGTCATCTGATTATTCTCTTCGTCGTCACCGTATGACGTGTGTTGAAGCTCGCGGTAGCACTGTTCAGACGCCATCGCCAGTTCTTAGTGATGGAATGATGAATCAGCTGCAGGTTAATTTTGTGCTCTTAGTGATCGTTTTGATAGTTGCTATAAGTGTATTCTGTGTACATTCAGGGCCCTATGACATCGTCAGATCCAATGTTGACGCATGCTTCTTCACTCACTCATACTCCCTCTAGTGCCGCTGGACACTCTTCTACCCATTTTGATACTCGTTCGGAAGAAGACTGGTACCGAAAAGGGAGGGAGGAAGTGCCAGATAGTACTACAAGTCAGAGGTTGGTTACTTAAACTAAAATACGACAGAAATAAAGGTTTAGTATAATAAATTACTGTAAACATAATTTATAGGCTTGATCGCTCAACGTCACCAGGGTTAATGTCTGGTTCCCCTGATGCTGGGCCACCGCAATTCGGAGGCTTACAATACACTCGTAAAAGGGCGAATTCGGGAGGTAGTTATGGAGAAACTTCAAAACAGAACAAACATTTGTGTCAGGTCAGTTATATTTGGTTTCTATTAGTTGAATTTGTTTCGAAGAAACTTGTTGTTTTCTAATCTCAGATATGAATATATGTTAGGTTTCTTTTATTCGGCCTGTTTTTTATTTTCAATAATAATAATTTGTATAAACTAGCAGTATGAATTATTTTACTTTTGAAATGAACTATAATACGCTGGCTATCAATGAATTAGTGTTACACAAGATATTTTGAATAATTTAGATACCATTGTAACCTCTGTTTTTGCGCTTTCTATCTAATCACTTGTACTTTATCGGTGATTGTGGTGATGGCATGGCTTGTGTAGTTTGTGGTTCAGTCAGTGTCTGCTTCGCTTCCGTGTAAGGACGTAGCTGGTGAAATGACAATGCTTTCAACCGAGTGGTATGCAGAGAAGTATTGGACTGCGAAAATGTTTCGTCACGTATAGCCTTTTCCTTTACACTAACTTTTTCTGCATTTGATCTCACAAATATTTTTTCATGTTAAATTTCTTATAGCTAGCATGTTCGCAGATAAAATTCTACAAGATAGCTGGATTTTATTCAGTTTTTAAAATATTATTTTTAGTGAAGCATGTTTTCTTTAAGTTCTATTTCAATTCGGTTGTGTTGAACAGGAATGTTTTGCCACTGTTTATTTTGCACTACATACTACTATATACTTCTAACTCTCAGTTATAGTCGATCGTAATCCTTTCAAGTGTATACGTTTATTTTGTAACACTGCTTTTTTAACTATACTATTATTTTCTTATCATCATGTCATATTTTCTCTTGTGAATTTTCCCGGGTAGTTGCTCTATTTTCTATCTTGTTCACTGCACTGTTTTCGTTATATTTACCGGTATCTTCCATTTTCCCTGTAGCTACGCGTATTTTATGACCTCATCTATGTATTCGCATCATGTTATATTTGTTACGGTCGCATGATAGAATAAAATGTACAAAAATACAATTTTTCATATAGTATTCATACGAAGACGTCTTTTGGAAGTTTTTTATGAGGTGACAACGATCGGTAGATGAAGAAGATGTCACAAATGATGTTGCAGGCATGCGGCAAGTTCTATTCATCAGAGTGGAATCTGGAAAGGCACCGCAGAGAAAGTTGTCCTGTGAAGGGAAAGATGTCTCCCACTGGCGAAAACATGTGGGCAACATTATAACCTCTAAGAAATCTTTTGATCTAAAACGTATAAAATTTAATTTTACTTTAAGGGAATATTTCAGCTCCACACGACACATTATATTAGCATTAGTTGTTAGCTATTGTGCGCAAACAACATAATCTTATTGCTTATTTCTTAAGATGTTATGCTATTGTTCTTATGATAACAATAATATTTTGAAAAACTAGCAATTATTTAGAAAATTTTTACAATTTATTTTTTGCGTACTTATATCTATTAAATTTAAAAATTTATTTTATATAATCGGTTACGCGCTGAAAATCAAAAATATTCTAAAACAGTTTTCTGTCCTGGTACTTAAGCGTTTTTTTTTTAAAAAGGCTACAGTTCTACCTATAAATACCTTTTATTCATGTACTAAATCAGTTTCATATCGATCATAAAATTATGTTTTTATCTAATAAATAGCTAAGTATCAAATTAAATTTCCGTTTTTCAAAGAATATAACTTTGTATACTTTTCGCTTGATCTAAAATTCCTTTAAAATTTGTTATTATTATAGTTCTGATCCTCTCGTTGGCGACGAAGCGAGTGTGCATGTAGGACACACTCTGTTCATGCTGTCTCGGTCAGCACTGTCTCGTGCGTCTGTCTACTTTGCTCAGCTGTTTGCCCTGCATGATCCTGCCAAAGGAGAGCTCCGTCTTGAGCTTGACGCTACTCATTTCCAGAGCTTGCTTGATGTATACAATAATGCAGCTAATCTTACCCGTCAGTTTTACTCATTCAATATATTCTTTTAAATCTTGTCCATTTTATAATTCAGTGTTATATTATAGATCTGAATGTTGATGCAGTAGTCGAGATGTCAGGTCGTCTTAAGTTCACGTCAGTCTACGAGTGTTGTGAGCGTTTCATCGCTGAACAGGTTAGTTCTTACATCAAGTTTGATTAAAATTATCATAGATAAGTGGTCGATGAGTTTAAGCTTCCGCAATATTCGGTGATGCACGCTATTCGACTGGCTGAGCAGTTAAAGCTAACAACCATCAAGCAGCGACTATTTGATACGATATCAATTGACGTATTCAGGTGCGTGGACTAAAAATGTCTAACTTTATATTTTATCTTTACACTCTTCCTTTGTCAAATTTCATGTTTTACTTAATTTAGATCATTGGCGGCAGATGAACAGTATAAAAAAATGGGTGCGGAACTCAAGGCAGAACTTTTAGAAAAGTGGGGAACCTTCCTTTAACTCAAACATCATATTTCAAAGTGCAGAGTAACACCAGTGCTGAAAGCAGCAAATCATATTACATTTGTCATTTTATCCTAGTCTGTTACTATATTTATTTTACTGTGGTTTTTAATGATATGTAACTCGGTGACTATGTGTGATTTCTAATTCTGACCTCGTTGTAGAGCTCTTTCTATATACCAGTTATGGGCGTACGGTCCTTATGTACATTTTTTCATTTTCATTCCAGTGTTAAAATGGTTTTGTGTACTCCTTGGCTCGTGCCTTCGCGGCCATATTCGTTCATTTTATTATATTTCGATCAAAAGGAACATTATGTTTTCTGTAATGGTCGTGTTCCTTTTGACAATATATATATTCAATGCCAATTCTTGTGTGATACTTAGCTCGAGCTAGCTGTCATTTCCCATTTTTATATTACATTTGTAATATTAATATTTCTAATATGTTGTGCTTAGTGTAGTAATTGATTTATAATCAGGATAATTGATCTCTAATTTCGAGCTTGTAAGAGCGACTTGGGTGGTTCAGTTTACAATTTTTCCCCGTGCTGGGTCTATCCGGTTACTAACAATTATTCTAACATCTATTTTTTTCCTTATCGCACAGCATTTACCTGTTGTGGTACGGCATATGTAATTCTTAACAAATAGTTACTTTTATTCATCAAATTCCTTCTATCCCACTCTCGTTATTTTTGTTTCTACAAATTCGATCTCTGTGCTATTTCGAATCTCGGCGTCTTGCCTGCCACTCTTCATAATCATATCAAGTAGACTATTGTGATTATGTCTAGTTTATTGTAGTATTATTTAATAAAGATTCTATCTGGTATTGTCAACATTTTTGGTTGATTCCGGGTTCAAACGCCCATGTCTTCGATGATGTCATCGCGATGTAACCGAAAAACATAATATGGAAAAGCTAGGTACTTTTGGTATCTTCACAATATTTCCTACTTCCAATGACTCGACGGTGAATCCCCATGGCTACTCTGGATCACGAAAATGGTAAACTTCTATTATGTAGTATATAGTAAAAAATTATTGGTGGTATTATTATACGTAACATTTTAATTCTTTTATATCCTCTAATTATGTTTTAGACGGAGTTATCTGTTTTTTCCTTGTCTCAACCACCTTCATTCTTGTAGTCATTACCTATTTTGTCACTCAGTATGCCACAGAAATTGCTAAGAAGAGGTACGTTGTATCAAATTACTTGGATTAGTTTTTTTGTTTATGTTTATTAATGTGTTAGCTACGTTTTCCATAGTTTCAGATATGCTGAGTATCAGAGAACGCAACAGTTTTACCGATATGAGGTTCAAGATGATGAATCTAGCCACTAATTGAATTATATCACAAAAACAGCTAAATTCATGATCTATTACCATTTAAAAATAAAGAATTTACATTAATAATAATCAGTGCCTTCCTAGAAATATGTCACAGCATTATAAGTAGTTTAGTGGTTCTTGGTTATTTAAATGTTATGTTTCTTGTCATTAAACTATAAAATAGTGAACAGAACCAGGACGGCTGACAGAACGCTCAGAATGTGTAATTGCTCTTTCGAGTTACAAAAATCGTTTTGACAGTAGCAGTGACGAGTAACCTGGAGTCAATTGGTTAATTACTAGAAATAATTATAGAAATATAAATACGCACTTTCTTATATCCGGTGTATTCCTTTTTCTCTATGTTGTAACACTTATTAGTTGGGACACTTTTATTATCTTCCATAGTTGATGCGCAGCTCTGCAAGAACCCATTTAATTTTCATTATTAGTTTCACTAATTCCGTACAATTGTATATTGAACATTTTTTCTGCAAACCTTGACGTATGTACTCCAGTCGTAATTGATCCCATTAAAGCCAATTTCGTAAGTCACTTAAAAAAATTATTTAAAATAACTAGATTGAGCTATTTCTGCAATGTTGTGCCGTAATATGATAGATAATAGAATTAATGTTCCTGCTAGTTATGTAAAAGAAATCATGATACCTGCTTTCTTACTGCAAAAAAGACCGTCGCTGCAAGTGCTTTCCCCAGTAATGGCAGTACAGTTTCCTTTGACAAGTACAGAATCGGTAAGGTTGAGGCTTGTAATTACATCAGTTACAAAAGAAGGAAGGCGATCAGCACCAGCACATGAGTGGCACGAGAGCGAGACAACTTAAAAATAAGCAAGCAATGAATATCAGTTGTCCTGTAGAAACAATAAGGCGTATATCTATTAGTAATATAAATAATTTTTACCCTTGGGTACTACAGCAAAAAGTAGGGAAATAATTATAGGGAACATTTTCTTGACTGCCACGAGCCTATAGATTAAGCACAATGGAAAAATGTTTTATTCCTAAAAGGAAAAGCCATGGAGATGACGACCACTTAAGGATGCAAGTGAAACAAAAACATGACAACGAGGAATCGCTTAATCTAAGATTGAGAAATAGGCAGAAAAATAAAAATTCCTTTGTAGAATTATTGCTGAAGTTAATGTAGATAGGTAAGCAATATTTTTTAGGTACAGAATCAATAAGTTTTAAGTTTTGTGAAAGGAATTCTTGTGATATAACACAGGAGGGTATTATAAATTTTGGTTTTCAGAAAGCAGGTTTAATGCCAGGAGTCTGTTGCTCCTAAATTTTTTGTTATAGAGCAAAAATTGTATTTATTACATAAAGTGACCGCAACAGGTTTAGCAGACCCTCACCTAGGAGAGGTTTCCATTAGTTAGGTAAATCTGTTAGCACCACCCACTGGGTCTTGAAAATAAGCCGTGCTTATAAATGATCTCGAAGGAATTCTTTGTTCTCATTGTCTTGTACGGGGTTGCCTTAGGCATAAGAATCTCCCTTATTCTTGTCCGAGTCGGACTCTGCGCCAGTGACATAAAATAGGCCAAATAGACCCTACAAGGCAAATAATACCAAGAGTTGTAGAAAAGCAGTAGTTGTGTATTGTATATAGTTAGCATATGTTTACACTCTGGAGAGTCAAAATACAAAATTGAGTGACGGAGCAGACGATGTCTTCTTATGCTATTTGCTTCTCGGCTAATTCCTCTCTGGATACAACACAATTGAACAAATCATTGCTTAAACAATGCGGTCTCTACTATTATTTATAAACTTTCGTACGTACAAAGTAAAAATGAAGATTTATACGTCTTCGTCATAGTCCAACTATCGGATGCCTCACCTAACAAACTATTGGATATATCTATTAATCTCATAGTTAATTTTTTCCTTATATCCCGTTTTGAACTTTCTTGATTTCTGCCACTGGGCCTTCGCGAATTTTTCCGCGTCCGTTGTCCACCTGTCCGGTCTCTGTTTTCTATTCGACAATCCTCCTCCCGAAAATAGTCCTCGTTTTTCTATATTGGTCCACATTTTATATGCACAATTAGCAAAGTAACCTTTTCTTAGAGCAGTAAGTATATTTTCCATACCAACTTTTCTTATTCGAATTATATCTGTGGTAGACTGGTTAAGTAAATAAGACAATGACATTCCATAACGGATCTTTAAGAGTGTTACCCACTTAACACTTCACTTATTTGGACGCTTTCCTATCACTATGTCAACACATAGTATTTAAGACTGTTTTTCTACGAGTGGTACGGTTATTTCCTACTGTTACCATTATTTCCGTTAGTTCCACTTGAATAAGACCTTATAAAGCTACGTTATCCGCAGAGTTATTACGCTCGTCAGTCATGGATTAGCATAACGAGATATGCTGACAATCACGGAATTAATTGCGGTTGGAAGGATCCTAGTCTGTATTCCCTCTCAAACTCATTTCTTCCATTTCTTTCTATTCTTTGTATGTCTACTTTTGCTGTGATAGTCTTTGTTTTCGTCTTCCTTCCTTTGTAGTAAAATGACCGCCGGCTGTCAGTTGGACGCGCCGAACAAGCCTGAAAAGTCAACCGGACGTCCTGTTTGCCTATTTATTTATAGTCGTTTAAAAATGATATTTCGAATTTATTTAATCATGAAATTTAAAATTACGTATGGCGTACTTAGAATGTCCTTACTATCAGCTGCATTTTTTTTATGACTCATAAATCCTAACCATTAATTGCATTTCCTTTCATTTGTTCCTCTTTATTATCGATGTTTATTATCTACTTCAGCTCCTTTTATCTATCACAATCCGCCTTATGCTCACCTTTACACCTGCAATCCGATCGACTGGTCAGAGTCCATTTCTCTTCTCGTGTTGACCATCACGCCTGCTCTTTTAATTATCAATGTCTGCCCACTCCTTCCTCGCATACCCTCTCTCTGTCCATTTCCGTCCACCCTCGATCGATATGGTGGCTGGTCAATGGCACTCGAGAACAGCCTCGGTCTATAAATGTTTCCCTTTTATTCTGCTCTATGGAGTATCTCTTCACCCGTTGACTAATCACTTAGCAACAGTTAGGCTTTCACTTAATAAAATGCCTATTAGTATCATTTTGATGCTTTACATGTAAATACTCTGAAATTATCGAGAGATAGTAACTAATATAAATCTAGCATAAGAAAGAGTGCAAAGTGCGTGTGTCTCGTCTCTTTACTACTTAGTATTCTCCGTCTGGAAGCTATAAGTCCAAGTTGCAATGCAAATAACTTGTTAAACTACTGTTGCCTATCAATTATTATCCAAACAACCGGTTTTATCAGGTTGTACCAATTTATGAGGTTGGCAATACCAAATTCGAGCCATTTGACAGGCTTGTTTCACCAATGAGTAAAGGTTAATTCCAATAATAACTACATTTATAGCATCATGTTGCATTGTTGTTGTTATCTGGCAAATAGGTTATCAATTTTTAGAGGTAATATTTAAGAAATAACATGTAAATGGCATTTTTTTTTCACTATGAATAAAAATTCGTTTGCTCATCGGCTTTGCAGCGATCGCGTTCCTGCAACACCCGTAGTTAAACGAATATGTACGGATGAAACTAACTAACCTTTTGACCAAAATAATCTCCAACTTTTAGATAAATTCGTATTTCACAATTTAGTATTCTGGTTAAAATTAATGTGGGTTGGTTGTCTTGTACAAACACTTCATATTTACCTTTCGATGTTCCCTGGTAGTATTGAAGTCAGTGATAAGTCATATTTCCATGTAAAGCTACTTTCTACTTCATGTTCATACTTGGTCAACAACAGATAGAAGACAACTATCGTTTCGATCTCAACTACTTCGATTAATTCGAACTCTAAAAAAGCATATTACTGTCCAGTAGGTAATGGTAATCTCCAGTTTTCTTCATACAATCTTGACCCAGTTCGTTCTGATGTAATGTATGTTCTTTTATTGATTTCGTCGCCGTTCCTTGTTGCGGCATAGAGCGGTTTTTCCACAGAATTTTAATTTACTTTTCATTCCTGTTAAAAATTTGCCATCACTACTACATGTGACTCTAAAACATTGGAACATTCCAGCCGTCTCATATGTGGAATGCTTTATTGAATTTAAAAAAATTTATAGGTAAAAGATCTGTTGTATTTTATGGTATGTATAAATAGTGTTTTCGACATCGAAACTAGTGCAACGGCGCATCACACGACAATGTCACACTGAACGCTATATATGAAATGACGAATCAAATCTAACTCTTCTTATTCCTGCTTCTCTTCGTAAACTGATGTCTATTCGTAGACCTAACTTTAACTTTATTTTTTTGTTAATGAATTTCGTAATTATGTGGCGATATTATTATTTCTAACTTACTTTACCTTTACGTACTTAGATATTTTGTCCATTTTTTGCGTTCTTCCTATCAAACTGCTTTTTCACACCCCATCTCTGACTATTTGAGTATTAGCCTTAATCCTCAAATATTTCCGTATTTGTGTTTTGTACTTAACTTTTGACTGGGTGCCATATAATATTTGAAAGTGAAAGCAAAAACATTGTGTATGTACTGTTTCTTTTTTCAGCCATTATTACTATTTTTTGTCTTTTTTTTTCAACTCAACATGTTTTTAGGGGACACTTTATGTTAATCACTTTTTTCAAGACATATCTTGAATTTCTCTCATCACCCTCTTTTTCGCACACCATCTGTTCTCGCGACCGCTATGTAATTATTTTGGTCGAAAACAAAACAGCCTGCCGGACTCATATCGTCCCCATTTTCCTTATTATCGAATCATCCGTTCCTTGTTCAGTTTCCTGTCCCTGCTCTCTTTTCCTAATTCTCCTCTGCCTTCCTCGCTAACCACGATAACCGATTTTTGCAACGTCGTAAATCCTTAGTGTTCTCGATTGTCTAATCTGGACATCAAGTGCGCTCACGTTACGTTTACATGTAACAAAATTGCGTATTTGTGTATTGATAATAATGATAATTAGTGAAGCCTTTTTTTTATAGGTTTTTATAGTCTAATTTCTGCTATTCTTATTCTATGCCTTTATTTTCGACCAGTCAATATTGGTCGGTCGAGCGATTCCATCTCCCGCTTTCAATCATATCAATCATTTTTACTATTAACAACGTAAATGTCTCATTTATTGAAATATATATATATATTTAATGGTAATATTTATATTCCCTTATTTCCTCAGGTTTTACGTCTCTCTTCTTGCTGTTGTTCTATTAATTAGCCTTATGAATCTTTCTTTTTTAAGCAACATTATACTCTTATCTTCTATTCTTAATATAATTAATGTAATATCCTGATGTTCTTTCGTTATTTGAACCCCAATATGTTTTTCACTCTTCTATCAATGTTTTTTATAGATGAAGGTGAAATTTTTTTTGCTAGAAATGTTCTAAACCTTTAACAGCTTCATGTTTAACAAAGATTAAATTGACCATGAGAAAGTTATTGACAACTTGATATTGTTATAAAAGAGCCATAATAAATCGAACGTTTATTACTATACAGTATTCTTTTCCTCTTGTCCTCAGGCGATGTGACGCTTTGTTGCGCCAAGGTCGACCATGAATAGCCTCTCTGCCGATGAATACTCGCGTAATTTCCCTTGTGTTCCTACATTTTCTCCCATTTTTAGTTTTTTCATGATCTACAAGAAGTGATAATAGATTTTTTGTACAATATACTGTAATATCAACATCTGTATCGTGCTAAAAACCCTATGAAAACATTAATATTTCTAAATATATATGCTTCTAATGTTAATGGAATCCCGAAATACCGATATTTTAATACAATACTCGCCTTAACATATAATCTGCGCAGATAGTTTATCTAGGACTTAAGCAATGCTAGATTTCATAGAGCAGGAATTTCTCCCCATTAGAGTATCAATAATTTCTACCGTTATAAAAATTGCTATAAGTGAATATCCACATATACTTACTCTATATAATTTTATGCAAACTTAAATTTATCATAATACAGTTTATGTTTGTTTAAGACATCATATGTATTTTAACATTTAGTTGATAAACCACAAAATATAACGGCTTATTTATTTACGTTTGCTATGCGTAAAATAGCTGGTGTTTCCATATTTACTTAATGAAAACTAGTTTCGCCTAGAAATTCCAGATCTATAAATCTTATGCTTTCATACTGTTACAAGGAAACATTTTTTAATAGCTTTCCTTACTTAAATAAAATTGTTTTAAAAGATTCACCCGTTTTTAAACTTTCTAATACTTTTCTATTTTTTTTTTCGTTTTTTGTTTTACTCGATCCCATTCACTCTATCTGTGCTAGGCGTAAAAACCGCGCAGCTTATAACTAATCGGTTGCAGAATGGGGGACGAGGACGGGTCGGACGCGGACAATCCGGAGACCGGACATGCGGAGGTGCCTCGCAGACTTCGGGTGCGTGAATTGGCCAAGAGGTACGACATCACTATCGTGTTCTTTATGCCATTTTTATCCAATTATGATTTATGACGATAACTCTCATCTTTTAAACACGTTTATGAAACTAATATCAGTGTTCATCCTGCTCTTGAGAAACCTGACAGCAAAATGTCTGCGCTTCCTCATTTCAATGCTCTATCCTCTTATCTGAAGGGCTCTTTACGCCTGTCGGCTCCGTTCCCAAATAATCCACTTTTCAATTGTATTCAATAGCTGGTCACTCAATGTTCGTTTTTTATTTTTCCTCTGATATCAATTCTGTCATCACCAGTTGAAATCGAGGTGACGAGTTAGGCCGCAGCAACAATCCAGTTCGTGACCTTCAATGAAAATTGAATAGAAAGGCATTGAGTCTGTTAGTTATAGAGAAATGCTGAAGTAATTTGTGATAGGCTATTTATTGGTGTTTAATAGGCATTTCGTAAAGATTATTATAGTGTTGGTTATCATAATCGCCAACACCTTTCTCTTCAGATTTGAAGCTCATCCAAAAGTTGCATCACCTGACAGACGTTGCTCAACGAAGAGAATTGGAAAATTTAGAGTACTCGACAATGGGCAAATGTTTAGAATCAGGTTTGATTAATTCCTAATGGTATTTGGTAAAACTGAGGTGTTTTGAGTGCAAATGACCGTCCTGACGCAAATATCACCATCATATCATTGACTTGTTTAACCACCTAACAAAATGCAACAGTGGGGGATTTTATATTCGTTTGATCCTTCCTCAATCCCCCGTCCACCTTTGCTCCACTTTTGGCTTGGCTGTCCCAATGCAGCCAGTCATGCAATTCACACGATCAGTCCGGTTTCTAGTAAATAGAAAATATAATTCTACCTATTCAATCATAATGTTTTTGATTAGAACTATATGTAAAATTTCATTAAATAATAAGTTCAGTTAGATAACAACACGACCAACTAGAACAACAATAACTATGTTTATATAAATACAGAAATGCGATGATGTATCGGTTGGCTACAGCACATTTAATTTTGTCCTGTTAGGTGTCAGTTCCCACCTTAATCTGATAATTGCGCTCTCACAATTATAGGCCGTGATTGGGTGTTTAGGACCACAGTCTCACTTCACCGCATCCATAGCACATCGTCGTTTACTCATATTTATTTCCCTTTTATTATCTTCTTTCTTATCACTTTTGTTATTCTTTAGACAATGAAACGACACCGGATGTCTGCGATTTATTCTAGATCTTTGCATTCCATTTATACAGCATTATTAAGCATAAAGTGAGTGATTAAATCGGAGGATGGAGCGAAGGAAGTTAGCTATCTAGGTCGAGTTTACATTAGCTCATTATCAAAAACTCAATTAAATTGTTTTAGCCAGCAACCTGTGAAGATTGGAGTAGTTCGGAAGAAGAGTTCGCTTAAAAGAAGGTCGCGTAGCAGTCACGAAGTAACTTCGTCACTAAGACGTGAGTAGAGATTTGCATGGATAACTGTTATTAAATGGATGTACATGGTTGGAAACAAGGGAAACAAGTGACTAAATTCTTTTTAAGAACGAGCCTCACTGAAAAAGAGTGCTTCCTCTAATTTTCCACATGTTGAATGCCGACTCTCTGAGCAAAATGACGATCTAGCAGTGGAAACGAATTCACCAATACTGCGGTAGAGTAACTTTTGCTTCATTTCCCTTATCTTTTTTATAATTTCTCGTGACATTTTTATTAATCTTTCTTCTTTAATGCCCGATTCGTTTCTCATTATATTTTCCAAACAACGCTCTTAGGCGGTTCAGAACCTGTCTAGTAATAATGGAGTCTTTCTTTCCTCTTTTTGTTCGTATAGGAGAACAGACATTGCTCCTCCCATTTATTCCCTCATATTTGATAATACAAATATTCTTGAATGATCAAGAATAGGTTAGTAATATATTTAGTGAAATGATTACTTAATATTGCATTTTTTAACAACTTTTTTTTTTGATTTTCATAGTTAATTAAATACATTTAAGTTCTTTCGAAAAAATATATTTGGTTTCACTTAATAAGTAAAAATCTGCGATAGTATTATATACTTAGTGTAGATCACGCGGTGAAAAGCCCCAACCACCGGCGAAGCCGGCTCGTCTCTACCGAACGGTTTACCCTGAACAGCAGGAACAATACCAGTCAGAACCACCGACGACTTCCGCTCGGTTCACTCTTGAGCGGGATACTCAGCCAACTTACAGGGAAAGGGCCACTGTTGCTTTGACTATTACTGAGGATTCTAAGTGTGTCATGCTTATTTATATGCATTAAATCAGTATGGCCGTTTAATGTAATTCTTGAAGCATGTTATCTCGTCCTCAATTTGCTCCTCCACCTCCACCTAAGCCTCCATCTCGTGTTCGACTTAGCAGAATACCAAGTCATCTCACTCCACTGACAAAGCCTACTGTAACCAAGTCCGTATCCACAGTGATTTTCTTTTTAGTAGAATTCCATGTTATCATATTATGGAATTATTTTAATGTATTTAGAGTACGTCGAAAATCCTCTTCTGAAGATGATTTCTATCAAAAGCTTCCATCACCAACGAAAGATTCGGAATCATGCAAATTATTTCAGGATTGTCAAACTACTGAGAAAAATGATATACCAAGGTTATTTTGGTTCTTTTAATTGCATGTCGAGAAAATTTTTATGTGGTTCAAGAGAGAGAGAGAGAGAGAGAGAGAGAGAGAGAGAGAGAGAGAGAGAGAGAGAGAGAGAGAGAGAGAGAGAGAGAAATATAAAGGTGTGAAAGCAAATAACAGATAGATTCAACGAAGTGAACTATTTAGAATTCCATCTATCCCTCCACCGCTTCCCCCACAATCATCTAAAGAGGAGTACAGCGATGATTCTCTCTGCTATGAGCAGATTGATTCTACTAATGAATGTGAAGTGAGAATGCGGGTAAGGAAAATTTCCTATTTGAGTACTCAGTGTTTCTTGAGATCATCTCATCTCATTTTAGTGTCTTCCATCAGCCCCTTCCACTTCTGCTGATACTGGCTCATATTCAAACTATACATATGTTACGAACATATACTGCGACAATGAGAATAGCAGATGGTGAGATTGCCCTAAATGCTACAGACGTTTTTTTACTAAAATTCCACAACTTTTTGTTCTTTGTATATTACCTGATAGAAATACTATATAATCTGCATGTCATATACATATATTTATTATTTATTGTTTTTGACCCTACAATACTAACCACATAACTAAGAATAACTTTCTTCATCCTATATTTTTTCTCTCTACCTTTTTCTGTAGTTCGTCGGATCCTTTCTGTCCTTGTTCGAAATGCTCCAGTCGTCGTAGCTTTTCTCTTCTGCCGACCAAATCTGTTGATGTCATGTCTATGTCAACTAATACTGACCATTTTGAAACAACTACCTTGAACAGGTACATAAACCACGCGTTATGTACATAGTTGCACACTTTAATCTTAATTTATAAAAGATTTTTAGGTTAAATGCTTTTAAATTTAAAATAGAAGATGCATGTTTAGGAAAAATAACTCTCGACGCCCCTCTAGTTCAGTTGAACTGGACAAATTATTCCGTTTCAAGAGCGAACTTCAACTAAATATATCAAAGAAAGTATGTTGAAGTTATTCGTTAAAATCTGACAGTCAATAATACGGTAACTTATTTTTCGTTCCAGGTTGGCCAGTTTCGTCAACGTGTTGGTGAACGACGATCGCGTGTTGCAAAATGCCATCTTCGGGCCGATGAGCTAGAAACAGACGGTCAAATTGCTACTAGAGAAGACAGCACTTCGAGAGATCTTGACGACGATAGATACATCTATGGAGACGATTGGAGTAGCGAAGAAGATGGTGTGTTATTATTCTTTTGATTGTAGTATATTGTGATAATGCATTTAGGTTTTATGATGTTAATCAGCTCTTCCAGTTCTCGCTCCCCTTTTTGCTCCTTTTCCGTTAACATGTTCTCTTATTTTTGTCAATTCCCGTATGCACTACGATTATTCAATCACATTTATAATGCATACATCTCGCCATGTTTATTTCGTTTCACTTAGATGTGCATTGTGACAGAGCTCCACTATTCTCAGCTTTTCTATCCTACCACCCCCTCTATCACGTCATTTTCACTTATATATATTTTTCATCTTTTGCTATTCTTCAAAATTTGGATCTATCTACTGCAACTCTTCTCATAGTTATTCTAACAAACGTAACTTCAAATGTTTAGTATATACTGTATTTACACATCCGTCAAATGTACTTTTGCTTTCTACTTATCTCCTCTTTGATCTACAACCAGAGTACGGCATGTGCACCATTTTCTTGGTTAGTTTAATTCGAAATACATCATCAGAAGCAGTCATGCTGTAATACAGCTTTTATATTTTATGCAATAATTTTAAATATAAAAATATATACCATTCTGATTACTTGTCTCAGTTGAACTTAAGTATTTCTGTCTTTTCTCCATTAGTTACGTTTTCCCATCGTCTTTCTTTCTATCAGTTCGCTTAGCCTCGGATTATTTTTCTTTTCAATCCGGTCGCATCCGGATATTTCAAATCCCCAAATCGCATCCCCCGCTTATCCGATATCAGAGGCTGCACTAAATATGAAATCCTTTGTATTTATGTACCTCAATTCGCATAGAGGAGGTAATGTTTAAAAAAAGTGAAATTAGCCGTCAAAACCACTGCTGCACTCAAATGCTCTTCTCTAGCTTTTATTTTGTAACGATTTTATTGCTCTAATACTTTCATATATCTTCGTTTATAAGCAATAGCCAAATAGTGAATTTTTGGTTCTCACTTACCCACAATTGTTGATATCAAACGCTAGTGCATGAAGGTGTTTTTATTTTAGCATTTTTATTTTCTAAACTGAGATAAATTCGTTGATAATTGTTTGAAACTACTCAGTACGAATTCTAATATCCTAGAGTGTTTA
This sequence comes from Heterorhabditis bacteriophora, assembly GCA_964036235.1. Taxonomy (NCBI): domain Eukaryota; kingdom Metazoa; phylum Nematoda; class Chromadorea; order Rhabditida; family Heterorhabditidae; genus Heterorhabditis; species Heterorhabditis bacteriophora. The sequence continues at coordinate 8,242,996 of OZ038428.1, read as the reverse complement.
ACGATTTTGACTGATTCAGTCATGAAAAATAACAGTTTTTGATTTTCTTCTAGAGAGAAAGGAGAGTTGGAGTCAGTGTTTTGCTTTGACCATTTCAACTATGTAGTTCCTTCTTCGGTTGTTTTTCGCAAAGAAAATAGTAATGTTTCCTGCTGCCGCCATGTTATGGCGAGTCGCTGATTCACTGACGATAGGCAAAAGAAGGCATTATACTAGCAACTGAGAAAAGCCGTCACTCCTAGGAGCTTCTTTGTCTTTACTTCCTAACAGATATTTATTCTCACATTCATACTACATCATTCCAATGTTCTTTTGCCACCACCTGATTGCCTAACTCTTTGTCTTCTTCTGCAATATTCTGCATATCGCTCATTTATTAGTCATTAGTTCATTAATTTTTATGTGCTACACTTTAATTCGCAATTTTCCCCGTCTCACATTGGATGCTTGTTCTATCAGTCCTTCAATTTCGTGCCACCGAGTCATTCATTTGGATTGCTCTTCTCTGTTCTTCGTTCTTTCCTTGCCCTGGTGACCTATTATTCCACCCGACCTTTTATTTTTCTAAGAATGCCTTGTCTTCAGAACGCAATGTCTTTGACGATCGACGCTCATCAATGTACAAAGAACTAGAGGAGCAACTGAACAAAACATTTCCAGTTGGGAGGATGAGTTCAGGTGACGCTATACTCATTTTAACCTACCTTTTTATCTCAAGAAAATGTTTCTTTAGAATCTGAGTACGAAAGTGTAGACGTTGTCCCAGATACCGCAACTCGACCCGATCAACTTGTCTTCGGTGGTCTCTCACTTGAAGAAAACAAAGTCAGTTTTATAAGAGCTTTTCTTAATTCCTGCTTTTCTAGATATTCTAGTAAAAGATAAGTTTGTTTTGATAAAATACATCATGAATGTTTCTAATATCGTGATAAATGCTACTGTTATGAAATTAAATTATTCTTGATTCATAATATAATTTCTGCAGTATTGATCTTTTAAAGACTCGCTTCCTCATAATTTTCCGTTTAGTTGAATATACTGGGTATTTAATGCTGTAGGCTGTTATTAAAAATTCTTAGATTTTTAATAATTATAAATAAATAATACTTGGCCTTTAATGCTAATTAATAATAGGATGAGCCGTCTCCTGACGAGTGTGATTACGTTAGGCAATACACAAGCCGACTGACAATGGATCAACCGTTATACCAAATTTATATGATGGAAGAACACGAAAAACTCATCGATGACGTTAACTCGCATGACACAACGGAAGAGTTGGCACGTGCCGATGATAGTGAGGAGAGGGAGAGAAAAATAAAGGTGAGAGAAAATAAACTGTTTACTATACCTCATAACTCCTATAAAAGAACATGTCGTTCATAGACTCCTCTTATAAAAGTAATTAAATATACCGGTTACATTCCGTTTTTAATTAGACAAATGAAATAATTAGTTGGTTCAGTCTCGTCGTGAATCCTCAGCCTCGTCTGATTCCGGACGCGGGGCGGATTGCTCTACGTCCGCTTCCGCTCTCACATCTAATACATCGATGAGAAGAGAACGATTAATAGCATCTTCTCACTTCGGTAGCCAGCGAAGTCTCTGGTGTGAACTACCTGAGGTATATTGAATATAATGTGTCATAGTAATAATAACTAATATTAATTTTATCACTAATATGGAAATAAAGGAGTAGAACGCAAATTTAGGTTAAATCTGCTGGACTACTAGATACCTTAGATGAAGAAACCAAAATACGACAAGAGGCGTACTTTGAGGTAAAAATGAGGTTAAGAAACCTGCTATTCCTTAGCAATACTTGTCATACATCTTGTTTAATGTTAATAGCGTATATCATAAGTGTGAAGAAAGTGGAAAAATGTTTTTCTACACATTTCAGGTGATAACGAGTGAAGCCAGCTATCTGCGATCTCTCAACATCCTCATAACACACTTTATGGCCAGCCAAGAACTCATGGGTATAGACATTTTCCAAACAACATGACTTACCCTCACTGATATCATCTATTTAAAATACTTTCAGGCTCTAAGAGCTCCTTATCTGTTATCACAAATGCAGAAAGGAAACATTTGTTCAGCAATATTTTTGCAGTACGAGATTGCAGTGAACGGTTCGTTTTTCAGCTTTCTTGCAGGATATTAATATGCATATTATCTGTTTATATACTATGTGGTTTCAGGCTTCTTTGTGATTTAGAAACTCGACTAGAGGAGAATCTTGTGTTAGATGATTTGTGTGATTTTCTTGTAGATCATTTTGAGAAGAATTTCGATGTATACGTTAAATATTGCTCAAATCAGGTGAGCGCAATAGAATATCAGACATTAATTTAGTAATATTTTTTTCCATTTATATGAATAATAATAAGCAAATTTAATTAAGGTTTATCAAGACAGAACTCTTAGACGATTGAAATCAGAAAACAATAACTTTTTGAGTGCTGTATCCCGTCTCGAAGCTGATAAACAGTGCCAAGGACTTGATATGAGATCATTTCTCATGTTACCCATGCAAAGAGTTACTAGGTGGGGAGAGGACGTCAATATCTTTTCTGCTATTTAACAATTATTCCCTCCTATTCTTATTTTGCCATTTATTACCGATTACTTTTATTTTATGCCCTACTTGCATCGTCATTATTCTCATTCAGCCAGTTTACTTAATGATTTCACAGGTACCCACTGTTGATGTATGCGATAATTGATAGGCTTCCTATTGATTCAGAGCGATACAAAGTTGCTTCACGAGCTTTGAATGCTGCGAATAAGGTAATTCTTGGTTCTATACTTGCTTTTGTATTTTAAGTTTTAAATGTATTCACTGCTTGCTTTAATGCGTCGATATAATATTAGGTGGTAAGGGAGTGTAATGAGGGAGCCCGACGAATGGAAAGAACGGAACAACTCTTAGAAGTCGACAGAAGACTTGTTTATAAAGATCCCGACCTCAAGTGAGTAGAATTACAAAGGAGGAAATTGAAGATGCTGTAATATATCATGCTACAAACATATTTGTAGACGTATTCCTCTGGTCTCTAATAGTCGTCATCTAGTTAAGAGAGGACCCCTAGTACAACTTATTGAGCGTAGAACTAAAGGTATTCTGCAGGTTAGATCATTTACAAGTACTTAAATTCAATTAGCACTGTTGGGTTCCCACCATAACTTGATTAATAAGCAATAATATAATACTCTCAGAATACGCTATAAATGTTTTCAGGCTCGCCAAAAGTCACGTGGATTACACATATTCCTTTTTTCTGATATTATAATGATCACAAAGAAAAGATTGTAAGTAATCTGCTCTAAAAAATAATTAAGTGTTCAAATTAAAGATTTTTATAAATATGTAGTAATCTTTCCAGAAACGGTACGTATGAGTGTAAAGACTACGCTGCACGCCGATATGTGGACGTAGAGCCAATAGAAGCCGGCAACACTAAGGTACGAAACATGCAGAACATAAAGTTCTCTTTCTATGTATTGTGTATTTCAGATTCCTTCTGGTGCATTATCTTCTCTTACTTCTTGTCCACATTTGTTTATCTGCATTCTGATGAGGAATGCTAGAGGAAAACACACAGAACTTCTTTTTAACGCTGATTCAGAGACAGACCGTGAACGATGGCTGAGTGCTATTCGTCCTCCTACAGTATGTGTCAAACTTCTATACGTATTCTTTTACAAAAATTCTAAGATTCAATTAATAGTAATAACAAGGCTTTTTGTGTCGTTAACAATACCTTTGTTGCAACTTATTTGGATAGCTATCAATTAAACTGGAATGCTTATTTCTAGCCCACATAACTCGTTAAAAATGCTTGTAACTCATGATCTGCTTAAAGATTTTTATATGAATTTAATAATAGCCGTTATCTTCCTTCTTTCCTGTGCTACCTCCCCGTTTGCAGTCCTTGAATCCTGAAGAAAAAGTCTATGCTGAATGGGACTGTCCCCAAGCCATCGCAGTTCATAATTATTCTAAAAACCAAGATGACGAATTAGATGTACAAGTTGGAGATACAGTTAATATTCTGAGGAAAATGCCAGATGGTAGGCTATCTAACTTGTGAAATCCCTATTAACTTTAATAATGGAAACCAGATGATAGAGTGTAATATTTCAGGGTGGTTTTATGGAGAAAGAACAAGGGATGGAGCTGGAGGATGGTTTCCCTCGTCCTATGTTCAACAGATACTCAATGACCACGTACGAGCAAATAATTACAGACAGAGACTTCGACTCATACAGGTAGTTAGGTAGAAAAAGAGTGAATAGTAAAGGAAACAAAAGATACGTGCATATTTGTGTGAGAGAGAAAAAGGAAAGAGAAAAGAGAGTAAAAGAAATAATACTAAAATAAGAAAATGAGTAATTAAGGCAGCGAGCGGTGTATCCACACGGAGCTCTGTATCCGGGCGGGGAACGACTCCGCTCATGGATCGCCTGAGACGAATGAGTAATCCACGCTCCTTTTTCCAATCGGGTACTGTAGGGTTGTGATTGGAGACTTAGTTTTATTATTTGACGCAGTTACTTTCTTCAAGTGTAATCGGAGTAATAGTATATTTAGAATTTTGTCTACAAATGCTTTAGATGTCTGTAAGTGCACTTTTACTTGCGCCTCCTAGTCATCATAAAATTCCGCCAATCAACTAAGGTTATTAGTCAATTGTTCTCGGTCATCACCTGAATACATAGATAGTCATATTGTTTTATTCATTTGCTCACATCGTTGTTCTACTCCATGGTTTGTAAATTTCGAAAGAAATTTCGGAAAGAAATCCTCTCTTCACATTATCGTTCATCGATAATAGCCTCATTGATTTCGACGTCCTCTCGAAATATTATTAACTATGAAATATAAATATTGGACAAGATAATGAAGATATTCTATTATCTTGATATAATTGTGCACTTTGAAATCAAAAAAAAACTAACAAAATAGACTATCATGGATAGCACTTTCAATTGATTTGTTTTATTTAATCATTACTGAATTCACAATTACAGGAATTTTATTCACACATTATCAACTTTAATTGAATAGTAGGCCTAAGGGAACACTATGAAAGGAAGTTTGTCGACTTCAGAAAAATCGCTCTTCTATTTAGACAGACGAGTAAAAACGAGTCTGGTGCAACTGAACAGAATTGACAAAAGAAAGGACTAACTATTGAAGTGGAAATTGTTATTATTCCATCCAATTAACATTGATGTTGAATTTTACTGAGATAGATATGAAGGTTGACGAAAACTATTTTTGCTTCTAGTTTTGCTTTCACACCAATCTGCACAAAACTCATTCCCAGCCGAAAATTTCATTTCCATTTCAGTGTATCCCAATGGGATCATTTATCTACCTCTGTATCTCTCTTATTTATTTGTTCTCTTAGAAGACTCTGACCGCGTGATGGACCCTAGGCCGCGTGTTGCGACACACCTGCGCAAACATTCAGCGGTGCGAAAAAGTTCGTTCTGGCAAATCTGAAATTCAGACTAAGCCAAAAGTGTTTGCATTGTGAGTGGTCAGTATATAAGCAGACCGACATAGAAAGAGCTACAGTCGCAAGAAGATGTTCTACTCGGTCATCGCTTTCTTCACCATTGCTCTTGCCTACGCTCAATACGACGACCTCAGTATAATCCAAGAGGTACTTGACAAGAGTACCGTACTTCCTGGTCAGATAGCTAGCCACTTTGTCTCCGACTTGATCTCAAACAATATAGTTTCTAATCAAACTGCAAGCAGCATAATCCCCAAACATACTACTATTCCCATTCTGCCGAACAAGACAGGAGGCAGTGTTCTACCTTCTGATATAATCACAAATAATGTAGTCTCTAACCAGAGTACGAATACACAAAAACTAACTGAAAATGCAACTCTCACGGACATCACCTTATTGGAGAAAATAATTGTATCAACAGAAAGCCCTTCAACTAAATCCGAATCTTCTAGTTCGGAATTGAATGAGAAAGAGGAATTAGTAGAGCTAATAAAGGAGACGTCTGCAAATGTGAGCGAATATACAACAACTGCTGGAAATGAGTGGACAGGTTAGTTAAATACAGTGTGAGCCATATTAGTTTGACTCTTTTTTGTCTATTAACTGAGATGTATTCAGAGAATTCCACTGCTTCTATTGAACTCGGCACCGAGAAGCAACTTACGACTGAGAAGTCAATAATATCAACAATGGAAACGACAATAACTCCTGTGGATTCTGAAGATTCTTTCTTCGGGATGTTAAAGCCCGATTTAGCGACAATATACCGACGTCTTTTCCCATTTTAACATTTAGGTATCTATCTATACGTCAAATAGGTTTAACCAACGTTTAAGTTGTTTATGTAATCTGAATCAGATGCTTTATTGATACTTTTGTTTTACTTCTTGTTGTAACCTATTTATCTTTCATTACAAATTTTTTTCTTTAAAGTCTTAGATAAAAAGATGTTTCAGCACTAAAACTTCTGCTACAATAAATTATTTAGGTCATATAAATTTACTCTTCATTAATTTATCCATATCTAAAAAGCTGTCAAAATGAATTCCTCTCTAATCTATCTATATTGGTGTTATATAATTGCTAGATATTTTGTTGGTCTTCTCCACTAAGGTGAAAAGCTGTGTTACACAGTATTAAAATAAATCATGAAGTAGAATTGTGGTATTTAGCTGAATGTTGGTCGTTAGTATTAATGGGCAATACTTGGCGGATGATCTAATTTGGCGAGTGTCTCAAGGAATTAGTCTAAATTTTTAGACACAGAACAGTGACGTTCTAAAAGAATGTACTTGCCATGTGTTTATGTTACTATACTTATTTTTTGCAACCCGCGAACGACCGCAAATTCAAAACAAACAGCCAAACGCGTGGGAAAAGACTATTCCCGCTTTATGGAAAGAACAAAAAGAGGCGACGTCGAACGCATTATCTTCGTCTCCTTCGTCCGCACCTGAGGTTGCTGTTAACGTTTACACATACAAAAATTTTCAAAGTTGAACCAGAAATTTTCCTTATAAGCCGTTTATATTTCAGTATACCACATGGACATTTTTAGCTTCTTTGTTTTTAATATCTAATTAGTTTTTCCTGTTTTCCGCTTTTGCAATTTTCCGAGAAATGGATAGAGATATTAAATATTATAGTAGTAATAGATATACTACTATTTGTATCAATACAATAAAGGTTAAAATAATAATTTTGATATTTAAAGATAGGTCACGTATGTTTGATCTATTATTTTTCTATATTAGTTTCATTTGCCTTAAATCTGACCAGTTTGAAATCATTGGGTTGATCTATTACTATCCAGTAATAAATAGCTTAAAGAAGTAGAAACTCAAGTTAATTGACCATTGTTAGCTTAAAAGAAGGTAGTGTGAACGGTTTTGTTTAATTCTCGTTAATAAAGATAAACAATGGGTTTGCTTCTTACTTTTAAAATAAGTACTTGAATTTTTATTTATAATAATACAATAGATCAATAATCCACCTGTTAGACATGTGGTGTCTGTGTTGCGACAATAATTCAGTACTTTCCCGCACAATTCATAACCAACATTCATAGGATTAAACTTTGATATGTTTACGACCTTCAACATGAAGGAGAAAGCGAAGAAAAGCATGAATGGAAAAAGGCAAACATAGACGGGACAACGTAGTCTGTGCATTCACGCCCAGGACGGATAACTTTAAAAAAGTGTATAAAATTTGTAGTATTTAGTGTGCATACCTTATTATACATTTAAGTAATTGATATAAATTTGTAAGATTATACTACTTTGTGAAGCAGAAATACAGGGGCATCGCGGATTAAGAGGTTGATAGTGTACTCTGGTGGACTCCGGTGCACCAGACTGCACTAGAGGCCATAATTCACTTCAAAGTGGGAATATCCCAGATTTAAAGACAGATTTGGAATCAGCGTAAAATTTCGAATTTCACGGATGTTTTTTGTGTATAATTTCATAAATGCATACTTTTCTATACTAAATCTGCTCAATTGAAGGTTTATTTATAGTAACAGGGCCTTTGTGACTGTCATGGCAAAGTGCGGAGATAACGTGTGGTAAAGAGTGGGAACTGAGGTTTTATTCCAAAAGCTTTTCCACGTTTTTGTCATTCAGATGATCTCAAATAACTTTTATCTTTTCTTAGGTTAGATTTGTATTCACTATGTTACTATTTATGTCAATTTAAAAAGATTCCTCTACTTTCCTAATGCTAATTATATCATAATTGGCCTTAAAATATCATTGTTTTTCATTGATAATATTTTCCGTCTTAATTTGTATTCCCGTTTGCCAGCTTTTAATTGGCTGTTTCATTTTACTGTTTCACACATGCCTTAATGGTTTTGCAATGCTTTTTAATTTTTATCCTATTTCGTATAAATGTGACCGGTAAATTGGCCCCTCGATTGACCCCCATTTTTATCGCGTTGTTTTTTCAACGGCCACCAGCTTACCTATTCAATCTCAGGGTATTTTGTACTTTCATACTGACCATAGAAAAGGTTTAGAGATTGCTATTAATGTCGGAACTCAATAAAAGAGAAGGAAAGAGTTTATTACAAATAATATCGAGTAAACAATAAACAACAAACATAACACAAGATATTATACCAAGAATACCCCGCGATTGGATAGGTAGGCTAGTGGCCGTTGAAAATACAACTCGACCGAAATCGGGGGGCCAATCGAGGGCCAACTTGCCGGTAACATTAATAAGTGTTATAGAAGTTAAAAAGCATGGGAAAACGATTCAAACCTTTACAAAATAGTAGACAAGAACAACCAGCAAAAATCTGGCAAAAGGAAACAAATGAAAACTATAACTATAACTAGTGAAAAATCGGTGAGATTTTAAGGTTTATATGATATTTTAAGCGCTAGACAAGTAGAGAAACGTTTGAAATGGAAAAACAGTCATGAAGTAAACGAAAGCGATCACTGAGAAATAGGTGCGAATCACATCCCAAAAGGAAGCACCGATCTGTGACCGTATCCAGTCGCACCAAACGTCTTGCAACTATAGTATGATAGACACTAGGATTGTGATGGTATCATTAATTAGTTCGGTAAAGAATATTTAGTATAGAAAAGTATGCATTTATGAAATTATACACAAAAAACATCCGTGAAATTCGAAATTTTACGCTGATTCCAAATCTGTCTTTAAATCTGGGATATTCCCACTTTAAAGTGAGTTATAGCCTCTAGTGCAGTCTGATTCACCGGAGTCCATCAGAGTACACCATCAACCCCTTAATCCGCGACGCCACTGTAGTTTCTATTTGTCATTGCGTATTTTTCTTCTACTAATAAATATCGGTAATTCTGTCCCGTGTTCAAGTTTAAAAGTGAGTGAACATACACATTTAGCTACACTCCATCTATTGAGCACGATAACTCTTCTACATGCCACAAGCTCTTCCGTGTGTCCAACTCTCAGTTCCACCTTGTCTGCGATTGTACCGAATATTCTGTATCGGGTCACAACACATTTAATTTACAGCTTATATATAGATTTATTACATCGTGCATCTGGTCTCTCACCAGAGGCTCACTGACTTGACATATATCTCAGGTGTATATAAGTACCAGATTACGTTAATAAAGAGTCCTAACCCAAGTAAAAGAGCATTCTACCACACCGATAGTCAGCACAGCGATGTTCTCTGGTGAGTGGTTCTAAAGGGACGTGGTTTACAAGCAGCCAAGGAACCGTAGTGTTCTGAGGATCTAACGAAGAACCACACTGTTTTTAACTCATCGTATCTCTCGCGAAATCGGGCTGTTAAGTCAACGTAGATGTTCTAAGACTAATTCGAAGGACGAAAAGCTCTTGTACGACAAGGAAAAATGACGTTTATCTTGCCTTCGAGTAAAGACCAATTATTAAGCTTTTCATGGAATAGTTGCTCAGTAGTATATATATACCGTTTCTAGCTCACCCATCCGCTCTACCCCTTTTCCAATCCTTCTACCTTTTCTAAATTTTCGTTATAAAAATGCTCAACTCTAAAACAGTAGGTTTTATAGCATTCTTCAATGAGGCGCTATTAGGACACACCCAAACTTCTCACTTTCCAATCCCTTTATTTCGTCTCTTTTTCAATAATTGCGCCATAAAAATATACAAAATCCTGAAAATATAGCTAACAATACACATATTTTAATATGGTATACCAGCTCAACCATTACCTAAACTTCCCAAACCACATTTTCTTTTTACAGAAACAAAGTAAATAATTGACAATTCTAAAAAGTTTAATAACACAGAAATAGTATGGTATGAGAATAGTAAGTTGGTGCAACAATAATTGCGCGTTTTGCTACTTCAAATTTTGGCGCTTATTCTGGTTTAAATGTTTATTTAACTATTATTATGTAATATACCATTTTAAAGCACGAAAAGTGCTCCACTGATTCATGTTAATGGTTCTGTCTTCACTGCGTGTTTTGCTTATTTTAGGCTATCAAATTAAATATGGAAAAAGGCAAATTCGAATGATTGTGTTGTAAGAGTTTAAATTAAGACGTAAAGCAGTGGAAACTGTATGCAATATTAACCAAGCATTTGGCGAAGGAATCATCAACAAACGTATAGCTCAACATTGCTTTCGAAGACTTCGTAACGGAGACGAGTGCCTCGAAGATGAGGAGGGCCGCAGAATTCCTTTGGTGATTGACGACAGCCAACTGAGAATCATTGTTGAAGAGGAGCCACGCAAAACAACTCGAGAGGTTGTAGAAGAACTACACGTTAACTAATCAGCTGTTGTTCGACATTTGCATCAAGTCGAAAAATCAACAAAGCTCGACAAATGGGATCCACACGAGCTGAACGAATACCACCAAAGTCGCCGTTACGAAATATGCTCTGCGCAACAAAAATAATCTATTTCTTGATCGTATTGTGACATGTGATGAGAAGTGGATTCTATACGACAACCAACGGCGTTCCACCCAGTGGTTGAACCATGATGAAGCTCTAAACACTTCGCCAAACCGGAGCTGCACCGAAAGAAGATTATGGTCACAGTTTGGTGGTTGGCAAGTGAAGTCATCCACTACAACTTCTTGTGTCCTGGCGAAACTATCACAGCACAGAAGTACTGTCACGAAATCGATAAAGTGCACCAAGAACTGCAACGATTGCGTCCAGCACTGGTCAATCGAAAAGGACCACTCCTCCTCCATGACAATGCCCGACCACATGTCTCGCAAATGACTCTGCAGAACTTGAACGAACTAGCCTACGAGACTCTACCTTACCCAGTTTACTTACCAGACCTCTGTCCTACCAATTACCACTTTTTAAGGCGTTTCGACAACTTCCTGCAAGAGAAGGTTTCTAACAACAAAGGAGCTACTCAAAAAGCTTCCGAAGAATTCATCGATTCCAGGACTCTAGGATCCTATGCAACCGGAATAAATAAACTTGTTTATTGTTGGCAAAAATGCGTAGATTACAGTGGTTCTTATTTCGTCTAATACTTTTTATTCTAAGCTGAGATATACTACTTTAAAGTTGCTGGTGGAAAAGCGCAATTATTTTTGCACCAACCTAATACATCCAATTTCGTATAATACAATTTTTGTTTAAATTAAATAAAACTTCTTATACCTGAATATAAAAAGCATTAAAATGACAAACAAATCCATGATAAAGAGAAGTAGATAAAGCGGAAACAATCAAATCGTTGTATACCTTACATACAAGGTTTGACATATGGCTTCCAGAAGCATCAACTGATCCTTCTGGTAATTACTTCGACGGATAATGACTTCATTTCCGTTATTTAAACTACCGTGTATATCATGACTTGCTGATGCATACCAGTCTTTGCCTAGAAGTCCAACGTCCCTATCCGATATGTTGCTCCCAACATATTTTTGGACATTATTTTTAAAAATCTCGCACTTGTTGTACAGCCATTCATATTTGAACTGTCGACCTTTGCAATTGGACGGAGCACATACGAAGTTTTTTGACTCGAAGAGTTCTACTACTCCACTAGCTGACAAGGATTTCTTCTCCTGCAGTAATACCATATTCGAGGAAATCTAAAAATTGGCGAAAAATGAGTTCACAGTAAGATTTTCTTCAATTTAATCGTAGACAACATTAAAGCAATACAGTACTAGAAACTGTTTCGCAATGAGTAAACAAATAAGCAAATTATTTACGGTTGTTTTAAACTAACCAAGTCTATATAACTATTGAAAAATTATATTTAAAAACTGTGCCTTGTATATAACTTCGACACTAATAATATTTCTATCGTCTCTATTAAAATTTTCGAATTCTACTCAGAAACATATTTAATAAACGACTAACCAAATCCTTTTCTAACTCCTTATTCGCCACCGCAAGATCGGTGTTCAGTCGCAGAGCTTCTTTCACCTCTTCATAGACTGCATGCTGCTTTCCATGGAATTCACGCAGCTCTTTATTTACTGCACGCAGCTCTTCATTTACTACACGTAGCTCTTCATTTGCCGCTTTGAGTTCTTCCCTGGTCTTACGGAGTTCTTCCTCTTTCTTAAAATATTCTTTCGCCCAATCGATGCTCTTCCTAAAATGTCCAATGTAACCAAACATAATCAGTAAAATATGCTAGTTAAAATAAAGAAATATGCTTACTCTTTATCTTCGCAGCTACTAGATCTCCTCATTCGTTTTCTGTCTGACATCTCGTCAACAACTAAAAAATGGAATGTAAAGTTTATGGATGAAATCAAAATCCGAGGCTGATATATGGAGAATATACTACTATTACGTAAAAAGCAGCCAAAATATTTAAACATACAATATCACATAAAGTAAGTTCGAAAAACAATTGAAATACACAAAAAAGAAATACAGTAATATTACGAGAATCAACTTAGTAATTATCGTGCCGTTCACATTTGTTTTGAATCTAGCAAAACACTTCTACTCCTGAAAACCTCTCAGTAACTATATTCTAGAGTCTGAACTCAAAAGTACAACTTCCTTAGCTTATTTCAAGGTCTCAAATGGAACATGGACTGAGACAATACGCTTAGTTAAAACGCCATAGGCTAGAGCGAGAATGGGCTAGGTATCAGGACGGTGAATATTCCGTCCGGCCTAGATGTCACATACCGCGCCTCTCTAAGGGGTTAGAACCACCGACCGCTCGGCGCCGGTAGTGTAGCTAACGTTGGCAGACGATGACTAATCCACCGCCGGAACGGAATGCGCATATGTAGTTTGTTTTTGGAAGAGGGTAATTAACCCAATCTTGTTTCTAGATTGCAGTTCTGTACTTGAATTATAGGTATTACCTCCCACATTTTATTCAAAAATAATTTGCCAATAATGCATCTATAAGCCTTATAATGATTTCTAAGGTAATAATTTCATGCCTATGTTTTTATTTCCAGTGCTAACCTTAATTATGGCCTAACTCCAATATTAGGAAATGCTAAGGTGCGCTGTTCATTGGAGCAGTTTTTCGCGCTTTGTAAAATTTGATACTTTTGTTTGTTGTTATAAATAACTTAGGTTGTGAAATATAGAAACAACGATAACGTGAAAAAATGAAATGTATAGATAGTGCTTTTAAACATAACATTCTAATAAATCATTCCCAAATAAAATTATGCTACAAGATAAAAGCTACATTTCTGTCTTTGTGCTATATGTGATGTTTCTTATTATATTAGTTCCAAATAGTTATGTTACTAACGATATTGAGCAGGAATTACAGAATATTTTGCCCATATATCTCAGGATAGTAAAATCCTATATACTTTGGATTACTAACCTTTTTCTATCCTTAGTTGCTTACTTTATGATGGTAAAATCGATACTAGTGTAATTGAATATATTGTTTTAATTTTTATAACAAAATACATTAATTTTTTACGATATGATATTTCTGTATTAACCATTGGTATACTGTTATGCGAAGAAATTGTGGCGTATCATGGTTTCCAGATAGTGAGTATCCTTTCTGTGGATTTGAGAAGGGATTATCATCCATCACTGAAATAAAATGTTTGCTGGCACTTCTGTGGGTTACTCTTTTGTTCCGACATTTTTAGTCTATTTAATATTTTATCAACTGGTTTTTAGTTCGTTAGGTTTGATTTCATTTGAGTCTAGAATTGCAGCAAATATTCAAACAGTGGTTGCCGTGAATGTGGATTATTGAGGATTCGGATGATGAGGTAGCATCAGGCGGAGGCGGTCGCTATGAGAAGTTAGCTCGTGCTAAGAGGGAGGACATGAAAGAAACGTATGATGAGGAAGTCGGCCATTATACTGTGAGTTAACTTTTATACTGCCAGTCCGTTATCACTGCGTTCTTCCAATTATTTTAGCTTTAGGCAAAGCGTCGACATAATGACGAGGAGAGATTGACAGATTCTGAGGATGACTGTGAGGCTCCACCTGCGAAAAATCCGCATTTAGAGGTTGAAGAGGGAAGTCCGGAAAAAAAAATGACTGCTGCTGAGAGGATGATGGCTAGTATGGGATACAAAGAAGGAACAGGATTGGGAAAATCCAAACAAGGCAAGATAAATTAAAGGATAGTGTTAAAGATAAGCATGTTAATTCCTTAAAGTGATTTTGGATTTTCTGAGTGAAATTTAAGTTAAGTTTTTTACTATAAGGGTTAGAGCATTTAAGGCGTATAAAAGCTTGTTTGATGTTGAGTCGAAACTTCATACATGTAATTTATCGCGTATATTGCGAGGATCTATATTTTCTAGGAATGGTTGAACCAGTTGCTTTATCTACGCAACGTGGTCGTATTGGACTGGGTCATGGTGCTACAAAGGTAATATACACATTGTATTTTCTATTCATACGCATAGATTTGAATAATTAATGTTAAATAGTTTAAACTTTTTTCTTCTGAAGACCATGGTTAATAAAATCAACTTAGTCATGTTCTTTGTCAAAATTAAACTTTAATTATTTTGATTATTAATCTTATTATTGGCTGTTGGACGAAATTTCGCGGAAACATGGGATGAAACAGTGGAGGAAAAAACGATTGAAGAAAAAGTAGAATGGATTGCGAGTTCTCAAGAAGCTCGTGAGTGGTCAATTCGACAAATAGAGAACTGTTCTTGGATGGAATTAGGACCGGTATGGGTAGATATTATTGATAAATAATATCTGGATAATAGCGTGAGGAATTTAAAGACCATTGGCTTCTGGTAAAGCCAATTTATTCATAATCTATTCTATATATTGCTTAAATATGTGATTGTAGAAAAAAATGACTATCGAAGATGAGACAGAGTTTTGTGATGGCGAAATACTCCGACAGATGATCAAAGCTAAAGATGTAAGCATTGTTTTAGATCAGAGCTCTTTATCTTGAATGATAATGAACTTTATCTTTTTACTAAATTTTATTTATCTATCAATTTTTACTACTTTAGGTGTTTGACGTGATGTCAGATCGAGATCTGCGAGAGGCTCGAACTAGAGCTAATCCATATGAAACTATAGGTGGTGCATTTTTTCAAAATAGAGCTGCGATGAAAACAGCCAATTTGGATAAGGTCTTTGACTGGTTGTTCAGTGGAGAAGATGAATCTACTGTCATGGTATAGTTTTGAACTAAATACTTAGTGATTTTTATATTACTACACTTTTCAACTTTTAAGCAAAAAAATCCTTTAAACGGAGAGCGTCCATCTTCAAATTGTGATCGTGATTTACCTGTTTTTTACTTTGCTGATGTCTGTGCTGGACCAGGTGGTTTTTCCGAATATATATTATGGAGAAAGGCATACTACAATGCAAAGGGTTTTGGATTCACATTAAAAGGTTTCGTTATTTATTATCTTCAATTAACTTTATACAACAAATTTATAAAATTGATTTAGGCAAGGACGATTTTAAGCTGGGAAAATTCGCAGCTTCATCATCATACTATTTTGAACCTTTCTATGGTGTGCATAATGATGGTGATGTAATGAAGCCGGATAATATTGACTCACTGGAAGGATTCATACATAAAGGTTTATTCTAATTGCTGCTGCTTTTGGTGAACGAGGTATAGTATTGGTAGAAAATTAAGGTACAAGCGGCGTGGGCGTCGATCTAATGATGGCGGATGGCGGATTTAGTGTGGAAGGGCAGGAGAATATTCAGGTATAAGCTAATTACAAAAATTTGTGAGAATTCTATATAATACATTGTTATGTGATGTCTCAAATATTCCGTGATTTTTCTATCACTAGTTTCAAGCGGTGGTTTCTTTTTAAAATGCCTTATTATCGCTCTAATTAGATATCGTATTTAGGCACTTATGCATTAATGTTCGCTGAATTTTTATGCTATGTTAAACATTGGCATTTTAAGGAAATCCTGTCGAAACGTCTTTATCTCTGTCAATTACTTGTGTCTCTGTGCATAGTTAAAGAAGGAGGAAATTTTTTCTGCAAATTATTCGATATTTTCTGTCCCTTTAGGTTGGTTTTTCGTTTCTAAATTCTTATTTAAAATTATATTTTATTGTTTTTTTTTAGTGATTTCAATTGCTTTTATTGGATGTTTTTAGTGCTGGGCTAGTATATCTGATGTATATGTGTTATGATAAAATATCTCTTCATAAGCCACACACTAGTCGTCCTGCGAATTCAGAAAGGTAGGATACACTAAAACAATACTCCAGATGATTTAGAATGTTGAGCTATTTTATGCTAATTATCTTAATATTAATCAGTTCGTTAAGATATATCATATGCAAAGGTCTTCGTAAGAAGTTTTCTGAACCTGTACGGGACTATCTTAAGAGGTTAGTTCTCCTATAGTTTTTAGGTTCATTTTTTATTGTTGTTTTTCTGATTTCAATTAAACAGGATCAACATCAAACTAGATGAATTGAAGAAAGTAGACTCAGCCGACGACGTTAACATAATTGTTCCACCAGATGTTATGCGTGACGACGACGATTTTCTTGCCTATCTCACACGTCACAACGAAAGGTGTGTTAATTCCTTCTTCTATGAATTGTATAATCGCCGTATAAAATTGCACGATTGGATGAAATAAGATTCAGAAACTAATATTTTTTTTATTCTTAAAAGGATCACTAAGTGCAAAACAGCTTCAATTTTATCGCGTAAAATCCTGTAATTAAATTAAGAATCGTGAGAACTTGTGAGCATTTCAGATTAGCTTTGAGACAAACTACATATCTTAAAAAGTATCTAAGTTTTGCACGGAATCAGTCATTGATTGACAAAGATCAGGTGAATAAGGTTTTTCTGTTATGTAAAATATTACTTTCTACTTAAACAAAGATTTAGTACTACAGTGCTATTATTTCAGGGAAGTCTTCGTGAAGAGTGTTTGAACTACTGGCGGATTCCAAATCGAACACGGAGTGATAGAAGGGAGAGGGATCGGCTACAGATCGATCCTGATCAGTATTTTGGTAGATTTACTAGGAAAGTCAGTAACACAGGGATAACTATAGTTTTTAGATTACTATATCACTATTTGTTTTCTTTAGATTTATGGGAGGGAAGATTTCAACGTTCGTCTACCATCCTTTTCTCTTGATTTGATATCGAATCCATCAGATAAGCAATTGAAATATGCTGAATTCACTTTTAACCTACTCACCAAGAGAGTTGCTAGCCAACCACAGCTTCTAATATCTACTGGGGTAAGTGCTTATAATATTAATCAGTAACTTGTATGCTTACCTAGATTTTATTTATTTAGGAAGCAGTATTTATGTGGAATAAACAATGGGAAAGGTGTGATAATAAAATAATGAGAATACCAGACAGGACTGTATTGCTTGTTGAGAAAGTTACCACGTATAAAAGGGTTAGTAGTATTTTTATGAATTGCCCATCTATAAAATGTTTATTCTCATTACCGAGATATTTTTAGGATGATACACGTTTACAAAGACTTGCTACGGACGGACTGATTCGTATCCTTGACGCCGCCGTTCTTAACGGAGATGATGTATCAAATCTAACCTATATAAACAGAATGAAGGCCGCTGCTAAGTTTTGCAAGGCTCTAAAGCTGGTATGATGTGTTTTAGTTATTTTTGATATTAATTATTTCTGGTTGGTTTTAATGTTGATTTAGGTCGTTCCCACTATTCGAGAGGGATGGGGTAAGAATGAACGTTTACTTACTCCTCCACCGCTTGTTGTAGCGGAATACTATTCTTTGAATCAGCTCAGAGAGGTATTAAGTAACTTTATTTTAATGTATAATACTGAATACATACGCTGTTATGTATATATTTACTATTAACATGTGGAAGATCGGGATTTCCTAACCAAATTCAGGATAAATTCAATGTCTATCATCAATCGATTTTGTTTGATTCCTCTTATAATACCTCTTAATACCATCGAAGCAATATACTGTTATTTTTTTTCTGAAGGTTCGCCGCCAATTCACACGCTACCGCTTTGAGGGAGAGGACGTTTTTTTATTTGAGGAGCACGGACACTTGATTATATGCAAAGGAGTCCGCATTTTTCGCATTTTGAAGGGTAATAATATGTGTGATTATCTTTGATTGTCCCAAAAGTATTATGATTTAGATTCGTGGAAAATGGGATGGTCATGTAGCCAAAGTCGCCTCTATGCGTTCCCAGTTCAACAAAGGCCTACACTTGGATCACTTTATGAGTCAGATTGGGAGAAGTATGTGAAACTATGACTTCCCAAGTTTTTATAAATATTTAGGTTCTGAAATCAGTGTTACTTCTTCGGCATTTGTTATCTAGTCTTTTTAGGCATGAATGTTGTGCATCTTTCTGGGAGAGCGCTATGACAAAAAAAGATGTTACTGGAAAGCAGCAGATGCAATGTCTTTGGAAGTGGGAGAACAGCTGTGCGTATATGCTTTAGTTATAATTCACCCTAAATAGTATTTCGCTTTCATTTGTTGGCGTACTTTCAGTTGAGGATAACTATGGGCCCCGTGTGATTTTGGAAGAGGACAGTCATCGTAGCGGTCCCACGGTGAATTCTATAATGCATGAAATACAAAAAACGGATGACATGTGCCGTCGTTCCTCAAAATAAACAAGCGATTATAATGCAATATCACTATCCACCTCAGTATACCATTACTTGTAAGCTATTGCCCAAGCCTAATTTTATTTCTATAGGTACTGGAAATAAATACATAAAATGTGTTGAATTCATTCAGCTTAATACAATTGTTATTTTTGTTACTTTTCGTGTTATTAGTTATTACTTTCGTTAGCTTGTGTGATATTGTTAGATCAAACATTTAACACTAATAAAAAGTTTTTTTTGGATATCAGCTAGTAGCATTTAATGTTAGTTATTCTTTGGCGACTCTTCATAATCGATTGCCTGTACAGCTACAGTCTTTACCTATAAACGGTCTCAAGCATTACGTACCCATTTTCTGCGATACAAAAACCTTATTCGGATCATAATTAATTTTTTAGGGTAATAAATACTAGAGTGTAGTATATGATGTACTTGACTCGATTCGGCTCCTAGAGTATCTGACTTCCAGTCCTGTGTACTTTCCCATAATGTTTGCTCATTAAAAATGAGTTTAGTGGGACGAAAATCTACCGTCTCAGTATTGCACTAAATTTTACTGTCAATTTTTTTTCTGAAAGGCATTGAAAGAAAAGTATCTAAGAAATTGACGTACTATAATAGAGAAATTTGTCGTTAATTTATATTCCTTTCCATTTATCGTAGCGATCACTATCATTGGTTTGACAATGGTGAAAATATTTGAAGTAGATCCTTAAATGAATGAAAGATTGAATGACTCCAATTTTGAAGTTTAATTGATTCTTACCGGAAGTGTTAGTGGGTACATTTAGGGTGGTTTCTAGCACACGTATAGTGGCAGGACATGACCGATTAAGTGAGGAAGAAGCAGCACGTAGGGATATTCTTTCAGGTGTAAAGGAACTAAAATCCTATTTCAGTTTCATCTTACTCTCATTTCCCTGTTAAATACTATATACCTGTTTAATGAGTTCACTTTGTTCGAGACAGTACCAAAAGATGAGCTTGGTATTCTAAACTAACGATTTAAGTTTGCTTCTGCGTTTCAACTACAGGAATTTACCAACCTTTCCGCTCGTGTCATAGCCATCAGTTTATTTCCACACTCATTTTCTTTGTCTTCGCTGCATTTGGCTTCTGTCACTTTAGGAACTGATCCAGTAGGTTTAATTAAACTATCAGTAGTATTCCGTTTAATATACTTTAGTTCTACTAGCGAAGAAATCTACAACTATCATTTTTTTTTGCAATTTTTTGATGGAGCTAATGGAAGAGGGAGAACACTTATAAATGACCTATTGTTTTTATCAAACATCACCTTTGTGTCATCAGTACTGTTACATGAGGAGAGGGCTGAGTTAGGCAAGATTGTTTTATTGACTGGAAATAACATTCCGATTTCTTTCAATTATTAAATAAGTGTTAATCTCACCATCTCTTGATTCCGGACTTCGGCTTCTGTATGAATTCTCTTCTCCTGTGAAGGATTTCGATAATGCATCAAAATAAACTGTGGGAGAAGGATTGACAGATTCGACACCTAAATCATAGAGAATTCTCTTAAGTTCAAATTTCACTTGTTAAACTTTTATTTTGCTTCTTTAGGATGACAGGACTTGATTAAATAACTTACTACTATCTACATTTAAAAAATATACATTTTGGATAATTTACGAGCATCTACTAAGAAATATTTAAAAATATTTGGCAAGCTTAAAGAATGCAAGTATGACCTACATTTTGAGGGAGTAATAATCCGAATTTCTTGATTTTTAGTGACATCACTCATTTGTTGCATTGAATTTTGATCCAGATGTGTCTCAACTTCATGCGATGTTTTTGTCAGCTCTTGGATTTTAGACGTATGTGGTTCCAAATTTCGAGCTTCTAATACACTATGTTTCTTAGGGGTTACCTTCTTCTCGCTTTCCATCGGACTTATTCCTGTCAGTTCTTTATCTACACTTTTTTCGAACATTGCTGATCCAGTTTTTTGTATTTTTTTATTCTCATCTCCTGTGTTTTCTGAGTTCTTGTGCATTTTCTCGTATACTATCTTTTCTTGCTCCTCATTCATTTTTTCTGTTATCTCTGCTTCTTTTCTGTCAATTTCCTCCAATGGCCTGATGCCTTCTTTTTTATGCCCGCTTAATATCAGAGATTTTAGATTTTTACTTTCTTCTTTCTGGGCACTTGGTTGCTTTCGTTTTTCTGTTAATTCACCGACATCTACATTTGCTATGATTTCTGGCGTCTGACTTTTCGATTTATCTTTTTCTATCATATATTTACTAAGCTTATAATTTTCAAATGTTTGCGTTTTCTCGCTTCCTATATCTATTTTCGATGTCTCATACTCTAGTTTTCTTTCCTGACCATGAAAAGTATCCTTGTTCTTTTGCCTTTCCAAAGATTCTTCCGGAGTTTTGCTTCTTATTTTTCTCATTAATTTTATCTCGTCTTTAATGGCTTCACGAAGGTCTCTTTGAGATAAAGTTTTGCGGGACTCCTACAATTATTATAATCATGAGCAGAAGAGCAATGTAAAAAAAAATTGCATTTACGTTAATGGTGGATGGTGTGAAGAACAGCGATCCGTCAATGTTCACTTTTTGGTAGTCGTAACTCCGTTTTTCTTCTGCGAAGAATCCGTGTTTGGAATTCCAGACGAAAGCGTGCCCGTCCCGGGCATCGATAAGTGTATCACGCACGATGGTAATACTGCTCGAAATATTAAATGTGAGAAGAAAGAAAAAAATATGAAAGTAAAAACTTAAACCTGTTTTCAGTTGAGATTATTCTTTCATCAAATGTGACCACGCGACTAGATTGGTTAACGCTGCGGTTAAACTTCATAGACCTGAAGGGCACTCTTCTACAAATACGTTACAACAAAAAAAAACAAAGTAATTGGTGTTTAAAAACCCACTTATTTGAAGTATTTGAAATTTTAGTAGGCTTAGAATTCTTTTTTCCAGGCTTGCCAAACAGTAACACTATTTTCTCTGTCTTGTGGTACATTTCTTTTTCAACATTAATTCCATTTTCCAATATTGCATTAACAACGTCCCATCGTGGTCTTAAATAACTTTCCATGGTAAAAACTATGCTATTATATTTAATAGGTTTCACTATACATGACAATTAGTAACCTAATTCACCGTTTGGTAACTGGTCCTAGTCGTCCCTCACAAATGTTATCGTATTTTCTGATATCATTAGTACGAACAGTTGCGTTAGGTTTTGAGCGCTATAAAATGTAATATGAAAGATACTTCTACTTTCCTATGAAACTTAATTTCCATTAAATACTTTTTAACTATAACCTGAAGAATCGTTTTCCTCTCAATAATCATCATGTTCTTTCCAACAAGAACGGTTTGCGTAGATTTTTGATCCTGCTTTCCATCATCTTCCAAAGTCTTGCTGTTGCTTAACGCTGGTTTCGCCTGTCATAGTAGTATTTTTACCTACTTTCATTTTCTTTTTATTATTTTATCACCTTAACAAGATTATCCAGATCCTTCTGTCGTTCTTCATGTGAAAGATTTTTCGATTGCAATACCACATTTGTTACAACAACTATTTCTCCTGTTCCTGGTTCGATATGAACCCACTGATTTGACCGTATCTAAAACGACATGGATAACTTTCGTAATAACTACGTATGATAAAAACTTACATAGAGTGGTGTAGTAAGTGCCAACTTCAGATTAACTTGTTTGAAATGAACTGGGCAGGAAAACGAGCGTGAACGTTCGGGAAGTCGCATGCTATAAAGTACAGCATTAATAATTGTAATTAATAGAATATAAAACCGCATGTCCGAGTATTACACCCACTCACAAGTATACACACTCAAGCACACAAAGATTATATAAAGCTCAATAAACCTTGTTGTTCTCATTCGGGGTGCCGTGCTTTGACTTCGGACAAACTTTTTAGGCTTAGTGAATTGGACATGACGTAAAGGTAAGTGACTACGACGCGATAAATCATTTGTGTGGCAAGAGTGGTCCAGAGAATTATGTAAACTTAGTTCCACTGACTCCTGGCAGCAGTCCTTATCTGCCATTCCACGCATATGAGAACGATACTACAAATATACCGGTGCTCTACATTATTTTAGTGGTTCAAAATTAAAAACTTACTGGGTCATAGAGAGACCTCCTTGCATTATTCATAATCGCTATACGGTACAAGTTTGGTTGGCGAGATTTTCTAGAGAAATTAGCAGTTTTATGAAGTTTATATATAGCAATGCGTAAGAAATACTTTACCTCTTTTTAGGAGTCGATGATCGGGGAAACGGACTTATAGGACTAGCAGGAGTGGAAAGTACTGATCTTGTCGTGCCTGCATCCGATATCTGTAACTAAGAAGCAATATAATTTTCTAATATATGTGTAAATAAATAAAGATTACCTTGCTGATATCGAGGGATCCATCATTGAATGAAGTGCTGGTCATTCTTCGGGTAACAGATTTGTTACGATCAGGAGACGAGCTATGACTATCGTAAGACTCATAAGACTCATCTCGAGTGTTAAGGGACTGTTCGCTAGATTCATGTAAGTAAGGTGTGATATTGTTTTCATTATCACGAATAGAAGCTAGAGAGCTATCGAAAGACGAACTGCGGGAACACTCTAGGTAAGACCTGAAACCCGTAATGCATTCCTATTTCCCCTTTATTGATTTTGTTCTGTAGTTTTAGATATTCGTGCAAGTTTAAATATCAGGACAACATTGGAATCTTAGTAACCTAGACACTAATACCTTGTTGGTTCTAACGATGCACTTCTGGAAAGTAGTCGACAAGATGATGACAAGTGCATTCGAGAATCTCTCTGGTGAAGATAAAACCTTTTATTTCTCAATCTGAATCTCCTCTCCCATCATTAACTTTATTCTTTATTATTTTTTTACCTTCTTCTGCTCATTTCCACGTAGTTTTTTCGATGTGTGAAGATTAGCCATTGAGTCAGTTGGGTAAGTAATCAGCAACCTCCTTCCAGTTAGTATTTAATAAAATAAAAGAAAGCCCGTTGCGGGAAAAAATTTCATCATGATTTTAACTTGTTTATCAAATCTTCTCCCTCTCGGTCAATACAATCTTTCTTTTAACTGATAATAAATATAACATACTTATCGTTAACTTATCGATATCATAAATCTTCGTTCTCAGCTGTTTGAAGCGGAGTGCTGTAAATTTCATAATCAATTGAATCTATTCTAGGAGTGAAATAATATATTATGTAGTAGGATACTAAATAGTAAAATCAAATCGCATCTAGCGTTCCCTCTCTTTCTCTTTCGCTTTCATTCTCTCCATAGGTAATTGTTCTCTACCTATTCCCAAGTGTTATTCGATATTACGTCATGCTCGCTGGTAATTTTTTGCTAAACTTCGTAAATAGGCCATCCATAATTATCTAATTCAACTATTCCCAGTTTCACAGCGTTCAAGTGATAGTTTAGTTCTAATTAGTCTTCTAACTAGCATAACTCTTGCAAACGAATGTTCGTTGTTCATTTCTGTCGGCACTAAAGTTCTTAATGAATTTGCAACCTTCGACAATGAAGTTCAGCTCACATTTTATCTTCCGCCACGTGATAATGCTATTTTCCAATTCATAATTTGATTGGACTTTAATTTTTGTTTTCACATGTTATGTCATTTATTCTCCAATTCGTAGTGAAAACTGACATATTTGTGTTAGTTCCTTCTGTGGCTTCCTATGGTTCTTTACTCCTTCGACGAACAATTCAATACTCTTTTTGGCATATCATCTCCACTTCAATAAATACGAACCTTGCCGTACCATCCTCTCTTTTATCTTTCTTCTTTTTGCACCTACCTCTTTTTCCTACTACATGAATCTTTCTAATAAGCTCTATATATCTAAAATCTTTCCCATTGTCTACATTAAATGTTTCGACGATTTCCGCCTATTATGTCTGGATCAACACCATATCATATGGTACACCGAGCACACTCTTTCTCCATATAAATGGTTTCTACTTCCCTCCTTTCCCAAATTGGCTATCATTACTTTCTCTCTATTCGTAATAAGCAGGCCTTAAATGCAAAATTTCGTAGTTTTTTATTTTCTAATTTATTTTACCATTTTCAGTTCCATATGTTTCCAAAACTTCATTATTATAGGCTTCCCTTTTAAACCGTATTTTAAAGAATTACGTATATATATTTGCTATGCATTTCTTCCAACTGTTCTCACCCCGTCTTCTAAGCTTATTCGTTGTCCATTCTTCTCGACTGGCCTCCATCTCACAATGTGTTCCAATTACTTTTTCCCGTTGCCCACCTAAAAATGTCCCGACCCAAGTAACACCTCCAGACTATAAACATGTCAACTGAAAGCTCTCGCACCATATCCATATATGCAAAATGGTCTCTTAAATTATCAAAGTATAACGCGATAACGACCCATCTGACATCACCTTAATCGGTCAGTGTTCCCACTCGGCAAACGCTCATTTCACCATTCATTAGTTTCCCAATTATGACTACTGCGTCTTCCCTCATTCGCCCATTTATTTTCACCGAATACCTCTAATCTCTATTTGTTCAAAAAACCTTTACTCTTATCTTTTATTTATAATAATTTCTCCCACGTCACTTAATTTGAATTTAATTACAAAGTCACGTTTTCAAATCACTATTTAATTTAGTTATAAAATATGCATAAATATTACTTCACTCTAAACATCAAGATCACTTCGTTTCTAGTGATTACTACTTTTTTCGTTCTCAATAACCTCAACAGTATTCCTATATAATCTTATTATTTATATTAACTTAATTTGTTTTTTCATGTATTTTGTTATATGAACTTAATGGCAGCTTTAAGGCTTAGCGTGTGAATGTGAATGGAGAAAACAAAACATTGTTTTCAGGTCTTTTCTTTAAATCCGGTAAACATGAGGAATTTTTTAAAAGTAAATTACTTTTAGAAAATAGTTAATCAGTTTACAGTTCACATAAAAATTGGGACAGACATGGAGAAAAAATTGACGATGTCATATTCTGATAGGAAGCACTTTTATACTTCACTAGCAGCTAAACTAACTTATACGTAATAACTAAAGTTAAATGAAATTGAGGGAATTTCCTACTGATTTCAATAGGCCTAAAATATAACCTTTTCAGTTTGCGTATGAGACGGACACAGAAACCTCGCATAACACAAACGTTCTTCATACCTACTGGTTTGTAATTTGTATAGTAAAACATTTTTCTCAAGCTGATAGAGTATGTCTTTGTGGAGGTGTGCGTGTAACTAAAATCCTGCCGTGCCAACAGTTTTTGAACTCTAGTCTAACTCGGGTTGTAAATGGTGGACACGTTACAGCAACCGAAGCGAAGTGGGTGGCGGCGGAACCCTGTCGATCACTGAACAGACACAGGTGACTTCCAGTAGAAACGGCACTCTCCCTTCATCAGGGAACAGTGGTTGTAGTTTGTTGTATACCGTCTGTAGTTTTCAGCAGATTGTCAAATTTTAATTTACATTTCAGTAATATGGCTATTGTTTCATCAATATGAATCTTTCTAAATGCTTATTTGCTATTTACAAATAGTACATTTTGTATCTTGTTAGTGTTATAGAAATCATATATCGATTTAATTCTATAAAACTAACTTAACATTATATGAGTTATTATATACTTAAACTTAATATGGTCAATCTATCTTGAAACAAAAGTAAAAATTTGTCTTTTTTTCGGACTACTGTTTTGTTTTACATATTAGAACAGTGTTGAATCAATTTGTATTGTAGTTCAGCAACTGTTGTATATCAATTATAGATCTATTAGTATCAGAGGACAAGACAATAAGTTCTTTTAATTCGTAATAATTATCTGAGGACAAATAATGAGCCGTTACCTATGCTGTCATAGTAGTAACTCAGTGTACTGTTTACTTGCTTAATGGGCAATTTTACATATATTATATTTTCATACAAGTTTGTGTTGTCTGAAGGAAGTCAAGTGCACATAACCTCTAAGATGTTCTAGGTGTTATTGTTCTGACACATAAGCCACTAGGTACTCAATCATATGATAACTGACTCAAAAGTTATTTCTCACTTATACCTTATAAAAATACAATCATTATCTCAACTAAGGTATTTCACTCAACTAAAGCCCTCCCTCCCATCTGAAGTTTTTTTTAATTGAAATTCTATTAAGCTGAATAGTTTTTAGTGCTAGACTTATTACCTACCCTAATTTATTACCTGGCTAATAACACTTTCAGATTTACGCTCTGAAGCTTTTGTCAATTCCGCAAGTCAAATGTGTTGTCGTCTTCTTTTGCAAAAGACAGAATGGCATAAATTCTACACACAGCAAAGGTTTTAGTTTATATTATCTATTTGTCCATAAAACTTATTTTCTAGTTTATTTGATAAACACTATAGTATAGTGCTCTTTGCTCTAGTTGTTGTACACTAACAGCACGCTCACTTGGATAATGTCGCTCTCTGACCTCCTGTTCTATTCTCCGTTATTTTACGGTATCTTTATTCTTTCTCATTTCTAACAAATATGTGCTCTAAAGACCTATTGTTCAGTCTTTATTTGGCATATTTTCATGTTCATCTCTATGAACTTTTCCAAGCTCCTATTATTAGTTTAATGGATAAAGTACACTTCTTAACAACTGAACAGTTGTTCTGACTATATTTTCGTTTCATTCAGTTCCTGAATTTCTACTACCATTACTTATTGTCTATTAACATCTCAGTTCTAGCTGTTTTTGTGCAATGATAATCTTCTTTTAGCCATTCAACTAGTATATCTTCGTTCCCCTTTCATTTATCTTCATATTTTTCCTCTCTCTGACTATTTATAAGCATTGTTTTCCTTAATTTCTGCATATCCGATGGTTCAATCGCTCTTGGCTACCTGTTCTTTGAATGCATTTCCAAATGAGCCTCGACCAACCTATCGATAACTCGGAGCACTAATGTCTAGATTATACTTGAGGAATGGCAACCATAATCGCTAGAAAACACGAATAGATTCAAAATGTGACCAACGTTGCTCTTAGTTCATTCACTCTCCATCTTTGAACATATGCTACTTAGTTCTTCTCTTTTAGCGCTTTTTTCTTTTTCTCCCAAATAACTTCTATTCTGTATAATCGAATGTCGCTGCCTCCATCACGCTCTTTTTGCCGCTCTTTCTTTTTCTCGCTGTTGGCCATTGCGTTATTTTACTCCTCAACATGTGCTTGCTCTGTAAATTTCTGACACCTTTACTAATATAGCCTCAATATCTTCATGTCATTAATGATTTTGCGCATTTATTAACACTGTATTTATCACTATTCTAATCTGGCTTATTAGCAATTTCAAAGTCCATATAGTTTTGTATTTTTTGTTTGCTAATCTCGACTTTCGTTCTGTTTCTTTCTCCTACCATCCGATTCTATTTGGAAAATTGGCAACTCTTGTTTTATAGTCGCGTTGACCACATGGTTGAATAAGCGAAGGCGGTGCATTTGGAGATTGGCGAGAGGGAATGGACGGCCTATTCATTCTGCTCGCTACTGGTAAGTTAGATCACATTAAGTTTATAACAATTTGTCAAAATCTTTCTTTTTCCTCAATATTGGCCAGCCCTTCTCTGTGTCGCTGTTCCTTGTCAATCTCTCTTTCTCTGTTATCCGCACGCACTCTCTTCTTTTTAGTCCATCCCGTCATCGAATTACAACCACTCCATCTTGGCGTTAGATTATTTTTTTATGTGATCCACTTCCAGTCTCCCTATTTCTCGTCGTGCTATTGTTGGATGCGACAGTGGTCGGTTGTTTGTGCGTGCTTCGGCTTTTCTATTATGCCTCTAAGCATCCAATGTTTTCCTATTACAGCCTCTGTAAATTATACTCCTCATGTGTGTGATTTTCGTTGTGAATGAGGAACATGCGAGTCGATAGGTTGCCTACCTTCAGCAAGTGTTTTTTTTACCTCCCATGTAACTATTTCGATTTTCTAAAATAATAGTATATAAATATATAGGTTTTTAACTGAATTTTAAAAAATAACTCATATAGCAAACAGATTAAGGTTTATTTTTGGTTTTTGTTCGATGGTATATTGAGAACTGCCAGGGAAAAAGTGTGCTTTAAATTTATTTTTTAAAGCGTTGTTTCGTAGTAGCTACTGATGGGCAGAAATCTTTGGTCTTTGGATAACTGAGCATCCACGCCCCTGTCCCTGTTATAGTTTGGGAATCATCTCTTTGTGAAGGATAAAAGTGTAACTATAAATTCTCTACTTACTCTTATTTGATCCTGATTCACTTATCATTGTGCAAAATTAATGGAGAGATTATTTAGTGCTTTAGTGCATATATGCTGCTAAGTATCGGGGTTATTAGTTGGTTAGTCTTTCTTTCAAAAATCTGTCCATAGTTGGAAGTTGTGCCAAACATTCTAAAACGGGTAGGTAGGCAATGCATAGCCAATTTAGAACACAATAAATTGAGCGTGAATGATGATAAAATCATGTGGTGAAGAAGCAAAGAAACAATTTCTTCCTGATTTAAAAGAAAAGAAATCAATCGTAAACTCATCGAGATACTTGTATATAATGTTTTTTCTTTAAGGATTAACGCTATCATCATGCTCTTCTACACCTAGTCAGATCAAGTTGGTCCATGATCTATTGGATAAGTATGATAAGAAAGCGAAACCTATGTGGGATAACTCCAAGCCAATTAATGTCTCCTTTTCCATGGATCTTTATCAGATACTGGAGCTGGTTTGTCTTTATATTTTTTTTAAACTGCGTTTTCCTAATTCTTATTTCATTTCAAAGTTAGATGGTTAGAAAATAAGATTTTTTAGAATGAGCCCCAACAATATATACTCCTTAACGCCTGGATAATTGAAGTAAGTCCCAATACTGTCTCTTTATTTGATCCCTTTTCTTTTATTGCTTTAGTGTTTGTACCAATTTATGCTTAGCACACACCTTTAAATCTGTAGTAGTTGACGTCTAAGCAATACAAGGATTAGGACTTCAGAAATAAGCTGTGTTGTAAACGTTATATTTTTGCATAAATAAGACCCTCGCATTCCGAAGAATTGCGTGCGGAATCACCAATGATGTTAGTGTAGCATTATTAACGATTCTTTGGAATACAAGGCTTATTTTTGTTTAGGAAATTAGTAAAGCGATAGATGGCAGTCTGGCTCGTTTGTATTTTTCAACCGATACAGCTACTGAAATAAATTAATCTATCGCTGGAGTGTCGATAAGAGCGACGGAAAACGATATTTGAAAACATCTTTCTCATTTTCCCGATTTTTTTATATTTGATTGCCATCGATAAGTAGCTGTGCTTCTAAAATCTATATATTAATTTAACACTAACTAATTAAGTAATATTTTTATAGACGTTCTAAATATTTGAAATAGCGCTCACCATTTCTGTGTTATGTAATTGCTCTTAAAATTTATTTAGAAAAGTTGCAAAATTATTAAGGTTCAGTGGCATTAAGTCATTTAATATGGCACTATTTTTTGTTGCGCTTATTAGGTCTAGTAGGATTCAAAGTGCATGCAGGAAAATTGATTATGAATGAATGCAGAGGAAAATGATTAAGGGAAAGTTTAGAAGGTCGAGCATATATGTTATACTCTTTTTTGCATCAATGCTTTATTGTTTAAGCTTAGAGGCAAGAATTTCAGAATGCAATTTTGTAGCTCATTAAGCAGACCTTATATTAAATAGCCTTTGAGCCTTTCAATTAATCAAACAATTTGTTATTTATGGCCGGTTTGTTAGATAGCCACCATTGCTCTAAAATCATGAGATGAAATATGAAGTGTTTTATCCAGATAATTCCTATTTAGAATTGAATAAGAAAATAATTGTATCATTAGAAAATAGTTCTAGGTGAGAACTTTTTCAGAGATGGTACGATGAATTTCTCTTTTGGGTGCCTGAGGACTACCAAAATATAACAGAACTGCGACTTCCATACGATGCAATATGGTTGCCAGATACTACTCTTTACAACTCGTGAGTTGAAATATATAATGTGGGAGATCAAACGAAAATACGTTTGTTAATTAATAATAAAAAAAGAACATAGATTAAAGTAAATATTTCAGAAAATTGATAAGTTTCCAGTCTCGTAATGAAGGATGACGACACTCGTCGCCTTCTCAATGCCAAGCTAACTACGGATCGTCACCGGCGAGCATCGTTAATCGAGCTCCTCTATCCAACCATTTACAAGTTTTCCTGCCTCTTAGATCTTCGTTTTTTTCCATTTGATGTTCAGGTAATCTTGATGCTTTTCCACTTCCAAAAATACATTTTCTAAGGAGAAAAAGGACCCTTATTTTTTCTCATTGTTGATTATTTAATAAAATACAAATTGCGAAAGAACGATGAAAAAAATTAGTGCTTCTTGTTTGGAACCAATATAGTCAGCATAGAATAGAGGATTAGAGTATCCTAATGGAAGCTTCCCTGTAGTAGAGAATATGAATAATGATTTGATCAATAGTATCGAACGAAACAACTGGGAAGAAGTGGGTAACAGAGACGAGTTGGCGATAAGAGGATGGGGTAAGGGGAAGGATTTAAGACTAACCCTGGAAGGTTCTGACCTTCTCTTATATGGTATCGTCTTTAATTAATTTTCTACGGATCCCAGTTGTCAAGTTCACTAACTTGCATTGATGTACTATTGTTAGCAGACGCACTGTTTGGGTGTAAGTAAAAGTTCAAGAAAGTAATAAATCGTCTATGCTTTACATTACAGCGTTAATTAATAGTTTTTTTTTGGTTTAAAATTCGTAGTATTTATTTGTACCGTAAAGTATGATATATCTTTTTCTGGTCTGCACAATGACGTTTTCTTCATGGACTTATGATCAAAAAGGAATTGACTATTTTCCTTACTCAGAACAGATTGGAACTTCAAATTATCTGGAGAATGAAGGATGGTATATTCTGAAGACAAGAGGTTAGAGTGAAGTCAATATTCTTTACTAATACAAATAGCAGAAGCGGCATGAGAACTTTCTAGTTACGCGAAACGAAGTAAAATACAGCTGCTGTCCTAACAAGTACACACTACTACAGTTGAC
This sequence comes from Heterorhabditis bacteriophora, assembly GCA_964036235.1. Classification (NCBI taxonomy): domain Eukaryota; kingdom Metazoa; phylum Nematoda; class Chromadorea; order Rhabditida; family Heterorhabditidae; genus Heterorhabditis; species Heterorhabditis bacteriophora. Next base: position 8,210,781 of record OZ038428.1, on the reverse strand, counting down.
ACTCTACTTGCGGAGAAAACCACTTTTCTATTTAGTAAATCTCATAATACCAACATCTATTATTACTCTGATCGCTATTGTTGGCTTCTTCACGTAAGTTATAGTAATTTATAATCTATTTCCCAACCCTTGTATTGAAACTCCATGGCCTTTCCCTCTTCTTTTCCATTTTTCTTTTATTTCCCCTGAGTATTTTTGCTGTTTCCCCCATTGACTCATAACACTTGCACAATTATCATTTCCAGAACCTCTTCAGCCAGTGGTATGCGCGAGGAGAAGGTTTCCCTTGGGATCACAACCCTACTGTCTATGTCTATCCTTATGTTAATGGTCTCCGATCAAATGCCAACCACTTCTACGTTTATTCCACTCATAGGTCCACTTGCTTCTCTTAAATTTGTAGAAAATATGGTATAAATTAAAGCATTCAAATTGCTGGTTAAATATTATGGAGAACCTAAGAAGTAAGCAAGATATAGTATTAATCAAATTAAAATACGCGAAACTAAAAATGGTGGCTTTTAACACGGGACTGTTAAAAATTCTTTGTTTGGGAGAAATGTGATAGATTACAGGTTGGTTTATTCTTGCCATGATAGTGGTGATTTCTCTGGGAACAATCGTTTCATCCGTAATTATTGCTATACAGAAAAGAGGAAGTCTTGGAGAAAGATTATCAAAAAATGCTCTCAGGTAGAAAGCTAGTTAAGAACGAAAACAATTAAGGCTTATAATTGGATTTTTAGATGTAGAAAATAGGAAAATAATAATAGTGCTTTTAATATTTTTCCTATGATCTTCAGAATAGCAAAAGCGATTGCATACATCACATGCACAGCACTTCCTCCGCATATTGAAAAGGAGCAAATGATGGTAAGTATTTAACAATGCAACAGATGGTCTATGAAACATTGCGGATGAAAGAAAATATGACACAAGTGATGTTACCTCTCACATATCAACAATACTTTAAAAGTTATCATTGATGCTTTGTTTATTGTCTAGGAGGCATTCGACTTGCCAACACCAACGGTTGAAATAAAGCCTATTCGACCACAAACAGAAGCCTCGAAAAAGTGGATGAGCCTTAGACGAGCAAAGAATGGTGTGGCTATCGTGTCCGACAAGAGTACTGACCCACTCATCCATCTATCACCTTCTACAACTGGTAGATGTTATAAATGTAGACTATTTCAAAACCATCACCTGATCACATTTTAAAAACTTTAGTGATCATTTTTTCAAAGTAATGCTTTTTTTAATCTATCTTGAATGCATGGCATGTCAATCTTTTATGCTTGTCAGAAGGTGGTAATAGTAATTTTCTCTAAACTCAAATAATTTATTATATAACCTATTTACATCTTGTAAATTTAAACAGTTTCCATAACATTATGCAGTGAAATATATAGGAATGATCTTTAATGATTCATGCTTAGAAGATGTGCTAACTCCTGGGATGACTCCATTTGCCTCACTACCACCATCTGCTACGTGCGAGGACGACGTATCCCTTGGAAGCGAAATATCGTCAAAGCCTCCAACTGGTCGGCTGCCGAAACAGAACTATAAGGGAAGTGCCACTGCAAATGCAGGTAAGTAGGCCTATTGGACCAATAAACAATGCAGCCATTAGAATTGTGTTCTCGCAACGCTAAATATGCTTTAGTTCATAAATATAGTTCGATATTTTATAAGCGGAAAACTACCAAAATAAGAATATTAACTTTTACTTCTATGCTCCTAAAAAATCTTTGGTGTTTGGAATAACTCTAATTGAATGTTTCAAACTTTAAAAGTTTGCTATTTACCACAGAACTTGAAAATGACAAAAATTTATTGATAAAATTGAAAAGTTGCGAAAATATCTAGAGGTGAACTAGAGTTTTTAATAACGTTAACAGGCTTATTTTTAGCTTCTATCAAGCATAATCGACAATTAGCAGTGGCAGAATTTGAGTGGTTAGCTACGGTAGTGGAGAGATGTTGCTTTGTCATCTTCGTTCTTTGTTTTCTCACTATCACTGTTGGCATCAACTGCATAGGATTCATTCATTGGTACTACGCCGGATTCAACCTCGACAATGAGTGATCTTCGCGTTTTGTTGCTATATTTTCAACATTGTTCTTATTATAGATTTTTAACCTTACTTATGATGTTTTAACGTCTCTTTGCTCTTTATGTCTTTTATTCTAAACACTTTATATTTTCTCGTAACAAAAGCATATAGATATTTCACATATAATATAATATGGATATTCGTTTATGGTCTTCTAAGGTGACTTGCAACTTTTAAATTTCTTTGTTATATTTAGTTTGTTAATTGTTCTAATATTAGCTAGGTGGTCTCGTTTTAAACTAGGAACACATTGCCAGACCATCGATCATTTCCTTTTGTCCACCCTCACTTTTATGCATTTTTATACTTTCTCTCCCATTCTTTCCCTCTTCTACTTCCTCTACAATTTATATAGTTCTGAAATTCTCCCTTTGTTGGTCTTTCTCTCAATTCCTATTATTTTCCTAATATAAATACATCTTATCCGTCCTCTTTTTTCTTTCTGTTATTTCTTACGCTTTCAATTCATCTCGCCTTCTTGTTTATGCAAAGTCTTATATTATTTTTCCTTACTCTTGTCACCTCAATCTCGCCGATTTGAATTATTCATTTTTCTTAGCTTGATATCCTATGAATTGTTCAATTCGCAGGTCACTCATTCAATAAACACTTTCCTTCGTCTTTTCTACTATATGCGGGTATTTAGTCCTTTCATATCTATAGAATTCTTTTTCTAAATTGTCAAAGTTGTTATGTTCCACGTAATATTCTTTCACTTACAGTGTTAATGAGTTCTACATATGTGGCTTGCATTTTGTAAAAGATGTACTTTCCCTTACTCCTTCTGGTAGCACAATGTGGACAAGCCATACAAGAAGATTTAGGTACATACTTGTTGGACTAAAAAACATTTGTCAGAATAATTTCGCGTAATCAAGAAGATAGAGAGAGAAGGAGGATTGCCACTGTTTCTATCTTAATTACAGCATCATCTCTCCTCGTGAATTCTTCTTCAGGAAACATTACAATGGAAGATATCCCTCTTATTCGCCTTACCCGTGACCTTTTAGCCAAAGATCGGTAGGTTTTCTTTTAGTTGTCAGAATTAACCCTTCAAAAGCTATTTTTAAGTATTTTAACCCATTCATTAATTTGGGGCTTGGTAGATCATCATTTGTTTAGATACGACGTGCGTGTTAGACCGATTATTGACCACACTAAAACACTGGAAGTGCACATAAGTATCTCTCTCTATCAGATTATAGAAGTGGTTAGTTTATTTTTACTTAATATAAAAGAAGGAAAGTAATTTGCCAAAAAGGTTTGCACAGAATAACAGCTATTAATTTCAGGACGAACCATCGCAAAACATCAAACTAAACGTGTGGATGATTCAGAAGTGGAAAGATGAGTATTTAAAATGGGACCCTCGAGAGTATGGGATGATAAACTCGACAATAATTCCGTTTAAATACCTCTGGATACCGGATACTTATCTTTACAACAGGTTTGCTGTTTATAGTGGACAGTGTTTCTCATTTTGTCTATTATTTTAAAAATTTGTCAACTATGCGTTAACTGCTTAATCACATCCATAACAAAACAACTGCTTGATTATGATGGTATGTTTATTGTTTTTGAGGAACATTTTGTTATTTGTCCATGTTAAGCATGGCTTTGGCTCTGCAAAAACCCACACCACAAATCAATGTTTGGATGGACATATTAATTATTTCGATGTACATCACTCAAACTGCAAAATTTTAAATATATTTATAGCGTAAAGATGAGCAGAGACGAGACGGAACGGTACATGAATATCCAGGTGGAATCCCTTCACTGGAAGGGAGAAAACGGGTCTCTGCTCTCCTTCCTCTATCCTGCCATATATACAATAACGTGTAGACTCAACATCAGGTCAGTACATAGACTTTGAATTCGCCTACTACTTTGACATCTAACAGAGCTATCTCCAACGAGACTTCTAAGGACATCAACTAATCCAACGATTGTGTCATTCTTACTTATTTTAAGCATCGCTTATATGTAATAGTTTTTGTGCAACATTAAGTCTCATTTATCATTTATATATTATAAATACTAGAAGATAAACAGAGAAAAAAAGTTGCATTATTTAGAAGTTATTTTAACGTAACTATAAAGATATTACGAAGTCTTTTGAAAAAATGGATGTTGGAGTTGTAAACAAAATATGTTATTGATTCAGAAGAGATCGAAATGTAATCTAGTTAGGCGGTTAAAATAATTGAATAAATTCTAGATATTTCCTTTTAATTCGTTAATAATTTAAGATATATTAAGTTGGTGCAGAAATAATAGTGGTCTTTGTTATTTTAAACTTTGATGCTTATTTTGGTTCGAATTTTTAATTAACTGTGTTCATGTAATATATCATTTTAAAACATGTAATACGCTCTACTGATTTATCGTAATAGTTTTGTTTTCAGTGTATTTTGTTAATTTTAGACTATCAAATTAAAAATGGAAAAAAGCTAATTCGAGCGATTTTATTGTATGAGTTCAAAGTGGGATGTACAATAGCGGAAACTGCTCGCAATGTTAACCAAGTATTTGGCCAGGCAATTGTCAACAAACGTACATCTAAACATTACTTTCGAAGATTTTGTAACGGAGACGACAGCCTTGAAGATGAGGAGGGTCGAGGACGTCCTTTAGTGATTGACGACAACCAATTGAGAGTCATTATTAAAGCGCACTCATGCAAAGCAACTCCAGAGGTTACAGAAGAACTAAACGTTCAGCACTCGACAGTTGTTCGACATTTGCACCAAATTGAAAAATCAAAAAAGCCCGACAAATGGGTGCCATATGAGCCAAACGAAAATCAGAAAAAGTCGTCTTTACGAAGTCTGCTCTACGCTTATTACGCAACAAAAACTATTCATTTCTTGATCGCATCGTGTCATGTGGCGAAAAATGAATTTCATACGACAACTGACGAAGTTCGGTGCAGTAGCTGGACCAAGATGAAGCCCCAAACCACTTCCATAAACCGAAGCTGTATCAAAGGAAAGATGGTTACTGTATGGTGATCGACAGGTGGAATAAGCACTACAACTTCTTGAATCCTGACTAAACTATCAAAGTAGAGAAGTAATACCAGGAAACCAACAAAATGAACCAAGAACTATAACGTTTACGTCCAATAGTGGTCAACTGAATAGGATCAATTCTTCTCCATGGCAATGCTCCACTGCTTGTGTCGCGAATGATTCTGCAGAAATTATACGAACTGGGCTACAAAACTCTACTTTACCCGGCTTATTCACCAGATCTATCTCCGACCGACTACCATTTTTTCAAGCATCTCGACAACTTCTTGCAAAAGGTTTTCAGCAACCAAGCGGCACTTCAAAATCCAATGTTACTGGAATAAACAGGCTTGTTTCTTGTTGGAAAAATGTGTATATTCAAATGGTTGTTATTTCGATTAATAAATGTTATTTTAAGCTGAGATATACTACTTGCAAATTGAAAGTTCAAATCCGTCATTATTTTCCATCAACCTAATATAATGCTACAAAGTGATTACAACTTACTAGTTTTTAGATTTTTCCCATACGACCGCCAAAACTGCACCTTGACTATATCTAGTTGGACAAATAGTAAATCGGCACTTGACTACTACGCCGATGCTGAGGTTAATTTAGCATCATTCATCCCCAACGAAGAGTGGGACGTCAAATCATTTAAGATATACCGTCGAGAGGTAATGAAGTTTTCAAAACTAAAAATTATATTTAGATATTCACTTGAAACTATTAAATGTTCTCATTTTTTCATTTAAAACAAAAAAAATTTCGTTAACGAAATGATGTTGTCATATTCTAGTACAAATACGCATGTTGTCCTGAGCCTTGGGTGATTCTCCAAGCATCTCTCGTTATTCAAAGAAAACCATTATACTATATTGTCAATCTTATTATACCCACATCAATCATCACTATTGTATCTATCACAGGATTCTTTACTCCAGCTTCTACAGATGATGATAGAACAGAGAAGATCAATCTCGGTGCGTTATTCCGTTTTATCCCCCACTTTACTCTACCTCTAACCTTTTGCTTTCTAGGGATCACCACTCTTCTTGCAATGTCCATTCTTATGCTTATGGTATCCGATCAAATGCCTACAACTAGTGAATTCGTTCCTTTAATAGGTGTGAGCATAAATTGTCTAGGAACGAGTTATACGATATGGCCAAAAGATTATAAATCGTGTTTCTAGCCTGGTTCTACCTGTCCATTATCATCATAGTATCAATAGGAACATTTCTGACAAGTGTGGTCCTTTCTGTTCAGGGTACGTCCTTCTTGATTTTTACTATTTTAATGTTTTGTATGTACATCGACTTTATTCAGGACGACGTCAGTACGGCCGTAACCCTCCAGCCTACGTTCGCTACTATTTCTTCGTCGTGGTTCCTCCCTTTATATATCTTAATGTTCCCCCAGTTCTTGCTAAACTTTGGAGTGAACTAGATGTGAGTTCTTTACTTCATAATCCCATTGTTTTCTTCATAATGCCTAAACTTTAGGATGATCCAGTAAATACGTGGAAACGACGCAAATTGGAAACACCTTTAAAACCGGGAACAGTTTTGAGAGAACCATTAGCTACATCACCAGGGTATATAAATAATATGAGATAGATAAAAGTGTTGTTGTTCTTATCAAAAGCAATATATAGTTGCATAAATCTAATATACTATCTTAGTCAATCCACCCTTCGCATCCCACGACCAGGATTAGAACGTTTCAATTCGATACAAATGATTGATGTATCGGTACCTTCGTCTCCATCACCTGTGTCGCGGCAGTCACGTACACCTTCAGTAGCACCGCAAATTCGTCCAACCTTGTGGGAGGGAACAATGAGTGCACTTGCTGGTCAGAAACTTATCGTCTAGGTTTATTTACTTTCACCCCATTCCGTGTTGTGGTAAGCCCTCTACACCACTAACAAAGAACACATGAAGTAAACAAGAGTTACGTTTATACTTATTGATCTAACCACTTATCTTTTTTAACTTTAAAATGGTTATATCCAGACAAGTCGAATGATGTAGATTTCCCTTTTCGTTTGCCATTAATACTCCATTAGCCCGTTTCGACCGATTGGATCACCAATTGTCATATGATTTAAATTCTATGCTAAAGTAGTTAACAAAATACACGATGGTTTTTATAAAAGTAGTAAACAAATAAGTGCTCGTTGTAATTAAAATACCATGATTAAATTATAGGTACGAACACACAGCTTCGTCGCACCTCTGCAGCTTTTTCTAGGGAAGTAGATGGAATGAGGAAGAAACGACAATGTTCTCTTGAATGGGAGTTTCTAGCAACCGTGCTCGATAGGTTTGTTGTACCAACAATAGAAAATTATTGATTTATAAATATGATGATAAATTCCTTTCCAGATTTCTCTTACTTCTCTTCATAGCTGCCGTGGTACTTATAACTATGGGATTGGTGATTGTAGGGAAGATGGCCCAATATAGTTATGATCATCCAGACTATAATTTCTTTTCAGAGTGAGGTAGAGAATGCACTTTAGTATCTTTAACTATTTGTACAAAAATTACAAATTATATATTATTCATGATTATATGCTGGTAGTGCGATTTCTACTAGCAACATAACTGCTATTTGTCTTAATGTATTACTATTCTAAGAAATACTATTTAAGACAAAATTACATTCAAATCATGTTTTATATTTCGTAATAATATAGTGGATTATATGGGTATGTGAGTCCAGGAAACTAGCTCAGACACTTCGGTAGATCAGAAGCAAAAAGACACATCTACCGATGTTGTGCAGAAATGTGGGGTTAAAAGCCTTTCGTTTCCATCATCCTGTTTCTTATTTATCGTTAAATTTGTTTGCCTAAACCCCTCGGGTCATTTCTCAATTGGTGTCGTCCAGTCGTGATATCATCAGTCTAAGCGTATCTCGTTTAGCTGTTCCATCCTGGCCGCATTCAATTCCCAAATGCGTTACGGGACGCGGATTTTTTTCGATTTAGTAGATATGACTCTTAATAGTTCGATATTATAAATATTAGCTGGCCATACAGATAACACTATCCAGAAAATGATCGCAAAATCGGACCTCGAATTTTCACTGCATAGAAATGAACATTAAATGAGGTGAAAGACGTATCTACGCTCCCACTAAGCCGTTGATAATATTTAATCCTAGAAAAGCGAGAAAACATTGAAAATAGTCCATTTTTTCTCTCTTCATTCAATTATTTGCTTCAGCACCCTTCTTGCTTTCCTCCTATATTATCGTACTGGTAATTTGTTTCCATTCAAATATTTGTAATCGGCATTTAATTCAACTAACGAGTTTATTTAGACAAACAATTTCCTTGCGAATTTTATTGGAAGTAGGGTTTTGGGTTTAATTTTACTTCCTCCGTCTAGTGTTAAGTATTAAACTGTTGATTGTGAAAAAGTAAATATGTTCGTTTATATGCCTTAAAGAATTGTATATGGAACTAATTCTAGTGAATAATTGTGGTGTATTCTGATTGTTGGTAAAATAAATATTACGCTCGATCGATGAACTATTCCATTCTTTTCCTCAATTATTTGTTTGTGACTTATTGCTTGTTTTCTGATTAGTGTTTGATTACCTATTCAATTTTTAATCTGCAATTAAAATGAATTGAATAGCACATCAGATGATTGCTGCTCCTCCGACGGCTGCTAATACATAACTTTTGTTGAGTGTCTCAGCACACCGCTGTTCTCTGCAAAATTAAAAGGCTTGAACTTTCTTCTTCCTCCCAGTTTAAGCCAATAAATTTCGTACTTTTGTTAATAGTATCTTTCATAGTTTGGAAAAATGTATTTTCTTAGTAAATATTACTAATCGTATTATTTCTCTAAGAGATCTTTCTGAAACATCTAATAACTAAGTTAAGTAAACATTCTACTTGTCAATTTTGTTTACTAGAATGTGTGGGAATTCTAATTAAAGTACTAGTGAAGAGCTAGTAAAAAAATTTCTTGGAAACGAACCCATTATCTAGCTAGTAACTAATATACAAATGAACTTTCTGTAAACAATGTTTTATTTTGACTATTACTTTACCATATTAGGAATAGTGTCGACGAGATCTTATAATACTAGTCTCAGATCAATTAGATGATAATTTAAAACATTTGGCCCTCATAAAATATGTCTATTCCGTCTTTATCTATTTCCCTGACTCCTATGAACTCCGTCCATCGTTTTCTCATTATTTAATCATACATTCTGTAATTTATTATTATGCATCATTAAGTGAGAAGTTTTTATTACACTCTATGGATAAGTTCTCAATCATATATTGTTGACTTAGAGTTGCTACAATTAATAGCTTATTTTCATTAAAAATATTTGCTTTCCGTCTTTGTTTTACTTATTGTTATATTTCAAAATGAGTAGTAGTAAAGGAAACACGGATCTATGAGAGTGATAGGGATCAGTCTTTTGATCTTGATTATTCAGAAGAACTATTTGCAGGTTACCTAGCTCTGGACTAGTAGTTAAAGCGCGCCATTTGTCCACTTGAAGCCTATTCTCCAACAACACTTCATCTCTATTAGAGAGATTTCTGCGTCATAATTTTCTTCAGCTTTTCGTTACGTTTACATTACTCTTTCCTCTCTTCTATTTTTTATACTTTTCCATTATTCTCATCCGTTTCCTGATCTATGCTCTCCAATTTCCTATTTTGGTGTGGTAATGAGTGAGAAGTAATGAATAGTGTCTTTTACGTAGAAGTTGCGTATCAGCAGCTCGACTCTTCCAACTAATATGTGTTTGTCTTCAACTGATCTTCAAATCTGCTTTTATTTATGTACTCTTTTTTTCTGCTTTATTGTAGTTTGTACATCATTATTTCATATGGCATTTTTCATTAATTAAATATCCAGCTATGCAAAGCATAACTCGTAAAATGGACTTACACCCAGTTTACCGAACGCTACGATATCATTATTACAAAAAAGCATATACAAGTAGAATATCTAAATAAATTTTATATTCTATACTCTATCTATATAGTCCTTCTAAAGTTTGACTTTTTTAAGGATTATTCTTCCCGCGCCTGTCTAGAGAACATGTGTCTTTCTGATTTGTAACAATTAGTATTTCAGTGCTGCATGTTGATTTAACTTCAAAATTTAGCAAAACATCTCATATGTCATGTCTTTATGTTAGCTGAATGTAAGTTTTCTTGACAGGAATGGATGGAGATTATCCATTTATCTAGGACATTGGTCTCCATCCATCACTATAACGAATTCCTCTCCGTCAACCACCTTTCCTTTTCAGGGGCGGGCTGTTCCAGCAGAGCGTGATCACTTCTCCCTTCACCTCATGCAGTCTCTGTTCCTTGTCCTGCTCCTCACCACTCAGTTTCACCACTCAGGTACTATGTACTCCAGCTTCATTCTGCTGTTCATCTTATTCTCACTACGGGCACTGTTCGCAGGTCCGTTCTCTTTACCTTTCTTTTCTAACATCGTCGCTGAAACGTTTATAGCAGCATACCAATAGTATTACATCTGTCGTCGTAAAGAAATGACATAACATAATGATTAAGTAATAAACTAAGTAAGTTCTCTTTCACTTCCTTTTTCCTCACTTTTCACCTTCTGCATAGCTTATTCAATCGTATTTTAATTATACTAATTTCTAAACTCTCGTTGGCAGGTAAATCTAAGAGATACTAGATTCTAAAAGAATTCAGCTATTTTTGGCTAAGCTTTTTACTTTAAACTGTTTAACGAATTCTATGGGGCGTGAAAACGGAAATAACAGCTGAAAATGGATGTGAGAATATTAATGCTAAAATATACTTGTAGACTAATTTGTTTCTAATAAGTACGGAAAATGGAACTTTAAAATAATAATTAACTAACAACTGACATATTATCTGAATTTCATTTTTTATGGTGCTGAGTTTAAAGAACGTTGACAACATTTATTTAATTTCGTGCTGTCAAATAATATACTGAAACCGTCGTGGCATTAGTGAATGATGCTTAAGCAATTTTGAAGAAACGTACGACGGGGAAATACTTGTTTTGGCGAGTACTGAATCTTCTAAATCAGATTCGACCGACGTGCCTGAACACTACCTCATAACGGATTACATCCTCGCTCGCTACAATCGAGGACTTATTCCTAAAAGGCTACAGAATGAATCTATCAAAATCTCTTTCTCTATGGAGCTGTACCAAATTATACAAGTGGTGAGTTAGCTTTTTTCTTTTCATATAACCTTTAGTCATTAAGAGATATATAAATGTCTTAATAACAACAAGCATAAATAAGTATAAATTTTAGAACGAGCCTCAACAGTATCTACTAATGAATGCATGGATAGTCGAGGTAAATTCTCCATCATAACTGTATGGCTTACTACTAGAATTATTTATAAAATCAATGTTCATTATTGTGATTGTTGTTATTTACATTTCATATGTCATAGTTCTTTATGCAAAGTATTTTAATATAATTTCTAGTGTGGATTTAAATTTCGCAGATTATTCAAATGTAAATTTTAAATGTCGACACAAAAAAATAGTGCATTTGACGAAAGGACGTGGAAATAATTGATCCTTTTCCAGAGGTGGATAGACAACCTATTAGGTTGGGATCCAGAAGCATTTTCCAATGTAACTGAGCTCATGATACCATTTGACAAAATATGGATTCCCGACACCACATTATATAATTCGTTGGTGTTTTTCCTTCTTCGTTTTTTTATAAAAATGTATTGATGGTAAACTGAGAAGTATTAGTACTAGAATTGAACATACTGCTTCTGTCTATTTTCACAAAACACATCACCTGCCGCGATAATGGCACGGAGCCATTCACCCGCGGCAAACACCTTTCCCAAATTTCCTTCAAGATAACGAAGGAGACACTGAATTTAAGCATTATTTTGTCTTGTATTGTTAACCTAGGTAAAGTTGAGAAATAAGTATGCTGAAACAGTAAACTATAATTAGTATAGATATGATAGAGGCGCCATAGTTAAGGGGGAAAAACAAAATACCTAATATATAGTCTTTCGAAAGATCTGAATAGAATATTTTCAGTCTCGTCATGGACGATAGCGATACACGACGACTGTTGAACGCGAAGTTAACGACCAAAGGGAAAGATACGGGAGCTTTCGTCGAGTTACTCTACCCCACTATATACAAACTAAGCTGCCTCCTTGATCTTAGGTATATCCTTTCCTTATATCCTTTAATCTAATCTCCTTTTTTAATTTTTATCTCTCCATATCATTTTCACACTATTTATATTGTTTCTAATTGTAGATTTAACGTCTTTTCTGCACTAAATAGCACTAATGCTGCATTTTATGGCATGTTTGTTTTCAGGTTCTTCCCATTTGATGTTCAGGTTGGTTTAATTTTTCTTAATTTTATTCGGTACCGTGTCATGTGTCTATTTCCATGGCGGAAGACGTAATGGGCAGTTTGCATGTTAGAAGTGTCGCCTTCTTTCAAAGATTATTTTCTTTGATGATGATTAGAGTGCTACAGTGGAGAAAAAATATCTAGCAGATTAGTATTGAATATCAAATAATTACGCTTTACTGAAAACCGTATCATATATGTCTGGTTTTTACTAAAAATTATAAGAAACTAAGGCAAGAGGCCATTCTTCCAAAGCAATACCCGTTTAATCACATGACCTCTCTTAATTATAGTTTGTAAGCATTTGTTCAAAGAAAGCTTATTGGCTCTTCTCATATTTATAATGACTCCATCTTAAAGAATTATCTCAGACAACATGAGTTTGGAGACCATGTTTGAAATTGTTGTTTATTGAATTTCCTCGTGACGTGACAATGAATCGAAGAACAGAATTACTTCTGATGCTTGTTTCCACGTAGATTTGGAAAGTACATTAACTTCAGGATAGAAGGCGAGTGGAGAAATCCAAGATTTAGTTCGCAAAAACTATTTCTGCCATGTCTATTTGATACATTTGAACTAACAATGAATAAATACATTTACCGTAGAAATTTAGTAAACATAACCTAGAAGCGTTCAGATTCCTCAAAATAGTTATCTTAAGTGGTGCTGCGACATAATCGGATAATAGATGGCGAATAATGTGTGGCCACCTAAATTCCCTTTATAAACATTTCTTTTTATTTCGTATTCTAGAAGTGTAAATTGACCTTCGGCAGTTGGACCTTCGACAATACTCTCATTGACTACTTTGCCCACAACGAGTCACATGCTATTGGAACAGATAACTGCATTGAAAACGAAGGGTGGAATGTCCTGTCAACTAGTGGTGAGTCACAACTTAGGGAGCTACACAATCATTTCTCTTTTCTTCTTATAATCATTTTAAGGAATAATTTTCTCTAACATCCAGTTAAATATTTCTTTAGCCGATAAAAATAATTAAATATTAAAAGTAAAAAAAGTGTGACGTTCACCTTATGAGCATATTACCTAAATTTAAAATTTATAAAAGTGGCTCTCTTCTACTATTATCTTAAAGCTGCGTTGAAATCCTCAGCATCTAACAAACGATCGATTTGGGAAACAATACCAGAAAATAGTCGGAATGAAAATTTGGCTTGACTCAGTGGAAAAGTTGTCACTATCGGACTTCCACGTCAATGGATTTTGCTTATAAGTAAACTAGGAAATGAAAACTAGCAGCTAACTGAGTGAAAACATTGTTGCCATGTCCAAAGGTACCTATCCTTGCCACTTATGTAAAATATGGCAAAGACTTTCTCCATGACTGAAGCGCAGAAGGCTTAGAAGCACAACAAGCAAAGTGCCATGCTGAACTATTTGCAATACATAAATTAACCTAACGGGTGCAAATAGCTAGATGAAGGCTATTATGAACTACTTAATAATAACCATTTAATAAATTCCTTTTAAATAAAGTACTGTTGACAAGCTTTGGAAGTACAAGCATCTAAGACTTATTTCGGCTTATTTCGAATTATACACAAGAAACAATCTAAACAAAACTAAGAAAAAATGCTGTGTTAAAGTAAATTGCACGAATTGTTAAAACATATTTGTTGAGGGCATTGCCTAGATTTGCATAAAGCATCATCCCGCCAGTATTCTTTGGGGGACTTAATTCTTGAAACTTCTAGGCTAATCGTGTAAGTTAAATCTCTGTTGTGCTTGGATTAGAAGGGATGCTAATTCTCTACATAAAGAATCACACTTACGGTGCAATTTATTATTTAAAATCTTGTTCACTGCTTTTTTCCTTAGAAAACACTATATTTATAGCGAAATAAGATATATCATTGTAAGAAATATTGATATATAATTTGAGAAAAAGATTAATAATAATATATCAATGGTGCAATTAATTCTAAATTTACAAATAGGAGTGTAATTTCACAGTAAATTATTGTTCAACTCTTAAACTTCCAAAGTAATTTGAACAATGTTGTCAGCTGTTTACATTTTCACTGTAATGTATTATATACAGAATAATTTTTCGTAATTGAAAGGCAGCATTTTTAGGCTTCCTGTATAATAGATAAAGATGTATCTAGTAATATTCTCTTACATAATTTTTTTCCGATTTAAATTACCCTTCGTTGTTAGAACATCTGCAACAAGAAACATTATATATTATTCATACTTCTTTCAAATATCTTAAGTATGCAAATCTTCTATACTATCCAGCTATTTGGTAGAATTCTTCCATTTCGTTAACTTCTGGTTTTTGCAGTGGAGCGTCATGTAAACAAGTACGATTGCTGCCCAAACAACTACACTTTGCTCGAGTTTAATCTGGATATTCAAAGAAAGCCTCTCTACTATGTCATTAATCTCATAACTCCTACTTCTATAATTACGCTTATCTCCATTGTT
Source organism: Heterorhabditis bacteriophora (assembly GCA_964036235.1). Taxonomy (NCBI): domain Eukaryota; kingdom Metazoa; phylum Nematoda; class Chromadorea; order Rhabditida; family Heterorhabditidae; genus Heterorhabditis; species Heterorhabditis bacteriophora. The sequence continues at coordinate 8,195,781 of OZ038428.1, read as the reverse complement.
GGTTTCTTCAGGTTGGGATATAAAAATTCTAAACCTACAAAAAGGAGACACTAATTAAATATTCATAAGTAAATAAATCTGATGAAAAATGTATATCAGTTCGTCATCCATAAATGAGCTCCGAGAGGAAAAGATCACATTGGGAATTACCACTTTACTTTCAATGTCTATACTCATCTTCATGGTTTCCGACAAAATGCCTTCCACCTCATCATTTATACCTCTTATTGGTTAGTTTTAAATGAACATCTTAGTAGAAATTTCATCTATAAATACTTCCCTTTTTCAGGATGGTTCTATACGAGCATGATTCTCCTTATTTCCTTCTCCACACTAGCAGCATCCATGGTTATCTATATTCAAAAACAAGGTAATATCTACGGCATTAGTTGAGAGAACAATAAGACTTAAAATAGAAATAGATAAATATATAGACAAGAAATTTCAATATTAAAAGAGAGATTTTCATTCAGGAATACTCGGTAAGCCGCCATCACGAAAGACGATGCGATGGGCCCGACTGGTGGCTCGATTCGTCCGTATGGAGATGCCTCTTCTCATGAAGCAAGCCTACATCCAGAAAGCCAAGGTTCTCTTTTATCGTTGGTTGCCAAGGTTTGCGCTGCTTTTCTCTTAACTATATTAACTACGTTACTCTTCTTATATATTTTCCTTAGGAAGATAAACTTCGAAGAGCTACTGAAGGTCGAAAGCAGAGTCTTTGGCAAAGAGTCTATAAAGTGGCTAGAGAACAAGCTCAGCTCAGGAAAGTATGACTAAAAATTTTCTAAATTTTAAAGACTTTATACCTTTTAAGAATGATATTCATTTAAAATAAACATTCAGCAATCAAATTCGTCTGGAAAGATTAATGGCATCTCCCCAGATTTACAAAGGATAGAAGTTCCAGCAAAAAAGAGTTGTACTATAAATACGGACGTAACGTGCATGAGTGAACCAGGTTAAACATTAGTATTTGCAATATTTCAAATAAGTAAGGTAGATCTTAAAAAAAAATTTCAGGAGATATGCACGGTCTTGTAGAGTTTTCAAATATGTCGGATGAGGAAAATTGTTCTTTTCCTGATATCGATTATATCGCTCCTCCTCCTCCGGTTGCCAAATTTCAGGGTCTCAGCAAGATGAGTACCTGCGCTTCCTTCGATAGCATGCTACGTAATGTAGACGGTAAAAGTATTATATCATAAATCATACATTATAGCTTCTCAATAAAGCTTTTATACACTTAATCTTTTCTGAAAGCCTATTCCATTTCCTGTACGGTATGCTCACTTACAGTAATGTCGCCTCGTACGCAACAGCGTAATCTGGCAGAACTGGAATTTGATTGGTTGGCGGCGGTAATGGAGCGGATTTTCCTCATTTTCTTCATTATCATCTTTCTTCTTACTGCAGTTGGCATCAACTGTATTGGACTGTATTATTGGTGGATAGCACATGATAGTAGCCGATGGGTATAAAGTAGTATGATTGATGTACATGTATATCATCATAATGCATTATAATTACCTAGTGCTTTAAAGATTAGTGCAGTTTTAAATTTTAGTAAACATGTGTATTTTACAAATTGTGCGTTTTGTGGGTTTGTTTAACAAAGCAAAAAAAAACTATTTATTCTCTATTGTTAATAGACATGATCTCTAAGAGTATGGATTAGACACTTTGTTTTTACTATCTCTACTTAAGAAATTCTTATAAATCTAGTATACAATCAGTATTGAAGTTTATTTTCTGGGTATTTTTATACATTACCGTAACTGCAAATAAGTCGCATTTTATGCTTCTGGATCTAATTTATTCAAGGTTAAGTGGTACTATAGAAAAGATTAGATAATTGTTTTCTCAAATTTTTAATTCTTAACTATGATCTATACAATCTTTACTCGCAGACATCCATAACCTAAGAATATATACTGATGATGTCATACTTTCATCTATGAAATAGTACAATAAAATGAAGGGCAACTGGATATCAACTGATACATTGACTATAAAATGCCTAATGTTGTATATGAAGGTTGTTAGCAATGACAAATATTGTTTATCAGTGAAAATATATTACTTATATAGGTCAACATATGATCTGCCGGTTAGACCAGAAAAGGTACGTTCCCTAGGCTTATACAATGTCTGTTTACAAACAATTCAAGTTTATTAATTAAAAATCGAAAAAATTAGCTGAAAACATGATTTTATTGTATCTCTAGAGCTTCTCATCTCCAACATTTATTTTTTTATTTTGCAGAGCGAATATCGAATTCAGTTAATAAGAGTTTCTACATTACTATATAGATAAATAAGTCATATAAAATTGCAGTGCTCACATATTTAAGCAAACTCAATATCATATTAATAGTTACTAGTAGTAGCTTTATTGCAATTGTATACTATTTTTTAAATAGTAAACGTGGAGATAGTTTGCTCTTTGTGGTTTTTCAGATAGCAAATAGATTTTATTGATATTCGATATGTATTTTAGATTTCCAGAATCTTGCAAACCTTTTCCGTTTCTAGAAAAATCATACTTCTTCTCTCCTCTGATATTCCTTCCCAACGCCCACTGTTATTCAGATGTCCCTGCTCGTTTGCACATGCATTGATTCCTTTGATTCGTTTATAGCTAACCTTGTATATAACCCTTTCATCTTCCTATACCTGGTAGTGACCATGCGTCTTCTGTTTATACTTGTGCTAAATTTACTTGTTGTAAGGTTAGTCTTACTAAATGAAATTTATATCTACTATAAATTACACGCTATGATAATAACACATTTGTATATTGATAATAGTGAGGGAATCAAGAATATTCATGTTCTATATTTTCTCAGAAGAACTAGATTTTTTAAAGATTATCTCAATTTCGACTATTCACAAATCTTCTTCTTGTTTTACCATTGAATTACTCAGTGCCAAACGTGACGGTAACCAAAAGCTGAAAGCATGTTGCGCAAGGCAGAAGACTGCCGACAAAGAATGTAAGAGACGATTCTGCGACTTCCATTCGATACATCAAGACAATGTAAGAATAATAAAGAGAGTAAAATGTAGCAAAACAAAACAAAATTGAAGGAAATACAGTGGTAAGTAATACTATGTGATGAGGGAAAATAATAGAGTAAATAGAAGTCTTAAAAATAGGAAAGGAGATATTATTTTCCGATGATCCTGTTCCTGAACACCTGCTCTCCACGCGGTAATACTGTTAAGGATATGTGGGACTGTGCCTCATCAAGAGTGGACCATACAGAATGCTGCAAAAAAAAGTATGTTTACTACTTATCAACACTATTATTCACTGAAGTGATCGTACAAAACACTAAATTGATTAAGAGGAAAGTTTTGCTAAAATAAATCATTTCTATCTAAACAACCCAATACAATTCATATAAATATTTTATGAATCAGCATTAATTTTCAAACACCACATGCGTTTTTCTTTTCTCTTATAGGAAGGTACTTCCAAGTTGTCTGCACTATTGTGAATCTACCCATTCAGTGCAATCAGACTACCTAAACCACCTAGTATGCCTTCAAAATTTTAATGTCATCAAAGAGTGTTTCAGAGATCATTTAGAAAACAACCCCAATATATTTGGTGATAATTAAATCAAGGTTATTCTAATTACAATGTCCCATTTTTGTGAAAATATACCGGAGTTATTTGTTTTTTAAAATCCTTTTGTACACTACCATCATTTGCCTAATTTTTTAAATGAAATAAAGGATCGCATTTCTGTTCTAATCTTATCTATTATCAATACATTGTGTTTTATTCAATATGAAGACGTCAATTTTTGTAGTGAGACTAAAAAATTGTAATAATCTCCTAGCATGGAAATTGCCTACGCTGGACATCTAGATGGGTCATCAATACAGAAAAGCATGTTATTCCATCCGGCTGTGCTCGTCTGTACCATTTACCGATAAAGAAAATCCGTATTGGTGATGGGCAGCAAGCAAACATCATAAACAACCATCGCAACAGCGATTTTATTTTCGCTAATAAGTAAACGAAATACCAACATGAAAACTAGTAAATATACATTAGTCTATACAAAATTAGCTATATTCACCCTCTTTGAGTATCTTTTGTATTTCTCTTTTCTTACCAAAATGAAAATCTTATGAGTTCTTCAAAACACAAAAGTGATTCACACTATGGCTCCGTCAGCGTCTAACAAAAGAAGGCCATGGTGGGCTGTGATCCGAATGAACGGGCATCCAAGGACAAGAATCGCATCCTGTTTGAAATATATCGTACTATTCTAATTTATTACTAAAAGATGCTGGAGTTAAGAAATTCAATTTTTAAAATTATAAAGTCATATATGGTATAGTGAATTGTAATGATAATAATCTAGATAAGAGAAGCAATATTTTTTGTTTAAAAAAAATTCATGAAAAAACAATATGCATGAGATGTGGCTACTTTTACTAACCCGGAATTTCTGTAGCAACCTGACTCAATCTCTATTCAATATCTGCTAAGTAGAAAATTGAACGGGATAAATCGCTAATCGGATGAGTATGAGAATGCGCCGTTGCTATGGTCAGCGTAGAAGAGAGTACAAGAGAAATAATAAAAATTGGAAAAATCTTACGTATTTCACACACATAAGAAGCTATGTGGTACATCTATGTAATTTTCTGAATAAGAGATACGTAATATGCAGAACAATTGCTTTTTATTACGGCGAATAGTTTTTACAGTGGTTATCCTTATTCTTCGTCTCATCTACTTTCATAACTTTTTTGATTTTCTAGTTGTAGTTATCTTAGTTATCCCTCAGCAATCATCGGAGGAGGATAAAAACGCCGTGTCTGTTTCATATGGCGGCCGATGGCGGACCGGCTGCTGGAGCTGGTATAAAGAGGGGTGGGGCTGGCTCTCACTCACGCCATGTCACTTCGTCTACTCCTGGTAGCAGCTATTGTAAGCGGAACGAAAGCGGTAGGTCTCATGTTTTAATTTCAAAGTCTATTCAATCTATAATTCTTCTATATTTTCAAAGATTCATGAACTTGGCAACTTCTTTATAGATTAGCTTTTAATGCTTCTATAATATAGAAATAAGGAATTAGCATTCCATTACTAAATCTGCGTAATGTGTGCAAAATTAGTGATCCGATTTCCCCCGTCTTCACGATATTGTTTGCATTTTATTTTGTACATCAATATCTTTGATTTTCTTCTCTTCTACTACGATACTTTTCCTTACCACTTAAAAATTATTATAAATTCGTTGTTTTTTGATTATCTATGTGACTTTAAATGTAGATGAACTTCTTCATATATATATGTACCATTTATGAGATGCTGCGAATCAACATAAACACGAGTGAAATTCTATGGATATGTTCACATAATTGTACCTAACAAGATTCTATATTTTTAAAGTGCGTTGCGTCCGGAATTTGTGGGGGACTTGGCGCTTCGCCCTGCTTCAGCCCTATACCTCCCGTTGCACCAGCTTGTGCAGGAGGCATTGGTAATACAACTGTTTTATTACTACTCTTTTTCTGCTCTTATCGGCCTATGTTCTGTTTTTGTCTTAAAAACGTATTCCTTTGAATGCACCTATTTTTCCCTATAATTTATTTGGAATTTCTCTGCCTTATAAGTGTTTAAGAAATATATATTACTCAAAACTGACCAGGATGTAGTCCGGGATATACTTGTGGATCATACGGCTGCTATCGTTCGCGTGCACGAGTGCACAGTGCAGGCACACTTCAAGCACAAGGACCTATTCTCATGGGAGCCGATAGATTTTCTCAGTTTAGACGTCAAGAAATACCAAAGGTACGAACCAATAAATCTATGCAAACAAGTGAAAATTCTATTATAACATGCTAACATGTCTTCTTAATTACGATGCTCTCATGCCATTCCGAGACATTTGTTTGCTTACGCATCATGTACAGTTCTGGTCGACCTTCGTTATGTTTGCATTTCGGTCACATTCCGAAGCGAACAAGTTGTGGCAGAGCAACCGGTACGAGTCGCCTGGCGGATTACGAAAGGCATTAGCTCGAACCAGTACACTAGATAGTACGGAATATTAGGGTCATAGCGGAGACAAGGATAAATGAAATCGCTGTCCACCACAGCTGATAAAATGAATTTTTTAGGACCCAAATGCTATGTTCATGCAGTGCTGTGAGCAACGGGGTTTGCCAGACGCCTGTCTGCACAAATGCACCTTCAATACCTATACAAAGGATTCAGTCCGTCTAAATATTTTCCATAATATAGTCCTAAATGAGCCACGTACTTTATATATAAAATCCCAGATACATAGATGCATCTATTTTCAGTTGACTAGAATGTATTTCAAACAAGATGCTTGTCCTATTGCGGCTTCAGCTGAAATCCAATTCTGTGCAGCACAAGGAAGAGACCATAGAGCATGCTGCGCCAGAAACGGTGTGGCTACAACATTAGCTGGACACAAGGTATAAAGGAACTTCCCCATATTATGCAGCACTAAACTAAGTCATTCCATTTCCAGTGTTTAACGTTCTGCGATCAAAGACCGGGAAATGTTACCCTCCTTGATATCTCTTATATCTCTTGTTTCGACCGATTCGAAAATATGAAGGCCTGTTTTTGGCAAAACTCCATGCACAGACTATAGTGAATCTTCCATCGTTCCATGAAAATCAACCACGCTCAAGTCTTTCAGAAAATGAACTCACCCTGCCTTTCAACTGTCTGTAAAATTGTGTTATATTATATACATTTTTGGAAGTACTGAAACTAAAATAAATTATACTAAGAAAACCAGTGCGAATAAGATTGTAAAGACTATGAACGCCGGAAAATTAAAAACAATTTTAAAACAACAATATGTAATGATGTATCAAGAAAGCAATATTTATACATAAACTCTAATAACATCAAAATATCGAAAAACGGTCATTACAACGAAAATATAAAAAATAGACAAATGATTACATAACAAATACTTGTGCGACATCGTCATGCTCATAAGTCCTCTTCAAAAATGAATCAATAATATGAATTCCCGATATTGACTGAAAATAATTATACTCCGTTCTTTTGACAAAAACTAATATCAAATAACATTTAAAAATAGATGGTTATCCAGCCGTACTCCTTCGTTAATGAAACAAAGTGTATTGAAAAACGATACGAATCTTAGAAGCATAAAAATATGTAAGTAGAAACAATGCTAGTTATGTCAGTTAAATTTAGGAAACAGAAAAATGACAGTGTTACAAAATTTGAACTTTTACAAATTTTTGTGAAAATAGGGATTTACCTGAAAACCAATTGAAACAGGCAATAGTTCAATTGAGAATGATACACTCCCATTAGGTGGCAGTTGACCAAGTGAGATTCCACTGGTAGAACAGAACACAAGTGATGAAGCTTGTGATGAATCATCCAAAACAAGGTGAAGATCCAAAACACGCTCACTAAAGAATTAGGAGAATAAATAACATCAGTAGCTATTATGATAGATACATAGTGAACTACGATTAAACTTACCAACAATTATATAACCGACACCCTATCCGAAATGGTTCCCGAACAATTACCGTAGCTGGCAAATTTTCAATCGATAAACGCACATCTCCGTAGCCAGGTGCCTAATAGTTTGTAATCCTTAGGTAAAACAACTTCCAATACTAACAGCTTATAGCATTGGGAAAAATAACCCACTATCCGTTGAAGGGGACTCGTTTGCAGACGACCCCTCTCACCCATAGATGTTCTCCAAGACATGTCGAGTTTACCAATATTTGTCATATCCTTATACCTACCAAAAAAATAGAGGTATTCCCTCAATAACAAATTTTCAATAAAAAAATTATTTAAATATACTGATGACTTCAAAATTTCACTTCCCACCCCAGAGTATGCTGGGAATCCTTAGGTGTTAAGCAAAATAAAAATTGACGAATATCACGAGGACGCACTACAACGCCGCTCCAGTCGTTCTCATCACTATAAAAATCGAAATTAGTTTATAAGCATATTTAAAAGCTAAAACATAGTTTTGAGATAATGTCTCACTATGTCTTCACACTTGTAGCAGTATAGTACTGGCTAGGCTCCATTTCAATTCGTTCTAAAACCATAGCAACTGCAGAAGTATTCTCAATCTGTGCTTCCAGATATACATCATTACTCTAAACAAAAATGTTATTTGAAGAAAAAGAACAATAAAGTAAAAATTATAAGCACAGAACACCTCATATCAAAAATAAACTACTATAGCAAAACAAGAATCATCGATCGAATAAATTAGGAATTTAAAATGTTCAACCTACCGAGTTGTCCTAAATAGATTAACAGAATGAATCCGAACCAGATCACACCAAACATGCAAGCAAAAAAAAACCATCACAAAACCAGTTTTTATTATAAACATTTAATTAAGAAATAAATCTTTAGCAAGAAATTGAATTGAAACAAAAATATTCGGTCTTTACTTACTTCTGCGCTATAAAATTTTGTCTTCACATCTATGGGCTTGCTAACAGGAAACTTGAAGAACTTTCGAAAGTACATCTTTTCATCAGAAGAAGTTTTGTAGTTAACCGAACACATCAGACTACAATAAGAAAGACCGTTTGCTATTCCCAGTCCTTCCTAAATACTAATACTCAAAATACACACTCCATTAGTTCCACTACTTTCATATAACACTATTGAATTTCACTAAGACAACATCAAAGTATACGTTTTACTATATATACCAAAATAAATTATAGAAGATTAATAGATAATAGAAAGTAAATCCCATGTTTTATTTGATAATGCATACATTTATAAGGTATAAGAACCAAACTTACATATGTTGTCCAATTTCTTTGACCTCATGACTAATAATTTGTCCTACACCCTGACCTCCTTCTAATTCAGCATCATGTACGTTGCAAGGAAGAGTCATACGCTGGCTGTTCGTTTGTAAATCACACTGATGAAATATTTTATTTTATATGTAATTCTTCATAGTTCAAAACATCCTTTATTTAGAAATAACAAAGAATTCCAAGCAAAAGTAAATTTTTCTTTCCATCTATTCAAGAAAATGTTGAGAATATAAAATCTCGATAATAAACTATAAAGGAATAAACTTCAGAAAGCAGCATACCTTGACACTGATATCTGTTACTTTTTGATCACTTTCGTTAACACAGTTCACATAAAAAGTAAAAGTTTCACCGAGGTATATGTTTCTATAAAATAAGCTAATCAACAATGAAAATATCCAACTTTCCCATGTTAAATCATTGACTTCATCATGAATAAGTAATTATAAAATGAGTTATTCTACAAAACTCACTCAAACATTTGAGGTGCCATAAGAAATTCCCCAATTGGAAAGTCTTGACGAGTTTCCCCATTAATTTTATTTAATGCTTCTTCAACAAGCTGCGAGAAGCCAGATGGATCAACGGTGTCAGCGGAGAACCCCGCAATTGAACCCAGTTTTGGACGCGCCAGCCGCATCACTTAATGACTAATTTAAAATTAGCCCAAACTTTAGCCCTACACACAACGCAAAATTACTTTAGAAATAGACAATCCTGGCCTACCTTTCAAAACCAATAACTGCTGGTTTGATGATTGCATATTCTCTGTCATTTCCCTCGGACGTAAAATGATGATAACCTATCTCAAAATGGCATGATAACCATTAGCATGCAACCACAAAACAGAGGAAGCTCTTTAAGGAAAGCATGGATCACCATCCCAACAAAAACACTAGTATGAAAGGCTGCTAACTTTATTCCAACAAAACATTAATTAGGGATCGATGGAGCTCAATATACCCAAAGAGAAAACAAGCAACAGTTTGGCTATTGCGTGAAACACATAATGCTCCCATTTATGTTATCGATGATCCTGTGAACGAAACAGATAAAAACGGAATAGCTAACAATTTATTAGCTTTTTTGGAATTTATAAAATCTGTATACAAAACAAAAATCAACGAAAACAACGCAAACATACATGGGAGTTGAGTTACACAATTATAACGGAAATGGATAAAGACAGCCGAGATACCATATAGCCGTCCCAAAGCATCAAGCACACGAGAGGAGTAGACTCCTGTCTTTGCACAAGCTACTCATTCTAGGAACAGCAAAAAATAGTTAAGCCTTCTCTTCGGCCTTTGTCTCATTCTTCGATGCTTCATCGAAGTCTCCAACGAGATCTGAAACCAATAAATTATTCTCCAATTAGAACATAAGAGAAGACATCGCTGAACTAACCAGGTACGTCCTCATCCTCAGCGGATTTGAACTGGCTAGTAACGTTGTTAGCCAGTTTTTTCAGGTGAGTAAGGGATTCCGGGCCTAGCTGATTTAGAATTCCCGGAAGCATATCAGTAATCTCTAAAAAAATATCTTAACTTTAAATATATACATATATTTTACAAGGAAACTTGTTTCAACTAAATTAATACACGATTCATTCTCGAATTTTTAATCTTTTTTTTAGCATTTAAAGTAGAATATCTGGTGAAATAGTCAGGTAAAAGCTGTAAACGCGTTGTCAAAAAATGTTTAGCAGTTTGATATAGCGAAATAATTATTGGTCAGCAAGTTAATAATATATATCCCTCAATACTCACGTTTATTATCAGCTCCGCCAGTGACAGAGAACGTATTGGCAGGAACGGAAGCTTGCACTTTTGGATTATTGAAGTGAATTACGGTTCCATCATCTTTGATCATGTTTACCTATATTTTCAGCAGATTATAATGCAAATTCACTATAAACTCATTTAACGCCAGTAAGACAACGACATACGCAAAATGACTGTTTAAACAAATTTTTAGCTACATGTGTAGTTCCTTTAAAAATGTTTATAACAAACCTCCTCTATTCCTGGAATATTAGTAACTGAAAGCTTCTTCAGATTACTTTGCAGTTTCTTATCATCAGCAGCAGCTGTTTTGTGAATCACCTTCTTCTTTCTCCGTGGAGTTCCCTAAAATCAATGTGTAAATACCTAAAAAAAAACATGGAAATTTCAAAATAAAAGTCCCAAAAATACGTTTACTACTTACAATGTATTATAAAACATACCTTTCCTCCAGTTCGAACATGTTCTACATTTGCTTGGAGCTTCTTGATCTTCTCGGCTATAGCCTTGCTATCCATGTTTCCCACTTGAGAAGGGACTTCTAAAATTTAAATACAAAATTGTCAAAATTATACATCTCACATTGTACAAATGCTATAAAGAATTTGAAGACACTATAAATGACAATATTTTATCTAATAACAATCCACAATAACATCAAAACAATCTTAAGATACCATTTTATAAACTCCTTCATATAGTATTTGCAGCTAAAATTCTATATATTATCCTTTCACAAAAGCGAAAGTGGACTGATCTCAAACCAATAAATTACACTCGTTTAGTTCCATCCATATATTTTACGGAAGCTAAAAATTAACATACAGTTAAAAGATGTAGATGAAGTAACAATTATAAATTATCAAACACAAAGAAATCCACATATATACATATATATACTAATCAAAGAAAATCAAGGAGTACTTCAACCTATCAACCGGAGAATATTCTAACTGCGTAGATACCCTAGTGCATTGTTATAGGCAGATGGGCTGCCACGAAATGGCCATCTACCAATCGATGACGTCATCGATTTATATCAGCTGAATCATTAAGCCTTAGATTACATCGTGTCCGCTGAACAGAAAGGTTGAGTACTCACTTTAATTACCATGCTTCTTTCTGAATAGTAATATAATTAGCTGTGTTAATGTTTACTTCGTGTAATATATAGAATAAAGTGTTTTTTTTAAACATCTATTAATGTTTTTAGTATTGATTTTGACAATCTTCATTGTTTCTTGTAGTCATAGAGTACTGCTTTTAAGAAAATGAGCTTATTTGGGAAAATCTTTGGTGGGAAAAAACAAGAGGCAGCTCCATCAACGCAAGATGCTATACAAAAATTACGGGAAACTGAGGAGATGCTCATCAAGAAACAAGATTTTCTAGAAAAAAAAGTCAAGGATGTAAGCATATTAATGTTTTTCTCAATTCGTTCGTCAGAAAGAAATTCGTACAATTATTTTGTGTTTTAGGAAGTAGCAACAGCAGTGAAGCATGGAACAAAAAATAAACGTTTAGCCTTACACGCACTTAATAGGAAGCGACAGTTCGAAAAGCAACTTAATCATATTGACGGAGTTTTGCAAACCATCGAGTTCCAAGTAAGAATGTGTTTAAAGCAGTTTCCATAGCATTTTGTGTTATCTATTAGTATAATTTGAAGCTGAATTATTATTGAACTAGTTCAATGTTATCAGAGGGAAGCCTTGGAGAACGCTTCAACTAATGCTGAAGTTCTACAAGTTATGGGAGGTGCTAGTAAAGCACTTAAGGCAGCACATAATAACATGGATATAGACCAGGTAACATGAGTACAGTATGCTCTATTAAAAAAATTTTTTTTAATACCCGAAAGAATGTAGGAGTAAGAACGTTCTAAATGCTAATATGGTTAACTGTGATGTATTTAAGGTACATGACCTGATGGAGGATATTGCTGAACAACAAGAAGTGGCTAATGAGATAGCAGAAGCTATTTCAAATCCAGTTGGTTTTGATCGCGCAGTTGACGATGATGATTTACTTCGGGAACTTGAACAACTGGAACAGGTATGTTAATGGCTTAATATTCTAATTTCAAAGTTGGTTAAGTTCGTACATAAAACCCATTTAAATAGTTTTGGATATATATAATTCGTTTATTTATAGGAGGAGTTAGATAAGCAACTACTAGATGTGCAGCCTACGCCAGTTGCTCTTCCGGATGCGCCTTCAACCGATCTCCCATCAACAGCTCGGTATAAACCTACCAAAACGGATCACGATAAAGACCTTGCTGACCTTGAGGAGTGGGCAAACGCCTGAGTGTACTATTTATTTCGTATAGTCTTCTTGTCATTTCTACATCTTGCATGACATTGTATTTCATGGAAGGAAAAATAGATGTCTTATATTGTTCTTATGTAAAGTGTTTGTTTAGCTTTATTTTAGTTTTGATTATGTTTCTTTAATAATCGATTACATCTTTTTCTTTTGTGTACTTAAGCAGTATGAGTGATAAGTTTATGTATATTTTGTATTAGAACTAATATAGTGTCTATTTTTTCCTGAACAGCAACTGTCTTGCTCGAAGTTGGTTGGTCCTTTCATCGTTTACTGGTGTTGGTAGGTTATTTATCATCTCTACTACCAACGTGAAACATTTTTTGGTTCAGGATCTGGTCTGTAATATGAGTTTTATCTTATAAATGTTATTACAGGAAATAGGTGGTATATTTTCCTAGAATATATAAATCATAGTTTAGTTTAGTTTAAAAATCTCAACTCAGTAATAATTAATTCGTTAAGAACAATTGCTTCAGAACAAGTTGCATATAACTCATTGGTATCCTCAAGTGATCTACGTCACAAGCTCAAACGATCAGTGAAAGTGTTATGCAAGTATACGTAAGTTTATACCGCTCAGGTGTATCTGAGTTCTGTAAGAGGAGCATTTTATAATCGTTTACTAATTGGGAATATTTGTTTGGATATACTATTAGGGATATTAAGTATTGGATAAAAACGGAAGGTTTCCTAGATACATATTAAGTTCGAAAATAATATAGACGTCTGCAATATTCATAACAAAACTAAAAGCATTACTAACACTAGTCACCCACGAATAAAGCAAGCATCATAGATCAGTCAAACAAACCCGATCACCGAGTTAATTTTCTGAAGTTGGAATATCATTTGGTTTTAGTAATCATTTTAGAAACACCGAATATCTTCGAGCGCTTTATGTCAGTTGAAATGTACGTTGAGTTAGGACGAATTGGTCTCTATATTTTTATTTAACTCTATAACTCGTTTCATCTAAAAATTGATTGGGTTTTTAGCGTTGGATTTATACACTAAATTATGGCTTGTTTTATAATTAATTAATATATTTATGAGAGAAAGTGGTTTTTAAAATATTATTGTTTAGTTGAGCGGGTTTTCACCTGTTCAAAAGTGGGAACAGGAAATTCTATCCGCAAATCCAATACCATAAGTTTAATATTGTTTATTCCAATATTAATCAGTATTGGTTTGATTAAACAATCATTTCTAAATGTATCTAAGATATAGGTGATAATAAGTATGTAAAGAACATCTGAATTTATATTTGAATAACGGTATTATCTCTTTTTATTGGCTCGGACAGCATTAATAATTTCGATCACTTTATCACAATCGGAGACTATCGTACCAAAAAAAAGTAAGGCTCATCTTCAATTAGTATATCGTAAGGAATACATATATTTATTTAGAGATTATCTAAATCCGGATTTATTTGGTGAGCGAAATGTTTTAATCTTCCTGTTCACTCTTAGAGATGCACTCAATTATTGAATGTTTGGAGCTAATATTGCTAAAGCGTCATTCTCACTAAGAGATTTGATGGTTATAAAGCCACTAATCGAGAAAATATTGGTGAATCCATATTGATAGATGAAATTAAATTGTAAAGGTAAAATGCGTCCACTCACTTGTTAAACTTCTTTTCTTAGTTTTCACAGCCCATACTACTGACTCCGTCCCATATAACAAATAAGAAATATAAAATTTTATAGGGGATATCTTTGATAACACCTCATTTCTCCTCTTATTGGGTGATTTATTCAACCATATTTTCGATTGAGACTACCCAGTTTCGTTCTAGAAACATGTCTTCATTCTTTGTAACTAAGTCTTGTTCCAAGCATTTTAATGATTGTTTTGCAGATTTAATACTGGATTGTAAAGGAAATTGAAAATAAGTAGCAACATAACCAATGGCTCCTCGCAAAATTAAATGCATACATAAGGAAGGAGGAGAACAAGCAGATTCCAAAACTTAAAAGTGGGATTTGTTATTAGTTTCTTCAGTCAAATATGTACAGAGAATATTAGTATCTGTAAATATAGAAAATATACATAATGAGGTACAATATTTGAGGACTGCATAATCTGGTTATTAAAAGTTGAAATATACGAGGGTAAACATTGGTAAATAAAATTCAAGAGGAGAACGGTTTGAAAATAGTAATGAAAAAGACCAAGGACATCTGACTACTTTATTTTAATAGTAATTTTCGAAATTAGACATAATGAAAAACTAGGTATATAAATTAATATAAACGGAAGGATCACAACCCTTTAATCATCTTTGAATATGTTTCTTTACTGTCTTGTGCCATTTCCTCTCTCTTTCTTGCTACAGCATCCAATTGATTTCGTACCAGTTTCTCACAATGTGGATATAGTTGGAGAAGTGCATACAGGTCTTCCTCAGCCCAAAACGAAGAGTATGCATAAAGAGCGTTACACGATAAATTGATTACATTAAATAATGTAATCTCTCGCGTGTGTAAAAATAATATGCAAGCTACATAGTAAGATGAATTACAGAACGCATTTCTTGTCATATTTACTCGCAATAAAAGCAATAATTAATTACTTTCACACATTGAATATAGAAAATAACAATAAACCACTACTTATACCTCATCAAGATGCCAAGTAGCCAGCCGAGCACGTGCCCTACGGAACAATGCTTTTTCATTGTCATTGTCTCTCTTTAGTACTTCAGTCGCTGTTTCCGCTGCTTCGTACATATTTCCAACATGAAGGTAGCATTGTGAGAGATTCAAATATAATAGTAAATTCTGCAAAAAAAAAATACATTTTCAGTAGGATATATTGATAAATGATGGTAAACGAAAAAGTAAGTTATTAAAGACAAAGACAAGAAATTACTAGTTCTTGAAATAATACCATAAGATAATAATGGGAAAAGACTAAAAATAATAGAAATAAACCTTTTGGTCAAGTTCCTCCCATTCGGGTTCTCCCGGCTTTTCTCGTAACATCAGGCCGTCTACCCTACCTAATGCTTCACGATATTTATCTATTGCTTCGTCATATTTTCTCTAAAAACTAAGGAAATAATCTCTGTGAAATACAAAATACAATAACGATAATTATAATAATCGTGCATTCTAAATTATATGACTTACTTGAGCATATAAAGCGTTTCCCTCTAATCGCAATGTTTCTAGTGACATCATCTTCTCTTCAGCAGATAGTTGCCAACCCTCGGCCTCATATTCTTCTGACTGCATGACAGAAAGAAGATGGAAAATAAAGCGAAGAGGACGAGGCTGTTCTAACAGAGGATCAAGAGCAGGATAACCAGTTCTAGTAAAAAAAAAAAGTTATAAAAAATCACATAAAAACATTTTGGTGAAAATACACATATTTGCATGATTTATAGTAAACCATAAAGTAAATGGCAGAAAAGGGTGAAATTAAGTAATAAATGAAAGAATAAACCCGCTGGTAAGTGCTGCAGCACACATATGGGAACTATGTGCTTCACGATTATGTCCGTGTGGCTTCGCAATATCTCTTAGTTTCTTAGATACCATTGGATATGTATAGAGCTCGGACGCCTCTATATCAAACTGTGATATCTAAAAACAAGCGTTTTCATAGTTAATGCATGTTCGATTTAGTAGAAATTAACATTATACCTCATCGATTAGCATTGAACGTAAACACGTCTCGAATATTGGTAGCTGGAATTTTTTTCCAAAAACAAGCTCGAGAGGTTGGCCATATCCACCAGGCCATGGACTCCGTGTATTATCAATCGATTCATATCTATCCCTATAAATTGATTGCTTTAATTTTCTAAACGTATAGAGTTCCTATTTTTACCTCTCATGTGGCATTTCTAATTTTGACGATACTGCTTCAATGGGTTTTAGTGTCTCATAATGGAATATTGCCTTCGTCCCAGTTTTATATTCGGGTACCATTCCTTTCCCAGCATGCAATGTCTTCTTCACGCACCTTGGCTTCACTTCATTCATATCTAGGATATAATTATTTGTTTCAAAAATGAATATAACCATGAAAATTAGCGGCAAATATGTATCGCATACACATAATTGTTGCAAACAGTATTAAATTATGAACATATATTTGCTAT
The DNA here is from genome assembly GCA_964036235.1 of Heterorhabditis bacteriophora. Classification (NCBI taxonomy): domain Eukaryota; kingdom Metazoa; phylum Nematoda; class Chromadorea; order Rhabditida; family Heterorhabditidae; genus Heterorhabditis; species Heterorhabditis bacteriophora. The sequence goes on along the minus strand of OZ038428.1, from coordinate 8,178,684 downwards.
ATTATACATCTCATAATAATTATCGATAATAAATATAAATCATAGTTACTTGTTTTTCACTATATATATTAATGAACAGTCAACAAACCAAACCTAGTAAGACACAATGGATAAAATAATTTATTTCTTAGCTTAAAACTAGATAAGGAAAGAAATTATTATGCTTTTAAAGCAAGAAATATAATCCATTTTATGAATCGAAGAAGTACAATCGAAGTCATAGTGGTTTATAGCTATACTGGCCTAATATGGTTAAATAGAGAATATTGTGGATAAGGAGGATTGTTACCATAGAAACTAATAGACACTGCAGGAAACTGGGCGGTTAAAAAGGTATAACTTAACTAAAACCAATAAAATAAAGAAAAATCGAAGCACTAGTCATTTTGCAGAGTGCATACGAAGGGGAAATTACTTAACGCAGATTGTCTGGCCATTCCGGGATATAATACCGACGAATTGAGCCTTCAAGAAGACGATCTAACCATATCGGAAAGCCCTTCAACACATTTTCTACGTTAACTATATTGCTACGTAGCATGATCTCCTAAAAGTAATACGATAAATCAAAATGCAAGAAACTAATAGCAATAATAAGATAAAAGCAACAAATAAGTATAATAGGAAATTCTATATATGACTCACATCTTCTTTATTTACCTCAGCCCCACTATCGTCGGAATTAGCACTCATATCATCATCAAATCCCAAGAAATGCTTCCTTTTACCAGCTGTGTGCATAGGATGATATATAGAGAAGTATAGTTTCCACCCACATAGAACTAAGACCGTTCCAATTGTTTGCCGAGGATTTATAGTCTAATAAATTATTTATATTTTAAAAAATTAATAAGAAAAATATGAAAATAAACAAGGCCAAATGAAAAGAAAAATTACTTTAAGTTTCTCATAAAGTGAGCTACTTCCATCCTTCTGCATTGAATCTTCACGCAAAGGAAGAGTGTGCTCCAAAAGTTTCCGAAACCATGGTAAGTTTTTATTCACCAAAAGATATCCAAATGAGAACGTCTTATTGCTTAAATAATATGAATAAGAGCAATAGGATATCAGTTCTCTAATAAAGATACGGAACAATAGTTTTAACTGTGAAATATCAACTAACTTTCTAAGTGGGTATATATATTGGGCGTATTCCTTAAGCAGACGATCTTTATTCGGTTCATCAGTTAATAATATTAGCGAGCGACATCCAGGTTTGAGTAGGCGAATCATTCCAAAATAACTCTCCGCACGCAACTCGTGTATGTGGGGACTCATAACAGACATTATTCTAGAGTACTAATTTTAACACTCAATTAATAATAACTAACAATGTTATTCTTACCTTTGCAATCTTGCTTGTCGATTGAGCTTAGGCGGATCACAATTTGCTTTTGGATCTTCTGGATGCCACTCATCGGTAGAAAATACACGTGGCTTCTCCTAAAAATTTATTTTAAATTTAATAATATTAAAATAAATGTATTGGTTCATAAATTACCTTTCTTGGACGTCCTTCTTGGTTCATATAATTGAGCCCATAACCAACAATTATAATTAAGAGAAATGTTGCAATAGCCGACAGGACAGGGTATGCTTCTTCTTTTGTTAGGTGGAACCATGCCGCCTCGAACATCCGAACTGCAGCTCGACATGCACGTGTCCACCAAGATGGAGAGAATTCGTCTATCTAAAAAAATATATTATATATATAAAAGATGATAAAACTTGAAACACTGAAGATAGATGATACCATGATGGTAGTATGGGTGGTTTCATCTAGTCTCGTTGTTTGTCGGACAATTCCCTCTAAAAGAAGATCCAGATGAGCTCCATCTCCATTCCATGCCTCCAGTAACCAAGTGAAACGAGCTTTCATATGGTCTAGTCTCCAAATGACCAAAATATCACGAGCGGAAGACTAAATGAAAAAAGTATGACATTTAGTACAACCCTAAAATCATGTAGTTAACAATGTTTGCTCACAATGGTATTTCCTTTCCTGTTTTTTAAAAATGGCTCCAACCAGGCTGATTGCTTAGAAGCGAACATATACACTAATTGCACCTGTATATATTGATCACATGAATTAAATTCCAATAATATTAATAAATTACATATAATTAAGGATTTTTCAACCTTTAAATCATTCCATCGTTTTTTGCTTTCTTTGGCATACATCCTATAATTATCAATATACTGAGCATCAGAAGTAGTATCCATAATAGGAAGAATGGCGCACAACCGCCGTTGATTGCGTGAAGATACTGGACATAGTTCATCTAGATAATTTGGAGATGATAACTGCAAAAAAAACAAATTCTTATGCTAGAAGTTTTTTGTGAAATATTTGTGCATACCCTTGGCATGGTCAGAAATTTGTTCCCATCTATCAAAGCATTAAGTGCTTCCATTGTAAGTTGGTTAGCATTGCTGATGGAAACACGAGCGACGGGGCCAGTCTAACAGAAAAATAGTATACTAATAATATAGACGATAAATAATGTATAAAAAGTAAATACCTCTGGAAAATCATTAAAAACTATTATGTTCTCGCACTGCGTACACTTTATAGTCAATGCTTCACGCATAGATGTTATCTGTAATTTGAGTTAATAGTTATAACTATAAGCATTATAATAATGATAAATGATAATACATTTAAAAAATCAGACTTCATCAGAGTGAGCAGATAGATGAACATAAGCAAAACGGGCGAAGTGTGAATATTTCATAGCAGCTAGAAGATATCGCGTACGAGGTTCTCTAGTTGCTCCTAAGATCAAAATCGACACCTAAAAATTACATGCTTTCCATCATATCACTTTCTTCATCACTATTTAATACATTTAAGGTATTACGATCACCTTATTTGAGGATTTCCACTGATCTACAAATCTTTTAAGTTGATCGTGTGTGTTTATGGAACTGAGGAAAGTCTTCGGAATAACATCGCGGGCAAAAACACGTACTGTTCTAAAATTATAATTTCCTTAACAATATAAGGTGACAATAGTTTTCTCGATACCAATGAATATATTAAGATTGAATACCTGGCGTTAAGCGTGTACATATCAGCCCTAAAATGGATGATTCGTCCTTCTACTACTGCCACTATTGCTGGTAAGCGAGAGATACGTAGTTTCTCTAGTAGGTTCCCATCAGTCATCGCATTAACAGTACCAATACCATATCCTAGTACAGAATCAAATTTCAGAATGTGTTACTTTATATGCTGTCATATTACTTCATTACACGAAAATGAACTTACCAAGAGGTTCGAGATCTTCTGTTACTGATTTCCATTGAGATTGCAATCGAAAGCAGAGCTGACAATAGTTCGAATAAGCATAGAGTATGAAAGGCTGGTTATATGTTCTAAAAAAATAGAATATATAATGAAAAAGAAACTATAGAAACTTATCAAAGTTTAAAAGTAACTACTGTATCATTTAATAGTGAAACTTAACAAACTTTTCTAGAATGGAGTTAGTGTACTGTCTGAGAGAGATTTTCTGCTTGCCGAAAAGTCCATCCTCAAAACCACCAAATCCCCCAAACTGAAAAGTACAAAACTAGACTTATATCCATAACTGCCAAAACCAGTGATACTATGATTTAGGCTATTTGTTTGAAACTGAAGTTAGATCTCACTGACTGTTGTTGCCTTTAAAATATAGTCTACCAAATAAATCACTTTAAAACTATCTAAGAGAGCAGAAAACCATAAATTTACTTTTGACCTTAAAAAGAATTTTAAATTAATAAATTACTTACAAAGTGATCGAACCCGCTAAAGTCTTGATGATTAGTTCCTGTGGGAGTATCATCGAGGGTCCCAAATTTGTCAAAGCGCTCTCTCCGTAAAGGGTCAGAGAGTATCTCATATGCCTTAGTTATTGCTACAAATTTTTCCTGGGCCTCGGGACTAGAATTTTTATCTGGGTGCCTGTAATTTTCATTCTACGCACATATATAATGTATCAAAACCAAAGTTGATAAGTGAGTTGCAAAATTCAAACAAGGGAAAAACTAAAAATATGGCAACTAATGAAACTAACCACTCTTTGGCAAGTAATTTATATGCCTTTTTAACTTCTTTAGCACTAGCTCTTTTTGATACACCTAGAGTGATATAAGGATCTCGTAGATAATCCGATAATGCAATGCATTCTGATAGATATACGAAGATAATACTGTATATAAGGCCTAGATTCATCCCAAGCTAGGTAATTTTTTACCTAAAAATAGAAATAAATAAAATACGAAGAGTATGAAGTGATTACACACAAAATTAAGGCTAGTAGCAAATAGCGCACCAACCCTACGGCAAACAATCAATAACTCTTCACAAGCGAGGAAATACTGATAGCCTAAGGACTAGAGCATAACCCAGACACAATATAAAACTTATTGAGGGAAGAAACCGTAGCGATACTACTAAACAGTGAGCAACTGTCGATATCTTTGTGGTTTCAAATAGATCCATAAATATTTATTAATAATAATTACTTTACGTAAACATAATAATCAAATCCGTGTGCTTAATTATTGAGTTGGGCTAAAGCTGAATCAATTCAACTATAAAACTCGACTTGATCTAGGCGAATTGACACTTTAAAAAAAAATATATATACCCAAGATTTTAGACGATAGAAAATACCATCACAGCTAATTACCACGAGTTGTATCTACTTTAATTATGTACAATATATAAATGAGATAACTATACATCAGATAGAAATTTATCTTTGAAAATAGTCTGAGCACATTCCATGATAAGTTGAGGAGTTGAGCCCAAGTGATGCACATCGACCTGTACGAAGAAACTCGTGGACGCGTTAAAAGCATTGGAAAACTGTTGATTGGCCTAGAATATGCATATAGACATAAATTTAACAGGAAAAAAAAGTGAAGTTATTTTAGGATATATATTTTTAAATAGGCTAATAAGATTCTCACATCTAAATATTTTCTATAGAATCTAGGTTTAGTAAGGTACAAATTTCACCATTATCTTCTGACTAGCCTATATAGGTAATTAAAGCAGTTAAACTCCACTTTTACAGTAGCTGCCTCCTTAAGTGCATGAATTCTACTGTTAAAGACTGGAGCTCCATTGGAACACCGTGGCCGTTTACCTTCTCCCATTGACTGTTGAATCACATACAATTCGACGATGAACAGAATTATACGTAGACTATAAATATTTGTATTAAATCATTAAGCAACATAAATTAGAAAGTCTTAAACAAATCACGACTTTACCGCGGAGAGTGCGAAGTTTTTTTACTAGTTATAAGGTTGGTTATGAAGCTTGAATCATCGCGGGCGGCCTCAATAAAATAATGAGTCAGTTATAAGTAATCATACTGTATAGTTAGTTATAGAATTCAAGAAAGTACTTACCTTATTGAGCCACTTAATTAATGGAAGAAGTAGATCATCAGTTACGGGGAAGGATGGCGCAAAAGATGGATAAAATGTAGCTAACCAAAGGAAAAATCGAGATAACACCAAAAGAAACGATGACTCACAAACAATATGTCTGAAAAGGAAGTTATGATACTTTGTTTTCGTATAAAAATAAATCGCAGATAACCGAAATTACTTTGGTTTTAAACTGATTATATATTTGTGAAGAGCGAAAAACACTTGGTCCGAATGTCCATTACAATCGAGAAACGCTTTAAGTGTTAAGAAGAGTGGGTAAACCATGTTGTCAATACTGAAATCAAAATGTATATTATATGAATCTAAATAAGGAAATAATCCCAGAAAAATTGGTATGCACCTCGGTGTACACAGAAGATAATTTTGAATTGCGACGTAATAAGGAGACGGGAAGTGGACCCATTGCATCAATTCCCTCCACGAACAATTTGCTCCTGTAATCTATCATCTCAGTACGCACTTAAACCTCTACTGTTATATCTTAACCATGTAAACCTGTATAAACCATGGAAACTAACGTTTAAAGTAAGCCCGTATGGTTTTTTCTATAACCTTGAGTCCAGTTATCAATTGATCGGAATTAACGGAACTAATAACAGTATTCAGACAGATTAATACGAGAGGCGACTCAGGATTAGCATCCATATATGCAATAAATCCACATACCAATGATTCTAAAGTGATAGAATAAGATATATAATCATATATATATATATATATATACTCTTTACAAACAAATCCTTACCAACGAATTTTGAATCTGTAACGTTGTTCCAAACAGAAGTCAATTCACGAGCAACTAAACAAAAATCCCGCAAATCTTCTGCTAAAAGAATAATTAACTATAAAACACAAAAAACGTTAGTAAATAATAAAATTAAACTAACCATGTTGGGCAGCAATTGCATGCACGTCAGCAATAAGCGAGTTATAAGCTGGCAAAGCAGTGATTATCGCCCCTTTAAGAATCAGTGCACACTCCGTTCGTATCCATGTTGTCTGCTTGAGAAGAGAAGATGAAGAAGAGGGTTGTCGTAATACAAAACAACAAATTTTTCTCCAGATTCTAAACGCATTGATTATAAATAATTTAGAGCATAAAACAGTGTTATATTGAAATTAAATGTCAAAATTACTACTCATACATTTGTAAAACGGCAACAACATCTGTGGGAGAGGAGATACAATCATGTGAAAGAACTTCAGATACAGTATGACCCAATAATTCAGCTCTTTCCCCAGATACAGTATTCCAATCAGTTCTATGTGAAAGATACTTAAGCAAATCTAGTAATGAAGCACGTACCTGCAAAAAAATCATTTCCTCACCAATTTCCTCATTTATAATATAGAATGCCTTTCAAAATGATAGCACATTTTTGCCCTTTTGGCATTTATCAGTTCTCAGTTGCTACACTGATACAATTTTTTTCTGAAGTAAGGCATAATTCTTAGAAATGTCCAGTTTACATTTCATTTCTCTTAAAAGAAGCCGCTTTTTGTGTTATTTCTTCTCCAAATCGCTAACCTTTCATCGTTCAGAAATGATAGAACACTTTATTAAAATATGCATTTATAACAAAAACAATAACAACCAACGTATACAACAATTAGTTAACAGTCAGTACAACTATCACTTCTATTAATTACCTGAAAAATTATTTTATGCATACTGCGTACTAGGTTTTTAATGACACTATTGTCTACTTCGCATTCTACTTTGCTAATGATACTTTGGAGGTCTTTCACTTATTAAACTGACGGTTATCGAAGTGAATCAGATGCAGGAGAATTGTCTCAGATTCCCTATAGGATTCAAGTCAGGAGAGCGCGACGGCCAGTCCAAAGTGTCTACGTCAGCGTCCTCCAATCAAGTCTTGGTGCTTCGACTGGTGTGGATTGTGGCATTATCTTGTTGGACAGTGAACCTAACGTCTGCATAAAGTGGGAAATACGGGACTAGACGGTGTTTACAGACATCCTGATAGTCGGCGCTGTTCATCTTCGTCGAGACAAACACCAAGTTGACTAGTCCCATAGCACTGAATGCGCCCCAAACCATAACACTTCCACCGCCGAAATTTCGGGTTGAAAAATGCCGGGGTTGCTTACGTAAATACCTCCAATAGGAGTGACAACTATCAAAACCATCTAGTTCGAACTTCTTCCTATCACTTAAATTCGAAATATTGAGTTAACAGTATTCCGTTCTCAGGCGATTGTGTCACTTGTGGGCACTTCTTCATCCGTAATCGAACAATATTCGGACTGTTGTCCAGGCTTCTCCAAGCCATAATTTTTGAAGCATCAATCCCACAAGTCCCACAGATTTTATTGATGATGATTGTGTTATTCAACGTTGTCCGCAAAATAGTCATTTTTCTCCATGGTCATTCAACTTGCTAAGTCGTCCACTACTCTTGTTTGTGGCATATTTTTCTTGGTGATGCAGGAAATTCAAAATGGCCTTCCTGGATCACTTGACAACATCGACAATCTGCTTCACTGTGCACCTAGCAGTTGACAGTGCTTTGATTTGATCTTATGTGTTGAATGATCTTAGAAGCAGTCCCCTTATTATAATGGTTGAGGATTAGTGCATTTGCGCATTTTTCGTTAAATAACGCCAGAATATGTTGTTTTCTATCATTTCGAAACGATGAAAAGTTGATGGTTTTGGAAAAGAAATACAAAAGCGTTTATTTTAAATTTAAAAAACAAAGAATGAATACTGGATACTTCTAAAGGTATTACGCCTCACCTAAAAAAGAAGAAGAAAGAGGATCAATCTGGGGACTGAAAACAGAAAAAGGTAAAAAAGCAAAGTATTCTATCATTTTAAAACGTACTGTATATAGGTCACCTATAAATGTAACACACATCTTACCTTTGAGTAGTTGTTAGGATTTGAAACTACTTGTACTAAAATTGAAAAAAATGTGGCCAAATATTCAGGACGTAATTCATCTGGCACCTAATAATTAATAAATTTATTGCAGTGAAAAATAAGGAATGAAAATGATTGGTGATATTTGAAAATGAGACATTAAAACTTAACTCACATGACTGTCAAGAACTGTTTTCCAAGGAATTCGCACAATCAACTGAGTAATAAAGGGAACGCAATCCCTGGAGCGCAAAGATATACAGTGATCCATGGTAGAAAGACTTTGAAATGATGGCCAAAAAGATGGCCAGTGAAATCGTACCAGAAAACGTTCCTATAGGTAAAACCAAAATGTTGGTAAAAACAAGATAAAACTAATGGAAAAATATGCTAGGGCATGAACCTACACTATACTAATAAAGTGACAGCTTACAAGAGTGGTAAAGTAGTGAGCTGTACCATAGTTTAGAACAGAGAGTTTTTCAAAGTAGTACTTCCATACTAGAGATGGCAGATTCTGCAAGAATCATTATAAATCGAAACATTCAAAACATTCAAAACAAATATATGACATTGCAAAAGTGACTATAAGTATCAATGGTAAAAAGTAATACGACAGTTAGTTAACAAAAAGTATACCTGCATTGTTGGTGGAACTATGGCATTATGAGGAAGAGCAGAGAGAAGCTGCACAAAACGATCAAGAATTATCTCAGCTTCGATTTCATCTGATGGACAGAATGGAGGCACTGACACCGATGTAGGAGCAATAATTGGATTGAAGACAGATAGGACACGCGAAAATATTTCGCTGAGATCTATGTATAAAATCCATTATACTCTTTAAGATAGTGATTATAAGAGAATTTTTCCATAGAAATTATATAATAACAAACTTATGTGGTATTTTTTGATGCTAATAAGTTGGAAACCTGATTGTTGAAAAGCTAAGCAATATTTCAATCTGGTTTATTGGTCGTGCTATCGAGATTTATCAAAATTAAAAATAGTTTTTTTTTTTTCCGTACAATCATCTCAAGAAAATATTTGACGGAATTTTTTATAAAGGTTATTTTAGTTAATTTAGATTTAATACAGCTTTAGGATATGAATTTAAGGTAACCTCAGTTATGTACTATCTGATACATTGATTACGATTAAAATAACTAGAAGAACATGATTGTATATTAAAGAATATAACGTAAATACCATTTTCTTAGATAACAAGCTTTTACAAAACACTCGGCAAAATTACCTCTACTACTTATAGCTGTTATAGGTAAGCTATAGTAGCTCACCTCTTTGTGCTTCAGAAAAAGATATATCCGACTGAAACGATTCTTTCACTGGTGTGAACAAAAATAATTGTGCCAATTTGGTAATAGGATCCATGTATTTTCCCATTACTGAAAGCATAGCAGGTAAGCTAGAACGCGCTGCAATTAAACGACGGCTGAGAATGGACGAACACTCCAACGCCTGAAAATATCGTCACAAAAATGTACTAAGGATGTCTTAAAAAACAAAGTAACTAACCATTTTACTATTTAGTACAAAATCTCCATTAGGATTAGTGAATGATGTTGCATCCAAGCGGGTAACTAGAGATTTTAATAAGGCAATAGGAGTAACACAGGTTTTGCAGCCTATAACAAGTATGACTATAAGGTAAACTAACAAGCGTTCTACTGTCTTGGTAAACAAAAAATGTATGAAAAATAGCCATACCATCAAGTGTAAGGTCAAGGCCTGCACAGAAATTTGCCGGGAAAGCATGAAAAACGAATGAAATAACATGCTTGAGGCATAGGATATGAAGGGCTGCAGAAGAATCTGGTTGACTTGCTAGATTTCGGAAAGCAAGTGGCAACAGTTGTGCAAACTGGTGAGGTGGCAATGATGATGCTGCACGATCCATTCCTAGACGACCTAAATAAACCAATTTAATTAACCAGTGCCTCTATCGTAAATGTTGATTTAAACATACTCAGCAATTTTAGGGCGCGTGAACTTTTCTCCGGATCCCAAACGGCTTCAGACAAACGCGTGTAAGCCATACATAATTCCGTAGATGACATACACTCAGGTGTAAACACCTAAAATATTTTCTTAAATTAAGAAAAATTAAGAAATTAAGAATGCTACAAACCTGCACCAGAGGCTCTGAAAGAGGAAAACCTTCAAGTACAAGAGTCATAACAGGTATCTGCTCCTCGATGTGATATCGAACAAATTCCTAAAACACTATTATGAAAAAACAAATAGGCCTATCAATAAAAAGTACTCAAAAACACTTACCTCTCCTAATATTCTTAAGGTATGTTCATAGGCAACAGTTGCAGCCGGAAATAACATCTCATTACCACTAAGTGAAGATGCTACAAAATGAAAGAGAGAACGGCCTGTTAATTGTGCAGAAAAATGAAGATTTGATGCACAATGAGAAGCTAATTGGGAAACTTGTCTGGAAATGATCATCTTAAAATTTTCCCACACAGGTGTACAAGCAAATATTTAGCTTCACCTAGCAATATGCTCCATAGTAGCCGTATTGACAGCTGCTTTATCTATAATAGCAATATTCAACTCTGTCCATAACATATCTCGTTTTACACGATTCTGTGTCATTTGAGCATCAATCGTAGAGCTAAATTCCGCAGCTTTCACCTAAAATAGTTAAACCATATAAAAAATAATGAAAGTATTCTAGAATATTTACCTGCATTGTTGAAATAACTGGATGTTGACAATGCGAAGAACATTTCATAGATACTACAATATTTTTAATAACAGGTGAGTATAATTCGTTCAAGAAATCGCGATAGTGTGCATCTTCATTAGCAATTTTGTCACTACTTAATATAAACTCTCTGAAAAATGAAATTACGAAACATTCAAAACCTATAAATGAAACCAAATGTTACGATACAATAATTTACTATTATAATGAGTGCTGATAACTGACTCTGCAAGGGAATTGATCTGCTTGGTAAGTGGTGCCACCATCTTTACAATTGTGTATTGTTGGAAGAGCGACGACATGTTGATTAAGGGAACAGGGGGCAATTCAGGATGTATGGGCAAAGATGGAAATGGTTGCGTGCGTGACGAGTATGGTCTGAGACTAATTTTAAAATTTTAAAAAATAATTAAATATAATGATTCCTACCTATACGGAGTTTCGCCCGATGTTCGGGTTAATTCATGCCTTCCCAAGTGGCATGTGATAGAAAATAGCTAAATGATAAAAAATATAAGTTAAACAGTTTTTAATAAATCAATGAATTATGTTCTAATACATCAGAAACGAATAATACGACACTTATATCAAAAAACCTAATCATTGCATGTGAACTTATTTTAAAAATCACATTTTCCTCTTGAGCTTCGTCCTTGATAAGGCTTTGTATATCAATGAAATCGAGCCAAATGTTCTGTAATATGAACTAGCACCTATATAATTCAGTTCCGAAACAAAAGCTGGAAAAAGCATACTGTGTCGTCTGCCATAATTAACTGAAGAAGATAGTCGAGATCAAAAACAGAAAAATCGAATCCTGTGCGATTTACTTCATGAGTACAAAATAACCACCCATGCACTGCTCGTGCTAACCTAGAATAAATTATTAAACTTAAACACAACTATACGCTGGAAAATTATTTGTGTTCAATATAACAGCAAGTGTATTTCTTCATTTATAACAGACATACCCCTTTCCGTCATTAGTTTCTATTAACGTCTTCTTACATTTAGTCATTATTGGTTCGCCTTGTGGAGCATCGATAATCCGTCGAGCGAAACAGTAATTTCGTCTGGAACAATTAAACTAGATTTTTTTAAACTATTATTTACCAAAATTATTAAAAAAAAACAAACCCATTTACTTTCCTCATACGATAAGCTTCGGTTGCTAAACGCTGAAGTGCTAAAGGAAATACAGGACTATCTTTGCAGATAGTTATAAACTCGGACCACCGAAAAACGGAAATGCGAGTTAGAGGGAATGTCAATGATAGCTTCGAGGCAGCTTTCTAAAAATGAAAGCATTTTCCGAACTTATCAAATACCCTTTTCTTTTAATTACCTTAACTGCATACTCCAATGTAGTTTTATCTTTTTTGACGAATGATTCGCAGATCAACTGATCAAGCGCTGGATAACTTTTACTTTCCACTAATAATAACAAATATGTAGCCCATGGAGAGACGGAATAAAGCGACACTGCTATTAGAGGAGGTGGAGTTTGATCAGCAGAGAATAAAGAAAATAATCCACGAGAAGATTCGCGATCGGAAGATAACATTTTCTGAATAAGAAAACTTACAAACTAATATTGAAGTAAAAACGATTGAAAATAAATTATGAATTAATAGAAGTACTGCATATAGATCATATATAATTTCCGGAATCCCAAGCAATGATTTTGAATCATAGAGAAATGCGATTCGTACTATCGATCCAAGTATTTGAAGGGTAACCTGTAATATTGCAATGAAATGAACTACCATAAAAATACTACTACTCTTGATAATACCTGATCCGAGTTCCACATGGATACTCTTCTTACACATAAAATATCGATCCATGCGCGTAAGTATGCTCCGATATCAGGCACATTTTTAGAATAATACTAAAATTGAACTAGTTTTTAAGACACTATGCTTGGAAAATATCTACAAAAAACAAAAACTAACTGAAATTGAAGAGCAGATAAGTCTGACTATAGGAGTTGGTGTTGAAGACAGACCAGTAAGCCACTGCACAGCATATGAACACTGGTCAATATGAATAATACGCTCAAATACATCCATGAAACTAAAAATGAAATATATAGAAATGGAAAATTATTCAAGTTACTAGAATAATAACCTTTTACTAGCCCCTAACTCAGCCGCTTGCTTGTGTTCTTTATGAATCATCCTAGTCAGCAGAATAACACATGCAGCAGAACAGCCAGAACTAGCCAGCTCGTTCAGTAAAGGAACCGCGATTTCAAGAAAAACAGCTACACTAAAAGTAAGAAAGAAACACATCTAATCTTCTTAAATATAATCGTTATATCATAATGATATAAAGAAACAAAATAAATTAACGCATTAGACAAACCTTGAGAGACATAACTGATAGATATGAATAAAGAACGCAGTGAGGTCATTTGAGGGCTTAGTTGAATCATTCTGAAGAAAAGCAATTACATTTGTAGTACTTTAGTGCTACAAATTAATGTGTATCCTCCAGCTATTTTCACCTTTGGTTGTAATTTTAGCTTAATGAGAATGTCCCAACAGAACTGATTGAAAAGATGCTCGTGATCGGGTATTCTGCTTGCCATTTTTGATATTTGTCGAAATGATTTTTCTATCATACCATTTGAATTGCTACAATGCACTGAGTGAGCCTAGAAACATTTTTAATAATAAGAATAATTTTCGGATTCTAGAGCAAAAAAAAATTGTACTTCTGAAATTTAATAAAAATAAAGATACTGCTTTCCTGAAAAATTAGTCCGATTAAAATAAAAGGTTTATTAAATAAATTAACAGAGAGAGAGAGAGTTACCTTCATCACAGTTTCAGCACATATCTCATGTACGTGTTCATCTAACCACAATTCTACTCCATTCTCCGAATAACCCCAGTGGAGACCTGACAAGACTTTACGCGCAACACGATTAGCTGAGTCATCTGGTGACTGAAATATAAATGGGAAAATACAATGGTACTATATTAACAGATAAAAAAATGTGGGATAAAAAAAATTCTGCTAAAAACAAGTTAAATGTACAATTCTAGATTAATAATTAATTTAGAATAATGTGATTAACATGAACTAAAGCATTGATGTAAGACAGTAAAGAGAACTAATCTTAAAAATAAAATCTTTGAAGCATTTGAACAGATTTTAGCAAAACTACATTTATAATTCAGACATTTAACCAGTTTAAAAATCCAACAAAAAATGATAAGATTCTTTATATTTAAATCATATCAATTCCTGTCCTTAAACACTGGTGAAATCCAAATATTTCTCGATTATAGAAAAAATTATATTTTCAAGATATATTACATATAAATTGTACTTTTTCCATAGGTCATGCGACAGTCTTATTATATATGTAATTAATTCTCATTATCTTTACAGACAATGAAATATAAGCTATGTAGAATGTGATAAATGTTAAATACAATATGACCAAGCCCCTCCCACCTTATTAATTAGCCATTTGCCGAGTACACTAAGCACAGGTAGTGAAAGTTTGCAGACTGAAAGCGTAGATGATGCAAAAACGTCAACTGCATACTAAAACAAATTTAATTACTAGGTTACAATCAAAAAATACAGTTTATTATAATTTTCAATTACATTCATTTAGGAGATACATACATTACCCATATGCTGCATATTCCTATCAAGTACAATGAGTAGCTGGTCTATGGCAGTCGGCCGATGTGCTAACAGTTGAGCGATGGCCTCCCCGCCAACCTTATAAAGATTTTCCCGCAATTCTTCGTTACAGAAACACACCTTAATATTAAATAAACCATTTTAATTTATGTAATTCTTCCCTCATATTGCGTATTTATATCTTACATCAATCAATTCTTTAATGAATGCTGTTGGATCATTGTGTGAATACGAGACAATTGCAGCTAGAGCATTGAGAAGAAATACAGAATCAAGTGAGGCAACAGTGTTTATTCTCTCCATAAGATCACCTAAAGCGTGATATAACATTAAATACTCTTTTAGAAGTTCATGACAACTCACCTGTCTTTATCCGAGCATGTACTTCACACGCAGGTATACCGTATACCTCTACTGCTGTTACTTTACTGTTCATACGTAATATGTATTCACAACGATTTCTGCATTCTTCCGAAACACAATCATAAGGCATATCGACAATAAATTGCCATAAGCCAGAACTGAAATATCCAAAGTAGACAAAGAAATATAATGAAAAAACATTCCAACCTATCTCTGTTAGTTAGGTACTGTATGGCCAGTAGTACGACTCTATCCACCTCCTTCTGCAGTTGTAATTCTTCGTCTACTGCGACAAAATTTTTATAAACTCTCCAGTGGACACATAGTTCACGAACACTTTGTCTATAAATATTACGAAACGGTATTTACTTCAAAAATATATCTTAACTATAAAAATTATGAGGAACCTGAGATTACTCCCTATCTGCTTACAAAATTGTCTGTATCCAGGGCGGGAATAGGTTGATAACCCCGAATCCAGAACCTTAAATATACTTTTAGAAAGTATTAAGAGCACTAACTGTAAGTCCGTTATTGTTGTGATGTAAAAGTTCCGTGAAATTAGATGGGAGTAAATAAATGATATTATATACCAGAACCCTAACTATATTCTATATTTTATTTACCAAAAATATACCGGAAAATAAATCAAATCAAATCTGGTAAAATATTTCCATTACCTTCATTAATAATAACTGGAATGCAATAAGTGATATAAACTGAGCACTTTTCTCACTGACTGAAAAAGTCCTATTATAAAAAGAACCAGGATATTACGAATATAGTATACTTTCTTAAGTACCGCCACTTACATAAATTAGAAAAATACAAATAAGCGATGGAGTAGAGTTCAGAAATAGGTAATTGATCCAGTATACTAATTAGATCAGCTTCGCTTATAGTAACAAGAGAAAATTCGCCCTGAAAAACATCAGTAATTTAACCCTAAATCATAGAATACTTCGTGAATAAAACTCACATCTTCTTCATCAGCACTAAGAATGGTCCAAGCAGAGTCCTCTTGTTCCGATTGACTAATTTGTTGAAGAAATGACTCGCGGGACCAGAAAACGAATTATTTATTTAGCTGTTTGTATCAAAGCAAAGTAATTATTCCATGAAAACAAAACCCTTACTTGATTGGATTCATTAAATGAGAAAGCATGGTTATACAGTAATCCACTTTTAGTTTAGGAGGTGATGGAGCCTAAACTGATGCATGTGAGGAATAAAATATATTAAAAATCATTAACTTCTTACTTGAATGAATGTTTGTACAAGAGCAGGAGCCCAATCACAAATGGGTGATGGAAGACGAAGAAGATGGTTAAGCACGAATTGGCCATCCTCACATCGGCAACACATATTTATAATGCATATCTAAATAGCATCAAACCAGTAACATGTGGAAGGAATGAATTAACAAATATAGATAGATTTTCATAGGCCAACTCACTAGTTCAGTAGCCCATTTGATCAAAACCTCTTTAAATCGTAGCGGCAAAAACGGATAGCGAAGATGAAAAAAAATATCTGACAATGATGACAACAAATGAACTCGACCACTGTTGTTTGCAGTAGAATCAATTACTTAAAGAAAGATTGACATTAAAAAGTTAAAATTAAAAATTAAAATACTATTATATACTTTTGGTAATTATATGATTTGCTACAGTAATTAACATATGAAAATATTAGATAAGTTCAAGGAACATTTTTTTATGCTATAAATCGTTTACAGTTGTAAAGCTATTTTTCAAGAAGTATACTTACAGCAAGGGGGGCTGTGAGTAGTAAGACCATTTTCACCCATGAATTGATTATTAATGGAGATAATAATCCATTGGATCTAAACGAAATATTTGTGAAAAATATTATTATATTAAGAAATATATAAGTACTTTGAATATTATTGAAGGATTAGTTAGAATAGTAACTTAATGATTCTAAAAAAAAGCATTTAGAAGCTAATCAGAAAATAGGACTAACAAACTTTAACGCAACCTTTTAAATGGCTCACTTGTAGTGCTAATGACCGAAACTCTGTTTCCTGAGAAATTCTATCATTAAGTAATAGAGTCCTGTTAAAATCCAAAAGTCGCTTAAGCTCGGCTGTTTTCTTTGTACTTAAGGTAGCTGATTGAAAGCTTCCAGTGCCACTTGCTTCCTTATTCTCTCCACACCTTCCCTGCAAAATAAAAGATTACTAGATATTTTAAGCACGTTATTCTCAAAATCTTTCAAGCACTCGTATCATTCCAATATGCAACACCAAATTCTTATATTTAAAAGTCTTAAAACAAAGGCTATCAGAGTAAAATTAAATAACATTGTAAAGAAGCTAGTTATATTCTTATTTATTACGATTTATTTATATTCCAGTATTTTTGGTATCACTGAAAAAATCTCAATTATATGATCATCCTAAAAAAAATATTGAGGAAATAAATAAACATTTTAAAATACATATATTATCCGGTATTAACAGGAAACGTTACCCACTTTAGACTCAATAGATTGCTGCTGTACAATCCAACAATCTCGTAAGGACTTCTTCAAGCTATCAGTATTCTCCTTCTCTCTTATCTCACTCAAATTCATTTGGTCGCACAACTCTTTTAACCTTCTAAGAAGCTTAAATAACGGTCCAGAGGGATATTCTTCACACTGCAACATCGAAATGAGTGGAAATTGTTGTTGCGCAATAAGGTTATATGACCTCGTAAAGGCCTATTTACAGAAATGCTGATTAAATAGGATAAATGGTTAAACAAAATACCTGAATGAATTTGTTGACAAAGTCCTCCGCATGTTCGAAAAACGGATTATGATAAAACCATAAGAGATGTTGTTCCGTAAGAAGACCAAACTCGTTTTTATCGTAAATAATATTTGAGAGCGATGGATAAAGAGGAGGTGCATCAGCAATAAGACTTCGTGATGATACTGACGTTTCACACTTAAATAATTCAATCTCGCGGTATAAATTAATAAAAAAATAATATTTCAAAAACTATAGAATTATAGCTCTTTATCGATAACGACTGCGATACTACCCATATATTAAGCTAACTAACTTCTTGTTTTTCCAACAAATTCGAGTATATTGAAGTCCTAGTTGTTTCAAGAGAAAATGATGATAGTTCATTCGATAACTCAGGAAGAACAGGATAATCAAGTGAAATGACAGATGGCTGCTCATTTGACACAAAAGTAGGAACAATAGGCAATGAATTACTAAAAAATACCTATATTTAGATAGGAACAATAATACTATAAAATCAATAAGGTAGCATACCATTCACTACTAGAAAAAGTCAGATCAAAGGGAAGTACGATAGATGATACTGTATTAGAAGTGGCAACGACCTCTTCAATTTTTGGAGTATCACTAGGAACAGTGATTTCTTTTGAGAGATCTTTATTAGAAGCTACGCTATAAAATAAACAAATTTCTTTAATGTATTATCTCAGGTTCATTAAGTTAAGTAGCATTGCATATAGAATCAAACATACGCTTGTTCAGGTACTAGAGTGACAGCTAATTCGCATGAAGGAACATCTGGAAACTGTGTGGATTCGATACGAGATTGTACTACAGGGATACTTGAACGGATGTTACTGACGGATGCTACTTGCTCCTTGGGCCGAGATTTTTTACGTTTTACAGCTTCCATTCTTAAATTTTGAATTATAAGAATCAATACAGTATACATAGTATGATTTCGATTATACGCATAGTGACGTTTACTAAAAATCGCATCTTTGATGAAAACTTAATTTTAACTACGAGTAATATCACTATTATCGCATAGTACAGGATCTGTCATATTTTATACATGACTTTAGCGTAGTAGTGTTTATTTTTTATACATCAAATTTTATCCTAAAGTGCTTTAAACCTTACTTAACTGCCATCGATTCTTATTATTATTAAAATTAATGCAATTAGTACAGTCATTATTCTAGTAGCTTTTGTGTTGCCTGAATAACCTACATAATCAATTTTGTAGTTATTACGACCAAACGAAAATTCACCTATTTAACTCTTAAGCTATTAAACATAATTGAACCAATATCTACTAACTAATACTAATACTATTCGCTTTGACAGCAAAATAAATCAATTAAGCTATAATTTAAAAATTACCACGCAAAATGTTAGCTGTTAGCTTCAAATAGCAGTAGTGAGTTACGTGCTTGTGTAGATACAGTAATCTCGCAATTGGATAATAGCCAAAAATGTACGTAAGTTCCTCTTATTATTTTCTCTAAATTGTTTTGTTATGTTTACTAATGATTTTTATTTTATTGGAATGGAAATACCATACGTCTAAAAGGCTTCGAAAATATGACCCAATATGTTTAAATCTGAGATTAGTGAGGAAATAACAATTCACTACAATATTGTGAATCATTTCTGACTTCTTTAACTGGAAACAAGATTTGATGACTAATTATCAGAAATGCATTACTAGTCGAGTGATGTAATTGAAAAGAATATAGCGTGATATAAGCTAAGCATAGTGAACCTTATCACATGTGCTGTCAATAAATTATCAAACAAGGGTAAAGTCTTTGGCTTAGTAAGAAGTGGTGCAGCTAGAATAGCAAATTATAGTAGTGGCATTTTTTTTTGCTATGAATTAGTTAGCGAAAGTATATGTATTAGAGTTAGGGACCAATTATCAGTAACATATAGCTTAAGTTTTCCTATTTAGAGATTGTTTTTTCGTAACAATAAAAAACTTAATAAAGACATATTTTTTGAATTGACGAAGCTTCTAATGTGATCTCAAGAAATTGGAACTTAATCAATTTTTTGGTGTGCAATTTTTACAGTAATTAGAGGCCAAAAATTTCTGATGACGCAATTATTCATCTTTTAGAACTGTCTAAGTGATATTGCTAAAATAGTGTAAAATCAGATGCGGATAGATTTAAAATACTGAATAACTTAGTTATCTAATTATGTAAAACATGTTTTCGTGGTTATTATATTTTGACGATGCTAAAACTTGATAGGTAATCTATGTAACGCTATCATTCGAAATTTGTAAATTGTAAAGTATATGTAAATTTATATTCTTTTTTATTAGTTATTTATATACAGGGTATATTATGGGAAATGACTCGTCTAAGGCGTCTAAATCTTCTTCGGGAAAGACAAGTGGAATAAATTCTCTAGGTATATATATTACACTTAATAGATTTTTGTTTATTCTAGACAAAAACTTCTAGAGATTAGAGGCAAATACATGTATGAAATGAGATAATGAAAGAGGTATGTGCGATTGATTTTTCCTCAAATATTTTGTTCAACGAGTAAAGCAAAAAATCAATATGTCATATATGAGTAACTTATCGGTTCACTATTTTTTGTATTCCAGGTATCAAGTCAGGACCCTCCAGTGCTACCGTGCAAAAACATATTGAAAATGCTAAAAAGAGCAGAATTTTACAAATGAAAGGTTGTGGACTTAAAAAATTCCCAGATTCATTGACAGAGGTGTTCAATTTACTAATCTTTCACTTATATATTAAATATAGTTATAAATGAAAGACAATCTTATTTTTGCTTTAGCTATTCGAAATAATACGGAATCTAGATCTGAATCAAAACAAGATTCGTGTCCTCCCATCAACGATTGGAAACTTTATCCAGTTGAGGCAACTACATTTGTCCGAAAATATTTTAGGCAAGGATTTTAACTTTAGTTTTTTTTGCTGATTTACTATTTACAACTATAAGTTCATTTAAAAGGAAGACTTTGTAAATGAGACTTAGTAGCTAAGCATAATTTTTAATTAACGTTTGTTCTAAATTTTTATTTTTGTATCATTAACACTTTGTTTTAGCTTGCTTGCCTGATGAGATGGGATTGCTTAAGAAACTAGAAGTTCTTAACCTTCAGTCCAATAGTCTTTCCGTACTGCCTGATAGCCTCGTTGGATGTGCTTCTTTAAAGTCTGTCAATCTGTCATTCAATACATTCCGTGAATTCCCTATTGTTCTATGTCATTTAATGGAATTAGAAACTTTGATCATAGCCAGTAATGCTATTACTTGTCTACCAAATGAGGTTTGAACAACTTTTTTATAATTTTCTTTAACTTTATGGGTTTTTTTCGAACCTGAAAATAAATTGACTATGAAATTCAAGCTTCAAAAAAAGATATCTAGTAGTAGCTATATTTGTTTCTAGTGTATTCATTTTCAATTCTTTCAGATAACTACTCTTCGAGCTTCTGAGTTAAATCTGAACCAGAATAGACTGAACTCATTAAACTCTCAATGCTTGGCAAAATGTGCTCGTCTGAAAATCCTTAGAGTTGAAGAAAATTGTCTAGGCAAAACAGAGTTTACTCTTGAACTCTTACAGGAATCTTCCTTAAGTATAATTAGTTGCTCGGGCAATCTTTTCCAGGATAAGGAATTTCACGACCTTCCTGGATATGATGCTTATCAAGAAAGACTTACTGCAACCAGAAGGAAGATGTGATTTGTATAATTGCAACACTATCAAGTTGTAATTACTCTATATGTTAAAATAATATTTATTGATTTTGTCCATAATTGTAGTATACAATGTACAGCGTATAAATATTGGTTATGAATAGTTCATACATAATGAATTGTTGCTAACAGTTGCAATCGTGCACTATATTATAAATATCATTGGCAATAGTGTTACCGTCATTGTTTCAGTTTAAACATTTCAAAGCGAATCCAAGGTAGTGCTGCATGGACCATTGAATAAACACCAGGATGTCCCGGCCGACCACAGCCGATTCCCCAGCTAACTAGGCCATGCAATTCCCAGCGACCATTGACCGCACACATGAGAGGTCCTCCAGAGTCACCCTATTAGTAGGGTGATACATTTATCTAGAAAAACTATTGTTCTTACTCACTTGACATGAATCGACCGATCCCTGACTATATCCAGCGCAGACCATCGAGGGTAGGTGGATACGACCTCCATAATGTGCGAAATTATTGCACTCAGTAAATGGAACTATAGGTATATGAATTTCACGAAGAACATCTGACTTCCGTCCGTGTTCACTTGTCATTCCCCAACCTATAATTTCACTTCTACATTATCATCAGAATAAAGTCCTATATCTCCTTTTATCACTATTACCAGCAACAACACAGATTTTGTTAGCAATTGGAGGTAAAATAGGCAGGCAGATTGTTCTCGCAGCGTTGCTCATATTGACCGGTGGAGATATCCTGTGGAATGGTGCACACATTTCGCAGGGTTTGCACACATCACTCGCGTGGCAGGGGTGATGTAACTAACAAGTCAAGTGAGATGTGTTCTTCGCATACAGCTGCAAATAAAAGGTGGATGTAAAGAGAATGGGTTGGCTAACCTGAGTATGGCAATGTCGTACGAACTAGGCCAAACGACATTGAAAAGGAAATGTGTTGATATATTCTGAACCTGATGGGGATTACCCCCTCCAGACTTATGTCCTCCTATATGGATACTGTACATTTCGGGAAGACGACTAAAATTATGTAAATATATATTATGTACCACCAATTTTTCATATAAACACTCCGTTTTCCAACCATTAAACTAACCTTCTTGCAAAGCAATGTGCTGCTGTGAGAACAAATTGAGAATCAATAAGGGCTCCTCCACAGCGATGAGTACCCTTGTATAGTAACTGAACGGTCCATGGCCATGTGTGAGGATCTGTCTCAACACCTCCAATAAGTCGATTCTCGGGTAACTAGAACTATTCCATTTGGTATAGAATACAATATTATTTTTTATATTGAAATAACAAACCAAGTAATTAAAGGGTTGGTTTAAATGACGTGAGATGCTTCCTGTATTGGTGTTTGAATGTGTTCCGCACGTTTCTTGACTGGAGTGGATTACAAACATAGGAAGTATCGAGACAAGTATATGGGCGGACATTGAATAAACTGAGGAAATCTTGCAATGTTTTGACTAATATTGATTATAGATCATATTTTATAGAGTTCAAAGTTTGAACTCAACCGCCCGTTACGCTTTTTTGTAGACAGTTATGTATTAATTTACTACTTGTTCAACATCCATTTTATTTAAATTTACTTTTTGTATGTAATTAAGATATAAGTGAATTCTCGCTCGTAGTTTTACGTTATGACTATACATCTAGAAGTGAGTAGACATTCATGCGTTTTTTTCAGAAGGCTTCAGTATTCAAATTATACATACATATAAAGCGAAAAGTATGGATTCTTCGGAGTTACAGGATATGTTCGATAAGCTTGTTATATGGGTAGGTTTTACTGCTTAGTTATATTAGCCGTGTTAATATTAGAATATTATGAATTTTAAGGCTTAGTAATATTTTTATAGATGAAGTCTCTTCGATGTACATTGGGAGAATTTGATTCTTTATCTTTGCGTAGTTGTCGAACTTTTGCTGAAGTGCTTAATGGAGTGTATGTTTAATGTTCCCAAAAAAGAGTACTGTGAAAAAATCATATTTAATAAAACTATGCTTATGGAATTAATACCAAGATCTGATTGAATCAAAACGGGAATATATATTAATTACTATATAAAAACTTAAATAAAAATGTGATTTATTATTATTAATTCCTACCCTTTAATTTTTAATGAAGTAATGGCCATTGTATACTTATTTCATGCTAGTAGTTAATTTTATAGTGTCAAAAATATTTATTATAGAGATTGTGATTTCTTCCATGATGTTTGGATGGAGAAAATTCCCCATTATGATTCTGATTCCAACTGGCGTGTTAAAGCCAATAACCTTCGAAAAGTATGAAATAGTTATTTAATAGCTTGTTACATCTACATTTCACTAAATATACCTTTTAAAGTTAACGAGGCGTCTTGAGGAGTATTACGAAGAACATGCTAATCGCGTCATTAAGAACATTGCTCTACATGAAATCGACGAGAAAGAATTAGGTATCATTAGCATTACTCTATACTTTCCTTAATTATGCAAATTGATTGACGTTTAACTTTATTTTATCTTAATTTAATATTTACAGCGGAAGATGGTGCTATATCTCAGTTACTAAAAATAGTTATGCTAATTGTGGGAGCTGCATTTCTTGGAAGAAAACAACAAAGTATGACTGCTTCGATAAGAATTTATCATGAAATCTTTACATTATTTGTAAATGGCTAGTTTTTTTAGGCTTTGTTAATAATATAAGTGCTTTGGATCCCCTTGTACAAAAGGCTTTAATGACGGCAGTGCAAACTGTTATGAGTCAGTCTATGGAAAAAGAAATAGTCATATCACCAGTGCCAGAGGATGAAAGCGTATGTGCTTATAAAAAACCATAAAGCGTATATATATATAATGCGAAAAGGTTCTGAATCAAATGCTATGAATGCGGAAATGAACATTTGTTTATCATTTTATGTTTTGAGGATCCTGTATCCATAACATCAGATCAATTAAACGGAATGGGCGGTGAGTTGGATGGCAAGATAGTGATCTTAATGAAAGAGGTAAGATCTTATTGTTTTAATCGCTTGTCGACTTTTTATATTTGATATTATTCTCCACAGACTTCTTCTAGAATATCGAGTTTTAAAAATATATATGTATTTAAATTTATGACATTTTCCCATACCTTCAGTTCGTAGCAGTTATAAATTGTTTCTATTTTATTCACATACCTCGGTACAATTTCTATCCAAGAGCGCCTGCGGTTGTTATTTTATATAAGTATGCTTGACTACTCATTTTATCACAGAACTCCGATTTGAGACAAGAGCGAGAAACATTGGAGAGTGAACTAGAAAAAGCACGACAAAGATTGTATGAACTGACTAATGGAAAGAGTAGTGAATCATTTGAACAGGATATTAGAGAATTAAGGGTATAGTTTTATATTATTGCGTTCTTTATGTGTAAAGATATTTGAGTAACTTGTAGTTATTAAATTTTAGGAGAGAAAATTACGACTAGAAGAGCAAGTTATTGAGTCAGAAACGGAGAAAGAAGTTTTAAAGGGAAGGGTAGAGAAACTTTCCCATGATAATGAACAATTAAAAAACAAGGTAACTTGTAATTATATTTATTTATTTTGAAACCTGGTTGTACATGACAGGTGGCTCAAATTCGTCCATTCGAAGAAGAATTTCGCCGTCTCCGAGATGAAGTAGAAGAACTTCGTGTAAAAGAAATTGACCACGCTAAGATTGTTTCTGCCTACGAACAACTCAAAAAAAAAGCTAAGGATACTACGAATGATCGTGCAGAGGTAACGCTAAATAACAGTTTTGTTTTACTATTTCAAAAAATATACACATACTTCCAGTTAATTTTTTTGCGTGAAAAAATCGACTTTTATGTGCAGCAAGGAATGTTGCTTGATGATGAGCAGAGAAAGAATAAGGTATTTTTAAATGCATAAATATTAATGACGCGTATTTTAACAAAATTCTAAGAGCAAAGTTTTGCTATAGTAGATTTGGTTTTTTGTAAAATACAACGGATTTCCTAATGAAGAAATTTTTAAATATATTCTATAAAGAATTTTTAGGCTTTACGAACACAATTGGGTTCGTACAAGGCTTCGGCAGAAGAGAAAGAGCGGGAAGCGGATCAGTTAGTTGTTAAGCTAGATAAGGTAACGTATTCTGCTTTATCTAGTACTGGTTTATTTTCGATTCTATTTTATAAAATAATTTCATATTTCTGTATTAATCGTAATGACTAGTGTCATTTTTCTCCATTTAATTAATTTTAGTTAGAATACGAATTAGCTGAAGCTAAAGATCGGCTTGCATGTATAGAGACGCGAAATGAAAGGCTAATTCAAGATAAGATACTTTTAGAGGACAAAATTGCGCATGAATGTAAGTTTTAACATATCTATATTTCTAAATTATATACTGTTACTTTTGCTTTTCAGTCTCAGTTGGCTTAGATGCTTCTCATAGCTTACAAGCATCTATGATTGAAAGTTCCCAATTACCTGGATCTCTTGAAAACTCTCAAAACGAGTTTGTTTTTCGTCCATTTATTTACTTAATACATATATGAATGTTAGCTAGTAAAATATCCCAATTTAGAGATCGTGTTCGTCGACTAGAGTTAGAAAACTCTAGGCTAAAAGAACGAATCAGGGAAATTGAGGAACTTGAAGTATTTAGAGGTGAAATTGACACTGTAAAAGGAAAAAACCGTGAATTAGAGACTGAACTTCGTTTAATTAGCAAGAAGAAAAATGATATGGAGGTCAGCTCTAGGATTTTTCATCAGCTATTCATAGCTATTAAATGAATTATTTTTTTGTCCAGTTCCTACTAAGAGATAACAAAAAAAAACATCTCAGAATAGTACTTTTTATAATCATGTTTAGATAAAGCTTATGGATTTGGAACGTTATATAGAAGCGACTTGTGTCAGTTCATCTGGAGATGTAACACAATTTAAACTCCAGGTGCGACCCCTCCTTTTGTGTCAGTTATTCTAATTTATTATTAGGCTTTCACACTATTCTACATAACTTAGATAATAAAATGCTACGCTGGTATTTTTTTTTCTTGAATAGCTAATGGATTTAGGCTGAAAAATTGTCAATAGAAGCGGATCAGTGGAAACATAAGGCTGAAATGGCAGAAAAGAGGGCATCAGCAGCTGTTGAAGCACAGATGAGGGCTAACGGTAAGGACTATCTTTTTGTTAATATTGTTTATTGTTAATAGTTTTTTTTTTTTCAATCTTAGTTATTTTAGAAAAGTTATCGCAGAAAGAACTAGAGCTTGAAGAAGAACGAGAGAGCAAAAGGGTTTATCTTGAGAAAGCCAAACATATAATCGTTGATCAGGTATCAAGATTAAACACACAGAATTTTGCTCCAACTATTTTTTTTTGTTTAAAAAAATTTCTATAGGAGAGAGCTGCTCAGTGTTCAGCTGAAGGTGGTCTAAGCAGACACGAATTCGATTCATTGAGGCGAGAGATAGAACAAAAAGAAAAAAGAATTAAACACCTGGAGGATCAGTTAGAGCGAACTAACACTATGCATGAGCAGGAACAAAGACTTATTACTACTGCTTTTTATGGAATGGTTTGTCTCTTAGCTGTTAGCTTTAACCACAATGCCTTGATTATTTCTTTCATTTTAATGCTTTCTCTAGGCAAACCGTGTAGCCGAATGCACATTGGAAGGTTCAGACTCTGCTCGTAGTCGCAGTTTTCTTTCTAAACAAAGGCAGGTCAACTCTGTTAATATGAGGTAAGTAGAATGGGCTAAAATAATCTAGTACTCCCCTCGAATATAGGTAGCTAGGTTATAGGTTAATAACTGTTATTTCAGATACTCGTGAACTTCATCCTTCTCTTAGCGCAATTTCGGGTATCCTATGTATTATTGTATTTTTTTGGGCTGTTGCGTGAAAATTGGTTGTATATTTCCTTAATCGCTAATTAACTTTTTTTACTTGCCGTTTAGCAAGTTTGTGCCTTATACCATCGTATACCCCATACATCCATAAACGTTTAGATTTACTTACTAAATTGTCGGCTAATTTATTCTATTGTTAAAAATATCTATCTGATTATAATAAATACTAACTAAGAATTATTTTTGTGTACTGATTTTGCCCGCTTATAATTGTGAATGCGTATTGCACATATCCAACTATCACTACTTGGCATGTTTCACTGCTAATACCAAACATCTTAACCATCTCGTGGTCATTCATTGTTTGCTTGGCCTATTTTTGTGCTTTTTGGCTTAGTGTGTTCCTACTTTTTTCAGCACCATCCTGGCTTGGTTTCTGTTGCTGCTTGTATTGTTCTGGTACAATGAACGTGAGATTTCGGCTGTCATCTTTCCACCAATGCAATATGTGTAACAATTGCATTTCAAATTCTATCCACTTCACGTTTTTTTGTTATAGTGCACATTCTTACTCTTATTATTTTCGCTATTTACTGATGTAATTATAACTGATCATGTTTGTAAATAATCCCTGTTGCTGTCTATCCAATTATGGTTGTAAATTCTATATTATGGTATTGCTAAGCTGATTCACATCTTATTCTGTAGATAGTATCTACATTCTCTACGTAGATTAAATATTGTTTATCGTATTAGAATTTGTGACGTTTCTAAATGCTTAGTATAGACGCTTGGTCAAGGTGGTGTGCTTAACTCTATTTTTCTCAAGAAGATGCCGGTAATATTCATTACTCCATCTTTATCTATTCGACAATGTGATTGGATTCAGAAATTTTTTTCACTTCTCCCTCTCTAAAACTGGTAATTTGCTTGTCATATAGGTTGTCCGATGTTAATGAAAAGTGCAATAAATGTTATGTCCCAGGAATCAGAAAATATTAAGCTTCATGCATGTTTTTTCGATCTGTACTTTTTTGCATCTATTGTCTCTACCAAACACCATGGTCACTTTTATTCTCTAGATGCTACGTTTGAGCGGTTGTCGACCGTTCGGTTCGGAAGCAAGGCAACGCTTTCTTCAGGTTAGATTGGTAGTCTCTTAATAATAGTAATTTATCTAAATGTTGATAACGAGTAGAACTGTATTTGTGAGGAAAAGAGTTGTTCAAGTTTCTTAGAGTATTGCGCAGCTGAATCCGCTTCCACCACATCCGAGAATTGGTTCACTTCCATCAAATATGTCGGTAAGATTCTGTGAGACATTATTATTATTGTTATTATTATTATTATTAGTAGTAGTAGTAGTAGTAGTATCCCTTCTCTGGCAGGTCCTCGTTCCCCTCATCATTTGTGGCTCATTGCCCTCAGTTCTATTCACTAAGCGATCGGTAAAGCTGAAAAGTCACCGAGGAGAAGTGTGCTTTCCAGGTGGTAAAAGAGAGGACGATGAGACCATGGAACAAGTTAGTAGTTTAATTATAGGTTTACTATGGAGAAAACGTTAGTCCTTATGTTATTTCTAATGTAGCAGTAGTTTTCGTTGGATATTTATGTAAAATAATTATTCAAAAGAAATCCGATGTTATTTGTTGATTATTTCTTTTTTTGACTGCTTTGCGAGAAACGGAGGAAGAGATTGGTCTTCCTTCGAGTGAAGTTGAAGTGTGGGGACGATTGGAGCCCGTTGTTACACAGCATCTAACAACTACTGTTACGCCTGTGGTAGGCTTAATCAAAGATGAAAAAGCATTGCTTACGGCTGCAGTCAACTGCCACGAGGTAATCACTTAACCTGAATGATTATCAAATCACTTGATAGAATATGTATTTCCAGGTTCAGACAGTTTTTTCTGCACCAGTAGAAGAAATTTGCCAAAGTGTTCAGTATACTCACTTTCAGACTAAGAAGTTTCAGTACAAGCTCCCGGTTTTCCGAACTAAAAATTTCAAGGTGTTATTTTTTTATGGATTCTGACAATGCTTTTTATACTAATATACTACTAGTATGCAGATTCACTACCACTCAAGCGACGCTTTTCTTGCATCTGAGTTTCGTATATGGGGATTATCCGCAGTGATGTTGCATCAAGCACTTCTTCACGTTGCTTCTGAAAACTATGATGACGCTCTCGATGTCATGTTCTACTAATCTGAAACTGTTCTCTATTTTGTTAGCTATTTATCGTCTACATTTCTATATGTGCCTTTGTTTCTAATGTTTATACTCTGTTAGTGTAGCATTTTGTAATCTTACGGATATAGCTATCAAACTGTAAAATAATCATATTCTTTGTATTGTTTTTACATCTAATTTGTAATGTTGCATTGCTAACACGGGTAATAATTATATACCTATTGTTTTTGTTGTCGTCATACATCACTATTATAACTTTTTGTTAGTGAAATTTGACGAGTTTAAAAGTATAAGAGGATAAATTTTTATTTCTTAAAAGAACGAGACATAATACGATAAATATAAAACATGAATTGGTGAGCACGAGTAAACAATTACTGGAGGGAGGGCCTAATTCAATCTTTATATATAATTTTGCAGCCGTGATATTAACGTGAATTTTTTCGGAAAATTTCTTATGCTGTGGATGTATTTCTTTGGTGTGTAATATGACATTATTAGTAATATGAGTAATCTCAGTGTTTACTGTAATTTACTGGTTATTATTCGTTTCTCATAAGAAATCTTAATTCTTCTTCCTTTTTCTGCTTTCTTGGGCGATCGGTGGTTTCCGGAGCAACTTGAGAGATGTCTGGCAAGGGCATAGAAACCAATTCGAAACCGCCACCCCTCTTCATTTGACACACCTGGCAACTGAACTGCTCACATTTCCAATCTCGCTGATTTTTGTTCCATCTTTCCAGGATGCCCATCATGTGTCGTGTAATTTATGATAGCTCTGAATGCCCAGTACTTGGATGCACATTTACCCGACGAAATCATGTACACTGCGATGTTCGCAGGTGTAGAAAAATTTACTTTAAGCTTCGTTATTATTCAAATATATGTATAAGAAGGTTATAATTATATAAACATACAATGAAGGTATATCTGCATTAAGAATATTAACTCCGTTATTTAGGTGTCATTTTTCATCTGATGATGAAATAATAATTGCAAATCACGTGTTGTCTTTCCATGGGGGTCGTCCTCTGCCTCCTCTGACTGCCTTTTTTCATATTGACTCCCCGTGCTTCATCCACAGTACTGTTGGAGAAATAAACATTTATAAAAAGAAATGGAATAAGTGTCCTTTATCAAGCAAAAAATCTCATTTCCACTGTACCTCTTGTGGTCAGGTTAGTTTGCAACGCTCTCTTGAAAAAAACTAATTTATATCTAACTGTTTAGGCATTTCTTGATTTGTTCTCCAGTTGTTTCCTTCGGTGTCGCTCCACACCTCTTACGAACTCAAAGAAAGTTGGTATTAATAGACACCATGTTGAATTTGTGCCAAACTAAATTAACTTTTCAATTCTGTTGACATTTCTTGTTTTTCTTAAACTTAAAGATTTTAAAATTTATATGATAAATGGTGTCATCCCGTAAATATTATTTTCTTTTAAAAATATTTGAAAAATATATATTCTCATTATTAAGCAATAACTCCACAATTAGTAATTCTGACACTATAGTTTCATGGACTTGCCGGGTTAAATATTACTAAATACCATGAGCATACCGTAGTATATTTCAGGTTTGTGCACGTCCCTTCTGTAAACTGAAGAAAAAAACTCACTTTCACTGTCGTGTGTGTGACCAAGGTTTCTCCAGTAGAGAAAAACTACTGCAACACACTGAGAAACACAGTACGAGGGTATACTGCTGCAGAAAAACAAGTCAGGACGGCCAAACCTATCCAGCAAAAAATGAGCAGAAAAATCTTGATCACAATGCTGAACAAGACAATATTATTGTGAAGAGCAGCCATTCAATAGATAAGGGAAAATTTCAGATTCAGGAGTGCGAACTTTCAGCTACTAAGTCTCTTGATACAGGAACCACGATCTCACATAAGAATTCACCGACCCTAACCGCTTTTCCTCCATTCACAATACGAAGAATTATTTTTAAAATGTAAACCTTAAAAATTAAGAAATATACTCATTTCTGTGATATAAATAGCTCATTAATTATGAGATAATTTGAATGTTACAGATTGTTGCATAACATCTTAAAACTTTTTTCTCGAATCTTTGTTTTAACAGCCAATCATTTTCCACCACAACAGGTCAGCTGACGTTGTGACAAAAATAAATTAAATGGGATTTTCAAAGAAATTCGAGATATTTAGACTAAGTCCAATACGTAGTGAAAATTCTACGAGATAATAGATAATAAGTATCGCATTGCAATCAATGTCTTTATAAGAATTGTCCACATCCATAAAATTAATTGACTGTTAAAAACATCTAATTATGAAAAAATATCCTGTCCTGAGTTATATTCAAAGATAATTTAACGTTAACTGCTATTTGTTCCCTATATAATGTGATAATATTCGTTTAGTTGCTTAGCGAAATAACAAGTCCTACTAACTCCTTACCTTGTAAACTTAATATTTGAGAAAAATTCGAACAAAACACCAATCACTAGAGAATTTGAACTCGAGAGTTGAGAACTCACCTTATAAAACCACTGGAGGTATCTAGAACGCCCCCTATCTTATCACACGTTGTTGTGCCGTGTCACCATTACGACAGGAGACAGGGATGCGCGTGCTTGCAACATGTCTCGCACTCATAGCAACAGGTGAGAGGTAGCCAATTAGAGAGAAAGGAAAATGATAAATAATGCTTCCAGTATTTAAAGACAATTTAAAAAATTAAGATAGAGAGGAGAGTAAGATCAATTTAGTGGTGCTTTGTATAATATAAAGTCTATGTAAAACATTTAGTGCACAGTCTTGGATGTATGGTTAAGGTATGTGGTGGAAACGATAAAAATGAATTACGAAGATGCCCAGATATAGATGGATCCTGCGGTAACTATCACACAGAAAGGTTCTAACTTTAAATATTTTTCAACACTTAGGTTTCAATCACTTTTTTTCACTTGGCTTTTTATGTATTATATTTGGAATTTTACTTGATAGATCAAATGGCGAAATTATTGATGGTGTTGATATTCGATGTGCATCTGGTTCCCCTGTTTTTGCACCATTTGATGGGGAAATGTATTTCTGGAGACCATTCGGAGGAGCGGATGATAAACAATGCGCTGATATAGGAGTGAAGATAGAAGGTACCGGCCAATGGCAAGGTGAGCCATGAGAAATATACAACTTATAGTATTTAAAATAAGATTACATATCAATTGAAAAACTACGACTTATAGTGTTCAAGTTTCTATATTTTGAAAAAATAGGAGTCATTGGAAGTGTTACCTATAGGATACGCCGTCCATATTTCTTCTGTTAAACTTGATTTCTTTGGAGGGAAAGTAAAAGCAGGCGAGGAGATTGGCAAAGCCAGTGACAGGTGGTATTACTTTTAGTTATTTACCACTAACGACTATTCATGATACCTTAGGTCCCTCTGTTTCAGAAATTGTTTCGAGGACAATGTCCAACGAGTTGAGCCTTATGTTCAAATGAAACTCTACCGAGAAGGAAGACTCATTGATCCCACATTCCATTTACAAAACTGTTAGATTAGTTGACTCTATAGCTTTTTAAATCCTTAAATTACAACTTATTTGAAATACGAATATATTACATTTCTTAGGTATGTGCACTGGTCAAATTTGCGAGTCAAATCCAAAAAATAATCTACTAGGTGAAGCTTTCAAGTCCGACAAGTGAGTTTTAACTATTTCAACGACTTGCACAGCTAATTATACAACTGCTAATTTTAAATGTTTTAATCAGTGTAATAAGAATACATGAAATACAAAAAATACTGTTAAAAAACCCCTGTAAGTTGTATTTTGCCAACAATATTAAAGAACATATCTTAGGACATGTAAAATACATTAAGATGAGAAGCATAATTCTATTTAGAAGGTACAATGGAGTTCGAGGATGGGATGTTGAATGTAGAATGGTCAAGGAAGAAGGAGACGAAATCAGAGCTCCTCTAGTATATTCTCCCATAACAGGAGAAGTTGTAGGAAGGTAAAACAACTAATTGTATTGGTTAACTCAAGTAATTTTATTCTGCGGGTATTCCAGGACTCGTCTTGTTTTTGACCAAAATGGAGCTTACTCAGGATGTGACAACGACGGAATGTTTATAGTTGGAACAGAAGACTGGATTGGTTAGTAGGAAAGGTAGTATAGCAGATAAGAATAGCAAATTAGATTAGATTAAAATCCTACCTTACCTTCACCTAGGCTTTGAAATCCGTCTGTACAACGTTCGAACCCGTGCAGATTTGGGATTTGGGCGAAAACGCATTGTGCAAGGTGAACCGGTTGGAACACGTCTTGACTGTATCAACAGTCCAGATAGTGTATTCATGGAGGTATAACCCTAAAGCATATAACAAGATACAAAATGGGCAATTTTACCATTATCCATAAAATATTCAGGTCCGCTATCTAGGTCGAGTAGTAGACGTGAGTGACGTCATCACTGCAGAAAAGTGTCAGTTACCTCAGCTGCCTGAACTTTAAAAGAAAAAAATCGAAATAACCTCCCACACAATTATTCATTTATAATCTGTGCAAATTATGTATGCTTTAACCTCCGTGGTTATGTATTAAGTTTTAACATTTTTTAAACGATGATTTATTAAAGTCATTGCATAAATTTTCCTTTCTTTATTTATTCACACATTGATGTATTCATTTAAATGAAATTTATTTGTTTATAGATGTAATAAAAAATAGTTTAAAAATAATTTTCAAGGTGTTTCGCGTATCTACTTGTAAAACGTCACTGGAGTTAACTATTAGAATAAGAAAAAGAAAAACTAATAGAAACTGTATAATCTTAACAAAAGGCAGTTGGTGTATAGAGTGCATCGTACCGTTTTGTAACTTAACAGAATTCAATATTTGGCATGAACACAAAGTAACGAACGTGAAGATTTTTACTTAGTGAATATTGTCCGTATCTATATGGTTTTTACATATCATACTAATTTTTATATGCTAGTATTAGTTTAAACAGTGCCATAGCAGGTGGGTTTCAAATGTATTTAAAGTACTGACTGGAGACGAGCATGTATTTTTACAAGAAGTAATCACCTTTATTGAAGTTGATTAAACTTCATTTTCCTGTAAACGCTATTCTTTCTTATAAAATTCCATGAAGATTTGTTTTCTTTGTTAAGGTTTTTTTGTCAAAATTGTATTTTGGTATTAAAACAAATCCTATATGCTTTGTGAAAACAGTTGACTTTGTTCACAAATTATTGTGACTTAAGCTATAGTTATTATATCTACTTTGCCTTCTCTGGATTTATTTATTAGTTTTTATTTGATAACAGTTAAATAAAATATGCTTGAGAATTTGGCAGATGTATTTTGGGCATTTGGGATTTAACTATTATTGTTATAGATATGGGTTCGGCTCAAAGTCAGGAGCAACCTGACGTGGTAAGAATTGATAGAAGCGATATTCCAGAAGAATATAAGTTGGTTTTGATATCGGGGTTTTTTTTTCGAAATTTCTGAGTTATTTGGAATGTCATGTACATTTGCTTTTAAAGGAAGAAAGAATTTTTCACCTTCTGATCTTAGAACCGTTGGGGTTTCTTCCGATGTCGTTAGAAGGGTGAATGCTCATGCCAGTGAAAATGTGCGCACAAACTACGCTGAAGCGGAAATATTGAGGTAGATGATTTTTAACAACAAATGATATGGGCTTTAATATATAACTCCTAGTAGTATTTATAAATTGTTGTTTTTTTTAAATCTCACTTTATTCTGGTGCTTTAATATATGAAGTTCTTTATTTAGTTTATAAAGCAAGAAAAATATTTCGGGCAATTTTATAGATCTGAATTAGATCGTGAGAGGAAAGAAAAGGCTCATCTTCGCGAGGAAATGGCCCGATTGTCCGACCTTCAACAGCGAAAAGTATTTTATTTATATTAACTACTATTGTTTACAAGAATACTGTTATGGTTTTTTAATTCATAGCTATACTCAGCTACACGATACATCTTCTTCTATTCCTGCAGCATCAGATATCGAAGAACGCAAGAAAATCTTCGAGGAAACGGTAGAGCGTGTTCAGAAAAAGTTTTTTTCTTATCATAGAGAAAACGTCTGTCAAGACAATGAAAAGGCAAGTTCATCATATATCTCCGTTTTCTCTAGTTTTTAGTAAGTTTCGTTATAGGAGATCATGGCATGCCTGACTGAAAATTCTGATCGTGTTCTTAAATGTGCGACTCTCGCTGAACTGTACGAGAAATGTGTCGCCGATTTCCGACAACAGGTGCTTGAAGGAAAGTAGTAGTACTTTTTAAACTGTGGTTATTTCTGTCTATGGTTCATTTAGGTATCTTTATTGTTCTAGGAATTTTTACTGCTAAGAACTAGTTGATATAGATCTTGTAATTTTCCGAAAATGTAAAAAAGGAGAAATAAATATACGTGTTATGATGTATTTAATAAAAAAATCGTGTCATCGTTGCGCTTGTTACTGTTCTGTTAATTAATTATTGCTTTATGCATCTTCCGTTGTTATAGATATATGAAGTGGGCATTACTGACGATTTGTTTAGCAGCATTAGGACTTTTATATTTTCGGACAAGATTAAAGAGACAAAATGACGGTGGTGCTAAAACTGAAGTCATTACGTGGAAATTGGAAAATATTGTTAACAATCATAGGTAGGATGAGGTAAACATAAGTTAGTCTTTTTTTAGATAAGGAATTTAAGGTACAATAACTGCACCCTTCCTTCTTGTTGGAATCTTCGGAGTTGTATTATTAACTACGAGAGAGTCACCATATACATCCAACCACTTGTGCAAATTGTTAATGAGGTACAGTATGTCTATTGGGGTTTTCATGAATTTCCGCTTTACTACCTTTTCGATTGAAGTCAGGATATGTGGTAACACCACGTCCATCATCTGAGTTCCTCTCCCTTCGTTCTGCTCTTCAACCACACTCTGTGTCGGATCCACAGATTGCGTGCATTGTACTGCCCGGAATTGATTTCCTTAATTTGTATCGTTTCCCATCGGAAAGTGTAATCGAATCTATAACAAAATTATTGGAAAACAGGTTTGCCTAGATTATTTTATTTCTGACTTTTAGGATAAAATATTATTGATGTTAATATTTCAGATTTCAAAATATTATTATCTTTACGTTTTTGGGTCAACAACGTCATTTATCCCGACATGTTATAGCGAGGTTATTTAAAACAGTTTTTATGTGAATTCATATAATTGATGTCAATGTGAAATTTGCAGTTCATTTGGTCATCGCCTATTATATCGTCCTTATTTTGATATTTCTATTCCTTTATACAATTCACCAATCCCAAGTATTTCTTATTCAACCTCTAAAAAACGATTTACTCTGTTTGTTCCACTTATCAATATTACTTCAACTTTGCAGCGTAAAGTAGAGAGCGCGATTAAAACAATCAAGGTGAGTATTTTTATCTGTGCATCTTCGTTAACTTAGTTATTCATATTTTAATGTAGTAATATCTTGTTAATGGTTGCTGATTTATTTCATAAACATGCTTTTAAACATTATAAATTTAGGGTAGTTTGGTTCTTAGAGAGTGTCCAAGTAATGTTTCTTTGACTTGTGACGAGGATGGACAGCAAATAACTGTCTCTTCCGCTCTGAAAGTTAGATGATATTGTTTTATACATTCTTTAGAAGCAGTTTATACTGCATTTATTTTTGCTAAAGCTGCACTATTATTTCCTAAACTAAAGTTTTTTAGGTTTCAACATTCGTTCTCATTCTCGATAGATTTCCGTATTTTCAATCACTAGTGTTTCAAGCAGTGGAAGCTGCGGTTATTCCAATCCTAGTAACACCTGATTATATTCCACCTTGGAGTGATGTTATTGACTGGTCAAGGTTAGAACGAAATTGTATTGTATTAAAGATTATCTACTTAAATAAAACAAAATTAATATCTTAGTTATTCAAAAATTGACATGCTGAATGTTCAACACATCACTTTCTATTCAGAATTTCTCTTCAACCATCTAACCTTTCTCATATACAAGAAGTGATATCAACTATCAAAGAAGATTCAGTTTCAAAAATGAGGCATAATCTGAAGTCCATTTTCCGGTATTTCTCTTCGCCTGAGAATATTGCTTTAACTACACTTCATATCCTCGAGTCACGAATATTACCTTCTAAGTCAACTATATTCCTTGATACAGAACACGTTCGTTAAATAATATTATACTTTAAGTTTGCAGATAAAATATATATAGCGGATTTTCAGTCAGAGGGAGACAGTTTACCACTCATGTCTGCCAGTTTTCGGTTTTCCGCCGTTATATACACCAATTCATCTTTATTAGAAGATGTCCGTTCGATACTTGATATCTTATCTTCGAGTAATCAGATAGATGAAGCAATTATTATTTTAATGGAAAATAATATATGGACTTCAGGTGTATTAATTAAAACTTATTGACTGACGTTTATATAGTAGTCTGTTAATTATTTATGTTACAGAAGTGTGGGATTATTATTTTCCTGTGAAAATTCTTCATGGAATTCTACAAAGAGATGTTCGTTCCTTACTACGAAGGTTGCAGTCTAATATTATTGTATACGTACCAAGTGATTCATGTGCTATGAGAGGGGATGACGTTAAGAAAGCTATCAATGTAAGTTTGTAATCTCACTTATGGCTATTTGCTTTATACCATGATAACAGTGCTTTAAAAGCATTTGTATGCTTATTTCAACATTATCAGATTTGGAGATCGAATTCGAATAAAATTGTGTTTTTGCCGTTGGATTCATCGGATTTTTGTCAACCACTGAGAATCATACATAAGGTGAAATAAAGTATAGAAGTTTCTCATCACGAATTTATCTTTTACATTGTATATTTACGGAAAAGATTCAGGTATATTTTTTCAGAGTCTTGTATTACTTGGGCTGGAAAATTTGCCGCCTATCACAACCAACCCATTCACAGAAGGGTTATTACGTGTACCACAACTGCATTTAGTGCGCTTGAATGGAACAGGTCTGTTTCAGGCCCATGGCATACCTGTTCTCAATACAAGAGCATCAGCATGTTATTCGCTTAGACTATTGTGATTTATACACGTGTCTGTGAAATTCTTTCTCACATAATCATTAATTACTAGTGAAGTGTTTGTAAGCATATGTAATTTTAAAACAATGGTTAAAACTAACATGATTCTACTATATTATTTATTATACATCTCACATATGAAAATCTGTGTAGCATTATATTAAGACCTTTCCAGCTGTCACTGGTTCTTTACTAGACCGCGTGGTTATCTAAAAGCGTTTCGTGTCCCGTGTAGTCTAGCAAACCCCGTATTGGTCAATATTTACCAGTTGTCCGCGTTTTTGTTATAATAACTGCTCTACATCAGTGATATTTAAGGTTAGTTATTTGAAATTCATTCTTCTATCTAATGCTATTCCTGGAAGTTTAAATTATTGTAATTTTATTCCTCCACAAATAGATTCTAGTTTCTTATCTCATATCCCGATTGTGCGTCGCTGATTGGGTAAGTTACTGTTAGCACTGCATAACTGATTGCGAGTTCGATATTTTGTTGGTTTATTATAGGTATTTATTCTTTTAAATATAATGGTTTATTTTTTGTTTACTATATTGTTTTAAATTAATGTATTAAATCAT
Organism: Heterorhabditis bacteriophora; assembly: GCA_964036235.1. Taxonomy (NCBI): domain Eukaryota; kingdom Metazoa; phylum Nematoda; class Chromadorea; order Rhabditida; family Heterorhabditidae; genus Heterorhabditis; species Heterorhabditis bacteriophora. The sequence continues at coordinate 8,139,350 of OZ038428.1, read as the reverse complement.
TAGATCCGTTTTAGCAATGAGATCTGTGATGATAGTCGTTGGCATTGTGTATTTTCTTCTTGTGGCAAACTTCTATAATGAATCGCATGGATTCACTAAATTTTACAACGAAATGTATCCAGTTTGGTAAGGATAACGATATACATCAAGATGTTGAATTAAATCGTGTATTTTATTCTAGCATAAATTATAGGAAAATCACTCCCATAGTTTTTTTGATTATTTTCTCCCTTCTTCATGGTGGCGGTCTTTATATTCGCGACCGTTTTATTTGCGCATTAGGACTTCTTTTTGGAGGAATTGGAGATTATCTGATCGGAATAAGTCATGAAGGCATAATTACGGGTGCTGTTGCATTTGGAATTGGACACTTCATTTATATGGTATTTTAATCACTTGGCTTTTTTATTCACTCCTTTGTTCTTTTTAGCTAGCACTTTATAACATAGGGTTTCATTTTCAGTTATTTTTGTCTCTTTGATACATTTTTTGTTTCAGACTTTCTTTATTCATCACCATACGATTCTTTGTTGGCCTCTTCTTGTGGCAATGTTACTGTGGGGTGCGCTTGTGGGTCATGTCTGTGTCTTTCCACTCCTTGCCGAGCAACCGATCGCTGTTGGAATTATGACTGTATACTCCCTTATTCTATCCACATGTTTTTTCATTTCTGCATCACAGTACATAAATCAACCACCTACGAAAAGGAGCCAGGTTTGATAATTTTCTAGTTCAATTTAGTAAATTAAATGCAGCTTTTACGATAAATCGTACATAAAAAGTATTTAGGGTCTCTGCTTCCGTATGCTTGGATTTCTGCTCTTTTATGTATCCGATTCTGTGCTCATTTTGTCGCATACGGGTCGTCGTTTACCATTTTCTGAGATTATTATTCTCAGTACCTATTATTCTGCCCAGTACCTCATTTTGCAGGGAAATATAGCATCAACGACAGCAGTTAAATTTAAGATTAACTGAATATGTAGAAGTTGTATGTTATGTATAAATTTATAGATGTCATTGTCTTTGCATTAAATGATTAATATTGCTATATTTCGAAACTGATATTCAGCCTTTATTGAAGGTACATGCTGTATGTAAATATTGCGTGTTGTACAAATAGTGTTGGTGAATCGGTTTTCACTGAATATCAGTATGAAGGGAGCTGGTCGTGTTTTGGTATACCTACTGGGTCGCTACAATTTTTTGATTCTGGATTTTCATAGAGGCAGATCATTGTATGATTTAGGATAGTAGATGGGATGAGTGCTGCAGGTCCGGCTCGTATGTTAGCCATATATGGTGGCACTACTTTCCTCGTCTATTTGGAAACATCAGGATTTACTAAGGTCTATAGAGATGAAGTCATAGTTAGTAAATGTATGAAAATAGAGGCAATATGGAGTTAATTACTAGCATACATGGATTGTTGCTAACTTAACTTACACCTAGGATCCTCCGTCAGTTCTCTTAAGTCTTCCATTAATCGCACTCTGCGTTCTCACTCTAACAACATCAATGCATCCCCAACCACGGTTTACAACTTCAGCGTCCTTTGCAGTACTTGGTAATGCGACTTCCTTTCTATTAGCACCGGGATATAGTTTATAATAAAATCGTAAATCGCCATAGCATATTTTGGTTCTTATCACAATATTCTTAGCGATATCGTTCTATCTATCATCTTCTTCGTGGATGTCTATGGCCGGAGCATATTCCTTCATATGCCTTGCTAATTTACTTTATTATCTATCATTCAGGTTTGTCCACATTACCTATTATTTAATTTACCCTTTTATTTTAAATTTATTATTTGCGAATGTCTGATTATAGTCCCCTACTTCAATCGTGGTCGATTCCTTTGGGTGTCGCAACTGTCCTTTTTCTCAGTATGTTTTCTTACCACTGCTTCGCTGATCTAGTAGTATCTATTCCATTTCTTGTCCTACTTCTCTCGCTTGCACTTGCTTCTTCATCCCTTTTACTTGTCGCTGCGGGATCTCTATGCCAATATGGTCAACATGGAGACTACGATGCACATCAGGTATCATCTTTCAGCATTCTTTAAGCAAATATCTATAAGTAATAGGTGTGAGATGCGCAAAAACTTTTAATGCAACTTAAGTAGTTACACAGCTTTAAAAAGAATGTTGAAAATTCGTTGAAAAAGACTTAAAATATCGGAATTTAAGCTTCCTGCTTTCATACTGATTCAATATAAACTACAACAAACTGAAAGTGCAAACTTTCATTATCATTAAGACCCTTATCTGTTTTAGGTACTGATACGATTATCGAAAGTGATAGTTTCTATTAAAAATATTGAACTTTAATAATACTTTATTATGATGCAACAAAGTCTGTAGTAGTTAATTTATATTGTCGTAATACCATCCACTTTGCCGTAATACCATCCAATTTGCCGTGTAAACCATAAATTTCTCAAAACATCTAACTGATGAAAACAATTAAATAATTGTACTGGGTTATTTAATGAAAAAATTACAATTCTACTATGTCAGGTTACAGCACTATGCTACGCAATTGTATAGAAATTTGTTTAAATAGTCAATTACTGTACAAACAAATGCTGGTTTATTAGCGAAGATCCACAGAATTAAGCATTTTCAAAATTCTCTGTTCAAGATTAAGGGATAGTTAGTGGATAATACTTATTTTCAGGCTTCTTATATCCGATTTATTGGAACAATATCGAATGTCATTAGTAATTCACTCATTTTAATGAATTTATTTGGTCAGCGAAATGAAATATTTCAAGTCGCATCAAGGATTCTATTCTATTTTGCACAAGGTCTTATGTTTCTTGCTAATGAAAGGACATTTTAAAATAAAAGAAATAAATATTTGCTGTTTCATTTACCTTCAGCTCTTTCTTCTACATAAAAAAATATGAAAAGGTGGTGATAGCAAACATAATTCGTTTACTAAAGTTAATATATACCCCAGGTTTTAATTTCACTGATTCATTTCTATTCCACCTAGAAACGAAGTATTTGATTAAAATTCTAATTTAGATGCGCAGGGTAGAAAATGGGTCGATACAGTAAACGCGTTTGCACATTCGTCTCAACATTTGCAAAATATTTAATTCCTACAATATTCGAATGTGTTTTATTTCTCTTTTACTTATGGTAGAGATTGAAAACGTTCATATTTAAATGAATATAGGCAGATTTAGGATGTTTATGTTATTAACATTATTAATTATTACTGATGATGCTATTATAGTTTTATAGTAAGGAGATTTCGTGAGGTATGTTTATTATGGAATTTTAAGGTAAAATGGCTGAGCAGCCCGTCAGAAGAGCTGGACCTAGCCCTGCTGGAAGGTAATTGTTAATACCTATATTTATATTTACGATTGTTATTCTATTTAGTTGCTATTATAGCATAATACTAACTTGTTTAAATCCAAAAAATAACTTATTGGACTATTGGATATTTTTAAACATAATTTTTACTATTTTCGACTGTACGTGAAAGGAGTATTCACTGGTTTCAAGCGGGGACTTCGTACACAATCTGAAAACACCGCTCTTCTCAAGCTTGAAGGTGTTTTCAATAAAGAAGATGCCCACTTTTATGTTGGCAAACGTGCTGTATATTTGTACAAGGCTCACAACAAGACAACGGTTAGATTTTTGTAAATTTACAATTTTCTCTCCTTGCAATTTAATTTTGTGTTTGGAGTGGTTGTTTGTTTGTTTTTGAACGTTAGCATTTTGAGTATAGAGGCAATTTTTATTATTGGCAACATTTAAATGCTCATTTGAGCGAACTGATGAATGCTTTTCAACAATTCATTCGTTGGATTAAATTCGTTCTATGAATACTGAGCGATTTAGTACGGGACACTTATGTATGTTTAATGGGTTGCAACGGGACCATTTTGTTTTGGTGTTTACGTTAGATAAATTTAATATTTTCTCATGTATTTGATTTCACATGTGTTGATACTTTCAGAAGCCAGGACACACTGTAGCTACGCGTACTCGTGCTATCTGGGGAAGGATCACCAGAGTGCATGGAAACGCCGGTGCAGTGCGAGCCAAGTTTCACCACAATCTTCCTCCCAACGCTATGGGTAATCGCATCCGCATTGTGAGTTTTTGATGAAGTATTTAAAATTAAAGTCCTCTTTAGAGACCGATTCTTCAAAAGCTGTAGTTTTGTTACAGATGCTCTACCCTTCCAACATCTAAGAATATGGATAATTTGTTATTGTTATGCTATCGATTGTTAATAAACAATTGGATATGAAGGTTTAATAGTGACAGCGATACATGAAATAACCCGAATATAGGAAAAGCTTAAAAAGGTTACTATAGTGTACAAAAGGAATGATTTGCCCTAGGCCTAGTGTTTCTACTTAAATTGCTAGCCCATTTGCTCTATTAGGAAGTATCAATCGAAGTCTTGTGTAAGATTTTCAGCATGATGGTATTGCTTTCTGCCTTCGTAGTCGGGATTGTGTTCATTTAACTGCGAGGTACAAACGTCACTAGTTGGTCCACTCTGGAATAGTAGGTGTAAATCATGTCGATGCACAGGTTGATACGTACCTTTGTGATCACGCATGGGCTTTTGGTGAAAACACCAATGCTTTCAAGAGACGAAAAGGATGTCCGGAACATATGAGGTATGGAGAAGGTAGATATTCCTGGTTGTATAGGGTATGAGAAGAGGATATACATTATTTCCCGCGCTAATGTAACTTTGAAGGCTACTTTCTGTTTAAAATAACAAATTTGTGTAGATACCTGGAGAACAATTTGGGCATACTCTTCCAATGTAGTAGTAGAGGGCAAGTAGAGTAGCAAAGTGGGCTACTGCGAACCAAAAGTGGATGAAGAAGAGGATAAGTAGGTTTACCAGGAACTGAACTTCAAGTTTCCTATCTATTTTAGTTTTAGTTAAATATCAAAATGACTTACACCAACGAATGCAACGTATCTGTTACTGAACATGGAGTACCATGTAGCAGGTTGGCCCATGATTTTTCCAGACTCTATCGTTTCAGCCATACATCGTGTTTGTGTCCTTTCTGGGAATAACTCATCCAGATCGCCTATTTTTGGTGTGGATCCGTAAGAAGGGATAGTTTCTCTGAAAAAGATTAGGATTAATTTTAGTATCTAGCATTGATATTTGTTTAGTTATATATCAGTAAAAAATATGCTTACGAAGTATGATTGATATGTGCCAGGTCATAGCTCATGGCGAGGGAAACATATGCGTAGTTTACAAAGGCATACGTGATAAGAAAAGGCATTGTTGAAAGAATTGCCAACTGATTGAGATCTCCAAGTAACACAAATATTGATGCTACTCCCATCAGAACTACTGCAGCCAGAATGGGATTCTTATTTGGACCTGACTGTAATGGTGAGTTATATTCCTTTTGCTTCTTAATCTATCAGTTTTGTTTTGTTATAAATCCTGCCTACCCCTTGCGCAAGTGGGGTGAGTAATGGAACAATTCCCTCATTCGCTATTCCCTGTAGAACTCTGGGAGTTCCTAGAAGGGAGCCAATTGTGGATGACAAGGAGCATATATATAAACCTATCATGAAGATCACTCCCGTTAGCGATATCTATAAAAAACAGGATTGGTATTATATATGCAATTGACTTTAATAAGATTAGAACTCTTGAATGGTATGGGCGACTTGCTTTTTCAGAAATGAGGTTATCACAGATGAGATTTATCCGGTCTCCTACTGCTCCAAGACAGATAATAAAGAAGAAGCAGACACTTGAGCTATAATTGCACTTTTTAGAAGCACAATTTTAAAATTGTCATTTTATACATAATAACTAAAATAAATCTAAAATGAATATTGAGCATCATTTATACTCAACTACCTTACACCAACAGCAGATAGTTCTCCTAGAGGTATGCTTTTGTGAGGATCCTTTAAGTCACCACTCATATTAACTCCTGAATAGAAGTAAACTGGTGTTAGTTAACCTATTTTTAAAGGTTTATTATATAATATACCTGACGTTACCTGCTAAAACTCCCAAAAAGTTAGCAAAGAATACACCGAACACAGTAAAGAATGACTGCGGTGGAATGATACGAATAAATCCCGCAGAAGAACAGTTAACAGAATCATAAAAGGGATCTGCATTTTCTCGAAGTCGAATAGAGGAGAAGTGACCGACACCATGTTCTGTGAAGAACTTAAACAGTGAAGGATACAATTTGAGTAAAATAAATATATTTACCCGGATCGGCTGTAAACAGCGCTCCTAAAAAAAAGTCGAAAACAGCGAGAGCCAAAAATGCGAGTAAAACAAGCTGTAGACGAACCACCCAGGTTACACCCGCTGTGTTTATGGCTGTAGAAGAATTATTAACTTGGAATAGTAGATAATAATAATATAAATATCTTGACTAGAAATCGATGCTTAAACGTGAACTATTACTATACCTATTTTTAATACCTGTTAGCAGAGCAAGTGTTGCGATGGCTATGACCTTTGTAAAAAGTTTGCTCTCTGAGTCGAAAAAGTGCGCCACTGACTCTGCAAATCCAACAGAGACGAGACCAGTTGCGACTGCCTTAAAAAATTTTCCTATAAAAGAGCTCTGTCCCGATTGGCAGTTTTTCTAGCTCTTTGTTATTGCGTATCAATTCCGCTTATGTAAACTATCTTATTTTCCGATGTTTTCCTTTTATCTCGGTCTTTATCCTCATTGATCTATCTCCAAACTGTTTAAAATAATGTGCTCCGTCTACAAAAGGTCACATATATATATGACCAGCTTGTAGTGAAGCTAAGGGCTGGAGGTTTTATTGTTACTGGTTTTATTGTCGTTTTTGTTAGTTCAATAAAGTGGTTAGTAATTGCGTTTACTGTACAATACCAATAAAATCACCAAAAAGTATAACTTGACTAGATCGGGACAAACTCGAAATTCCTCTAAATAATCAAACACAAACCTGACCGAGAGCGTAGATCAAACCAACAGCACCGCCAATACATCCTCCGAGGACATGAGATACCAGAAAGTAAATACCGCCACTCTGAACTGAATCAACTAATACTCAGCACTTAGCTAATAGTAAGTAAGAAACTACCTGAATTTGACAGCGTTCTACAATTCCAATGGCGGAAAACACGGTGATAAGGGCGAGTGTCGTACAAATGCCAAGTAATAGAATCGAATTAACTACGCCGGCAGTACCCTGCAGTATATAATATAGTCTATCGCTCTTTTCTGCTCTTATAATATTTGTTATTTTTCCTACTACCTATTAGTTATTTCCTTTGCCCATTCATAACATTGTCACATATATTTTGTCCACATCGATTAACCCTAACTCTATTCACACATTCAGCTGGTTGTCAACAGAACTTTAAACCCACAACAATCCATCCCATACGGAGGAAGACGATGATACCGAATATATTGACCATCACTGTTGTGAATACACCATCCCATGTTCCAAACAAGATCGGCTGGTTCATCAATAACGTTCTGAAGCAAATTAAAATTTAAGAATATATATAAGTTATAGTAGCTAAATAGGGCTTTATTAAAACAAACAATTTCCTCCTTGTATTTAAGATGATATATTCCGTCAAACATACCTTTGCCACCATGGCGTGCTTTCTGCTCGAGAGGTCTCATGAGCAAAAAGCGAATCTGCCGGTTCTCGCAACTCTCCTGCCATATCTGTGTGAATATAACCTATATTGTGATAAAAAATACCGAATTTAGGCAAAATCTTTAACGGATGAACAAACATAAACAAAGAACGTATTATAACTTCCTATACCTTATTCAATTTTCCGAACGTTAATTTAATTATGTTAGGGATAATTAGTACGTTATTAATGTTTTACTTCATAAATATTATTTATTAACAGATAAATAAAAAAATATAGGTACAATTTCAACTGTTTATTGAGCATTGGTTATATTGAAAAGTGATTCGAATGAGAAAACCATGGATGGCAACTGAGAGTATATAATTAAGGGTTGGCCAGCTCGCAGCGGAATCGATACGATGCCAGGGAGGAGGTAAAAAGAAGAAAAGAAGAAAATAAAGTAGGAACAAATAACAAATTGAATAGGAGCTTAAGGAGAAAATAGAGAAAATAGCAGTAAACAAAGAGATTTGCTGTTATTACTATAGAAGAAAATGTTCTTATTTCTAGGCAGACCTGTGAGACAGGGCAACAAATTATCCTACGAAATTTTTTAATTCGGTAGTTAATATGATGAAAATTATTAATATTAATTTTAATACACTGGTGATAAATTTGTGACAAACGAAAAAGATCCAAATACGGGATCCTCAGTGAATTAATTAGTGCTTCAAACACCTAAATGGTTCTTTCTTAAATGATTATTTATTTACCATTTTGGTTATAGATTTAATAATATCCATCTTATTGAACATCGAGTTTTACTATTGATTATTTAAAAAAGGTACAACTTTGAGCCAACACGCATGTATCAACAATTATGAATATAAGAAAAATATAAGGTATTGGAAAGACAAAGAATTATAGTGAAAAATTAAATGGTGTAATTATATTTCATGGAAATATAATAACGGAAAACCTGGGTTCAAAAAAACATATGGACCTATACAACATTAGTAATACCCAAATATCTCTGAACTTTTCCCTGTGTTCTTAGATTACTTGTATTTTTTTTCTACTCGAAGTGTACAAGTGTCTGTTAGCATGTTACATATTAGTGGATGGAGGGCAATGATTAGGCGACCAAGTGTTGACGGAAGCAAGACGAGAAACGGCAGTAGAGGGGCCACGCCGAATTGAGAAGCGATGTCTTACTGCACCATAAGGTAGCTGGTAACAGGAACATGAGCAAAGCTGTAATAGCTAAAGTAGTAGTAAAGATGTAATTCTATTTAAATATAAAATTACTTTAACTTATATAAGAAGAAGATGATAAAAAATACAAGAAATCAATTTCGTACCGATACGTTATCACCTAACGGGAGTCCTCCTTGTGGTGTATCGTAATCGTCTTCTGAATCACTATGCGCTCTGACTCTTACTAGCCCTCTTGCAGCTAGCCGAGCTTCTCTGAACATCATACTGATAATAGTTTAACATATTTTTTTTTTCATAAATTATCTTAACTAACTGTTCGTCTCTTCTTTCATCTTCAGTATTCATAGTTAGAAATCGTAGTACTAAAAGATTCATAGCAGCAGAAATGACTGTGAGGCCGAAGAGAATGAAAACTAATGAAAACACGACATAATCGGGCCGATTCTGCAGCGCACCACCTTTCTGTAGCGCTACAAAATCACCAAATCCTAAACAAAATAATATATATTTACCACAAAATATCATTGTCTTTGAGTCTGATATTGTGAGAAGAAGTAGTTAACCTATAGTCGTAAGTGTGGTGAAGCAATAGTAAAGACTATCAAAATAAGTCCAGTTCTCATAACGGGAGAAGGCAAGTGCTCCAACTGCGATCAGTAATGTACCCCAGCCAGATGCCACAAGGATAAGATCTATATGAGTGACTACAGGAGCACGGCCGAATGCCTAGAAAAAAATAATGTATTACTTCCAGCATTTTCTGTGCTGCTGAGAAACAAAGTACTAAAGAAAAATATCGTATCTATTTTATATAGCACTTTATCTCTCAATCTTCTAGGAAGAACTAACCTTTTTAGCAAATCGTAATAGTTTGGCGGCGAATGTATTCATCCTCTCACCTGAATTAAAGATCTCTATTTGAAATAACCTTTATACGGTTAATACCACTGGTACACTATTATTGTCCTCTTGACATTTTAAGGGTAGTTAATAGAAAGAAAAAAGCTTACCAATACTTTGAAACATAACTAGTCCAAGAGGAATGCCAGCAAGAGCATAGAACATACAGAAAGTTTTACCCCCAGTGGTCATTGGTGTGCTGTGTCCATAACCTGCAATTCAAATAATTTTGGCTGTACGAATTTACCGAAACTTTAATTATTTCAATTATTTCTGTGCATTTGAAAGCAAACGGATTGAAATATACCTATTGTGGTAATGACGGTGGTTGCAAAGTAGAATGCGCCACTAAATTTCCACTGGTAGCCTGCTTTGTGAGGGACACTTTTTACAATGGTTGCCTAGAATCGGTTGATATTATACACAATATTACTTTTTCTTGTTAATTTTAAATTAATTGTCATAACTAATACATTTATATACCTCGAGGACATCGTAATCAGCTTCTGTCATATTGTACTTGGACATTAATCGTGCTCGAACACGTTGAACCAAAGCACGCTATAATTTAATGGAATCCATTAGACTTACAAAAATAAGGATTTGCTATACTTCAAGTAGATGTACTTATTTTTTATTTATCCGCAGAATTGTAAGAACTTTCAAGGATAACCATGAAACTACGTGGCTACTACGTTATATCTGACGACAAGCTATTTAGGATGCTTAGATGGCAGTGATAGTATAACTAAACTTACAGCGTTCGCGAGAACTAAATATTTTAAACACATTTTAGAAATTTCAGTTATATATTGAAAAGAAATTATATCTGACTGCTGTAGTATACCACTTTCTTGAACATTTTTACGTCTAATTTTGTGCAGTGTGAGTGAGCTAAATATCGGAACATGATGGACAATCGATATGGGCGGGCCCTTACAACGAATGACGTCATATATAGCATTACGAGGGTGGAGAGATGTTGTGGTTAGCAAATCCCACTTTTCGATCAGATGGAAATAGAAGTAGGATGACGGTAAATACTGAGGAACAATTGTAACTTGGAAAAAGTACGAATAAAAGGTAGCGATTTTCGTCAGTAACTCCTTTCGTGGTACTAAATTATTAAAGTTCGATAGTCTAGGTGAGCTTCTATTTATAACATACTATACACTTCCGTATAGTTTTTATCTAGTATAGCATCATTAAGCTTATTTATCGTGATGGTTACTTTGGTTTCATTTTCGTAATTCAGAAAGAGACGAGAATAATAACATTGTTGGATTGAAATCCTCTCCAAACACATTAACTTTACTTTCAACATCTACAATAGTTACCAAATAAACAGTTGAAAGTTTAAATAATGATGTGCTGTTTTAGATTTAAAGTGCCTTGGATAAGCTAACCTGTTGAAGTTCGTTATCAGATTCAAGAGCATCAAAAACGGCTGCTCCAACAAGGAGATACGTAAGTGTACATACAATCAAAGATAGCGTACGGACGTTCTGGCGTTTCATCCCACATCAGGATCTCGCCTTCTGCTTTTTTCCGACCACTACACTTTCTACTAAGATGGGATTGTTAGCTAATAACCGCAATAGAAAAATTTGACGTAAATGCAGAGGGACAGCAGTTATTACTTCCAAATATGTAGGAATAGTTGTTGAGATAAAGAATGAAGTAGTAGAATGTCTCATTCAGTGGATTCAATCCGATTTCAGGAAGTTTTGCAGAATTTGTGGATGAAAAATGTGGAAGTCTAGTTTTCCGTTGGCGAAATTAAAGATGGGATAAGTGTAAGAGAAGCACCGCCCATGCGATGGAGGGTGCTAGCTAAAGAGATCCAGAGAAGCCGCAGCTTAAGCACAAGCGGACATCTGGGGCGCATTAGGACTCAAACTAAGAAAACTAAATCTGTTCTAGAAAGGCACATTTGCAAAAATGTCTTGATAAAGATGAGATGTTTCAAGAACTTATGAGTAGGAGTTAATTCCATTTGTTTATTTGCGAATAAAAGTGATTAACATGAATAAATAAACACATTTATATAAAGAGTATATATATATATGTAAAAGATGCGAGAGATGAAGAAATCTAATAAAATTATATATCAAACAAAATATTTATGGCTTATTTGAACTATCTTATTTATGTTTAGTCGTATGTGGTCTATGTGCACCAATTTGTATATAGATAGCAAGACAACTGACGGCTATAAACTTTGTTCTGTAACCGTCGCATTGTCAACAAGTATTCTAGATATAACTGGAATATCACTGTTCATATTTGTATTTTACTTTATTCTTGTAATTATGAGTTTTGTTTTGAGCTCTAATAAAGGCATTTAATCTCTGTCATAAATTAGCTTTCATACAAACTACGCGCAAGCTGCAACTGATATTGTAAAAACATTCCAATTAAATAAAATTATTACTAGTTTTAATTTTTAAATCTTTCTAGGATATGAGTCGTCTTTCTTCAAAGTTTTATCGCTGTTTTCTATTTTATGTATTATAACGAATGTTTTATTCCATAATTAATTACATTGGAATAAATATTTATCGTCTTTTTCACTCAATCATCCTCGTATGCTTTTTTTATTCACTTACTCAAAAATTTCACATTAACTAAATATTTATTCTTTTTCACACTCTTCGGAAATTAGTATCCCTCCTTCGTCTGAGAAGACAGGATAGTGGGCTGAACTCGCAATCGTTCCATCCATAGCCGTTCATGTCCCTTTTCTCGGCTACTAGGTCATATCGTAGTGGATAGTCTGCCATAACTTCCCGAGGCTGTAATATATTATAAAATATTACCCAGTTTTATAATTATATTTATTTATTCCCACTGAAAATAGAATTGTTTATTTCGTGTTACTCCCAAACATAATTCAGTTCACCATATTTTATAATGCCTATCTTCTTTATTCCTACCGTTTACTGGAGCTTTTTTTTTTTGAAAAATTGCCGTCTGGTTTTATTTCTTTGACATTATAACAACAAAAGAAAAGTCTAGCATGCATAGACTAACCAAGCCTATTCATGAAAAGCTGAAAATCATGTCGCACTTATCCATAAACAATTACTTCACATTTTAGAAGTCAAATTGAAACCTTAGAGTTGACTGGCTTAATCCTCCAATACAAATGTAATAATTATTTCATAAGTTTTTTTTGTTTACTGGAACCTATCATGCTCGCAAAATACGTCTCTTCCGTTATTGGTCTCTCACTATTAATTCGCTCCACGGCGTACTGTATTTGCTTTATGTCCCGCCCACTACCGTAATCGCCTTCTCATAAAACGCAAACTATACCATGCTTTCCAGACAAACATTGGAATTTGACAGATTAAACACAATCGAAAAGGAGATAGTAATACTCCATTATTTATTGCAAATTTATGGTAATAATAGTTGTAAATTAGATACATATCGGAATTACAAAAGATTGTAAACAAAGTTCACTAGGTGAAGTGACTGGTGTGGCAACATAAAACTTCAAAAAAAAATTAAACGACAAGAAAAGCTGATATATATAAAGAGCACCACGAAAAATAAAAATAAAGAAAACTCTTGCGAACAATTTAGAGACTGAAGATGTAGGTGCACTAGGAGAAACCTCACAATGTTAAAAAACCCAAGTGACTCATTTAACATAACAAAATCATTAATCAATTTAGATGCGCATTTTTTCCCTAAAGAATGCCCACCTGGGTCCTGGAGGAAACGGAGACTATAGAAGCGAGGAGGATAACCAGCCAAGGAGAGATCATGGGGGCGAAATGGCCTTGCCCCCGCCGCTCCGCCCCTCCGTTGTCCTAACTACCTTCGTTCCACTAATGATCACACACACACACACACACACACACACACACACACACACACACACACACACACACACACACACGATAACTATCTTTTTGTGACAAAGTCTTCTTTTCCCGGAATAAGGAATGGGACTGCGGAAGTGGAATAAAAATTTGGGATATAAGATGGAACGGAGATGCATAGGGAACAAAGGCAATAACATCATAAAGACAAAAATAAAATAAGCGCCAGTGATTTGGAATTAAAGACACTTCTTAATGTCGTCTTCGATTAGCAGATATATAAATGTCCACACGCTACCACACTCGACATTTATGGTGAGGATTCATTGGTGAACCGACTGGACAGTTGTATGCCTTCGCAAAATCGAGACTATTCGAAAGTGGGCCTTTGACCCTGGAAAAGTTATAATTCCTTTTCGTTTATTTTTGACTTATTCCTTTACATTCTTTCTCACCTTATTGGACCTGGAGAGTGTTCTGACGTACGCAACTTCCGTACAGCTTCCTTATCGTTCATAGTTCCACACCATATCTTCAAATAACTAATAGAATAGAACAAGTAAATGATCTACATTACTGAAATGATATGTAGTTGGTCATATTTTATTCATACTATACCTGAGCATAATTCAAAAAGAAAAGCTGGTCGTGAGTGAGGTTGACCCCTGGTAAACGTGGCGGATGCTTATGTGACTTTTCATACTTTTTATATGCTCTAAAAATAATTCGTAATTAAACCAGTTTTGTAACTCCTACATAGATAACTGTAACTAACTTATAAGCTTGTTTAAGTCCGCCGTTATCTGCAATGTTTTCTCCCTTGGTGCTTCTGCCATTAATTTTCATGGAGATTTGGTCAAGCATATAATCCGAATACTGTCTCTCTATACACTCCGCCTATGAAAGTGCCAGCATGTTAAATCGAAACGAAATATAAATGGATATGTAACGTTAAAATATAATTATATAATTATAATAAGGTTTTTCGTGTTCTACCTAGTATAAAAATGACTTTTAAGACTAGGAGAACTTGAAACAAAAACTATATTAGTAAGAAAATTAGGACAAAGTCTCAAAAAATTAAAGCAAAACAAAATAAATTAGTTGATGACCTTCTTCTCAAATTTCGCAATGGTAACGTTATCCCACCATTGTCTAATGTTGCCGAGATTATCGTAAAGTCGCCCTATAAGAATTGATCCCAATTAATGTCCTCGTTCTTTATATAAATTCTCACCTCTGTCATCAAATCCGTGAGTTATTTCATGTCCTATAACTACTCCAATCCCGCCAAAATTCATGGATGATGGAAAATCTTTGCTATAGAAGACTGGTTGTAAAATACCCGCCGGGAAAACTGCGAAAAGTAATTCTATGATTAATTTTAATTATAGAAAAAAATGGCATGTCTACAATTACACTTTGGCAACTAAACCACAACAGCAAAATACGATATACCAAAAATACATAAACTTTAGTTTTGTTCAAATTATTATAACATAACACGAAGTTGTAAACTCACTGATTTCATTAGTATTCGGACTATAAAAGGCATTGACGAGAGCAGCACCAGCCACCCATCTAAAGAGCATGGTTATATCAGGTATAAATTAAATTAGATTATGAAAAAGTAAAAGTGGTTTCTTGATATTAAGATGCTAACATTTATTTAATCTATTTATTTATTATTCTAAAATTCAGTAATCTAGCCTTTTTAGGTCTTGCAGAGCTTATTTTGCTTATTTCAAATTATTATCATAAAAATTAGAGAACTTCCTACGATTAATTTAAACGAACTCATCACAAGGAAATGAAGACACCTGATTTTTTAATGAAGAACTTGCCTAAATTTATTTACGTAATCTTTTTAAATCCTAATGGAACAAAAAGTAACAAATAAAACTACAAAAATCACTGCATTTCCACTTCAAGTTTGTTTTCCTGTAAGTATACGAAGCCACTCTATACTAGAATTTATTACCAAGAATAGAAGTTGCATGATCTACGGTGAAAGATTAATGCTAGTTTGTTATAGAGGACGATCGTCTAGGTAGGACCACATCTTCAGTGAGAGAAAAAATCAGTGTTTTCGAAGGCGAGTTACGCAATATACTTGAGTTGGAGTTTAATTTGTCTGATAAATTCAAGTGTATTCATATTTTTCAATTCATAACTTGGGGGTTTTCTTATACTAGGATTGAGATAGATGCATGTCATCAAAATAAGTCTAAGCAATTTTTTTTATAAAAAAATCACGCTTTCAATGTTGTGTGGATTTTGTTCAAATTAATTGTGGTAATTTGACTTGTTGTCTGAAATGAGTTCTGCTGCGTAATCTTAAATGAGCATTGTACTCAAAAAGTCGAACGTTGTTGAGTAATTTCATAGCTCAAACCTCTCCCTATCCACGGGCTGTGCTATTCTTTCAAGAACATCACGTTGGTATTGTTCATAGAATTGAAATTTCGTTTTGTAGTAACCTCCGTCGTACACCTAAATATTTCATATATTACGAGTTTCTAAAGAATATCAATGTGTAAATGGTTAATCATTTATTACCTTAAACATCCTGTACTCGTAGTCGACAGAGCGTGAATCATTGAGATAGTCGGGATACCCTATCTTTTGTTTCATCGTGTGCACCTAAAGTTACATTTTTAAAATCAGTTTACCCTTATCTATTTTATTTACTATGATTTATCTTTGTACACCATTAAAGAACCAATGTATTACTGCCCTCTCATAGTCAAATATAATGAAAGTTATACAACTGAAATAAGAAATATTTAATTATTTTGTATTTACACAGAAACATTGTCAAAACGATGAAATTGTCAGTCATTAATAGCCTGTTCGGATGCACACCAGTCGTCTGCTCAGACTGATCTCACATAGTGGATGTCCCCTTATCGACAAGGACACCAAAGATGACGTCGCCATCACGGACACCACAGTCACCTTCTGTTTGGCGAAGTCCTTAGTTTCCGGAGTTAACCAGTCCTCAGACACGAGTAGATCAACGAAGGCCTCCATGATGAGACTAATCATCTCCTCCACCTAAGATGACAATCGAAAATAATAGCAAAAATAGTTAATAGGTCTTATTAAAATTACTGAAACTTTAGTTGAGTGGCACCTGCTGCTTAGCCTCATGATCAAAATGATGCTTCACATAGATCGAAGATGTTGCCATGGGCATCAAACTGTTGATTCGAGTCACGCAACCGTGCCACCGTACTTTCTGCACGTTCATCACTGAAGGATATAACACGGTCAGCCCTAAACTATTAACAATATTTTTATGAAAACTTACGGTTTAATGTCTTGTAAAACTTGAATATGGTGAGGGCAAAAGGATCTGGAAGATCCCGTAGCATAGTTTTGAAGAACCAACACCACTCCAGGTAATTAACGATCTTCCTGGAAATGAAAGAGCGAAATTTAAATATGTTGATACTATAATACTGTCTTCTCTCTTTTTAGTAGGTCTTATAGCATTAACTTGATCTATAATATTATGTGATAACGAAATGATTTATCGAAATATTTATATAAGACTATATTAAAATAAAGATAATGGAGCTCATTTACCTCTTCTCAAACTGAGGCAGTAACTTATCAAGCCGGCGTAAGAATTCTACTCCATAAACAACCACTTCAGTGTTTTCGTCGAAAGTAATACGGGAACCATCCTAGAAATTTTTATTTGCACTAATAAAATCTAAAAACTAGCGAGAAGTCAGGTAGTTACAACAAGTATTAGGTATTACCTTGTGCTTTATATCCTTAAATACTTGGTTAAAGAAGAAGTGCCAGTCGAAGTTCGGCAGCTGACGACGCATCTCCCCAAGGGTGAGCTTTGTGTACAACTCTGCAATGTCGTGACGCTGCTCATCCGCCATGGTAATCTGCATATACAAATGAAATTTAATAGGTTAGCACCATTCAGTAGTATATTTTAACTTTTAAAACTTACAGGACAATAGTTGGTTATACTCAATTTGTCGTGTCTTCTAGTGAGATGAGGTTGAGCAGAGTCATCTCATGCATAAGTAATACAAAATCAACTGAGACTGCCTATTTGGATATTTTAATAAATTACTGTAGAATCGAGGGCTTAACACACACTGACTGATGTTTAATTCCACTGTCACTTTCACCCTTCATAATTTGTAAATATTTTGCGGAGTAGTAAATAAAGTATTAACAAATAGTGCTCAACAGTTAGTAAGATGTTTTAAGTTTAATGTAAAGTTAATTAAATAACTAACATTTGCCAAAGCCGTCTCAAACTCAATGATTTCTTCCGCGTCTCTAGTAGCAGAATCTGATGGAGCATGCAGAAGCACCAGCACGTCTCTCAAATACCGTATTTAACAATTCGACTAAGCACATAATATGCGCTGCTTTTACTTACCGAATAAGCTGGAGGTACGCAAGTCTCTCTTCATTTTCAGCCATGACATAAAAGTCACGAGCAAATAGATTTAAGGCCGGTTGGTCGATCTAGGAACAATCAAGTTTTTCGGTTTGTTTTGGAACAATGTGCGAAAAGATTCTCCTTATGAAGATTTTTAGTAGTTATATAAGCCAAAATCATCTTACCAAAAGCACGTGATTCTCAGAATTTTTGTCATCTGGTTGTACCGTTGCTTTGAATAAGGAATCCGCACGGAATTTGGCCACCATTTCGCCTAGAAAATATATTTTTTAAATTAAAAACATGCAACATTGATTATGATACATGAAATTAAAAACAATCATTTCTTAATAAAATCGGACCGTATAATCGTTCTATAGACAAATCAGAAGATATGGTAGAACCAAGGCTAGGCCATCCACCAAAAGAATACACGACGTCATCAAATGTTGTTCGCCAGTTATCGAAAATTTCAGCTGAAGAAAACGAAATAAAACCATATTAAATTTAAATGTAAATTCTTAAGACGTTCTTCTAGTCAATATATAACCTTCCAACGCACGAAAAGAGTGATGTCTGTTAATGAAGAAGGGGACAAGCGACGTAAGTGTTCAATCTATCACAACAAGCAGTCTGTTTTCTCGATAACTCATTGTAACATCAGAGGGTGATAATAGCAAAAATCAGACATAACTTCTATGAACAGCATTTAAAATAAACAATAATGATTCATTCTTAAATATGATACTAGTGAAGTGATAGGCTTAGAGCTATAAGTAACATTTATAATATAGTGCAAAAAAATAGCTCACATTCATTGAGACACAGCTTGTAGAAGAATTTAGCCTTCCCAATGGCGCTCTCTTCGTGTTCGAATTTGTCATCACGACCCAACTTATCCTCCAATAATTCTAGAATAGATTATTATTCGGTTTATAATTATTACGTTAGTATTATTTGAATTAATCTCAATTATCCTTCATATTTTACAGAGGAGAACTCAAGCAAATCTTGTTGCTTAGATTAAAATATAATAAAAGGCCTAAGATAATAGTACAATAACCTTTTAGAGCAAATTCTAGATCTTGTCCAAGATTTTCAAAATTGCTGACACTGGGAGCATCGTCCGGGATTGGGTGACCCTTTATCCATTGTCCACAAGCATACTCGTAGAAATCCTCACACGGATCGACGGATGAGTTCATCGATGATAATATTACCGAGGCTGGAAAAATATAGAGGGCCTATAGAAGTTAGATTATGAAATTTATGAATTAGACCGAATGTTTGAATTTCACTAAGCCAACCCCATCATTAAGTTAGGGAAGTTTCTCCCGCTGATTTCATCCAGGAACCAGGACATGTGATGCAATCTTTTTCCGTCCCCTGGCGTGTCGATGGATTGACTAATAGCCAAATAAACTGGCGTGTTCGAGTATCACACAGCCATTGTAACTTGCGAGGAGTCATCCATCAGCCACAGACTGCACTGTTCACGAGGATGGCGAGGATATATTGGAATATAATAAAAAGCCCATGATTCTTCTCTTCTTATTCGAATACCAATTTCCTAGTTTCTATCTATTGCGTTTTTCTCACCCCATACTCTCTATCTTTCCACGGCATTGTGCCTCGTCTCTCTTTAAATTTTAGTTGTTTCTGAAAGAATTTACACCACTTAGATAAGAATAAATTATAATATTAAACTAACAAATTCATAACTTCATTTTTATAGAATTTTCATTAAATTTACTCTACTTTTAATCACGCTATAATTTAGTGAATTTAGATAGTAAGAGTATGGTTCGGTGGAAATAAAGCATATGTTCGACTCGTTCCCCACCTTTCCCAAATATCACCACCAAGTTTCTAGTTCGATGCTACCCAATCTAATCTCCCATTATTCAACGTAATATTCGTCGTGTGGCAAATACGTGTAAACTATCAATTCAAAAGTAAACTATGGAAGACACAAGCGTGGTGATCAACAACAAAACTGGAGTGACGTGTAGAATGGGGAATATTCAGAATACCTTCTATCTACATCATCATGACAAAGTTGACAAAAGTACCAAGCAACATAGCCAGTATCAAATATGTTAAACTACGATTTTCTATGAAACCTATGCCGTCATATTAAAACCACAGTATGCATATTTAAAAATGAATACTAATGGATTATGAATACCACAAGGAATCAATAATTACATATTGGAAAAAACAAACTTCAGTAAATGATAATTTAAGAAATATAACTGACCTGTTTGTATACATCCCGGTGTCATACATATATCTTGTCGATCATTATGGAGATATAAATATAACAATCCAACAAAAAGTATTAAGGAAAGTAGAAAAAAAAATATAGCTAGAGCACAAATAGTTCGTTCCCGTGCCGCCATGGGAACTGAGGAGTTCCCCTTCAAAATGCTTAGGAAAATAAGAATAAAGGGCTTTCCCTTGGAATTCAGTTATGTATTTAAGAAAAGGTGAATCGTCCACGGAAGAAAGACCGAGACAAAACAAATCCCTGGATCAGTACAGGGAAAAATGTAGGTAAATTAAAATATTCTCGATTGGGAATGAAGAAAATATCACAGGAACAGAAAAGAGACTACTTAATAGAAGGTGTCCACACTGGATTTAATTGTCGACAGACGATTGGCTCCTCAGACAGATTATCGGGAAGAAATACTCGAGATCATGTGCTGCAAAAATCATGATTAAGTAAACATTCAACTAAAATAAATGTGTGCTCCATTATATTTTATTTCAAGGTCACGATATTATTATTGTAAATGTCACTGAAGCGTAAATGTGCCAAGTTAAGGAAAATTTTACAAAATTCTACAACAATAAATATCGATCGATAGAGTGCAAAACGATTGATGAGACAGAGTGTAAAAATCGAGAGCGCTAACGAGTTGATATCTGATTGCATATTATACTGCGCCTATTAGATGTGATGACAGCGCAGAAGGGCTCTCAGCATGTGAGAAACTCGGAGGGGCAGAAATAGAGATGGAATGGTTGGGAAGAAGATAACGGTAGGAGAGCAAGTAACATGATGAATTTAACTGACACTTTTTTTTAATTATTGAGAAGTAAGAAAAATTAATATAATATGACTTAAGTCACAAAATATTACTAATTTTAGAGATAATTAATGTGTAGAGCAAAAAGGATAAGGACAGAAACAAAAGTTTAAAGAGATGCTAAAAACAACGAAGATGGACGAGGCAGATCACACGACAAAATATAATGTATGTAACCGTGAGAATAGCGAGCATTTTGCATTCGTAAGCAAGTGATGTTTCTCAGTTCTCTTTGGCCGACAAAAATCTTGAAATTAGCATTTTCGATTGCGGGGAAAACAATGGGATCGGCATGTGTTTGGTTCTTTGAATTGTTAGGCGGAGAGACAAAGCATAAACAAACTGCGAGAATAGGATTATAACGAGAAGTGGCCGATTGGAAAGCGGTTAGGTAGGTGCCAATCAAATTATCCGTAGCCGCCAGAGGAAGAATCCAATGAAACAAATATGGCAAATACTGATGAGCCAAAGACGAGGGACGATCATATAGATGTAAATTCGTAATTACAAGAAAACATAATAGGATAAAAAGAGAAATCTCAGGATTAACTTTCTTCTAATTGTACACAATACAACGTAAACACTCTTTTATGTAAAAATAAACCTGGAAAGCCGTGTCGTGATCAAAATGAACTTTGTGGAGGGCGGCTGGTGGCACGGCGCACAATGGAAGGCGGCTGTCGGGTGACGCCTCTAACAGCCATAAAGAGAGGAGAGAGGGAGAGATAAAGCTGAAGAACGGCTGACAAGAGCATAAAGTATAGAGGCGCTAAGACAGATGAATACAGATGTGGAGTAGAAGCAATGTATATGGTAGAAAATATTACATATTTTTATAAATACTACAATTTAAATGCAGGGAAAACCATTAATTATGTCCTAATTTTAAAAATTCAGTTTGAACTTAGAAATAAACAAGAAAGAATCTCAATATTAAAGAGTAGTCTTTCATCGTATGTTCCAGCAGTATCTATCAATATTATATGAATTAGTGAAGAAATAATGATAATTAGAGTATAAATTACATTTGACATGAAAACTTTTAATTGGTTTGATAAAAGTGCAACACATTCAACTACACGATGAGAACCAACAAAATTCGAAGACACTCACTTCTACTTTAGTACTAATAGGCTTAGAATGTTTAAATGACATCTAATGCTATATAAAAAACTACAATATGAGTGAATAAAAAAAACTGCACAATACAGAAATTAACAATATAAATAGATAATATAGACTTTTCCATATTTAGATAGCTCAGTGAGTGAATAGGAACATAGCAAAAATTGTCCTACCTATTAACATGAATTGCTCAAAAGAAGAAATATTTCATAGAAGTCGAACATTTATTTTAAATGAATAAAGTATAAATCAACTAACAAATTCTTTTAAAAAAAGAATTTCACTATATTTAACAATTACTGTAACCAGATTTGTCGAGACCTTACATCGAAAAGTAGAAAACAAGATGTAGGGTAATTATGAAATATTTTATTTGAAGGATATTTATTATATTCTAAAGAATTCTTTGGTATTAAATAAAAAGAGTTATAAATTCACTAAAACATGGACAAACTACGAATGTAAAAATAGAAAAGTAGTATTGAAAAAGAAAATATACATAACAGAAGACAAATGACTATACAAAGAAAAGTAAAGGATTCAAAGAAGATTATGGTGAGAGTCTGGTAACTTTTCTTCGGCATTTGTTGTCCAAAGGACCTTAGGTTTCTCTCTTCCGCATAATACCTAATATTAATGAATAAATTTTTTCACTTCTTCTTTCTTTTTGTAGATATTTATTGTCTTATTTCAAGGTTGTCGGACAAATAATAAATAAGTAAATCTTTTTAAGGCATCATAAAAATTTGCCGTAGTCTACCTTATTTAATGTTCCTCGAAAGCTAGAGCCAAATATAAGATAGCAGAAGAAGTTGGCGGTTCCATTGATAACAACTAGGAGATTTGATAGGTCGACGAAATATACTAGCATACGCTGTAACCCATTGTCATTATTTTAAATTTATATAAATTTCAGTATTTTATAGCAATATTTTCGACGAATTTTATGATCTTATTAAAATATGATAGTTTTCTGACTTACAGGATTGTTTAAAATTATCTCCATGAAATTAACTAATAATGCTGTGAAGTTGCATAAGATGAAAAAGAAAACAACAAGAATGAGACTGATCGTGTCGGAGTCACCTGAAAATATAAATAAATTGTAAGGCAATTAAATTTAACTCATAATGGACTAGCACCAGATTGTATAAAAGTGCACCTCCTGTTCCTTTTGTTAATACGGTGAAAACGACGCAAATATTTAGAAGTACGAGAAGAGTTAAGGGACCTATAGCAAGGAAAGTTGTGTACATATAGGTATAATAGATTGCGTAGTAGGCGGGATCAAGACGAATGTCGGTGGGACAAATCTGGGTACTTGGTAAACCATCATTGCCAACACACGCCACCTGAATGTTATAGGATCACAAATAAAGTATAAATTGCTCATCTTAATTTATTTATTCCATAACAACTATTTAGAAAATCTTGAGGAATTTATGTAAACCTCTTCTAACTCGAAGAAATGTGGGATATTGTAGATAACGCATAGTAGCATGATACAAACACACGTCACTTTTGCTCGTCTGTAAAAATTGAGATAAAATCCGAAGTTCTAAAGAGAGAAGAAAAACGAGTCCGATTTGTTTTTCTTTATAAGGAAAAACGTAATTTAAAAACTATTCCGAATACCTTTCATTATATTAATTTCTTTATATTAAAAATGAAAAGAATTGTAGGTCAATTTATCATGCAACTAATATATGACCCAAATATTATATATATATATACACATATATAGCCGTACTTTGGTGTACAATAAAGTTGTCGGACCGACTCCGGAAGAACAACAGCAATAAAACAATCTACAGCAGCAGCAACACAATAATATACCGATGACGTTTGAAATACTGCAGCGATAGGGAACACCAATGGCGCACCAAAAACGTAAGCCCAGGCCAACACTACAATTTATTAACTTTTTAAAAGTAGAAAATTAATTACTTATATAGTGTTATTTATTGTTAAATATTATAAAAATGTAGAACTTACGTGGATAATTGTGATGTCGCCAAGCTTCCAAAACAAATAAGAACATTGCGGTGAGTATAAGGAAGAAATCAGAAGATGCTAGAGCAGCCAAATAAATCGAGGTAGAGTGTATCTCAAAGAATATTTATACCATATAGTAAGCAGAATAAGCATAGAATTGCAATACAAATGCTCAAGAAAACAATCGATGTAACATGATAGTTTTTTATTTACTTGACTTACCCTTTGGTCTGGATGTGTATATACTAAAATGACTAGAAGATTACCGACCAATCCGATTAATCCCACAATTGCTAAAAGAACACCCGATACTGCCAAGTTATATGTCTAAACAAAATTTATAAATTAGTTGCTTATGTATTATTTATGCTTTCTATGATTGGTTTTAAAACTTGCTTGATATTCTGGATCAGTTGAACCAAGACATGCATTACAGAATATTAATGGAGTACTGAAATCCAAAGCCATTCCCGAACTTCCTGAAAAAAACTTAAAAATTTGGCTTAGTTATAAATTTATTTTTATAGGGGTGCAAGATTAATTTAAAACAGTTATTTACTATATTTGTACATATTCACATGAATCAGTCGTTTTTAACGCTATATAGTCAATATTTCTGGATTTCGCTCTAACACAATTGCGGCATATGGTAGCGGAATATATCCTTTAACAAAAATAATGAACTCCACGATGCTCTTTACAACTTATTAATTTTATCTTGCTTCGAAAATTCCGTTCCTTTAACTTCATATGTTATTTATATTTCTAAAGGGTATGTTTTAATGAATTCAATTACAGCAAATTTTCACTTTCGGGTTTTGTTCATTAGTAGTTCTTTAGTGTTAATTTAGGTAGGGAATTTCTATAAGGATGACGTATGATCATACAGAAAGGTCCAATATAGTAGTAATTTTTATCTATATTTTCTCTTCTCATGAAATCTTTATAGTGCTAACCATTGTTGTTTTCAGACGTTTCTCATAAAATGGATTGTTTCTTCTACGTTAAAAATGGCTTCTGATATCACATTATTTCATCAGGAAAGTAGTACTAGGATTTTTGAGACAATTAATAAGCAAAACAAGGACAAGAATTCGCTTAAGCGACACTTAACCAAAGAAATTGGTTTACAGGCTGTAGGTTGAATTTCAAATAGTGTAGCTACATTTTAAATTACAATTGGTAATGTCCAGCAAAAATAAGCAGTTTTTACATTGAAATAAGCTTATTTATACATTGTGTAGACGGTATTGTAAATGAGTACGAAATAAAATTAGATTATATAACTCATTCAAAAATTGAAGGTTTTTACATTAAGGCAAATAAGGAATTAAATATTAATGGTTTGATCATAGCTTTTTCTAATATTTTGGTAACAGTAACGTTTTCTACCCAAAAAATTTGTGAGTCTAGTCTATCTTATACTAGAGACTTTATTTAGAACAATCTCGAAATTTAATAAATAATTTGAGAATCTTATAGATTTCTTATAACAGGATCCTGTAATAATAAAACGGCTGAAATTAGAAGGTAAAGAAAAAGACGATATTCCAATGAATGTGCCTTTCGAGATAATAAATGGTAAGTTGTGGGAAACTTTGTTTAGATCAATCTTATCGTTAACCATTGAAGGTATATTTGAAATCAACAAATCCTGGTATAACTATATTATTAAGGGAAATATTAATACTCAGTAGTACAAAAGCTAGTTATAAATAAGTTTTATAGGAGTTCGTCATTTAGCACCATACTGGACTGTGTACCGCACTCGTACCAAGGGACGGTGGATAGGAAGACGCATAGTTGATGTATTTTCGCAAGAATTCTTATCACTAAATAAGAATTACGCAGTGGGTTTATTTTATAGTAGGTACGACGTCTTTATATATTTTGGCTATAGTATATATATATGAGTCATGCTTATTTCTTACTTAGAAAAACTAATTACAAATGCGATAGGTTAATTCAAATATTTACGTAGTAAAGCTCAAATAAGAAATTATACCAGTGGACTCTTAATCTGATGTTTGACAGTAGTTGAATTGGAGAATAATAACGTGTTAAAACAAACTAGCATCAATGAATTTTCAAGCTTCTTTGCATTTCGTTTACATAACATGTAGTTCTGAGAATAGAGGAAGTAGACGATTACTTATTTGTTATGTTAGTCTAATTATCGTTTACATGGGAAGCAGGACTGGGAATATTTGTAATATATATATATGTAGTTAATGAAAGATCGTGGTCTTGTGGGTGGTAGCATTCACTAAAAGCCGCCCGTCGGTGCAAATCTGATCTCGCATTTTACTTTGCTTGAAGCAGCGGACAGAGTGAAGCACCTACATGGCCGGAGGGTAATTATGAGAAGGAGATGAGAAGTGAGCAAATTCAGGGGTAGTCCGGTGAATTAGAGAGGAATGAGGCGATAAGCCGTTAGAATTTGCTCAGCTTGCCTTTCTTCAGTTTTAAATCCATAGGGAACTATTTAGATGCAAAACTACTTATTCTTGGTGCCGAATTTCTTAAGAGTATTACTATCATTTTTAGTTAATATTAGTCGTAATATTTTTATATATAAGAAACTGGATGGCTTATAAAATGATACATCTCAATTGTTAGTTCTTACTGAGGAGAATTCATTTTTTATTATACATGGACTAGTATAGTACGCAATGACATCATTTATAGTACTATGATTACTTCTTTATTATAGTATAATAAGATCTTTATGGAATGGTTTACTTTGCTACATAATATCATAAAGTGCATGAGAATATTATCCCAAATTTTGTACAAGTAATTTTTTGAGGATAAATTATACAATGATAAAAATTAATAATTGTACGGATATCTTAGCTGTTCAGTTATTAGTGCTTATTCTTTGGATTAGATTTAAACGATTCACACATCGTGCGCTGCTTAGGATGATCAAGTGTGCCCATATTGAATGCCAGATTGAGCACGAGCGAATATCTTTGCATTCTATATTAGGAAATATCATATTTCAAATAGGATACCAACTGATATTCCCTATGAAATAGTTGAGAATAAAATAGTAAAACTCAAATACATATTTAATCTACTCTCATTTACTGAGATGAAGACTTACTAATTTCGACTTAAATGTTTAGGAAATGCTCCATCTTTATTTACTTATACTTTATTAATTTCAATGAATATTTTGCGGTAATATGAAACATTTGTAAATCAACGTAATTGTATGGACACATCTAGGAATCTCTAGGAGTGAAAATACTGGTTCTACAACAAGAATACATGAGTGTAAAAGGGGAGGGAATAGAATCGAGTTCCTCTCAGCCCGAACCGTGAACCAAACACAGCCCGCATACACAATGAGGTGGCAATTGAGATGCCGGTCTGCATCTTTCTCAATTTTCATACTTGAAGCGTATTTCGGCATTTGCTTATTTTATTGGGGGTAGATCCATGCAGAACAATATTATTTTCATATTGACTAACACCCTTGAGAAGTAATATCACATTGTGAAAATCATATATACATATGTTCAGGTACTACTCATTTTTAATTGAAAATATATACAATTAATGTCCTATTTATTTACAAATTATGACATATATTTCTATAGTAGGCTTATAATAATAGTATTTGAACGGGCAAACAACGTAATAAGTTCGCATATTATTTTGATACTAGATAAGTTTTTTGCAGAAAGTGGCATGTAAGATGGGTAGGATATACGTGAACGGAAATCAGATGACGGATGTCGAATACGTAATGAAAAATGGTGATCGTATCGAGCACTGGGGACATAAGCATGAACACCCGGTGCGTCCAGCTTTAGGAGTCTTGTGTTTGTTATTTTGATAGAGGAATATAACGTAATTTTACAGGTGCGGGACCTACCTATTCCTATTGTTGCAGATACTGATGATCTGCTTGTGGTTAATAAACCCCCATCTTTACCCGTTCACGCATGTGGGCAATACGCTGTACATACCGTCCTAGGTCAACTACGTACTAGATATAATAGGAATGGTCTTCGAGGTCCGAATAGTTTTGCAATGGTTCTTATGCTTTTATTTTTACATTTAACTTTTTAGTTCTTCATCGTTTGGATCGGGCGACCTCGGGAATACTTATGCTTGCAAAGAATTATGAGACTGATTTCGAGGTAGATAACCACTAACTAGCCATGAAAACGTATACACTTGGTTCCAAATGCTTAAAGGAAAACGTTTTCCGCACAACATTCATCTGAATATAATATCCAATTTCACCAGTTATCTTGTTATAGTTCAAGGAAACACTGAAGAAAGGAGAATGGACTAAAGAATATGTGTGCATGGTAGATGGAGTATTCCCAGAGTAGGTTCTAGGATTAGCTGGAATATATAATTAATACTATTATTTAGTTTGTAAATTCAATAACATTGTGTATGCAACCAGTATCACCCATTTCCTTATTTTGTAGGAATGAAATTGTGTGCGAGGAACCAATTGGGACACTTGTAATCAGTATGGGTATACAATGTGTGAGACCTGACGGGAAAACCGCACGGAGTACGTTCCGTCGTCTGTGGACGGATGGAAAGCACTCGGTCATTTCGGTAACGATAGATACTGGCAGGACTCATCAGATTCGCGTACATGCCCAATACTTAGGTTAATTGAAATGTTAATGCGCTTAATATTGGAGTTGTGAATGAACTATAATTACATTATAGGATATCCAATTGTTGGAGACCAGTTATATAACACTGATGTATGGGGCCCTGAAAAAGGTAAAGGAGGACGGTATGGAAAATCATTAGGAGAGGTAACTTATCTATCTTTAGATGATTAGTAAGTCCGTATTTATTTTAACGCTGCTACTTTTATAGCTCTGTGTAGCTGTTCAAAATGCACATAAATGTTCCCAATGGCATGAATTAGTTAATCCGGAATATGAAATCAGAATGGAGAAACTTGCTGAACAAGAGGTTCTATTTCAATAAATTAATAAAAGACAACTTTTTAAAAGATGTATTCTTGGTGTTCCAGATAACAGCGGAGCCGGTTGGTTTAGATAGGGAAAATCGACCATCATATGATTCTATTTGCCTCAACTGTAATGTAGTTAAGAAAAATGTATGTATTATTTAGTTAATCCAGCTATCCTATGTAATTGTTATCAATTTAGGTCCCATCAGACCACTTCCAAATGTTCCTCCACTGTCTTAGGTACAAATCCGAAAAGTGGAGTTACAGTACACCGTTGCCAGATTGGGCAGTGCAGTAAAAAGCTTGTATCAATCATTGTTGTTTCTACCTTAAAAGTTACATATAAGAAATAAATTTGAGAAATTCTTGATTTCTTACATCCCATGTGATAACTTGTAGTAGTGTGATCAACAACGTAACATTGCGGATGGTATGAGAACACACACACTTTGTTCAATGAAGTTTTATATAAACATTTAATTTACTAAGAGACGAACGTCGGTGCCTAGAACCCTGCTTTCTTAAAGACTTCTTTGACTTCAGCATATACCTAGGTATTCACAGGTAATAAGCATCGTATGAGGATAAATGACATTGTTGTTACCTGGTCCGGTTCTCTAGAACTACAGACTTCTCTAACAATTCCTTTTCTTTCATAATGCTGAATGATGGGCAGGGTTTGGTCATTATATGTCTCAATCCTCTTTCGAAGTGAAGCCTCATTGTCGTCGATACGACCTTGTCCTTAAACATTTCTGATGAAGAGCACAAACAAAGGTAAGTACAGAATATGAGTGTAATTTTAAAAAAAGGCAGTTTTGTTTTTATGCATTCAATTCGGAAAGACGAAAAATGACCTCTGTGCAAACATCGATCGATACATGTATCAACACAACAGGATAGAAACAGTACGAACTTGACGTCAACCTAAAAAGTTACAATTTCATAACTTATGACATTCTGATACCTATGTAAACAGACCCACTTTTCCATCCATCTGTTTCTCCCACCCTTCAAGATTGTTCTGGTTACGTGGAAACCCATCTACCAAAAATCCCTTTACGTCACCAGAACCGTTCATAGCCTATATTAGAAATAACCTTTTTTTATAGGTATTTTATGTTCGTACGAATAAGCCCCACAAGTTTGAAAGATTAACATAATATGAAAGCAGCAACTTTGGCATATTACTGATATATCAAATGGAAAACTAAGATATTTATATAGTAATAAATGATAAAACCCACGTTTTCAAGCAACTGGCACGTTATTTCTACAGGTACAATTGTTCCATTCTCAATATGTTGCTCAATTAGTTGCCCAAATTGTGAGCCTTCTCTCTGCCTTTCTGCACGAAGAAGATCCCCAGCAGAAAGGTGCACAAATCCGAGATTCTATACAATTTTCCATTTCTATTTACATCACAATAATATTCATTTGAAATAAACTATCTTGTTATCAGGAGTATTAACCAAACTATCACCATTCCTATGACTAGAAAATCAATATTAGTCCTAAAGTTAAAGACAAAATAGTTTAAGAACCTCTTGTATTTTTGCACACTGGGTACCTTTTCCAGAGCCTGGTGGGCCAAGTACAAAAACGACATTGTAAAGTCTCCGACTCTCAACCATTTTAAAGAGAGAACGGAAAAATGACACTGAAAATCAATGTATGTATATATATATATATATATATAATGGAATTTTGTCATGAATGGGAAAATATCATAAATAAAAGCGTATCTGATATCCAGTGAATAGATAATAGAGCTGTATTCTAAGAAATAAAAATGAAAAGATATAACAAATTTGACATAACTTCTGAACATAGAATACAAAGTTACTAGGTGGGTACTCCTGCATTTATGTTATTGAATCGAAAAATCGAAGTTAACTTAGGAAAGTCACACAAAACTAACGAGAAATAATTGTGCACTCCACAGAACGCAAACCTGACGTGGCGCGCTGAAAACTAATGTTAATCGACATAGGACGCGTATTAAACGGTAGTGATAACCGGATACACACACAAAAAATGTTGAAATAAACCAGCAATTTCTAACATATTGTACTACAAAAGAAAATCTACAACTTCCTTATGTAAGAAAAACACTGAAGTAAAAAAGTATATCTCAAATATTAATCAGATATGACAGAGTTAGAACCCAATATTTTAATATACAGTACAAAGTATATAAAACTTTAAACATTAAGAAAGTGCACTGATTCGAATAACACAATAATACCCATCAAAGTAATATAATTATCAGCTAGAAGCCGTCCTCTACTTCCGTTTTCGTTTTTGATCCTTGTTTTGTATTGCTCGATGTATTATTTTTAGCTGATAGACTGTCTTCTATTTTTTGAATCTCTTCTACCGATACCTAAATTACAATAAATAATAAATAAATCATTAAAGCTAATGATACTCTAAACGTAATATACGTCTCGACAGATTATTTGTACGCTAATAAAAGTATAGCAGTAATATTCAACCCAGTTGAATTGTAGTGTCGAAATTCATCCTCCTAAAACGAAAACTTTATAAACTTATTAGTTGCTAATATGATGAGAAGAATACTTATTATATTAACAATAATAATACATATCCGACAATACATCATAATTCTAAACACACTTTAGACTATTATCTAACTACCAAATTAATAAAAAGAGAAAGTTCGTTCGCCCTGGCTTTCCATAATTTGTGATTTTATTTCTTATTCTCATTCATTCAACGTGCATGACAGACAGTCCATTCCAACTAATTACAAACCTGAATAAGACCTGTGGAAATACTTTCGTCGATTTCTCCAGCCAATTCTACATTTTCTCCACGAATAAGTAGAAATCCTTGGCTGATATCACAATAATACTTGTCAATGAATGTTCGCTCAACCACATCCTCCAAGATAAGATTTGCAAATTGATCAATAGACCTCAGAAAGCCTACTAACTTCCTTCCATCTCTCAGCACAACCATAAGCTTCTTATCGAGTTGCTCAAACAGACTAATTGCACCGGGAAGATATGGTTCGGGAAGATCCATCTGCAATACAGAATATTTTTAAACAAAAAACGGCTGCTACGAACAAGTTTTAAACCGTCGCTACAATTGTAATTAAATAAATAATATTAAACATAATTTATATCGTTAAGAAAGCATTAGACTCGTTTATACATAAAATATAAATAGTATTAATAACTTAACAATACATTACGGTCGTTCTCTTTATTATACGAAATATTCTCATGTAAAGATCTCTTATAACATAAATATCAAAATAACCACCCCATAACAACAGATTAAGAACATCTTACTTATAATTTCTTAAGGTAAAAACCAATTCAAAATTGGTAATATGGATTAATAATTGGTTCACAATGACAGAAATATTTTTTTACACCTGGATATTTTTTAACTTATAAAATACCTACAAAATGAGTGAAGTAAACATTGTAAAATTACAGAAGATATGCAAAAATAATGTACAAGAGTTTCCCATTTTACTCTTATGAAGTGAAACCATTAACATTTTATAACTACGTAATATCAAAGATGAGCCATTGATATTTTTCTTGCTTACTTAGTATTAAATTAAATGCCTGAATAGTATAAGCTTATAGATAGCAATAAACTGAAAATATTTCAGAGAAAGAAAATAGCTTTATAATATATGATCGCCATATAATTCAGGTAAGTAAATATATGATGATGTTGTATAACAAGAATAATGGAATTTGATAAAGATGTAAAGAATAATGTGTGTACTCAAATATACACGCAGTTTTTATAATATTATATAATTGATATAACTAATATTCACATAGTTTCTAGTATTTCAATAAAGACGTGTTCCCAATATAATGACTATGGATGAAACATAAAATAATTTATATTCAATTCAACTATAATCTTAATAGCTTAATTAAGGTTATTTAATTAGATGTCTCCTTTCAAAGTCTTAAGCAAAGTAGAAAAATTGTACTATACTAATAAAAACCTTTATATATATTATATATACTACGACACTACCAATATCTAAAAATTAAGAAGCTGAAAAACTTGTAATATCATATGTAAATGGTATAGATAATACAACTTAAATAATATTATTTATAATATATGTAGTATTTAGATAAAAGAAATAAGATAAAACCATTACGTAAAAAATTACGAGTGTGGTAAGTTTACATAAAATTCAGGTTTTAAAGGCCCCGAAACGACATAGTTTGCTTACAGTGATCATAAATAAATTTAGAATGGGTGATTCTTTATACATCTGGCCTATTTAGCGTTGTTGTTCCTAGAAACTTCGTTTTCTCAGTATTTTCTTTAAATTAAAAAAATGTTTCTCGTTAGTGTAAAAATATTTAATTACAATATTCAACGTGTTTTTTGTTTTTTGTTGTTGTAACTTACCTATTTGTGATGTATAAAATATTTCTGAACAACCACATACATTAATTGAAATTTATTTGGTAATTCTATAAATCAAAACATTCGTTGGTGCTTATTGAACTGTTGTTGGTATAGTCATAAAAAATACGTATTTCATTTGCTAAAATGTAGAATTGTCCTCGAAATCTATTAATAGGTGTATATTAATTTTCTTAAAGGGTCAACCATGCCCCGTATTAAGACGGTGCAGTCTAAGGTTACGAAATCTCCTCGCCGCCCTTTTGAAAAGGAGCGTTTAGATCAGGTTAGTCTATTTGTTACCTCTGCTATTTTACTGTATTGAGTACAATGTACATTATTGAATACGGCTGCTTAAAAAGATTTTTTAAACGTTTTTATGTTTAGGAGCTTAAACTCATTGGAGAGTTTGGTCTGAAGAATAAACGTGAAGTTTGGCGTGTTAAATATACATTAGCCAAGGTTCGTAAAGCTGCTCGTGAACTTCTTACTCTCGAAGACAAGGACCCTAAGAGATTATTCGAAGGAAATGCTCTTCTTCGTCGTTTGGTGCGAATTGGAGTTCTCGGAGAAGATCGTATGAAGCTGGATTATGTTCTTGGTCTTCGTGTTGAGGATTTCCTGGAAAGGCGTCTGCAAACTCAAGTTTTTAAACTGGGACTTGCTAAATCTATTCATCATGCTCGCGTACTGATTAAACAGGGTCATATTCGGTTAGTTTTTTTTTAGACGATAGGGGTGAGGAATTGCTAACTGATTTAAATACTACGTATCAGTAGATTTATATGTATTTGCAACATTTAGTTAAGTAAATAAGCTACTCATTATAATGTCCCCAATCGTTATATAGAGACTCAATGTTTTCATTTTCTAGTGTGCGCCGTCAAATTGTCGATGTTCCTTCATTCATCGTGCGTCTCGATTCGCAGAAGCACATTGATTTCTCCCTTCAGTCACCCTTCGGTGGTGGTCGTCCTGGAAGAGTGAAGAGGCGCAATATGAAAAAAGCTGAAGGAGGCGATGCTTCTGGTGATGAGGAATAATTTCATTTGTTATTGCATAAATTGTTATGTGATTTTGTTTATGAATGTAATGAGTGAACAAAAGTTCTCGTAGGAGATTCTTATTATAGCATAGAATATCTATCACAAATGAAATTTGTATTTAAAAAGTACCATTTAGAACGGAATCATGCAAAGACTCGTTCGATGGCTATTAAATTTACATGACTCATAGGTTTTTGGAGTTGTTTGAATGAGATTACTTGTAGTTATAATATCGAGTCGGACAGAGTTACCCAATGTCTTTGCATGTAGGGGCTATGTTTTTATCGGATTGTGGTTGAGTAAAGGATCACTATTTAGGTTATTGTAGGGGCGTTTTCGATCAACGGTGAAATATCTAGTGTAAGGAGTTTGGTTAAGCGGATAAGGACGGGATCAAAGTATTAAGGTGCCAGTATAGAAATAGTTGATACAGACGTTATGGGAGGATATATCACTTCGCTTTTGTTCCTTTTTTCTTTCCTCTTATTGATTTTATGAAAGGTAGGATGGAGCATGGAGGAGGGTCTGTGGATTGTGATCGTCTACATCTGGAATACAGAGGGGTTGATTCGATTTGTGTCTCCGTTGTATTTTATTCATCAATAAACCGCATTTCATATGCGTTATCGTTCGAATATACTGGTGAGATCCCCTTTGTGAGTTTATGGAGGATAAAAAACATACTTTTTGTTGATTTGGTTGAGTTCATCAATTTCAGTACCATTTACACGATTTGGAGATACTAGAGAGTATGTAGATCGGTATAAAGAATTATCTGGAATAGTTATGAGTAGTTGGTATATTATTAGGACGAAAAAACTACTGAATTTTAATATACTGGATGGTGAATCAAATTAAAACAATGAACACTACGTTTATACTTAAGGATTTAAGATTAAGCGTTTTATCAGTTAATGATATAAAAGAAGAGTGGAAGCTGATAATTTCAGTATATTGATAAGAAACTTTGTTTTTATATATACCTCTAACACTAAGCTTAGCAAGCTCTTCATTCAAGTTCTTGAAGGAATCAACAGGACTCTGTATCTCATCTTCTATACGGTGTGCAAATGATCGTAGTAAGAGTTCTTCCCACAATTTATTTGGTTCCGACTGCTGTAATCGTTTTAGATATAGTACCTCCGAAATTGAGTAAGTTCATTTTTCAATATATATATGTGGATGAATAGTCGTTATTGGACACAGTTCTCATATTTCTAGATATTAAAATCCGCTGTACAAACATCAACAGACTAAATCATCAATATACAAATAAAAGTTTAATGATTAGAATTGTTAATTGAACAGTGTTTTTCTCAAAATTGTAGTTAGTGATTTTTTCCATATAGTATAATTATAATTATTATTCCTATCTATATAATCCAATAGAATCCCAATTAAATTGAGTGGAACCAAAAAATACCAATAATGGAATGTGAAAAAACTAATTGAAAATTAGCAAATATTATTTGGGCTTCGAACCTCTAGATATACACCATCACTTATTTTTCGACCATCTTCAGAGTACTGTATCTTAATGCGATTCCCTGTAAAGAGGGGTCGATAGGAAGGTGTACGCTTCTGCGTTGGAGTACGTGGAACTGAAATGGAATGAAAATTAATAAATAAGTGTAAGAACTTAACACTATAAACTAAGTAAGAATGATTAAAAGATATTTATAGACCCTTTTAAAGATAGTACAGTTTCGGAAACTTTTAACTTAAATATAAGCTAATACTCTTTTTGAGGATATCCGACCTGCTGACTCGTTGTCTGGTCTTTGTCTGTAAGTACTATCCGTTCTTTTTGGTGATGCATAGAAGTCTATAGGCGAATCACAAGGAACATTAACCATTCCAATCATAGTTGTATCGTATCTGAATATCTAATAAATTAATTCACTAAAAACATATATGTTAGAAACAAGGAAAATGTTGAGCTATCGGACATGGGCATGACAGAATATTAATAGAATTACGAATTAAAAAAGCAGTGGAATGCATTGAACGAAACGGAACCAAGGAAATGTTGAATTGAATGCGGGTTTGTGGTATGTAAGGGTTCTTGGGAATGTCTTATCAGGTTAAGTGAAAAGGGGTGGAGCATATAGGGACCCACAGACTTCAAATTTATAATCTCATTTAGGGATAAAAAATAAAACTAAGCAGGTTTTAAACTTGAACAATTAAATGCTAATAACGTAATTTTGAACATTCAAATGAAGAGACAAACAACTCATGGCTAATTTTTTTTATAAGTAACAAATATGTTAAATAGAAATGAAGATATGAATAGGTACAAGAGGTCCAAAGAGATGCACATACTATGTCCCTTCAAATCTGCTAGGTTAGATGTCTAACACTTTTGTAGGCCTACATTTGGAGGCGGAGCGTGGTAGTTGGTGAACATGTAGGGAGTGAAAGGTATGTCATCTATGTACATTCCAAAGAGACACAAAGAGGAAGTGAAAGGCAACATTTTGGGGGTTTAATTGTATACATGAAAAGTTTCTTACTGTTTTCTAGTAGGTTCACAGCATTTTTTGTTCAATTTACAATTATTATTAATAGTCTTTATCCTTTTAATTGAAATTTTTTCAAATTTTTTCTCATTTTTCTACAATTATTCAATTCTATTTAATCCAAAGGAAACAGTAAGAATCACTGTGAATAACATGTACAATATACAAATATTCCAATGTTCTTCCTATTTGCGGGAGGTATTTTGGATAAGTTTACATAGTGACTAAGATAACATGAAAGAAGAAAAGAAGGACAAGCACAGGCAGTTAAGCAGAGGCAATTCGGTGGATCATTTTTACCAGTTCATTCGCGGGGGTGGAAAAAATTATAAATACAAATACAAGTGGCTGGAGTATCACGATTTTTGTGGTTTTCTAACATGCTTGATTGGTATAGGCAGTCTAATTCAACGTAAATAATCATGTCCTTCGTCTAAAGAGCCGATTGAACACGTGGCAATCTCCAGCGAAGCTTCGCTTTATTGCAGAATGCGAAACATTGTCGGTATCAGACACGGGACATAGTTAGTCATGGCATACTTAGATGCTATATGGCTTAGTTACATAACTGTAACACTCGCTACGAATAACTCACTTGTTGTTTCGTACTTATCTTTACCAGTCTGGTTTCAAACATTTCATAGAATATTATAAATCTCATGATGATACTGAGATACACTCATGGTGCCAAAACTATTGCCAAGATTGATAGAAAAAGAGCGACATTATCAACAAACGTACCTAGTCTCTGTAATTGATGTTTAGATTTTATATTGTTTTACCAATTCTCACTAGTAGTAGATTTTTGAAATATGATAGAATGTGAATTATGAAGGATTATTATTTCATTTATGCACTGACTGATAACATATCAAAACGTGACTCGCACACTAATCCGCGTATAAGATTTATCATTTTAGGTGACATTACGTCATATTTGTTGTATATTACGATCACTATAATGGAAAAGCTTTATTTAGCCATTAATTAGTGGATTTTTTAAAATAAGTTGTACCCCAATAAAGCAAATGTTAATATTTCTATATAGAACACATAATTATTTATATAAATAATGAAATATCACAGAATATATTATTCTGATATGCGGATTACTGCATAGGAAATTATAAACAACAAAAGATTCAATTAGTAATTGTACTACAAACAAAAATAGACTTACACATCCCGTTCAACAACAGCTTTTATGCTATTTATAGGTTTCACAACATTTTCACCGAGTTCGGACATATTAACATTGTTTGTACGAAGTGATACAGGTATAAAGCTATCTCCTGATGAAAAATTTACTTTCCTTGTCGCCAAATGTGTAGAATTCTCAGTGTTCAGATCTTTATTAGTCTCGTATAGATTATTAGTATATTTTCCAAGTGCAGTATAATGATCAGAAAGTACCTAAAAACGTAACATTACTATCAATACTTACCACTAGTAAGTATGTTTACCAACCTGATTTTCACTGTTCTTTTTTACATCTATTAGAGTAGAATTAAGATCAATACTATGCATTGATGAAACAGTAGTGGATTTGATAGTTGGTACAGTAGAACGTGGATGAATAGGATCAAAAAAATACTCCTGAAATTAAGCCGCCTTAAAGAAAAGTTCCTAGAACCTTAATAAATGAAAATAAGTCATATAACGAAACTATGGCAAATTTTTAAAGTATCTACAAATTAGTAAAGAACCTTAAATATAAAAGCGAGGAGAAAGTGGAGAAGAATAACTCCTACGATGGTACCAAACGATACCTGAAAAATCACAAATAATGTCAAAAAATTAGAAAAGATAGTCAAATATCAAAATCATGCCATTCTATTAGGATCAGTCTTGAGAGCAGCCCAAAGGGTTTTCGCCAGCACCGCTCCACTTAAAGAGACCGCAAAGAAAATGAGAATCCAGCGAAACCAATTTACATCAAATGTCCATAATATCTGGAAGCTATCAACTTAAAATAATAAGAATTAAACTCTAAACAAACACTCACCGCTACAGGAATGAAAATGGAAAGACTATAGCCATATGCACAAAGTATGTCTGGATAAGTGTATTGTAGCTCCACTTTCCTATACCATATGAGGGCATATATAAAAATAGGTATCACAACCACATAAAGAAATATGAGCGTTGATGCTGTAGTTACTAAAATAATAAATTGTGTTTAACAATAACTGCAAAAGTTCGTAAACGATCAACTTCAGTGGAAGTAGCATCATACCAAGCCTAAAATCACTGGCATATTCGCCAGATCCTCCTTCGTTTTCAATATATTGAGCAATATTTCCGAAAATACCAATGAAAAATACAAGGGTAACCGAAATCCAAAAAGGACCTAGAATAATGTAATGAAGTCAGAAGCAAATACCTAGTAAAATTTTATGAGAAAACCCCATAGAATATTAATTTATACTAATTTAAAATTTCTTCAGAATAATTGTTCTAACCCCAAAGATCAGGAACTGGTTGCACGAAATCAAGAATATAGTTATTATGAGTGGGAACGACACTATTTAAAAGTCGTTTCAAAACCTAAATAAACATAATATAGCATAAATTACGTTATTAAAAATCAGTTGCAATCTGTGCATAAATTTATATTAAAGAAAATTGTCGTTAGAATATTGAGTTATTATTAGCGGTGATTAAACATACCTGGTCTGTATCTACATCAAAATATTTCTGATAGAAACTGAAGGAAAAAATATTTTTATTTTTGTTAACAGAAGACACATCATCATTTTCGGTTACTAACTGAAACAAAAAATTAAGTATCTTTTAACCAGCTCGTTTCAAACAAGAAACTTTACGTTTCTAGTATCTCCAATGCTACCGGAAAATCCCTCATCGTTTGTAGAATTTATAGAAAATCCATCTTGGAACTCTGGAATACTCGGAAAATTATGTTTTCGAATATTCTAACAACTTTAACTGTTAATCTTAAGCAAAATTTAATGAAAATCTGGAGGAAATATGCCTACGGTGAAACTCGAGATTTGTCATTGTACTTGGTATTCAATCAACTGACGGAAATCAGCACAAACCTGAAATCAAAGCACAAGTTATACAAAACAAGAATCAAATTAAATATGTTCAAAAAAAACCTTTTTGGATTACGTATCCTGCTATTCAAATGCACAACAAATATTTGTAGTGCGAACATCGTTTAGTAACACAACAATCAATAACGAACACAACAATAATAACAGATATGCTGGATAAATGAAAAATAAGAAAAATAAAGAAAACTTAGACTGTTAGAGTTTTCGCAACAACCGTAATAATATGTTGCACAGAAAACAGCAACAAAAAATCACACGGTCGCGATTCAAGAAACCTTTAAGAACAAAACACTAGCTGCCATCAGAATTTATTCATCGTCGACGGTCCCTATCACGTGATCTTGATCTGCTTCTTTTTCTGTCACGTTTTCGGTCGCGCGAACGACTGCGACTCCTCTTTCTATCTCTAGACCTAAAGCTTCTAAATGTATAATTCTATAACTTAGTAATTAGTAAGATGTAGCTTACCGGCTTTTTATTCGTTCTCTTTCCTTTGAACGACTTCTCCTCCGCTCCTTTGACCTACTCCTCCTCCTCTCTTTATCCCGCGATCTACTTCTTTTCCTACTTCGTTCTCGCTCGCTTTGTTCTCTTTAACAAATATATGGTATTTCAGGTTACAATAAATACGAATATTTTACTTTATAATAATGCACTAATATTAATATTCACGCACAATGTTGAAAAACTATAACCATATATATATTTAATTTCTTTACCTATCCCGCTGTTTGCCAGTTTTCGAAATTCTTTCTCTTTCCTTCCTCTCCTTTTGTTCACATTCGCTGTCTTCACAAGAACACTCCCCACCAGAGCAAGAACACGAACAGCTATTAAATAATCAGTTATCTCTTAAATATGAAAAAGAAACAAAAACATACTCGCTCTCGATGTTCTGGATCAATGGAGGGTTCCTAATTATTTCAATCTTTCTCTCAGCAATTTCGGGATCAGCTGTAAGATCATACTTGTCTAGATCTTCGTCATCTTCTTCATCCTTAAACAACATAAAAATCTCAAATAGCATTGATGTCATTGAATTTACTTAGCTCAGTATTAACTAACAGGTGGAGAAAAGCAAATAACTACATGGAATGCCTTAAAATTAAAGTTCTTACCTCCAAAACCTACCTCTTCCTCACTACCAAGTTTATACTTGTCCAAATCTCCGCCTGCTTCATCGGATGCTTCTTCTATCACTTGCTCTTCTACCTCTTCTTGCTCATTTTTAATTTCATCCTCTTTTCGGTAATTTGTACCCTAATTTATACACAATACTAAGTAAAATTCGTAGTTTTTTAAGTAATAAAAAATTATTATAAAATATATTTCAAATGTTAAAATAAATAAGCTAGAAATTTTGTTGATATTCCTTACCTCACTTTTTCTTTTCTTTTTTCTACCAAATTCATCAAACTCATCGTCGTAATCACGTTTAACGTATTCAACATCTTGTCTATCATTGTATCCACCTCCATAACCTGCAAAAAGTACGTAAATTTAATTCGTTAGAAACTAAACAATATTCACTTTACCTGTTCTCCTTTCTAAATCAGCTAATTTAGGAGCATTACATACATTACAAGTCTTACGACGGGCCCAGTTCACGTTTCCACATCTAGAATTATTTTAATATTAAAAGCAAAAAAATATTGAAATCATGTCAAGATAACAGCTATTGTTTTTACTACATTTCTACGAATTTAGTTTGAGTATTAAAAGAAACATATATTATGTACTATGAAACTTACTTTGAGCATACCCAATCCTCAGCAGCAAATAGGCCTTTTGATTTATCTGCCATTTCTTTTCCTATTTCTTTTCCCACACGATTCTTCGATCTTGGCTTAGCTAGAATACAGTGATTAAAATCCAGTATAAATATTTTACGCATTACTTACGTTTTCCACACATTTCGCATGTGTTTCTATGTTCTGCATTAACCCGGGCACATTTCGAGTCGGTGCATGCCCATTCGCCATCTTTAAGCGGTCGTCGACTACGAGCCTCCTTTTCTCTCTGTTCATCTTCATGACGAGAGGACATCTAAGGGAAGCTTATTACACAACTTCCTATCATATAAAACTTCATTGATGTACGCATATATGTATATATAATCTACACAACACTTAAATATAAAGACACAAAATCATTATTGTTCTATTATAATGAATGTTCAACAATTAAAACTGAATAGAAGCAAAAAACTTCAAAATAAACTTAGTTTATATAAAAATAAAATATAAC
The DNA here is from genome assembly GCA_964036235.1 of Heterorhabditis bacteriophora. Lineage (NCBI taxonomy): Eukaryota > Metazoa > Nematoda > Chromadorea > Rhabditida > Heterorhabditidae > Heterorhabditis > Heterorhabditis bacteriophora. The sequence goes on along the minus strand of OZ038428.1, from coordinate 8,096,864 downwards.
TCAGTTTAGTCTCACACCATACTTTAATTACATTTAATAAGTCAATAAATTATTGACTCATAACATCCGTTTAAACAAGGCATGACATCAATTTATGTGATAGAAAATATATTTTTAGAATTTTCATAGTGTATGAATATGATTCAAGTAATACAGGATTATAAACAACTGACATCAACTAAAAATTAAGCTTAAATGATTTTTCAGGGTCGACATCATCTGGCAATACGCCAAAGCATTAACAGTAGATAGTCATTAATAACCAGTAAATCGTTTTGAGACTTTATAATAAACTCTACACAGATTTCCCTATTTTTAAGGCAAGAAAACCACTACACCACGTTGCACAGGTTTGTAGTTAGGTGATCTCAGATTTAATGAGTTAGTAAGATGTTGTTAGTTTTTTGTTCTTAGTATTAATTATAGTTTTATATATGAAAATAAATAAGCAATTTTTTTATAGAATAGGAGGAAGCTGTTGTTTAATTCTCCTGGAAAAACTAATAATATGAACTTCGTGTTGCTGCTTAATCCAGTAGTTTATGGTTGCATGAGTAGTGAATTTCCACAAAATTCCTGTAATGAAATTAAAATATAAATTTTATACTTTTTCAAGGTTTACTGTGTTAATATGAGCTCTGGCGAGTTGCCTTGTTATACCTTAATATATGTGCCTACTGATTCCGACTTACCTAATGAGGCTCAGTTGAAAGAAAAATTTGAAAAAGGTTAGTTAATAAACAAATATGACGGAATGTCAAATTTTAGTCATTTAATCTATTTAGTAGAGAATTCGACAAGAAGTAGTTCCATTCAGGCAATGATAAAGATAAAACGGATGCTCTGAAAAAATTAATCTATATGATTCAAAATGGAGAAAAAGTTGGCCAAGGAATTTTGATGTATGTTATACGATTCCTTCTTCCTTCAAATGATCACACTCTTAAAAAAATCCTGCTTATTTTCTGGGAAGTCGTACCCAAGGTCAAGTCAATTCATTTACTAATTGTTTCTAGGAAGTTTTTGTTATTATATGTCAATATGTCGTCTTACAGAGAAATTCACAAGGTAAACTTTTGCATGAAATGATTTTGGTTTGCGATGCTTATAGAAAGGATCTTCAGCACCCTAATGAGTTTGTAAGAGGATCAACTCTTCGGTAAATATAAAGTTTGTATAATTTAGATAGATGTAATTTGGTTATATTTTACTATTTTAAAATTACATTTTCAGGTTTCTATGCAAGTTAAAAGAACCTGAACTTCTAGAACCTCTGATGCCAGCTATTATTTCGTGTCTTGAACATCGGCATTCATATGTAAGAAGGAATGCTGTTTGCGCCATATTCACTATCTATCGTAGGTTATTAATGAAAAGCTTAATTTACCAGCAAAATGAGAAAATTTCAAGGTAAAATAAAATGTAAGGATGTGGAGTATGTTTTTTTTCAAGGCAATTTTGAATTTCTTATTCCGGATGCTCCGGAACTTGTTTATAATTTCCTCGAGGGTGAACAAGATGCATCATGTAAGAGAAATGCATTTATGATGCTGTTACACGTAGATCAGGCACGAGCATTGGATTATTTATCAGGTTAGCATATACGTGTATCAGTGTTTAAAGTGAATCATTGCTGTTTATGTATATGTTAGTAATAATAGTATAACATTTGCGTTGAATTAGTTTCACTTAGTAGTAGGTTAATTCCCAATCATTAATTAATTATATGAACCAATGTTTTATGAAGACTTGAGTATGCAAACACTAAAGGTTTTATATTAGGGCCAGCATTGAATTAATGACTGTAAAACATTGGTCACATAGGCTTTTTTATACTTTTATGGTCATTTCAGGATGTATAGATCAGGTTGCTCAATTCGGAGACATTCTTCAACTGATCATTGTGGAACTTATTTATAAGGTTAGTCATTTATTTTAAGCATGAAAATTTTTACTCTTTATTACTAGTCAGGTTTGTGATAGCAGACTTTTTGTTTTAATATATATTTGTCTAGACATTAATTAAATGACATTTCAAATTTGTGATTTTATATTGTTTAATAACAGGTATGCCACACAAATCCTTCGGAAAGAGCTCGTTTTATTCGCTGTATATACAATCTTTTGCAGTCATCATCGGCTGCCGTAAGGTATCATTATGATTTTGATTTTTACTTTTAGGTGATATTTAGTTTCGCAAGTTAAGGTATGAGGCTGCTGGTACTCTTGTAACTCTATCATCAGCTCCTGCTGCTATTAAGGCAGCTGCTTCTGCATACGTTGATCTTATAGTAAAAGAAAGCGACAACAATGTGAAGGTATTTTACCTAAAACATTCATAAATGTGCCCAATCTGTAATCATAGCATTTTCAATGCTTAAAACAATTCATTATAGTTGATAGTCTTGGATCGATTAATGGAGTTGCGACAATCTTCTTCAAATGAAAAAGTACTGCAAGAGTTAGTTATGGATATACTTAGGGTTGGTGTTTTCCTTTTCGCCAAAGCCATATGTGTTTCAAAATATTTACTTTTTTTCAGGTATTGTCATCTCCAGGTCTAGAAGTTCGTCAGAAGACATTGAATTTAGTACTCGATCTTGTTTCGAGCAGAAATGTTGGCGATATGGTTATGTTCTTAAAAAAGGTAGACATATTTCTGGAAAATAATCCCATACATTAGTTTATCGTTAAATATTGTTCAAGAACAGATGTTGTATAACCATATATATATATATACATATATATACATACATATATATACATACATATATATCACCGTACTTATTTATTCTAGGAAATAGCAAAATCTGCGTCTGAACCTGCTGATGAAGCTGGGCGCTACAGACAGACTCTTGTAAAAACTCTTCACGCAGCTACTATAAAGTTTCCTGATGTTGCACCAACTATTGTACCAGGTATATATTCTTTAAATTTAATTTTTTTTTGATATATTTATTTTTTTCAATTTTACAGTGTTGATGGAATTTCTGTCCGATGAGAATGAAACAGCCGCCCAATATGTTTTGCTGTTCGTTCGTGAAGCAGTACACAAGCTTCCTCTTCTAAAAGACACTATCTTGATTTCTCTTCAAGTACGCATTATTTTCTAACAATATATGTATATGTCAGTAACGAATAAAATAATTGGCGAAAACTTAAATATCTATTGCTTCCCTCTCACAATGTAAATTTTACATTTAGGATTTGTCTAAATTTTATTTCAGAATGGAATTCTTTCAATCCGTAAATCGAAGATTTTTATGGGTGCACTTTGGATTCTCGGTACATATTGTGACACCACTACGTCAATTCTTTCCGTGATGGATTTGGTTAAGAAGTCTCTGGGTGAACTACCCCTTGTAGATAGTGAGATTCGTTTACTGGAAGGAGGGGAGATGACGGATGAGTCTGAAAAAAATGATAAAAAGGTTAAATTTATATTGAACCAATTTAGTATAACTGAACTTTACATTTTCACTAATTTTATAGTCGGGTGTTACTAAGCAGCTGGTTACTATGGATGGAACATATGCAACCCAATCAGCTTTGTCTATCAGCACAAAGAATTTGGATATTGAGAAACCGCCCATGAGGTGCTTATTTTTCATTAATTAATATAAAAACTGTGCACTTAAAATAATTTGCAGACGTTTTCTACTTGATGGCGATTTCTTCTTAGGAGCATCCCTCGCAACCGTTTTATATAAACTAGCTAAGCAGTTTACTCTAATAAATACAGGTGTGATTAATTATGCTCAATTTGTTTAAAAAACACTATTTTACAAATTATACTTTCTTAGCATTCCCTGATCGTGTAAATCATTTGCGGGGAGAGTGTATGTTTATTCTTGCTTGTATTATCAATCTGGGAAGAAGCGGATTAGCAAAACAAAATATCACCGAGGATGACCTGGACAGGTTATTATCTTTAATTTGTATTAGAAACAAAAATAGTTATGTTAGTAGTTACTACACTTATTCAATATTATACACGTATTCTTTCTTTGTTATTTTTATGACTATATACTTTTGTGTTGAATATTTCAAAAAATTTAGGATAGGAACGACAATTAAGCTTCTGGCTGAGGGCTGCCCTGGTATTGACGATATTTACCTTGGAAAATGTAGAGAGAGTCTTGAACTGATGCTTTTAAGTATAGAAACGAAGAAGTTTGATGAAAGTGTGACACGTAAGGACGACAATACAATTGAAGTTAGTTTTTTCTTATACTTTAACTTCCTGATTTTTTTATACCTTTAATTTTTGTTTTAGGTAGATAAGACGATTACATTCACCCAACTAAGTGCTCGTACAGATGCTGCAACTGGTGAGAATTTGTTTGATCTTTCTCTGTCACAGGCTCTTGGTACTGCTACGAAAACGCAGAAATTTGACTTTTCAAGGTTGGTTGTTCATAAAATTGTTCTTTTTATGCTGGTATTCTGTAATATGAAATATATTCTCTTTATTGCTTTTAAAATATATGCAGAAAATAGTGGGATGAATAGTATACAGTCTTAGATGTTTTCCAAAAATTTATTGAATTAAAAATTTTGATGAAATTAGGTGAAAACATATGTGGAATGTTCTAATCACTTGTTAACAGTATTAGTTATCGCACAATATCACTTGTATATTTTGATAAATAGTTTAATGGACAGTGGGATAAATGTATTAAAAAACATCTTTTATATCTAAATTTCAATGAAATATTAGTTGTTTTTTGTGATCATTAAATCTTCGTAATATGGGATATATTACAGTTCTAAACTTGGGAAAGTTATTCAATTGGCCGGTTTTTCTGATCCTGTATATGCCGAAGCATATGTAACTGTTAATCAATATGATATTGGTTAGTAATTGCTTATCTTAACATTTTAAACTCTATTTAGATTATTTTCACTTTCTTTGCAGTTCTCGACGTATTAATAGTTAATCAAACGGCAGACACTTTACAAAACTTATCTCTTGAGCTATCCACAGTTGGTGATCTAAAGTTGGTTGATAAACCAACTCCAATTACTCTAGCACCTGCAGATTTTGCAAACATAAAGGTAGAGTTTTCTCTTGTTCTCATTATTGTAAAAATTAATATATGATTATTTTCTACGGAGTTTAATTTATATCTGGTTCAGGCTACTGTGAAGGTGGCTTCGACTGAGAATGGAGTCATATTTTCTACCATTTCCTATGATGTAAGGGGGTCAACTTCTGATAGGAACTGTGTTTATTTGCAGGACATCAGAATAGATATAATGGTTAGGCAATTGCTGAATAACTTCTTGGTTTTTTGTTCATGTTATTTTACTATTATGTAAGATGAATTATAGTTATTTAGGATTATATCGTTCCTGGTAACATAACAGATACGGAATTCCGGCAAATGTGGTTCGATTTCGAATGGGAGAACAAAGTTTGTTTTCTCGTTTTTTTGTTCTTGCAATCATGTATTATCATAATTTTAAGGTAACTGTGAATACGCCTATCACCAGTCTTCGAGAATTCCTCACCCATTTATCTGCATCTACAAATATGAAAATACTAACTGGAGATGCTGCTATTGGTGGGTGATGTTTTCATTGTAGGCTATTTATTACTTTAAACTGACTAGTCTAAAATATATTGTAGAAGGTGATTGTGGATTCCTTGCTGCTAATCTGTGTGCCCATTCGATTTTCGGGGAAGATGCATTAGCTAATGTTTCTATTGAAAAAGCAGCACCACTAGAGGATGGTTCCCCAATAGTTGGCCATATACGTATTCGGGCTAAGAGTCAAGGAATGGCACTCACACTTGGGGATAAGGTATATTTACTCGATATAATTTTAGACTACTAGCAGGATGAAAATTAAATTTTTTACAGATTAATGTGGCTCAGAGAGAGCGAAAGACTCTTGTACCTGTTGTTGCATAGCACCTTTCTTTATTTTATTTTTAGATATTTATGCTGTCAAGTATAATGATAGTATTTTTCCATTTATTTATTCATAACTTATTGATCAATTGCTGTGCTGAATAAGAGTGTGATATCAGTTTTATTATGTATCACTTGTATCTATTGTTGCATATTGGTAGCCTTTAATTGGCGCGTTGTTTGGAGTAAAAATGGAATGTTTTGATTGTTTCTTAAACAAATTTTATATCAGTGATTTTTACATTATGTAATTTTCTTCAAACATATGTTACGGTGTATAGTATAGATTAAATTGTTAGTATGTATTATTTCTGGAAACTAGCCTTTTGACCTAATACGAATTTTGGTTTATATAAAATGTGGGAGACTTGAAAAAGCTACTCATTTTTTAGTAGGTAAAATAGTTTCCGTGCTAAAAGAAAAGTATTGATAATATGTAACTGCTTATACTATATTAAAGTTTTATAGTAAACAATTTTCTCGTAACTAGTTCTATAGATAAGATTATCTTTTTACTTGTAATCGGAATTAAAAGTGCACTTGCTACTTAAATATTTATTGATGAATTATAGTCCTACAATGCTTTAGAAAATATCTAGCTCATTTCGTAGAGGATTAATTTTAGAGTTACCGAAAACTACTTAAACTGATATGCTAGATATATCTGAGTTAATCTTAAAAAGTATGAATATCTCAATTTTATTAGAAGTTCTGTGGTGACCTACAAGAACCATGAGTCATTGTAATTCATATCTAATACTCTATTTTTCGAAGAGCTCGAACAGCTCCAGTCATAGTCGTTGTCATTAGAGCAGTAAATATAGGGTAGAAGGAACATTTATTGAGTCCAGGTGTCGATCTGTTTAGTTTCGTACCTTGCACTAATATTTTTTTCATTCCTATTGCTTAGATAACCAACTGTTGATTTTCATGGTATAACATATCGTGGAGCAGTTTCGATGTTATTCGAGATTTGGGAAGTTTGAAGGAACTGAAATTTCTGATGATCTCTATACCCTTAAGCCACGTGGGAATGAGCTATGAATAAAATCATGTAATATACTGATATTTAGAATAAAAGTGGTGGTATACTATCTAGACGTCTGATTTTTTGAAGTGATTAGCCATATGCTTTTGTTACTTTTTCTAACTAATCCACACATTGAATTAAAAATATTATAGCTCCACATGTCTCGTATCAAACTAAAGATATTATTAGAAGTCCAATGTCGATCATTCGTCGCTAAATCACTTATTCTAATATTTTCCCAGTTTATTACTGTTAATTTTTATATACTATCTTAGATTAAAACGTTTTCCTGTGCTTCCACTATAAAGTACTAGAACGAAGTATATTGGCGTATAATGTTCATCCCAGAACTAATTCCACAGCTAAAAATAGAATGAATTTTCCGTAGGTTTAGTGATAAAGCTTATTTTACAATAATATATTATATCACGGTTTATATAATTCAGGTACAGGAAGTTCTACAACTTTTCCTTAGCATTTATTTGTTATGAACCACCTGAAGGTCATCGACAGTTCGAGACTGCGTCAGCGATAAGGAAAAGTATCAATGTGTTTTCCCTCATGAGACCACTGTTTGTCTGCTTTTGATCCGCATTAAGATGATAAGAAACACTATAAGAGAAAATTAATTTCATTATTTCTACTTCCTAAATTGTGGTGAAATGGAGACACAAGCAAAATGCCTTCTTCTTCTTTGTCTACTGGGAATCAGCTTTTGTACACCACAAAAATCACTTGTGAGCAATCTATATTCCCTTTCCCTCTTCCACTTGCACCTCTAAATTTTGTTGTATTACTTTCTGTTCGTTACTTTTACTTCTGGTTCGAATCATAGCCTACTTATTTGATATTTTAAATTAAACAAGACTCAATTATCAGATTCCTATTGGAGAGTCAGAAACAGGAGAAATCTTTGGAAAGTACAAGTGTAAGTTATGTAAGGACTTCATAGTCGACAATGTCGGTTTTATCAGCGGAGAGGCGGTCAGAAATTTATACTTCTACCTTCTTGGTTTATTCATTAACTTTTTCTAGTTCCGTTTCATCATTAATAACTTTCTTTACAGAAGGAAAACGAGAAATTAGTTATGACTGTCTGTGAAAGTATAATGGGTTTGATTTTACCTCCCACCAAATTCCTCGTTTGTTCAGCAGTTAAAGTGAGGGTTTTTAATTTATGATAGGAAGACTATATATTTGATAAATGTGAAACACTTCAATGGGTTGTTTATTGCTCTATGATTGAGATCGTTATTTTAGGCTCGAATTGATGCTCTGCTTAGTGAAGTAGCTAGTCCGAAGAAACTGCAGAAATTTGCAGAGAATACCTGCAACAAGATACGCGTGTGCAGTGATGATGAGTAAATAGTGCAGATTTCTGTTCATAGTGTAGTGAACTATATTATTAGGTATGCAATTTTACATGGGAACTAAACCCGAAATCACTGCATTAAAACAACTTTACTATACTTTTCCCACCAAGTTTTACCTTCCGCAAAGAACGATCCGCACTAATTTGAAAAATATAAAATCATACAAAATTTCACATTAATTGTCTGTTATTTTATTGTCAGTGTATGCTCCATATTGTCACTGGTATCTGAGTATAATCGTCAAACATTCCACTAAATTTTTTTGTTGAAGTGATAACAATGAATAGTTTATTGATATGCATAAGCTTCGTCTATAAAATTAAGGATTTGTGTACTATAAGAAACAACAGAAAGTCCCTTTAGTCTGACACAGACCATAAGCTTACATTCAGTCGGGGTATTTTGTACAGCAAAATAATCCAGTTTTTGAGTGTAGGATTTCAATGGTCAAATACCTCAACAGATGGTACTACATCTGTTTGTATCCACGATGGTATCACTTAACAATATTTTTCTTAATGATGACGAATTTTCTGTCGTGAATATACCAATAAAGCAAGAGATTCATTTGGTAATGCACTATTTTGCTAATGCTTGGTTTTTCCAGTATCTATGTAAGAACAAACACAAATACACTCCTCAGATAACTAACCTAAAAATGGAGACATTGGTAAATCTAATAACCAGATTCTATCAGCTTCTTTAAACTCTTACCGATAAAAACATTTCAAAATACTTCTAATCTTTCTGTTTTGTTCACTAGCTTTTCCACTATGATCTTTTAGAATCTAGTTAGATCCAGATGGGGAAATACTGTTATTTGTAATATTGTGTATACTACTAACGTTAACGTTTGATGTTAACTTTAAAAGTGCAGATTTAACTCTCTCTCGTGTCTTTCATAGTGAATTATGAAATATTACTTGCAATTAAGCGTCATGTGGGGCTGAGATTCTTGTCTGTATATTATATAAGTGTTTCTAATATGATCTCAATCGAAGTGATGCAAAATGTATTTTATAGCTTATTTAAATATTCAATATAGTTGGGACTAGTTCATAAATACTAAACGGGTATCTTAATTAACCAGTAATTACATAAAATCGAAACCAGGCCATTTTCTATATCTGTTTCATTTATGATATTGACAAATGGAAATTATATAGTTAACGCGATCAACTTTAGCAAAGTTACCTTAGATTGCATTAATTGTCAACCAAAATTATGAAATATTTAAGAAACAAATAACTAATAGAAGACTTCAAGAATAATTATTTTAATTTTCTAAACCATTTCAAGAAGCACATACATAATTTCACGTTAGTAAGCATCTAATATTTTGCTCGAACACACCTAAGCACTCTATTCATATTTCCCCCGTCTTTCACTACTTTTCAAACATTCTTTATAACTCATTATTTTTAAGTAATAATAACACACACATTAGCATTAAAAAAATAGAAACATAATAATATAACTAAAAGCTGAAACTTGAAATAATTGTGGGCTTAGTAACTGGAGATCTTGTAATTAGATTGCCTATAAAGAGATAAACACTAATGTATACATTCTCATCTTGAAGTTTGAGTACTAAATAAGTGTTGGATAATGATGCGTTGATATAACTTCATCAATCTCAAGCTAATCGTCTGTCTAATCAATTTTCAGTTCCTCCGTACTTTCCGGTTTTCTTCGGAAGGAAAAGGAACACTCCAAGTGGGTCAGCATTTTCCCAGTGTTGACTGGCCATGCGGGGCGTCGTAATATTCATCGCTCTTACTTTCGGTTGGTTTCACGTGCTAATATTATGTACAAAATAAAAGCAACAGATAATGAAAATAATTTTATACGTATTTCAGCAATGGTTTTGTGCGCTGAAGAAATACCCCATGCTTCGCCCATACGAAACTCTACCATTAAAGATATTAGAAGGTGATTAAAAGAAATACTCTATTAAAAAATATAAAGCACCGTTTATAGTACCAAGTCTTTAAATAATAAAAGACACTAATATTAACATGTAATTTAAAGTTTTATTAAGTTTAAAGTGTTTTCAGATTTAATCCTAGATGTATGCAGCTTTATATTATCTACACAGTTTATGAAGTTAACAAAAAATCGAATCATTTTAGAATATATTGTTATAGGTCACCGGCATACAAGCAAATTGATTCTGCACCTAGAGCTCACGGTTTCCGCCGTGTTTCAACGGGTGTGCGAAGAGCTCCGGAGTCTCCTCGATCTCCACCCAAACCACGACCAGTTCCAATGAGAGCACCACTTTCAGTAGTCCCCATACCCATACCTTCACTGATTCCGATGAATATTCCGCCAATGCCCACAGTAACATTTCCACCTATGAACACCATTTCTCTACCTACATTACCTACCATTGAGATGCCTACTCTTCCTACATTCACAATGCCACCATCTTTCCAAAGATTAATGGGTATCACCACACCTAGATCAAAAATTCTTCACGGGGATAACTTAGACCGACCTGTTGGATTCGAAAGAGAAAACAGGACCGACAGAAAAGCAAAGTAAGATGTTGCTATATCTTAATTATACTCTAGCTTTAAGTCTGTAATGTATTTGATTGTATATTTTAACTAAGAACAATATCATATGTAGTTTGTCACATATTTATATCTAATTATCTTCTTTATATGCTCCCAATTGAACTAATTCCTTTCAGTCATGACCAACAACCTGTAAATGAAAACAAAGGACTCTCATCCGTCCGCTCACGTCTGCCGAAATTCGTGGATCATTCAAAGGATATAGTTGTGTCTCCAGAGCACAATGCAGATTGGATTGTACCATTTCGCAAGTAAATCCTAAGCCTAAGCCAGTCAACTCAGGAATAATGGAAATATGCAATGTCTTGTATTAATTGCCGATGTACAAATTTTAATAAAATGTATATGTATATATGTTAGTGTTACATTGTACGATATCTATTCATCAACCAATACTTCTTATGTTCCCTGGTTTATTTACAGGTTGAACAATGCATATCAGAACTAACGAACATGAATTTCCAAGTGTTGATAACAACTTTTAAAATAGAAATTATATCAGTGAATATATATGTATAGTAATTACCTCAGAAAGGGTAATGTAAGGCCGTAAGGATTTATTCTGTAATAAATCATTTGACCAAGGATGTGGTACAAGATACAAAGTACGCGCTTCCTAGTCTGAAATGCGGTCACTTTTGTGTCTATTTGTCACGCTATTTTACGGAAGAAATATTACAAATATTTCTGCATGTATATATAACGTGAAAATATCATAGTAAATACTAGTATTTGGTTATTAAAAGTATTCTAACGTTTGTATTAAACAGGTTTGTAGTTAAAGAAACGGAACATTTGATTTGTTGCTGTCAAACACCTTTCATTATTCTTCTTCTAAAATAAAGAACTAATGGTAAAACAACTATAATAAATCTTTTCATATACGTTCCTATATAGTAACTTATTAATATAATGTGCTCCTTGATTTCGTGCGTTATTCGAATGATAATCCCGTTTCTTAACAAATTGGTAACACCTCTATGTACTCGCTACTTACCACATTTAAATATTATTTTCTTAGATGTTTTTCATGCATAATTTTTGTAGATTATGTTACGCAGGAGTTCGATGGTTTTCCAACCGCTATTAACCAGCCATATTGGAAAAGCATCGAGTACATTTATTAAGAGGTACACTACTTTTATAATCTATAATAAAGTGATACCTTTGTTTGTATGTATGTTTTTCTATAAATATTCTACACAGGTCATTTTCTTCGGCCCAAGATCTTTTTGTTCAAGCTCAAGAAAATCTGAAGAAGCTGTCCGAAGAGCCTGATGTTGACGTCAAACTGAAGATATATGCTTTGTTCAAACAGGCAAATAAATATAAATTATTGTAATAAACAATTTTAATAGACTTAGCTGTTCAGGCTACATCTGGAGATGTAACTGGTAACCGGCCTAATGTTATGGACTTTGCCGGCAGGGCCAAATTTGATGCATGGGCTAATGTTAAAGGGATCAGTCAGGTATATCCTATGAATATGCTACTCTTCTAGTAAATGATTTTGCAGCTTACACCGTTTTGTTAGATTCTTACAGAATGACGCGATGATAAAGTATGCACAACTGATTGAATCACTTGGTAATGCTGACATGATTACACAGCAGAAAGGAGTAGTTCCCGATGGACTGAAGCCCGTCCCAGGCCTTGATGTACACTATTTTTAGTTTTAATTTCTTTATTTAATTAATGCAATTAACTATGTTACAGGTGACTATTGAAGGGAAGGTGTTTAAAATTACCCTAAACAGACCAAAGAAGTTTAATGCCCTCACTTTTGATATGTATAATGGCATCATTGCTGCTCTTGAAGCTTCTAGTGCTAATAAAACGACAGTGGTTACAGTCATAACTGGTGCGCTTTAATTTTCTGTTATTATTATTGGAATTAAAAATATGAATCAAACAATTTTATTGAGTATATTGTTTTTATCCGTTTGTTTTCTAGGTGCTGGTAATTTCTTTTGTTCTGGAAATGATCTAAGTAACTTTTCAAAGGCCGTATCCGCTAGTAAAGCTGAAGTCAAGGCTATGGCGGAAGAAGCAGCTATAGTACTACAGAAATACATCCAGGTTGGATTATGTACTTCGTTAAACTATCTCTTCCTAGCTTCATTTATTTAAAATAATTTTAGGCTTATATTGATCATGACAAACCATTAATTGCCCTTATAAATGGCCCTGCGGTTGGTATCGCAGTTACTGTTCTTCCATTATTCGATGCAGTCCTATCCACAGATAAGGTACTTCAAGATTTAATAGCTAGAATTTCTTCCCTCATAACCATTTTATAGATTTCAAATAGAATGATTTTTTCAGAGTTCTTTCCACACTCCATTTGCTACGTTAGGCCAGTCTCCAGAGGGTGCTTCATCGTATACCTTTCCCATCACCATGGGACAGCTCAAAGCATCAGAAGTATACTGTTTCAGAGGCTTTAGTCATTGTATCCTTAATTTATATTTACATTACAGGTACTTCTTTTCAGTAAGAAGTTATCAGCTGCAGAAGCACTCGAACGAGGACTAATCACAGAGGTATGTATTATAATCTCGTTCTATGTTATCTATTATGTAAGGACAGTTTTGTAGGTGATTCCTGATGCTGAATTTGCTTCAACAAGCGCTAACATAGTGAAGCAATATGCTGATCTACCACCAGAAACACTGAGGATTAATAAAGGACTACTACGTTCGCTTCATAAAGATGCACTAACCAAAACCAACGAGGTACCAGAATTATGCATTACAAACACAAAAAAAATTTCTAACTATTATTTAAATAAATATTTAGGTCGAGTGTGCAACAATTAAAGAACGTTGGCAGTCAAAGGAATGTGCATCAGCTATTGCCGCATTCTTGTCTCGTTCCAAATAATTTTCAATACATTGAACAGTTCTTAAGGGTTATTCATATTTATCTGAAACTGAAAGTACAATAAAACGATACCTACATAACAACTGCATTAAAACAATGTACACGTTCTTAAATATGCGCATTGTTGGATTGAGATCAAATTTAATCAGTGTTGGAATTAGGAGGGATTGGTACATTGTTCGAGTGGGGTTCGTCCAATACTATAATCTTCTCTCTTGTGCAGGAATCACAGGCGGGAAGGCGGATCACAATATATGCAGGTTCTTCTTGATAGACCTGTGAGTAACATATTACAATAAATTTGAAGGGTAGAAGTGGTGTACCTACCTTTCTATCACATATTGGACAACAAAAATTTGGCTCAGGATAAGCTCTTTTTGAGAGGAGAGGCACAGATCCAGCACCAGGTCTTTTCAGTGAAGCAACTGCCGGAGCTTGTACTACACGCGGTTCTCCAGAATGAATACCAATTCCATGATAACTGTAAACAACGAATAAGTCATTTGGAAAAGTATATGCAATATATTAACGATAACCTGGAGTGATCTGTTCTTCTTGGACCCCGTAGAGTTATATTGTCTTCAGTTATCCACTCAAAGTGACCATCATCGAACTGCACCTGAATCAGCAAATAATGTGTAAAAAAATTTGAGAAGACACTAGTATGCGATAGGATAATTATAATGAAGACCTGATATTAAAGTGATAGCGCAACGTACGGACCTTACAGCTACCCCCACTTCGCACGTAGCGTACAGTAGCAAGCATAGATTTGCCTTGCCTTCTCACCTCCACCCGCTCTCCAATCAATTGTGAGGTGCTAACCAATTCAGGAATTGAGCCTAAAGATAAATGCAGCTCGAAATATGTTATTTTAAAATAATATAAGTGGGAACTCACTAGACTTGTATTGATTTGATCCATTAGACGATGATTGGGGCACGTCATTTATATTCTAAATGAGACTATAATAGGCAAAAACGTTCTAAACACGAAAAATATATAAGATTACTTACAATACCATGATCGTATATAGCAATTTCGGCAGACTGCTCTGCTTCGGACTTAGAACGAGTTGGAAGAGATTTACCACTAAAATAAGTAAAATCAAAGACAAAAATGTGGATAAATAATTAAATAAAACACTAACATATTTATCGCAGGCATGGCCATATGAACAATCTGTTGAATGCTATCATCGGTTAAATTATTCACATCAATACTCATATCAGCTAACTGAGAAGCGGAAAACTAAAAATAAAATAAAAGTAGATAATAACCATAATTTGTTTTATATATAAGTTTCAACTCACAAAGAAAACTTGTCCGCTAGCATCAGTCAATTTAAGACTGCCGTCGTCGGTGATGACCATTGTAATAGAATCATTTGTTGTCGATGGTACAGCAACGGACATATCAACTGCAAAACAATACTAGTGTAAGTGCCATAACTAAATAACAATAAGTTAGATAAACAAATTATGAAAATTTAAGTCAAAAACAGCTAATATATAGCCATATAATCCTTTACAGAGAACAATTAGGATAACAAAAAGTTATTCTATAGTTTATAATAGGTATACACATTTAAACAAAGGATTTTCAAAAAAACCTGTAAATTTTTTACAATATAATTAAAAACATAAAAAATCTATACAAAGTACTCCACTAAACAAAGGAAAAATACGCATGAAAATATTTTGCAGCGATTCAAAAACTATTTAGGTGCTTGTGGTCAAAAATATTTAAAAGAATCATATTTGCAAATATTTCAAAACTGTCATGCATATCTCTAGTATACTCTACTTCTCTGACCCAACTGTACTGAATATATGACCCTACTACTATATTCTATCTGTTAATATCCTTTTGTAATATACATAATAAACACTAACCACCAGGATCTACTCTATATTCTACACATAAATTCTGTTACACATTAAAAGGAAGTAACCAGCCTGGCCATCCGGTTACCAACATCCACTTTTTACAAAACAAAAAATTTTCATCAGTTCAGAATAAATATTGATGTTTGAATTTATGATAACCGTTACTATAATTTATATAACCGTAATCCATGGTAAATATTTCCCACATACAATTTTTTATAATTATATTATCACTAACTATAGTTATGTCCATGACCAGAGTCTTGCCGGTTTTTTCCTTCCAGTTGCTCGTCTATATGATCATCTCCATTCTTATTTCTTTGATCAGCAATTGCCATTAGTGTATTTAGTTGCTCTTCCGTTAATTCACTCAAGTTATCTATATCTAGACCGGCAGCAGCAAGATCTTCGGCAGAAATCTATGTCATGAATTCATGCAAAAATGTTATAATTTGACTTGGCATTCAACTTTTAAAAATATACCATAATAGCATTTCCTGCCTCGGCATCACCATGTTCACTACATTGGTGAGCTTCCTCGTTTTCACGCTGCTCATCACCTCGTTCAATTAAATCCTGCATAGGTTATCAGTCAAAAGACTAACTCCTGAATAAAACTATTTAAAAAAAAAATTAAACATTCTATTATTAAATAATATTTTTCACACTGAAACGATACCTCGTTTTTCTTAGACTCTATCATATCCAACTCTACGCATTCAAACTTCGATTGATCACAGCTCTCTGTATGTGCCCCTAAATTACCAACATTTAAATAATATCACAGGAAATATGTATGATTTATATACTTTAAGAAAGAAATGTATTCATTAAAATGTAGATTTTTTTCGTCGTCACCTTTTTGACGATTTCGATCATCCTCTCTAGATAAATTTTTAGACTCTTCAGAAAGTGCACCACCACAATCAACATTTTCGAGTGATGACCTGAAGAAATTTTCGTCCAAGGCCATGGTTACACATCTCTCATGATAATATCTTGTTTTTAATGTAAATAAAACTAAGAAAACAGTAATAAATAAGTAATAATACAGTATATAGAAGTGATAATATATAAACCAGCGAACCTAGATGTGCCAGAATTAGATTCTTCTATTAACGGGGTTGTCCCATAGTCAGCACTTTCTTTTACCATTATAGAAGATGATTCGCTTTTCGAGATTTCAGGATATGCCTCCTGTTCAGACATAACCTTTTAATCCTAAAATAGTTAACAGCAACTTAATAATAGAAAAACTGGAGTGATAGTGTTTCCATATGTTTAAATCGCTTAAATGAGTTTGTACTCATCCATTAATTCCAAATATACTAATCCAACTGTGGCATACTAAATAGTTTTTAATTATCCGGAAATATTTTTTGTGAGAATACTGTTGCATTAAAATCTTTAGAATATACTATTAGTTATGCGAATTCTATATTTAAAAATAAATGAGAAACTTAGGACTTAGGAAATATTTTTAGAAAAACAGGTAGTAAAATATACGACATAAGACCGCGACGCGACCGGCCGCCTCAAATCCATTTAGTGAATCTGCAGTGCTGCATAATATGGCTCAGATAAATCAATAATGCGATATCATTCTAATGATACAGTGACGCACTTTGATATATGCTACCTATATGAGTTAGAACATGTACATAATTATATAAATAATTTTGAGAATAAATCAGCTTTAGAAAGTGAAAAAACGAAACAGCTGATACACAATATTAATGCGAGAGCAACTCGTCCATCAGTTTGCACTGATATGGATGTACCAGTACAATTTATACTTTAATGGAATGCAGTATGGTAAAACGATCGTAGTCATAGTTTTTTTTATACATTGCCTCCATGATTTTGACTACTATATATTCTGTATACAGTGAAAGTAAACAATTCTCAAACGAGATTTTTGAAGAACATCCTTAATTGGAAGGCAAACTTAATTTTAAAAAAATATAGTCAAATAAAAACATTAAATACTTTGATTCCGTACTATATAAAGACTCCTTACACATCTATTACTGCATTTATCATAATAAATTATGAATAATTTTTAAGTTGGCATAAAATAGAACGTGGAGTCTATATCAGGAGCTACTTAGAAGTATGTAATATATTTGTATTAGTTCTATATGCAGATTCTAATATGAAAGACCCTTAACGGAATTGTAATAAAGAAACTTCAAAAGCTGTAAAATATTAAAACCACCAATATACCTTACAATTAACAAGTAGGTATTCTTAACTTACATTAAATCACAAGTTAGTTTAAAAAAATCTTGTTATAGAAGTTATAAATCACCAGTTCTTGTCGCTATTTTGGGTAATTTTCAGTACATGCTAGGACGATATTCTCGTAAATGTGTAGTAATTTTATTTTAGAGTTTTCTTCATTGCCTGTAACTCGTTAAGAGATCTTTTTGGAATTTTAAAAACAAGGGAAAAGTCTGACAAGTTATCTCTATATCCTATACAACACTTTTATTACAACATGATCATTATTTACTCAACAAAACCCATATAAATTATCTGCATATGCAACGTATAGAAATAACGAAAAAAAGATCTATGATGAAGATGTGAAGAAATTGAAGTAAATTATTCGACGCAAGTTGCTCTACTACTTGGTCTCGATGGCAAACATTCAGTAATAATCTAAAAGGATTAACAGATTAAGAGCTGAATAACTAAACTCTACACATGACCAATGTGCAATGCTTACATTAACGAGAGCATCTAGTTGTTCTTCAGTTTTTATTCGTTCTTCACTTTCCTCTACGATAAGTTGTATCTGGAAGTATTTACTAATGCTATAAATATACAAAAGACAATGCTGAATAGCTAAGCTTTACTTCAGTGGGAGCTGATGGGCGAAGATTGATGATCTGCATTATTTCTGCTGCTGTCAGCTGTAGAAAAATTTAAATGTTTTAGAGCAACGTGCGTATTTACTTATCTACTATATATATATATATATATATATTAAAGCAATATGTTGCTAATAATTTGACCTTATAAGATGCGAGATCTTTGATTAGTCTGCTAATCGACTCCGTGGTCTGAACAGTGGCCGGCGTTGTTCGTAGATACTTTGTCGTCTTAAAAAAAACTCGAAATTACTTCAAATAAAGTGGAGAAAAAGGCATATCTGGAAACCTCGTATACAATTGTAGATAGGGTCTTGCTTCTTTCCTGTTTTGGCTTCATATCTTCATCCTTCTTAACCTCTCTAAGTAACTGTAGTACCTCGTAATTAGTTAACATTGTAACTCGACTATTTATGACTTCCATGATGACGGAAAATCCTGTTAGTATGTAGAGCTGGGAAATTTGATATCAAGACAATCTTCAACTTCACACCTGGATTTCTAATCACATTTTAGGCAAATTACAAACTTATATCTTTGGTAAGTATATAATGTTAAAACAATGCAAGGCAATTAATGAGACCACTAATAATATAATTTATTTTTAAAAACAACTAAAACTGAAAACCTAACAACATTCAAAAGTGAAGGTTTGACATTTATACTTTTACTGACTTACATAACAATGTACGAAGATGTACACTACACCTATGCTACATTTCTAGTGAACCTATTTCAATGTACATGTAAGGACAACGCACCTACTAGTTATTGGACTTGTCCGTTGTGGTGTACAAGTATAAAACGTTTTAATATTAATAAAAGACTTGGAACCATAACTTTATAAATGGAACAAACACAATTCAACCCTTTGGGCATAATAACAGTACTAATAATAGTAGAATTAAATAAACAAAAACGAGCTCCAATTTTCAATCTTAAACTTTAAGTTCAATAGTCAAAAAAACTAGACTCTGATGATCATTTTTCCAATATTCTTGCCAGCCATCATATCAACAAATGCTTGAGGTGCATTGGATAGTCCTTCATAAATTGTCTCATTGACCTGGAATGTATAAAAAATCTAAAGAAGAAAAATTAAAAGGAATTTCGAAATACCTTAATCTTTTTCTGCTGTAGCCACTGTGATAATTGTGCCACTGCACCATCCATTTCTTCTCTATATGCAAATACTAGGAAACGCTCTCTGGAAAATATTTAATTGATAAACAATCATATTCCAGTTAACCTGCTTTAATAATTCTCATGTGCATGTACCTCTGAATTTTACGACTGCAAATAATTTCAGCTGTCTTTGGTGGAATAGGTGGTGGATAAGGTAAATCCGTGTTATAAACAGCTATTTGACCACAGAGAACAATTCGTCCACCTTCGTTCATCTTGGAAAAGATATTTTTCTAAACAAATGATTAAAAAAATAAAAAAATATATAAACCTTTTGGATGACAGCATCACTAACGAATCCCCCAACGTTATCGAAGTATATATCTACGCCATCTGGTGCAAGTTGATCTAGTCGTTCACCAACTGCTTCAGCTCGATAGTTTATTGCGCCATCGAAATTCAATTCGGATGTCTGATTAAAAAAGTAACATTTTAAAAACCAAACTACTATATATAACAATAATGATTCACTTACTAGAAAGCGACATTTATCTTCCGATCCACAAATACCGATAATTAACGAACACCCTTCAATACGAGCAATCTAAATACATTTGTATTCATCATATATATGTATTTGTTCAATATTTTTGACTTACCTGTCCAGCAAGTGTGCCACAACTACCAGCTGCACCCGAAATAACAATTGTTTGAGGACGCGATCGATCTATGGCGGCCTAAATGAAGAAAATAGGATCAAATACTTAAAGTGCTTAAAATAAATAAGTACTTTTTTCCGTATTCCTAATAAGGCAGTCATTCCAGATATTCCCACGCAAGAAAGAATAACTGAAGGAGAAAAGCCGACAGGAAGATTTACCTAAAAAAAGGCAATGTATTGAAAAAAAAATGCTGGAAATAAAAGTAATAACCTTAACCAGATCGTTTGAGTCCGCAATAAATCGCTTTGTCCATGGCCAGAGAAGTGCACAAGAAGTTACAATATCACCAACAGAAAGCAAACAGCCCTCACCAGCTACCTAAATACAGTTATACAAAAATAATTAGAATTAATAGTCAGAAACTTATAGGAGATTTACCTCAACTATGCCCACACCTTCAAGTCCGTCCACTAACTCGCCCGGTTCATAGGATGCAAGGTAATCGACACCAGTAGAACAATTCATGCGACATCGCTGGAAGATTTTCGTCTTTCCGTTAGTTTGTCCCTTCTAGTGTTTACGGAAACAACTGGCCTAAAACTTTGGTCGATGAGAAAAGAACCATATTCAATGGCCAATTACCTGCGCGGGATCAACAGATAGGAAGAGTGTGCTGATCAGACACTGTCCTCGACCGACATCAGATTCGGTGGGATCATGACAAGGTTCACACTGGAAACATTCAACGAGTGGAGGAGCATTTTCACCTAAAAAAAAAGTGCAGATGTATAGTTCAGAACTAAAACATGGATACCTAGGTACCTGGTCTCTTGACGAAAACTATACGTTCATTGCCATGACTAGTGCCTTCGTCCATGTTAATCTCAGAGCTTTTATATCTGGCAAGAGACATTAATTAAAAATAAGGGATAAACCAAAGTAAAATGTAAGAGATTTTGAAGTTAATCTAAAAGCCCATATATAATAAGATAGATCACATCTTAAAATAAAGCTACTGTATAATGCAAAAATCAAATACTGCTTTTTTTTTCATGAACACATAATAATTTCAAACATGCATATGGGATCATTCACTTTAAAATAAAAGAGGTTTTTTTTAGTGTTTGCCCTCTCACTGCTATTCACTCCTAATCGTCCTCACGAAATAAATTGGCTGGAACGTGAATTTACAGTAATAACATAATGGCGAACGTTTTCTTCTAAAATTAATATTATCCTCGAAAAAATAATAGAAGTTGCATGTCCACTTGGATATTTAATCATGTTAAAAAAACTAATGAATCATTCGATATTTTACACGACACCTCAAATGTTATTACTCGATTAAGTTATGAGTAAAACATAATATAATAAACATGTTAACTTATGTTACGTCTGCACACACATACATAGGTATATTTTTATTTTACATCATATCTCTTTGTTAATTCTACGCTATCATTAACTTCAACAAAGTTTTAAAATAACATATACTACGCAATACTCATTATGAATATACTTTTAGATGAAATGTTGGAATAATATATACTAGTAACGTTACAGAAAAGTGGCAAAATTTTTGAGCATAAACAAATACTACCAAGATTTGCAGATCATAAGGGTATAAGAGAAAATAAGAGATTACTAAGATTTAGGATTATAAAATTCCGATGTTTATTGTAGCTACCATGTTTGCCATAAATGTAATCTAAGAAGAGCGGTGGATAAAATGATGCTCACCAAAAGTGCATAAATTTACAATCCATTTAAATATAAATGCCCAGAGTTACTACTTTTAGTATTTTAGTAAGATTCTCTCTTGAACTATGGCTATAGATATGTGTTTGCAAACAGATGGTGAAGGAGACTGGCAACATTGGCAGTGGTGTTGGACTTTTTGTGCACTTCTGTGTGCGTTTCTCCCGCATTGTAATGCGATCAAATCGATTGATAAAGAAAAACATTAGGGCCTGTTTCACTTTTATGGATAGGATCGACAACTGGACCAAAAATTCAATTTAAAAGTGTTATTAACAAAGATTAACCTCGTAAAACTTGCAAGTACATTTATCACTCGATATAACAGAAAGATAGGAAACTCATACGACTTACTAGTGTGCCCTCATAATTATTTAACGTATGAAAGCAGTGAACACATTCAACTTAGTTTCCGACCATACTACTTATCCTGTAAAGCACTGATAGCTATACCGTATATAAACTACGAAAAATGAGAATCCAGCCTAATGCTTACATACAAAACTATAACAATGTAATAGGATTACCTAATATTTCTTTAAAACATTACGAGTAGTAAAAAATAGTCCATCGGATGTAAGTAACCTCGAGCAAATACAACAGTGTACCATGTATATTTATTGAATGCTATAAAAATCAAAATAGACTCTTCATAGTAGGATGGTTAAATCTGACAGAAAACAATGAGGAAATGACAAACAACAACAGTAAGGCCAAATCATTACCGCGAACATTACCAACCGGGTAGTTAAGGTGCACTCCCACAAATAGTTTAAAACATCAACTAAAAACTAACAATGTAAGAAAAAACTGTAGGAGAGCAAAATAACTATGCGATAACATAACGAGAACAGAATAGATCAAACGGAGACACGAAGTGATTGATATCAGAAACTACATTCAACCTGCGGTTAAAGAAATGGCAAGGAAGCATGTCTCAAAATCCTTTCAAGTATTGGATTCAATACTTAACAAAAACCAAACATTCATATTACAGTTAGTTTAAAAATGCATTAATTGAGCGGATTCCAATCAAAATCAAAAACAACGATCCTATTTAAGTCGTGGACGAATAACTGAAGTCCACAGAAAAAAAACAGAACTATATTGAGCACTAGACTATATGATCGCACTAGGCAATATTGCAACAATCAACTAACAACTATGCCTATATATCAGAACATTATAAAACTGAATATACAAGGCATTTGTAACCCTAACTAATGTAAGTGATTCATACACGATGATATGTTGATATAATCATATTATGTCAAATACTATTTGCATCGTAAGATACAAGGTATGATTCCTACTACAACGTTTCTTGTTACATCTATTCCCACTCAGTTGTACCAGGTGGTTTACTAGTCAAATCGATCATTACTCGCGAAGAACCAATCACGTGGGACAGGATACGATCTGCCATCTCCAGCACATTCTAATAAATTTAAAACAATTACTAATATAAATTACAGATTTAAAAGAGATATTATTTCGAATATAGAGGAAAGTTATTATCAGATTATAGACTACAAACCTTTTCAGGAATGTCTCTACCCGGAAGAGCTGCTATTCCAGTCATAAAATCAGCAGTAATGAATGGTCTTAGGACGAACGAGTGCATGTATGAATTTGGCTCAGCAGGTGAGCGATCAAAATGAACAGGAATCATTACCACCGGCATCTTTAAAGGTTCTCATCAGTCATAAATATAATATAATACTAAGAATTTTAATTTTTAAAAGTAAACAAAACTAACTTGTTGGACTTTTCTTCCAAGGTCGTCCATTTCAACATCCCTTGTTCCATCCACTTTCCTGCCAAATAACGCATCTGTAGCCAGTTTGTCGGCCTAGATTAGTAATCTAAATGGAAATGTTCTTTTAGAGTAGCTATAAGCTTTAACACACCAACTGCAATTTTTTAATGGAGCTAATGTTTAGATGTGTGGGTGTAATAGAAGTTACAGAATGTTCTATCGGCTTCCCGAATACGTAGACAACTCTAGAAAAAACGTATATATTATCCATAAAACGATCTTGAACTATATTAATTAGATTAATATTACCTATTAACATTATGTAGTAACTTGGGAATAATATTAGCATAACGAGCCAAAAGAGGCCACGGAATAGGTCGATGAGATGTAGATAGTGCTGCTACATAAGAATACGAACTGGAAATATGGCAATAGAAGAAAATTGACATGGATTATAAGTGTTTTAATTAGCGTAGTGAATTTATACTACATACCGGCTATCACCTTGAACTCCAACGCTTTTAATGGGTAAAAGAGTAGCATTCATTTCGAAGGATTGAGATGTCAATTTAGAGATGTCCCATCCTTCCAAAGCTAGTAATACCTAAAAAAATATATACATAAGATGCTATAAAAAGCAGAAACAATAGAATATTTAACCTTATTTTTGTACTCCTCTTCTCGATGGTTTCTCGGTTGCCTAGCAAGGTTTGTTAAAACGTTGAGGAAGTGGTGAGTTGTATCAAAATCAGCACAGATGTGAGGTTTCTATAACAAAAGAGTGCGGCAGAAATATTTGATCTAAAGAACAAAAATTCCAGATTATGATATAAGAATAACCTCTGAACAAAGAATACGAATTGCAAGACCAGGTCCAGGAAACGGTTGTCGTTGCACAAGATCTTCTGGAAGACCAAGTGATTGGCCTAGTTCGCGAACTTCGTCCTTATGAAAATCTTTTAAAGGTTCGATCACACGACCCTTAAAATAACATAATATGAAGATATCGCTAACAAAATTCTGTAAAGCATATATCTCATAATTATAATAAGTAGACAAACCGCTGCTCTTAGATCACGAACGAGAGCCGTATCATTGTGATGTGTTTTAATGGTGTCTGCGTGTCCACTTGCCAGCGTACTCGCACTTTCGATTAGATCTGGCCTGAGGGTGCCTTGAGCTAAGAAGTACTCGTCCTTATTCAGTTTCAGCTGAAAAATCACATCAACACCTTTTATGACTCTAAAACAAAAAATTTAAAACTACCTTATCCATTACATCATCTTTTACTCTAATAAACGTGTTTCCAATTATTTGTCGTTTGGTTTCAGGATCAACAGTTTTGTCAAGCATCGGCCCATCACCACGATTACCCGAAACAGTACCCATGAGAAAGTCCTGACCGGAATTGTATCCTGGTAAACAAAATAGATAAGGAAATGATTCACATATAAAAATAAAAACAATGCATACCGACTAAGTAATACACTATTTTAAAAGTATTATACTACAATAAATATAAATAGTTAATTTCCAATTAAATCAGCATCTTAACCCACTAAGCACTTGAAGATTAATGGCATTGAGACTTTCTATAACAGAGTCACTTTCGTTCTGTCTCATAAACCCATTGTCAATATGAATTGCTGTTATTCGATCAGCACCCAAAGCTCGGTGTAACAGAGCAGCACACACTGTTGAATCTACACCTCCAGATACCATTACCTGTAAGAGTAAGGTTTACAATAATTTTTCGTGGCTATATGAATAAAACACAAACTATGACAGGAAATACTGACTAGGACTTTTTTATTTCCAACAACAGCACGAATCTCATCAATGCACATCTGTTCTCTACTACTCATTGTATATCCTCCAGAACATTTAGCAATTCGGAAAAGAAAGTTTTCGAATATCACCCGTCCATTTACGGTTAAATCTACTTCAGGGTGAAACTGCACTCCATAAAGTCCACGTTCTTCACATGAGATGCCTTTAATAATAATAATAATAATAATTTACAAAGAAATAAGAACACTATTTAAAATCATTCAAATCTATACCTGCAATATGTCCACCATTACTTGCAATAATCCGAAACCCAGGAGCCACAGTTTTTGACGATACAGAATCGCCATGTGTAAGCAAAACCTAGTTATTTATATGTAATGCAATACCAGTATATACTTGCATTTTCTCAGAAACATCTAATAAAATGATTCTAAAGAATCTAGACTGTAGATTCATACTATAGTTTCTTAGATAGTATTACACATAAAAAAGTCATACCTGCTCTGTTTTCTGCAAACCTTGAAACAATTGAGAAGTAGTGTCAATATAAATACTACATTGCCCATCTTCTCTTACTTGTTCCTTAGTTACCCCTCCACCATGACCTTTATTGAGTAGCTAAAAATTTTGATTAATAGATAATTTGTTACTTTCTATATAAGTGATATATATAAATAAACAAGTATGAAAAAAATACTGGACTCCAGATGACAAACACAAACCTGAAAACCATAACATATGCCAAGGACAGGAATACCACATGAAAAAATTTCAGGATCAACTTGAGGAGATCCTTCAGCATACACAGATTTTGGACCACCCGAGATAATTATTGCTCTTAAAAGAACAATAATCCTTAATTTTATAAATGAATTAATTGTAGTTAACAACTAACTTGAAATTTCCTTTAGATAAAATTTCATTAGCTTTTGTTTTCAAAGGAAACATCTCCGATAAAACGTTAGCTTCACGGACACGTCGGTCTATTACCTTAAGTTCCAACAACAATTAATGATAACAATTACGTAGCAAAAATTACTAGGGTTAAAAATACCTTGCCATATTGAGCCCCGAAGTCTAGAATAGCAACCTTTTCGATGTTGTCATCATGAGTGATTCCATTAATTCCCATTTTTTCCAAGTGATAGGTATCCTCAGAGCCAGAAAGAGGTCGCTTATTTGGTGGAGGCTGGAAGTAATATACGTCTCAAATAAAATTACAGACTACAACACTGAATTAAACAACATCTATAATAATGACTAATTTAATTCTAAAATATAGATGAATAATCAAAAAAATAAGTATATTATGAGAGAGAAATGATGAAATTGTCAATAAGCGATCTAACTGAGCTGATAGCACTCGATCGATGGTTGCGCAGCAGCAACTGTTTCGAAAACGCCTATACAGCATGACAGAAAGCATGTTACATCATTTATCTCCATAATTCGCTGCACTAATGTATTAAATAAAGTAGATTGACGTTTAGGAAAGAATAATGTTTTTTGTTGTTTTTAACTATTCGAAATCAATAACTACGCTGATAATAAATTTTTAAAAACTGCTGAAATATAAAGATTTTTCTAGGGTGATATACAATATTTCCAAAGTCATGTCTCCTAATTAGCAAGCATTTGTAAACAATAAGTAAGACCCACTCAATGCACCAATAGCAAAAAGTATATCTTCTACAAAAACATAAATAAATTATAAAATAAGTGCAGTACAATTCTTGTTCAGTCGTATTGACAATGTAGACTTCAAGAACCAAGAGATCAAAAAATAAATCAATAATGTAATGTAAATGGCTCAAATGTCACGCCAATACACAATTTTCCATGACAAATATAAGTACCGTCAGGCAAATGAAGTACTGTGTAAACACTAAGTTGAATAGACAAAAAGAAAGTATATGTGCACCTAATGTACTTTACGCATGGTCCTGGCGTTAATAAATACATATCAAACAAGAAATAGCTATTTAATTTTTTTAAACCTACAATATGAAAGTAAAATAAAGAGTAATCCAGTGTAGCATTGAAGTGAAAACAAATAGAATTTGTGAGCTTATCCCTCATTTAAGAAAAACAAAAAACAAATAAACGCCCATACGGAAAATCTAAGTGTATTTTTGACAGTATTAGAAAGGAAATTATTTCTTGAACGAAATTACACAGAGAAAAGACATCAAAGTAAGCAGATAAAGTTAACATAAACAATTGCTAATTTATCTGTCTAAGACAAGGCTACATAAAACTTAATACAATATTGTCAAGACTTTAAAAGACTGGTGAAATGATAACAATCCATGATTATTTCCTTAGTTTTAAATCAATGATAAAGTTCCTGATCTGTCAACCAACTATTTATCAAATTCTGGGACAGTACAGTTTAACATATTAAGCCCTAGTTTTGTTTACTCGTGTAAACCTGCTCAAGGAAATCTCATCAGCAGTCATCATCAATCTTCAAATCTTCCATCTATAGTATTTCATCAACAACTGCCTCACCAATCCCATGATGCGAATTTTAGATATGATTTAAACCCATAAAATCGTGATTCATTAACTATAAAATTGTAATGGGGGACAAGTGATTGAGTTAGAAATTACCAACATCAGAATGCCCATTAGAGTCGTTGACTCCCTCATTTCCGTTTTCGGAGCAACTCGACCTCTTCATATCACTCAATCGACTCACAGCTGCTATACGAGAATTTCGCTGGAACAACAAATAAAGTTTACTACACAATATATAAGTACTAATTCAATAATATTAAAAATTCTAAAAACATCTTCGTATCACATAATATTCCCTACAATATTAACGATTTTGCCTCATAATAGGGAAGTTTTTCTAAAACAATTCCAAAATTTGCGTTCTTTAAAGAAAGAGAAGTCAAATATGTATAACTATATTTCAAATTGCATTCTTTTCTCATATTAGCATTCCTCATTAACTCAGTAAAGTAGCATAATTTTAGAACTTGCTGCTTACTTGATTGAAACGCAAAAATACTTTAATAATTAGTCTTTAAGCTAATAAGTATTTTATATTATTAGATTTATAAGAGTATAGAGTAGCGACTCCTACAAACACTGACAGAAAATAACATTCTAAATAACAAAAAACTCAAAAGATCTATTTATAAAATATCTAACATTTTAAACTCACGTGTTTTTCAAATCGCCGGGAATTATGCTTGCTTATTTGGCCTCCAATCTTGACTATAGTTTCAACAACAGTAGACTACACTATTTGAACGGGAAACCCGTTACCTACAAATTTACGGATTTCTTCTATGACATTTATATATTGAATACTAGTGCATAGTAGATATCAGTAATCTACTACTATATTATTAATTAACTGCAACATTAATTATTGTCACAAAAAATACAAACATCTTGTTTCTTGTTTCCAACTTTGATGAATGGTTTCACAAACAAGAATGCATTGTTATACATAACAAAGCATAAACGTTAAATAAAATCACTAGCCAAACTACGAATCAAATAGATAGTTCTCAGATAAATATGTAATACACATGGAAATATACTCTTAACAAATAAAAATACTTTAACATTTAAAATATAGAGATCTTGTGGAACTATAGTTAAATAATTTACTGTATCCATATAATTAAAAATAGATCATATGTAACAACACAATTAAAATAAAACAATTATATAAGAGAAATGTTACACTGCTAACATTATGATTTATTTTCTACCATATTTGATGCACACTAAAGTAGCCATACGACATTGCCTAGTGCGTCAGTTCCTTAGATGCGTCAACGAAGAACACACCCTAATTCATTTTTCCATTCACTCATAAGTTACTCAAAAATAGAGGTTAAAGCTTATTTTACTAATATAGTTATGTCATAAATACGGTAATTCTGTTGGTTAAATAATAAACTTATCAAGTATAACCTATTTACGAATTTTTAACATTAGTTTAATATGAAATTTGGAATTTGTAGTTATTTTCGAATAATGCTCCTTATACTTAGTAATTTAATCTCTATTGGATTTAACAGCTTTATTACTTGTGGAAATTGACGTATTTCAAGGAACTTGTACTAAGCGTTACTAAGTCGAATGTTTCAAACGACATACCAAATAAACGGTGAAGTTCTTCCCTAATTCATTTGAAGTGAATTGTTTATATACATGATATCTTTGACGAATACAACAACCATTAAGGGCTGAGAGATTTATTGTATACGCCTTCATGCTATCTTTATTAGTAGCAACCAGTTGTGGCTTGTAACATCGTTTATATATAAACATTTTATCATGACTAGACATGATAAATTTATGAACCATTCTTGTATCACAAACATGCAATAAAACATTAGCAAATATTTCAGTCTACTAAATATTTATTTTCTTCAGCAACATGGAAAGTTTTGCAAACCTTCTCACGGGTGAAAACCTGATAAAGGAACACTTATTTAATACATTATACTAAAATTCTTAATGAAAAAAATTTGGTTTGGTAAATACAAATTATACAGTGAAACTAAATATTATTGTAACAGTACCATAATAACTGGAAGTCCTCTTTTAATTCGATATCCAGGAAGGCTAAAGATGGAGCGAAAGTCATTCCATTCAAACACCTCCATCAAGTAGTCATCCCATTGATCCGAGACAAAAAACCGGACGTTCTCAAACCTTAACTCTTAAAGCTAATATAATTATTCTCTCAAAATTAAATGGTTTAAGTGAGAAAGGAAAACTACCGGAACTTATGTCCTTCATCCCACTCAGCAGGACTGGCTAGTATTTCATTCATTAAGGTACCCAGATGAGTAGACTCACAGCATTCCGTCAGTACATCTAATTGTCCTACCTGAATTAATGAATGTTATATTAACTCTAAATCGTAAAGCTTATTTGACTTAAGAATTAATGATGTACACTCACCTCTGGATACTGTACTAATAATGGCCATTGAAGATTATCCTCATTGTCGAAGCAAACTCTTTGATGCTAAGTATGTTACATAAGAATAATGAATAAAATTCAGATTAAACAACAAATATAGTATATTGAGTAATCACTTTTTCATTCGTATTGAACATACCTCTTTTAGTTGCGGGAGACTGACTTCAAGTAAAGACCAATCCATAAGTTCCGGGTTTTCGAAAGGTAGACGGGGCTGCAGATTCAAATGGCGATCGCGTAAAGCCTTTAGAAGACGACGCTTCTCTTCATTTTCTTTGTTTTCCTGGAAAATAATTTTTTATTTATACTAATTATATAGGTCATAATAAAAAAAACCGTATTAATTTAGAAATACAGTAGTTTATACCTGAATGGTACACAGGTGATTCGACAATTACGCAAATATCCATGAGCAAAGAAAATTTGAGCTCAAAATTTCGTTTTAAAAGTAATGTATTAATCTAATATACACAGTCAATAAAAATGTACCATAAAGACAAAAATTTCTTTATATGATTTTATACAGTTTCATTTTTTAGGAATATTATATTTAATCACCTTTAAAACTATTATCTATAAAGTTCATAACGCATGAAACCATAGGAAAAATATGCATTACATAATATATTAATGTAATAAGACAAACAATTGAAAAATATAACACAGGAAGTAGATAAAGGAATATAAAACTCAGGTCTCTTTCTACTCAAAAAAAGAAAAAAACTAATATTAACAAATAATTGCATTTAATATTGCAGAAAGCTAAAATTACCAGCATAAGCTCATACCTTAACGCGGTTTCTTCTTTCGTTTCTCTCCTCAATACGCACCACGTCCAGTGATTTTGCTTTTAATACTTCTAAGCTGTCTAATTGTTTTTGTTCATTCTCAGCGATTCCTCCTAAACTATAACTTAGTTCTTGTATGAGATGAAAACTAAAACTAAATAAACGTAACTATTAAAAACAACTGATTTATTTATCATAAACCATCGATTTTATACCCTTGCTCAATATTTTAAAAACACGTGCCATTTTCACTTAATTCTTTCGAAACAGCAAATGCCCTTTTGCTAGATTCAATCCATTCTACTGATTCTTTGCCGTAACCCAACTCAAGCAAGCACTCTGAGCAACGTATGACACCCTGAATAGTTTATAAATAACATTAAATTCCACAAATCATGAACCAATAATAATAGAAATCCAGGTAGAGCGTAATTTTCATTTATTAATACCTATTTAATTTTAGTTGAACTTGATATAAATAGTAACGCCAGTAAAGTTCATGGCGATCTTATATAATTTATTACACTATATTGAATCATTATTTACATTTACCTTAATAATGATTATGCAAGTATACATAACAAACCTTCAAGTTTTCTGGATCGAATTTTCTGCTAATAGTACAATCTTTTATAGCTGAACGAAGATTTCCAATATGTTTTTGAGCAGCAGCTCTATTAGAGTATAGAACAGAATTCAACTTTCGGTCTAAGCATTTCTCCTTAATACCTATAAAAGTGAGAAGCTATAAATAAAAGTTAAAAACCTCTTAACTACAATTCACCAGCATATTTAGGTACAACAGATATAGTAAATTTAAAATTTAAATAAGAATCAATAAACCATTAGTATAACAATCGGTAGCCCATCGATACTTTTGCAACTTGAAATGTTTGTTTCCTTCTTCTTTATGTCTCTCAGCATTTAACTGTTTGTCCTCTGCATCATCTTCGTCATATTTCATTGCCTATATTAGATTAATCATAATTAATTATTTAAAATTCCTTCCACGGAAAGTTTTATCTTCAAATAGCCACAGATGGTTCAACAAAACAAATACACCTTACTTGTAATGCACGTATTGTGTCTGCATATTTCCCATTAAGTCCAGCATTAATGTCAGTCATAAACGCTGGATGTTCATCAATTTCCTTACACCACTGATCAAAATCAAATGGCTTCTTTTCCGTATTTTCAGCAGCCTGCGTAGAGAAATAACAATAAAACAAATATTCTTAACCAGTCATCTTAGTAGAATATTAGTAAAAATACCTAATACTAGCTTACTTGAAAGTTAGTACATAAAATACCTTCTTAGCTGCCATTTCCTCCATAAACTTCTCAAGATCATCATCAAGTTTCTTAGCCAAATTAGCTCGTTCTTGCTCTGTGAGCTGGTTTTTACTTCGTTTAAAATGTTGAGGAGTTAATCCATCAGCTATTTCCATCATATC
Organism: Heterorhabditis bacteriophora; assembly: GCA_964036235.1. NCBI lineage: Eukaryota > Metazoa > Nematoda > Chromadorea > Rhabditida > Heterorhabditidae > Heterorhabditis > Heterorhabditis bacteriophora. Next base: position 8,064,017 of record OZ038428.1, on the reverse strand, counting down.
TAAATTTAACTATTTCCTGTTTTCAATAAATATATAACACACCACTAAGAAAATTTGAAATGTGGGGACTACACAAATGTATTGTTAATGATAGGCCAAATTTCACGATATAGAGCGCGATTTTTGAATGATTTATAGCTAGTTTTTTTTAATTGATGAAATAATATAAATATTAGCGCAAATAATGTTTATACATATATCTTATATTATTTATTAAATGTGTATAGAATCTTACCCATATATTTATATATTATAAATTAGGTTTAGATGTTTTATTTGATGGTCTTTAGTTTAATCTGTTGATGCTGTTTATATATACATAGTATTTGAAATTAACAGCTTGCTGTCTTGCTTTTATTATACATTTCTTTTTTTTGATATGAGGTAATATAGCCAAAGAAGTTCTCAATATTGATTAAGTGTTTATTCTTAAGAAAGGAGGTTTACTGTTCCAGATTTTCAGTTTCGGGGATGATAACATATTTCATTAAGTTTTTGATACAATTATTTCCAATTTTGCTCTAAGCTTTATGTATAGTAGAATGGAGATATTCGATAGTCTAAAATTTAAGGTTATCAACACAAATTGAAAGCATGAACTCAATAATCCTTGATCAGATTGAAATCAGAATATGCGAGATCTTGTATATGCTTTCGATGTTACTGTTGTCAAACGTGTTTTGAGTGACGTAGATGGTAGCACTATTCAGTTGGAAATTAACGTTAACCCTCGGAAGATGTCGGGAATGCGGGATTACATAATGACTTAATGTTGCTTGGTGTGCCGCACTGTTAATGTTTGTTGCAACAAATGCCAGATCAACCAATCCAATAACGTTGAATGCGCTTGAAATCGTAATACTTCCTCTACAAAGATTGCAAGTCGAGATGGACAATAATATAAATAGTGCATTAAACTACATTTCTCAACCGTAAATATTCCTAATAATTTTTTTCATTCATTAATCTAAATTAATAAATCAAAAAATCTACAATTTTTAGTTTTTCATTTTGATTCTACATGGCTTCTAATATTATACTTCATTAAATTAGTACAAGGTTTTCATTACTAGTGTCCAAATACTTTTATTTATAAGGTGCAGAATTAGATATAGTTAAATCTGTTATGTAAAAAAGTAGTTTTTATTACAATAAATGAAATGCTTCATTCTGAAAAAGTTGCTCTATTGATAAATAATTGTTATTTAAGTATATATTTTCCCGCCAAAATTGTGTGTGAGATTGGAATTTTACCAACCGAAAAGCTTGTAATCTATACTTAGACATATTCACTAATCTTTGTATTAACTTACTCGGAGGTTTTTTTTTACAATCTAACTTATTTCTTACATTATTATTGCATAGAATCTTTTCACATATAACATTTACTAACGATCATATTATTTTTAGTATTTTTCTGGTCATGTTCCTATTGCCGTTATTCAGATCACATATGTTAAACGCATACCACTCTCTGACATAAAAACCTATAGTATATGTTAGTCTTCTCAGTACGAATACTTAGTTTTACTTCTTAAAATCTTAGTTATATTTGTAAGTTTGTTTTCATGTAAACCAGAAATCATGTCTTAATTAAACTATTGGATTTTTAACTATGCCGATTTTAATCAAATCTTGAAAATGTAATTTATGTATTTTGCAGATGTGTTGGTAATATGGATGGATTGGTCTGAAGGATGGTAGCTTCTGAACACTTTATATGTAGTGGTTCCATGTGTGGAAATTTAGTGGAAATTGTTTCCAACCAATTATATTTTGCATCTTTTAATATTCCCCCACACTCAGACGCTAGTGTACGCTATGTGGATTTGGATGACAGGGTAAATCCCATTAAGAAGTAGTTTACAATGGTGGCTATATCAAAATTAATTTAGCCATTTTTCAAATGTCCTTATTTTTAGGTACATTATGAACCATTCTACAGTGACTTTGGACCATTAAATCTTGCAGTTCTTTACAGATTCACTCGTTACATTCATGGGCTTGTGGAAGTAGGTTTCCACATATCAATTAAACAAGGTATAATGAAAACAGTTACTTTCATGACATAGTGTTAGATTTACTTGAGGTTTATATTTATGCATTATAGGATTTTTTGCATATTTACTTCGAATTTAGGGTCAGAAAATTTTCAATTACAATTAATTATATGGCTTTATGGTCTATGGTTTTGTTGAAGTCATTTTAAAGGATATGAAATGGTATTAGGAAAGATATTTTGTAAATAATTTTTTATTTATTTTAAAAGTAGTTTATCACTGAACAAAATAAACCAAGTTGATTGATAACAAATTGTCAATTTTGTAGTCACAGCGTAAACGGAAGCTTGTTGTTTATACAAATCCTGATCCTAAAAATAGAGTAAATGGAGCGTATGTAATGGGATCATATTTGGTAAGTATGCTTATTTTGCTTTATCTTATAATTTTTTTACAGTTATTAAGAACATAACCAACAAAATTAAATTGGTAATAAATTTTAGATTAGTTTATTTTCTGATTCAGCCTATGCTACAGATCATATACCATGGAATGTCAGCTAATGACGCTTATCTGCGAATGGAAGGCGCTCAACCACCTAATTATATAGGATTTAGAGATGCAGCTATGGGTGAACCTAGTTATCTGCTTCATGTTCATGATGTACTCAGAGGAATTGAAAAGGTAGGAATATATATATTTAAAACATTAATACTAGATTTATCAATTGATTTGAATTTTCTTAAGATCGTTCAGTGATTCATAGCTTTATTGCGACTGTTTTGAATATAGTTTTCGGAACATTTCAATGCTTATGATTTATTTGACCATGTAAATTTGAGATTCGGAGTTTTGGTTGAAATATATGAAATGTTTTATGTAGATCAATGTTTGCAAGGAAAAATTTAATCAACAGTAGTTCATTTATACTAAATTTTAAATGTAGGTTTACGTAAATGAGTTTGTTTACAATGTTACAATTGGTTTGCATTTTTTAGTCTTTAGTTGAATTAGCTCTATACCACCCCTTATTTGTTCATAATTACGTATAGTTTATTAGGCTCTTCATAATAAATGGCTGGACTTTTCGACATTCGATGCTGACGAGTATGAATTATATGAACGGGTAGAAAATGGAGATATGAACTGGATAATACCTGGGAAAATATTAAGCTTCTGTGGCCCCCACAATGAATCGAAGATTGAGGATGGTGTGTTATCACTTGGAATTAAAGTTGTTCATTACATCTCTATTTTTACCACATTAAATACTATAATAACTTAATTTTTTTCAGGGTATCCGTATCATTCACCTGAAACGTACTTCGACTATTTTCGCGCTACAAATGTGACGACTATAGTTAGGCTAAATATGCGGTTATATGATGCCAAAAAGTTAGCTTTTTAATAATATGTAAAAAAATTAACGTTGAAATGTTCATGAAATTTCTGTTATGGTATATGTAAAATCTCAATATTTTTGCACTTTCCGTTCTTGATTTAGTTTTAAGTTCTTTTAAAAGTTAGGAGGCCATTTAAGGTTCCTGGATGCGGGATTCGATCACGTGGATCTATTCTTTATCGATGGCAGCACTCCATCAGACGAAATCGTTGAGAAATTTATCCAAGTGGTAGACAGAGCAAAAGGCGGCGTTGCTGTTCATTGCAAAGCTGGTTAGTTTTGAACACGTTGCTTTTATTTATTTTACTGTTTCATACAATACATTATTTAGTATTAAAATCTCTTAATTCACTAATGTTTTATGATTTTCCATTATTTTTTTCCAGCTTTTAAGTACTCTTGCATCGATCTTATAGTTGTTATATGTATTTGATTCTTTTTTTAAGGACTTGGCCGTACTGGGACCCTAATAGCTTGTTGGATGATGAAACAATATGGTCTAAGCGCTGCCGAGTGTATTGCCTGGTTGAGAATCTGCCGTCCAGGATCAGTCATTGGACCTCAGCAACAATTCCTTGTACGTTTTAATTATATGTGTTTTACAATTTTCACGCTTCAAAATGTCATGAATTTGACTTTTTTAAGATGTAAATATTTTGTTGAGTAGGTGACTAAGATATGTTAGTTACTATTTCTGCTAAAATTATTAGTTTAGTATATACGCATAACTTTTCAGGTAAATAAGCAAAAATTTTGTTGGGCAATGACAAAAAACAGTAATGTCGTCCACATACCACGAAAACATAAAGATAGTGAATGTACAGAGAAAAAGACAGTTGGAAGGCTCACTACAAAGGTATAAAATCAGTCATTTATATATGATTGTATAGCTCTTACGCTTCAAAATGATGTTTTATAAATAATATGTATTTTTTTAGGTCGATGAAATTCGTCTGTCACCACCTTCTAATACTGTAGCTCTAATTAATGGCGAGAATTCTCAGCCTAAATCTCGCCCACGACCAAATATTTTACCACTTAGACGTAGTCGAAGCACTTCAGACCAGAATGGAAACTTAACAACTGAAACAGATGAGGTAGTTAATCATGTGCAAATGCAGCTTTATAATTTGTAATCTTTTCAGAGTTTTAAACCATTGTTAATGAATGGCTTGTTTCAGACATTGTTGGATTCCCATGGTCGTTCACAAGGGGACCGTTTATTAGCAATGAAAGTTCGTTCTCAACATATGCCATCGTCATCATCGAAAGGAAAAGGAGAGCGGTATATAACTTCAGTTGATAAGGCTCCATGTAGTTACTACGCGGCTGTTACTCCAAATAATAAAAGGACATCTGAACGAATTGCTGTGGTAAGTTATGCTATTTAATATTAATTTTTAAAAAACATTAAAATTATTTATAACAATGTGATGATTTTATTTAGAACTTCAGCTAGTTCATACACTGGCTGTTAATTGTTATACATACAATAATTAATATTAATATTCTTATTGTGTTTTGCCTAAAACTATTTTTAGAATAATTCTGTATATCCAATTGTGTCGCGTTCTTCCGCTATCACATCCCTAGCTTCGCCACGCTATTCGTCTCCCACTACTCCAGTTAAACCTCTTGCATCACCTCTACTTTCTGGTGTTCCATCTAGATCACGTTTGGCGACTAGGAATTTATGCTCTACTGTGATTCCTCCTCCGGTCCGTTTAATTTATCTCTCAAATAAGGACATTTCTACATTTTTTTCATTTTATATTTTGCTATGTGGACGTCAATTATACATTATATATTGATCGAAAAGAAAAGTAGCATATTCTTATGAACCGTTATTTTCAAACAAAAGTTACCAGTAATTTTTGATGCTCGACCTATTTCGAATGCGTTTCGCACATTCACCTCTGACACTTTTATTTTTACCCCTTTTAATTTAATTGTCATGTGCTTGTGTTATATGGTGGTTGGTGTCGTTTTAGCGACTTCTCCTATCTTCAGTGCCTGGAAGCAACAATTATCCACACAGCTGTATAGAATGGCCTGTTCGTCACTAGTGAAATAATTTTTCCCATGAATCGGCATTTTCGCTTCTTTAAATTATGTTATAGTGTAGTGCTTTTTAGCAAATTTGTTCACGTGTACACACTGCATGCTGCTATTTTTTAAAAATCATGTGAGTTTTTGTTTTCAATCTGTTAGTATTTCCCTAGTTAGGTAGTGCTTGTTATCCTTAATCTTGTTTTTTAGTATCTTTATATTAATTTGCCGTTTTATTGATTTTGATTGAGAGCTGTCAACCTTCACTACCATTCAGTATCTTTTTTTAACGTTTTATATTTTATTCTAATCCTACTAATTATTTAATAACACTTTTTGTTTTGTTCCTAACAAATTTCTTGCGTTCATGAGCTGTTTGCCTAATCTAATGTTTCTCTTAGCGTATTTTTCTGTTTTGTTAAAGTGATGGAGTTATAAATCGGCAACCTCGTATTTATTATTTAAATTTTAATATTTGTTACACAAATCACCACACATTTCGCCTATGATACTTGATATACTAGTTTTCCATGTTTAATGCTTCTTTTTCTCTAACATGTTGATTACGTATCGTTTGCATGTTTGATCGGTTGAGTAATCTATAATTTATAGATTTGAATCTTTGGTATACCTACTGGATTGTTAGTTTTAATATCTTAATAAAAGAAAATAATCAATAGACTTGTACTGTCTTCAACCACCATAAAAAATTACTTTTATAAGATTGACTGATTAGGTATTTGACTTCAGATTTCGCGAGTAACAGTAGCGGCGGCCAAGACATGTAAATTAGTGGCACCATCAAATAAGGCACATTTATCCAGGAAGATTGTAAACGGGTGTGTTTCTGGGTATTATTTTGCTTTAAATATTAACAATATTCTAGCATTAGTTAGTGACTTCATCTTTCATGCAAAAATTTTCAAGGATACGCCTACGTCCTTATCCTTCCCACGGCATGCGGATTGAACTTGCTGCTAATCCTGTCTCGTCCTATGAGTTAAGGCCACGCAGAGGTAGTCCACAACTTCCTGAACCTGCTCTTCGACTACCTGCAAATACTGATGCACTTCTGGGCGTGAGTAAGATTATATTAAATTATTATAATTTTAGGTTAATGTTGAATGGTATACATTAACTTAGAAATTTTCTGCTTTAAATATGTCTAAAAATAATGTAAAGCATACGCTACTAAGTTATCGTTATATACTTAATTCCAGACACGCCGTAAGAAACGATTCTAGGATAGAGATCGTTTGTTAGAAGCTTCTTATTTTCATACATAGCTCATTCATAGTTATTACTAGGTTTAAACAAATTTCAATACATTAGTACAAATAGTTTTATGGTTTAATTGGGTGGTTTTATTTTCAGCTCCAAATGAACTAGTAACACGTTCAACGATCTCGCGATCGTCGCATAGATTAGAAACAAATTGGCGCATTTTTTGGCCTTTTTTGGCCTTTTTTGTTTGTATGGACTAAGGAATGAATGCTGCTTTAATTCTTGAAAACTGATTTTTTCATTCCTCAGTTAAGTATATAATATTTTTAATTGTACATTCTAAAAACTTTTTAGTATTTGTAATATTAATAGCATGGGAAATTAGTGCGGCCTCTGCTTATGGCTCAGGGATAAGCTTCATTTCTACCTAACTACAATTTTTCACTGCATAATATGTTAATAGTGTCTTTTTATATCTTTACATTGCCCTTATTTTTTTCTGTTGTACTTAAAATCGTTGGATAGTAATTACTTAATAGTACTGCATGTTAATATTTTAATAACGATATTCCAAGATTGATTTGTTCTTCCTACATCAAATTTAAAACTCTTTATGTCAATATTGTATTTTCTATTAAAGTCGCAGTTGCTGTGCTGGTGCCAATTATTTTTTTAAAGAGGCTTAAAAGTGATCGTTCTGTAAATACAATATTGTAAAAGGTTTTTATAGCTACCAATTTAGCTAATTGCTACAAACCTTTCTATTTCCATAGTATCATATTTGTAAAATTTGAAGCCAAGGTTTTGTATTGCTTTGCTAGTAAAGCTTTTCTATGGAAGCCTTTTCCTACTTTCAACTCAGCTAAAATCCTTGTATAAGTCAAACTGTCCATTAACATTATTATAGGTATTGATATTGTAGTGTCAATGTATTAAATCATTGAAACAATGCAAAAGTCATAAAAATAGCGTAGTATGTAATGAAATTTTCAGTCAATATTTATAAAGTTTTATTATTAATAGATAACTTTTAGACGTGAAACTTAATCCTGTGTTCTGCTAACCACTTAGCTATAGATCCAGCCATTGTTTCTGGCGACTGTTCATTCCAATCCTCAAATACCTCTGCGAACTTCTGTGACATAATAAGCAGTTATTCATTATATCACTCGTCTCGATAAAGGAAATGTAAAGATGTAGCTAATATGGTTAGTATTCATCACTTTCGAAAATTAGTGCACTTTGAACGTGGAAGGAGCTACCATTTAAAGATTGGCAATGTTTTTGAAAAGGTGGAGATAAAAAATCTAATAATGTGCCTATATGGCTTACTTTAGGCCAAGGAAGAGGCCACTCTAATTTATTTGGAAGACGTCCAGCAGGAACGAAACGTTCCTCTTCAAACATAGTCCAAAACAAGAGTAAACGGCGAAATGCGCGGGTGCGTGGACGAATATCGTGTGGCACTTCACAAAAAGCATGGTATAAACTGTAAAATAGGAGTAAAATGGATGGAATTAATATAAAAGATAGAATGGAACCTGAATATAATACTGCTTATCCAATAGCCCATTATGACATCAACTGAGTAATGCGAACGTGAGATCACAATGCAACCCATTGCTAGGACGCATATGGAGATGAACGCCAGTCTGAGTCTTTGTATAAATCAACGAAAACTTTAAATCTTGACGAGAATCTATTTTATAAAGTACATTACTCTTACTTAAGAGGCCAGAGAGAGTGTGGAGTGTAGTAGTTGAGAAAAAAGCAGCTGGTGGAAATAGCAGTAGTATGGCCAGAAAAGAGCATGTCTCCGCAATATAACCTATGATTTGAGCCTTCAAGCTGCAGACCCATCTGTAATTGCCACAAAACCAAATTTATTAACGATAACTATGTATCATATAATTCGATTTCTTGGATTTTCAGTTTAGAAAAATTTATATTTAAAACCATTAACAATTCCGCACTGTGAGTCCAATATCGAGGAATCGTTGGAATAATTTTGACAAGGAAAGATTGAAATCTTCGGAGGGTGGAACGCAGACTCTAAAAATAAATTGCAAACATTTATAGATATGGTAAAAGATGAGAGATCATAGAACGAAGTAAAGATGAAGAAGAATATCCTCACCGGTTGTTATTTTCATATCCAGAAGGAATATGTGTGACGCAAATGCTTATAGCACGCATAATGTAGAGTACTGTACCAATGTAAAATAGACGGCGGCCTATTATCCACCTTAATGAATTATAACGACCTGAGTGGGTTAAGAGTTGACATTTTCATTATCTGAGTATTGAAGGCGGTTGAATAATAGATACATTAGGTTGGATTGGAATATTATGACTTTAATACCCAAAAAAATGTTTACACAAATATAAAATATTGATTTTCTGGCTTTACTGAACCTGTACTTATGAAATATACAGAGGATGATAAACATAGAAACCGATCCAGCTGCAGCTAATGAATCAGCAAGCAGACGAGGTATTTCATGTTGCGGAATTAAAGAGTGTGCCAAATCTGGCAGAGGATCCCTATATATGCTTTATTTGTCCACTTTAAAACTAAAATCACATTGACACTAGATTTTATAACTTTCGACTCTTAAAAGCTAGAGGATCTATTTTGCTAATCTATGGATATTAACAGAGAGCTGTAATTCTGACAAGAATAAGAGAAATTCCTAACAAAATCAAAGATAAACAGTCAATTTCTTTTTGAAATATTCTAATTCTACTTTTGATTGTGAATCATATACTTAAATGATGCGAACAAATGCGTGACATTACTACTAGTTTCCGTTTAGTATGTAAAAAGACACTGATCATATAACTCATTTAATATGAAAACTATCTGATTGACGAAATTACGTAGGCCGATTACATCAAAATTTCAGTTCCTGAGAAATGTTCTTCGTTCTATTCCAAAAAATTAAGATAAAGGTTTCGAAGAAACCGTGATAGTTAGTTTAAAGGTTATATATTTTAGAAATTTAAATATTTAGGCCTATAGGGATATATTCGACTGGAGATTATCTTTTTTCCAGTTAACTGATGCTCTAATTTCTGAAGCACATAGGCAACTCACAATGCATGATCTTTATTTGGTAGACTGCTATTTCTTTTTTTTCATTGATTGCATAGATATAAGGATCAGTTTCACCATTACAACGTAGATCACGCGGATCCCGAACTAGGTACATAAGAGTGGATAACGATATAGTACAGTTAGCATATTTATAAATGAAACATATAACTGAAGTGCAATTTTGTGATATTTTTGTAAATTATCACTACTAGAAATACAGTTCCGTTGTAAAACCCGAGAAAGTGATAGTCTACATGAATGCATACACCTAAATTTGTCTTCATAGAAAATCGCGTGTTTGTATTTTCATTTCTAAGTGCTGAGTAAACTTAAACAATTTCTCTTATTCTTGCGTCTTTGTTTCTTACGATAGATAAAATAAGTCATGTAGTTTCTAAAAGGTCGAAAGTTGTTATATAAACTAATTTATTCTTACCTACTTATAATATCCAAAATAATAGCAAGTACAAAGTGGTTAAGTAGAATGGTCATGAAAAATATTGCAAAAGTGAGCAGTGTTTTCTTTCTTTCCGGAATAAATTCCTTTACTTCCAAAAGAGATTGTGGAAGAGAAATGGTGTTTGTATGAACTTGAAACGCAATATTAATAATGTTTTAAAGAATAAAAAACAAAAAGACCGACCAGAGCAACCACAATATTGTTCTTTCAACACTGAAATACTTGAGCATTGCATAGTTAGATCATTGGCCAAGTCAGGGCGCCTAGGAGATGACATCTGAGATGCAAAAGAATTTTTATAACTCAGATATCTTCCTGGTAATTAAAAACATGAAGATAAACACTTTTCAAAATAATAAAATATAACAATTAAGCTAAAGATTATATGCTTAGAGTCGGGAATGAATGGAACATCTAATTTTAAAATACCATATTTGTTTAGTACTATATTACTAATTTATAATTTTCATCGTAATTAGCTTACAATATGGCCAGGAAGTTTATTGCATGCCAGTTCCAGTTGAGATCGAAACAATTGTAGCCTGGAAATTGTTTTGTATGGGAAACTATTATAACAAAAGGCATGTTATCGATAAAAGCAAGCACTTGGTTTAAAACGATGGCACACTTAACGATCAATTTCTAGCAGTTTTAATTTAGAACAACTTAAAACGATTGTTAATTTTTCTAATCACTATTTTAGGCCTTACAACTTCCATGCATTTTATTAAATGAATACTATTAAAAATATTCATTTGCGTTATTTTAACTTGTAAGTCATGATGAGACCATGGAAAAAGATGTGCTGTTAAGGAATAAAGATAACGATTAGAAACTCTCACACATGGCCCTCAGAATTCAGGTGAAATTTCACTGCCTACAGACATAAAGTTGTCTAAAACAAGACATAGTCAAATGGAACATAGGAGTCTAAACTCATCACCAGTTGTATGCTTCGAGAGGAGTCCTTTCTCAGCCTCTGTTAACGGCCGCTACATAAACATGAAATTAATAATGCAATTTTTTATTGATTGAAAGCTGATCTTGTTTTTACTTAATTTCCTAAACTATTCTATTCTGAAATGATATTAGACACAGTTATTATTCTATCACAATTTCAGGAAACATGAGTTTGTAGACGAACCCCGCCATGCACTCACAATTTAAACTCCATTACACCATTGCCACTAAGTTTATCGAGAAAAAATGTAATAAGTCTTTGTATGCAACTGCTTTGTACTAATTTAAAAATCGAATAATTGCCAAGATTATAATCAGGTGGTTAGCTTCGAATTCCATGCTCTCCAGTATCCACTGCTATATTAATATTTATTCACAGTAGTCAGCATTCACTTAATCGAAACCAGTCGTTCGCTTTCAGACAGTTCTCAGTGACAGCTAATAAAGTACTATTTTCTACAATTATATTCCGGAAAGTTTGTTTTATCTCACTTGTCACTGGAGTTTTTCAACCATTCAATTCCCTTGCTTGCCATTTTAGCTCGTATGGATTACAGTAATTAACTCAGTTCTATCAAAAGTATTAATGCTACCAGATAATTTTCTGCTTTGTTTGAGAGTTATGAGTTGTATAACACGATTTAATTTTTATTATTCCTAATTTTCTCACTATTCGCCAAATATCAAATTTAAGGATTGAGCTCCATGTACAATGAATTGCTTTAGAAAGCGTTGAAATTGAATGCAACTTACCTCCAACAGAAGTTCGTCAGATTATTAAATTTAAACAAAAATTTTACTGTAAACATCAAATTGTTTATAATCAACACTTGTGATCACGTAGATATAATTTTCAACAATATAATTAGCTATAATAAAAAAGTCATACTAGTTTACTTTTTCACAAAATACATATAATGAGAAAAGTGTACAAGATAATCACAAATGTAATAAAGAAAATCTCAGAGCGTACAAATTCTCGGTTCGCAAGCCGGTTTATTATAATAGGCTTAGGCACCGAAATTGACAGTTTAAAACATTGGCACTTTAGATAGTTCCATTTAAACAATATAAATCTATTATGTGCAATAAAATAAATACCTGCAATTTTTTAACAGTCTAAGAATTTAGCAAACGTAGGGGGTTTCTTTTCGATGTTCACGTCTTATCTTTTAGTATTATTAATAGAGATTAGTCTGCAAATGTTCACAGCAAATATTGATTCTTCCTCATAATTTCCCCATTGTTCTATAGGTGATGATAGCCTTCGATCTCCACGAATTTCCTTTATAATCGGTTCTAAGCAGAGACATGTAAAATGTCAACTGGTACTGGTTATGATAGGACTGCATCTGTGCAACATCTATTATGTTGGGTTTGCATGGCTGGATCTCTTTTTCATTCAACTGTATTGCTGTGAAACTGTTCAGCAGTAATAGTTCAGTGAGAACTTTAGTGTGTACAAAGGACTTTCGGAGTTAAAGCGAAGCCAATTCACCCACATAGATTTCAGTGAGTTTACAAAATTGTTCTATTTACAAGTCAAATTGCAGTTTAATCTTTGTCTCTGACCACCAGATACGACACATACGTCTATGGAGATTCCACTGATAATGGAGGAATTTCGAGCAGAATTTTTTGTTTAACTGAGTACACCACCAAGCTCACCACTTCCTGAGTGTTCTTTGATTCTCAGAAATATTATTAAATTCATTGTGACTTATACATCCAGCTCAAGTTATCCATTGAAAGCCTTTATAGCTAAGTAAATTCCTTCCACTTTACGTTTTCTTTAGAAATAGTACTTGATCATCTAAGAAATTCATCAATCCGTCTTTATTATATTATAATTATAGCATTTTTATATAGATTACTCCCTAGATTCTTCTCCTAATCTTATTGAAGTGCACTGTAACAATTTGTCTAGATTTCTCTCGTTAATAGAAGGTTACATCAGATACCGACGTATTGCCTTCACCTTTCTTATTTTGTACTTAATAAAGGCATTTATAAGAAAACTTATTTCACCATTTTTTTGTCTGTTCATTATAATACATGTAATGTTGTGGATTTTACCCTACAAAAAACTATTTTTCCCAACAGTTTCTTTACACAACTAAGTTCTTTTTGTATGACCTGCAGGTGTCTATTTTCACCCCGTTTCTCCTCCCCATTTCGTTCCTAAATTTAAAAGATTTATAGTAGTGGGTTAGCAATATTAAATACATCTTTACCAGCTACATTTATTGTTTTTTGTTCCAATTTCACTGTTCTATTGCCTAACAATTACTTCTTCGTTATTGAACATACCGTATATGAGTCGAGGTTTCCTTTCAACGTGATAATTTGGTGTGAATGAGTCAGTTTTTTTCCCAAGTCAGACGATCACCTTCTTGTTTTATGACGCCGAATCAGCATAGTATTATACATCAGATACACAATAGAATCTGAATGATTCACACGTCATGATAGTGCTGAAAATTTTTTTTCTTGACACAAAGTGCGTAGGCTAAATAAATATAAATTTGCACTATTGAAAAATAAGTAGTTATAGGTGGAAGTTACTTTCGATCACTTAAGCGCTGTTGAAAACGTTTCTACGAACATGAAACATATATTTTGGATAGAGCGACTTAGCTTAATTTGATCTTATGTTATAAGTGAACCTATAAAAAATAGTGTTTCTAAGTTCATTTTATTGCTCGTCAGATAGTTCATCCAATTTATTGTTGATGTTTTGATGTGCTAAATTGTTGCCATTTAGAAGATCATGGATTAAATGTAGACGTACAAAATTCGATGCAAAAAAGTAGCTAATTCTCGTTTCTACCAACTATATAATTCTGCATTTATCTTGTTCTAATCCTTCCTTGTTGCAATTCTCAGTATTTATGGAAATAGACTTTTCGTGATCATTTATTATATTCTGTCTCTCCATAAATGGCCTTCCCGAGGGATCTGACTCCCAAAAAGTCAAATACATCTAGATTTCACAACTAGTTGTGAAATTCCGTTATCTCGCGAGGAAAATATTTTGTTTTCTGTGATTTCAAGCAATCCTATATTTTCTACCGTAGTGATAAATATCAAGGGAATAATTGTACATCCACTGCTCGTGATGCAGCTCTGAATATGATCAAAATATGCTTGATGTACGCGAAGCTTCTCTCTTACTTTCATTATACCTACTCAGTCTGGCGAATTCTGTCGAAGAATAAATTGAAACGGAATTGCTATAGAGAATAGTCCTTTTTGTCCTGTTGTTCTCATACGATTGTTTGTCCCCCAACATATGATTGGAAATCCATTCACCTCCATTTTAATTTTCAAATTACGTTTTTGTCATTCTTTCGCTCAAGCTCTTCTGGATTTTGAAATCCTAGTTATTTGTTTGCCTGAGTGCAACGTGACTGAGTTTTATCACTTCTAGCGTCGAATAGCTTCTGTCACGTTGCAATTATAATGAGTTTAACACCCAGAATGGTGTCGACTTTGATAGGAAGTTTAAGATGGCGCAATCCTTTCATCTATGAAAGGATTAATGACAGAAGTAACTGATATCTAATCAAAACTTGCTTTGTTCCCTTGCTTTTTGTTGGAGTTTCGCAAGAACTGTTGCGATAATTTGGATTAGATATACATAATTATATTTCTCTTTTAAACTTTTCCCGACATTCTATATTTATTACTTAAACTAAGTTTTCTTGATATTGCTACGTCATTATCGCCGAATTCTTCTCGTTCCACAAATTTCTTGATAGCTAAGTGCCACAGCCTACTCTCTGGGCGGGGTCTCATCCTATTTTCATTACTCAGCAGATCATTGTTGGTATCCTTGCCTCTACTTTCACTTTAATTTGTTAATTACATCTCATAGTTAATTTATTCCTATGATTCTGGACTGGTCAACTAATCTCGATTGGAACAATTAAGTTTCATGAAGTTTTTTCCATAGATAAACAATTTCAACATTGTTTAGATAAGCGAAAAATTTCTAGGATTCAAACTTCTAAGCTTTCAAAGATAATTTATTTTAGTTATTTCAATTGCTTAAAACACTTTTTCATTCATCTTTTTCCAATGTTTGCATCTGGAAATGATTTTGAACTTTAATATTGCAAATTTTCATTTGCTGATTTTAGATGAAGTGGAGTACTGGAAATCTCATTGCTATTCTCTTTTCTGTCGCTCTTCTTTGTGAAGGAATGCCACAGGGCAGTGGACGACACCACCAGCGCAAGCACCTAGGAAGGAGAGTGCGTATTTTCCTTTTCTCTTCAGCCAATTTGTCGTATTTACTATTGACTGTCTGTTTAACTGCATCAGCAGCAGCGCTTTGCCATTTCCCTATCACTTTTACTACTTTGAAAAACTAAGAATGGTAATAAACGCGGTGTTGATTCGTTTATTGCAGTGTATTAAAACCTTTCTGTAAGCACTTATTTTGTTTTCTGACGGCAACTCTGATGACTACCACCTTGTCAAGTGAGAAATAAAAAATCCGGTTTGTGAAGAAAGAATAACATTTGATAGCAATATATCGTAGATAGTATCTCTACAGATGCTAATGTGTTTACGGATTCACCCATCTCAAATACGTCCTCTCAATTTGCCTATTTCAAAATGAAGAACTAGCCTCTTGAAAGCGAGAACAATATTAAACAAACACAAAATAGCCAGTTAGTTGTGTATAATCATATTTCTACAGAATCAAACAAGCACCAAGCTCCTAACTAATTCTATCAGGGATTTATAGCAACTTTTTTAGCAATTCTATTTCATTAGGAGTCACACTTTTCTATTCTATCATTGAGATAATGATAACTAGTTTTCTTACTGCGAAAAGAACGGATTGTCTTCGTTAGCGGATCGGTAGAAAAATAAACGAACTGATAAGGCCTATAAGAGTTTATCAAATCGGCTTAGCTTTTTTTTGACATGGACAATATTTTATACCTTGTGCCTTTCATGGACTTTTTAGCATCACCGCCAAATCCCCCATTACCCAGCTAGAAATGAACGACTGTCCATCTACTGCAGCTCACGCGAACATCACGTCACTTGTGGGCCAGAAAAGCACTGTGATCGAAGTTGTGAAAACATGTACAGGTAGGTTCAACAACAGCTAAACTACCAATTACAATTGAAAAATGTCATAGATTTGTTAAATATAAATTTGGCAGCGATGACATTAAGTTTGCGTCATAATGAACGTTGAGAACTTTCAAAGATGCTCTCTCAGTCCATAAACTTGTATCACAATGTTTGTGTTTCAGTCATCGCATATCATTCTGTTGAAATAAGTTTGCGCGTTTCTGTTACTTCTCCAAAATAAACAGATCTAACACAAACACTTTTATCAAGGTGTATGTTTGAATGGATTTTAGGGATTATTAACAGGGTGGGGAACGTGACATAAGAGTGGCAAATCAAGACATTTGGTGATCACTTCCAAAACTGCGAAAATTAACTGTTATGTTGCTTTCGTATTGTCTGTATAAAGACTTCATTACGAAGCATAAAGCAAATAACCGATAATAAGTTATTAGTTAACTTTGAGGGTAACCGTTGACTATTTAAAACCTACGAGTCACTGGAGAATTTAAAAACACAATCGACTTTTCTAAAAGTGATGGGTAATAGAGGCATTATATCACTCGGAGAGATACAACTAGAAGAGAAGGGGAGAGAGAGAGAGAGTCCTTTCAGTTTTTCGCAACTGAGCAAAATAAGTAGACTAATAAACGTCTACCAGAAGACAAACAAAGAAGGCACATTTAGACTGAAAAGTTTGAACCTAAATTTTGCTTTAACATGCAGAAATTTAAAACTAATTTAGATATGACTTTCTCTGATAAAGGTTTATAGGACCTACTACATTGCCACTGCTCTATATAAAGGGTGTATTTAGTAGATTAATTTTGTTTTTGGAATTTTCAACAGTCGTCAGCAGAGGTTCTCAAATAGTTTAGTTGCTAAAAATTCCACCCAGGACATTACATTGATGATTCGAATCCTTATTCAAGTTGTTAGTAGATGCTAGTTACTATGACAGTTTATAGTCCTCCGCACTGCTTCCATGATACGTCTAATCCCAAGTGCTACTTCCCACGTTGTCTTTGCAATGATGGATATGTCAGAAATGCAGTTGGGCACTGTATCAGAGAGACACACTGCCCCAACAGATATTCTGAGGACTACGGAAAGACAAATCAAGTTTGTTCTATTAGTTTATTTCGTGTATTGTTTGTTTTGTCTTGATTTTGAGTTTATATGAGTCGCATGAACATGTTGCAATACCACTATCAATCGCTAGTCTAAAAATTCACAACAGATTCTCTAGTTGAAAGATTTCGGCTGATATGTGGTGATAACAAACACTTTTACGATTTGTTAATCGGTCAAACAAACGAAATCACCACATGAAATGTGTCTGATTGGCATGTTATTATAATATTAAAATAACAATTTAATTAATGTTTGACGCACAAATTGAGGATAGCTTATGAATAACCTCAAACGGCATTTTTTTCTCCCTATCATTGTGAACGTTAAAACTTCAATAACATGAAATATAACGTTAGCAATATTCATTAAAATATAATCCAACTAGGTATTATTATTATTCGTTAATACTTTCAATTGTGGACCAATGTTCGAGCTTGTTGTAGGTAGACAACGATGGAATGGTCATGGAGTTTGTCCCCTTCGTTCAGCCGCGTAAGAGAGTCCGCAAGGTGCGCCACCACCACCACTTCACGGCTCAGTGAATACCCCATCTACATCCTCTACGCCTTATAATCTCGTTGCTTTCTGCATCTTACTTTTACTTTGTCATTATATGTGCTACGGCGATGCGTCCGCTGAAACAAAAATCTACGGAGAAGAACGATCAGTATTTATATCTACTTGTTATACCAGTGCTTGTTTATTTTCTCTAAAATTGGCAATTTTTGTAATAATCAGGTTGCTTATCCAAAACCATACTGATTCATAATATTATAATAATAATGAATGGTTTCTGTGGTAATCGCAGACCATTCCACCTATTCGGTGGCTAAAGTAGTAAATAGTAATCTGTGTCTGTGCCTTGGATGACTTCTTCATCTTGATGAATAATTTGCGCTGGTGGAAGTCATCCCAATATTTTCGCTGTAAATAAAACCCATGTATTCCATGCAAAAATAACGGATAAAAAGTTTCTCCGATTTTTCGTGTTTAGTATTCTTCCTGAAAACTTATCAAAAAAGACAATATCCTATAAATGTGCTGTAAATTATCAGTGGGTGCCAGGGTAGAATATAGATAAGAGTGTTCACCACATCTATGTAACAAGCAAACAGGTAAAAACAAGGAGAAGACATGGGGGCGCGAGAGATGGGACAGATGACAAAAGGAGAGGGGAGAACAGGTGATAACCGAAAGACTATTCAAATGAGAATACCTACAGTCTATCCCACGAAAAGTATTAAAAATATAGTTTATTTCCTGATTGTCAAACATTACATTTGCCATATTTTGTCACTATTATTGTGACATTTTTTCTGTAAATAGTAATGCACGCAGCATCTGCTTCATGATGAGACCAACGACATTGCCCACTTCATCAGTTATCGTTTTTACCTGCATGTTTCGTGCTTTAAAAATACTATTTAAGTTTCTAAAGTTTTTAATTTACACTGGTTGAACTATCTATAATTAGTCATATTATTCATTTCTTGAATCAATTTTAGTACTTAAATCAAATATTTACCAGAAAATCGGAGAATTCAGCAAATATCATCTCGGTGAGTTTTTTTCTTTCATTCATTCCTATAGCAATACTCTCCTTTAGTGCACCAAAATGAACCATGGTGAAATGTGCCTGGATTCACTAATCACGTTAAAATCTCTTATACTACACTTAACTATCTATTATGAATAAAAATTAATTGCTACACCTTCTCAGCAACTTCTCGTAACCTCTCATCTTGTTTGAGCTTCCTCAGCAATGACTCAGCTTTGTAAAATTGATAGGAATATTGTACTTCAGGTCGTAATGTTCCAATCAGAATATTCAGCTCCGTCACCTCAACGAATTATAGCGAAATTCTGATGACTTTAAACATAAATCAAACTAAAAGGCAGTTACCAATACAGTGAAATTATATGATGTATTATCATTCTTCTATATAATACTTAACTGCATACCTTTCTTACTCTTCCGATACTAGGTGTTCGATATATGGCCATGAACTGCTCAATTGCTTCATAAGTGGCATTTATAAGAAAAGAAGGTTTCATGGAAGGTTTCAGAATGGCTTGGTCGAGGTTAAATACCTCCAAAGAATTTACCACGTTCAACGTGGAAAATATGAGAATACCTCTTTGCATAATGTTCAAGATGAATAGAAGAAATGAATAAATGAGATGTTCAGAAGATGAAGACTCTGTAGTCGATTAACTGTCGGTGATGACACAATTAGGAGGAAAAGTGACAGAATAGGAAACAATCTACCCGTCAAGGTTCCGTAACGGAACCAAATACAAACGGCGTCAAATATAGGATAGGATTTCATAAAGAAGACAATTTGAGCGGCTAGTAATATCATCATATAGCTATTATATGTGGAAAGTTACAATAAATGCTGTTTGATATTCTTGACAATATTTGTAGAAAGCTAAAATTAGCCTATTTCATAAGTCGTTAATTTTCCAATCTGAGATTTATTGTGCAACTTTTGTTGATGGCAGAAAGTTTATAGGCTGTTCATCAATTTCATCGAATATTCCAGGTACAAATGAAATAAGCCATCTATGGGTTACAACTCTCAGTTTAGGTTTGCGTTCTTCTCCTCATTTAGATACATTTAACATGTTGACATTGCCATTCGGTACAGAGTGGAAATGAAAGTTCGTGCACCTGGAATTCATCGAGGCGTCGTGGGTCTCAATAATTCCAATGTATCCACTTCATTCCTCAATGTGTCATACGAGGAATGTATATCCCTTCCATTATATTTTTCTACCATTATTCTCATTGATGCTAAGAACTTTTGTTGTGTAAAAACCGCATTCATATACTTTTACTAGGATTCCATTTTCATCATAGATTTCAGTATCAAAACAGAAAGAGATTGAAGATAAATACATTGCTAGTATGAGATAATTACTCTCTTTTTGTAACAGACAGTTGGTACCTTCTCCCCTGTTTTCACAGAATATGCAGATAGAAAGCGAAAATATGAATTAATTAATAATTAGTGAAAAATGATTTCTGAATTCATCAAAAGAATATTAAAACTACTAGCTGCTCAACATAAAACCGTGGAATTGCTGCAGTGACCTTGTGAGTCTCTTGTTAGCGAAAACAGTCTATAGTTGTATTTTATCTATAATTTTGAACATATCAGCTTAATGAAATTCTATTTGCTAGATATCGAAAGAAAATTATGTAATAAGTTAATATTCTTCTTTAATGATTATAAGTCGAGTTGATCAGAAATAATTAGATAAAGCTTTGATCAATATTTCATTTTCCTTCATGAAACTTAAATAAATAATTAATTATAATTGAGATCTCTTAATATTCTAAAGATCTGTTAGTTTAGAGTCAAACTCCTTTTTTATAGAATCTGGAATCTTTGAATATAGTTCTTGGATCCGCTGAAAACGATCGTTCTCCACTAAACTTGGATTCGTCATGAGAGCGGACACCTGTAGAAAGAGCTAAAGAACTTTTGATTAGAGCAATTTAACTTGTCGTTCGTTTTTCTCTTTTCTCTTATAACATATTTTTTTTAAATTTCAAAATTGTCTTTTATTTAATAATCCCTCGCTGTAAATGTTTTCCACTTTTAACTATGTAATCAGACGCCTTTGTGAAAATGTTTATGATGGTTCCAGTTTCACACTTACTAATTGGCGCCGACATAACCTTTTTTTCTAGATTTGATTGTCCCTCGCTTGTCCAGTCATGGTTAGATGAAGAAGTCACTTGTATTGGACCGGTCCATCCGACAGTTTCGGGTCAAAGGGAGAGCCCCACTGGTTTTTTGAAGAGATTAATGTGCGCGGGCTACATCAAATATCTATACAAAATAACAAAGGGCAAAAGATTGAGGTCGATAGTAGATGAGATGCCCTTCCATACAGAGAGTAGATAGGACACTAATGCAAATGCAAATCACAGTCCTTCGTCTTAACGCATCATAATTCCTTTTTAGCATCCCACCATACTTTCACTTCCCTAATTATTCATTTCTTAGTTTTTTAGTAGTATTAAAAAGCTAAATGTATTCAGCTCATTTATTACCTTTTGAAATAGAGTTTGCGCCTCCTGGCTCATTTCCGAAACGGCTTGATGTACTTTTTGCCTTTTTATTGCGGTAGCACTGGACCAAGACCTCCGGGTTTCGTCATATAGATTCTGAATACAACAAATTCATCAATTACTGTAGTTTTTAACTTTAAAACTTTAAATAAAAGTTCTAGTATATCCACGAAAAATAAACTACTTGTGTGTTAGTATTCATTCCCTGTATGAGCTCTTTAATCCTTAGCTCCTTCTCTGAAGATGACCAAGTGGGATGTTGGACAATTGCATAAAACTGTAAAGAAAATTTAGTATATCAAAACACAGAAAGTTTTAAAATATTATGCTTGACGAGAATCATGCCTTGTCTTGTTCTTCTTGCGTAGATCCACTCATGAAAGGCGGTATAATCCTCGTTGGCTTTGCTTGCGATAGGGTTGGACTCTAATAATAAACCAATTACAAGTCTCATATTTCATCCTATTAACTGTATATTCTTAAAACTTACTTCTCTTGACATCATTCTTTGGTTAGAATCAGTTTGGAACTGTCCAAAAGGCATTAACTGTGGATTTAGAGGTGAGCTACCAGCTTGAGCGATAGGGTTCATTATTCCCATTGAGCCAATTTGAGGACTAACTCGTTGGCCCATTAGACTATCTATATTTGAATATCCAATATTGCTCTGTATATCACTTCTCATGATTGGAGAGAATTGATTAGAGAGGCCTTGAGTTCCAAACTGTGCGAATTGCGGTCCTGAATTATCAAGGTTTTGTACGTAGTAGGGAATGTCTCATAGGTAGCAGATAACCTTTTATTATACCTAAATCAGCGGAGAATCCGGGTAAGGAGCTTAAATGAGTGTTAATCATCTGCTCTTGATACTGAGATGCTGGATTATTGTAGAATCCTAAAGAGCATCGACACTGCTTAAAAATTTAAGTACGTATTAGAAGTGCTAATTTTAAACAATTTAATAAAACATAGAAAGTGTGTTTGTTGGAAGCAAATAGTATTGAATCTAAAAACCTAATAACTTACCCAGTGATTGGTAGTTCTGCGGTAAAATATGGCTACTTCTTGGCAAGTAACCACTCATTCCATCATATCTCTGAGGAATTATTTCCCACTGTGCGCTGACCAGTGATAGAACAAATGCGAGGATTAACGAGACAACTAGCATAATGTCTAAAATTCAAAGCTGATTGTGATTGAATCCTTTTATAGAGAAGACATAACCGGGTCAGGACCGCCCTCTTCAAAAATCCGTTGAAATCCACTCAGAACCAATTATCCAGCGGCTTTAAACACGGTGGATTTGTGCCAAAATATAATAGTAAATAATAAAGAGTTAGAAGATAAGTAGCAGAACTAATTAATATGAAAACATAAGTTCAAATCAACAGTTAAGCTTATAATAAGATACTTAAAAATTCCTTTTGACCAGATATTTCACGAGAAACTAGTAAAATCTACTGAATAATATTTATGATATCAAAGTAAATAAATAAAATGCATTAGTTTAAAGTAGCTTAATGAGTTATGGAGAGCACAGAAGTGGTCGAAATACTGATAACTCGTGTTTCTCCGAGTATTTCGATGATAACATATTCTTATAAAAGATTCCACGCAGAAGATGGGTCGAATTTAACTAACTTAGTATACTGAAACAAATGGACCTGGTTGTGGAGACTTATGGTACTTACCGTAGGGAGTTTGAAGATACTTTCAATGGTCTAAGACATCGGGGACAGGTAATACAGAAGAGGGCGTTACAGTTCCTAACGGATACGCGTGCTCAAGTCAATCCTCAGAAGCAGAAACTAGTACAATTAGTCTCTGACACGGTAAATGGATTTAAAGAAAACTTTATTATTAGAGAAGAAATTATACATTTAAATGTTATAATTCTTTATGTCTGCATTATGATATTATAGTCTGCATTGGTAAATTAGTAGCATTTCTAAATATTAGTTTATAACATAATTATGAATAATTATAGAGTGATATAAATATACCGCACAAAGTCGTGGTTGGAACATTTGCATGGGCATCGGTTTTAATTCTTGGAGCATCTATAGGCTCATTTCTCGGTTCTTTCGTATTAGATTTATTCATAAGTTGTTTCGTGGGGAAAGTTGGTGCTGCAGTTTTGGCTTTTCTCATCATTCCCATTTACGCGTACAACACTATTAAAAAGGTGAGAGCTATTCTTAGCATTACTGTGATCGAACCTATCATTATTAATTTTTATATTTATTAGGACGAAGCTGCTGGTGTTCCTGATGCCATAATTCGTTTTTCTCTTCTCTTTCTTGCTATTATTCAAGGAATTCTTGCTGGTCATACAATATCGTCGTCCTACCTTTCCGCTCAGCCTTTAGCCTTTTTTACTCCAGCTGTCATCGCCTTAACATTTCCGGTAATCCATACCCTTTGTATTCACCCTTGCCTATTTTATCTGTTGTTTCAGTCGATTGCTCATTCCATTGGCACTAATCGAGTTTCTCTTTTCTGTGGTGTTTTGGGTACAGCTCTGACCCTGAATTTACTATTGGGTGCTGTAGCAGGCTATCTTACAACTGCATATTTTCTTCTTACTGTCCTTTACATTTCCTCAGCTTCAATTGTACTCCAATTTGTTTGCCAAGATGTGAAATATAATGAGGTTAGTAGATTATTACAGTATAGATCAATTTCTAAATAATGTTGGTTTTCAGGTTCAACTACACACCTATCAGTTAGCTCTTCTGATATTATTTGTATTGGTCAAAAATTTTGTATTTCTGACCTTTGGTTCACAACAATACGTGGAAAGTTTCAAGAAAGGCGAAGACTTGTCCCAAGCCATCCACTAAACTAATTTAGGCGTTTACTAATCATAGAAGATTACTAGGTGTACTTTGAGGGAAAAATGTCATTATTATTATTAGACAATATGATATCTTATATAACTATTTTATTTTATTTCATCCACAATTTATCTCATTCCTATGGTTGCATCCGCGAATTCATGGGAGAATGGTCCTCCTCGCATTTCAGCTTCTAATCGCCGCAGTACATCTTGCCATCGTCCACTGTCCCAACCATTGAGAATTGCGTTGCGAATCTAAAATCCTGATTTTGGCGTAGTGCAATTCGAATAAAGGAGCCTCGAAGGGTAAAAGGATAAATAACATGTAGTTACCACCAATACAGCTGAAAATTTCTTGTAGGTTTCTGGAATCGGTGTTTTCACTCCATTTACTGCACATGTATCGGTAGGTGTCTTATTACAAGATGACGTGACATCGCCACCGGTGACAATACAATGAAAGCCGAGTGCAGAGTTAGATGCTAAAAACCGAAAAAGGCAGATTTTAATTGAACAGTAGGAGATTACATTAAATGTTAAGATGAAGACTCACTTATGTCTGACCACATGGTGGAATCGAAGTTGTGTAAGCTTTCACATAGAATTGGATTATATGTTATCATGACTTCCAGCTGACTTGCTAACTGATCGATTAGATGAGAAAATCCATTGCTAGCAGCCATGTCACGGAGCACTTTATTCACCTAGTGATAATTGTTTAATTATTATTGAAAACATTAGTAAAAATTTAAAGTCCATAATTGTTGTTTGCTATAAGCTTTGAGCCTTAAGTACAATTTTAAATATAAGTTAAGCGTTCATTTATTTACCGCGTCCATTACGAACTGACGAATCTTATTAGTAGCAGCATTAGAGGATAACTGGATACGAGGTTGACTGGAAGCAACAGATGAGTTGGCTGCGTAAGCAAAAGCAAGTGGAACTGTGAAGCCGGAAACTTCAAATTGTATTCGTTTCTCTGGAAAAAACCTTACTAAGTATCATTAGATCTATACACTGTTGTAAAACAGAAACAAAAAGATGTGTAATTGGAATAGGGAAACACTGAAAATACTGCTGTCACACCTGCAGATGATGCACAGCCATCGGCAATCGCTAGAAGACCAGTTAGGACCATAAGTCTGAACCACATGATTGTGATGAAGATTCCTTCGTTCGTGGACTTTTATGTGCGACAGAAGTAATTCCCAATTGCGTCCATCTATTCAGATAAAATATGATTCAGGTTGCAATTCACAGCACATACCATTGTTGAACACAATGTACTGTAGGCAATATTACTTTTGATTGTGTTGCATGTCTTAGGCGAGACTTCGAAGTCTGGTGTTGATTGCACCAAGACCCTCATTCTGGTGATTTTATCTGATTATTTTTTTAAACCTCATTAAGTCTATATTTTGCATCTAAGAATATCTAGTTTAACTGCGGAAAACAACAATGACAATAAACCGCAAGTTCACTGATATATTAAAAAGGTTGACTAAAATTATTGCTCAAAATATTAAGTATGAATTATCGTCATCCTGTGATATAAACTGAAAAATCTTAGATAATTTCTTGCTGCTGTTTTAGGAATATACGCCACACGTTGAATTTATGTAAATAAATTCATTTTGAACTACATTAATCTTTTCATAGCAAGCTATCGTATTTTAGCTCATTTTATAGATTTTACATACTATAATCTACTGTTGATGAAGAGATGGCGTCAAATACGTAAATTAAACCAAGAGGTCGAAATTCATTATTGGCTTGCTGTATTTTGCTATAGGAATATTTGGTACATGCAGGTACCTTCCTCATCTGTCCGTCTTCTCTCGCCATTGTAGCCTCACCACTCTCAGAACTGGTATTCTTGTAACAACGCATGCGTTTTGTTTGTCATATCGATGGATATCGTAAGGTGTACGGCAAACAAAAATGGACTATGGATTTTTAGAGCTTTATTTCCACATTCATTATTCGAATTCTCCTACTTCTGTACTGCTGGCATTCATTATATTGGCTATTTTAGTATAGACGTCCAAATCATTGCTAGCTGTTGTCCATTCGCCAAGAACACTGTTTTTTCACGGTTCTGAAAGGAAATACAATCAGTGAATAACATGTGACGATTTCTTGCCCGTTACTTATATCCACTCACTCTTGCTGAGTTTGTTACACATACCTTTTCTATGTATTGTTCTAAGAGCTCTAATAACTGCTGAGAAATATGTTTCATTTCAGTGTAAAAGAGAAATAAAACTTGTAGCGAAAATGTAATGGAAATGAGGAAATTAGACTAAATTTGTAAGTGTTTATAGGACATTATTACTTGGATGATTTTTCAAAGATATTCTCACGTTAGTTGTAGATATGACAAATAAAAATACTTATTTTATAATTTAAAAAATCAATGCATGTATGTTTAAGAAAGAACATGATTTTGAAAAGAGTGGGAATTAAAATACGGTGAAAGATTTCTGTCTAAATTTGAAGTGCAGTTCGTGGATTCTACGAAAGTGCAACGATGGCTGTTTTTCGAGAGCTTGATTAGCTCATAGGTGAGGGTCTGTTTCCTGGATGGGTGCGTCTCAATAAGCTCGGTCAATTGTTTTGTATTTAACTAATGATTCCGCAACCTATTTATACAACAATCGCTCACCCTACGAATGGGATATCTTGATGAGAAATTACGGAAATATGTCTGGCCATATTAGCTACAGACACCATTCCTTGAATTGTCTCCCACCCAAAATTTATTAATCTCTGCCCCTTATTAGCTTGTTTTAAAAAAACTTAAGCATTTGAAATCTTACGCTCATCATAATGTTCGATTCATCAAATTAAAATGTAATTAAAAACGCGGAGCCAATTCCTTCTAAAGATTTCACCATAGCCATCACATTTCTTTAGTATTGAAGTCATCAAGAAAATGAAATAGGCTTAGCGACATTTTTGTGAATACCATCCTTAATAATTCTGTTTCCACTTTTTCTGAGGATATCTTTGTTCACCGTTAATTGTTACCTTATTTCATTATCAAGAGTAAATTAATGCTTCAAATCTATGATTGAGGTAGATTTAATCCAATAATTGTGTTATTACCTTTTTAAATTTACGTGATCTACTACTAAACGTAGATCTCTTAGGATGGGAGTTTTTAGTGGAGAAAAATAGTGGAGATGGACAGCATGGTCATGAGCTATTTGATTTAGAATCGAGTGTTCATCTATGATTTAATCCATTTAAACAACTCCATAGTCTTGATACTGAGATTATAGCAGGTAATATTTGAGGATCTGCTCTCCCGGCAACTCTCCTTCGTTCCGCCACTCCATGACCAACCATATCTTCAGCCATATCGTGTCGAACTAAGTGCGACCCGCCTTTTTGTTGAAATGGTTTAATTGAGCTAACCCGTGTGACCTTTATCGTTTTCTTACACAGTCATAGGAGATGCCGTACTTCACCCAAGTGGTGACCGCTTTGATGATTTTCTTTTGTCAATTTCTCTCATTTATTTCGTACTTTAAGCCATGAAGAAATTATTCCGATAATTATATAGAGCGAAAATAATGTCTAATATAGAATATCCAATTAGATACTTTACAGTAAAAGTACTATAATGTTACTTGATCATTGCATTTTTACTGTTTTAATTGTACAAAATTACATTATTGAAAATCGTATTTGATAAAAACTATCATTTTTATCCAGCGCTGACAATTTTTAGCTGATAGAAACCCGAATATAATTCTAATATCGTATTTTAAAAAGCTCTATCTAGATTTGCTTTAATGCTAACTTTCTTAAATTGGGATTTTTCCAATCTATAGATAATTTATATATTTCATATATAGATTGACGTTACAGAATGATCACGCGGTTATTCGCTCTACTTCTCTACATATGTCACACACGGGCTCAAAACAACAAAGGTGAAAGCTGTTTTTATAATCAAATACATCTTTCATAGTCCTATTATCAACTATGCAATTTTCACTAAATTTAACTATATACTCATTAAATGTCGTTTGTAATAATAATCTTGTGTGTGATAGAGAATAAGATAAATTGTAAAAAAAAAAAGTAATGCTATATTTCCTATAATTAAATGTGTCACTACCAAGAAAGCAAAGACTAAGAATGAATTATACACAAATTTAATTACTGATCAAGTGTATTTCCTACTATCCGCACGTAGTCAAAGTTCTGATTAGCCATCCCAACTGATGACCGATTGTTCTCCGCTTTTCTCGCAAACAACCTGTTGCCGCTAGCTGAAATGACCCAATTCGCGCCTTATCGTCAACATATACTGCCTGGCCGATAAGTGGTTTAAACAGAGTAACTATGTTTGTAGAAAGACATAAGATCACTACAAGACATTTCCACTCATGCATTCCTACCTTCTTTTCCCTTTCACATCCTCTTAGAATGGGCTACACTGCACTTGGACACAGTTCTGTAACTTATACATTTTACTGTTAATTAGCAGATTGTTCGTTTCGGGTGGACATATTGGATGGAAGCAATCTTCCTGAAGGTCTAGCAATCTTTCTTAAAGAAAAAACAACTACACAGAGTCCGGAGGAGTGTGCCCTTGACTGTTACAGAAACACTTGCGACGTACGTCCCATTGTGGCGAAATATTAAATGAGAAATACACTTACTGAAATCCAATTTTCTTACTATCTTCCTTTAGTCTGTTTCATTCAGGTAGCATATTTTCACCATTCTTCCTTCGTCTGTCAATTCACCGCTAACTCTTCTTCCACTGAATCATCTCTCTCATGTCACGACGTATTCAGCGAACAACACTTGGAAGGCATTAAAGAAATAGATACTGTACTTCGTTATTGTATCCATTGTAGAGGTAAGAAAAGTAAAATTATAAATAGCGTCAGTAACTTCCATGACCTTCAAAAAATACTAGGGAAATAGTAGCATTTCTTGTTTGAGGTTAGACGTTATGACATATATTCAGATAGTGAATCCACTGGAAAAAAGACTGTTTTGTCTAAAGAAACATTGTCTCAGGAGATAGTTGAGACGATTCCCAATCAAATATGGGTCAGCTAATTGTATATTTATTCTTGTAGATACTGGCTTTAGTTCTCCATTATAACTTCCACTATTACTCTTACATGAAAGAGCTGAAATATTTTAGCCTCTCAATAGAGAACGCACACAAAATCGTACGTCCAGCTGGGACTCCTGGAATAAGCATCAATCTATTTATAAAGGTACGGTTGATTATAATAACAATAAACAACCTGACAGACAATCTTTTAACAAAGTAGGACCTATGGTTCTCCTCCGACTGCAAGGCCATGTTCCGTCGCAGCCCAGTCAACTAATCCGAAGCAACATGCGGATGCCTACTTCAACACAACCTAGGATGTACACCACTGGCTGGGCAAGAGTAAGTAGAAGTAAATACTGGTGGTAAAATCACATTAACAATGCATTGATTAGAATCCCTCTAAACAGTGCTAGTACATACTTCACCTTATGTAAGGATACATTTTAGGATTTTCTGTTTTATACAAGAAATGTATTACTATTAATTATCTAATTATATAACTCATACTCGTATTTTAGTCACAACTTGTTCACCAAATTTCAAGTGAAAAAGTACAGCTGAAAAGTGTAGATAAAACACCGAACCAAAAGAAACAGTACAGAAAGTAAGTAAACAAAGTTTCATTTTCACTACTGTTTTGTACCAAAATCTCATCTTCCAGGTTTTTTCACAATGCCCTTTATCCCTCTGTCATCATACCTCAGCATATTAAACGTAAAGGATTTGGAATTGCTAAATAACACACTACTCTGGAATTATCAATTATTCCTCGACTCGCCTTTGTCGAAAATCAGGCTCACTTTTATTGTAATATATTTATTGAGGGTGTTAAAAAAATTTCGCCCTGTATTTTTATGGTTTTCAAAGACGAAGGCAAAGTGGAAGAGAAGAAAAATATCTTATCAGTCAGACTGTAAAGTATTACTAATAATAATTGATAGAATAAATCCTTTTTTACAGCAAAATAAATAAGCATGTTATGTGGGAAGAATGCTCAGTTTCAATGACAGTAGAGCTCCATTGTCATAAAAGCAAGATGGACATGCCGATTTATGGTGATAAAAGCAGTTCTTTTGACGGTCAGAGCGCACATTTGAACGGGAGTAAACAAATAAAAGATCTTATATATTTTAACTGCAAAATCAAAAACCACTAACAGTTTCTAAATTTGTGGCCAAATTTTAGCCGGATGCACTTATCTAATCATAATAATTTTATTATTTGCAAGTGTGATTTACAATACTACATTGCAGCACATGACCAGACAGAGAAGATTCACATTTGACGGATTCCTATCAATTTCTAGCGATTCATGTCGTTATGCAAATGTATTTCGTTCCATTCATGACACCAGTTTTGTGTTGATTTATGTGAGCCGACAAGGATTCCTCTGAGATCAGTTAATGATGCTACGCAATTCTCCTGTAGAAAAGAAGATGACTATATCATCTCCGGTAGAGATTACATTTTGTTAAAACCACAATAAGTCAACAGCTTTATTTCAAACCCTAAATATGAGATCGAATAGATTCGGCGTGGATCTAATATTTTTGTTATCCACTTCTTACCACCTCTGCTCTTCTTTCTCGTGTATATCATCTCTGTGTGCGACAATAATAGCGGTGTATAGTAGATTTTCGAATACTCCAGAGAATAATGTTTAGATGTGTACCTATTATAACTACATCCAACGTTCCGTACTTACTCGTGTTGTCCCCCATCTATGGCTAATCGAACCGCCGCGAACTCGCTTCAGACTATCCCGAACAAATTATTCGGCGATCGACATTCGAGTTCCATCCAGTTTACTTTCTAGTTAACTTTTGTTTAAATAGTTACTACATTTTTTACTAGAATACGTTATATATAGATTAATTAATTTAAGTATCTTAGAAAAAACTTATCCGAAATAATTCGCAGTCGATATTTTTAACAAGATAGCATTATCCTGGATAAAAGTCTGAATGTATAGGTTTTTGTAAAACAATCCATTAGGAAAACATTAGTCAATAATTGATTATTTTTTACATTTTAAACACATGTATGCTTATATTCAAAATGACAGACCGTAGCATGATGTAAGTAAATATTAGTTTTTTTCACTTGACAATTTAAATTGGTGGGATTTAAGCTAAATTAAACAAACATAAATTGACAAGAAATATATTAAATATTTTAGAGATAAGAAAATATTCGTTAACCAACAAGTTAAACCAGGCAGCCTCCATCATAGAAACCACTTGCAAACGAGGAAAAGAACGCAGTAACTAATCATCATGCTCTTTTTGCATTTATTTTACTTATTTCATAAATTTCCTGCTTAATGGTATCATTTTAAACAATATTAACTTATTAATTATAATTAAGCTTCTCTGATATACTTGCCACAGTTGATTATATTTAGGTATGTATGGGAAATTGTGGGATTTTATCCTTTTTATACCACAACAAGAAAAAGTGTAAGTAATAAAATGAAAAACAGTCATTCTCTTCCAGATCCTCCGAAACTATCTGTTTAGTCTATCAGATAGATGGTAAAATATGCGTAAGCATCTTAGAACTTATCAGTTTCTTTTGAAATATATGTTGCAATTTTGAGTCAGAGAGCCAAAGATTGAATCCTAGCCGGTATCCAAGGACTGCTTCCCTTCAATTCTATCTAGTGTAATTATCTGTCTACAATTCCCACTAAAATAACTCACCATTGAAACTTCGTCCTATAAGCGACAAAAGGCTTACTTTCCTTACAATCTTATATAAATAAATATATTACTATTAAAATAATGTTCAAATAAAAATGTTCTTTCTAAGATCGTACATTTCACCATCGTTATCTGCTTATTTCTCTACTAAATATTCCTTCTAGTTCACTGGCTCATTTTCGTCATCTTCTTCGTCTAATCTCACTATTATTCTCTTCTCGTTTTCATGAATCCGCCCACTTAGACATTCCTCATATTTGAAACTTTTCCTTCTATTACCTCATAGCACTACTTTTCCTGTTCCTTTCGTGCGTCTAATGCTCATATCCGATCCGTTCCCTTATTTTCTCTATTCGCCGACTTTTCGTAGCTCACATAGAAAGCTCCTTTCGCTTTCATTCCGGATTTTTCCTTTTGGTTTTGCGGCTTATATAATTAAACTAAATTTGCAAAAAGTATGTTCATTCTGCCGAAACCATCCAGTTCGCAGGAACAAATCTCATTGATGAAACAAGCCAGTAAGAAACTTGTGTCCGTTGCCATAGCATACAAGAAACTAAGCGAAAGATGGGAATCCGTTAAAATATCCGATAATACAGAAATAATTTACTAAGCATTTTATTTTATAAAACTATTTTTATATCTAATAAATACTGTAAATATGAAGTCAAATATAGAAATTAGAGAACTAGCACTTGGTTTCACACATATATTATTTATGGTTGCATAGTGGTATTCGCGCAACAAACCTACAGCTATATGATTGATAGTTATTCCAGTTGTAGCATTCTTCTTCAAGCGCTCTCCAGCCTGTCCACTTCAGATGTTGTCATAACCATCTCAACTTTCGGTACACTTTCCACTTCTTTCAAGGACATATAATTAGATCCTATATAGCAACAGTGATATCTTCTATCAACACCTCCACCAGCCATCTTTTCCCTATTTCCCGCAGGAGAATAATTTATTTAAAAAACCGTTACTGACACCTTTTCAGCTCCATTTACAATTTTTCTTGATGTTTTTTTCAACATTAAACTTATCCACTCGTATTCTTCCGTTCCAGTATCTTAGCGCGCATTAGTGGCAAATTAGAGAAACCTAGCTATCAAGCTCATCAATAACTCCTCTAAAAACATAATTTTAATTGCACTTTACCTTCTTCAGTCAGACTCGTTTTCCAGCCTGACCCCTATTGTCTCCCGGTGTCAAGCGATCAAAAACTCGTTTGCAAAAACGGCTCTCGAGTTCTTCCGCGGCCGTAGACACTATCACTTTCTTATCACCATCATCCTTTGTCCACAGTGAAGACAAGCATTTCAGTTCCCGAGACTCCCACTCGCAATACCGTACCGAATAGTTTCATCTATATTTTCGCTTTTACATATTGCTTCAATCAGTAAGTAATTATTAAAAGAGCAGTTTTTGTTACCTTTATTTATTTGCTTATTAGTTCTGTTGTGTATGAAGCTTAAAATCACTATGAGTCATCATATTAGTATAAAACATGAAATTTACCTAAATAAATCATAAAAGTTTTGAACTCAAACTCTAATTAATTAGCTAGTCTTTTTTTGCGGCTAGTTCATTTGTTGCATGACATCCTTCATACCCTCTTTAGATGATCTCTCTCATCCACCTATCGCTATCATTTCGTGGTTCTTCGATACCCGCTCTCTGTTGCATTGTCTTCAAACGCATATCCAGTCGCCTTGTGAAAAGGTTTCAAAACTTGCTAGGATCTTCCAAATTGCTAATATATTCCAATTATCTTAATTTCTTTGAATAATTTGTCCACGAAGGTATATATAAATGCACTCCGTAATATCAAACTGGAATAATTTTCTTTTGCAACATTTTTTATAACTTCTCTATAAAATTCAAGTGGCACATCAACACTTCCATGTGGCCATTAATTGTGAAAAACTACTTTTACAAGTATTATTAGCTTGAGAAGGACTATCGACTAAACATAGCAAATTCAAGTTTACTGGTTGTCACTCACTGCTCTTCCTCACTCAGATTTTCGGTCTTCTCTTAGCTTTTTTTGACTTAATTGTTCTCTTCGTCCAGTCATCAAAATTACTATAGTTTCCTATGGTGTATTCTCTTCCACTACTCCTATTTTCTCTTCATCTGATTCTTCTTGGTAGCATTCAATTTTTCACTTTGCTTCGTTTCCCTCACAAAGTCATTTTCACTTAGTAGCCTTATTTATTCATTTCGTTGGATATTTTTAAAGCAAAAAGCCAAACAAGCTTTCGCTTCAAACCAGAACCCATCCCATTGTTTACCTATGGTAATTGCGAATAGGAGCCATGTAAGGTGCGGTCAGCGATTGACCGTGTCGAAGAAAATCTTTCTTTCTTTTTATCCCTCACGTTTTTCTTTGAATTTCTCGCTTACTTCAACTAATTGTTATAGTTTTTATCTATTTTCTATTCCAAATTTACCATCGACCTAATTATCATACCTGGTATTACCGAGCATACCAAACAAAAATTCTCTTTCCGATGGGCAATTATTTAGAAGAATGCAACAATTGTTGTCACACAACAGGTTTGATACTGGAATCGGAAGAAAACGTGCTATCAAAGTTTCTGCTAGATATTTTAAAGTCTGTCCATATTTTTATATTGTACAAAAATATAAATTTTCGCTGAATATGTTTTGACTTTTCACTGTGCCGTTTCCTTTTCGAAGTTGTTCGTCGAGATCAAATCGTCTCCCAGTCTAGGCGATTAGACAGTAGATTGACTACAGGATAGCATTCTTAAAATTCTCGTCATATGTATCTTCTATTTCACATAGTTTCTTCAAGGTTTTTTCTGTCTGTCATATCAATTATTTTCTTAAAATAACGTTATGCTTTCTGATAATCTACTAAACACAGCACTTTTCACTGTGACTTCACTTCTTTCTTACAATCCTTAATAAATAACACATTTCCGTGACTTGATATTATACTCTGTCCAGACTTTGGTTCTTACAACTATACAAAATACCGTTCGTTGTATAAGTATTCTGTCATTTCTATGCTAGCATGTAAAATGTGTTTTCATGATTTACTAGCTTTTAAATTATTATATTTCAAAGTTGTCGTAGTAATAGGAAGATAAAAAAAGTTGAAAAATTGTAGGAAAGTTCCTCTTGAACAAAAAGCACCGAGGAATCGAGGGCATTAAACACCACATCTGATAAATCGGTTCTTATGCAGGTTTAGTATTATATCCGTCAATAAACAGGGAAACGGAGAACTAAACTTGCTAGGAATAAGAATACATAGTATAGTTTGCGGTTTGTCAAATTAATAATTTAGCTGATGGCTAAAATAGTGCATGACATTATTCGGTTACAAATTAATGTAAGGAAAATGGTCACCTAGTTTATTCTAACAGACGTTTGTTGTTATCAAGTGATATCAGGAAACTGAGCAAAAGAAGATGATTTGTACGATGAGTGAGTGAGAAGCAAAAATTCCACATATTGTTATATATCTTTAATTTTCTGCATTTTTTTCGCGTTGGGAGAATAACCGCGAAACTTGTTACACGACCACCGGGTTCCAAAAACGACCCACACTCATTCATTCGACATGCACGGCGCGACGCGAAAAAGGCACTGAGTCTGAAGAGTTTTGATTTCTTCTTCTGCTCTTTGATTTCCTATTCGATTCATCTATGCACGCTCTATCTCACTCACTCGTACTGCTGTTATGCTTATCTCTACTTAAGGGCTAAATATCTGTTCTCCTCCATACCCATCTCTCTCAAATCATCATCACTGCCGTCACTTCTTAAACTTCCCTCACAAACTTTCTTAGATTTCACTGTTTAGTGTATATATATATATATGTATGTATATTCCATTTTAGCAATTTCATCTATTCAGTTTTTATCAATATATTTTTTATAGCTTTTAAACACTCATACATGTACGTCTAGACTCATTTGTGACAGTTGAACATATTTCAACTTAAAATATTAGTCAATTTAATTATTTGCATTTCCGTGGTATATGCAGAATATTTAGATACTGCTTATCCTTTTTTTTAAATCTTCTTCATCTAGAAATGGCCGCCTTCCGGTGGTTTCTTCTCTCCGCTCTACTTGGGTTATCACAAGCTCAATTTCATTCAGCACTACAAGATGAAGAAAACTTTGAAAGTATAGATAAATCGTAAGTTTTTATAAGCTAGTGTCTATTAAAAATTTTTAAACAGTAATATTGGCATTATTCAGAATAAAGCCTCGTGCAATCGATGCCTCAGATAGTGCTGCTGCACAAACCAGTGATGGGAAGTTTAAAGTTTGTGAGTTTTTTTGCATAAAGATATTCGAAATAGATACTTTCACATTTGGTATAATTAATCATTTATAATAGTTTTGAATGCAATGTTTTCCTTCTATCTAGTTTCTCTTAATTAATTGTCGTTGTTAAAATTTGATTCATATCATTATTTGGCAACTAAAATGATGTATCACTGGTCAATTATTATGATAGGCCAACTATGTAGTGGATTGGAATTATATTTAGATGTTGGTACAATAGATGGAGTTCGGAGGGAAATATTCAATGAAGTAGAGGGTGGGACAGACAATCTTATGAGTAAGTTATATTGTTTCAAAACTTATTAATATGACTATTCTTTTCTTTTTTCGCATCTTTTACTAATTTATTATCCCTTTATAATTTAGCCGATTCTGGCTCCAACAACCCCATTGATCCCTTTGGAGCTTATGATGACAATTTGATTATCGGAACTGAAAATGGTGATAACTTGTGCTATAACGTCTCAAAACGATTGCAAGATCTCCCATCAATCTTCACTATTGTACTGAATTTCTTTTAGAAAAAAATTTATTCGTTCCAAAACCCTATCGACCGGGTGGTAACAAAAAGGATAAAAAACCAGTAACGACAACAACACAAAAGTGAGCAACAGCTTATCCTCTGTAACAAATCTCTATGGTTCTGCTTATTATGTATTTTACTCAGGCCAACAAGAACTTTCCCTCCTACAACAATTAGGACAATTCCTTTCATCCAAACAACCCCAGCATCACGTCAATCTATTCCGTGCGCACTTCTTAATATATTCAAAATATTATCTTACGAAATCTTCTAAATATGATTATTTCATAATTACTATGTTCTTATAGATTAGCTGCTCGACAACCTTTCGTTCCCAATTTGGATCGCCGACTTCCAACTCCTATTCAAACCATTCCTCTCACTCCACCAACTGTACCACCCAGGGCTCTTCCTGCTCAACCATTTGTCCAGCCACAATTCCCACCATTCCAACAACAAACATTTTCAAGACAACCATTCAATCAAGAACAATTGCAGCAATCGGTACAACAGTTTACGTAAGTTTCAATTGTATGTAGAAATATAATGATATATAAGATGGTAAAAAAATATTCCAGCCGTCCTTCTCCACAGCAGTTTAGGCCAGAGCCTTTACCAGAAGTTGTTCAGCCACAGATCTCACAGCAACAACCCAACCAGGGACTTAGATCACGAACAAGGTTCTCGATGGATTCTTTTGGTGAAATTCTTCTGGTGTATAATTATGCAAAGTAATATTCATTCTATACAGGAGACCACCTTTCCGCCCACCCACACAACCTCCAATATTCCAAGCCCAACCAAGTACTCCCGCTCCTCAATTATCGTTCGCTGGAACACAAAATTTACGCACTGGAGGTCCGATTCTCTCCTTGCCTAACCTCTTTAATATCGTATTATTTTCACTTTCATTTCTTTTCATTTTACTATAGACTTCATTTCAGTGTGTCCTGCATCCATATTTTATATTTCCACACCTATAACTGGGCCTTCACGCCTGTCATTTACCCACTTTGCTATTGCTGTGACGGTTGACCAGTGTGCAAGAACTTGTCATGAATTTAACTGTGCTGTAAGTATAACCTAACGTGAGAATTATTTTTGTTAAAATGCTAACAAGTTCAGTGCAAAACATGATAATTAGACAGGATATGCATAACTAATCCATTTTTTCCATAGATCGCACATTATAACCCAATAAACGGACACTGTGAATTTAATCCTTCAACTGCCTTTGCCATTCGCAACGGTCAGTGCCCAGCTTGGCCGAGCTTACACTACAGGTGGGTATCTAATGTTCTTTTTCACAAATATAGCCAATATTTAAGCAGAAATTTAAAATTAAACAAAATTTATTATAAATTAAGTACACACTGTTATGAATTATTTTACCATATTGTTTTGAATAGAAATAACGTTGTGGCGAGTGAACCTGTACGAATATTTTGTGTGACCTGTCAAAGACCACGAAGACGCCCAAACAGGCAGCGGAACTTGGGACTCAGGTTAATTCTATATAGCATATAGTATTAGTTCCTTCATTAATCGCTTATACCACTATGCTTGTTTTATAGACGTGCATTTGATCCCAGGCAACAGGGCTCTGGAGGTCGTGGAATATTCAGAGGGGCTAGAAGAACTCACGCTCCGTTAGTTATTTTTTCTAAAAGAAGATTCTGCGTATTCTGGAATTTAATATTACTTTTTAGATTTTCTGAACATCCCATCATTCACGGAGTACTCGTAAAGCAACCAAAAGCGGTTGCTCTTGGAGTTTCTCAAATAAACTTTCTCAAAAGCATCCAATCTCATGAAGTTAGTTATGGAGAATTATATCAAACTGAGCTAGTTTATTAGAAAATATACGTGTATTTTTTGAATTAATTTACTATAAAAATATGATTCAGGAAAAGCTAATTTCAGACACAACAAGAGGTAGCCGTCAATGTATCGCCTGTAGAAATAGAGAATGGCGATTTTAGCAACAGCCATGAAACAAATAGGAATGATAAAAGCAGAGTTAGTATATATGCCACAACACTAGTCATTTGTTTTCTTTCGAAAGCGACTGAACTACTATCGCTCCAATATTGATTCTAGGCAGAAGGACCCAACACGAAGAGCATGAGTCAATCAAGGGAAGAACAACTATCCCTAATCGGAGAACTTGAGAAACTTCAAACCCGACATTAATTTATTAATTTAGTCAAGTATCAAAACTTACGCGAGTTTTCCATAAGCACAAATATTTAGTGGCACCCTGCTCTTTTCAGTTTTATCTCAGCATAGCACAATATTCATTCCAATAGCCCCATACGCCATGCTTTGAGGACTACTTAGATGTATCGCACAAATCTAAACAACTTAGATTCACATCCTATGCATGTTCTCAATTCGACTTAGTAGGTAGTATATTAGCTGAAACAATGACAGGCGAATCTAGCCACAATCGCAACGAGGCCTCGCAATCGCATAATTTGGTTTCTCTTTTGGACTGCTCAAATTCATATTCAGATTGCTATAATAAAGTATAAACATGTGCATTTATGAAGAAAGCATCAATAATTCAAATGCAACCCTATTTGATAATGATAGAATCGCCCAAATATTTATTTCTAGAATTCCACCAAAAACTGCTGTGATATTAGTTTAATAATAAAAAAGAACAATAACATCACACGCACAACTAGTAAATAACACTGAAA
Source organism: Heterorhabditis bacteriophora (assembly GCA_964036235.1). Lineage (NCBI taxonomy): Eukaryota > Metazoa > Nematoda > Chromadorea > Rhabditida > Heterorhabditidae > Heterorhabditis > Heterorhabditis bacteriophora. Next base: position 8,024,324 of record OZ038428.1, on the reverse strand, counting down.
AAAAAAAGAATATATATGAAAACGTCGAACATACATACATAACATGCTTCGAAAAGTAAAACCAGTCTGTTATACATTAAAAATTAAATACGGAAGAATGAAACAGATCAATACATAGAGAACAGCGTAAAAACTGAGGTGGCAACACAACAACTACTAAAAATAACAAGATCTAATGAAATAAAAAGACATGGGAAACAGAATATGGAATCAACATTATGAACTAACAGTGAATATACATAAATAAAACTCCTAACCCCAAAATTGTCCAGGTAAGGAAGCATTTAATTCACGACTCATTCTCTCATAAAAAGCGTCTGTCGATTCGCCTTCTTGTAGTTGAAGTCGCGGATCAGAACATGATGAGGAAGTATCCGAGTTTTCCATACTGTATAATCAACATTATGTAACCTTTGAACTATGATAGCATTATAACAAAGTTAGAAGCCTACGTCTTAGCCTTCCAATTAGCTCGCCCTCTCTTCGCAAGATTTTTGGCCGAGTATAAAATTGCAGGAACATGCGTAGGTAAAGTAGAGGCCTTAACGAAATTTGATAACTACATGAATCATTGAATACATATATCTGGCAATACTTCTCAGGTAGTTGTGTAACGTAAAATTATAAAACAAGCCTGATGTGCATGAGCAAGCCAATGCGTAAGGTGCTCTATTTCTTCAAGTTGAATTTCAGGCTCACTATCAACCACTACAGTATAGCGAGTAGGACGAGAAGTACCCTGAATAAAACGTTTCGTTGTGAAAATGTATTAATGCCTTTAAATATAAGCATACTATGTTCGCTTGTTGTGAGGTCATGACAAATTCCTTATGTTTGACGTTAACAATTCCTTTATCAGCACATGTACCCGATGGTACATTAAGGTCAATAGCACGAGCATTCGCTATTCTACTTGTAGCAAGATCCGCAGGTATAACCCTGAATATCAAAATTTTCCTCGAAACATTTATTATATATAGTGCCTGGGAAAAGGACCGATTTTAAAGTTTTAGAACATTCTACAAACTCAGCTAACATTGACGATTAAAAATATTTTTGAAAGCTTGAATATCTAGCTTTTCGACCGTATTCACTTTATTAGCGTACATCAAACGTGGAAAGTGCAACAGCCGATGTTGTGAATTCGATGCTCCTACCACTTGTCATTAGCAAAAACACCGGAGTTGATTATCACGATACGCGGCACGAGCTATCAATCATATAAAAGTGAGCAGAATCAGAAAAGTTGCCGTGAAAATAAGACACGTACAATTAGAATACGACAATTTTAATTTGGAACAACTAAATATTATTTAGTTTTATACTAAGACATGAAAAACGATTTTCAGATATTAAAGTTGTGAAATTCTAAGATAAATAAGGCCAGATACGTGTGGACAATCACGGAAATGGATGCCTTTACAAAATCGTCAATTGCACTTTCCACGTTTGATGATGTACAGTAATGAAGTGAATACAGTCGAAAAGCTAGATATTCAAGCTTTCAAAAATATTTTTAAACGTGAACTTTAGTTGAGTTTGTAGAATGTTCTAAAACTTTTAGATCGGTCCTTTCCTTGGACACTTCGTATTTACAACTGACCTGTAGTTGCTTTTCGTTTGGGCAACAATTATAATTAATTTTGGTGTATAAGGCCGCCCGCGATTGAGAGAAGAGCACGATGCACAAGCGCGATATATCATAGATGCCTCACTTGAAACCTGAAGTAATAAAACTAGTTTAGTTAAATACATGTCTTTAATATGTAATGCAAATAGTTCTAAGCGATATTCATTTCATCACCTCATCATACTCTCCTTCGCTAGCCCCTGATCGATAAATGATTATCTCTCTTGGAAGTTCACTGCATTTTTTATGATATTCTTCTAGAGGACGTTTAAACTGTTGCTCTAAGTATCTGAGAAAACTCTAAATATTGACAACAATTAAGATAAACTTAGAAGGATGAAACTAACTGTATATTATGTAGTCTTGCTTGTTGAAACCAATAAAAGCCTCCAAGGTCAGTTGGCAATGTCCCGAGAGTATAGGCGATCTTAAATGGTGTATTATATGACGTTTTAAGTACAATATCTAAATACTTACACCAATAACAGTTGGTTCTCCAACAGCCACTCCGAACTGACGATCAAATTTTGACTGCGCAGAAGCATGTGACAACTCAAATCCAACAAACATACGACCACCAAAAAGTTTGTTATACCTAAAAATAGCTGGAAATTTAACATAAATTACCAGGAATCTTTTGTAAAAAACCCACATATCCTGTTGATTGAAACCTCGAGCCAAAACCTGACTTGGAATCTGTATAGAGTGGTTGATGCCTCCCAATTTAATATTGAATTTCAGTAGAAGATTTTCTATTGTCTAAAGTGATTTATGAAAGTAGAATAAAAGCAAAGTCATAACAGTGAGTATAATAAATACCTTAATTCCACCTCTAGGTTGGCTACATTTCATAGCAGTCTGAGCATGAATATGTTGAGTAACAATTAGAAATTTTGTTTCAAGAAGTTTAAGCAAGTCTGGAAGTAAAAATATAGTTAAATTCCTTCCACTATTTGAAAATACAGGGTGCAACAAAAGCGTTGATACAAATTTAAAGTGCAGCTAAATTAGCATATATGACGTAGCACTTTGCTATACTAATGAAAGCGTGTTGCTTAAAGCCTCCTTGAACTATGCTTAAATCTCATCCAATTATCTCGACCCTGAACTGTTATTTAATACCCAAAGCCCTATGCAATATCATAATTCACTTGCACGAGCAAGGAGAGAAGACGATTCCTAAGAAGCTGTGTCACGAGAATAGTTGTTCATCGGACTGTGAAACGATATCAGGAGTTTGGTATAGTAAAGGATCGTCTTAGGAGTGGAAGACACAGGTCTGTAAATACTCGCATTAGAAAAATGGTCATGAAGAGGATTCTCTGAGATAACAAGAGACTGATGAAGAAGATAGCTTCTGGGCCTCAATATCAGTCCAATATTAATGAGAATTGTTAAACACGAAGTGGGGTTCTTCCCACATAAGATCCGCGGAGCCCATATGTTAACGGAGAAAATGAAAGTCAACCGTTACGAAAAAGCAAAGAAATTCCTAAGCATCGTTCGACAGGACCGCGTCTTAGTCAGAACAGTAGGCAACTTCAACTTGGGCGTTAGAGGTCTAAGAAAGCACCCACTGGTACCAGAAGTCATTTTTTTGTTATCTCCGTTTTGGGCCGAAATAACCCGCGTCATATAAAACTCCGTTGGTAGTCATCCAGAAAAATGTCAGAATTAACGCCAAATACTACCAAAACAAAATTATATTGAAGATAGTAGTTCCCCAGGCTTCAAAACATTTTGAATCCCAGAATTGGACATTTCAACAGAGCTGGGCACCAATTCATGGAGCAAAAACAACAACTGAGCTTTGGCGGGAGGGGATTCCAGACTTTTGGGGCAAAGGCATTTGGCCATCAAACTCGTCTGGTCAGAATCCGATGGACTTCGCAATATGGTCAATCTTGTAAAATATGTTAAATAGAACATCCTACAATAATTTAGACTTTCTTAAGATAGTCTTAGTTAAATTTTGGGACGAAATAAGTAAAGACAAGCTGCGGCCCATCGTGGGTAGCATCGAGACGCCTCTGGAAGTTTGCGTAACCACAAAAGGAGGAAACTTTGAACACCACTTTTACTAAATTACTGGTTGATATTTTATGTATGTTTAGATAACTTTTTATTTCTAAAGCTGTTTTTGCCATGAAATTATGTGACTTGACATCCGTATCAAAACTTTTAGCACATCCTGTATAGTTTTTTAATAACTAGTTGTGGTAAAACTTTCCCATACCATGAACTGAATCCTTCTTTTCTCTCGTCAGACAAATGATGATATCAATATTACTTTTACGGCATCTATAAAAATTAAATATATCAATTTAAAACAAAGATGCCAGTTATATAATTTCGTAAATAGCACAAAAAAACCTTTTAAAGTGTTGTTCAATTAATTCATCAGCTTCTGACGGAAGATCAGTCACTTGAGCGCATTCATTCTTGATCTGTACGCCACGCTGACGAGCAACTCGACATATACCCGAGAAGAACATCCTAAACTAGTCTTCAGTATCGCTCCTAATGTTATCTATTAGGTGGTTACAGAAGTTTTAATAGTTTGTGAAAAGTCATAAGTCAAGATTTAATGGTCAACTTAGCCTCACAAAATAATTCGAATATGATGAGACACCAAAAACTGCATATTCGACACTGTATTCTCCACGAGTTCCAGCAAGAGAAGAATGCTGCTGAAGCAAGCCAATCAATATGATCTGTACTCGGTGAGAATGTTGTATCTCATAGTACTTGCAAGTATTGGTTCCAGCGTTTTAAAGCTGGCGAATTTGATGTCAATGACCGACAACGCTCTGAGATGCCACGAACGGCAAAGAGTGATGTTTTAAAAGCATTATTGGATGAAAATGCGTCGTAGACACAAGAGAAGCTCATGGAATAGTTGGGAGTTGATAAAGCAACAGTCTCGAGACGATTGCATGAGATGAGGAAAATTCGCAAGCTAGGAAAGTGGGTACCATATGAACTCTCCGAAAACAGCATTGGTCGCCGACTCAACATTCGCATCTCGTTGCTTGCCAAGTAACGCAAGAACTTTTTGTGGACAATTGTTACTGGTGATTAAAAATGGATTATGTACGACAATCCTAAACGGACACATTCATGGGTAGACGCCGGACAGCCAACAACATCCACGCCAAAAAAGACCTTCTGTGCATCTGGTGGGATATGAAGGGTGTTCTGTTTTATGAACTCCTTCAATCAAGTGAGACGGTTAGTACCGAGCAGTACGGTCGTCAACTGATTGATTTGCTGGATGTAATGGAACAGAAAGGACCATTTACTGGACAACGAAGTCGGAAGGTCATTTTGCTGCATGACAACGCTAGGCCTCACGTTGCTCTTAGTACTCAGCAAATTATTTGTAACTTAGGCGGGGATTTTCTCCCGCACGCGACGTATTCACCAGACTTGGCACCTTCGGATTACCATTTATTCCGGTCGATGCAGAACTGTCTAGGGGGGCAGCCCTTTCGAGATGAGGCTGAGGTACGAAAACGGATCGACAATTTCATTGCTTCCAAGCTGATGTCGTTTTTTTACGAAGGAATCCGAAAGTTACCCGAGAGATGGCAGAAGGTCATAGAAAGTGAGGGAAAATATTTTGATGATTGAACTGCATTCTGTATATTATGGAAATAAAATTGAAATTTTGAAAAAAACGACTAAAACTTCTGCAACCACCTAATATATACTAATATACGTTACCGTGCATCCTCATGCTGCATACACTGATCAAAAACAACAATTGATACGCTGCGTACAGAGGCTGGTTGAATGAAGTGTGAAACACGCCAATTTTGTATGGGCCCAATATTGCAGGGACGTACAATGCTGAAAAATAAATAAAGTAAAAATTATTTTTCACAAGCTAAAGTAGTTTTCTTAAAATTACGACTTACTCATGTTTATACTTTATTTCTGGAGCACTAAGCACTTTAGCTTCACTTGTTAGGAAGTTATCGGCTGTTTTTACCTAAGTGAATATAGTACAATTTAAGTATACTACAATTAAAATAATACTATTTCGCTTACTTTGAAAGACTCCAGATAACGATTATTAGTTGAAACCAATTTCGCTTTACTAAGTTGTTCAATATTATGCTTCCGCATTTCATGCGGCAATATCCTACACTCTGAGATCATTTTTTCAGTCTGTAAAAATGACATGACTTGGCAGAAAAAAAATTAGAATATTATTATGTAACGAGGAACTCACTAATCGACCAGAAAGTTTTTTCGTTTCCACTCTCTGACCTCTCTCTATTTTGAGGAGCTCTAAAGGGTGAAAACTTTGCGAAGATGCTTTACGTTCAACCGCTAGTGGCAAATTTGGGTATTTGAGACGGAGTTTATACTTCAAAAGAAAATAATTTTCCACTGTTACAATCTCGTCATTGTACGGACACTCTTCCCTGAAAATATTAGGAAAAATTATATAATGTACATTAAAATTATCAAAAAATCAATTAAACATGAGACTTTACACCGTTGATTAATACTACTCACGTCTTCGAAGATTTTTCAGAAAGGCCGTGAATAAAGAACGAGCGATTATTATCTAGATGAGTTGTAGTCACGACGACATCTAAACAACAACCTAGTCTTCTGAAAAAAGTTAATTTAATAAAAACTCACTTCGCAGTTCTGAAGCAACTTTTTTTCGAGCACTTTTTTCACTTAATGCACTCTCAGGATCACGACCAAATAATTCTCCAATAAGCGATAGAACATCTTGTTCAAAAAAAAACGGTGATTTCTTCGCTGAAAAAAAAAAGGATTAGAAATATAATAACACAAGTTTTAATAAATTACAATCTTTAAATATGAAGTTCAACTGCATATTACAGATGGACACATTTAAAAGCGAAAAACATTTTTTTAAATTGTATTTTTCACCAATTTGCCACCACGAATTTTCTCATTAAGTTTAAAACATATTTTGAGCTAATTTCTAGCTCCTATTCGTAGAACACTATTTATATGCTGGATGGAACCATGTAGTTTTAAAACTATAATACATGTCCCACTTGTTGTCTTAACTAGGGACCTAGTGTTCAAAATTTAACAAAATTTTAATCCTAGTACCAAGAGTGGATAAAGGCCAACAAAACTGGAGTGAGAAAAAATAATCACAATGGCATCAAATAGCACGGCTGGTTTAGATGAAATCAGGAGCATCTACTGTCCGATTGTCTCAAAAACAACAGTTTCGATAGACTTGAAGACAAATTCAATCATCAGAAGGAAAGGGATGAGAAAATATCCTAGAGTTTGACAGCAGATCAAAAGAAAGTTAGGCTGGATTTTACCTGTACACACGAAATGGTCTGAGATATCCCTTTTCTAAATGCATGTGCTTTTTCAGTACAAGTTTCATTCTATTCCGATTATCTTCAACAGCGAAAAGTTTTGGCTAAATGATCTAGATGCATTTTCTTTCTAGTGAAGAAGATTTGAGAAAAGAGATTATTTTTCTAGGTGAAATTTAGATGGTTTCGTTGCATTTTCATCATTTGGTAATTTCAGATTAATTTTAGCTTCCAATAAAATGAATAGCATCGACTCCAACAAATTCTTGCTATTATTATAACAATTTTGCTTAAATAAACTTCATATTCCAACAAGACAACGCTACCATCCACGTGAGTTGCAACACAACGGATTGGCTCCAGCGCTGGAATATGTTTTCTAGACTAGCTGACTTGATCGCCAGATCTAAATACCATGGAACATCTTTACGGAACACTAGTTTGTTAAGTATATGATCAATTGAGGACTCGAAGAAGTCAGTTTCAGAAGAGTTAATCCAGACATCCTTAAAAATCTGTCAACGAGCATAACGGAATGTGATTAGTGAAATGGATGGTTGCACTGATAATTATAAGTAGTTTTTATGAGCATTTCTTCCAAGTGGGCTATAACCATGAAACGGTTGAAAAATAAACATGGATTCGTTAGTTTTTAATTTGCATACTATCAGAAAGTGTAGACGATTTCGATGTGACAGGATACCAGTGTTTATAATTTTACGGAGTTTTTACCAGTTCCCGATTATAACGATAAATGGGGAGTGGGGTATAATTATGAAACGCACTGCACATCAACTAAAAAGAACATACACCAAAATAATTACTTTCATATATAAATTAACTGTTTTGACGCGATGTCCTACTTCCATTCTCTCCAAAAGCTCTTATCTACAGATGATGACTAGTAACTGATAGCCATGACATATTTCTAAGTACCACTAGAAGCAGTTACAAAGATCTTGTTAATTATGAAGATTAGTTGTCAACGATCTAAACTGACTTTAAAAAAATCTTGACAAAATAATTCTGTAAAGAAGAAGACAGTTCTATCCAACTAATATTTTATCTAACTAAATCCACTCTTAGATTAATTATATTAGTTCTACATATAGAAAATTTTCTAAAAATGTACGTTGTAAATTCATTCCAACCTATTACTTTGGTGCAGAAATAATAGTGGTTTTTGTTATTTAAAATTTTAGTGCTTATTTTGGTTCATGTAATATAACATTTTATAACGCGTAATTCACTCTACTGATTTATCATAATAGTTTTGTTTTCAGTGTATTTTGTTAATTTTAGACTATCAAATTAAAAATGGAAAAAAGCTAATTCGAGCGATTTTATTGTATGAGTTCAAAGTGGGATGTACAATAGCGAAAACTGCTCGCAATGTCAACCAAGTATTTGGCCAGGCAATTGTCAACAAACGTACATCTAAACATTACTTTCGAAGATTTTGTAACGGAGACGACAGCCTTGAAGATGAGGAGGGTCGAGGACGTCCTTTAGTGATTGACGACAACCAATTGAGAGTCATTATTACAGCGGACTCATGCAAAACAACTCCAGAGGTTACAGAAGAACTAAACGTTCAGCACTCGACATTTGTACCAAATTGAAAAATCAAAAAAGCCCGACAAATGGGTGCCGCGTGAGCTGAACAAATACCACAAAAATCGCCGTTACGAAATATGCTCTACGTTTCGCTTGCGCAACAAAAACTACCCATTTCTTGGTCGCATTGTGACATGGCGGAAAATGAATTTCATACGAGAACTGATGAAGTTCGGCGCAGTGACTGGATCAAGGTGAAGCCCCAAGCCACTTCCATAAACCAAGGCTGTATCAAAAGAAAGATGGTTACTGTATGGTGGTCGACAGGTGGAACCATGCGACTAAAACTTCTTGGATCCTGGCGAAACCATCACTGTAGAGAAGTAATACCAGGAAAACGACAAAATGTAGTAAGAACTGCAACGTTTACGTCCAGCATTGGTCAATCAAAATAACCAAATCTTCTCGATGACAAACCGCATGTTTCATAAATGACTGCAGAAATTGAACGAAGTGGGTTACGGAACTCTACCTTACCCAACTTATTCACGAGACCTTTCTGAGTCACTAATACTTTCAAATACCTTGGCAAATACTTGTAAGGGTATTGAACAACCAAGCAACAGCTAAAAATGCCTTCGAAGAATTCATCGATTCCAAGACTTTATAATCCTATGCTATCGAAATAAATAGACTTGTTTCTTGTTAGTTAAAATGCGTAGATTTAAATGGTTTTTATCTTGATTAATAATAATAATTGTAAACTGAAATATACTACTTTAAAGTTGATTGCTAAAAACAGCCATTATTTTTGTATCAACCTAAAATAAAAATGCAGAGTCAAAGTAATAAAAATACTCACTATCGGTTTGCATGACTGGAATAGCATTATCAACGTTGTCACCAAGAATCCTGGAATTTTAGATCAGTAAACCACATATGGATTTAATTCAGAAACAGGAATGTTGCTAAGAACAGTCATACCGAACATTCTTTTCAAAGCCATTCTTCACACATTTTCCATCTCCAAGCTTTTTATCATTCTCCTGGCTCTTTTCGTAGAACTTATTCATGTAGCCAAGATAATCACTGAATAAGAAACCTTGAAATTCCAAAATAATCTTAAAAGTAGAAATTTTGCAAAAAAATAAACGAACCCCTCATACAAAACCTGACTACTAAGTACTTCAAAGAATTTCTGTGCTTCTCGGAAAGAACCATCGGATTCATATAAACTAGGACCCTTCAGATACACCTAAATCCAACTTGATTTTGATTGTGTATACTGAAAAACGTTTTAACTCACTTTTCCTGTATGTACAAACGTTACTATCATTTCTGTCAAACGACTCCCTCCAAAGAAAGATCGTGCAAATGAACTTGAAATCTCATCCTAAATTATAAACTTCACTTTTAAATGTATACTAATACATTATATACATTAATCCTTAGCACTCAATAACCTGTAGAAATACTATAGATAAGTAATCTAGTTTTGCAAAAAAACTAGCGCTAATACAGTATGAAAATTATGATAAGAATCTACGAACAGCATTCAAATGGTAAGTCTGCTCTCCATCGGCTGCGCTGATATTACACCCAATAGAATACAACGTATTTCCTAGATCATAGATATGAGCATAACGATTTGAGCCGAAATGTTCTTGATGCGTCTTCATAATTTGTCGAACAATGGAAAACAAGGCACGACGACGATGTTGAAATGCTATACTGTAATAACAACAATCAAATCAACGGAAGAAACAGCACTCTTAGCATAAACCTACTCATTCTTAGGTCCCCGTGTAGCATCTTTTTCCTTTTGTCCACGAACTTGCGTTATTGTAACATGGTATCGATCGACTGCCTCAACAGCATTTGAAAGGTCCAATGCTACTCCATTCATCTCAACCACGATAGTACGGGGAACGACGAAATTAAAACGTTTGGTGGTATCTGGTAGAAACAAAGTATAAATTTATGATTTATTAATTAAGATAGTACAACTATTTAATTCACTAAAAACTGAAAACGGATAATCGTTACATTTATTTAAAAAATGTCTAATGGTGCTATTAAAGTGGAAGGATAAAAAGTAAAAACTATTTTCTTATCAGGTTTTGTTTCGAGAAATTATATATCCTACCAAATCTCTTTATATTTATACTGCTATCCCGCGACTTATTCTCAGCTCCACTATTGGATACAGACTTACATTCTCCACGATAGTTATCTCGAAGACTAAGACTGGGTACTGGCTCACTAAAATACAATTGTTTAAATATAAATAACACTAGTAAACATTTACGAAAATATTAGAGCTTAGAGATACCAAGGCAATTGTTAGTAAAAGCTTATGAAACTACTGTATATGTATAGTACCAACAATAAACTACTGTAGATCTATCTTAATAGTGGACAAAAAAAGTCATTTGAATCACTTTTTAATGTTGACCCTCTATAAGTTTTAATTTCGGCAAAACACATTATACTAGTTATTTCACACATTTCGACTAAATGTATGATATACTAGCCCAAACTCGCTATATACATATTTATAATAAAACTCAGTTCTATTATGTAATATTAGCCACAAAAGCACCTGTTTAGCTATGAGTTCGGATCTACTATAAAAAACATTACTTAATGTTGGACCGTGATTCATATACTAGTACCCAAATATTATTTAATATAGTATAATCCAGAATGATCTTGAACTAATTTTGATTATGGATGACATATAATTTACGTGCACAACAAACCCGAAACTGCAACTGAAAACTATTTGAACATGTATGTCATTGTTATAGTAACTTAGATGTATGCATAAAAATACCTTCGCGTTTGCATTGAGACACTATTGTTTGTCTCAGATGTTTGCTGACCAATTGCAGTCTCTGTAGTGTTACGAGGCTTCTTCGGAATACGAAAGGATGACGACTGTAAGATGTTGGATACATATAATCCTAACCCTTCGATAACGATATAATAGGAGCATTAGTTTAGATATATTACCACATTTCTAACCTGAGCACTAGTATCCTTCACATCTTCCTTTTTCACCTTTTTCTTTTCACCACCTTTATCCATAAGAGGCAATATATTATCTAAGACATCCATTGCAACAGAAAACTAAGATCAGAAATTAATGAATATTAGAATTCGCCAACAGCAAAAACAGCTTTTTTCATTCGACCACCTGTAATTTTGACATTATCACCATTTAGTTCACAAGCCAATACGACAATATTTCGTAAGCTCTATATATGACGAATGCAAATAATACTAATTATAGAATTAAGCTGCAAATGTACTATTAGACTAGATATTTCCAGTGTAAAGTTACAAGATATACATTGACAACATACGCGCCATTACTATTACAATCAGCGAAAGTGAGATAATAACAACCATTTAACATAGAAATGACACAGATACCATTGAAAATCTATGATAAGAATATATTAAACCAGATATTTCTGAGTCTAATTTAACAAGTCTGTAGATTTAGGCATGATAATATACACTTTAAAAAATGGGATCAACAGACAGTAAATAAACCTGAAAACAAACTGCTTCCACCGTATTCCTGCTACGAGACCGTAAAATAAATTAAGAACTAGTTTTACATCGTTGGAAGGAAATAATACCATTACTTAAAGTTATCTTTATCTGGAACTGATTTGTGATGGATTACTTCTAACCATGGAAGGCAAATATTATTTTTATTGGTTATAAACAAAGTTTAGACCTTACTACAAATATTTTGTTCCAAAAAAGGTCCTTAAAATGATATTTATCATACAAAAAAGCCATGGTGTGTAGTTACCTTTGCAATAGATATTTAATAACTTGATTTCTATTGATTCGATATTTATACTAATTCATGAAGACCGTTAAAAAAATTTTTTAAATGAATGTAATAAGCGGGTAGCTATCTTTTTTTGTATTTCCTCTCTATATATACGAGTATATTCATTTATCCACGTGCTTATCTAAATACGATGTGAATAACTTGCACTAAAAATGTAGACTGGCAAAATAATAGGTTGAAAAGACAACGTAGGTTACTGTTTTCATCTTCAACAACTTGGGTAAGTTTATTGAAAAAAATTGACAAAATCCTCATTATAATTACAAAATTTTCCTTAAAATATGTCGAATCAGGCTTGGTGCGTTTCTCCATTTCCATACTGAAATACATAAGCTTTCTGAACATTACATAGTATTTATTGCTCAGCAAATAAATCGGCAGACATGAAAATACTACTCTTTATCATGAGAATATTAATGCTGATGAAGGTGAACTAATGTCTGAAACAATGTCTAACAGATATAATGACCTACCAATATATGTATATGTATGTATATATATATATATGACTTAAAAGTCACATAAAGCGAAAAACAGTAATAGATAATCACATCATTCACAAAATTAGAACTAAGATAATCCAATTTATGACAATAGATCTAAAAAATAAAAACTTAATAAGTAGAATGGAAGGAATCAGTCCTTAATATGACGATGTGTATATTATAGGACTACTATGAGTATCTAGAAATTAGCGCAATCGTGTTGATACTACGCGATGATTCAATCGAAACGCCTGTACTATCTATATTCAAGCGGTCACTCAGCTTAGCATTAAACACAATTCAGTTGGAGCGTATTTCAGAATTTTTCTTGGACTAGAACAAATCTTCGAGTGAATTTCACTGTCATCAGGGAGTTTTAACTTTTTTTTGATTTTCTATATATTTATGAATGAATTATTATGTCGTTTATTTAACAATATTTATCTCTCACCTACTTAATGCAAATGCTCTACGTTCGTAATGCGTTCACATCGAGCGAAATACCCACGCAACGCTTCCTCATTTTTTTTTAAAACATTGAATATAATTTGAAATATATACTATGATAATTTTGCATATTTATTTTAATTTTATTAGTTTTTATTGTTTTTACAAACACATTTTCTTTATTTCTAAAATAATATTAAACATATTTCCATCGTGAAGTATAACTTATTACAGATAATCGATTTACAAACGATTTATACTTTTCTAAATCACTAGAAGTAATTTAAATTAACTTTTAAAGTAATCGAATATTTGATTCTATATGAACAAATTGTTAGCAAATTGCATTTATTTTATTTGAGATTATTGGAATATAAAGACTTCGCAATATTTAAGTTTTGCTGTATTCAAAGTTTGGATTGCTTAAAAGCTGAGTTTTAGGTATGTACAAAATCCAGTGGAAAGTAACGGATGATGATAGAGAACGACTCTGTTCACTGGGAAAATTAGCAGGCGAAGAGTGTTATAAAAGCATTACAAATGTTTTAGAAAAGGAGAAATTCACTTTGGAAGATTTAACAGAAATAAAGGTATAGTTTTTATTTGTTTTTACCTTATTTTATAGTTTGACTCCATATGTGTTACTTTATAGCCGTAGTTTTCATTGTTGATAAGAGAGTTTTACAATGCTACATTCCCAATTTTTGGAAGTATGGTGATAACTTCTAAGAAAATAGTCAACTTGGGTGTAATAAATTATATATATATATATATATAGTGCCTGGGAAAAGGACCGATTTTAAAGTTTTAGAACATTCTACAAACTCAGCTAACATTGACGATTAAAAATATTTTTGAAAGCTTGAATATCTAGCTTTTCGACCGTATTCACTTTATTAGCGTACATCAAACGTGGAAAGTGCAACAGCCGATGTTGTGAATTCGATGCTCCTACCACTTGTCATTAGCAAAAACACCGGAGTTGATTATCACGATACGCGGCACGAGCTATCAATCATATAAAAGTGAGCAGAATCAGAAAAGTTGCCGTGAAAATAAGACACGTACAATTAGAATACGACAATTTTAATTTGGAACAACTAAATATTATTTAGTTTTATACTAAGACATGAAAAACGATTTTCAGATATTAAAGTTGTGAAATTCTAAGATAAATAAGGCCAGATACGTGTGGACAATCACGGAAATGGATGCCTTTACAAAATCGTCAATTGCACTTTCCACGTTTGATGTACGCTAATAAAGTGAATACGGTCGAAAAGCTAGATATTCAAGCTTTCAAAAATATTTTTAAACGTGAATTTTAGTTGAGTTTGTAGAATGTTCTAAAACTTTTAGATTGGTCCTTTCCTCAGACACTATATATATATATATATCTATATATATAACTATTTTAAGTGCTTATGTAATGCTCAATAAGCTAGAAATAAATTATTTTCTCATACCTGGTTTTAGGATATTTTGCCGTCCAATCTTCCTGTCTTTGCGTTTTTTAATAAATTATGTATTCATCACGAGGCTATAGAATTCAAGTCTTCTGAAGAATTCAGGTAATATATATTTTTTTAATAGTAATTTTAATTCTGAAAGTAAATATTTTAAGAAAAAAAACAGAGAAGCTTCGTCTTCAACAAGAAGCTCAAGCGTACAGGAAAATAATTGAGTCTGTGGACCCATCTCAAAGATATGGGAAGGTTGATCACATGGAAAATTTTGGAGTTGAACTGAAAGCGGTAAATCGTCAACTTGTATCTGTTTTGAATGTTTTAATAACTGTTGTTGGGGCTTTTTTTTTTGGATTCTCCGGTGTAGGATATGCCTATCCCCACTTACATCTTGAAATTGCGACACGATTTATAATTGGTTTAATTCTTGCCACAATTGTATTTTTTGCTGACATTTATTTTGTTATCAAAAATATGGATCATGATGTTAATTGTGATAATAACCTATCTAGTAATGTTCTTAGCTTTAAAAATATGAGTAAAAACGAATCGAGCAAAAAAAATGACTAACACATTGTATTTTCTAAAATTAACTTTCCAATAAAGATGAAAATTACGATATTGCTTCATAAGATGCTGTTTAGCATATTTTATCACCACAGCCGTTATGTTTACGGTTATCTACGTTTTCCTACTGTCATTCCTTTTGAATCTGTGAGAGTATTTGTTCGTATTTTAAATTATTGCAGTTTTTCTTAACTATAAAAATTATGCTTAAATGTTGATTATACGGAATTTCAATGAATTTTGTTGCTTTTCAGACTTACAGTAAACGATTATTAATAAACAGTTATGGTCTCAAATACCGGAAAATTGCCGGTTCTTTCGGGTCGTCATCGTTATTACATGAAAATATATAGATTAGCTCAATCCCCGGATGGTAGGTATCATGGTACTATACTGTTGTAATATTTTTCTAGTTCTTACTTTAATGTAGGAGAAGAGAATATGTATCTTGTTGTAAAAGACTAGAATTTACGAATTGTTGACTGGGTATATTGCGTAATATTATATAAATGAATTTTAAGGGGGCTGGCTTGCAGCATGCGACAATCTTTGTCGTATATGTTTATTCAAGATCTCTGAATGTTGGTCGCCAAATTCTTCTAGTGAAGACAGGAAATTATCTCATTTTATTCAATTAATGTATCCAGTTTATGCTATGAAGACCGTGGACCAATTGCTAGTTAGTGAGGTTCTTCTCAGCTGATACGGAAAGTCTGGAGAGATTAATTATCGGTTAGGATATCTCTCCTGAATATTTTATTTTTATTACTATGTGTACTGTATTTATTTAGGTTTGCGGTGATTCATATGGTAGGGTATTTGCATATGATTGGGCTGAAATAGTAAAGAGATCCGAAGTATCTCCAAAGACAGTCTTTAATTTCGGTGTATTTGATGGTTTGTTGCCTTATTTTTCGAAAATTTAGTTTATATCCGTAATATTATTATAAGAAACCTATCGAATTAAGTAAATTTACTCTAATCATGATAAAATCAACTGGCACTTTTATTTCTTTTTACCATTTGGGTTAATATAGGTGTTTCACTATCCATTGCTGGACCACACGAAATAAATGGGATGTTATACTGCACCGAGAAGGAACGACTTTTTGTTGGAGGCGCTGGAGACAATATTGTTAGGGAATATGACATTAATCAACCAAATAAAGTTAGTACCTTTTATAGTTTATCCGTTTGGTTAAAACAATTAATTTATTATATACCGAAAATTAAGTATTGTTTTCTCATTTCATTCTATTAAAACATGATGTATATGTATTTAAAATAAGTCTTCATTCTACTTTAAATTTTATTTAAGACATTTAATTCCTTTACTTATTGATTTCAATTTTAAAATCTGTTATGGTTTCCTTTACCTTTAGATCGATAATTTAGTGATTGATTTCATATTTTTATTAAATTTAGCCGTTGCGTCTCTTTTCTGGACATAGCCAGTCAGTATGTGAATTAGCATCTGCAGCTCGGGAATCACTATTGAGTTCATCTGCGGATGGTACAGTTAGAGTATGGGATATTCGAAACAAGACAGTAAGACATGTTATTAGAGTGGCAGATGAGCCTAAGGTGGGCGCGAAGTTTATATTGAACATTATGTGATTATAAAACAATTAAATGTTGTTAATAGCCATTGCATGTTGTACATGGACAATATAAATGATAGTTTAAGGATAATAATATAATTGTTTTCTCTTAGTATTCTCGGATATGCTTTATTTAAATATGGGCTTATTATCTGTTCTCTAACTTTCTCTGCTATATGCATAAAAGACATGTGACAAATATGAATATACTTCATAGCCATGTTTTATTATATTATAAAAAGTTAAACCACATATCTTATGGAAATTTTTAAAATTGGATGTTATGCAAAAATGCTTAGGAAAATCACGTATTTATGTAATAACCACATATGGTTGTAGGTGTCCCGACCTTCTTTTGGTCGCTGTGTTTCTGCTCTTGCTGTTGACAGTAGTTTCATGGTATGTGGAGGAGGTGTTGAACTAGGCATATGGCATCTTGGATCTTATGCTCTAGCAGGAAAGATGGAAAGTGCCAATGGTTTGTCAAGATTTTATGTACCATTTCATGATATAGTTTCATAAGATTTAACATGTTCTTTTGAGGTTATAATATTTTAGTTCGCCACTTAACATGTGAAATGAAAGCCGATAAGATATTGACAGGCAGTATGCAGAACAAATTATCTCAGTGGAACTACTCTGCTGAGAAGATATCTGATGTTCAAGGAAAAACTAAATCAATCTATAGTATTCTTCATACAGATACCATGTCTTTTGCTGCAGGAGACTCACATTTGATAGATGCATATATCAATCTTGGCTATGTTTCTTTTTCACTTAACGCTTTCCCGAATGAATAAACAGGTCGAATAAAATCAACTTTTTTTGGTACTTCAGTAGTACTCCATTGTATCCGTTCTTTTTTGGTGACACTGACTAACATTATAAAAACATACATAAATAAACACATTGGTACCGACGTTGTTGAAAATTGCCGCTTATCTTAATTTGAGTCCTTGTCCTTCATTTTACTCACTTAAAAGGAGGGTCTGTGGTTATAGAATGTTCAGAGAGCATGTTCTGTTTTAATGTATTTTGCTTAGTGTTACTGATTCTGGTCGGCTCATATAATTATTTATTCTGATGTTATTTTGGATGGGACCTTATATCTGGAGGAAGTGTATTTATAGTAATGTTCTATAAGTCATTCATAGCCTCGTTTACTGAAACACTTCATCTCATATTGATATAGCTTTTTGATGTGGGGACATCACTTTGGCATCTGTAACTTTCTTCTTTGGTACCATTTCTACAGATAAATGCTGAGTTAGAAGTTACAAGAAACGTAAGTATTACAGAGAATAGATCTATTAAAATTAAGAAGGTAATGTATCCATTATTAGTATGTCTTGCATTTTATTACTGAATAGAGACATAAGAATCTGATAGTTTTTATATGCACCTTTTAAGTTATTGATTTTTGTATGGTGAAATGACTGACACAGTTCTCAGCCATTCATCTTGTCGACTGTTCTTGGTGTTAATAGTTACATGCTTAGTTATATTTTACGCATAAGTGTATGTATTTCCTAAAAAAAATTCTTGATTGAAGAAATCTATCAGATTCTAAGTGGATCAGCGATCGATTGAATTTCAACGGCTATTCATAACATCAGCGAGGCAACGCGTCAAGTGTAAGAACATGACGCACAGAGGTGAATTATCTTCCCTCCCTCCGTAACGCGTCCCCATTCTCATATAATAGTATTTTAAAGCACTAAAGTGTATCGCACACTTAATATGCCTTTTATAACTTAATATTTTTGAATTCCTAAACCACTCTATATTACTTATAGATAATATCCCTGTCATGGCTCCTATTACGTTGCATTACTTCAATCAGCTACCTCTTCTTACACTTCTTATTATTCCTCTGTGCTCTGCGCTTTATGGGATAAGAAAAATTAACCTTAAGAGTGTTATTCACTTCCAACAGGTGAACTTTAGCTTCTCTACCTAAGCATACTACTCTTCTCATAGTATCTTGAATATTTATATAGTAATATACAATAACATTATTCTCAAGACATCTACTTATGAAAAGCATAATTAAACTAAAGAACTACTGTCTAAAAAGTGAAATTGTTAATTTAGGGAACTCAGAGTTCTTCAGCGTGGAGAGTAGCGGTTGCAATGAGTATACTCTCGGTACCATCATTCGCATTGTGGTTAGTAGCTGATGACGAAATTGGGTTTAACACATAACAATTATAAATTTTATTTTTCTGTAGGTGTCTCTTCATTCGTGGGCTGTCGGCACTCTTCTTCCAAGGCGGAGCATTATTGGCTATTGCTATATCCTTCTTATCTGTATCTAATATCCTCCATTACATACCATCACCAAGCATATTTGTTTATCCTCAACAACGGTTCCAATCGAAAACATGTGGGTTTACAAATATTATAAGAATAGAAAAGAGATGTCCAGTAGCTAGATGAATCCTAATAGTAGATGTGTCTTCAATACTTTCTATATCTATTCTATCATTTGTCATTTCAGTACGATTCTGGCTATCATTTCTGCAGTCATTGTCATCACTATTCTGTGCTCTTCTTATTCTCCTTCACTCGTCTTCGTTTATTGCATCAGTTACTAAAAATTCTATCTATCTCGTGATTCCGGTTGTTGCCTATTTTTCCGTGTTCACAGTGATATTTTCTGGTCACTCCAGTATTATGAATATATCACTCTTGATTAATATTATGGTGAGTGAGAAATATTACAAAACATCAGCATTTTATAGTTTATTAACAAATTGGAATACACAATTTAACTGTTTATGTGACGAACTCAGATAGTTGTAAATCAAACAAATTTAGACAATATTTTTATAATTAATTGCTCAGTATTAATGTTTTAGTGTTGGCTATCAGGAGTTGGACTATTATTGTATTTCGGGATTGAGGACGCATCATCATTCCGTACTTTTGTACCTCATGGATTTTCGATATCAGATTCTCTCATTTCTTTAGCTGTTGGATTTCTTGTATCTATATATCAGCTAACAGCTAGTCCACTCATGTACCAGGTTTGAACATAATTCTACTCGTCGTTTTCCTCACACTTAATGCTACTTTACAGATCTACTTTCCTCTTCCGACCGTGCACAAATTGAGGCTAAGTCTCATTCTCCACGGAGTTTTCCAGTTGTTTTCCGCCATCCTTGTATTTATCATTGTCTCTCTCTTCGTCGCTTTTTTGGAAAAACACTGTAACCTTCAATACTCGTATTCATCATTTTTTCAATTCACGAAGGTTATTTTTCATCTCTATATTTTCGATTTTATGGAAATGGTTATTATTTTATTGTGAATTATTATATAATTAGTCCAATATTCTAGTTTATCCTACCACACACACTAGAGTCCTACATAGTCGTAGCGTCATTTCTTTCTGTTGTGCTCTTCTCCTTCCAGTGGTTACTTTTCTCACTTTCTTCACACTTATGGGAAGAATTTATTAAGAACTACTTTAAAGATTGGAGTCCCATGAAACAGTTATGTTCTCTTCAGGTTAGTTTTCCTGAACAATTGGAGATTTTCTCAATAACTAAACTTAAATGCAATCATTTTATATTTAATTACTATAACCAGATTTTATATGGGGTGTTACTTCAGGTCGTATTGCTTCTTCTAGCGACACTATTAGTGCTACTAACGGCAATAATTTGTTTTCTTCGCCTTCCTTTTGAGGATATAACTACTGTAGCTGTCTTTGCTCTGTTGTTAGTTAAACTCTATATTTTACTAAAGTTATTTATTCCTTTACTAAATCTTAGTTATTGAGCTCAATATTAAATGCTCTTTTATAATTTACTGTTTGTACCGCAATAGTACTACATATTTTTATGTGCGATAATTCACAAGGTAAGTGTTTGGAGTTATAAACTGATCGAGGAGATAAAAGTGTTTATTTAATGTTGCTTTTAATTAATTATCTTGAATATCTTCTTACGTCATATAGCGTTACTTCTTCATCTATCTAGATCTTCATTTGCCTTTTTAAATTCACTTTAAAGCTACTTCAAGTTGGCTTTTAATTATCTCGAAAATAATTTCAGAGAGAAGTTTAAAAATTTGTTCTCAATAGGTCGCGTGGAAACTCTCTATGCATATTTTTTTCAGCACTTTGTTCGCCACTGTTTGCGCTGTGTTTCTTTGCGGGTATTTGCTTCCTTTCTGCAACTCTAAAGGTACTATATTTTTCTTAGATTATTAGCTTTCCAACTAAGGAAAAAAATCATTTAAAGGATTTAATGGATAGATAACTTTAAATCTTGAGTTTGCTGTTCAGGTGCACTATGTTCTCTATTACTGACTGCCCTAACTGCCTCAGGTTTATTTTATCTTTTCATTTCTCACAATTCACTTCCATCTTTCAAAAATGGCTGCTCGCCGGATATCGTAACGAATACGACAATTGTTATCCGGTAATCAATAATTTAACAATAATTTTAAACATAAATTTAAAGGGGTAAAAATTTTTAATGATGCTTAAAATAATATTCCGTCATTCTCTAGATAAAAATTGATAGTCTTCAATATGGTATCTTAATTTCATATTAATAATTGAGTTCTCTAAACTAAAGAATAAAATGAAACTGTTTAATAATAGCTATAATAAAATATTACTTTCTCATTCATAAATTATTGTAGTATTGAAAGAAGTGAAAATTCAAGATTGTAGTTAAAAATTCAACTAACGTCCGTTTTCATAAAGAGAAGAGAACCTACCACATATTCCAAGTTCTAAATATTATATAGAGCACCCTCTTCCCAATCTCTAGTTATCTATATTACTTTCCATTTGTGGTGTTTTTATAATGCCGGCGTACTCCCGGAAACTGATTTATTTTTGATGATCTCATTAATTGTTGTAATAACCAAACTTAATTGTATACACTTTTTCTAGAGAAGCGGGGAATATTTTATGACCCTTTTTTACGTTCCACATTCAGTTACTAATATTTATTTTGTTCAATGATGTTATTTCAATAGATATCCTGTTAAAATCCTGAATCGAGTTTATCAGCTTTAAAGTTCTAGGACAATAAATATATATTGCTCGGCTTAAATTATGCCATTTCTTTATAAAATATTGGTACTGTTCTCGTTTTATGCTTAAAGTAGTAGCACCAGAGTGAAGCTATTTGAACAACATGGAAAATCACTTTGGCAATTTTAACTATGGTGGTCGCAGATATTTAAAAAAGTAGTAAGTGGATGAACTTTATGTTTCAGGTCATTCAATATGGAGAGGATTTTATTAGTAGCTTCATATATTCCTGTCTATACGCATCCGGTGATAGCATTTCTCGTGAGTTGATACAACCAGTGAAGTTGTTACAGATATAACTAATGAAATATACTATTTAGGATTTTCTCCATTTAAGTTCTAGTGCAAATTTTCGAATAAAATCTTGTAAGTATTATCATAGAGTAAATTACTGAAAATGATTTACTAGAAATCACTTTATAAGATCTTATTTAGGTCTGTATTTTCATATGTGTATTGGTATCGATATTCACAGGTGGACAAGATCAGATGGTTCTTGACTGGAACTTAGTTATTTGTTCATGTTCGTTTTCCTTTAAAAGAAAATCTAACTATACTAAGCGACCGTTTATAGAGAGTGAATCGTTTCGATACGCTCAGCAAACAGGGGAACCGGACATCACTAAACTATATTTATAGCACTTTCTCGTTGTCACATTTAATGATTGTGTTAGTTCTTTGTAGTGTTTATCGTTTATTAAATAACTGTAAGACATTTAATTTTAATCTAATTTTGACCCTGCCAACATAAATAAATAAATTTTTTTAATCATCTAACTCCTCTATCTTTAGAAATCTTGGTTCATCTCGGTACTTGGGAGGATCCCAAAGAGGAGGTACTGATGGTATATTATAGACTGGAGTGAATTGGCGGTATGGAGTTTTAAGGAAATGGATTGGAATGAATATGGGCCGACCCTGATTAAATATTTAATGAAAAAATGTTTTCTGTCTTCAAAGATACTATTAGTTTAAGAAAACGAGTAAGTGCACTACTGTATAACATAGACTAACCTGATGTGAATGAGTGCTGTATGGAGGTGGATCATCATGAAAATCTGATGTGTAACTATATTCTGATGGAGGTATACAGTAATATATACTGTTTTTACCAACAGAAGATTCTGGATACTGAATACTGCGTCTTTGTGGTGAACCAAATCCTGCACGATTTCCGATCGATATCGGGATATCGATTGAAAAGTTTGCTGCAGATGTCAAGAGAAGCTCATAGGATACCTAAGAACAGAAGTAATGCATATTTGTAATTTTTGCGATAGTTATTCTTCCCCTCACTTAACTGGTTATATACATTTGTGATTGATTGGATACCTGTATCGGGTTTCCATTAATGCTAAGCGACGGATAACAATCGGCAGGTATTTGGAGGGAATGATGGAGTAGGAAAGTTCCCCCAGAAGATACCGAC
Organism: Heterorhabditis bacteriophora; assembly: GCA_964036235.1. Taxonomy (NCBI): domain Eukaryota; kingdom Metazoa; phylum Nematoda; class Chromadorea; order Rhabditida; family Heterorhabditidae; genus Heterorhabditis; species Heterorhabditis bacteriophora. Next base: position 8,000,882 of record OZ038428.1, on the reverse strand, counting down.
CCACAAATGAGACGAGAAATGAGGCGAGTACTGAAGGCACTGAGATCTTGATTCGATTACACTGCAGTGGGAAAGTGAATTAGTTCCGAAATCGCATCACAAGTCAGCACCATATATGGGCACACCATGGTAAACTTTCCTATAGTTTCCTTGTTTATACTTCGTTTATATTTTTATCTCAGAATTTATCACAAAAAAACTGACTCCACTTTTTTAGCTTCTCCACTTGAATAAGTAGTTTTCTGCCTCAATTCTACTGAAATATTCTTGACAACATTGGCGGTATGATTGTTTACAACCTTGCCAAAGACGAGGATGTATTCTCCTAAAGGTCCATAAATTAAATTAACTTTCTAAGGGATACCGAATTATGCATTTAAAAACAAACTAAAGGAAAACGTTGAATCAATAGTCTTTTATTTGTGATTTTTTTCTCGAGATATTTTGTTGCGTAATCCATTTTTATAACCACTGTTCACTGTCATGTCATTACTGACTCTTTAATGACACGTATTTCTTCTTCTCCGACAGGTTCTCGGAAAGAATTCTCTGTGTTGGAACGGGTGCCTATTGTCTAACCCCATCCAGTTGTATGATCAAGATCAATCCCTCACTATTTATCGTTTCCTTTTTATTAAAAGTAATAATAAATAGATGAACCAAAACCTAAAAAAACGCTTATGCTATAAAATCCCACAGTAACTAACCAACAATAAAGGTTGAACGATCGATTTCCACATTAACATCAACATCCAATCTATTGAAGCAAAAAACCTAAATGTGTTTTAAATCATATGACAAACCGTCCATAAACGAATATAAATGTCATCTGAATTGACAGTATTAAATTCTCTTAATAAAATTTAATGCAATGAAAATCCATAGAAGTTTACCTTCTTCCTCAGATTTCTTTCAATGGAGATGGGCTGGATAGACGAGGTGTCGATTACGGAGGAACCAATGACGTCAACTACTCTCTCCGCCTCCAGAGATGCTTCTTCCCCAGTAGGGAATCGTCGAATCGACAACTTAAAACGTTATTCTATCTTTGCCCATTGGATCCCTTTATTGGCTCAACCTACTATATCTTTTTGTTCTCGTTTATTCCTCTGCTTCTCACTCTCCTCCTTAAGCTAATTCGTTTTTAATACAGTAGGATACATATTCTTCTTTATCAGTGGTCGTTAAAGAAATTTGGTGGGTTTTAATGAAATGAATAATAGGTGGAAATTCAGCATATTAATTGAACAACCTACTCCACTTCCTATATTTTTAAAAGACGAATCTTGTTTAAAATATTTCATTCACTTTCACCAAAATCCTATACGCTATGGCTCCATGTCTTCCAGTGAATGTTCCCGGAAGATGTCTCGCTATGCAAACTGCTAAAGGAAGTCTATGATAGCCTTCTGGAAGTACCGCAACACCCTTAAAAAAATAGAAATATTGTTACACAGAGAAACTAGTGTTGGGTATGGAGAAGAAAATCAGCAAAATATTAACCTTCGATGTTGGAATAAGAAGTGGTTGAATGTGTACTGGAAGTGGTGAAATGGTTAAAGTGTGCAATGCATCTTGTCCTGAGAACGCTGCTCGACAGCGACCCTGTAACGTTCATCATAAACTTTCTTCACTCAACTATATCCAGAATTATACCATCACTAGAAGCTATAATTTAAAAACAGTTAAGAACTCACTTCAAGGACGACATTGAAGTTTAGAACCTCAACTACGTCAAGAATACGAAGATGAATTTCAACAAGTTCATCCTGATAATATAATAATTCTTCCTGTCAATTTGTAATAGAGTAACAACGTTAATATAACAAGAGAATATTCTTTTAGTATGAAACTACATTATTTAGTATGAATTAGCTCTACGAAATTTATTAGACTAAAAGGAGCGCAAGTAATTTCTAAATTTGCCACTGATTTTCTTTTCGTTTGAATAAACTTTGCATTATTATATTCATAGTTTAATAATATCAAGCGTTCGTGTTGATAGTGCACAATAATTTTTAAAGAAAATAAGTTTTTTTAAGTGTTTTAGAAAACAAGTTATCATGTATACGAATAGTTATACTCGTATTTCTTAGAAAAAATGTATCATACAATTAGTTTTTCTCTAAGTCTGATTGAAAACTTGGTTCCGATTTCATATTACGGAAAGTGAGAGCAGCGAAAGGCAATACGGAAAGAGCTAAAACTAGTGGGAATGTCCCGTTTTGAAGACTTCAGATTTTGGCTATATATCTAATATTAATATTTGTACTCACAACTCCAACCCTTAGTGGATGGTTGGGAATAATGATACGAACAGCCCTTTTTCGTCCCATCGGATTCAGAAGACAAATGCGTTATTTACCAACAGCGGGCTCTGGATTTTAATCTGTTTGTCGTTTTCTGATTGAACTCTGTTAAATTAAGCGAATAAAATTTTGAAAAAATACTCGTAAAAAATGTATAGGTTAGCGAAGATATATTATTATTATTAGAGAACATTCTATATTAGATAACAATTTGATCCCACTAAATTTGATTAGAAAACCCCAACAAGGTTCTGTCGTGTTATTTAATGAATCAAAAGGAAATACAATATTAACAATGAGTGATAGAATAAGATCATTTAAACAGATAAGAACAATAGGAGAAGATGAGTAGATATGAACCACGGCACGGGAACAGGCGTCAATCAGCTGGGAAATGGCCGCGCAATGAACGTTTTTTGCGACCCAATTCCGCCTTCTCTCTTGCTGATGCGACAGAGCGAAACGGAGAGGAGTAGTTAAGGATACGCGACCTTCGTTTAAAAATTGCGCTAAGCTTTTTCTCCAATTCTCTAATAGGCCTATAAATAGTATAGTGCAAATGTGAGCCAGTGTTCTTATATACGTCATAATATGGCCACCATATCCAGATATCGTAGAAATAAATATTCCTACTACACGACAATCAAATGTGATGAATGGAGCAATACTGCCAACTATTTTTTGCTATTTGCACAACGTTTAAACTGTTTGATTTCTTGCCACACCAACTTGACTCTAACAATTACCATTTTTCTTTTTCCTTCCTTTCCAATGAACATTCTGTTTTCTCATTCGCAGACATAATGCGATTGTGGGAATGGACATGGGAGGCGTGAGAAAGAAACCTGGGAATCCGACGCCTGTGACTGAGTGAGCAGTAGGTTATCGAAATTAAGCGAATAGGCGAATTTATAAAAGCACTATTATTATACTCCGTTGATTAATTTTTTTTTTTTAATATTTCATTAATCAAACGAAATTGTTAAGGGCTATTTGTGTATTTGTGCCTGAATTAGTACTATTTCAATGGACTTGTGCCATAGTTATTAATTCGAAATGAATTTTTGGCATGATTTTCCTTACTCTCACTAATCTCCTGTTTCTGTTGAACGATGGCATTTGTCTGTCATGGCACTGTTTTGCACATAAAAAGACGCGACAGCCATAACAGCAGGGATGCTATCGCTTATTTCGGGTAATATCCTTGAGATCCGTCCTCTTTTTCCTATCAAGTGGAAACCAAAATAATTTTTCCCCACTATTCATCACTCCTCTTGCCATATTATTATGTTTTAAATATGAATATGACTCTTATAAAACAGAAAGGAAGCTCATTAAACGCACACTTTGTACATGAAGTTTTCATGAATCATAAGTGGATCGGGTTCATGACTTTGGACTGACATCAACCACAATCAGCGAATTGTTGCAATATTAGAGACAATCTAGAATCGACAAGAAAATATCTTGCATCCTAATCCGAAAAGCGTTTTCTCTTCAGATAAGGCTGCTCAAGATGGGAATGAAATTATTGGATAGCCTTGTGTGTATTTTAAGAAAAGATATCAGCAATTGAACGTTAATTGAATAAGCCTTTTACAACAACTAAGACTTTGACTATTCGTTTTGGCATTCAAAGTTCAACTAAGTCTGCTAAATGCTGAATCTGTGGCTCAAGAAATGCCCTTGCTATCCCAGTCATCAGGCAGGCTATATGTGAAGGGCGATGGTTATTCTAAAGTTGCCCTTTTGCATTACTGGAAACCCACTTCATTATAAAATGGCCAACAAAAAAGCGAAGTCCTTACTAATTTCGAAATATCATCAAATTATAATTTAAATTTCACTTAATAAAATATAATTAGTAGTTTACAATTATATTTCCTTCATTAACTCACAGCTGTAACCAGGTTAATTCTGGGTTTTCTGTGGAAGAATCTCTTGTCAAGTTATACCCAAAGGCATACTCTGAAAATTATTGCGTAGTGTGTGTCTGACACTCGCTAGTTAATATCTTCTATGTTTGGATGTTGAAATTGCTTTGATTTGTTTTCATACTTGTTTATGGCATACTGTCGAAATTTTACTGATCGTAGTTTTGAGGCTGAAAAATACAATGTAACAGATTTATCTCTCACACGCCACATGGCCTTGTGCTTCAGAATAATTTTAGCATGAATTTTATTGCCATGATGAGATTGACAACATCCAAGTACGACCATCTGCTCTTAGTTGAGAGAGATATAAACCTGATTCCTCACATTACTTGTTCTTTAGCTGTTATGTAGTCCTTATGTGGTGTTCAATGCCTATTTATCTTTAAAGAATATCAAATGTCACTGAGATATAAATAATAGCGATTGTTTTCATTTATATTAGAGTGAAGATTATGTGTAACACACTGTGCTCCGTTTTTCTGTTCTTCGCTCTATTCCTCTCAGCCACCTCATCTAGTCCGTTATCCCAATTTGACTTTGCACAGCCCTATACAATTCGTTCTTCTCCATTCAAGCTTGAAATGAATGCTTCCAATTGTCTTTTTAGCTCGTCTTCATTTTTCTAACAGAACGTAGTGAGCACAAAATACTAGAATTAAAGGCTTCATCTATTGGAGTTCTAGTTCTTCAGTGATTGTCAGCAGTTCACTCACGTATCAGTATAATTCCGGATAAACGATTTACGACAAGTAAATGGTACATTATAAAATACAGATGTAATTTCTCTATTTTCGCGTTGTATTCCCGATGTTTCTTATTAGTTGGCATATCGTAATTTTATTAACCAATTGGCCAGTCATTATTGAGAATAATGAAGAGAATTGGAACGAGAAAATGTGCTGACACTGTGACGACCGATTAAGCCACACGACAACAATATTCAATATATTAATAGCTTATTAGGATAAACCAACGGCAAAACACGATGATTCGGTAGGAAAACAATGGCCGAGCACTTGATCTGCGAATTTCGGCCTTCCGGCGGGTATTCGCCATTGTGATTACTCATTGCTGAGCAAAGTGTGTGCATGAAGAACCACAAATTCTTCTTCCTCATTTAGATGGCAAACAAGGGTCTTCCATCTTTCAACTTGTTCCTTCAAGCTCCCTAAACCTTTTTTCATAAATTTTCATAAACCTCGTGCTTTGTTTGTCCACTTTTCGAACATCTTCATTCACCCTCCCTCACCATTTATTAAGTTCACTGAGCCCATAGAGCATGCTCGTTCCTATTCTTTTAAACGTATTTTCTTCAAATATTTAACTATTTACTTTATAATACTGAGCATGCTTTTTTAAATTATCTGCCATATAAATACGTATCTGATATCTTTATCTTACCGTATTATTTATGGAAAGTGGTTCTATAAAATCCAAAGATTTTAAATACTTTTTTGACTGCGGTTTACACGACCAACTTGTATTTAATTTATTAGTCTCAAAGCAATTGTTTATTTGTTGGTGATAGGATGAGTGTCGTGTTGTCCCAGAATTTCCTCACTTCCTCCAAGTTAAATTCAAGTTTTTCCGTGCCACAATCACTTGCTGAAATTTGCAATATGCTGCAATGGCAACTTATTTAATCGTATCACAAGTTCCATCTTAGCTTGAAATATGGATAAAATTGCTAAGGTGGGACTTATTCAGTCTTCCAGTCCATCGGCTTGTCTATGGAAATAATAATTCATATTGAGAGTGTATTTTTCCTTTGTAAATCCAAAGAACTAGTGAAATTTGATAGTCATCAACAGGGCCAACCGGTCGCTATTGAGTCAATTTCGGTCGACTGCCAAGATGAGACGAAAGGTGTCCTGCAAAATAATTGTCAGTGAGAAGTAGATAGTTTAAAGAAACAAAAGTGCAACTGATTTTCGATCATTTTATAAACACCTTTGCCAGATAGTTTTGTGTCTAATCTTTGTGCAGCTTCAGCTGAAATAGTCATCTGTTGCTTTTCTATCGGGCAAGAAAAACGAGTTATCGTTTTCAGAACCATCCTCCTATGTCAAACATTTCCGTTCGCCTAAGCTCATCGCGTGTTATCACTTTAGTACATTATTCACTATTTTCAATCTTTTTTTTGGTATCCATGTGTTTTCTTACTTACCATTAATTTGTTATAAAATTATCGAGCATTTCAAGAATAAAAAATATTTATTTCTATAGTGAATAGCTATTAATGACATTCGAAGTGTTTATTAAACACATTCAATTTTTCGCTGCCTGAGGATACAGTTGGCAGGAACAATTTGATAAGCAATTCGCCTGTAATTCAGTGGGACAATAAATTATTAAATTGCTGGTTTCAGGCATAATTCTTCCGTTTCTTCCACCTTCCAGCATAGGATTGTTTTATTCGCTGATCTTTTACTAAAAACATTTAGATAGAATTTATTTGGATGTAAACGACATAACAAATCTAGGCGGCGCGTGATTTCATCAGAAAGGACTTCAATAAAATAGTATGCATGACAAAATCTGGGTGCAGCGTCGATGGCACGAGGAAGCTGCGTACTTGCTGTCATTTACATATCAAGCTGTACATGACTTGGTCGGCATGTGCATACCAATTCAATGTGATTCCTACTCATCATAAGCACAACTTTATTTACCAACATTTATATCGATCACTGCTAAATTTGGCAATATATATTAGATATATTATAGGATAAGTACAGCTACGATTCCTGTTATTCTTCCACTCACTTCTATTTCCTTTCACAACTAAGCTAATTTTAAGCATCTGATATTGCAAAAATATTGTTGCAAATAATATTTACTCTCATGATAGAATTTCTGAAATAGGGGTGTCAGGCTCAATTTGTTTCGAGACAATATTTGATGTCTGAGCCGGATCGAATACCCCGGTGGCATACTGCTCTGATGAAGTCGTGTTTTATAAATGCACTTCATCATTTATTAGTTATATTTACTTTCGAATTCAATATAGAATATTGTTATAGTTGTTAAGCTACTACTTATTATTCAGTTATATCTCATCGCCTCGACTGATCGGCTTTTCCCAATCCCATTTCCGTGTTTTCTGCTCTTCCAATACATTTTTTACTACTCATATAGCTTACCGTCTTATTTTTAATAACAAACTAGTCGCATTTCTCGTTCCCCACTGTCCTTCTTGCTTTCCCGCTTACATATTAAATTTTTTATATTCCGAACTCCGACTTTAATCTCATTTAGTGATTCATTTTCCTGTATATATACTAACTGAGATAAGAGTACCTACTAAACTGGACTTATATTTATTAGAAGAACTGTTTTGAATGTATTCAATAGTTCTCGTTAGAAAATGATGTTTACGTCGATCATAAGGTGAATGTCTCGTGATTAGCCATTTATCTATCGCCATAATGTGATGAGTATAGTTCGCTTGGATTTAGGATTAAATACTTAATGGGAGATGCAGGTTACGAAGAAGTATGATATGTTTGAATGTCCGTGATGTCTCTTATTAGTTTATCTCGTTCTCTTAATTGACAAGAGAACCAGGAGCATAAATGGCTTATGAATGACATCTGAATGCTGCACCAGCGAACTGAATGGGAGAACTCAATATGCATACATGAATATCCCAAACGATATGATGGACACTGGCGTGACATTTACTATAAAAGGAATATGCGTGTTGCATGACTATGGCTGTGACGAATTAACATTCGAACAACTTTTTCACACGCGTTATGCTTCAGTGGAGACTTCACAAGGAATCCTTGTAAAAATCTTACAAATATCAACCGGAGCAAAAATAGTACTTATACGCGATGAAACAAAACTTAGAGAGAATGCTGTGACTGGCATTGTACTAGTTCCTCGTTTAAGCACTAGGAACACAATTCAGCTGTGGTCAGTGTTCAGTGCGAATGTCGATTACTTAAGTATTCATTAAGTTTGAAATTATTATAAAATTGCAGCGAAAAGTAATCATCATTATTTCTAATACTACCGCAGTGAATGAGTTTCTCGCGAAAAGCACAAAATGGGTACACAAACATAGTCTTCCTGATTAGACTTGGTTCGTAGAACCATTGATTTATTATTCTACATCTGCCTACCTCTTCCTCTCCCCATCTGTCCTCAGACATTACGTATCAGTTCTAAAGTACCAAATCTGGTCGTCGCTAAGATCTCCAGCGAGGGGCGGGATCCACTAAATGCTTAGTGTTAAATCTATTCGCGACAATTGAAAACACCTGTTAGCTCTGCAGTTTGTTTATGTGTGCTAATTAATATTATTTTCATATCATTATCATTTGTTATAGCATCTCTAAATAGGGACTTATTTTCCAGCATTTCCCATCAATCATAATTATCTCTTGTCACGTTTTGACTCTTAAAAAATAATACTTGTGACTCTATTGCTATAAATCTTATTTTTCAAACTAGAATTCAACATCTTTTGCAGATGACAGATTTGAAGACGTTCCTATACGAGGTGTGCATTCCTGCCATCGTTCTGCTTTGCGTTTTCGCAGCAGTTCTTAATATTGCTGTATTTCTTTCCCGATGGCATGTCAAATCACGCTCTAGTTCTCTTGAACTTACATATTCTCTAGCCCTCTCTGACACATGGACCAGCCTTGTGATCGCCATTTCTCTTTTCTGGAACAGCTACAAGCCGGTGGTGCTACTGATACCACATAGCACATTCTGTTTCCCACTAACCCTAGAGGTTGGTCAATATTCTAATCATATTAGCCAAACAAACTAGAATATTTCTTTAGATGTCGTTCAAATTGAGCATTATACTATATTTTTACGTTATTTTGAAAATAGTGAAGAGATTTTCATATAATTAATTAGCTATTATTGGTTAATTTACAATTTGTTCTTATACTCATTATATTAAATATTGTTTGTTCTTTCAGATAGGAAAATGACTGTCAATGTGATAATTCGTTAGATGCTCAAATAATTTATGTATTTATTATTTTTACGAACTCCAATGTGTCAAATTCAATTGTGTTCCAATTACCACTGAAACTTAAACAACTTTTTTGAATACTATTAAAACCCAACTCGTTGAAGCTCCAATCTTATGTTCATATTATTTCTTTATTATTTTACATAACGTTTAACTTTTCGGAGTATTCTCAATTATATAGAAACAAATGAATCTCGAGGGATTTGCAAAAAAATTTGCTTGATTGATAGGACTTTTTTTTGCAAGGGAACATTGCTATTCAGTGAAAATTGTGCTCATTTCTAAATCTAATTATATAATAGGAAATTTATCGCCAGTTTAAAAAATAGCATAAATGAATTAGCAGTAAATAATAGTGGTTCTGTGCAAATCTTCAATCAGAGTGCAAAAAAATGATCACTGTCTTCTGTTGATCACCTGAATTTCATTTCCTATTCCACATACGGAATTCTCATAATCCCACTTCATATGCAGTGCCCAATGATGTTGATTGAAATGACTGGTTAGCTTTGATGAAGTTAAGCATTGCTTATGGAAATATGTCTATTGCAAATGTCCCTTATTATTCATCATTGTGCGTGGATTACTGGGTGAACGTCTCCGTTGCTTCAGTATAGTTTTAACGATTATGTCACTTCTATTACGGAATTCCGCCTATCCCCACGGGACTATCCTTACAAATATTCACAATTATTCATGACACTTTGAGTGTCTGTTCGATGGAAATCGATATATTTGTTTTATAGGCTTTCCGAACTGGCGGTCTTCTTACGGGTATCTTTCATCTAGTTGCTCTTGCCTTTACACACTACCTACAGATATGGAGGCCCTTTGATCATCAAAAACTACTGCCTGTAAGAACAGTTCAGGTATATAACGAGTTTCTCTGCTAGTTATTATAAAAATTGAGCCTTAAAATTCTTATTTAAGTTCATCATTTTCCTCATATGGGTTGTCCCGCCTATTAGTCTCATGGCGTATTTTGGGAGCTGGGAAGGACAGGGATATAGGTAAACAGGTTTTTAATATCTATCACTGCGTTTATTAAAATGCTACTGTTGATATCTATAAACAAGTAATTAGCGATGAGTAGAGAGTTATAGCTAATGTTTCCATAATTTTTCTATTACTTAAATGTGAATTTCTTCGAGAAGTGATCTTTCTCTCTCTCCCTAGTATATCTCAGTTTAGTACACTATTATTTAAAGTTTCCACTAATAATACTACCATATTCAGAAACGAGTCATGTATGGGAATCGCCTTCTATGAAAATTTCTTCTTCCGTGCCCAGATCTCTCTCATCATAATAGTACTTATCATAACAACTTGCGTACTATATTGGAAGATGCTCTCCAAAGTTAGCGAGGTACTAAATGACCACAAATATTTGCATTGTAATACATTAAATCCATAAATAAGTTTATAATGAAGAAAGTATTTAAGGAGAATCTACTTTTCTAAGTGATATAAACGTCTTGTCACATTCTCATACTCGTATCACTATTGACTTCTACACAGGTGCGCTCCAAAGCAAATTCTGCAACAAATGCACGTGGTCGACGGACTGTAGTGACAGCGGCACTTATTTTTGGAACATTTTTGTTTGGATGGATGCCTGCCAGTATTTTCTATCTTCTTACTGCAGAAGGAATGCCTCTGTACCAGAAGAACAATGTACTTATACATGTACTTTCGATTGTGGTTCTACTCAACATTATGATAAAGACTGTCACTAATCCCATTATTTATGCCACTAGGTAAGGATGAGAAATGTCCTTTTTAAAACCTTAATGTCTATGTGCAGAGGCAAGCATATTGCCTTCTTTTGTGATTTTCAAGAAATAGTTCACTTGATTAAACAGCATAGAAATTCTTTTCATCATAAAGTATGTTTTTAAATCATCAAATGATCTGAAATGACAAATGTGTAGTAATAGTGTATACATGATCTTTAATTATTTTAGAATCCCTGAGATCCACCATTTTGTTCTTCACAAATTGTTGTGGAGGATCGTGCCGATGCGCGAAGAGTCTCGGCGGAAAAGTGAGCTGACGCCCCTGCGGGCGACAGCTTTACAATCATAGATGCTGAAGTAACCTCAGTATATGAAAAGAAATGGATATCTCTTCATTTTTTGACCATTTTGGGAATTCTTTGTTACTATATTTCTCTATATTCAAATATTGGTTGTTTAAACCACATTTTAAAGAGTTCATATATTAATGCTGATTCTAGACCTTTCGATCTCAAACATACTATTCCCCATTACTCTACTATAATGAATGATTCTCATTTTAGAGAATTATTAAAACTTATTTTATATAAGTAGTGCCTAGAAGATAATTCAGTACTGAAAATTTATAAAGAGGAAGATTCATAATTACCTGAATTGTTTTCTAGGGAACAAATTGTGTAAGCAAGGGGAAAAGAACTTGAGAAGAGAGAATCAACCTTTTTGTTTAGGTATAAACCAACACTGAAAAAGTAATGGCTTATAGATATTGGTCCTTATTCCGAATTAACCGGAGATATACCACATGAATGTTCTCCTTTGTGTTATTTGGCCTTTTGTGCGAAACGGGAAATAAAGTGTTCGTATACTTCCTTCGGTAGTAAAACTATCACTATGATTTAGCTCTAATTAAATGCATTGAATAGCATACAGGCACATTTTACGAACTACCTTTATGATATATGACTATCTCTAAATATAAGTACAATTATTTAATTCAAGCTGATCGTGTAATTTACCAACTTGCAGTATTTTGATGATGAATGTTTAATTAAACCAATAGATTAATAGCGAATTTCTAATAAGTTGACCTATTGAAGCAAGCACATGTTTATCTAGGACGACACCTAATGAATTGGATCTATGGAATAGTAAACTTCCCCTTAGTTTTGTGGAGTGTAAGTTCACTGGAAATGAATCAACCATCCTTATGCATTAATCAAGTTTTTTGGTAGCATAATCTAGTTTCTAGTGCATCTCTACTTACTAAGTTGTCTAGTTTCATCTTATTTGCTCAGTTTTCCACTTGACTTGTTATTGTTGTTATTCCACTTTCTCCAGCTTCTCACGTCTCTCCAATTTCTGAAAATTAACAAGTGTTTGTCGAGCTACAGATGATTTGGATTTGAAATCTAAACTACCTGTTGCATCAGTTGGATACGTACTTGCTAGGACCTCATGTCTAACAAATGCATAAAATACCAGAGCCTGACAGAATATTAGAAAATCATTGTTTCCACTTTAATATTAATAAATATGTCATCCTTATAAGGCAACCGTTGTTTACTCAGCAATTTTACTTTTCAGCAAAGACAAATTTTACTACTTTACTTCAAATTATAATGTAACCATTATTAAAGACCTTTGCGGCAGTCGTTTTTGATTTTAAAACTGAAAAATAATAACTCTAGTAAAAGGTAATATATAGCAAATAGAAATAATAAGACAGATTTCAAATGCTCCTCTTACATTTAGTATAACATTAGTTGACTTGAAGGTTTTTTCTAGAATGTAAAAAAGCTAGTCTTCAAACCAATAACCACTTAATTTTATCCTTTTAACTAGGCTTGTTTTTGGCACTGCTCTGTCTGCTGAAATATAAGTGCTAGGTGCCAGAATGGGCGGCTTTCAATGCTCTAGGCGAAATTCATTCCACTCAGAAAAATATTTCATATATTGGTACTTGGATCCATGACATTAAAAAATCATTTCCCACGTTAAATTAGCCAAAAGACACAACAATTGAATTGTTATTCTCAAATCTAATTGTAACATTTGTAATAGATATATTGTTAATCCAAATTGTGGTACGTTTGAAAACTAAATGGATCACAGACGCTATTAATATGTATTCTGCCTATATTTTAATGGAGAGCAAATAATATTGGACAAATAATATTTTGATTCCATTTGAGACAGTTGATTTTTATTGATAGTAATAAATAATAGGTACAATAGCAAAATAAAATGACAAAAGTTATAGATGTAAATAATACACAAAAATATAAAACTTAATATTTCATAATATAATGAGACCATAAGAAGTTATCTTGCCTTTTCTTTACTTCGGAGTGGTGAATATTGATGTCAGTTAAGTAATTTTTTGTACGCCCAAACCCTTTTTCGGAATTCTTCTACATCTTTAGGTCGTGGAACAACACAAGGACCACGGTGTGGATCTGCATTTTTCACCATCTCTGGGCAGTACATACTATTGATTTTTGTAGTATCCCACCTGGAACGCAGAAAATTTTATGTCGAAAGACATTGAGACTAACGTTAATCCTAGAATAATGGTAACTCACTTGGTTAGAAGTCCTACTCTCTGACCAGCTCCAATATCTGCATTATTCCTAGCTGGACAATATTGGGTTAAACGATACCTAATAAAGAAAATTTTAGCACAAATGTATTTACATGTTTTCATTATGGTACTGTTTCTTCTTTTAAATTGTTTGATTTACTTTTCTCTTGCCCAGAGGGGTATAGTAATGCTTTCGGGGTCAAATGGCCACTCTAACTGGGTAGGATGAAAAGTCGGTTGTCGTACCAATGGAACTGGTCTGAAAAAAAGAAAACCTTCTAATATAACTTTTCTGATCATCTACACATCTTTTCTTTTATTTACAAATAATTGTTCACTTACTCAATGGCTTGAATGTAAGATGCAGAATCTGGTCGGTATATCTCTCTTTTCATACCTAAGTATAGTGACATAATAATAGTAATAATAATAATAATAATAATAATAAATACGGAACAAAGTTCCATAATAATTTTTAAAACCTGTACAAACCTACCCATAAATCTAACCAACTGGTCCATGACAGCTCCTCTAGAATTATTAAATGAATCCATCTGGAATGCATTTTCGGCAATATATAAAATTGTTCGATCCACCAAGCCTTCAATTGTATTTTCCGAATAAGCTGAAAATCACAAAATATAATCAACTACTACTATAGTGTACCTTCTAAGATTTAAATAAGCATTGATTTATATCTACCAGCATATTTTTTGCTTTTTCGAATGAGAACATAGGGTTGGTCGCCTACCCATCTGTCGGCATGATACCACGGCTTGTACTCCTACAACGTAATATGACATATTTTAATCGTACCAAAAAAATGATCTGATGCTTACTTGATGAGCCAATAAATTGATCTTTTGCTAATTGTATTGTTAGTGAGGTATACCTGTTCCTCAAACTTCACACAGGTCCTTCTTCCTATTTGGAAAAAGGCATCTCTCAGAATAGCCCTCTCGGCATCATTTAGAGATGGCCAAAGATATACTTTCTGTATTGGTTTTCTATAACAAATATATTCTTTCTGCTAAAAACGACTATTTATTTGGAAAAATAAGTGAAATCATTAGATTTACCGTAAAGTCGTGGCCTCATCTGCTACGGGACCATCAATTAAATTCCCTGCTAGATTAGGAACAGAATGCACCTGACATATTATTAACACTGGGAACTTCCTTAATCCTTAGCAATATTCCTTACCAAATGCTTTTACCACTTAAATCGAACTGCTTCTACCCATACATAAAACATTTTTATTAAACACCACTTACCTTTGGCTTACATTTCCGCGAATCTACATTTATAAATACACAGATCAAAAAAACCACAACAGAGTAGTTCATAATGAATCGAAGCGAGCTGATATCCAATCTACGAGTGAATGGGGAAATAGAAAGTTCAGTCGGAAATCTAGGACAATTCCACCTTTACCCCAGCGCATAAAAACTTTCCATCAATGTGATGAACACCTTAAAAATGAAACGAAAAGTTTACTAGCAGATGTACAACGATATTGAAAACAAAATTATAAATGACTAGGATATCAATAGTATAAAAAACTGGGAGAAAAGAGATTACAGCGTAAGTTGAGAGTTGGAAAATTAGAGAATGGAGTTAGCAATAGGAAAATAGGATGTAATTATACACCTTATTTCATCTAAAAATGTAGAGCAGAGCACTTAACAGCAAATATTCCCGTAAGCAGATGGTAGTGTGTTAAAGAGAAATAATGTTGGTACTTATTATATAACAGTACGAATTAATGAATTAATACAGCATAAATTACAAATAACTTATGAATGCACAGTTAAAACATATAAAACCTGAGATCTCAGAGCACGAACCTTCAATGGGTACATAGAAATTATAAAAACTGATTATAACATATAAAAGCACCATTTTTCTACCCCATTACATACATAATTCAGCGAAAAATCATAAATCAGGAAACCTCGTAGGATCTTCTCGATACGAGGCAGGAATTCGAAACAGTTTATCCGAAATATTACTGACGAATTGTAACTTTTGAAATGTTACCTTGGCCGAAATGGTGGGCAACAGGGGGATCTCTGCAAAATAACTCTCAATAAGATCCATAATAATATACAAGGTCAGTTCTTGACATCAAACGGATGACCAAAGGGTCGATATATAGACTCACAAATGGACGCAACTAACCAACTCTAACAGGGAATCCGGGAGGAAGGCGGGCTTCACAAAAGCGACGTAATTTCTGCAGATGCTTGAAAGGGGCAATAATCTCCAAAATATCGATAAGAACATCGACTCCTATGGGAAATTCTTCACTCTGTAAGTAAAACCGGATATTTAAATATCATTTTAGTGAAATCACTACATTTAATTTGATATCATCTATAACAATACATTAAATAGATCTTATACAACACATTGTGATATAGAAGGCTTACTATAACTCACTAAGTTTCCAATCTAATAAATTATATTTTTTAGTATGTGTTGTAATGTAATTTTGAGTTTATCAAAAAATAGAAAGAAGTAAGAATTCTTAATCAAATACTTCGCTTGTATAATAAAACATAAATAGAACTCATTTGAAAAGTGGTATTTAAATAATGATAATTGCCTTGAAAAGGAATGGACATTAAAGATATTACGAAACTAGTGAGCCATTCATGTACGTACAAAAATAAGAAAGTAGATACGAAATATAAAGTATATATAAATCATCTACCATTCCTACAAGTGCTGTGAAGTTCTTTTCATTTTGTTTCTGCACTTGTGCCCGCCCCAACGGTGGAGGTAGACCTGGAGCGGCACCACTGTATTCTTCCCACGTGGTTGGCATCCGACCAGGGGGGGCTAGAGACTTTCTGTATTGAAGGCTCTAAAAATAATGATTGAAATAAAATTTATATTTTAAAAAGTCGATAAAGTTACTAGTGTTTCAAAAATGAACGCAAAAAAATTATTGCTAGAAGTTATACAAGTTTAATAGAATATAGTACTTTGTAGGAAAATTATACCGAAATCATTAAAAAGTTGGTTCAATTATTTAAATAAATTATATAAACACTGTAACTACCTTAAACTCGTCATCTCCAACTGCAGCTCCACTAGCTAAAGACTGCATGAACGACTTATTTTTTTTTATATCATCAGCTGTTAAATGTTCTCTTCTTTTTCTCGATACCAGTTTCATACCTTCAACCACATAGAATTTTACAGCGAAGTCCCCAATATGTTCCTAAAATAAAATGATAATATAGAACTTTTCAGCACTTAATTATAATAAAATTATTACAACTAACAGTAATAGTAAAGTAAAGTACTAAATTATATTGAGAAGATTTCAAATATATTTTCGAAACCTTATTAATATTAAATAACGCGAGTAAAATATTCTTCCAACATATAAAATGATGAATACAGTTATTTTTAGTGGATAATTTTAACATAGATGACTTAGTTATTTAACACAATATAAATGATACAAAATACAAACTGATTACCTCTCTAGCGTGCTTAAATACCCATCCCGCATACGCTTGACGGAAAGCAATAGTCTTAGTGGACATTTGTGCTGAAACAATATCTGAGGACATCAGAACGTCTACTTCTTCGTCTACTTCAGCCTCCGATTCTTCACGACGAATACGTTGAAAAACCTAAAAGCAATATATATATATATATATATATATGGAAATAGCACTTAATTCACATAAATTAAAAGAAGTTTGAGTAATTTAATAAATAATTATTTACCTTTGTTTTGTTGTCCATGATAACGAGTTGATCTGTTTCGGAGTCAGCAGCGGCGTTGAATACAAACGAAATATCACCTCTCTCCCAACGTCGCTCACTAAAATCTGCTAGTGTAGTATCCATCCTCAACCGAGTGCCTTTCTTGTATATCTGGCATACATCCGATGGCAGCATTCGTGATAGTAAAGGAACTATAAAATATAAACCCTCCACTATATAATTATGACTGAAGTACTAGATAAATGTTGAAATAAAGTGATATGACCAGGCACAGGACAGTATAAAACCTACTCCAACTCTGAAAATCCCATTTCAACTCTAAATAGAAATCTCCGAGATCTTCAAGCATTTTAACAAGATGAGGCTTCCTTGACATTCCATACCTTGATTGGGATTTCATCTTACGAAGCATCTCAGTAACTAAAGCAAGTTAGTCATAAAAAACCAAGCAAAATTAATATATCGGAAAAAAAACTAAACAATTGAAATAAAATAATAAATAATTTTTAGATAAAGAAGAATACATAATGAACATAAAATAAATTGCATTAATATTCATCTATAAAAAATATTATCCACTTACTAATTTGCCTGTCTCCATAGCTAACTGCTTCCATAAGTGGATTCCAACCATCACTATTTTTCACTTTTACAGGAGCATTGTGAGCAAGGAGTAGAGCAGTGGCTTCTAAAAATAACTGTGCCCATGAATAAGTTTGTAGTTAATAAAATTAATTAAACATAATAAATACAGCAACAAACCTCTGTGGCCCAGCATTGTGGATATATGCAAAGCCGTATTACCATGCATATCCTGCTCATACAAACTCCGTCCTGTAATTACAAGTAATAACAAAACAAGTTACCGAAAATGGTACTTAATATAAATAAGTATACGAATCTTCAGAATTTCACTGATTTGTTTCTTAAATCCACACAAATAATGAGCTTCCTCGCATCCATTTTAACCTACCTGATTTTATAAGCTGAGATATTGATCGTGTATCGTTAAAGAATGCCGCTTTGTGGAGTGGAAATGATTCAAGATTACTTGTCATTGTAATCTAAAATACGAATTTTATAAGTTTAAAAATGAACATTATTAAATCGAGCACTGTTCACGGTAATAGAAAAGAGGATAATTTGAGTGACATATACTCATTATGTTTATGTAAATATCAGTTTTTAAATTATATTACATTACTACATTTGCTTAATATTTGACATACTAAGAGCATGATGGTATTTATATAGCAGTACTAATAACTAAATAGTAAATCGAAATAAAAGTATCTATTCACTAGGTCTATAAGCACTAATTGAAAACCTACTCAGTGCCTGCATAGAAAATAAAACATTAGATCACTTTAAGCAAGATAACTAGATACATAAATTAGATTACAGACCTCGGGCACACAATAAATGGTGACTTTCCACCATCACTCTCTCTTGCAAGATATTCTATTATATTACTCTAGGCTCATAATAGTGAGTGTTGTGTCAATATGCACGGAACAATAACAACAAATCCTTAGCTCGAGTTTATTTCTGATTAGATTGAAGGTCTCCAGCATCAAATTACAATCCATATTATACGTGTGATTCACGTCACACCGGAAGACAGTTTGTGAATCGCTATGGCTTTTTAAATACCTTATTTTATAGAATTAGTAAGTATAATCTTCACTTTTTTAGAGCATTGATTTAGAAAGCCTTGTTGGTGCTATATTCATTGGATAAGAGATTAGCGCCGGGTACAGAATGTAGTTTTGTGATTTTTTGCAGAATTACATGCTTTTTATTGGATTACTGGTCTTCTACTGTTATAAACTCTGTCTAAATAAGGAGTAAATATTCAATAAAGACAAAGAAGACGGACCAGGGGAGATGTCGCCACATAACAAGCTGATTATGATTGCTGTGTGCACACACATCCGATTATTGCACTCTATTGTCGACAATATTATTTCGTCCTGTCCATCTAGTCCGTAGTATCCGATCAATACGTAAATAACTTGTTTTGCAAAATTAATGTCCTTTCTTCCAAGCATTGTGCGATTTAACTATAACTCGAAGTTAGCAACTTCTCATTCCAAGAAAATACTTCCTTTTTCCTCTTTCCATCGAAACAATTATTCTTTCCTCTTATAAAATCAATCACAAATTAAAACGATATAACTATAAGTAGAAGAACCCAATGATATAATAATACAGAAATAAATAGCTGAGCATGAAAGCTGAGACATATGCAGTGCTGAAATGAGAATAATTTGTGAGAAAAACATCGCTGCTCTGCCGACGAAAAAACGAAGTCTGTGACAAATATGATGAATAGGACGGTGCTGGGAAGAGTGATTATTAAAAGAATAGACAGGTAATGCGGGCGGAACGAAAATAAACTCGCTCTGTAGTCATTGAAATGGAGAGAATTGGCATTCTACAATTGATACGATAAAGAACAGGGGAAAGATAACAAGTTGCAGATTATTGTCCTTTATTTCCAGCTAGTGGTAGATGAAAAAACTGAACGCAATACACACCTAAAAATCAGTCAAAATTATTTATTTCACATTATTGCCTTAGCTAATGGAAAAATACATTATTTGGAAGAAACAGACAGTTCAGTTAACACTTTCCAATTAAGTTGATATAAACTAAAGTGGAAGAATATTTTTAGCTGATTGGTAGACTCGGAAATTCGTCAAATTATGATGGATAGGAATTGCATAACAAGGATAAATTGCCACTGCAACTGCGTATGCAGTGTTCGATCGATTGCCTTAACTCATCGAACTACGGAACAAATGGCCTAACTTTTGGTCTCTGGTTAAAGACTAGAAGTTGGATTAATTCTTCAAAATAGCTTGCAAGTGATGACTAGGATTGGCTTGAAATTCAACCAGCAACACAAATGAGATAACTAAATGTTCTCTCATTTTCCATTGCTAAATCACCATATTCTTCTCCATTTTCCAGTCTAGCACACAACAATCTAAGCCGAACTCATTATCTGTCCCACATCGACCTTCCTCATATAATATTTATACGTTCATATCTAAAGCCAGCATGACAATAGTTATTATCATCAATAACTGATATAGTCAAATACATTTCTTGTGTCCAAATATTGCTCAATGGTGATCTAGTAAAATACCGATTTTATTTGCAGTATCACATGAACCTGATAAGTAAGCTTGAATAAAGAATATAATCAACTAAAGTGACTAAAATCAATACATGACATGCACTATGCCATGCCAAACAAGATTGACTGAAAAACTACAATACTTGAAGAGCAAGTAGAGGTAAACAGATGCACATTAACTCATTCGACTGTAAGATTTGTCCTAACGAGATTCATTTATTGAATGAAGAAGTACTTTTGTGATTAGCTTTATTAAAAGAAATAAGGCACATAGATAAGCATTAGGTTATTCTCGAAAGGTCATAGAGAACTTTCAATCTGCAAAGCGCTGATAATTTATCACTTAATCAGATTGGAATGAATACCTATCTATTTGCAAATGGCTTGAACGCTATAATATCCAAATTAAATACGCCGAACGTCTGCTTTGCAGGCTTCGTTATCAGTTATAAAAATTAATATTCACCATGTTATCTTTCTCAATAATTACATCACCTTCAAAAAAATAAGTAATGGGAACTGAGGATTATATCTCATATTTTAAATGGCTATTATAGAAAAAGGACTGGTTTGTGGGAGAGAAAACAAAATTTGCGGCAGTTTGACTAAGGAATCGACGAATCGAAGTTGTGGACGCGAAACGGCCGGAAATATGGACGACTAAGAGGGAAAGCACGCAACTTGTTTTCGTGAGGAAGAATTTCCTGATTGAAATGACTATGATTAAATATGGATGTTAGGTGTATGAAAGAGTTGTGATTTAAAATAGAAACCCAACACACTTATACAAGTTTTCCACACTATCGAAGTCATCATCTTTATGCATTTCTTTTTTTTAAATTTTAACAATATCATGTGTAAGTGGCTACCTAGTTTCTTCCAGAACGAAGGCACTTTCGCTTTTTACTCTCGGGTCAGACCCTATTTCAACTGGTTTCACGTCTGCGGGTAATCGATCTCAGCACTTCCCTTGACCCCGTCCCACACTATCTCAAACCTTAATCATCTTTCTCATATACTTATTGATAGTGAAAAGTCTACATTTGTCTCAACTTTTACTTATATAATAACTCTTTACCATATAATCAGTTTATTTACTACTTTAGTTTTCCCAATGGCCGTTGTTTATCATCCCAAAAATGTTCTAATAACTGGTGGCTGCGGATTTATCGGTTCAAATTTTGTTAATTATATTCATAACGCCTGGCAGGATTGTAATTTTATCAATGTGGACAAACTGATTCTTAATAGTGATACGCAACATGTGAACGAAGAAGTGAGATTATTTTGTACGAATTATCTCCACAATTATCAGTGGATTGTTTATGTTTGTTATATTGAGATTGTTGTCATTTATGTTTTTATGGTCTACCAATCAATATATCAACTCGATTTCAGGTTCGTAGTTCTGCTCGTTACAAACTGGTATTAACAGATATCAAAAACAAGAAAACTATACTTCATACTTTACAAGAGAATAATGTAGGGTTTTCTCTTCCACTCTTCACTTAGAAGAGCAATTCATTTAATTAATGGAAAATGCCTAATTGATCGTCCTATAGATCGATACCATCATTCATTTTGCTGCTGACTGTACATCTACACGCTGCTACAACGAAACTGTTGAAGCCATCGAAAACAATGTCATTGCTTTCATCGAATTTCTCGATACTGTGCGGGAGTATGGAAAAATCGAGAGATTTGTACATATTAGCACTGATGAGGTTGGATCTGATAGATTATATGAAGAGTGTGTATATATTGATAAAAACAAGAGAAGTTAAGGAACGAAAGTTTAAATAAGTCTATAACTATACATTCAAGGTCTATGGAGATTCTGGATTGGGAGATGATGAAGCAGGTAAAGTAGAACACTCCCGACTTATGCCAGGAAATCCATATGCTGCTACAAAGGTTAAAAAACTTAATACTAGGGGGATTTTATTTATCTCAAGTAAATAGTAATATTTCCATTAAAATACACGTATAATTGAAAGGTCTGTGACAGTAGATTGATTATGTAAACTATCCTGCATGGAAGTCTTGATAGTCACGTATGAAAAAAGATGAAGCATTGCTCAGAAGCCACCCCTTTGCTTTCGTTATTACTATCGTTTATGTTTAGATTGCTGGTGAGGCTTACGTACGAGCCTACCAAGAGCAATTCAAAGTTCCAATCGTCACTGCCCGAATGAATAATATTTATGGACCAAACCAATGGGATATAAAGGTGCGGATCAATACAATGTAGATCGAGGCTGAGATATAAAGTGAATTCACACAAAGAAAAAACTGGATTATGCTAATATAGAATGGTGTTAAGGTCGTGCCGCGATTTATTGAAATCGCCAAGACAAGAAAAGAATATACCATCCAGGGAACTGGGCAACAACTAAGGTGGTCTTCCTCATTTCTTTCTTATTCAATGATTTTTACACCACTCTTTTATAAACCCTTATACTCAATATCACGGACCTCCCATATAGTTCAACTTTATTGTCATGATCTCAAGTAGACGGAAGTGGTTTATTGACAAAAGACATCTTTTATTGAGAATTGTAATTGTAGAGGGTGAATTGAATGGACTAGAAGCAATAACATGTAGATTAATAATAGGGAGTACAAATGTGAGAAGAAAGGTATATTTACTGTGACCATTACGCAATAAATGGTTATTTGTAGTTAACAAACAAAATACTTCCTCCATGCATAAGTGGAGTAGTCATATTTACAAATCATACTTCAGATCATGGTTATACGTTGACGATGCTAGCGCGGGAATTCAAGCAGTCTGCGAGAAAGGGAAGCTTGGCGAAATCTATAATCTAGGCACATATTTTGAGATGAACGGTGAGGTATAAAAAGCTGTTATTTGGATTTTGGCGTTTCTAAATCACGCAAATATACACATTTCAGTAGCCAATTTGGCACATGCTATCCAGAGAGAAGTAGATCTACAGCTAAACAGGGAACCTGCTCCTCCCAAATTTATATCAATACCTGACAGACCTTACAACGACTTACGCTACTTGATCGACATTAGTAAAGCACAAATAGAATTAGCTTGGGAACCTAAAATTAACTTTGAAGAAGGTGAAAATCCTTACAATTTAAGACTGCTCTATTGGTTTTAAGTTATTTTTATTCTTGTAGGAATGCGGATGACAGTAGCTTCAGCTTTGAAGACTAAACAAAGCGTTAAAATGCAAGTGGTAGTATTTGGAGGAAAGGGATATGTAGGCCAAGCTCTACAAGATGTTCTTCAAGCAAGAAATATACCGTACAATCTCGCGAAAGGAAAAGTTGGCATTAATTCCGACCAAGAGGTATATTAAGTATCCTGACTAAACAATGCATTTTGTAAAAACAATTAAAGATGTACGGAATTAACACAGGTAATATACTTACAATAAATACAAGTTATACCTTATATGAAGTATCACTTCAGTTCTTACTGCTTCTAATGTTTATTTTTCTTTGTATTCTTTACTATGTGACCAATTATATTATTGTGTTTTTCTCTCACAAATCCATATATTTAGCTGAATGTTGTAATGTTAATATTTGCACATCAAAATTCAGATAGAGGACGAATTAGTAAGGCTTAATGTGACACATGTGGTGTGTGTAACCGGACGAACTCATGGAAAAGGAATTAATACGATTGAATATCTGGAAGGTGGGCCAGACAGGACCTTTGAAAATGTTCGAGACAACATGTACAGGTGAACAAAAAATATCATATCACCATCACCAATGTAACATGCACAATTTTTATAAATAAAAAAACGTAATTTCAGTGCCACTGCACTAGCTCATATATGTCGAAAGTTAGGGATTCATTACACCTATGTGGGGACAGGGTACATCTTCGCTTATGATAATGATCACCCAATTGGAGGACTAGGATTCACTGAGGAAGGTGAACAATCAAATGCATTAAATATGTTATGAGATTAAGTTAAGTGGAGATACAAACTGATAATCCACTGATAACTCTTTAAACAATTCTTGCTCTAAAAAGGATATTCTAAAAGAATTTGTTCAATTTTTTTTCGTAGTTTCGACATAAATTGTATTATATATATATTTATATATGTAATATTCATCCGTCATGGTTTTCAGATATACCAACCTTTTTCGGCTCTTCATATTCCGTTGTTAAAGGTTTCACAGATCGTCAAATGTCGCATTTTAATGATAAAGGATGGGAAAATATAAATGCTAGAATTACTCTTCCCCTAACATATGATCTTAATCAATCAAGAAATCTGCTCTCCAAAATTGTTGGCTATAAGTAAGTCTGAATCAATTATTAAGAAGTGAAATACGTTTTAGGACGATAAAAAATTATAAAGAATATTATATGAACTAATATAGTAAGTGAAATAAATATGGATAGATAAAAATTTAATGAATATGTCACATGTATGTAAAAATACAGGGAATTGTTCGACCTTCCTGTCTCAATTACCATTCTTCCTGAGTGTTTGAATGCATTGATATCTCTCATGGAAAAGAGATTCGGTGGGCATTTGAATCTTGTCAATCCAGGACCAATTAGTCTATTCGAGATTGTCCAACTATATAAGGAGGTTTGTCATTAATGTATACTATAACTAAAATGGCAAATAATGCGTAGAGAAACATTACATTATAGTGAATTCTACTATAAAATAGCAAGTGGATTCTGATATATAAGCATTAAAACTATTCAGATCGTCGATAGTCGGATTGATCCAAAGCCCATCGGGATGGAAACGGAGCGCGGTCAACAGCTGTTAGCCACTAAGGGCAACTGTGCACTTGACACGACACTTCTAGAAAAACTGGAGGATGTCCCCAGTGCAAAGGAGAGCCTTATGCAAAATTTTGCAAAAATGACCAAAGTTTAATCACCTATTAAACTAGGGAAAATAAATTGAGTAGGGGACATAAACTATTTATATATTTAAAAAAAAAGCATTATTAGTCATTGAAACTGGATTATATAAGTGAAGTATTGAACGTAAAACCAGTCTGAGCAAGCAACTTTTCAATAGTTGGCAAAGAATCCAAAAAAAAACAGATTATAATAAAAGTTTTAATTTCAAGCAATGGTGGAAAATTTGCAGTATATAATATATTACTGATCATAAACTAAATACATTGAAAGTGGAAGTGATATTATCTTAACTACTATTAAACAAACTTGGACCATAGATTTGAGAGAAAGGTGAAGATTCGGCCTGAAATATGAATTTGGAAATATGTTTAAATAAATTCCGTTAAATTCGAATTCAGAAAATTTCGCTTACTTTTTACAATTCTGTTTGCAGGGCGTTTTTTGACATTAGTTATGCTAGCCCTTAAATTCCTTCTCGATGCTACAGAAATCCCAAAGGCACGACAACCAAGTTGTGGAAATAGATTTCTTTGGACTGAATGCTTAAATGTTTTATTTATAATTGATCACAAGATGCTAATAGAGATGTGAAAGTTATATATCATAAATTATTTGTACCAAAATATGTACTTATCAGATCCACTTGATCCTAAAATTCGATACTTCAAATTTATAATAGTAAATTACTTTGACGAGCCTATACTAATTGTAACAAATTCCATCTTCAGAAATTTGCTAAATATGTGTCATAAAGTTTCTTCTGAAACTAAGATTATCACAACATCATAGTAATAATTCATTTTTTCAATTAGTGATCAAAAAATCTTGTGAGAACGCATGAATGTTAATTGAAGGTCATTGAAGAAAACGAAGTTATAATGTGCCTATGCTTGTTAAAGCGATATTTCTAATTTTCCAATTAAATCCGCATTTTCCCCTGTACTTTGAATCTAAATATTGTTTAGCTATTCGAACATAATAGCATTATGATCTTGAACTTCTCACTTAATGATTCTGGATGAAAAATTTGGTTGTTCCCAGAAAAATATTTTATACTGCAAATGCGTAGTTTTTGTATTCTCATCAATATAACCTGAAAATGTTACACTACTACGTAGATGAGACAATACATTCGCTCATGTAATTTTTTGTTTGACTGGTTTCCGTAGGGATAGCGAAGTGATTTACAAAATTAGACTCTTTCCCTTACCATATACCATATATATGTAGAAATGACCAGATGATCATATAAACTGAGAATAGAAGAAGAAATTTATTGAAAGCTACATTATTCCGTTCTATATTCCAATTCTATAAGCTAGAAGAAGTTATGAGCTCATTTTAGTGGCAAACTATCCTCTTTAATTAGTTTATATTTCAGAGAAAAGATGAATATGTGTATGAATTGAAGATGATTCCTCAACCTAAGTTGTTATACTATTCAAATAAATCTCAGAGCATTAAGGAATATGTTGTAACAGTAAAAACTCTAAAGAAAAGACCTCAATCAAGAACTGCGTAGCAACAGCACATGCAGAACGAATGCGACGGCGGTTGTCTGCAGCACGAATCATAGCATCAAAGTGAGTACTATTAACCTAAAAAAAGAAGTATTATGTTTAATGAAGAAGTTTTATTCTAATTTTAAATGGTCTGGTACCACAGCTTCTGGTAAGAAAGGCAACATTTACTAATAAATATTACAAATGAGTATCTTGTGTTATATTTTTCCGAATAGTGTTATCTTGTTAATTGCAGATAACGTACCACATATCGAAATAATTCATACTGGATATAATTTCCCAAGTATTCCTAAATTCAAAGTCAAATCGAATCTACCATTAAGTTGGCTTCTTCAGTTGTTAAATCAGCAACTGTTAGGCTTATAGCCAGTTCGTTCTGTTCATTGGCACCAATCCTGACTGATAGTGTCTGTGGAGAACTGCATTCCGCTTCTAGGAAACGCCGAAGGCTCGAATCGACAAACTAGAGTTAGAAATATAGTAATTTAAATTGTTAAGTAGCTTCAACAGAGAAATATGCAGTCTAATTAAAGTCGCGTATGGAACACAGTAATGAAATGAAATGCAGAAGTCAATTATAAAGTAAAACTTAGCACAGATATTATGTTTTTGCGCAAAATCCTTCTATGTGAACATTTAGTAATCTCAAGTTAGTTATTAAACTATAATTCTTATTTTGAAAAATTCCTAATTCCTAATAGTATCCCATATGTAAGCAATATAATTATAAATATGAGATAATGAGGGAGAATTTTGATAATGTAGTAACTTATAATGACTTTAATTTGGATAAATGTATAGTTAATCGTGTAAAGCTGACTGCACACTCACTTCAACTACGGGCTGGTGTCCCAATGACCTACACGATAGCGAAGATCTAGGATTCATCACGTTATACAACACTTATCCACCGCACAACTTAGGAAAATAAAGCAATTAGTTTATCTCTCGACGTTTACTACACATGTATACCAGGGCAAAGTTTTACCGATTCCTGTGCTTAATCAAGTTTACCTTCACTATTTTTAGGTGGATTTTATAAGCGTTCGTAAGATGTGTAGAATCAATGTCTTTGTGTTTACTACAACAGAATAGACTTCTGCTAAAACCACCTTTCCTCCCATACCTATAAAGTACTCAGTGAAATAAGCTTGAAATATTTTTAGAAATTTACATTCCATATTAGAATTAATGCTGCACATCACACCAATAAATAATCACTTCCCTTTGGAAATACCCTCCTTTTGCATCAGATTGTATTGGAAGTATATCAACGCGCAGCGTACTCGGCTATACATGATGGATACATGTGTTCTTCAACCATTAGAATCATAGCGTCGTTCTTAAGACAAATTTAAGTTCATAAACACCATTTGAAATCTAATTAATGGCTAGCTTTTAGTAATAATTTCAGCTTTGCTGTAGAGGAATACACTTCTCATATACTCATTTTGGAGAAATATAGTGGTCGCAAAGTACGACGATATAGACATTAGTGACTTACTACTAAAGACCGGCGGTGTACTTAAAATACGTTTTAGGGTTACACAGAAGTCTATATTATAAATCCCATAAAACTGCGTATACACTTACACGGAACCACAGATAGCCCCCATAACCACAAGTAAACACCCTTTACAAGCAGATAATTTGCAGCAGACCTCGTGACAAACTTATTAAAGGTGCGTCTTGATTAAAGGAACAATATATTTAGACAGACAAATAAAATAATATGGTACTAATAAAACCGCGTCTTTTAAAAGACATTTCTCTTTACGACTGCGCATCAGCTTTATTTATGTTGAAATACGCAGTAGAGCACGATGTTTGTCTGACCGTCTCTTTAGGCCCCGTGTGTATTCTGGACTCCACCTCTTTGAACGTTTTTACAATTTTGGAAATTAAACTGTTCGTGTTATTTAAGTATAAATCAAAGGATGTATTTATTCCATGTTCTGAATTTTAAAATGTAATTGCGAGTATTTAAACTTTATTTGAGTGTTAGTTTATTAATGGTATTGTCTTTATTAGTCCTTATTGATTCGTGTTTGTTTTGTTAGTATTCCTGCGGTTTTGTTGTATATTATAATATCTATTACAATTTTTACTAATTAAAAAAAAATTTTCTAAGGGGAAATGGCTGATGAGCATCATGATGATGACCACCAGTTTGCCTCGGCCGAGTCGGGCGCTGCTGCCACTTTTCCTAAGCAGTGTTCAGCTCTGCGTAAGAACGAGCACGTCATGATCAAGGGACGCCCCTGCAAGGTAAATCTTTTAATGTTGAACACCATAAAGATGATATTTGTACAATTTTTACGTTAGTATTTTTTTTTAAATGAGGTATGTTTAGAATTACTCAAAATTCCTAGCAATGTATTGTCCATTTGCAATATGTGAATATATATTGTCCGATTTTACACCGATTTTGCAGTGAAATTTGAATATTCTATTACTAGATCGTCGAGATGAGTACCTCTAAGACTGGAAAGCACGGCCATGCTAAAGTGCATCTAGTTGCCCTCGACATTTTCACCAACAAGAAACTTGAGGATATTTGCCCATCTACTCACAATATGGATGTGCCAGTCGTGAAGCGCCGCGAGTTTATCGTAAGTTTTTGTATTCTTTACTTTATTAGGGGATTCGGAATGTCCTAGACACTTCGAAAACCTTGGTCAATAGTACTAATGGGGATAATAAGTAACTTACATATTACTATTTAGGCGCGAGATTAGTCATGTTGAAGTTTTTAAATTAAAGTTCCCGTTATGACGATTAATGGCATAAAATTTTTATTTCTAACATATTTTTACGTTAGTGTAGCATGTAACATCGAAGAGCAGGATTAAAACAAATTGTAGTGATTTAGCTGATGTCTATCGAAGATGGTTTCTGTAGTCTAATGGACCCTGAATCATGCGACCTGAAAGATGATCTAAAAATGCCTGAGGGAGATCTCGGAAATCAGATCAAAGAAGCTCTTGAGAAGGATGATGGATCTGTGCTGGTTTGTGATTAATGATAATTACATCAAATTTCTATGCGGTTATTCGGTTCTTACATTTCCCTACCGAAACGGTAACTAACGTTAGGTATCTGTGGTAGCTGCATGTGGAGAGGAGGCTATTCTTGGATACAAGATCTCTACCAAGGATTAATCTCTTTGTCAGAAGGCGGGTAAATGTCTCTTGGGTGGCTGTTCCCGCATATACAGTTTCGCACTACATTGTTTGAAATTGTTTGTTTGAATAAATTATAAAGAAGATTTTCTATCAGTACCGCTTTTGCCTTTGCTCTGACGCTATAGGGTTAAAATTGTTTATTACCACATTATGCTATCACTCTTTTCGAATGTGATTTCTGCCGGTATGACGGTATGTTTGTAAGGTTTGGGAAATAAACTCATTTTGCTTGTATACTAGTACTTCAGGAGTGAAGGGTTAAATTGAAGTGGAGAGCCGAGGGTTCTTTGTGGTGGTGAATCTGAAGTGACTGCTACTGAGGTGATGTCTATTTTGTGTAATGAGATAGTATTAGAGGAGGTGCAGGTAATGTCATTGGTGCATGATTGCTAAGTAGGTATTGAGTGATAAATGTTCTAAAGGGGAATTAGTTTAATTTCTAGGGTAAGCAAAGCATTATTTATGAACTCAAATTCAGAGATTTGACGATTGTTGCTAATATGGTAGTGAAGAGCTCATTTTAGTATGAAGCTATTAAGGCTACGTGAAACAATTAGTTGTAATACTCAGTTTACAAAGATTTATGGAGGAGTATTTGGTTAATTTCATATTAATGGTTATTGTTTATCTTTAGAGTTACTAGGACAACTGTTTAATAAGGGCATCACTTAAAATATTTGCTTATCTGCAGCTATATTAGTTACCAGACCATAGTTACTCTTTTTATATATCCATTTAGCGCATCGAAGTTTCACCGGCGTGTTATTTCATATCGCGTTACTAGCCACAAATTCCAGCTGCAATTTTTTCACTGCCGTCATCTATTTTTCAAGGAATTGCCTTTGATATGTGAACGTATTGGTTTTGATTGTAATTTTTAGTGCGTAACTTTATCTGTATCCGTAATCTTTTCCTTATTTGTGAATTAATTTTTTATTTAGAGTTGTGATGTTTTAACATATGCATATTTGTGTAAGTAAAACGCACATCTTTTGCTTGCGCGTTTTCCTCGCCTAATCAGGTCTAACCAAGATTCGCTATTTGAATCGCCTCTGCTGCCCATCGCGATTCCATTATCACAATTTCATCTCTCAACTACTAGAGTAGTTTAGATAAGGATAGCTCTTCATCTTAGAATGATCCCTTTTGAGTTTTCCAACTGCTCAGTGTTAGTAATGCTTTATCGATCAAATCACTTTCAACGACAATTAAAATTGCAATGTATACGTAATATTTGTTAAGCGGAAATAGTTATTCACATCTCTCAAATTTTCATCTAAGTAGCCTGATCCAATGTTTTTGTAGTGATTCATATTACGAATTCTTTTTACTAAGAGAATCAGGAAAAGGATTTATTCTAACCAAGTTAGAATGCTTCGAAATAAAGGAACTTCTACAACATGATTTCAGAGGCATGACACTTGAATAATTATTGGGAAAACTAATATTCGGGAAAAATAAAGGAAATAATTGTTTTATGTGTGGCTAAACCATCCCTACTTATATGTCTGATATTTTCTGAAATTCAGGCCTTTATGAGGAAATTAATCATCTAAATTTTTCAGGAATGAATCGACCGTTGCGAGGAAAATCACATATATAATCATTTTTATATGTAGTGACGAGAGAAATATTTAGTTATATAGTGGGAACAAGTAATAGGTCCTTATGCTTTTATTATTCTAGCGCTTCGTGTTATATTAACGCATTAAGTAATGTAATAGGCTGCGTTGTGTTTATTGTGTGTACAATGTGTTAATTTATCTGTAATATGCATTTTGTAATGGTACTACTACTTAAATGATATCCACAATTCTATGTCATCTCCGAAAGGAACGAGTCCCGTGATACTTCAATTTTTATGACTAGCGAAACACGACACTTTTGCTCTCTATAGCTGACTCTTAGGTATCCATGAAATATCCTTTTTCAAACGATCCTATATTGACATCATATTATTAATGAGTTATAAATTTCATATTGCGCAGTAAAAAAAGTGAGTTATTTACTAATTTCACATTCTAGCTGAGCCGCATCATTCTGCATTTCTTATCGGTTGTGCTGATTTTCGATATTATTGCTTAAGTTTTATAAGTTTAAAAACTACTATATCTTAGTCTGCTTACTTTATAGACTTACAACATACATGGGAAGGAATAGCTTATAAATAAATCTTAAATTAGACTTGTCATGAAATTATTTAGTTTCAGCTGGTAACGAATAATGAAAACATGCATAAATGGATTGACAGATTGCTGAGATGTGAGATCGTATTTTATAAATATTAGTCATCGCAACTTCCATTTGTCATTATCGTAAATATTGCAACATTGCATAACATTTAAGCAAAACATTTGCAGCGTTAACTGTCTCCTTCAATCAATTTTCTTCAGCCTGACGGTATTCTAGCCATTAGAGGAATAAATATACGAAATATGCTAATTAATGAATAAAGTCATGTGGTCGGCATCATTTAAAATTGTACAACGGAAAAATTTATAATATATAGTAAACGTAATATTTTGATTTTCTTAATAGTTATATTGAAAATAATCAGAAACGCACACGACTAAAGCAAACTATTACTTTATTTCACATTACGCAATTACCAATCTGCATTATTCATTGATAACATGGTATGTTTATTAGCTGTAGTAGTTTTAAAGAAATTAATGATTCTGATTTGTCACACTATTCCTGTTAGTAAAATATGGACCTAATTCACTCATCAAATTCTGACCAACATTGCTTATTCTGCGGAATTCGTGACATGATGCATGTTTTCATGCCACTAGTGTCACTGGATAGGTGGATTAATATCTCAGTTATTATTTATACGAGTCAAAGAGTCGTTCACTAGTTCCTTAACTTAAAGAACTCCAATTTTAGCTGTATACATCATGTTATATTTATTTAATGTCCTGCCTTTGACGTACACGGTGAATGAGGAAGAGAACTCATAACATTGTTCACTTTACTGCGTGTGACTCTGCAAGTTATATCTGATCCAAGTGGTGTCATTTCTGTCTCTCTCACGCATACATACCTACTTGTTGTCTTGTTCTGTTTTCGCTATTTATATGTATTATTTAGTGCCATATTGTCGTCTTCGACTCTTAGTTAAGAGATAAAACAAGTTTAGAAACATGCTTTTTCTCTCCTACTAAACCATTGGTTTTGTGACGAAAATTTAACTCTTGCTAGAATAATTCTGATTAACAGAATAATCTTTTCGTAGTTTTGAACTGTAGGCAACCTTATGGAGTTGGAACATATTACTACTATAAATAGGTCTAAGAAAGTGCCATGGTTTATCAAATAACTGACAGCTGCACACTTTAGAATATAAATGTATAATATTTAAATCCGTAGTTATTGTCGAGTAAGCGGGTGGAGCCTAATTGTGTGCATTCAGTGCATAGTTGTTCGCAGTCTGAGTTTCCATACTCAACCGAAGACCGCATGGGACAAATACTTGCACTTTTTTGTGAGGGTCTCTCTTAGGGAATCTATGCACGCATTCTGGCTTCCGTTCTATGATCTGCCTTCCGTTCGTGCATCTCCGTTTCTCGGCGTCTACTACTCTTTTTTCTTGTGTCCTTACTATATGGATCCATATATTGTTCCTTTTCGCCATCTTCTATTTTGCATTTCGTGCTCTGATCTAATCACCTTATTTAGCATGCGACTTTGATTGAAACCTTCCTGTTCAGCCAGATCAACATTATAAGTGGGTGTTTCTTTCATGAACAATCAACTTTCCAGGGAGTTTCTCAAAACACTTATACATTTCTGTTAGTTGTGATCGGAAGGAATAATTTACGACACTCCTTTTTTTATTGAGTCTATTATTATAAACTTGACTAAGAGTGTGGTAGTTAGAAAGATGCTGAAGTACATAGAGCTTATAGTATTCCTCCGTCTTCCAATTCGTTTCACTTGAGTGGATGAATTGAATTTTATTTGAATAGGGATCGGAATAGAGAAGAATACATCTTTGCTCTTCACCTATCGCGATCAAAAATCAAGAGGATTTTCACTTTAGGAATACATTTTATCTTTTGAAAACTCGAACAGCCATTTGCTGTATTTGACAGACGGGGACGAGTATTTCAAGCATCCCAAATTAAGGCTTACGAGTGTTCAACCACTAGTTGACGCTCGATGATTTACGGTGGTATGAATAAATATCTATTTATTTTGATAATTTGTATGGTTTTTTCTAACATCCTTTTTGATTATAGTTATATGCTAAAGGAATAATATATGTTATCATGCTAGGTTGAACTAATTTGTTTTGTCTTCATAATAATTTTGGATTTTTACACCACAAGTATAGTAGATTCCCAATTTTCTACAGTAGGAGATAATATAAACTTTTCGTACAATTAAAGATTATATCAGTTGTTTCTAAGTGAAATAGATATTTAATTGGACTATTAAAATGCTTTTTCTTAAGATACCACTCGCCTCATTTTGTTTTTGGTGATTTTTGCTTTGTACATGCTTTTCGGCATTACAGTCGGTTTAAATTCTATGTGCTAGGAGATATATTTTCATGTCCGTATTGCAGATAGGATGATCTCTTTATCAGTACCACGCAATTCACGGTCTCTAAGTCCCGCTCCGTCGCGCGCGAGTCCCTCGCTTGCACGTACTGGATCTGAAAAAGGTGAGAAATAAATGATCATTTAATACACTCCTATAAAATAAAACTCCCTTGTTCCCTGTTCTTTATATTGATAGAATCTTTATATTTCTCCTCTATATTTATAGTGATTCCAAGTAATAATATTTTTATCCTTTCGTATGATTATGTCATTGCTAAGTGTTGGTTAGTTGTGGTTGTGAATTGGGTTTTCGTGTCGATCTAATAAACAAAGCTGTTTATTTTGATGTCTGCTAGGTAACATATGTCCCGCCCATTTAAGGCATAACACCCATCTTTTTCGAACATCTTTAAGCTTTCACAGTGTACTATCGTTTTCTCTTTCAAATGACTTACTTACTGTTCGTTTTCTCGTAACTGTTATAACTCTATTTTTCAGCCAAAAACAAAAAGGTTCCTGTTTATTGAAATTCTCTAGTATCCTTCACTGATCTATTAGTGCAGTCTATGGTAGTCTTCTATTTTAGTGATTGTATTTGTTAATAATCGAATAAATATTTTGCTTCCTAGACATAAGTTCATATGTAGAAGTTAGTATTAAGAAACTTTCAGTTGATAAATAAGGCCAATTTTGAGATCGCATGAGCACTTAAAACTCTAAACCCAATAGTTTGTCAATAATTTTCTAGAAAATCATTGCTTTTCATTCTCAGTGTTAAACGAAAAACGGAGATTATCTATCCATTAGATTTCTTTTAAAGAAATTAAACAAGTAAACACGGAATAATAGTTTTTAGAACTTAGAGAAAAAATAATATGAAATTAAAAATCAGCCATCACTGAATAGCAAATATTTAATCCAATTTTTCTCATATTTGAGTACGATATCGCTTGTTTATGTTGTTCTTCTCAATCAATCTCCTACTTTTTACTATTCCTTTTCTACTGGCTACCTTTGCAATTAGAAATTTTACTAATTTTTTACTTTCTGCTTATAAGTTATTTGCTATGCATTATGTGTCCTTTTTCCGTCTTCCTCTCTCTAACTCGCATGTCTTCATGCGTGAATATGAAACGTGACGAACTTGGTAAACTAATGAAGTTTAATTTTTGTATTAATTATGGTTATTTCAGTTTGAATGATCATAAATTGTTATAATGTTTTTCAGAGAGCACTATGCGTGAAAGAAACGGGTCCCTCACTCTCAGCTCCCGCTCTCTATTACCGATATGTCCACAATTGACTCCTTCCCAGGTACATAATAGAGTTAGAGTTGGAAATATGAATGTTATATACATTGGTAGTTTTAGGTCTCAGTTATCCGTAAGTCATGGAGACATATCAACACGAAGGGATTAGTGGCTGTCCTCTCTCGCTGTTTTCAGAGGGTAACAAAACCAGAATTAATTTTCGTTCTTCAGTTGATTTGTAATTGACGTCTTCTAATACGGAATGAGTGAAAATGCGAACTTCGAGATCTTTGTTCTTCTAGGATCTTCTTTGGAAATCTTGTGTATTTTATATATAGCTTGTTGACAACAGCTGAAAGTGAAAATAAAAGGCGACCTCCGAAAATAAGCAGCACAAAGTGGCATGATCGTTTAAAGGCTTGAGCATAAAGGTTATTGTCGAAATAGATCTCTGGATAAAAGAATTATTTTATAGCAAATATTTCCTTACTGACAATTTTCACTAAAGGCGTGTAACATGCAATTAATTAATTCGTTATAATCGGAAGATTTCTTAGTAACAAATCATTTAGGACATAGGTCTGGTAATAGAGAATGTACAGAAAACACTAATGTATATTTGTCATTGACATCTATGAAATTCAAAATGGTTAAATACATAAGTTTTATTTGTTGAAATATACGAAATAAGCAAGTTTCAGCTGGAATCTTCTTGTCCTGTAGCATCTCACTGTTTTTCTTCCGCATCTTATTCATTATCCACAAATCAAACTACTGTTAGAACAGTAGCAGAACATGCTAAGTTCTTGCTCAATACACTCGATCGAATCGTTGATGCGGATCAGGTAAATGTTATTCCACTATGATCATAACCGTTCCGCATAGACCACAGATCTTTACTTTAAGATAGAATTTTTTTGGGAGACTACTATGTTTTTTCAAAAAATTTTAGGACCAGCAAGAGCTCCGAGAAATTGGTGCTCGTCACGTATCTTTAAAGCAGGATTTCGGATTCAGTTCAAATGAGTTAGATCGATTCCAAGAGATCATGGTTGAGGTTATCTTGAAACAGGACGGAATTAAGCAAAGCAAAGAAACTAGGTATTTCAATTTGAAAGTGTAAAAATTCGTAATAGAAAACGGTATCATCTTACTTGATTAGAATGCCTTAGTATAATAATAAATGTGTTTTTTTAGTCTCAATTGAATACGCTTCAAAAGATTTCAGCCGTGCTTGGCGTTTGTTGATCTGCGCTGTAGTTGATCTGATAAGAGAAGGATTCGAACAACAAGTGAGACAGTTAAAGAGGAAACATTCATTCAATGCTCACACACAGTACTTCGAGAATATGGAACGGTAAGATCAATTTAAAAGGCCTATCAAAGTACACAAACCTTTGTTCATCACTTTTCTTTCAGTAAATTTTAAAATTGAAATCTTTTCTTTCTAGAGCTCTGTTAATTTTTCAGTCAAAATAGCACTCTTTGTTCGAAAACGACGAGAATAATCATGTAGTAGTTGTTAGTTTAGTTAATTTTTATTATCTTGCTTTCTTCCGATCTTATATAATAATTAAGTTTAAATTTATAGTTGTAAACCAAGTAATTTTGCAATACCTCCCATCAGCTGATTGCTAAGCAGTTTAAGATGACTACGATAAACGCATTTTCTGACAGGATAATTTATGAAGTTTTTATGGCATGAATTATCGTAACTTTACCCAATAATGTAAAGATTCGACTCAGAGATTACTCGTTCAGAAAATTGCCGAAAATGAGGAGCGCTTATGCGGAAGACATTCAACACGTTGAACAAAAGTCAATTTAGTAGACAAAGCGGATTTTTAAGAGTTTTAAAATAACTCAGCTCCGAGTTTTAGTCATGTTTTCAAAACATAGTTGTGTTCTATTAATTTAAAACAATAGATCCGACGTGAATTACAGACAAAATTTCCTGGATATTATGAATGCTACTCAGAGTAAAAAACTGGATAACTAGGAAAGAATGCGCAGAAGAATATAATGTATTCTAGTAGGGTCTCCAATTGCCCATCTCGAAAGGCTTCCCTCAACGTCGATCCGAGGGTGAATCAATGTATGCGGAAACTGTCGCAACTCTGAACGGAGAGGAAGAATTGATCTTACTTTTATGTTCATAATGAATTTATTTTATTGTTGTCTCTTTTGTACTAAAAAAGTAATAGCGTGAAAGTGTTGACATAACCAAATGGTTCTCAGTAGTTAAAAAATCTAGGGAATGTAAGTGACTAGTGCATGGTGAATACGAATATTATTATTGTTTATTTAAACGATCTATGGATTTGGTTTCAAGTCTCATTTATTTTCGGCTTAACTTTGGACGACGAATCTGTTCAGTGATGCTATATTTCTACAAACAAGACAAGCACAAGGTGTTCATCGATGTGAAATGTTTTGTGTTTACTCAGTGTCTTTCCACTCATTTGGCAATATCTCAGATTTTCCACTCCAAATACTTCGTATTGGCTTAGCTTTGGAGTCTATTCACATTCACTATTCCCTACCTTCTACTTTAGCCACAAGACGCATATTTTCTCTTACCTAATTAGTCTTTTTTTATTCTTTTGAGCATTAGTGTCCTAAGTATATTCATGGCATATACTTTGTTTCTTAAATATTTTGCTGAAACTTCAGTGTCCGGTGCTAAAAGTTAAAAAACAGCCTTAATTCTTCAACTGGTTTGAATCTTACTTTTTTTAAATCTAGTTGTTTCCTAATTTTTCTTTCTTGCATTTTGAATCGTATTCAAATCCTTTTATAGTCTCTTAAGCTGTTTCTATGCCATTTGTTGCTTTTCCAATTGGGTTTTCAGTCTAGCGCAATCCCTTAATCATACCACTTAATTCGCACCTCTAAATGTCCATTCCCCACTGTCACCCTCATACGGTATTAACTACTTTTGCCTAGTAAATTTAATTCATTTAAAAATCTTTCTGCTGAACAAATATCGATAATAAGCAAATATAATTAGTTGCGAAGAACATACTCTTTGCGAAATGAGCGCTTAACTACTAGCGAAAGAATAGCATAGTGTCAGACACAGTTGATAAGAAAGAAATTGCTATATGTACGAACCACAATAACCTTCGGTCTTCCTGGGTGGAACCCTTGCCACTGTCACTTAGATTCTATTCATCACTTAGTTTAAAGGTTTTTTGCAGTTCTCTTTGCTAGTTAACCTTAACTTGCAGTGAATTCCCTATTTGTTTTCCCCTGAATGTGTTTCCTGAACTCTTTCCTTCTGGAACTCCTTCTTTATAATGCTATTTTTTTTCTTCACTTATCTCGTGCGCACACTCAGTTGATATTTTCTCGTTAGTCTATTTTGATATAAAGGCCGACCGATTTCGTTTCCTCACTGCATATCACCGTCTATCTCACTACCTTCCTTATTTCAGATGACTTATAGAGCTAGGAGTTTGCCACAACGCTTTATTCCTCTCTGTTTGTATCTTACTTCCGAGTCTCTCCTCGACTGGTTATCTCGTTCTGCATCTTTTTTTTTGTTCTTTAAACGTTAGATGAAAGACCCATTAGTCTAAAATGCAATCTCAATCTGCAATAAAGTAGTGGAGTCTTTATGAAACATCGTCATTCTAGAAACATTTTTTACGATATGATTATCATTAATCAAGATCGTACTAGAGTACTTTTCTATTTAGAGGATTTTAATACGATTTGGAAATTCCAAAGATTTTGCAATAAAAATTATTATTATAAAATTAGTACTTTCAGAATTTAGTGGAGTGATAAATTTTAGTTCTCGGTGATGTGAAAAAAATTAATTGGCTAGTGAATCTATTTCAGTAAAACTGTTATTTGCTTATGAATATCAAAACAATTAACTAAGAGTTGCGAAACCCCGACTATAATTATTTACTATTGACAGCTGTTATAAGAACAGAAAATATGGGCTGCACTTACTACTTCCTTCAACATCCACAAAAAAATTATTTAATTAAATTAATTCTTTTCCACTACATGAGAAAATATATGTAAAACTGCAATATCGAGTCAACAGCTATTTATATGGTAGCGAAATAGCCAAAAAACGAACGTTGAAAGGATCGGAAAAGTGCCAACTAGAAACTCGAAGTCTCTGTCTATTATTAAGCTATTTCTGTTTTCCGACGCTATTCATCATCTGCATTCGTCTACTCTTCTCGATCACCCAATATAATCACGTCCTGCTCTCGAGTTCCTTTGATTTGTTCCACTCAAAACAAGTACAAATGAGTTCTGCGAAGCTACCAGGCTTTTGATTGTTTGGTCTTACAAAGTATAGGGGCATATTATGGCTTTGCATGCTAATTTCGTTAGCGGGTATTTGGTTGACGGCCGTTCGTTAATCCTTTGCAGTTATATCTGTGATGAATTAAAGAAAACCAAAAACAGCGTAATAAACTATTTCAATTATCATTTATTTACACAACTACCCTTCCAGAATTGCCATACTGTGCATCACTAGCGTAATGTTCAAGTAGTAACGTTAACAATTAAGATTTGTCACTTCATAATGTTTCTCGAAAATTAGGGATTCATCGCTTTCTTGAAAACCCTGAAAGCCGAGTCTTATTTCTTAAATGTCGTCCTGTTAAACATGCATCGGCAAAATATATTAATGAATCCACACGTTTATACCAGTACTTAGTTTCATAAAGTACTTATGATGAGAAAAAACATGAAACACTTGCCGATAATAATATATTGTCTAGAATTAGGCTTTCATAATATAATTAATGCTTTTATCTAATATATTAACATTTTAGAGTGACCTCTCTACGAACTGAGTGAGACAGTTTATAATAATTCGACTTTGTGTAAGTCTCAGAAAATACAAAAGCGTTTTGAGAAATTTCCTGTATGATCAAATCTTGTTTGTTTTATTAAATTAGGTTATTTATAAACTAGTTATAATGAATAGTTGTTATCAATTTTCATATACTATTTGCTTATTAAATGGAAAGTTAAATGAGTATAAAATTTGTGAATAAATTAAATAAATGGAAATATTCAGTGTATCCCGACAAATTTAAATAAATAATTTACTTAACCAGGCAAAAGTGAACTAGAAGAACAAAGTGTAAGTAGCATACTAGACAGTTGTCCTTCTGCTCCTTGCGCAAGGACTCCTTCGTTCTACTACCTAACAAGTAGTGCAATTAGATGAAACAGTTATTCCCAGCATCCCACTTACTCAGCAAACATATGTGACAATAAGGAACATATTTCAAATCATTAAGAGACTAACGCAAACACGGAAATTTCCCTGGAAATTAGCTCGTTTAATTGAAATTTGTACAGATTCACGGATAACACCTTAATGTCACATCACAAAACCTTCTTGTCCATATTTAGAACATGCTTTGATATGCTATTTTACAAGTAGTATAATGATACTCTTGTCCTACT
Organism: Heterorhabditis bacteriophora; assembly: GCA_964036235.1. Classification (NCBI taxonomy): domain Eukaryota; kingdom Metazoa; phylum Nematoda; class Chromadorea; order Rhabditida; family Heterorhabditidae; genus Heterorhabditis; species Heterorhabditis bacteriophora. The sequence continues at coordinate 7,959,584 of OZ038428.1, read as the reverse complement.
ATTTTAGTAGCAAGTATGTTGTGGTATTTTCGAAAGGCCCATCATGCTTACATATTTAAAGCCGAAAATCCTCTACCGTATTTGGTATCGTAATAGTTTTAAAACGAATAAAACATTGCATTATTTATATTTAATGAAACAAATAGTGATATATCTCCTATATTCAATAATAACGAAGTGATGTAATTAGAGATCTGCGTGATCTTTGCTCACTTAAAACCTTACTTTATAAATAGCATATTTAAGTTTTTATAAAGAACAGGTGCTTATAGAATACTTTTCATCATCCCTTGAGTATTTTATTAGCATTTAGCTTATATTTATCTAATAACGACTTGATTCCCTCGTCTGCTGTCGTACATTATGAATTTCTCATATTGGATACACAAATCCTACCGAAAACACGTAAAATTTGCTATACATTCGATTGTTCCCCAGCTGTCTCTTTTCTTTTTGTTTTCAGCGGATATGCGATGGGATAATGTGTCTTTCGTAATTGTAGCTCGACACGCAAGGATGAAAGCTGGACTAGAGACACTTGAGAAAAAACCTCACACTTATTATCCAAATACAGCACATATCTCCATAATTTGCTGATGTTCTTGTATAACCAAAAGTTATAAGTACGCATGAAGTAAGCTAATATTAGTTCTTCATTAGAGCAGTCATCCTCTTTCAGCAAAATAACCTCGCACTATTAAAGCTCTCTTATTTTCCATTATAACTACTGTCTCAAACGCGTTCTCACCGCATAATTTGCCACTGGAATAAAACAGACAGTAATAATTTATCCCATAGTATCTTCTATAGTTATTTATTCGCCAAACCAGGTCATCAAATAAAATGAGCACTCTAAGAAGTTTACAACAAAAGATTTAACCTCATGCTAAAATAGCTATACATAAATAAAAACTGGAACTGGCTTTTCACTTTCTGAATTGTTTAAGGAAATTCTACTGATTCTCAATCTTCGATTGGTTTTCTCATTTTGACATGTTCTTTTCTGATATTGTACTCTTTCGTGCGGAATTCCTATCCCAAAAGTTTTACTCTGGATGCAGTAGTTGTCCGGCTTGCTTCCGCTCTTCAATTTCCGTACTCTTGCGGAAAATCACCTTTGTCATTTGTCGTATTGTTTTCCTTTTAATCATTCAACCAAATCTAAAGTTAAAAATGATTATGAAGGAAACAGATTTTGTTGGCAGCATTCAGAAATTAAACAAATAATAGAAGATTTGTAGATGTTTTTCTAATAATTTTGCATGGGGTCAATACTATATGAATGTTATATAAGCAATATATACTTTGAGCTGACTGCTTAACATTACATTAAACAAGAGATAGCTAAAATATTCATTTCACGCACAATTATTTTATCTTCTGCGTTTGATCACTACGACAACAGCTATCAGAGCTTTTAATTTTGTTAGCAATGGTAGCAACGATTACTCATTTCCCCTCATTGCATGATGACCGCTGCTTCCAGCAGCTTTATTTACGGCTGGCCTATTGTTTCGTTTTTTTATATTTTATTCAAAACCAGAGTTATATTTACATCTGCATTAATTGATTTAATATTACAGTTGCAGATAAATGGAAGAGCCACAAGCCTCTCCATCTTTCAACTTCCGCCGTACACAATCCTGTAGGATATTACAGAAAGGTATAATTACTATAGTTCACACTCACTACTACCACGAATAAATTCTAGTATTTTTGTGTTATGTAGCTTAATCATACAGCAAACGTTAAAAGGAAACAAGATTCCCAAAACGATTACCGTATTCCATGTTCTATGCTTTGATGAGGTTCATCTAAGCATATATGTTAGGAATGAATGAAAGTAAAAGATGGAATTAGATCTGCGTTATTAAGCATAAAACTACGAACTATTGTGTTTTCTCGTTTGGTTCGTTCTTAGATCACTAAAGAGCAACATACTTCTTCCTCATGTATAGACGACTAAAATTATAGTAGAGAACGCTTGGATAATTGAGCAATAGGTGAATTATTCGGCTTGGTATTGTTTGAACAAACAAATACATTCTCGATATAATATTAATACGTGGATAATTTATTAGTCATCGAAACGTCAAACTTGGTTCTCCCTGACACTCCTATTCCACTTCAAAATTCGTGGATCGACCCATGGATAACTTTAAACCCCGCCCATCATTGTCTCTTCACAATAGTCGAGTATTTCCACTCACTATTCTGTTTCATTCTTAACTCTACTAACTTTACCTATCCTTCATTGTTGTCCAATTAACTTTGTACTTCAGATTTAAATAGGCTAAGTGTTAAATCCATCTCTGCACTTAAAAGAGTACTTTTCTATTATCAGAAAAATAAATTCATAAAAATAGAAAGAATATGAACAAACGTAAGTCCCTGATATAATTTTCTTCCGATAAAATTAACGGCGATCATGCATACGAAGAGATCAAAATTCGACCGATCATTTTCCGTACAGGAGGGTCCAGAATTCGCAATCAGGAAGCCTTCAGGTGATGCCGCGATTCTAGAATTTCTTCCATTTGTTGGTGTGGAAGTTATTAGCCTCCCTAGGATTACATGAATCTAAAGTCATAAAAAATTAAATAAAAAGAATAATATAGATTGCCATGTAAGTATTTCATAGAGAATCTTATATTTATGCTTTCGTATTTCAGGTTCCAATGGCATACTGAGAAAGAGTAGTCGAAGTAGTCGATCCAAGTCAACAAGGAGAGGTGTGCGAAATAGTTTCACGAATTTTACAAATGTTAATATTTACCTAACTTTTTATTATATCGTTAAAATTTAAGCATTAATACATTATAAGGTGAAATAGATAAGATCATTTTCACTTAACCATAGTTCCTTTCATCTAGTGATCTATTTGTTGCTGTTCTCGTTTGAATTATCTAATTATAAGTGGTTACTTATATATTCTTACATAATTCTCTATGTTAATATCGGCTCTTCATGTTTTTCTGTGTTTACTAGAACTATAGATTTTTGCTGATTTCGTTTAGATGGAAACCTGAGCATAGAGAGGAAATATTGAAACTGAATTAAAACGGTTATTTAATTCTTATAAATTTTATTTCTAAAATTTGCGTTAACTTCTGAGGGTAATTAATGTTAAAGCGAATCCCAATATAGAGCATAGTGGTGATGGGAATGTTTAAGTGGCTATGTGAAGTATTCAGCGAAACTATTATACTGGTTTCATTAGCGTTTCAAGTCATAAAACATTGTCATAAATTATCTTGACTAACACTGGTTTGGAGAATTTACGTGATACAAATTTGTTTATTACTAATTTTAGTAGTTTTATAGGCTTCATGGCGATAATTAGAAGTTCGATTATTTTATGCAGACTGATAGGAAAACAAAAGACTATCATTAGCAGTCTCATAGTTGTTTTGCTAGCAAAATATTACTTGTTAATAAGTGTTATCCCCTTGATTGTATTTGCGAATGCAAACCATCTTAAATAGTGGGTAGGTTGAGATATGCATTTCGTTTCTCAATTTTAACGTCACTTTCGACCGCAATTATGATCTATCTCAATATGAAGTCAAAGTTTTCATACAGGTGCGTCTAGAGTTTAATATCCATCGAATTTAATTATATTATAATACAACAGTGTAAAGTTAGTATGTCCATAGTGAGGTATTACATGACTCACAGTCAGAACAGTTTTAACTTTGGTTCTGTTTTTCATCATAGACGATATTCAAAATTCATAAAAAAGAGTAAATTGCGAGATTAAATGCCGTTTCATAAATTTACTATAATCTATACTTCGAATGTCACACTTGACAAACATAACAAAGCCCAGAAAAAGCACGAGTCGAAAGTATGCACATTCCATAATTTCGCTCACCTGAGTTCATTCGTAACAAGCTTTTGTTTAATGATGCAAATTTCTTTTTGCTACCTTTCTATATATTAATTTTTTGGCTCTTTTCCTCCCCTATACTATTAAAATCTTACATTTGATCGTTTCTATGATTTTCCACCATATTGTATCTTCAAGAGATTCTTTAGAGTTCAAAATGTCTCTGACAGCAGTTATTCACCAAACTAATTCACTTACTTGCCTACTTTTCGACAGCGGATAATTGAGTAATGAACATGGAATAATCGACTAACAACCCATCACAGAAACAATGAAAAAACGAATTATCATATTTACCAAATTAAATTAAATTAAGATACAAAATCTCATAAAACTATTGCTCATGTATAAATCCATCTTATACACTATATAACACTGGCAATTATTAGAATCAGACAATGTTTCCACTGTCATCATGCAAAGACCCGCTTCCTTAAGTTAAAGCAGAATTCATTGAATAACCATTTGACGTGTATAAACATATATCGAAGAATGAGATGAGTTTCTCATCACCTCCTATATAGAAGTTCTATCGATTTCAGGGGATATTTTTGAATCAAACATAAACATATCCAGAGATCCGTCTCAAACGTAGTGTACATTTTAAGTATGAATAGCTTTCAGGAGCGCAAGGTTCGATGTCTGCACTCTCTTTCAGTCAAAAACAGGCTCTAACTCTTTCCTGGCGACTTTTACGCCCACAAGCACCAGCTACTTTTCGAAAGATTCTTCTTGAATTGGAAATGGCTTCTCCAAAAGTGAAACAAGTCGGTAGCAGAAAAACATAATTTTTAGATTCTAGAGAATAAGATTAACAGCTATCCAAACAATAACATTAAACGGTAGAAAAGTGTTTAGTGACGGTGGATTATCCTACTAAACAACTCAACATTTACTATTTCAGATTTTCTATAAAGCGGCATTGGTGGATGCCTTCAACAAAGATGAAGAACATGTAGCTACTATGGATGTTCACATCAAGCTTATAGTTAAGTAAGTACCATCAGAAGCTAAGAAATGGGAATAAGCCTAATAATTTCTACTTATTATGCCATCTGCAATCTTTCTACTCTGTGAATTGACTTTCGTCTATCACTTCAATTTGGAAAGCAATATTTTAAACTGCATTATTAACTACGTGTAATATAGAAACATGTTATTAGATTTATAGCCCTCAGTTTGATTAAATAGCATACTCTTCGGAAACAAATAAAATCCGTTTTTATTGATAGTAGAAATAGACTCCTAATAGTTAGCTTTAAGATTCTTTGATGACCTACTCTCTGTTTTGGATGACGAAGCCGAGTGTGTTGAACGAATGAAACGGATTGGATCTGCTCACGCAATTTTAGCACGAAGTTGTGCCTTTTCTAGGTAGGTCGAGATTATTAATGTGTAATTAAGGAATATCACATTACATTTTAGTGATATCTGGGAACAACTTGGAGAAATATCATTAGAACGGATCTGTACGCATGAATCTGTACAGGTCGGATTATTTTTCATTCTATAACTTCTTTGAAAAATCTCTATTCACAGTAAATAAAGTATAGCTTGGTAAGCTGCTCAAACTCAGTAATGAATTGGTTAAAAAAGTACAAGATGCTAATAAAGAAATTCCATCTTACTATTTGGTATTCTGAGTACTTAAATTCTATAAATATTCATCAGAAGACAAGGGAGGCAGGCCGAGCATGGCGAATTCTCCTTGCTTGCCTTATTGACGAGTTGAGAACAGGATTTGATGGTGAAGCACGCATGCATCGGTGTGTTTAAATAACTCGCTGAGCAGTACCATTTGTACCTATCAACAATTTAAATCCCTATGAAATTCCAGAAAGTCATCATCGGCTGAACACTTGAGTGGTGATGAAGACATTAATACGAAATTGCGGCAGCTGAGAATGGATTACGATCACACTGTGCCTTACAAATAAACAGTGTTATAAATGTAGTTTTGTCTATCAATACTTGCTTCTAAAATAAAAAATATATTTAAAAAGTGTTCCAATAAACTTCCTATTCGATTATACTGTGTAACCACTGCTACTTTAGAACTTTCCCTGTTACAGAAACTAGATTATCCTAAAGCACTAATTTATTTTATGGAATAGAAACTATGATTAGAGAGATATTTCTTATACTTTGAAGATGTCATAATTACATATTACTATGCAAATAATATATACAACATATTCCTAGTTTTATATGCAAAACGGTAACATAATTCATGATACTTTCAAAAATATAGAAAAGAATAAAAAAAATCGTTATAACTTTAGTTTTGGTTGTGTTCCTGCCTTTCCCAGTTCCGGATTACCGAGTAGACGATTAAATCGCATTATGAGGTCCATTGAATGCATGTTCTCAGTATTGAAGTGCAGTTTTTTACCATTATCTGAAAACATTTCAACTTATGCTACTGTCAAAAAAAAATGCGTGAATCAAAAGAATTCACCTAGAATAGCCACGAAAAATGGTGGATGACGATCATTACGAATATCAGCCTTTACTTTTAGAGTTGGATTTGTTTGTCGAACTTTTGGAGTCATAACACTATGCCAAAACGTTCTGCATAAAAAAAATTGAGTCAATAGAAAAGTTGGAAAATGTATCATAACATACCTGATAGCCTGATTACCTGGGTGGAATGGATCGAGCGATATCTCAATATTCTTAACTGATTTAAGATCCATACCACGAATGGCTAGTGCCAGACGCTCTGATGGGTTCCAACGAACGCCATAACGGATATTTTGCCACATCTTACACATTGTACTGAATGATAAAAGTAATAAAACAATTTTTGCAAATTTTAATAGAGCAGAAATATAAAAGATGAAGAAAATCAAGCACCCATTTAAATAAGTATTTCATAAGCATTTATATTAGACATAAAATAACAATGTGAAGCATTCAAATTCAACATATCTAACAGATCATCCTATTCAAAGTAAAATAACCATAAAGCCGTACTAAGAAGTACTTAAAATATTTCCTTATATTAGAGAAATGCAAAAACAAGTAAAATTGTAAACATATACAAAAAATAGAACAATGTCAATATATTGGAACCAAATGAAATGTTTAAAATATACCTTCTAATGCAGCCACTCACGTATAAGTTGGCATATTTTCTCTATATTCGTGTTCATTTGCTCGACTGTTTCAGATTGTAGCTCGTAGATAATTTCTTCCTTATATGAATCTTTAGCCTCCTCCAGAAGCGACCCAAAAATCTCACACTCGATATTTTCTTTGATCTGAAATTTTTTCTATTTTCTTCATTCTACTTAATATTCAATATGCTGAATAAAATAATAATGAATTAAACTATGTTGAAGTAGTAGTATATAATAGCAGAACATTTCATATACATATTCTAAACTTTGAAGAATTATGCTAATGACCATCAGTTCAAATTCTATTCTCTAGTCCCAATACATGAAAACACTATTTAACAAGTAATACTTGAATTTATAAAAGCAATAGTAAATTCAATCATATAAGTAAACAGCACCTTAAAATCTCCATATCCTCTTGCCGCCAATCTGTCGTAAAGAATGGTATTAGAACAACGTAGAACAAAAACTAAGTCGAACCAACGTTCCGGAAAGAAGTCTGCACCGTGGTAATCAACTAATACTCCCCCGGTGTCACTATTCATACGGTCCTACATAGAGAAAACGATAAAATCAAATATTTGTCGATATTATAACTTTTTTGAGCTAAATACCTCAATATGATCCAACAACTTCTCCTCATCCAACACGTGGCAATTCAGCTGATGATCAAATTCTTCGTATAGGTTATTTTCACGCACCAATTTACCAATCTAAATCATTGTTATACTATACAAATTGGTTGTTGATTCGTCATTACCTATACGTTATACATATGACCTATAAATACATATAAACATACTATGAAAAAATATAAATGACAAAACCTCGATAAAATCGAATCCCATTTTCTCCGCAACCTCCTGTCCTAATGTTGATTTACCAGTACCGGGAGAGCCAGTGATCAAAATATTTGGTCGTTTACGTTGATCAGACGACATTCACCAGAAAAATGACTAATTACTATATTACTGATCTACTTCGCATACAACAAAAATTATATGTATGTAAAGGCATAATACCACAACAAAAACATATTTAGAAAAAAATAGAAGAAAGCTTTATCACATATTTATTGATTTGTCACCAACAGCAGATAAAAATTGTCTGTTTAATACAACAATAGAAATAAACAAACTAAAATTATTTAAACCTACAAAATAATTTTCTGCTTAGAAGACACCTTTATTATTTATTGTAATTAGACTGATCCTGTCTTTTATCCATATCTACAGTTAAGTTTTGTACAGCGACCAAAGTTTCGTTGACCTTAATATAATTCCACTAATAAAAGGAATGCAAGAGTAGGTCATAAATTGTATTTTAAAATATACCAAAAATAATTCTTACCGCTGTTTGTGTTCTTCTAATTGCTTCTATATTTAAAAGGCGGAGCACACGGATAGCCGCGTTTATTGCTCCATCATTTTTATCGGGAAAACCAAGCGGAAAAGAACGGAGATCGAATGTCTTCTAAAAGATTCATTAGTGATAACAACATGTTTATATCAATTCAGCACAGAAAAAACCACTTACCGGTACTAATCCGTTTTTAAACTCATTATTGCGTTCCTGAATGATACCATCATTCAAATTTTCTTTGATGAATAAGCAAGCAGCCTAAAAATACGCTAATGCTAGAAAGGGCAAAATATGAATTTTTCCAAACTAATTTATAAGAGAATATACATATATATACATGAACATAGACGAAAATTAATATTACCTTTAAACAAACAACTGGGTCAGGATGATCAGCAATTCCCAAGAAGCGGCATAATTGACTGACACGGGTAATAAACTCAGGTGAAGAATCTGCTATTGGTTTTTTCGTTTTACATATAAGCTATATTTATTCTAAACCATAGAATTAGGTATAAAATATGAAACAATTGCTTGAAACATAAATCGGAATAGTTTTAAAGCTAGAATTAATTGAATCCTTACAATCAATGGCGTTTAAAGGATTTTGAGTATTCTGTAATTGAGCTTCTTGAGCTTTCTTCATATTATGGAATTTCACTGACGTCAAATTAAGGGCAATATCTGCAAACCAGAATTACAAGTGATTTTATATTAAATAATAACATAATAAGTAGGTAACAACTAACTATTTTTACTGTAGATTTCCGCAATAACTATGTTTAGTATCTCATCGATAATGATTCTCCGAGGACCGCCATTTGTGTAGTGCAAACCACAGTCAGAAAGATACTAAATCAATATTACTAGATTATTTTAAGCCATGAGATTTTCAGATGCTTGAAAAAATATCTGCCAATCTATAAAATACGCACGCTCGATAACTGTTCGTTCCACGTCTTAGTGTTATTTTCATTCTGGAAACGAGTTACCCATTCCTCACTCCTCTTCTTTAGATAGGTAGTTTCCATCTCAATGATGAACTTCTTGAAGTCAACGTCATCTTAACTCATTAATAGTGCAGATCCATGTAGTAAGGCTACTATATTAAAATATTCTTACCATCGCCATCCACAAAATCTTTATTGTATCCCACGACACGAAGTTTTCGACGAGACATGCTTAACATTATGAATAAGTTAAAACTGAACAGAAATACTGTTAACCCCATTATAAATTCTATATTAAGGTAAAATGCAAAATATTACCAAGGTTAGACCTGATTGGTTTCTTATTAGTTTTTAAATTTGATACATACTAAGAGTAAAAACAACATTTTATAAATAAGCGCTGAAACAGTTTTAGGAGTCACAATTGAAGGAACTAAGCATAAATCAAGTAATGTACTCTGTTTAAGTGCCTTAATATTAGCCTAATCAAGTTGTTATACATATTTATCTTACGTGAAAGATGAACAACTGATCCATTTATGGATATAAATATAAATGAGAGTGACTAAATACAAGCTAATTATCACAGCTAGGAATGAGCAAGATTTTTAACAGAAGAGGCCTTTCGCGCTTCCAATTTCAATCTCTTTTCTTCAAGTGTATCGCAGGTCTTCCTATCAGCAAACGGAACATACCGTACCGGAAGGGTTCGATCCTACAGCAACACTATCAATTAACTCTAACTGGCTAAGTTACAGTAAAAAATTAGTTAATGAATTAGCCCATCTAATCTATCTAATATTTCAGAATAGAATGAAAAATATTAATTAAACACTTGCAATTAATAAATATTAAATATATCAAACTTGGGTGAATTCCAGAAGCCCTTTATCAAGATCGACCAGTGATCCAACAGGAGTATTAGCAGCTTCCGTTAGCATATTCTCCACAATACGACTCCTGGTAAAATATAATTAGTTTCAACTGTATTGTATTAAAAACATAATCAGTTTTTAAAAGTCACATAATATAAATTTCAGTTGTAGAAAAGACCATTTCTTTTAAATAACCCTGAAAATAGTTTGACCTTTAAACTCACTTCGTCAACATTCCTGCCAATGTAGCTTGTAAAGAACTTATAGTTTTCTTCATAGCATAATCATCATAAGTCCACTCCATATCATATGAATCAAACCTTGATATAAAACCTATTATCACACAATATTCTATATTCCTACATTTTTTCATCGAGATTATATATAAAGCTAACCTACAATCGAAGAGACAAAGAGGGGTTTCAACAGCGAGTGCATAGTGAGGTCGTGATGGAGTACGACTAACATCCAGAAGAGTACTAATTAACTAAAATTAAAGAATTTAGACAAAAGTCCAAAACCATAACAAATTATATAAAAGTACAAGTCATTAAATAAAAATAATGTCATAACTGCTCAACTCTGGTTGTTCATTACCCTGTCCTATCTCATGTAATACGGTTACGATAAAACGAATCATATGCCAAAGGAAGCCACTGCCTTTTACAGTAAGCTCCAGAAGTTCATATCGAGAACTCAAACTAGAGTTCCCCCTAAATTCAGTATTAAATATGAATACATCTAAATACCATTTAATAAATTATGGTCAAAATGATAATTGTGTTGAAAATAACTTCTATGTGAGTTTTTCAAAAACTGCTAGATTATCATTACAATACGACTTGTATTAATATATATGAAATAAACAAACCTTCCAATAGATTCAATTGTTGCATCAAAGATATCTCTGACATATGACATATTCACACGAGACTCGTTCATATCCACCTTTAAAAGAATCAATACAACGTACAACATCATAAACTACGGTTACCACAAAATGTTCAGATAACTAACTTGACAAAAATTTCGAAAATCATAACGTCCCACCAGCAACTGACAAGCTTTTTGCATGGCCTAAACACATTATCTAGATCTGGATAAATATTCCATATTCTCTAATGACAATGAAAAGAAAAAACTAACACTTAGATCCAAATTAGCACGCGGCATAGTGTACTTGTAGATACGCATGTTACATGCATGTCTTGCAGAGAAATCGCGTGGCACGGGTGCCCACCTAAGTAGCATCGTGTGTGTAAAACAGAAGTAAAATATTGTACGCAACCATTAATTTGGTAAAAATTAATAAAAACCTACGCAGTTACACTTATACTGTCTGGAAGCACAGCGTTAAGCATTTTTACATAAGAGAGTTCATCTTTAGGTGGATAACAATCAATTATTGATTGATCAGTACCTTCCGGCCAAAAAACAAATTTTCCGGAAACATTAGACGATCTAAATATACTATCAATCTTGATATAAATAATATAACAAATAAAAAAATGAATATACATAGCATATATGTGTACCTCACCAAAACGGCTGCAACTTGTTTAAATGCTGAGACACCTTTGTCTGTACGTCCACATCGAGAAAAATCGCAACATTTCCTATCCTCTATGAGCTTAGTTTTTAAAAGTGCATCCATCAAATACTGAATAATATTGAAGTTATATCGAAGTAGGAAAATTCCATGACAATATCTAACCTTTTCAACAGTTTTCTCTGTATTATTTTGTTGCACTAAACCATCGAACTGCCATCCATAATAAAGAAATTGAATGGCTATTTTTCGCTTCGGATGTATTGAGAAATTAAAATGACGTTTCTTCTTAATACCTATAAAATAGATTAGAGATATCCATATTCCAGCAAATATCAAAAGTAACTAGTACTATCTTACACTTAAAGCATACACTTCACCTTAAGTATATCAGAATAATTAAGGAACAGATCTTTGTAAAGTACTTATTACCTACATTAATGGAATATCGTAACAACAACGTAATCTCAATAGTAATTTTTCACCTTCAGAGTTAGCAGTGTTTTCTTCATTTTGACACCTTTTGAGACATTTAGGTTTAACAGGAAATACCATTTTCCTGCAATAAGATGTCACTACACAACAAAATATGAATACTAGACTTACTGTACCTAACAATATACCACTGGAGTTAAGCACAATTGTTAACGGTAGTTTATTTTCTCTCACTTAATCTTCAATCAGTTTCGAATCTAAATCCGAAAATGGCAAATAATCGTGTCAATTTCTTATCATGCCAGATTAAAAAACCTCATCAAAAACTACTAATTTAGCACATATATAAGCTCTTTTGAAACATGCAAATTAAAGAACTACCACGGCTTTTTAGGACTATCGTAGTCATTTGTGCGCGTGGCGCATATTGTTTTGTATATTAGTAGAACTAATGTAAAACCTAATTGTGTACTTGATTAGTTATTAATTCAAAACCATGTACATTATTGACGGTGAAAATTATTGGAATAGTGGTAAAACGTTTTCACTACCATTAAATTTTAAGGAGACAGTCAATTTATAACCGAAGTATTTCTGTTAATCTTGGTAAAGTTTAGACGGTGAGCGAGCGGTTTTCAAAGATATATGGAAAAGCGGTGGGAAATTTTGAGTGGTTAAAATGAATAAATAATATATTAGATAAATATTTATTTTGTTCTTGATAATTGTTTTATTATCAGGATAATTTATTAAACAACCTGGATGAAAAGAAAAGGTCATTATACATTTTTATGTCTTTCATCGTTTCAGAATGTGACGAGAAAATAATTAATGAGAGCGGTGATATTGTTCATTATTTGTTAAAGGTAAGTTTGGATGAGCATTTTAAAGATTATGGAATTTTACAAAAAACCAGAAACGTGGGAATAGTGCAGTGCCATTTTATACTTAATGAAAATTAGTTAACGCAAATAATACCTTTATTATTACAACAATGCTGCTTCATATTATAACCTATTTAATCTTTTTAATAATAGTCTTATTTTAAGATGTCTCAATCTCATCAGAATGGAATTTTCTCTCGCTGTCATCAGGATATCAAACGTGATCTGAAGTAAGTTGAATCTTCATAGCAGAGTTTTTGGGTCTATTTAATATTATTTTTGTTTTTATTTTCAAAGTTTCTTGAAATCAAACACCATGTTTAGATTGAAAGGACATATATCTATTAGTCATCTACGGGTTTGCAATGGTGAATTACTAGCCGCCATAACTGATCGAACTCTACTGCATCTGTCACTTTCGAGCTCAGACAAGCATGATGGTAATATTAGTCTGTTTATATCCTAGGAAATGGAACTACCTAATGTAACTATGTTATTGACAATGATTAATAAAACTGTCCATATTATTAAACTATAAATTCTATGATGAATTTTTCCTAGAGATAAATCTACCAATTGCAACATCTGATCGAATTGCGTACCTTCATTTGTCCCCATCAGGTCAGCATGCTATAGCCAGTTCTAGAAATGGAGAAAACTATTATGTCAATTTAAAAAGTAAAGCACTGCATATCATCAAAAAAATTAAGGTTAGTTATATATATATATATATATATATATATATCTTTTGTTGTATCGTGTTGTATTCAACTAGTGATTTAAGTGTAACCAGTGGCTTTGAGGGTAGAACGTAACTGCAGAGCTTAACAGATAAATTTCAGAAAAATGGGGCTTAGAATTAATTAATAACAAGTTATTTTCTTTATAGGGAATTATTAGTGCTGTTGGTTGGAACGTAGAGTGTCTTAGGGATACTGAAACAGGTCATATACTTTTAGGAACATCTCAAGGTTAATTGATTCTTAATATCTTAAATGTACTAAATTTTTTAAAATAATAAATGAATGTTAATTTTTCTTCTATATTTCAATGACATTTCTACAGGATCAATAATTGAAACATTGATATCCGCAGGCGGAGTAGTTTCATTCGTCAAAGAACATACGTCTTCTTTCGGAGGAGAAAAAGATTTAACTATTTCAGATATAAAAATCTTTCTCGTAAATGATGATGACATAAAAAATACTAGGTTAGTACTGTGTTATAGATGATTGTTCCTAGGAAAATTAAACTAATGCCAAATAATGATATATTATATCTTAATTACTGTATTTTAACATTTGCTTTTTTAGAATTATAATTCGTTTGTTTTTAGGTTCATCGTATTTATTTGCCAGCCTGGTCGTTTATATTCAATTCCTGCTTTTGTGGACATGTCACCTCCTCCTAAAACGAATTATATGAGTTCAGCTAGCCTTCAAGCTGGTTGGATTTCAATGCCAGAGGTTCCCCAACATATATTTCATGTATTTTTTGCAAATAAAGGTGGGCTCAATCTGTATTTCCAATATTAAGTGTAATTTTGCCATTATAAGAAAGTATGTTTAGATGTGCAGCAGACATGTCTTTTTATGCCCAATAGTGGTCGTGGTTTATCGGGTGAAAGTGCGCTGATTGTTTATCCATTGACTGAACCAAATCGTTTCTTATGGCTTGGTCCAAGTGGTTTAACTGTTGGGAAAATTAATTTAGCAGCTGATAAACAAAGAGATATATTAGAAGAAGAACATCACATGGAGTGGGTTCTTTCTTAAAAATTAAGTATACATTACTGTTAATATTGACTTGCGATATTTCTGATTTATTTATTCTGGATTTATGTATATACAGAGTAGGCAAAAGACGAATGGGTTTTAACTTTTATAACTTTCTTCGAACTCAACTAAAGTAGTTGTTTAGAAGCGTTTCGGAAAGTTCGAATATTGGGTTTCTAGACCGTATTATCTTTATTAGCATATTTCACATGTATTTGGGCTTATTTACCTTGGATCCTCATTATTTTAATAACTGAAAATGGTTAATAACAGAAAGAAGATAATTTTACTTTTCACGTATGAGATGTGCTAATGAAATTAATACGATCAAAAAGTCAGATATCCAAGTTTTCAGAAACGCTTTTAAACTATATTTTACTTGAATTTGAAGAAAGTTATAAACTTTAAATCCGACTATTTTATTGCCCACTCTGTATGGGATAACTTATATTTAGGCATCGCCGTATTGAAGGTCGCCTAGAATCTCCTGTTGGTGTTTCATTAACTGAATACCATATTTTGTTGGCATATTCTACACGAATGACCGCTATTTCACTGTTTACTTATAACGTCGTTTATGAAGACATCTGGTCACAGGTAATAATTAATTTTCGTAGTTAATAGTCTTATTGTTATCATTGACATTTATATTATAGTTAATATTTAATAACTAATATTTGTTAAAACTCTTTTCTATTGTTGTTGTTTTACTTCGTCTATTTGTAACCTTTTGTATAAGATCCATTTCACTAGAATATTTGAACTCTTGGCTATGAGTATAATAATTGAATCATATCCTATTTTATTCTTTATTGTTATTTATTTGAAAAAAATGGCTAAATATAGAACTTTTCCAGTAATTAACTTTGAAAAAAGACGAAAATTATTGATATTACAAAATTGTTAAAATTAAATGCATATTTTTATATATCTCTTAAGGAATTCGGAACAGCTATCGGTCTTACCTGTGATCATTCGTCTGAATTCCATTGGTTATTTACTCCTAGTACAACAATGAAATATAGACCAAATGATGAAGGAAGGTGGGAAAATTTCACGATACAAAACAAATTGTTTTAAATGGCTTTAATATATTATACGTATTTTAGATATGTATGGCGAATGTTCTTAGACCGTGGAGACTACGCGAAGGCGCTTGCTATTGCAATAAATCGGTTAAATATTGATCCTGAAGCTCATGAGCTGGTACTAAAACGTCAGGCAGACAAGTATATAGCAGAAAAAAAGTAAGAATATAAGTATTTTTTCATTTATGCTAAATTGTTAGAATCTTGTTTTTGATCCTATAATTTTATGATTTTTCATCTATTTGTATTAACTGTGTTGATGGGTTTTACTCTATTAATTTTAAATATTTTTTAAATGCAGCTTTACGGCGGCAGCAGAGATATTGGCTCAATCTACAGAAGCTTTCGAAACAGTTGTTCTTAAATTTTTATCGTCAGAAGATGATAAAAAACTCGGCCTTAAAACTCTACTTGATAAAAAATTAGAAAAGATGTCAAAACCGGAGGTAGGGCTTAATCATAATCAATGATATGAATAATAGTATGCATGAATCAATCATCTTTATTAACAGGATCGAATGAAACGGGACGTGCTAGTGATGTGGCTTTTAGAGATACAGTTAGCAGAGTTAGCACAAATGAGACGTGAAGGTCGCGATGCTGAAGCTAGCGAACAAGCTAAACATTTACAGCGCTTTATAATTAGAAAAAACGTGCACGTAAGGAAAATTCGTTATAATATTATTTCTTCACATTGAGAACGAACATAGTTATCCAATTTTTCCTTCGTTCTTTTTCAGGAATCTGTTGTGACTTTTCGCGATGCCATTTATAAATTGATGGTTTCACATGCCGATTTTGATACTCAACTTTTTCTTGCTACTAATATGAACGATATGTGTTTTCTATTACATTTTGGAACATTTTCTAATGAGAGTTTTTGACTTTTTCAATAAATTTTAGAGAATTATTTATCTAATGAAATAGCTTTTTCAGATTTCCAAACAGCTATACGCATTCATATTTTGAGAGAGCACTATAGTAATGCTTTGGAAGTCATAAAACGCCAAGTAATTTTAATTTCTAGTTTCAATATTTTAATTTGTGATATTTTTTAGTTTTCTCAACTAAGTTTAATCAGTTTTTTTAGAATTCATCAGAGTTGTTTTATCAATACGCACCAGAACTTGTTGAGCATATACCCACTGAACTTTTTGCATGTTTAATTGGTAATGAGAAAATTCGTCCACAGGAAATGCTACCGACAATTTACTTATGTCAAAAACACCATGAAATGGTTCGTCAGTTTCTATAAAAAAAATTTATTACTTCATCCAAAAATGCATGTTTTTTTAGTCTTATTTATTTACCTTATTTTCGGAAATCTGTTTGCATAGAATAAACCACTAAATGAATATATATCCATATTCATAGGCAGCTGAAGCAATTAAATATCTCGAGTGGGCGGTGACAACTTTGTCTGGATCACACGATGTCTGCCTTTATAATCTACTAATAACAATGTTTGCTCAATTTAATAGTGATAAGTTGCATGAGTTTCTTGTTAAACAAGGACGAGATAAAACAAATATCCTCTACGATCTGGATTTTGCAATCAGAACATGTAGGCAGCACGGTTAGTTCTTAAATATAATTTCTTTGAAAATAACTACTTCTACTTTTATTATTATTCATATATATCAATATACAGTCATCTCATATGTTTAAGGATTGAATAAGTCAACGATATTCTTATATTGCGTTTCGGAAATGTTCAATGAAGCAGTAGATATGGCACTTAAGGTAAATAATCTCTATATTCTTTTAAAACTCAATCCTATTGTTTATTTTATTATTATTAAGTTGGACGTCGATGATGGAGTAGCTTTGGCTAAAGAATGTGCTCATTTAATGGATCCAGAAGAGGATGATGTGATTATGGGACTTCAACCAAAATATTCTATAGAACAACGCAGACGTGTTTGGCTCAAAATTGGTAAGCAATAGGTTTTTCAGTATTTCCGTATTTTATTTTGTTGTAACATATTATTACTTGTATTTTTATATATTACTGCCGTGTTTTTAATTATAAATACAGCTTCACATGTAATCGAAAAAGATGGAGATGTAGTTAAATGTATAGGTCTACTGAAAGAGTCAGGCGATGTAATAACTATCCAAGTAAGTTATATTCATGTTTCCATCTTAATTGCTAAATTCACATTTTCAAAAATTTATAAGAAATGTTTTCTTACAGGATATACTCCCACTCTTTCCCGAATTTACTAATATTGAACACTTTAAAGATCCCCTTTGTGCATGCCTTAAGGAGCATTCTTTGAAAATTCAGGTAAGAAGAATAAATCTACTTTAAGATTTATTCCACGTCGAGCACTAATAGAAATATGACTATAAGCGTTTGATCATACAGGAACTTCAACAAGCCATGAAAGATGCTACTCATATTGCTCAAGAAATCCGAGAGAAGACGAATAGATTAAAGAATAGGTGTGCGAATATTTCATTTTAACGTATAACTACTTATTTTTTACTTTTATTGCAGAGTTACAGTCATCAAGGTTGGTGATGTTTGTTCTGGATGTGGACGTAGTTTATCGGGTCGTCCATTCTATGCCCATGCTTGTCGACATTTTTTCCACAGGGATTGTCTTGAAAATGCAATGTTGGCATTCATAGATCAAGTAATTTAATCACATTCTTGTACGGCAGTATTGTTATTGTATTTTCTGAATGGCATAATTTTGTCAGGATTTTTATTTTGTATTTACTAGGAAGCAAAAATGCGGCTTACGAATTTAATATCTCGTGAGCGGGATCTACTTAAACTTTTCGAGATAGAAGAGCGAAGTTCATCGACCAATAAAGTTTTTACTGCTGGTGGGTACTTTAAAGTAATTAATAATTTATAACGGTGACTTTATTGTATTTTTAGAACGGGAAGCTCTTTTTGAACAGATATCCAATGAGATTAATGAGTTATTAGGGGCTGAATGTCCATTATGCGGTACAATTGCTATTGAGTGAGTGCTCCTAAATATTTATTTATAATATTGTATGTATACCTGTGAATTTCTTTAGTTGTGCATATTTAAACAATTATTTGTTTTTCAGGCTCATAGACAAACCGTTTTTCAACGATGAGGAATATTCTGCTGACCAAAAGTCATGGATGACTTAACTATGATTCTCAACTGTTCTGAAAATACGTATATATATTTGGTTACTCAGAAAAAATTGGGATCAAATATAACGTTGTGTACTTATCTGGTTTATTATATATGTTATAAATTATTTTATTTTGAATTTTTCGTATTTTCATGGTGGACTTACATTAGGATGTGAAGCCTTAGAATTTCCATTAGATCTGCTTTTCTAATGCTCATCATATGCATAAGTAAGAAAATGCATATTTGTTCCAACTTCAGTCATAAATGACAAGCCCACCAGTAAATGAAGTTCAAAATATAGGTGCAAATCAAAAACACTGGAGGAAAGTTTGGGATGGAGCTAAACACTTAGGTAGTTTAGAAAGTTTTAATAATAATTTAATTAGACTGATTTCTTGAAAATGAGGTATTTTAACGTAGACTTTATACAGCAAGTTTTCTATCTGCGAATCATGCTCTGTGGCGTGGTTCAACCGTTCTCGAATTAGGATCAGGAAGTGGTCTAGTTGGTATAGTCATGGGCAAGCTCGGTGCTTCAAGAGTTGTGCTCACTGATTATCCCAATGAACAGGTATGCCATATGATGGGTCTAGTATCTCGCAGAAATATTTTGTTGTGGTAACAATTATCATCGCAGATACTTTCTGTTATTCGCTTAAACATCAAGACCAATGATCTGGATTCCATATGTGAAGTGAGAGTACGTATTGGCAAGTTATTTATGGGAATTCATTATTGATCGAATATTACATCTTTCTTTATTAGGGTTTAGACTGGCAGAGTCAGGATTCTGTTGCAGCCGTAGTAGACGAACTTTTAACGCTAGATTTCATAGTAGCGTCAGACATATTCTATGATGTATGTACTTTCAAACCACTTATTCAAACAATCACAACCTTCGTCGACAAGTTTCCTAAAATACGAATGTATTTTTCATATGCAGAACGAAAGTAAGTGGAAAATACTTATAGGAAAATATGTTTTATAAATTCATTGGCCAATTACAATATCCTATTTATATAAACTACCTAATATCTTCTTTTTACTTAATATTTTGTATCTATTATTTTAGCTTTTTTCAGTTTTAATTCTAATATACAATTATCCTCATTAAATTTGTCACACTAAAATGTATTTTTTGGGAACCATATCACTTTTAATTGGATACACATTGTTTTTGATTACGCGCCACTGACACGATTAGAACTGCATTAACCCGCCATCAGAAAATTTCCAATTCATTGATCGAACTTTTCTATATTTTATTATATTTCTAATTTCGTCAGTACTGTCACTTTCATCGTGGTAATTTATAGCCGTAGATTAATGTTTTGATATTGTATTCTGTTTAATACTTAGGTTTCATGGTAACAACATCAACTGTTTGCTATAGTACTATTTTATTTAATCAAAAGTATTTCAGTGATAACTGGTCAATTGAAGATCTTCTACTCTTGAATAACCTGCAGTGTTCTGCTATTCGAGTGATTGATTCAACTAATACCCTTTATATCGGTGTGATATTTCGACGCGATATTACCGCCATACCCATGTTCTGTGGAATAGAAGGGTAAGAAATCCGATATGTTTCTTTTAGGTTTTTATTCTGCACCCCGGACCTCACACTTTTGTGGTAGTTTTAGACATTATTAACGGTATTATTTTATATACTTATACATTTAAATAGTTAAACTGTCATATTTTAGTGGAGGGTCTGTATCGAATCTAGTGTTCATTGATACCAATGGGAACACCGTGGGAGTATCGAATACAGGGGGAACGAATTACTGTTTAGACGGAAGAGAAAAAACAGCTGATAGTATAGCCACATGGATTCGAGAGTGCGCTAAGAATAGTGGAATTCAACTACCTCTTAAGGGATTGGAGAGTGAACCTCACAAATATAGTTTCTTTATTTGGTAACTCTTATTAGGTTAATATTTCCATTTTTAGGGTATGGGCCTCTCTGGTGCTGAAGGAAGTGCAGAAAACACGTTATTTATTAACTATCTTAAACAGCATCATGGTGACCTTGCCGAGCATGTATATCTTACTTCAGATTCTATTTGTACTGTTGCAGCTGCATTTGAAAAAGGCATGCTTATTCTGTTTTATACTTATTTTACACTCATCTATAGTGATTATGAATCTATTTAGGGGGTGCAATCTTGGTTGCCGGTACTGGATCCTCATGTCGTATTCTTCTTGAAAATGGATCTGTTATTGGTGTTGGTGGTTGGGGCCACATTATTGGAGATGGAGGCAGTGGTTATTGGATCGCTAATAGGTCAAGAACGATTTTACATTTAATCCTATTAAAATACAATATAGCTATCTGTTTCTAGAGCCATCCGCATTTTGTTTGATGATGATGATGGTTTGAGTCCAGCTTGTGCACCAACTGATGTACTTCGAGAGCTATTTCTAAAGGTATTGTCAGGATAAAATATACGTATTTATGAAATAGTGTTCTTAAATGTTTTGATATAAATATCAGTTCTAAATTATCATATATATGAGATTATAGCACTTCCATATCAAGGACAAAGTAGAAATTCTAGAATATCTCTACAGCAAGTTCCAGAAGTCTTATATCGCATCTTTTACCATAGTCCTTGCTGAACGTAAATATTACTATAATTTTCTATGCTAGTGTGTTTTAATATTAGAACTATTTCTGCGACCAAATAATCTAATTTCTTAATGTTTTAACTTTAGATGCTAATGACCCAGTAATTGCTAAGCTATTTTTTGATGCGGGTGAAATACTTGGAAAACACTTTCGAGTCGCTGTTTCTCGTCTACCAGAGGTAGCTTTTTTAGTTATTTTTACAGGGTACTTTTACTATTGTTACTAGTATTTGATTAAATTACTCTTGAATGTCGTATCTTAGGAATCAAGAAACAATATTCCTCTTACACTGGTTGGCTCCGTATTCAAGTCATGGAATTTACTTAAAGATGGTAAGTGGTAACCCATTAAATGGTCAAAATGATAATCAATTCCAACTTATTCGTTAGATTTAAATTTGTAAAGAAAGAGATAGTAAATACATATTTGACTAAGTAAATGTATTCATTAAAAATGCAGCAGATTTTTGCTTGGAGAAATGAATATATGCCAACTAGCTTCAATGCTTATTTACCCATGGATTTTATTTTCAATGAATAAGACATCTTTTTAGGCTTTATTTCTGCTTTGAGTGGCTCATCTATCCACCATGTATCCCTATGGCGTTCTGCAAAATCATCTGCTGCAGGCGCAGCCGTTCTTGTGGCTCGCCAGATTGGAATTTCTGTGCCACATTCTAGCAATGCTGATAATTTTGAAACCATTGAATTTTAAATAATCTTCATTCTTCACAAACATTAATTATTATAGATGCTAAGCATATCATATCTCCATCTTTTTGGTTTTCGTCATATTCTACATAGAAGTGAATGAACTTTACCCATGCTAATCATGAGAACGAAAATTTTGTTTTGCATTTAGCTTTATTCTTAATAGATATATAACCTCTATTCATGTATAAGGCCAATGAATACTATTTTATCTGGCTAAACATGTACTCTACTTAGTCATATTATATGTCTATTACTTCAAAATGTCAAAGATTAATGAGCTTTTATGTACAAAACAGTATTGGTAATAATAAAGTGGGAGCTACGATAAAAATTTATGGGCAGTACAAATAATTCAATCAGCCAAATACAGTTTCCAAAGAAATCTAAATGCTTGACACTATTCATAAAAATATTCGACGAGACTAGCAAATTTTCAGATTTTTTCACCTTGCTATCCCTCCGCGTATTATTAGGGCATTTGATTATATAGGATATTTTAGTGGTGAGAAAACGGATTGCGAGAGAACTCGGAATCGGGTCATCCGGTCCATTTCCGTGATTGGTCAATCAAATTTTTTTATTTAGTGTCTGAAGTCTCTCGTCGAATCCTATTTCATGGCTACGAAGTAACGGGGCCAATTAACCGCCTAATGTAGATCATTTATGGATAATTTTCATATACAAAGTACTTCTATATGTTTTAAACAGTCAAAGTCATGACTAATATACCAACCAAGTTTATAATGTAAGTGATGAAACATTTTGAACACTATAATATAATTTAGTAAAACTCAAAAGTGCATTTATTTCGCCCTTACAAAATTGTAGCTATATGCCCTCAAGGGATAAATCACTGTATGCATTAACACAATGGCAGCTTACGTACCAGCTCCTGTCTCTTTCCGACCATCTCAACAGAGAGGTCGTGACATTGCCTTCTACCCACTTCCCTGCCAGTCAAAATTAGCCTACGAGTTTGCATTCCACAGCATCAATAAAGCTAGACCATCATAACTTATTGCTGCTGTACCTGCAGAGCTCTGAAGGATGGTGCTCGTTCAGCTTTCGGAAAGATCCCATACGTCCACATAGTGAACGGGAACTTCATCACAGACCCAAAGATTCCAGTGAATCCGCATTTCTGGACGCCAAGAAATTCGGCTAGGGCTTTAGCACGACGTGAAACCATAGATGTCGGCAATTATCTTCGTCAGAACGCCAACATGACGCCGAAGCAAGCCCAGCACAAGCTGTTGAAAAGGATGGCGAAACCAGATTATGATAAATAACTTTTCTTATTTTTAACACTATTCATTCGGAAGTTTTTCTTAGGTGCTAATTATTTTCCTTTTTAAGCATTCCTTCCACTCGCTGAAAAAAGAGCTATGGTGGAACAGCTAACTGTTGGACCGTCCGGGAGCTCAGGCACCTTAAGAAGGCAGCTGTCATATAAGATAAATTATATGAAGAGTGCTCAGCTTGTTCAACTGGGCCAAATAGTCAGTTTTTTTAATAACTAATTTTGTATAACTTTGTATAACATTGTATTATTTTTCCGTCAATTTCTATTGTCACACTCATTACTTTTTAAGGATAAATCCAATCTTCGTTGTATGACAGACGATGAAGATCATCTCCTTCTTGATGATGGTAATATGATCGTAGTGGGGAGTAGGATGCTGTGGAATGACGTATTTCACACACTAAATGTGAAATCCTTCTTTGTAAGTAAGTCATCTCTACGCTACTGTAATCAGCAAAGTACTAAATATTTATTAGGGGGATTGGTGTTACAAGCAAATTTCCAAAGAGTTGGGTGCTGGCCAATCTAAACAGATATATAGTGTGTTCGTCGAAGTACAAGGAGGACAAGCTCTACCCTTGTTTTTGGCGTTGATCAAGGACTCCCAAAGAGCCACATACGATCGGGTATTTAAGTATGTGACTTACTATCGATTTATCAACCTAATTTTTTCTATCTCCATTATTGTTAAGTATATTCATAGTTCAGATGGTTCCATGATGAATTAGCGCAACTTGGCGTCTTATACCATCTCACTTTACCGGGAGTGAAATTTTTAACGGATTTCGAACTAGGTGCAATGAAGGCAATTGAGAGTCAATTGGTAATCAAAGTCTAAGGGTACATCAAACATACAATTTTTCCTATTTAATACACCTATTTTGTTTTTCTTACAGATATACGTTTCACTACAAGAAATGCATCTATCAGGAAAGAGATGCGGTTGTACTCCGGTCCAAGGCAGCAAGCGGTGATATCGTTGACACATACTTCCGAAGGCTCGGAGTAATGCCTTTTCTTGCACCGCATATCTTTAACATCTCGGAATGCCTTCCCCCACCACGCCTGCCTAGTGATAAGCCGACGGAGGCTCTACTTGATAACTTTTTGACTTATTATAGAAATACGTGGCTCCCACCTAATGGGATCTTCCATAAGCACTTGGATCATATTCAGAATTCCGATTCTAGAATTACCACTACTGTGGAAGGTTCCCACACACGAATCAGAGCCACCTTCCCTGGTGACCCTTTTTTCATTCCAACCACTACTTTTCTTAATTATTAAGCTTAATGCTGACTCTTCAAACAATCAATTCTCTCATCTAATGGATATGCTGAAGTACTGTTGTGGTGAGATGACTATCGCAAAGAGTTTGACGGCATCCATTGCCAACGGCACGCTAGCGCCACGATACATTCGTCCAGCCGAACAACGGCGCCAGCAAGAAATTCATGGCGATATGAGGAACTTCCAACAGTTCCTAATTCAACTTGATGGGATCTTGCCGACTTCAAGGAACATTAAGTCATTCCTGGATTGTATAGCACATCGAATGGCCTAATAATCATCTAGTCGTTTTTCTGTGATCTTCTTCTGTTGTTGGTTTTTGTTTCGTTATCCAAACGGGTTACATTGTATTTACGGGTATGTAATTAATCTTTTGCTGAAACAGATTTCCCTTTGTTTCTTTCTCTTAGACAATTCAGTAAAATTATAGTACTACGCATTTAGAATATTAAAGGACTATATATTATCTGTGTCTCTTAACACTGCGCTTTTGTGTCCGCGCTCTAGCTTGGCAGGTAGCCAATAAAGGGGCGGTGCTTTAATTTGCTGAGTTCTTGTTACCGAGAAAACGTAATTCAACCAAAAAGTGCTTGGATGTAATTATTATCAACATATTTCACTATATAGTTCAATGATCACATTAAGAATTGTAGTACTAGAAATAATTGCTTTGAACTGAAAATTTTTAAAGTCGAAGTATGAACCCTGCATACGTGACAAATTCCAGTTGTGGATTGCTGCCAATCAATTCTTCAAGTCTTGGTCAGTAGAAATGCTTGCCTATTGAGTGGCAATGTGAAAAATCTAACGAATTCTTTGTGAGCCATTATTCTTAGTAAAAATAGTTTTGCAACAAAGTTCTCAGCTTTATCTGTAATTTTATAAAATTTTATTAGCTCGTTACTTTCCCCACTTAACTATATTCGAAGTCTTCTTACTATTAATTTGTCTAAAACAGATGTGGACCTCCGTTTAATGTAGTAATATTTATTCCTTTACATTTAAATTCAAAGCTAAATACTCTTATGTACAGGATTTAATTGTAGTTAACTGTCATAATATGCTATAAGTTGCTTAGGTAACAATTAAATGTTTTCATGTTTATTCTAATTTATCGGTATTCTTAGTTCTTATTTTATATTTTTTCCATCATAAAGTAAATCCTTTTGTGTTTTTAACCTGCTGTACTTTTCCAGAACATGACTCGTAAGTTTTTCGTTGGTGGTAACTGGAAGATGAACGGTGATAAGGCTTCAATCGATGGCATTGTTACGTTCCTTAATCAGAGTGCAGGTATAAGATATTTAACAATAGTTAGTATTGTAGGAACGTAAATATTGCTTTAAGGTGTCGATAATGTGGATATTATTGTGGCACCGCCAAGTCCATATCTTGCATATGTTAAGGATCAACTGAAGAGTTCTGTCAAGGTGGCTGCACAGAATAGCTATAAGGTGATAAATTAAATAGTTAATTTCGTTTGTTTTCGACATTTGAATGGTAAATGATATGTAACCTAAACGGTTTAGGTAGCAAAAGGTGCGTTCACTGGTGAGATCTCGCCTGCGATGCTGAAGGATCTTGGTCTTGAATGGGTAATTCTTGGTCACTCAGAAAGAAGACATGTGTTCGGTGAACAAGATGAGGTTGCTTTTTATTAATATGTTTTAGTATTATGTAAAATAACGTTTTTTAAAACTAAGTTTTGTTGCTCATTTAGCTTGTTGCTGAAAAAACTGTTCATGCATTGGAGAATAATGTGAATGTTATATTCTGCATAGGAGAGAAACTAGAGGAGCGTGAAGCTGGGAATACAAAAGAAGTAAGTTCATTAATTTGTGTCTTCTATCTATCATGTCTCTATTTTCTAAATTTAGGAATTTTTTAAAGGTGAATTTCCGCCAGCTACAATCACTTGTAGATAAAAAGGTGAATTGGGATCACATAGTCATTGCTTACGAACCTGTATGGGCGATTGGAACAGGAAAAACTGCTTCTCCTGCACAGGCTCAAGAGGTATAATTATAGTGTTTCTACTTTATAATGAGTTCTGTTTTGAAGCCTTTTACTTTGAGTATATTTAATACCTTACTTTTATATTTTAAGGTTCATGGATGGATTCGCGAATTTTTAAAGGAAAAAGTATCAGCTGATGTCGCGAATAAAATTAGAATCATATATGGAGGTGTGGCATTTCTTATTTGAATCTATATTTCTAAGTTGGAAAATGCTGGAAAGCAAATAAATGTGTGGTTATTGCGGTTTGTTTAAATGTCAATAACTATTTTATTAGTATCATTATATTAAACATCTAGATTATATTTCATTTAGGTTCTGTAACAGCAGATAACTGTGTTGAACTAGGCAAGCAAGCCGACATTGATGGATTCTTAGTGGGTGGAGCCTCTCTGAAGCCAGATTTTGTCAAAATCATTAATGCCCGTAATTAAATCTAGATTGTATTTATTCTACTGTTTATTTAAATATTTTTATATGTAGTTAGCATATGTAGATTGTATTCTTTTTGGATTTAAATAAAATTATTTTTTTGAAGAATATTTCTATTGTGATGTTTACTTCCGTTCAAATATCTTTTGTTGATGGTTCCACTCGTGTGAAGTCGAGTTTGATCCTGTGTTTTGAACAGGTCATAAATGAGTACTCAGTACATCAATGAACCAGTGACCACTGCAAAGGCAAGCATTGATAATCTTCAATCTTAAATAATATCCTCAATTGGGATTATATGTAAAATGTGTGTTATAGGTAAATCTTCATACTACAGCGGGAGATATAGAAATCGAGCTATGGTCGCGAGAATGTCCACTTGCTTCTCGTAACTTCATTCAGCTTTGTATGGAAGGATACTACAATGGAACCATATTTCACCGGCTTGTCAAAGGCATTTGAGCATATCCAATAATATATTACTTAGTTTTGGTGTTTTACTATAATTAAGTTTGACTTTAAATTGCAGGCTTTATAATACAAGGTGGTGATCCAACTGGTTCTGGGCACGGTGGTGAAAGTATATATGGAGAACCATTTAAGGTCATATGAATTCAAAATATTTTATCTGTTATATCTATAAAAGTTCTTTTCCAAGTATAAGTATAAACAAATATCTGTAGTATTCGTATTTAACTGTACATTATTTTAGGATGAATTTCATCAACGACTGCGATTTAATCGGCGGGGTCTAATGGGCATGGCAAATGCAGGTCGAGATGATAATAACAGTCAGTTCTTCTTTACAATCGGTAGTGAACCAGCTAGAGATCTCGACAAAAAACACACTCTCTTTGGAAAGGTTTGTTCTCCACATTTGTTAGAGACATAATCCACGCTCTTAATAACTATGAAAATAATATTCAGATTGTGGGTAATACTGTGTTCAACATGCTGAAGATGACTGAATGTGATGTTGATTCTAATGATCGTCCTCGTACGATCCACAAAATTATAGGCGCAACTATTGTAAAAAATCCATTTGATGACATCAAACCGCGGTAAATATTTATCAAGAGGTTATTACTGTAGTTAAATAACACATTTCAACTACTAAATACCAGTTTATGATTTTAATAATTTTATATTAGACAAAAAGAAAAAAGAACAAAACAAAGGAAGCGTGAACATAAACCTGTGGAGAAAAAACTGAATCTGCTATCGTTCGGAGATGAAGCAGAAGAAGATGAACTTGAACTCAACCATGCGAATAAAGTAAGATAGTTCAATACAAGTTGAAGTTACAATTTAATAGTTTTAAAAATGTTATTTTAGGTTTTACATAAAAAGGGGAAGTCAGCCCATGACGTTTTAGATGACGGAAAACTTAGCACACAAGTGGCTGTTACGCCTGATGAATTGGGTGACTACGAACCTGTAGGTGAAATGTTCTAGTGATATTAATACGATCCTTCACTTTTTTAAATATTGTTTCCATTCATTATAGTTCTACTACTGATTCTGCAGTAATAATTATATAATACATTAAATATAGATGTCGTTTTAGGGTGAAGATGCTGAATGCACCACTTCTACTGTATCAAGTATTCGAGCTAAATTTGCCAAAAGAAAAAAGGTAGATACTAGATATTGCTATGCAATAATTGAGATTGTTGTGCTAGACTTTATCACTTACATTTATTCTACAGGTAGTAGACACCGAAAATGAAACTAAGGATGAGGATTTTGAGAAAATGATTGATGACGAAAAAAAAAGACAAGAGCAAGCGAAAATGTAAGATATATATATATATATTGCTACCTCATTTAATCCTACGATTTCTTTATCCTATTTGCTACTTTTTAAGCTTTTCATAAGAATATTGTTATAGAGACGAAGTTACCTCTGAATTGAAAGCAATGCAAAAAGACTACGTAAAAGCATTACGAAAGCCTAAGGAAAAAGTTGAAGACGTAGGAAGTCAGTTATTGAACTGTATTGTGATACATCTATTTACAATCAAACGTGATATCTTTGAGGGGGATTTTCTTCGAAAATGTAAATTTTAGTGGAGGAGGAAACAGAAGGAATGAAGATGTATTCTGCATTAAAGATGAAATTCAAATCGAAGTCGAAGATGATTGTAAAGATGAGAGATCCGAAAAGAGAAGAACAGGTATAGTTTTTTAAAGTTCGTTTGCTGTCTTCTACAATGTACATTACGCAATTTTTCGTAAGTTTCAAGATTTCTAAACTTAATATTGTAGAGTGCTGCAATTATGGAACGGTTCGCAAAAAGACTGCGGTGTTCTGACAGGTCTGCAATTCTATTCGACAAGAAAATCAATATTGATGAGAACAAGGAAGATCACGAAGAAGAGAAGAAGTTTGGCATAGATCTGGACGCAGAAGATCTAGAAGGAAATGATTGGTTAGTATGGTTTCATTTTAGAAAATAAATAATATTTCCGTAGGGCCATTTTAGTTGTTTTATAATTTTAAGCTTGAGTGGTTGGGTATGAATTATTTTGAGTCCTGTGTTATATAGAGAAAATTACCCCAATAATAAGAAAAGTGATTTTTAAAATTATGGTTTCTAGATTCTGTATGAAGATATTATTCTTAATTAGGTAGCTTACTTCTTATGAAGTTGACATTTTAATTCTGCTTCATCTACATTTTTACATAGCTGGGTGATTTTGTTTTAACTGATATGTAGAATGTGTAATCATTTAAAAAAAGTTTTGCAGGATGTTGAATAAATTTGTAGCTGAGGATGAGGATTCAACCATATCAAAGGCAAAAGATGCAAATTTGCGTGAAGAGAGTGAAGACTGGTATGATATTAATGATCCTCGTAACAAGATGAATAAGAGGAGGCGTGGTGAAGAATAAATATTCATTTCTTTTTGCTATTCACTTGTTTACACTTTTTCCTCTTCCCTTCACCTATTTCTGTGTTTAGTTGATATGCTATTGAAAGTTAATGGCACTAAATAAATATAATCTATTATAAAATAATCGAACAGTTGACAAAAATATGGAATCTACAACGGATCTCGAACCGGAGAGGCTTCTCTCGACCAGTCAATCTATAAAATGAAAGCAATAAAAACTAAAAATACGAGAACGACCCAGTGGCACACTGTATATTACAGTAACACCTAAACAAACTGCGAGCAACAATATTTAGTCAGTGTCAAACACTGTTACGTGGATCGAAACCTATCAACAATTGTCTGAGTCCGCGGGTGTAGTAAATCTCAACTATGTTTGAATTGTGGTAAAGAAAATTCAGTAGTTCTATATTTATTTTAGATTGAGGTACCACGGACTCTGACCTAATATAGGAGAAAAGAATGGGCCGCTTGGCGGACGCCAGACAATACTGAACACACCAGGTGACGGGCTACCGAAGCTAAAGCGAAAAGCTGGTGGAGAAGTAGTTTGATTTCTCCAGAATATTTAAGCTGAATACTGGATATAAATTTTTGATCTATATAGGAGGCTGGCCATTTGGAGTGCTTCAAACTACTTCTGAATTGGCACAAGGCCTGGAAAGGCGATGACGTCAGCACACGGTGGCTACCCTGCTAGCTCATCGAATCTTTCCAGAAGACAGTGGAGGAGTATGAAATTAATTCTCTTAGTTACTCTACCGTCTCCTGCACTGTCCCCAGCTCAAAATTAGTCACCTAGTCAACACTATAACATACATGTGCATGAAATTACCATGACAGATAAATCAAATAATTAATTAAATAGTGGCTAAATGCTGTAGATTACTGTATATACTCCCGTTGAGACGTCTCACGTATCTGGACTCCGAGAGTCCGGGAAAGATCTGGGTACCAGGGGCGCGAATGCGCGGTGGGCGAGGCCCAAGAACTACCAGTGAGCCTGCAGGACTAATAAGCGGGCTTCATTTGGTTGATGATACTAGAGGGAAACTGTTGGTGTGTGGTGGTGGAGGCACCTTGCTGCGTATAGCGTTGAATATTCTCCAGAGGTGTGATCATGTTGAATCTGAAAATTCATTTAACATTAATTTTACTTAACAATGAATACCTAAGTTAGTGCTTTAACACTAATTGGATTGTCCAATTTATGGTGAGTATTACGTGACGTTGATGAGGTGGTTTGCAGTGATATTAAGTCTATGACTGACATTTACATAGGTACACTAAGGGTATTGGATATGAGTCATTGGGGACGTTATCAGACGCTACTTCGGGCAGGAATAGACTCGAGTGAATCATTAGAAAGGGTACCAAGTGATTCATGAGGCATGCCATTGAAATGACGTGAATATCCATATGGCATAAGGGAAACATAATTTCATGGGTAAATAGGAATTAAGGTAATATTGGACGTATATAATAGAAATATATATATACCCTGCAGGTCGTTCAGCCGTCTTTCCGTTGTTTTGATAATCGAAAGGATATCTTGGTGGACGGAAATTGAGCAGTTGAGTAAAGGCGCTGTGTGCAGGGTTGTTATATGGATTACTTTGGTTGGCGACGGACACTGCTTGAGACATCATCGCCTGGTTGGCAAATTGATCTGAAAATAACTCTACTTATTTATGTACTATTCGTTTTGTACTAAATCCCTTTCCCGAGTACCGTTCTGAGAATGGGTTTCCCCCGCCTTTTTGTTTCTTTGTTGTTGCGCACTTCAGTTATTCTCTATGCATTCGATCCCTTTTCCGCCTTAGCTGAGCGTTCTCACGACCAAAAAATATCTGCGAATGAAACCAGGTCAGGCAAAATAGTGGAGGCATTTCAAAAGAAGAAGAAACGCAGGTATGTAACGAGGCGTAGAATAAACGACAGCTGCATTACGCACGGAGAGGCGCGGACATTCACAACGGGAAAATTGCACTGGAACGAGGAGAGCGATAGGCGGCTAGATAACAGCAGAGATTGTGTGCACTTGTAAAAAATAGCTGCGGACAGCCGGTTCTAGGTCAATTATAACAAAGGGCGGAAGAACAACTGCTAGGGAAAAGGGACGAAAAATATGTAATATAGTAACGTTAGTGAGCTTCAAATAGAGTTTTATTGCTGTATGTATTTCCTGAGAATGAAGTCCTAGAATTCATTTGTTCCACTAGTAGAAGCAATTAATTCTAAGAAAATAATATAAATACAATGCATGTTTAAAAGATTAAGTTTTTTGAAGTGTATTAAAATATAGTTTAACATACTGATATCGAAGTGCTGTGGATGAGTGTTGTCCGGCATAGGTATGGGATTCCAAGAAGAGTTAAGGTCAATTGGATCACCCGGAAATTCTGATCGACCAAATCTGGAAATAGCAATTTAAAGTATTGTCTCCTATATTAATATTAATACTAAGAATGTAATAAGGAAATACAGTACCCAGTAGCTCGTGTCCGGTCTGCGTGCTTCGTCATGTGTTTTTGTAGATAGGTTGCTTGAGTGTAAGATTTGCCACAGAATGGACAAATATGTACCTAAATATTACTCCTTAATGTGATTTATTTTTTCCTTCCTTATTCACTTTAAATTACTCATTTTTTTCTATCAAATATTTTGATCACGAACCTTGAGATGTTTTGATTCTTTATGTTTGGGGATATGATCCAGCAAACTTGGTTCATCCGAGAAACATTTATAACAGCTAGAATATGCATCAAATATATGGCGACTTTAGTTGTAATGAATAAAGGTAGTTAAAATTATTTTACCTGTTGCACTTGAATGGTTTATCTGTTTGGTGACAGCGGGAATGGGATTGAAGATTACTTAGTTGGCTAAATGCCTTCTCACATCCTGCGTATTTGCACTTATATGGTTTCTCCCCTGTGTGCGTTCGGATGTGCTGCTGCAGATGAGACAACTGCGTAAACTGAAATGAAAATAGTGTATCACCACCACTTGTGGAGTTTTTCAAAACAAATAAAAACTTCCAATATAACAAATATAACGGATTAATAATCATTTTTATTTAAAAAGATTGATATAGGCTTCATCTTTGATTGTGGTGATTCCCCAAAAAATTTCATTATTCGACTCCAATGCTCTTCATCTTCACTTTCTAATTTGATCATAGTTTTTACACAAGATACAGTAGGAAAAAGCAGTAGAAAAAGACCTTGAAGTGAAGAAAACTGGACTAAAGTTAACGAAAAAAATAGCTGCAGAAAACATGTGGTGGCCTCGCGAAGGTCGATAAAGAAAGAGATTGAAGGATACAAGACGAATATTCACGTAAATGACAGTGTTTGTAAAGCATTGTTGTGTTAAATACTAAATTACTAGTATGGGTATATTCACCTACTTATGATGAATATAAAGCAATAGCTTTTTCCCTCATACCATGAGTTGTCTTCTTTCATAAATCTAAAAAATGAACACTTATTGTCTAGATAGATATTGGCCACCTGTCCTTATATTTTTTTACTGTTTTTAGTGAATGTAAGACTCGCATTATATAATACAGTATGGATTAAATGTACCATGCTCTTCGGTATTTACGTGCTTCAGTTTATCGTCTCAGTAATAGGATGTAAATTCAAGCAAAGGTGGTTTTTTAAAATGTTTAAATATACACAATTTGTAATAATGTCAATTATTGATCAAATATTCCGTGTAGCCAATAGCGAACGTATGGTTAGCCCCGCCCTCTAACCATGCTAATAATAAACAACAAACTGCGATTGGTTGAAAAGTACTGTAACTTTTTGTATATCTTTTAATTTCAAATAATTATTTTTTAGCAGAAAAATAAATAGTAAAATACTACATTGAAACAGACGAGTAACAACACCTTCTTTCCACAGTATTGACAGGGTCCGAATGGTTTGATACCAAGATGAATGCGCATGTGCTGCGACAGATAGGAGCTGTTAGCGAAAGATTTGACACACTGTGTACACTTGTACGGTTTGGCCTCCCTCATTTGCATCTGCGATTGTAGTTGCCCGACGTCGGGCTTCGCGTCGAACTGTAAGATTTGTATAACTACAAGTAAAAAACTAATAAGGTGTCTAAAAAGTTTCCAGCAAAGGACAAGCACTAGCAACGCATGTTACGTCGAAAAATTGGCGTTTTTCAAGCGTTCCCTCTTTTTATGAATCTGCGAACGGCAACTGTTTAGGAAACAATGATCGAAACTAGAAAATCTAAGACAGCACGAGGATATTATTTTCTTACAACAATTTTCAAAGAACTTTGTAATTATAACATCCCTTACGAATTCTGTTTTTTAAGTTTGACGTATAATTGGATTTAAGTTAGTTTTTAAAACTCCCGCTGGTATTAATATGCAAGTAAAAGCAGTGCAATCATATATATATATATATATATGAATGCAAAGAGTTAAAAACTGAGGGAATGTAAAGGGAAATGGGCAGAGATTTGTTACAGTTAATAGAGAAATATAAAATATATATAGTAAAAATATCGATGAGTATTGAAGAAAGTAATTTATACCGACTACTTTTTCTAGGTAGCAGTTAATATGACTCTATTTAAGCGGATATAATAAAAATTCTCGTTTTTAAATTTTCGCAGTGTTTTCTTAAAAATTAGCTGGCTTATATTAGTAGGACCTCCCATTTCCTTATCTTGTATCCCTTTTCTTGATTTCCAAGGTGATGATAACCAGTTTATGGCAAATAGTCAGAAGAAAGTCTGTTAGAGAAAATATTTTACAAATAATAAAATAGAGAGATAAACAGAACTCAAAAAGAAGGAAGATTTTGGAATTTACAGTTTGTATTATACTCAGAAAAATGTCATTAAGTGTTCTATAGGATGACATTCGTTGTTGTACATGGTGAACCCTTGAAGGGTTAAAGAAACGCGGGCAGTAACCTAACAAGACCCGTTGAGGAGAAAAAACGAGGCGCATTTATTCATGGGGCGGGGCAGACCGTACGGAATTCCTACAGTACACCAGAGGGACTTAGGGAATTCCATTTCGAAAAATGTTGATTACCCAAAATAAACGGAGCAGTTGGAAAATTTAAAATGCAAAAGAAATGACCATCATGTTTATATTGACACAAAAAAAAAGAAAACAATTCGGCATTGTTGTAAACAACACAGTTCTCTATTTCTGTTGGTTCAGTCATTGTTAAGAGTAGGGAACGGAAGGAAAGTGAGAAGACGACTGAGAACGCCCCAATCACGCAACAAAAACCGTTGCTACACGACCGAGGAAGGTGATAACATGGGTGAAAAAACAGTGAAAAGAGAGTAGGAGAGAAAAAGAAAAAGAAGCTAGTTTGATTGAAAAATAAGGGAAAATAAGCATTAAAAATTAAAAAGGTGAAGGGAGATAGCGAAAGAGGAAAAAATGAATAATCGGTAATAAACGTGGAGAAAAAATTAAAAAGCATATGAATAGAATTTATTTATTAATGAAAAATGAATTATTCGTGTGGTGTAATATATATATATATATATATATATATATATTTAAAAAAAAAGGATTTATAGAAGACGTCGTAAATTTTATACATATATGTGTGCTCAGCAGATAGTAATGCTTTCGATGCGTACTGAAGTAGTATCGCTTCTGTGTGCCACTTCTGTTTAACTGACGACGAGAACTCAATCTAACTAATGGCAATGAATCGCCGAGTTCTGTTTCGAACCATTTCCAACGTATCGATTCGCTCGGTCCTGATAGCATTCCTTTTTCGGCGCAGCCATTTTTTTGGAAATAATCGATCCGCACCTTTTTATAGGGTCACAAAAGAGTAACGGGCTGTAGACTACACCAACTTTAGAGGAAAACTTTCATCTAATCCAAGGTTATCGGGTGAAATGAAAGTCAACAGTTGGCTATAGGGAATTGAAAAATAAGATTAATTAGTGGCATATTTGTACACTAACTAATGAACTTCAGGTAAACTAATAAAATCGTCATCTAGAGCTAAATAAATAGTTTACTGAATAGATGTCTTGTAGATAAAATTGTTTATAAAAACCTATTTAAAAAAAAACAATTAGAAGAGACCGATCGTACGATAGGTGGCCGCGACAGTGTACTGTAGCGATAAGGAGCCGGTTCTGAGCGAACGCTACCATAAGTGATTAAAGAGGAATTTCAGGAGGAAAAGAGATGTCAAAAAAATTAGGGAATTAAGTGCTACTTTAAATAAAGTATCCCTTAAGGTGTCATTAGATGGACTATGTTATCACAAGCAGTTGAAATGGCTGATAATTGAATCGATTATCTGTCTTCTTAGAGCGATTATGAGGAATGGCCTAAACAATGATTGGGTGGCCCATTGAAAACGTTATCCACAATAATCAATGAAAAAATTAGTTGGGAAAATAAAATTATTGATAGCTTTAAAGCAGCAAATAATCCCTATTTCTTCATATCACTAAAACACGAAAAGAAAACCCGTATCTTGATTGATGGTAGAGTTTTGTGATAATCGAATAAGAAGTAGCGCAGAATATATCAATGATATATGAAGAAAAAAGTCATAATTTGAGGTTTTATTTTATCACCAACTAGAATGTGGTGTAGATCACAAAATGTTGATTAGGTATTGAAGTTTACATTTCAATAAAGTTCTTGGGACAAATAAATTAATAGTTTCTGAAATTAGACGAGTTAGGAAAAATGAAGTGCGACCGGACCACCTAGATGTAACTGCGGAAAGTGCAAAATTATACAGCGAGGAGGGAAAAACGACTGCCGATCGATGGAAAAAGGGCAAGCTGCGGATATATACGCATTAGGCATGTTGCAGCGTTCGTTTTGAGGACAAAGAGGGAAAGCCAAAGAGTATTAAAGAGAGAAGGAACGGTTGAGAAGACTAACATAAAGGGCAAAGATAAATTAAGATGGATAATGACAAGTTGTAGTAATGGTGGGGATAAAAGTAGACGGTGATGAATGTTTTTAAAGTAAATAACTAATAACACATGATATGTTCTTGCGAAAGGATCGCAGTTGCGTTATCGTTATATCGGCGCAAAAAACGACTGAAAAGTCAGCGGTCACAGGTCTTTTTTGTGCCCGCCCGAAGAATAGAAAACAAACAAATACAGTACGAAAAGCTGTTATCATGTTCTAAAGAAACTTGTGATGATAGTTAGTCAATACGTTGAAAACAGTAAGATAGAGGGTTTTCTTCTTACCAAAGTCAGCAGAGTACTTCGAACCCACCGTATCTATCCCAATTCCTTATTGGTGGTCGCGCGACCGCCGAATCCACAATGATACATCATATATTGTCGATATATAAGTCATTTCGAATATTAGTGCAGTAATCAGTGACGATAACAAAATCTGAGATCATCCTTAGTGTTTCCACTTTGAGAAGATAGTTTAAGGTACCGGTCGACAGTCCTTCAAGTGCATAAATGTCTCCCTTTTCGTTCATCGAGATAGGCGTACCCCCAAAAAAACATGTATTTTTTATATCAGGTGACCCCCACTTGCTGTTTTTTGCACTTTCCTGGGGGTGGACGGCTGTGCCAGGCTCTAACCACGAACGCCTGCCCTTTCAGCCGCAGTCGTTTTTTTTCCCCATCGGACAAAACCCGCGTCGTTCGTTTTTTGAGGTCAGTTCATTGTTGCATCGTACAACAGCGAGTGCCCAAGCGAACCTCAAATGGACATGAATGGCTTCGTCAGTAAGCTGTAATCTTTGTGTACTAAGAGCCGACTGATCATAGAAGGAAGTAGTACAGCCACTAATTTAAAAAATGTGCTCTAATGAATCCTTTAAAAACTACCCGCAATGGGTGGTCCAACTGAACACTGCTGCCAGCTGAGCAAAAAGTGCATGTGGTCTATGGACGCGTAAAAAATGTGAAGCCAATTACGGGGTGGCACGGATAAGAAACAAATGAAAATGCTGACGAGCACGGTTTTTTTGGATGATAAGGCAAAAAATACTAGGGGACGAAAGTTTGAGGTTATTATCCGATATTATCTCAATGGTTTGTTTTGCTTGTTTTTTTTGAAATCATAATGTTACAAGATAGAATGCGTTTATCTGCTGCATGCTTTGCTTATGACAGAAATAATCAGCAAAAGTATGCACGTGGAACAATAATGTAAACTTGGCTTGACAATTATATATGGTTTTATAGCAACTGATTCTTCATGGTGCTTTCTAATATGGAATTAATATTTGTCTCCTAAAAACGAATTGTCAGCGTACTTTCTTCAGTTTCTGTTTTCTTTTCTGGCCAACTCTCTATTTCTCTCTCTCTCTCTCAATATCTTGACCGCACAATCGGGAGTTCACGCCGCTCATAAACATTGCATTGTGAAAAGTGCACGCGTGATGGACACAATCAATGCGAAAGCGAACGCCGCCGGGAAACAGCCAATTGCATCTGAAGCAAAGGAGTAAGCGGATGCGAAGTAGATCAGCAATCTCAAGATCTTGTCCTTGCTCAGTCTTTATTCCTATTCCCTCTACGCACACTCTCTCTACATACATCGACATCTATACATGCACATATGTACACATGTATAAATAAATAAATATATGTCTGCAAACGCTCGGCGCCTTCTTTTCTTAAAGTAGTTTCTTTCAGAAGCAAACTACGCAAAATTGAATGATTAAATATAGGAAATTTTTCCTAGTCATATTTATAGATGGAAAATAATAAATTACTTCAATATAAACCCAGTAACACATTTCGTAATTGCCTTTTTTCTCTCAGTTCATAATCATCTTTTTCTCAAATGTTTGCCTTTTAAATTTTGCTCTCTATAGTTTCTTTATTCGTCCCCTATGCTATTCTGGAAGAAACAATTAAAAATCTAATCAATTTCTACCGTTGGATCGAACTTGAGCGCTGAAATTGCCAGCCAAAAAACGGCTGTAGATGGAACAGGTTGGCAGTTCGCGTGGCGATTTCCACTACGAAAAACGCCTGCGTGTACATGAGTGCGCTCTTAGAAGGAACACTAGGGGGAGAAAGAGAAAGCAGGAGAAGGAGAGAGCATCAAAAAAGGAAAGGTGATT
The DNA here is from genome assembly GCA_964036235.1 of Heterorhabditis bacteriophora. Taxonomy (NCBI): domain Eukaryota; kingdom Metazoa; phylum Nematoda; class Chromadorea; order Rhabditida; family Heterorhabditidae; genus Heterorhabditis; species Heterorhabditis bacteriophora. Next base: position 7,920,157 of record OZ038428.1, on the reverse strand, counting down.
GACAAATCAGAAACCAATGTATACGTGAGGGATACAAGAACCAGGACACTCAAAGAGCAAAGAGTAGAGAGTAAGAACCAAACTATTCCAACAACAATAATCGATTTTCTTATGCTCTGTCATATGAGATAGTTAAAGAATACAGTAGTCTCTGAAGAGGTACGATATCTGGCTCAACGCCACTCTATTATTAGGACGGAGGGCACCAGAGCGCCTCAATGACAAATTACCAAAAACATATGGGGCACGACACAAAGAAACGATTTTGAGGTGTCGAAAGTCGTAAAAAGTCGAGGACAGCGTTTTTTGAACTTTAATAATAATATGGCTTCTGCTAGTTTAGTGGAAGAAAAGGTTCCTCAACTTAAGAATTAAGAGATCGTAAATTTTTTCCATAGTACCGGTTAATAGTGCATGTGAAGAATTATTTGTTGATACGAGGCCAAGAAAAATACTAGATAATATTGAAGGGCACTGGCATAATATAGATATAATAAATATAATACAAATATATGATCTAATGGCCTATATCCACTTACCGGATTCATGCCCTCAAAGGGCGTTGTATAGGAGAGAGTCAGTATTAAAGAGCGAGATTCGCCAGACACTCAGAGAATGAGGGTCGAGGGCACTAGGCAAGGGAAAACGACTGCGCTCTAGGGGCGGGGTGCACAAGCACATCTGCATAGAATTACGTCACTATTAGTATCCACTATATTTATTATTACATTATTATTATTTGTTGCAATAAACACGTAAGTAGATGATCAAAGGGCAGCGGTTTAAATTGTTTATGTGAGTTTAAAAAAAAAAAAGAAAAAAGAGGGGAAAGAAAAAGAGGTCTAAAAATAAAAACTAATAGAAGACGATATGATTAATAAGTTAATGAAGATCGCCGAGAGCATCCTTCACTGTAAGTACTGATTCAGACTACTTTGCAGAGTATAGAAAACGTATTCCCAGGAGTAGGTTTCTAATGAATTATCAAGTGCATGGTCATTTTGTAGGCGAGAGACGGGGAATCAAGTCATAAGTGACTGAAGGGAGAACACTGATGCACTAACCGAATGCAATTTGGAATTCTAGGCGACATGATTAGAAGAAGTGATGCTTCCGGACATCCAAGTTTTATAATAGCATTAATAAGTGTTATATTCGGTTTGCAGCGGTTTAGTGTGTTCAAATAGCGCGTTTTCTATTGACTCTAGCCTGGTCGGCTGTTTGCAGTCGAACTGTTCGCTCGCTTACAAAGTCTCATATCAATTCAACAAAGAAATAAAGAATGCCTAAGGTCAAACTAATAAAAAAAAGTCATAACTAAGCAGTTATGAGATGTATAAAAATTATTTCAAAGGTTTTTTGTTTTGAACTGATTAGTTCTATTTCGCACGAATCAGTGAAAACATGATAAACACCATCCTTTACTCAGGCACCAAACACACCTATTTACTATATATCTAATGGACTATCATGCTATTCTGCTTTTTAATAAGTTCAAATTTCACTTTTGACCTGATCTTTTTTTCATGTTAAAATAAACAGCTCGTGGGTCGCAACGAGAATGTGCACTTTGTTCGCAGACTAAGAGCTAGACAGGAAGAGAATAGTGTGGAAACAGAAAGACATCGAGAACAGCGTTCGACTCTCGATGAAACATTCATTCGAAAGAGGGAAAAATGAGCCGCTAGAGAGCAAGGAACGCACTTTTTAGAAAACGACTTGGTTATTTGGATGGGCTTGATAGAAAAAGGGAATCAAAATAACACAGGAAGCCGAACAGATTTGAGGATCGAAAACAAGAAAAGAGGCATAAAAGAAACTAAGTAGCATATACGAATAAAAATGGCAAATTATAAGAGCTAAAAAAAATATTTAAATTTTGTTTATTGTTGTAAGTGTATAATACACGTTATTCGAAATTAGTTCTTCTAGCATGCTACAGTGATGTTTAGCAGTTGACCAGTGTTCAAGAGGAAAGCCGAAACTGTATCAAACTATTGAAAAAGTCTAGCCTTTGTGCTTATTATAGAAATTCAAAAGTACAGATATCAACGGACATATATGGACCTATCTCATTGATTTCTGTAAAGAAAGTAATTGAAATAAATTCTATATTTTACCTGTCCTTTAAGTAATTAATATATACTTTTAAATATCAAAAAAGATTCAATCACTTACATACCGCTTTAAAAAATAGAATATAAGAAAGTTCTCAGTATATAGATGAATAACTGGAAACTTGAAGGATAGAAGAAAATGTCATACCGCATTCATTTGTGGATTCCTTCCGAAAGAGGACAACATAGGATACTGTAGCAAGGAGTTGTTTTGGAACGAAAACAAATCTGCAATGGCTCACGCGTTGTCAATTTCAGCACAATAATCACGAGTTAGAGGGTCATTCACGAGTTTTAGTTCTTAGGCTGAACTGACATTACACTGATTGCCGCGAATTTTCTATTAAAGGTTTGGGAATTAACATTGACACCAAACCACGACTTGTTAAAAATGTAGGAAAAAAATTGCTTAAATGTATAGTCTTAAGAATAAATCACCTGGATTGTTGAAATTTGAGAAAGTAGCCTGACTATCAAGAGTTGATGCATGTTGAAGAGCCATACCCAAGTTGTGTATAGGTTGTGACAAAGGATGTGGTTGTAAAGATGAGCCCTAAAATCAAAGCTTATTATTGTGACCAAATTTAAAAGAAAACGCAAAAAGGTAAAAATGAAATGGTGAGGCTGCATTTAATAAATAACGCGTTAAACAACTATTAAAAAGATAAGGACGAAAGAAGATAAGAAGATGAAGATATGGAGTGAAATTGAGGAATGAAGGCAAGAAAAAAGAGGAAAACAGATGCACTTGTTCAGGTTGTCCTGCGTTACTGTGACTTGCATCTGAATTGTCAGTTCTGTCCGTTGACCGTGACTGTGACCGCGCTGCAAAAGGAATCGTCTACAAAATATTATGGAAATTAAATCCCTCGTAGTATTATTAAGATGATTTTTTTGTAAAAGATAAATCCTTGGCTTTTATGAGTGATTCTACTTGTTCCATTTTAATCTTTTTCCCTTCATACTCGTATCACTGTTGTTGATTCCATTTTGTCTGTAGTGTCCATTTTGAAGGTGCTGTGGATCTGCAGGGGCAAGAGTTTGTCCAAACGATGTGTCTGTAATGCTCTTTCTACTGTCTAGCTGATAAGAACAATTAATAATTCGTGAAAAGTCACTACTTAAAAAGGAACCAGCTAAAATTTGTATTCCTATCAATTATTAATGAATTTTCCATAACAAATCCACTAACTATTTTGGCTTTATATTTCCAAATAATATCTAGATAGTAATTTAAGCGGCACAAATGTTTCATCTGCTAATATGATAATTGAATTATTTTTTAACGCTATTTTTTGACTTGGTATTGAAAAAAGTATAAAACTAAACAGGAGTGTTACATATCACTGGGAAAACTATGAGTGAGAAGAGCAAAACTTATAGAAAAAACAAATGAAAAATTAACAACTTGTAATAAGCAAGTTTTATGAGTTGTACACACCGAGAGCCTGAGTCTGCATGGCGAAGGGGCGGTCAAAATTCTCGCGAAAGGGAATCACATGAAACTGAAACAGAAGACATTGACAAATACACTTGTTACTGAAAAATATTTATTTATTCTCGATCCTTGCTGCTATTGAAACTTGCAAAAGTAGTAAATATATTTGAGAATAAATGAAATTCAAGTAGATATTCAATGCCATCTTTAGAACGAGATTTTATATTGAGATTGTCAATCCTTCTAAATAAAACAAATGGTAACTTATAATTAATACAATAATTTTCTATAGATGTAATTGTGGACTGTTATCATTTGATTCGAATGTGTTCAGGAACTTAATTTAATGGTTATCATGGCATTGGCATATCAACTTAAAAGTTTGTTTATAGATGCTAAAAAATACGGAAGTGAAAAAGATTTGTGAACTTCTAGAGCACAAATTTGGACGAAATAGATGAAAAGTAAAAGGGGCGGACGAAGTGCGCCAAACTGGTGGGAGGGTTTTGTAAGAGAAAGAAAGGGCGATACTGCAGCTGCACTGTGAATGGAAGGCAAAAGAAAACACAAAAGAGATAGAAAATGAGAGAGTGGGAAATAGAATATAGAATAATGAGAAATAGAGGCAGAGGATAAAAGCTAGGAAGAAAACGGACTGAGAAAAAGATATAAAGAGGAAGAATGAGTTCATTTGTGTATATACAAAGCAGCAGCATGTATCAAGATAGGGGGAGGTATGGTGAAGGAAATAAAAAATGGTTATTTTAGAAATTATACACTAAGGAATACTCAATTTAGAAGCCTTGCATTAAATGTCATTGTTTCTAAGTTGACGAGATAGATGAGTTGAGCAATTATATGACGAAGAAGAGAAGAAAATCTCAAAGGTGACTTATTTGCATGTAATGCTTAAAAGTATAAATATGTATATTGATTAGATTGAATTGTTGGAAAGTGGATTCAATGAGTCCCACCACGCGCCTTGTCCATCTATTGATGCGTGCGAGAAATGCAGTGAAATGCTTTCAATAATCTTTCTGATGACCTACTATAGAAAAGTTGTAGGCTCCATATTACATGGCGGAATGCGTTTGTAAACAGCTCTAGAGGCAAAAACTATTTAGCATCTATATTTAACAATCTATGGGGAAAAAACTATGCTTTTCAAGTTCACCTCGTTCAAACAGTTTGCCAAGTTTCAACTATATCACATATTGTCATTGTTTCCATGCAATAATTGTGGCAACAAATTTCAAATTTCAAAAAGCCGACAGTTTGTAAGGAAAGTGCAGAAAAAACTACTTAGGACATCATGGTACCAAGTAGTACGGAAAAAGCTTAGAAAAAACTATTAAAGGCAGAAAAACTGCTGACGGTCTGTGCACTTGGCATAGTGAACATAAATGGATATAAGCATTTAGGTCAAAAAGTGTTAACTTTCATCCTAATGGATATTAAGAAATAAGTTGAGTGTTTTTATTGTAGAAGTTAAATTACTTTAACTGTTTCATAAAAATGCCATTTTAGGAAAAATTTTTCAAAAAATCTCTTTGACAGAGCTAGCAGTTACGTTTGGAAACAACACAGAAAAGTCTAAACTGAGTTCTTTTTCAATGAGATAACTAATCATCCTACACAAAGTTCATTAAATCGACTAATTAGATAAGGCAATTTGGAGCATACGGTAGTTTGTCATTAAAGTCAATAAATGGGTGAATGGCATTTTGGGATCCAAAAGCCCAAACAGCTCGATCACTGAATAGTTGAATACAAGGAATGTATATAAGGGGGAAAAATAATTGGGGTCTCAAGAGAGTAGATAGATAAACGATCGAAGTATATAAACGCCACACTCCATTTCTGTGGGCAACAAAAAACACAATCAGTTGTTTAATTGTTAGAAAAATATTTCTTAGTAAATGAGATTTTGTAAGTATAATATAAAACAGAGTAAAGACGTAGGGATGCAAAACATACAAACTATAAATATAAGAAGTACAAAACTACATAGTAATGTGATGATTGAGAAAACGATAAAGGGTATTAGTTAAGGGTCTAGAATTGAAGGAAGCACACAAAGTGGGTGAGAATTAATTAGCAACGTCAACTCACTGGTTTCACTGTTTTCTCGCAGGAATCAAATAGGAAATTATTCATTTCGAATACGTTCATTTCCAATTAATACTGATCAATTGAAGAATCGAGTAACCTTCGTAATCTCGAAGTAGCTACCGTCTTCACAATAAGCCTTGAGAGAAAATTTTCAGGGTGGCCAGTTTGAATTTGAAATGAGGACGGTAGCTGAGAAAGAAGCACACGCTCTCACTGCATACAATAGGAGGGGCGGGTGAAAAGAAGAATTTTGAAATTATGAATCATATGCTAAAAAATGAACTAAATTCAAGTGACTTATAGAAATATTTCTTCCTTCACTCTCTCAATGTCCTACTAGCTTTCTCGTCCATGGGCTTCTTGCTCTCTTTATCCAACAATTTGTTTTCCTCAAATTCTTTCTCCAATTACTTTCTACATCTATATTGTATACTCAACTCATTATCTCTATTCTTTGTTTCTTGTAGCTTTTCCTTACTGTCATAAGAATGCGAAGTACCTGTCCTATTACCTTGCTCTAAGAGATGTACAAGGAGGAATTCATATCTCAGTGACTCTAAGAAATGGGTCTGATCAAACAAAATCCACATTCTTACCATCAAATTTCAAGTCAAGAAAATTTGATTACTACGTATAAATAAATATTATTTCATCAAATGAAAATTCGATAAAATATATAAATAATAGATAATGATGTAGATGAAATATAGAAAAAAATGTCCAAATAAATAGTAAAATAAGAGAAATTAAGTGGAGTTTTTCATTTCCTCTTAATTCCTCCATTCGGCCACTAGTCCAGAGAAGTCGATAGTATCAGGTGTAACATGGTTTTTGTGAGGTTTGTCGGCGTTTTAGAAAACGCCTGGCGGGCAAGCGCTTTTCGAACACAAAATATACAGAAAATATCTAATTATGTAGTTATATAGGATTTCAAACTATTACGATTTATTAAGGAAATACAATTAGAAGGAAAAGTATATATGTATTAGGGAAGTAGAAATGTTTAGGTAAGAATAGAGAAGAGAAACTTAGGGTAAGTAGTTTTATATAAACATAATGAATTTAAAACCACCGATAACCATAACTGGCGTACCTTCCTCAGCTTGGGAAGTTCTAGTGCTTCAAGCTAAAAAGGGAGTTGGACTCCAGAAAGAAAAAATGACCGCTATGCGATCAGTGCTCTTGGAGCCTGTAAACAAAGCTAGGTTATATGTAAAAATCGATTTCATATTAATAACGAGGCATAATACAAGTTTTTAAACAAAAACGAAGGTGGAACTTGCGCGGATATTCAAAGGTCTTGGAGAAACTTGGATAGCGCTGAGATCGATATCACACTCCAAAAAATACAGTACCCCGACCTGTTCTGCGCAATACCCAGACTATTTAGATGAGCGAATGAAACATCGATAGAAGGGATGAAAGGATAAAACGAGTGAAAAGCTGGGAACTTATTAATTATATTTGTCATGTGAACCAAGCAGGAGGACAAAGTTTAAAAGATTGAAGGTCATCTTGTAGCCAATTATATTATTTATCATTATATCTGTATTGAGGCAAATTAAATATCCTTGGGATGCCACATCACTCAGCGTCTCTAGTGGTCAATATATGCCTTTACTCTTTAATAAAGTTGCAACAGGTTTTACACTTGACGGTGGTGAAGTTGATGTCAAATGGGTTGACTATCCACTTTTTAAAGAATCCGAAACATCACATCTCTCTGTGTGAAAAATACGATAGTGGGGTATAAAATTAATCAACTTATAACACTGAGTGAGAAGGAAGAGAATGGAAAAGTCAATAATCATTGATAGAAATAACTGTGTAATAAAGAAAAGCAGTCAATAGGTTATTGGTGCCAATGTTTTGTAAACAAAGAAAAAATGAAAGATGACTGGATTAAGTAATGGTGTTTAGTAGACAACAATAGATGGAAGAGAGGTGCCACTAAGAGTGTTATATGAAAACATTCGTAATTAACTTACAGAGCTGATAGACACTTTAGGTAACGATACATTGCCACTGAAGAAGACATGTTTGCTAAAGAAAATTTTGTCACTATTGATAAGTTCCACTGTTTCACAAAGCAGGCGCAGGCGAACGAGAGCGGGTCGGATGCGCACCAATAGTTGTACAGACTACTTT